>OX459045.1:30368517-31711136 GCA_949775005.1 Orthosia gothica | reverse complement strand
GTTATTTATCATTTATATAATTCATAGAATGTCTTCTGAATCAGGAAACACTATATCACGCACTATACTTCTTGTTACTAATTTAGTGTCAGGCACAGCATTTGATGACCTTGCAGCCGATTTTTCAGGACCAGGATGTATGTTGTCAACTCGACCAAATGCAAGGAGCTCATTACGAACATTCTTGAGTGTGAGAAATGTCGTATTTTCTAAGACGGATTTTACCGAGTTTTGCTCTGTCTTGTTTGTATTGTCCTGAATGTGTAATGTGAATATATATATTTTTTCTAGATATAACAAGCGTTGATTATGATGGAACCATCACACTACTTTTACGAGTTTAATGCTGTGTTGGAGATATGCGTATTTATTTATATATTCTTTCCCTTTCACGGCGTTCAAATAAACACACTTAGGATAATGTATAGCATGCTGCATCCAAGGATCATCATAAATCTCCCAATCTTCGATAACACCCCCACATGAGAAACATGCTGCAATATCATTTATACTATTTCCATAATAAAAGAATTCCGCGTCAGCCATTTCCTTCACTAATCTTTTATTTTTATTAAACGTCCCCCAGTAATAATTAAATGAAAATTCTCTCATTTTAAACTTGTTATACATTTCATATCGAGGTTTGTATTCATTTTCAGACATGTTCTATTTACTTTCTTATTCAATTATAAACGTATTATGATATCATCCACCTTTTGTCAACAACTTATAAAGACCGGACAGAGTTAGGAGGAGGGGATAGAAAACTAAGATGCGTTTTACCTAACTATAGAAATAAAATAAAAATATATTTATTTTAAAATTTTATTATCTAAGCACCACTTATTTAAACACAACACATTTTTTAAAGCACATACAGAGTCATGATAAATACAGTTAAATAAATCTTGAGAATATTTATATTGATCGTATAAACTTATCAAACTAGAATAACCTTTATCTTCTAAATTAAATATATTACAATTCCTATTTTCTAAAATATGCTTTAACCACAACACTTTTTCTGAACCTTTAACGTAGATACATTTATCTCTTAAAATATCTATATCCAAATTCTGATAATTAGAATAGAATCCTTCACGCCAGTGTATCTTTCTGTTACGTTCAATCCAACTAACTTGTTCTTTTTCTTGTTTCGTTAATTTTGAAAATGGAAAGGGTGGCTTAATTAAAAAAACTTGTAACGTTTTATTATACAATATAGCGATTTCTCTTATTATAAATTCATTTGTCTCTGTTTTAAAGCCTTGAATATCCACACCAGCAATCATGATAACCTGCGCACAATGTTGCTGAGAGGTTTGTATTCCACAAGTCGATCGTTTATAATCAAACAATATGCAGTCGTCTTATCTGGTATTGCTGTAGAACATTCAATTTCCAACCTCACATCCACTGGACCTGTTTTCTGGGGGGTAACCACAAGCTCTTAGAGTAAGGTTATTTTGAGATCGAGAAAGTGACAGATGTATACAAGTCAGATACATCTGTCCCTTACTCGATCTCAAAATAACCTTACTCTAAGAGCTTGTGGTCACCCCCCAGGACATCGTTTTGTCTTGAGCAGTCTAAGATAAAGAGAGGGGCTTTTTCTTTGAACTCCTTTAAGTCAAGCAACGGGTCTACTGGACAGTTGTAATACGACTGACGAAATTTCGCAAACATTTCATATAATATACTATATTTGTTCTCAGAAAACTTTAACCCTAAAGGTTCATATGGATAATATTGAGAATTCAAAAAGAGCGTAACGTTTCTTACTTCACAATGATCAAATACTGAACTGTCTTTAGTTTTATTATTTTTTCGATTAGTTTGTAAACTTAAAATTACATATCTGGGTTTTTCCAATTGTGAAGCAGTTTTAACTGACCAAGAATGCTTTGTTGTTTTAGGTAGTAACGGATACTCATATAAAACCAATTTCAAAACGCCATCTGAATAGGTTTATCTCTTTCTAAATGTTTTAAAAGTGACAGCCGTTCTCGGTCTGATATTTTTATGTGTGGCACCCTCCACTGAACTCTTTGCATATCTATTTGAAAATTAACAATATCGTCAGTAAGAATAACGCTATTTAAATTAGTGTTACTTCGGTTCAATATAAGTTCATGTTTACAATTTATCACTATTATATTGTAATCCTCTGCAAATCCTAATACCTTATTTAATGGTATCATAGCACTAAAGTGCCCATCACTTTCAAATCCATACAACCAATACTCCAGCCCCATAGGGCAGCAACTTTATTTTCTGCTTCATTTAATGAAATGTATGATTTTATTGTTGATGTTATTCCAGAATTTTTTATGCGGTCTATTTCAATACCATTCATTTCGTATCTGATATCTTGAAACAAAAACATAACAGGGTTATTAGTGAACGTAATATTTTTCTTGATTGGATGCCCATCTTTACCGAAGAGCTTCGCTTTTCCTTCGATGTAAATTGAACTGGCTGATGGTAGCACGTATATGTCTTGCTGGTGGATGGGAATTCTGATTTCATCGTTTTCTCTAAAGCTGTTATTGTAGGGATTGTATGAATGGATTTCATAACTTTCGATCGAAGTGTCGAAGCGTGGTAATTCAATAATCTGTAGTATATTCATACTTTAAATCCTAGGGCTTTAAGAAAATCTTTATTTGCTTTAGTCAATTTCTTAACTTTTACCTTGCGTCTTTGCACCTTAACAATCGCAGAAGAACTAAGACGTTTTTCATTCGCTTGGGTGTTTTTATAATATACTATCATTTTGTTTTCCTTAAGTGAAGACGTAGCTGAACTTGTTCCTCTCCAAAATTAATACAGTGACCAAATTGATCTACAATCTTAACAGATATCGACGAAATAATATTTTTATTTACTGGAAAGTAAATAACATTTAGTGGTATTTCCATGCACTGATGACCTGGTGTAGTATCAGACACAAATTCATGAATAAAATGAGTTTGTAATCCGTTGCAGTACGAACCGTGTACAAGATCACATTCGATTCTGATTACAGACAGACCTCTGTTATTAATGGGAATATTTGGTCTTGATTTTAGTACCGAAAAGTATATCAAACCGCACTCATATTGATCTGACAAATGCAATGGTGGTTGAAAGTATGTAACTAATTCCGATTTTTTCCCAGAGATGGTAACCGTAGTAGACATGCTTCTATACTGACATCTTTCGGCAGATCCTGCTTATTTTATTCCTTCACTACACCAAAAATTCTTCAAAAAGTTTAAGCAAAGATGTCCACAATTAAAAGGGTGATCACCTTGAATGTTATCATAATTATAGTGAATTTTGGATCCCAAGTATTTTATAAATTCCTTAGGAGGTTTGAGATTTCCGTAACTATCAAAATATTCAATATAATCGTTGTATTTTGCAGCTACCCAATGAGAACCAGGATTTTTAGAGCTATCCAAATTTATAAACCCACATTCTTTTTTAAAAGGGTGTTTTGGGAGCTTATCTCTCATAAATACATCTCTGAAATAGGGAATATTATTTCCATACTTCAAAATGTCTAAATTACTCAAGGCTCGTTTGGGTAGCCAATAGCTTAGTTTTTTTCTTTCGATAGAAAAATGCCGAGCCCATCTTTATGCGGTTTCAGGTGTATTCCTTTTCCGATGCAGAGAGCTTCCATCTTTTCATTGTGTCTCTTCGATTCAGTCCACAACTTTTTTGCCATCTTGAATTCATTAATGGTTTTAGCAATACCAGCTGCATCGCCTGCTAAAGCTCCCACCGCAGATAATCCCGCAAAAATCGGAATCAAAGGCAGCACTCCACCAGTTTTTGGTATAGGAATAACACGAGGAAGTTTAATGGATGAATCATGAGCTAATTCTCTGGCTGCGGCCATACCTATTGCCACTTTCTTGCATTTCGGTTTTAATTTTTTGATATGTTGCCTCGTTTTTCTAATAACATTTTTAAATTTATTTTTTAAACCTTTTCCAGATTTAATTTTAGGAGAACTCTTTTTGCTATCTTTTTTTAGTCCCAATCCAGTTTTAATTTTTGTTGTCATAGCGCTGCTTACTAAGCGAGCTGCCAGTTTTTCCCCTTCACTCGCTGTTTAGCCATATTTAACAAAACTAAATCTGCCTTGTGGCGATCCTTTAAGTTTGAGGACTTGTGATAGGCAATGTCGTGTTGTTTGCAATATTCGTCTAACTTGTTAACACCTTTATCTCCACGTGTAAGCCTTTTAATTAATTTAGTGCCAGGCCCACAATAATTGTATCCCGGTAAATGTAATTCAAATGGTAAATGATTTATAATCCAATTGAGAAGACTACTCTCTTCAATACACATCATAAGACTGACACATTTGGACTGAACACTTAATAAATATTCGATTTATCAATCCAACTGTTTTCAGAAGAAGGGAAACCTAACCATTTTACTAAAACCCTGTTTCCTTTCTTTCTAAGAACTTTTTCAAACAGATACATGCGGGGATTTTTTTCTTTTGAAGCTCTTGCACATAAAATGCTCCTAAAATGGGTTGGCCTCTGATTGCATCTTCAATTAAGTAGGTTATAGGAGTTGTATTTTGTTTTTTTAGAATTTTAAATATTTCTGTTGACCAGTTGGGAGTATATCCTTTTTCAAATGTCCCCTTATACTTACTAATGCGTACATAATCACCCTCTTTAAACTTGCTTTTTAGGCTAGCAGTTTTTACCAGACTGAAATATCTTTGTAATATGTGTTTTTTATTAGTATTATCCACGTTTGCTGGGATTTCATCAATTGTACGATGATAGGTGTGGTTGTGTTCAGAAATAACATTATTAAGTGTACTATCTATCCAACCTTTTAAACTAAATTCCTTGTGCAGTTTCGATTTCAGGGTTCTAATAAATCGCTCAACTATTGATGCCTTTTTTATTGAGAAGGTTGAATAATGGTTTATGTTATAAGATTTCATAAGGTTTTGAAATATATTATTATAAAATTCTGTTCCATTATCCGTTTGCAGATGTTTGGGAACACGCCCACTAACAAACAAAATCTTGAAAGCATTGCATACAATATCCATTGTCTTACTTTTCAAAGGAAAGGCCCAGGCGTATTTTGAAAATGTGTCAATAACAGCAAGAATAAATGTGTAATTTTGATTTTCTTTGGAAATTGATTGCATATCAATTAAGTCTGCTTGCCAAAGGTCATCTATATCTTTCATAATAACATGTCTTCGCGGAAAGTTGAGTCTCGCATTTTTATGAATTTCGTTGACTACATCGGCTTTACTCATATTTTTAATTCAGTATATCAACATTTGTCTTGAACCCACCAATGATACTGAATGAAAATCATACTATCTCCACTATTTATTCTCTAATTATGTCAGCTTCTTTTAATTCTTCAATTATCGATAAAATTTCATTATCATGATTTGTATTGCCATCTCTTGAAGCGACAAATAAATTTAATCTCTCAACCAATTCATTGGGATCATCCCAATATACCAAGTCGGTGTTGTTTTTGTATTTCTTTAACTTTGGCAAGTTGCCTCCAAGTTTGGCGTGAATGTTATCATTTAAAGTTTCAGAAAAAAATTGGTCTGATTATTTCACGATATTTAAATCCTTTATCACCTTTTATTTGACCTTTAGGATTGAAGTCTTTATTCTTTTTTTTTTTTAGTTTTAATTTTAAATCAGGTTTTTTTCGAAGTAGAAGTTCTTTCAGGCCAGGAGTTAAATTGTAAAATTTATCACCGATTTTAATCAAAATGACGCTATCTTTATTCAAACTATCGCAATAAGTAAATGATACTATTGAATTACCCATAAATAAAGTTTTGTTTTCACTTCTTATCCCAAATGGTATATTTAAACCATCATAAATATCATATTCCTCTAAGAAAATATCTACATCATCTTCCATTTTAGGAGACTTTTTAACCAATTGGGTGGAATTATGTATTGGTTCGTAACAATCCTCAAACTTTGTAGTCGTGCTAGTATTAATATCATCCAATTCAATATCTCCAGAACATGGGGGGGGCTGTATTTTGTAACAAAAATATTTTTTATTTGTGTTGGAATCAGCTAGGGTTTTAAGAGGATCTGTGACAGGTTTAAGCATTTTATCGAGTGACAAGTTCATTGTGTGTTCCTGGTTCTTCATATTTTTTATTTTATTCTTTATGGAGTCTACGGACTTCATTAATTCTATCTTAATATTTTTCTCCATATTTTATTATCAACTGCGTTCAGCTAATGAACAAATCATACTGAATTTGTTTTCGCATGTTAATTACTTATATGTATAGGTCTACCGGAATCTCATGGCAAATGTGGAAATAAAAATTTGTTGTGTGCAATACTGGGGAAATTGGATTAAACGATCTTGATACTGTTTAATTTTTATTTATGTCTTTAGTATTAATGAACATGAGGTACCTATATTATAGTAGTCACAGCGGATCTTTGTGTCTTTGAACTTGGTCCTGCCAACCATTGCGTAAGAAACAGTTTGTCATCGAGTATACTGCATAGAGTAAGCGAGATAGGACGATGTGACATACATAAGCGAGTGAAAGAGACAGTTATACAATGCTATCTTCACCTTCAACATTGACACAAAAATAGCTACGGCGCGGGGTCTTGCAACCAATTCAGAGACACAAAGATCCACTGTGAGTATTATAGGTATGTGTATGAATAATGTTGTTATACATCGTGTTCTTAACATAGGAAAAATAAATCAATTGAATATTAATTTATGAACTAATTTATTATTTAGCATTTAAATCATACTAATAACTTAAAACCTCATTCAGAACTTACGATTCCATGAACTCCACTGGCATTTCAAAAACTTGTATCTTTGTAGTTTTATGTCATCTCTCTCCATCAAAATGGTTCTTTTTCATTGGCATTTAACGTATTCAAAACCAATCTCTTTATGTATAAAGTCTGTAAAAAATAATAAAATGTATCATGTTACTTAGAGTCATTCATCATCATCAGTCTATATATATATATTTTTTTATGTAAGTTTTATGGCCTGGTTGCTAGGACCTTTTAGCCACGTCTTTGGAAAGAGTTTTGGATCTTATATTTAATCTTTAGTATGCATTAGAATGCGGATGTAACAGATTCTAATGTTTTTTGGAGTATTTGGCAGCAAATTGTATCGAGTCAGTCTTTCCAGTAAGCTTTGCAGAGGCAGTCAATACTACAATAAAATACACCGCTCCACTATCCCGAGATCGCTTCTGTCAATGATTTTACAAATTGTCCAGTTGCGTAGACAGTTGAGACACAGAACTACACCAATAATATATCACAATATCCACTAAGAATCAATTTGCAAATAATATTAACAGCCTGTTAGCTCGTGGATGAAGAGATGTGTGGACTGTATGAAAAGGCGGTTGGTTTTTAAAGCCGTTATATTTTAATTACATTAAACTGTTCCGGACAAACAATTGAAATTAGGAAGAGGTGTCGACTGTCGCGGTGGAGTCCGTGGTAGCGAGTGTCTCGCTGAACCGCGCCGCGTCGCCGCCGCCGCCGCGCACTCACACACCGATGCCGTGTGTCACGCAGATGTGTGTGCAGCGTAGACGGCGCACTCCGGCCGCCCGAAGTGTTGGGTAGAATTCCCAACACAGCCATTGAACTTCACTCGACAAAATCCCGCCAAAAACTCCCGTCTATATGTGTATATATATACACGTCCCACTGCTAGGCGCAGATTATTACTTAATATTTTTCTTACATCAAAGATTCTCAATCTCCGTTAAAATCAATATCTTGTCGAAGAATTAGTAACAGTTACATTACTGTTGCCATTTCCTTCCGGCCATCATTCGATGTGCCCTGTGTATTAACCATATAATAGTAATGGAAAGAAATAAAAAATAAGTAAGAAAAATGTAAAATAAACTAAAAGTATCAAAACAAGTCAGTCCAACTTACCGGTCCACTCTACGACGCACTTTAAAATCAAAGATTGAGTTTGATTTACGCCTTCTTCTTCCCTTATTTTATGATACAGATTGAAAACAATATGTCTCGCTTGAGATCGAAGTGGGTTTTTCGACATTTTCACAAAAATAACAAATTTTCAAGATAATATCAAAAAAATTCAGCAGCGGTTGACACATCAAGTACTTTGATTTGACAGGTAACAATTGACATTGCCATATGAAAATCACAATTTAAAAAAAATAAAAAATGCCATGAGATTCTGGTAGACCTATATAAACAATAACATGGGTTTTAAACATAACTGGCTAAAGGTGGGTGTACTATTAGGGTATGCATCTGCCTAACCCTTCGAGGGTTACAGACATGATGTATGTACGATCAATCAATCAAATTTAAAAAAGTATCAAAGTTCTGCCTGTACCTTCTATTATTTAATGACGTTTCTTTGTTAATAAGTAGAAAATTATAAGGTTTACTCCAAACAGTTTGACAAATATTTTTAAACTCTTTCCATTCTAAATCAGAACTCACATGCTCTTCATAAATATGCTTTAAATTCACATCATCTTGTTTGATGATTATGATGAAATTTTAGATGAAACTGAACATCTAGTCGGCAAAGTAGTTAAAAAATTAAGTAATAAGCAGTATTAAATGTGTGTAATATGAACAGTTTGTTTTGTGATTGTGAACCACCCAATTTATCGATGAGAACAATAATGCATGCCATCTATAATTAAAACATGAAATTAAGTTGGACTTGACTAACTATCAAGTTCTTCACTTAGTAACTAGATGGCCCACTACATTAAAACATTATCACATTTAAAGGTTTAGCCCATCGTCATTTCTTCTGATAAATGAATAACTTTACTAAAGAATTCAGAAAAAATAAGTTTAAAACACTTATTCGAACTGAGAATTGAACTCAGACTCAGGTTATAGGTACCTATTTCTTTAGACAAATGAGTATATTTATTACATAAAATGAAAAATAAAACGAGAAATAGTATAATTCAACAGATTTTTATTGTTTATGCAATGACATATTATTGTAACATTATAAAATCAAAGAAAGTAAATAGTAGATACTAAAATTAAGTACATAGACAAAAATAAACAGCTTAGAACATAGTACGATGATGACCCCAAGGCAGTATAATTTACATTTTTTCTTATTTGACGTTTGTCATCATTTCCATTAAGTACTAATTTCTTAATTTTCTGTGTATATAACTTATGATTTTTAGATCGAATGACATACATAGTATCTCTGAGATTTATGTCATTATTCAAAGTATTTCTATATTTTTCAATCGTGAGTTTAATAGAAACAGTTTTTTTAACTCCTTTGGCTTTTTTAATTGTATTGTTTAAACTATTTATACAGTATAGTTTAGCCCTCAAACCAATAACTCAGTAATGACATCTCCACCCATCTCATCCTTAAAATAGCCAGGTATTTGTTTATTCGCTTTCGGAATACCGTAAAAATTATTTTCTTCAAAGTTCAAAATCGTCTGTATGTATTAAATACAAGAGACTATCAGTATCAGTATAACAAAGGTTTATACCATCTTTATATATTTTCTTCATAACAGAATAGTGATTTTGATATAAATGACACTTTGCTAATTCCAGTATTGTAAAACCAATGTATATTGGTCTATCTAAAACAACTTTAGCAGGCTCTAATTGAATGGCAACAAGGTTCTCTGAAATAATAGCCATATTTTTAAAATTAGGGGCACTCACATATTTTTCTGCCCCCTTTATTTTATTGTTCTTATTAATTCCATCTTTCCACACATTAACTAATTTAACATCTACTTGTTTCCTTTTGTTTTCAATCTTTTTACCAAATATTGAATTATTTTGCTTCTTGAAAAAATCTCTTTCGAAATCTGAGTTAGCTTTTTGTCTGAGTACTGTATTAAGGTTTATGTATGGTTCTAAGATATTTTGTTGAGTAAATGCTAGAATTTTGTGGATATTTAATAATATAAGACCATTCTTTAAACATTCTTGTAAGTGAGCATAGTGGATGACATATCTATGTTTATCATACAGATTAGCAATTAGTTTCATGTTTATGCTAACAGATGGAATAGGAACGGATAATATCTCTGGCGCAAATGGAAAATCAGAATGGGCATCATGTATATCAGGAGGATAATGAATATCAACTTCAAGTATGTACCCCTCGTCACTATCGACAGAAACGGATGCAATTTCAAATAAAGCAATTTCAGATTTTGTCAAAAATCTAAAATTGCCAGTGGGAAGTCTTTGTGTCATAGCATGACCATATAAATTGACACAATCTAAGTAAACTAAAAATGTACTAGGTTCTTTTTCGTTATAGTCTGACTCTCAAACTCTTATTCAGCCCATCATCGACTACGCCGACGCCTGTTATTTGGATGCCACCGAGGAGCTTTTAAATAAACTTGAGCGTTTGCAAAATATATGTATTCGTTTTGTTTTCAATCTGAAAAAGTATGATCATGTTTCAGGCTTTCGCAAAATGCTCAAGTGGCTGCCTATTCGACTTCACAGGAACTCTCGGATTTTGTGTCTGCTATTTAACGTCCTTCACAACCCTAAAACGCCTTCCTACCTCCGCGAACGCTTCTCCTTCTCCCGTCCTTCCGATGCACTTTGCAGGTCGCATCTTAAACATCTCCTTGAAACACCTTCCCACACTACCGACTTTTACTCCTCCTCCTTTACTGTACACTCGGTGCAGTTGTGGAACTCGTTACCGCCTGATATCTATAGGAACTGCCAAACTCTTGCAGTTTTTAAAAAGAGAGTAAAAGAGCATTATCTTGCCATTCCGTCTTAGTTGCATATAATTATGTATTATTATTTATGTATTTATGACATTAGTTAGTATTTATTATTGTAATATTTATTTTATTAATATGCATGTATAAAAGAGTATATATTAATTATCTTTATTGTATTCTTCTTTATTGTGAATTGTTCAAAATATTTTTATTTTTATTTCCCCTCTACACACGGTGTCTACATATCTTTTTTTTGCAACTCTCCTCTCGCAGGTATGCTGGAAGAGATTTCGATAGAAATAAGCATACCTTTGTACCTATTTTCTGTTCCTTCTTCTTGTCTATTTACTATGTGTGTGTACATTAATGGTTAAATAAATAAATATTTATTATTAGCCTTTGCATACCGCAGCGAGCATTGAGCAAGACCTCCTCTGATACCTTTTTCTAGCATTTGATATATTTCTATATCAGATATTAGATCTAATTCTACTTTAGTTAACAAGAGCATGGCGTTCCAGCTTAATGATGGTGATGAAACATAATGACAAGGGTCAAGCTCATAGTGACATAAACTCATAGATCGGAATTTCTCAAATATGTCACACAATAGTAAGACGATCAAATTTAAAATATAAATCAGTATATTCACCTAAATTCTTAATACCAAATTTAGACCATATATTTAAAGCGTGATTGTAATCGTCAGTAGACACTGTATCGGATGTGAGTTTATTATAAAAATTTGAGCGATCTGGTAACTGAATTTCCGCGTATCGTTCCCAGGAGTCTATATAATCATAGCAATACACACCTTTCCTAATGCATAGTCGAAATAAATTTTCATCGGTGAAAAATGAACGTAAATGCTTTAAATCATTGCAGTCCAACGTCTTTACTAAGTTGTCTAAACTCGAACTTAAAAAATTAAATGAATCTATGAATTTTAATTGGACTACTTTCTGAGGATTAAATGGAATTTTTTTTGTAAAAGAAATATATTTTTCCTTGGTTCTTGGAATTAAATTGATTCGACCGCAAACACTTGAAAGTTCTTTTATAAATAAATGACAGTCATATCCTGAAACATTATGAAATATTATGGGAATAAACTTTACAGACTTATTATTTAAGTTGCATGAATTATGAGCTGGACCGCGATATTTACCTGTGAAATGATCGTGGTCATGAACGATAAGGTAATTACCAGAAAAAAATTCTTTACAAATATGACAAACTACAGCAGTCTTAAATGAAAGAAGCTCTTCATCATTCAACGGGGACATGTCTCTAGGTAAAGATAAAATATCATATAAACTTTCTAAATCCTTAGCAATAGATTTACAATTTTTTTTAAACAATTTGGACCTCGATAAGATACTAAATTATTAAGTTCTGGATTAGTTTCGCACCATATATAATAGGCGAAACAAGTTGCTTCATGAATTTGAATGTTTTCAACATACTGACTTTTATTTTTATCTGAATATTCTCGAAGTAAGCTTTCAAAGTCTCCATATATAACAATAGGAATTCTTTGAGTCCTTATATAATTAGAAAACCGAAGCTGGGAGCACTGTTTTCATTCGTGCACAATTATGATTATCTAATTTTGTTTCTGAATCAAATTATAAATAAAAAAAGTTAAATCAAAAGACGTAAAAGCGAACTAAAAAGACGTAAACAAGGAAAAAATCATGCTGTGCAGTCGGAGGATACATATTCGCGGGCTGGCTGACCAAAATCTGGTGTATCCTCCGCCAGAAATATCTGATAAAATATCTCTGGTGATATGTTATCTAAACTTATTGGATTAAATCTATAACTAGCAATTCTATTTTTGAAAGCAGTAGCTATTATTTGCACATTATCAAATTCAGTACTCAACAAACAGTTTGATTTATGTATATTACTTTTCTTATGTGATGCATATTTTTGAATATAAATCTTACAATCTGGACAAAACTTCATGTTTGGTTATATTTAATACAAAACAGTAAAACAATTAGTCATTAATTTAACCTTAACTATATTCACCAAAGTTAAAAGTTGTTTTAAGTTTTGATTTAAGTAATTCAAGGTCAAAATTACTGGTCTAGAATTTTTTAACTACATCAAAGTTAAGATTCAAGGTCAGAATTATTGATCTGGATTTTTTTTTTAAAGGATAAGATTCAAGGTCAATTACTGGTCTAGAGTTTTAGCTTTGAGATTCATTATTTCGAGAGGCTTTTGGTTTTTGGTTTTTAGTTTTTAGTTTTTTGGTTTTTGGTTTTTGGTTTTTAGTTTTTTGGTTTTTGGTTTTTAGTTTTTTGGTTTACTGAAAGAAAACATACTAATAATGATTAAAAAAACATAAATAAGTAAGTACTTATGATAAATTTTATTACAATTATCTACGTTAAAACATTAAAAAGAAATATCAATTATAGACTTCATGCATATGTACTTACTTAAATTCAAACATTATAGAATATATATAAGACTGCTAAAGTGATCGTTTCAAACTTTTGTCTTAAAAGAGTTTTCAAACAAATTTACATTATATTATAATAATCAAAAGAGCAAAAAAGGAAAACATTGAAAAACTATAGGTATATATTATATTATAGGTCCTTTAAATGTTTAAAACAAGTTTATTAAATTAGGTATAATTATCGAAATAGCAAGAAATATTATGGGGTCGTTTAAATTGTGGTAAGAGACGCTTACCTACCTAATTTTAAAATATGTTAGACTGATAGAGTATCGGTTGTATTTTCCGATAATCCTCTTTAGCAGAAGTCACAAGTTTTGTGACTGCTTTCCATACCGGACTGCTGTCATCAACAGCCGATTTGAAGGTAACTAGTGCCCGTTTCCAGCGGTCGGTGCTGAGCGCCTGCGCTTCCTTAGCGTTGTAAACACGCAGTTCCACGTAGTAGTTGCCCTGCCGGGTGGAATCTCGCTGGAGTGTATAACCGGAACCGCTACGTCTTGACAAGAAGCTCCGCAGTGCAGCCGCTCGGATGGGTTCACCACCAAGTTCTTGCTCGTTCTGAAATTAAAATGATTATCATTAGTGGTGATCTAGTAGCAAAGGCATTGCTTCTCATGCTTGAGGTCGTGGTTTCAAAAACGGGCAAGTTCCTATGTGACTTTTTAAATAAATTTGTGCTTTCTAAGTTTATTATCATCATTACAAGATTAAAAAAGAAAAAGCATGAAAGAACCTTCAAAACTATTCTGACTCGGGAATCGTATTTGCAATATCTTAGTAGTATCTAAACATATACAATATGAAAAAAATTATGAAAAATAAAAATTACAAGGACCCACATTTACAATAAAAACTTTAGCATACCTCTGAATCCGACAGCTTCCTTTTTTGGCCGATTTCGATGGCGCCGGCAAATCAACGTCCGACTCCGTGTTGGACCCAAAAAAGCTAGATTTTACCACCGAAGCACTGGAAATCTTCTTTATTGCAGGTTTATTTGTTTTGCCCGAAACCTTTTTCCTTGACTTCTTTTTCTTTATTCGTACTATGGTAAATAATAAAAAGTATAGTATGACCCACCATTTTAAGCAGATTGTATCAAATCATTTGTTTAAAGTGAGCTAACTATAAGTAACAGATATCAAACAAATAAGACATGTTCGGCAATTTATGATCAATCATTGTAAGCAGACATGCTCTGAACCATAACTGCTAACAATTAAATAATCATAACATCATCGCGCATCTGAGTCGATGCAATCAGATTACTATACACATTATATTAATCGTTCGTGTATGTTATTTTTTCTTTTTTATAAAGCTAGTGCAAAACTGTTTTTATGTTTTGATGCAAAATAATTCTCCATCAATTGAAATTTCTATTCTATTAAATTAACACATATCACATAAACTTATATCTAAGATAACACATTTTTACAAACTATTGTATGCCTAACATGGTGGAGCAGTGCAAACGCACACAAAAATCACTCAATAACAACTCTGTAACCGCTGTCTCACAATAAAGATTCTTTTCTAGAGAGAATTTCCCACATGCAAATTTTTATAGAAATAAAAATTTGTATGTGAATTGTACTCAGTTATTTTTTGTAATGATTTTTTCGAATTCGCTATTCTTTCTAGCTCTGTACAATGACACATTACTTAATAAAGTTGACTACACAAAATTTCTTGGTATTATCTATCATAACGCAAAGCTGGGAAGTGGAAATTTGTATTTTTTCCTAGTCCTCCTTTATTCTTTTCTGATTAATTTCGTTGCGGGATCCAAGACAGTTAAATTCATTCGCCGGGACTTCAGCGAGCTTCATTGCCTCGGCGCTTTTCTGGTGGTCGCCACTGTTGATTCTGGTTTTCAGGAGTTGCAGTGGTTTGGGAATAGTGCGGTGGGATTGTCCCAATAAAAAGGCAAAGATGGACTGGAAGGCATACATCGAATACCTTAGTAAAAGGCTGAGTTCTTCTGCGTATGCCTTATATAAACTTGCCCCAGAACTGACAGATGCATTGGTAACTGCATATCATGGACTAGTTGCTACACTATGGTATCATATTTTGGGCAACTCCACCAACAAAGAAATAGTGTTTAAGGCCCAAAAGAGATGTATGCGAGCTATGTTTAATTTGAAAACCAAAGACAGCTGTAAGCCGTATTTTAAAAAACATAGATTATTAACCATTCTTTCACTATACATTTTAAAAATGTTGACATTAGTTAAACTTAATCCTGACCTGCTTCCACGACTAGCTGACACCTTCACCCGAAACAGACGTGACAATAGCCAACTTTGCTTGATACATACATCAAAATCTGCCTTAATGGGCAAAAGTGCTTTTTGTATGACACCGAGAATCTACATGAAACTACCACAGTCTTATAAAACTTTGAAGACTCCGTTTAAAAAAAGAAATGCGAGATTTTTAGCAGACAAGTGTTATTACCATTAAAGATACTTCTTGGACGATAAAATTACATAAGATTTTTTTTTATTAATTTCGATATAATAAATGGCGTTCTGACATTGAATTGACATTCCGCATATTATTTTCTTTGTTATGTTTTATATTTGACATCCTATTAATTATTTTGTTTATATATTTTAATTTTTTTGACATTGATGATTAACTTTATTAATTTCGATTTATATATAATTTTTTGGCATTATTTTATTTCGATTTAGTGACTTTTTTGACATTGTTTTGTTTTATTAATTTCAGCTTATGACATTTTGGGCACTAATTCGATATTATGACATTTTATTTTTACTATAATTTTTGTTTTGTGACATTTTTGTGAACTGATTATATTTCATTCAATGATATTCAAATAAACAGATACGTTATACACTCACAAAACAATTGAAAAAAGTGTTCCGCGCAGCAGCGGCAGCACACATACACACTTTTCATTCATCTGACATTTCACTACAATGTCGAAAGGGATGGCTTGATAAAACAAACAAGAAAAAAAGAGACAGCTAGTGTTTGTCACTTGCGTGTGAATGTAAACAAACATTATTCTGACAACCAATGTTTTTTCTTTTTGTAACCTCCAAATATCAGAAAATTAGGAAAAAAATTTGAAATAAATTAGTAAATTGAGGTGTATTGCGTATTTACTTAAGGTATGAGATCCCTTCTGTTTTATGTAATTTGGTATTATAATTGGTACACTTTCTAAATACACACGATGGCATTTTTTTAATTTTGTTTTTTTTTTCAACAAAGCGTATCGCTCTTCGCCATGCGTGACATAAACTAAAGACTAAATCATACAATTGTCTACTATTCGAGTCTTCACAATGCGCGCGCTTATAACATATCTGTTTATTTGAATATCATTGATTTCATTATATTTATTCAACTTTTCATCAATTTTACATTTTTCAACGTATTAACATAAATTTATGACATTTAATAGAGTATTATTTTGACATTATGACATTGTTTAAAGTATTAATTTGAATTTATGAGCATGTGTAATTTTAATGATAATTTTGCATGCCTAAATTGGTGCAACACAGTGGACTGCGCATTCACTTGACATCTGGAAATGTTTGAATATGTACTGTGTTGAGCAATAAATATATTTGAATTTGAATTTGAATTCATTTTCCTTGGTTTATTTATTTAATAAGGATGACATTCCGTATATTGTGCTTTTTTGTAATTATATAAATTTATCTGATATCATTCATGACATTTTATGAATTCTTAATATCATCATCATCATGATTCATGATGAAATTAATACGAAGATCATAAAAGCATGCACTAATGAACTTATTAGTATTATGACATATTTAATAAATCAATCATTTGCACTTGGCACTTTTCCGGATTCATTGAAAGTGCCACTTTTTAAAAAAGGTGATTAGTCTGATATTAATAATTATCGCCCAATAACATTGATACCTATAATATCGAAAATTTTCGAAAAGTGTATGTCTGATAGATTAATTGGCTACTGTGATAAATTTAACATTATTAAAAAAGAGCAATTTGGCTTCCAGAAAAACAAATCCACAACACTAGCTATCTTCACTCTTATAAAAACCATATTGACTAATAATAACCGAAACCACTTTACTACAGGGTTGTTTTTTGATTTATCTAAAGCCTTTGACCTGGTATCTCACGACCTGTTACTACAGACATTGGAGGCAATTGGCATTAGAGGCATTGCACTTCAATGGATATCGACATATCTAAGTAACAGACAACAGCGTGTTATAATTACAAAAGTAAATAGATATAATTACATGACACCACACTCTTCTGAACTTAAATGCAACAAATATTGCGTCCCACAAGGACACACTTCCTAGTGGGACGCAATATTTGTTGCATTTTAGGCCCAATTTTATTCATACTGTATATTAATTCTATTACCAATATAACTAATCATAGATGTATGTCATTTGCTGATGACATTTCCATTATTGTGACATCTGATAAAAATAATAATACAATTGACGATCATGAAACTGACATTAATAACACTATTGACATACTGATTGAATGGCTAAATAAAAATAATTTATCATTAAATCTTGCAAAGTCTGTTTATATACAATTTAACCGATCAAATCATTCTAAATTTAATTTCAAAATGAATATAAATAAAATTTGTGAAGTAACGGAAACTAAATTTCTAGGCGTTACTCTAGATCAAGACATAAACTGGAAAACCCATGTCGATACTGTCTCGAAAAAAAAAATAAGTTTGTATATGCGCTAAAAAAAATTAGGAATATAACGAACATCCAAACGGCAATAACATCATATCATGCATATGTTGAATCGGTGTTACGCTATGGATTGATTTTGTGGGGCAATAGCACCGATCAGAATAGAGCATTTGTTGCACAAAAAAAATGCATTCGAGCAATATATAGCCTTCAATCTGACGATTCTTGTCGGCCAATATTCCAGAAACATGGTTTGTTACCGCTACCGTCTCTTTATATATATGAGATATGTATGTTTGTGTGGAAGCATAAGGCATTATTTACAAAAGCAGACGATGTACATCCTCGAAACCGGCGCGACCCTCACAGGCTCGTACTGGATGTCATGCCAAGGCTTACTAAATATAATAAAAGCTGTTTGTATATGTGTGTAGAAATATTTAATAAGATACCTATAGTGACCTAAAAATTCTAAATAGCAGATTATTTAAAATTAATTTGTATAACTGGCTGTCCACTAATAGTTTTTATAGTGTAAAAGAGTTTTTTGACAAAAAAAAATAATTGACTATATTGTATGCACGAACAATTTGCACGCTAATAATGTTAAGCAAAAACATGTGTTCGCTGTATTTAATTTTGTACCATCTTTTATACCATGTTTTTATGCAAATAAATGTTATTCTATTCTATTATATTCTATCATCATCGTTTCAGCCGAAAGACGTCCACTGCTGGACATAGGCCTCCCCCAGGCGTCGCCACATTGACCGATCCCGTGCGTCTCGCATCCAGCGCCTTCCCGCAACCTTAACCAGGTCATCGGTCCACCTAGTGGGAGGCCTTCCAACGTATCGTCTTCCGGTTCGCGGTCACCATTCCAGAACTTTTCGGCCCCATCGGCCATCCGTTTTGTCGGGCTATGTCGGTAACTTTGGTTCTTCCGCGGATATCATCATTTCTGACGTGATCACGCAAGGAAATTCCGAGCATAGCCCTCTTCATTGCCCATAGGGTGACTTTAAGCTTTCTGATAAGGACCATTGTGAGCGACCACGTCTCGGTCCCATAGGTGATCACTGGCAACACATACGGTCATAGACTTTTGTCTTGAGACACTGAGGTAAATTGGACGAGAAGATACCACGTAACTTCCCGAACGCCGCCCAGCCGAGTCGGATTCGACGGTTGACCTCTTTCTCGAAGTTCGACCTACCCAACTGGACAGTTTGTCCCAGATAGACATAATCGTCTACAGCTTGGAGAGTAGAGTCTCCGATCTTGATAGGACTGGGTGTTACATGGTCATTCACTACGGCCTTGGTTTTGTCTATGTTAATCATAAGACCCACTCTTTCGGAAGCTCTACTGAGGTCATCGAGCTTTTTACTGAGGTTCTCCATGGTCTCAGCCTTGACCACTATGTCGTCGGCAAACCGAAGGTGAGTGATGTACTCGCCATTAACGTTGATTCCAAGCCCCCTCCAGTCCAGAACCTTGAAGACATACTCCAGCGCAGCAGTGAACAGTTTCGGCGAAATTAAGTCTCCCTATCTCACGCCGAGCTGGAGAAGGATTGGTTTCGAGGTCTGATCCTGAAGACGGACTTACATGGTGGCGTTTTTGTACAGACACTTCAACACCTCAATGTACCGGTAGCCGATCTGGCACCGTTGGAGAGACCGCAGTACAGCCCAAGTTTCGATCGAATCGAAGGCTTTCTCGTAGTCCATAAACGCTAAACAGAGAGGTACGTTATACTCTTCGGTTTTCTGTATAACCTGCCGCAGCGTACATATGTGGTCTACGGTGCTAAAGCCTTTTCGGAATCCCGCTTGTTCAAGAGGCTGGAAATTGTCAAACCGGCGTGCGAGACGATTCGTGATGACTCTTGAAAACAACTTGTAGACATGGCTAAGAATTCTAAATATATCGGATGTTATCTATTTTACTTTTTTTGACATTGTTTTATTATATTATTTTTCTTTTTTTAAGAAAGTTTTTGAATTAATTATTTTTGATTTTCTTTATTTAACTTTTTTGACAATGTTTCTTTTTTTATTAATCCCCGCCGGAGAAAGAGGGGTGTTATAAGTTTCACGTGTGTTGCTGTGTATCTGTGTGTCTGTCTGTGGCACCATAGCGCCTAAACGGATGAACCGATTTTAAATTAAGTTTTTTTTGTTTGAAAGGTGATTTGGTCGAGAGTGTTCTTAGCTATGTTTGAATAAAATCGGTTCAGCCGTTCAAAAGTTATGAGCGTTTTACTGTTTGAATTGGGGTGTTTTCGCAAGATAAATGTGTCGGGGGCTTTTTAAAATTTTGAAATTTTACTTGTTAATTCTGTTTTTTTAACCCCCGCCGGAAAAAGAGGGGTGTTATAAGTTTCACGTGTGTTGCTGTGTATCTGTGAATCTGTGTATCTGTGTGTCTGTCTGTGACATCATAGCGCCTAAACGGATGAACCGATTTCGATTTAGTTTTTTTCTTTTGAACGGTAATTTTGTCGAAAGTGTTCTTAGCTATGTTTGAATAAAATCGGTTCAGCCGTTCAAAAGTTATGGGCGTTTTACTGTTTGAATCGGGGTGTTTTTGCAAGATAAATGGGTCGGGGGTTTTTAAATTTTGAAATTCGACTTGTATGACATTTAATTAAGATAAAGGCCAATCTATTATGGTTTTGTATAATAATATCTGACATTGCTATAATTGAGTAAATTAATTAATTTCTAAAACATTTTGTACGCCTCATTAGGCAAAACATGTTTGTAAGCGCTAAATAAGTAGTAAACATCTTGCATGCCTATTGTATGTAAAAACAAGTTTTGACATATAAATAATCTTCATCTTTAAAGCAAAAGAAGTATGCAATGATGGCAGCAGGTGGTGTTCTGTAGATTCTGCCTACGCCCAAGGCGTGATTTTATGTATTTATATTCATAGACTCACACTGTATTCTTCGTCGTTCCACTAACGTACAACACTCAGCAGACCAACATGCGACTACGTTAACAGAATCGGATCTGTATTATCTGCGAGTACAATTGGATTAGTTACTTACTTATTTTAATTTGGATAGGTTAATAAAACACATGTGATTTGCTTTGTAGCCAATTTTATTATATTCATTCAATATACAATACTTTTGTCATATATTTTTTACAGAAAAAGAACAATTAGCTAAAGATAAAACAAATAGGAAATTTAAAAAAACCTTTTGAAATTTTGCGGATATGGTAAAATCAATCATTTAAATTACACTGTGTTTTAATCAATATGTGCCGTATGTGACGGACCAATCAATACACCTTACAAAAGCTATAACTTATTTACAATAAATATTGCTAGTTTTGCTATCAAACATAGGGGTTCAAGTTTTAACAATTTTCTGAAACTTATTATAACCAACTACAAAACCTTAATTATTAGATCATAAACAATATGCAATTTACAAATATTGATTACATAAGTACACGACACTTTTGTCGTTAGTGCAACATCAACAGGAGTTCGAGTATTATGCGTTGTGAAAAAACCTTCAAACGATACCCAATATACAATACAATTTTAGAATGCCGTCCTCCGCCCAGCCTGTAGTTGTAAAAAAACTGTTTTTCATCCGAATTTTAACGAAAGCAGCCGTTTTTAATAAATAATATTACAAACCCACATACATAAATACGCGCCTTGGCAGTCGGGCAGTAGATAAGGATTCAACCAATTGCCAGTTTTGTCAGTGGCAAATAGTCAAATATAACATGAGACATCTCAAAAAGTAACATTTTAATGAGATAAGAGAAATATATGAGAAAAGAACTAATTTTATTTAAAAAAAAAAACATTTTTTCAGGTTATAACCCATATCAGAAAACGTCTTTCTGTTTCTGATATATATATCTATGCGTGATTTAATAATAAATACTAAATCGCACATAGATAAATACAAACAAATAAATACAATATAAATACAACATCAACACATCAAATAAATTCATATTCAATCATAGTCATATTCATTACAGTATTCTCTTAGGTGCGACACTATATTTGTCTGTCACAACAGTGTCGCACATAAGGACAATCCAACCTGTTTGTTAACATACTCAGAACGGTATTGGAGCTGTCCCACACTCTGTGCACAAGAGACACGCAGCGTTTCCGCATGGTCGCATGAAAACAGTCCGTGCGCGCCCATGCGAACATAACCGAAGCGCTTCAGTAGCGAGGCAGACCCAAAATCGCTCTGAAGGAATTGTTTAATTGAATGTGGAGGGTGTTGTAGCTTTTCTGCGTGTAATAAGCCCACAGGCTGCAGTTGTACAAGGTATAACTATAATATAACTAGCATTTAACTAATATATAGTTCTGTAATTGTAACTGTAATTTGGCTCATTTTACGACAAATCCTCATGTTTTTTAGATTTTTTTAAGATTGTTATTTAGTATTAAACTGTTTTCTTACAACCACAGGCTGGGTTTCTAAAATTAAGGTGTCATTGTAAGTTTTTTATCTGACTGTCCAAAAAACTTTTTTTATTGTTTTCCATATCATCAGTGAAAAAAATCGGATTAAGACACTGTGTCCGAGTCGTCAGCAGGTCACTGTGTGATTCTAGTTTAGCTTACGACTTGTGTTTAACAATAATACTGTACGACCCAATAATACTCATACAGCAAAAGTACTCATTTAACAAATCAGTGGTAACGAAAACTCGTTCACACGCTAATTTGCGTGTTGATTTAACTGTTTAAGTGCGGCTTAGGTTACTAGACATGAACCCAAATCTGTGTCCAGAAATAAACATTGCAACATAACAGTGGTTTGGTGTTATAACTTCTACAATAACTACCGGGTCACTCGTCAACGACGAGAAAACCACAACAAATACATACAGATATAATAAATGCAAGATACCAAAAAAGTTTCTTATCATCAGTGCTCTTCCCTAACCCTCCCAGGACCCTGGCAGCATTCCTACATATTGGTAGCTACCAATGGCAGCGCCTATTTAAAGAACGATGCTTTAGAATAATCTTACCAGAAGGTTCGTTTTTGCGTCAATAAATAAGCATTATGAAGCTAACGGTAACAGTAAACTGTGGTTTCCAAGGCTGGAGCGACTCAAGAAGCCATTGTCGTGGAAAGGTGCTAAGCCAGATAAATATTAACAAAATCACGCTACATCATCAAAAAAAAAATTTTGGAAATTTTTTGTAATTCTTCGCGTCGCTCCACCATAAAAACAATCTTAGTTTAGAGTTCCTATAAATTCGGCCACCCAACCCGTGCCACCATTGTTCATGGTGGTTACAAATACTATCTTCACAAAGTTATCGTCACTCGTGTAGTCTGCAGGCGTGTCCTCACAGAACGTCCGCACTACTACACCCTTACTGTTCACGAGCTGCACGTAATTCTGGTCGCAAGTTATACCCAAGTCAAACGTAGCGAAATGTAGCAGTAAACGTGTTTCTAGGGGTGTCTCTAGCTCCCACTCGCAGGTCGATACCCGCCTGTAAGCGTTAGGATACAAGGGACTGGTGACTTTACCCACCACGCTTTGCATTTTTCCACCACATCCACGGCCTTTCTCGGATATCATGTAAACCAAATCAAACAATACACGATCAAAGTTATATTTGTGATTGTGAAACAATAAATATTTACCAGTCGAGAAGACAGGGTTACCATCAAATTCTGAATAAATTTTTGAAAGGCTGGGCGCTGTAGCGTTATTTCCGTCAAAAATTTCAAGATAACAATCTTCGTTCCCGTAACTTGGGATGGCGCTCAAGAAGTACGCGGATATCGTGTAATTAACTGGAGCAGTAATCAGCGTGTAGCAGTCTTGCTCGGAGTTTCCATCATAGTCATATACATAAGTAGCCTGTACGCGTCCGTGAGGCTCCGTATAATTTCTGCCACAAAATCCTGTGAATACTGCTTCTATTTCCATTCCTTTGTATACCTTTGTATCTGACTCCGGTGATGTAATTAAGTTTATAGACGTTGTTCCAGAAACATAAAAGTCCGTAGGCTCTTTTTGCCCGCATAAATCAAAACGATCGGGAAAGCGCAAAGAGCTGTCGTAAAAGGAATTACGGCTAAAGAAGTCATCCATATTGTGACTTATGATATAATCTTTACCCAGCGTAGTATTCTGAATGCTTGGATTGCTAGATATAATCAACTTGTCTCTATTGCAGCGCTTGACGCCTGAGCTATCAGCGACAGGGGGTTGTAAGTCTAATTCTTTAACAGTGATACGTAGCAAAATGTATGGAGACGCACTTACATCTAAGCGATATACGCAATGAAGGCCGCGAGGAATGGATCCGGTATCATAACCGGGAGATTTCAAGCGTTGAGGGGTATTGCTCACTGAAATGAATGAGGTCCCGCATACTGACGGCTGAGCTGTTAAAGTGGACACGAAGCCTTCACCGCCTATTGCGCCATCCGTGGAAAGCCTGATGCTCATCACATTTCCAGAAGAAATTAATTGCGGTGGGAGGCTGCGACCGCAATAGGTTCCTATTACCAAGCTATTAGGGTTTAAGCCATCTTTTATTTCAACTAAGTCGCAATCGCATTTACTGTATCCTAAAGCAGTTTGGTTGACATCTTGGCAGGGGGCTACGTCAAACAAGGAGAATTCAATTTTGATTACAGTGTCAGGTGGTGATACTATTGACCAAAGACAATCTAAGTATTCTTCGTATACAGTATGACCCATGAAAGGAGATTTTAGAGCTTGCGATGAAGTTGATGTTAAATTAATAAATCCACCACAATTTACTGCTTCAGAATAGCTGAAGTAAACTTGAAGTTTGAAACCTTTGAGGTTTATGCTTCCATCTGATACAAACTGTAACAACGCCGTGGTCCCTTTGCTTCTGAGTGTGGTTGTTGAGTTAATATTACCACACATTAGCGCTAAGCGCTTATCCGCATCAATGATGTGTCCGTCGTATAACGCGATGTAATCATTATAACACTCTCTCGTGGTTTCTAAGTCAATATATAGGAATTTAAGAACAATTATCTTGGCAGGTGGTGCTTCAATAAACCACGTGCAGTTCATATTTGTTTCGTAAGTTTCAGAAAGAAATGGTGTGAGAACAGTAGTTTCGTTTACTCTGCCTCCACATGGATAAATTAAATAAGCTATTCTAAACCCTTTCCTCTGTATATTTCTATCACTTTTAAATATCAATGATATTTCTTCAGACTGAGTTGTGACGGGTGGAATTTTGTCACCGCAATAAACTTCATACAGATAGTTATAATCTGACTGACTTGTTACTGTTAAATTATCAGACAGACAGTCAGGAGCATAGCCTTCTAGTTCAAAATCAAGGAATCTCAGTGAAACTTTATCGTTTGGAGCAGATATTTTATATTCGCAACTCAATCGTGGTTGGTAATGATATGGAAAACCTGGACTATATAAAATTTGTTCCTTTTGAGTGGCTACATAATTTCCACCACAGATAGAATCCCATTCAGCTTTGAACCCATCTAGATTTTTGTCGGCATCTGTACGTAAGACAACTTTCATGCGATTAAAAGTTGAGTTATAAATAGGTGGCGGGGTTCGTCCACATAACTTTGCTATTGCAATAAACTCATCGTCCTTCCAGTCATAAATTATGACAGAATCTTTAGTGCAATTAGTTGTATCCTCAATAAAAAATCGTCCCTCAAATTTAAGAGATACTCTGAAACCTGGATCAGCCCTTATCTCCCAGGAGCATTCCTGGTTTGGCAAATAATTATTAGGATAATTTGGCGATACAAATGTGGTTTGATATGAACTAAGATATCCGCCACATTGGTTATTACCAGTGTTAGCCATAAGCCTTAAGTTTGTTTTGTTTTTCACATTCGTGTGATACTCAATGAACATAGAACTGAAATGCATAGATAACGGGCTATCTAAGGGTGTTTCTTTGCAATATTTACCAATCTCTTGTGCGTTTTGTCTTAAGTTTGTCTTTATTATCAAATACTCGTCATCGCAATTGAACGTGAATTGCCCTTCCATTTTAATTTCAACTCTATTAGTCGGGCCAGTAAGAATCCAAGCACAGTCAATGGTATCATTATATGAATCTGGTAAGTTTAAAATATTAACTGGATTTTCTCCTACTTCAATAACACCACCACATGGTTGAGGTTTCCATTCTAAATTGAAGTAAAGCAAACTAGATTTGCTTTTAGTTGCAATAATATCAATTACTGGTGATGGTATTCTGTATGATATTTCGGTGTTTCCACAAATTTCCCGATAAAATCTATTTTGCATAACTGCCTTAATAATGACTTTCGGATCAAACAATCTACAATGTGTTTCGAATTCAGACGAATTCATCGTGGCCTTTAAAAATATAGAATTATAAGTAAGATTTGTTATGAGACCATTATAATCATTGTTTGTGTTCGCTTGACTATTATAATGCCATTCGCAAGTGTAAGATCGATTTAGGTCCGGTGACAGGAGAACTTGGTTCGTATCAGATAGGTCACCACCGCATAATGCTTCTTGGTCAGAACTAAACCTAGCTTTGAAGCGGTGCGAGAAAGCTGTAGGGTGTACAGAAAGTGCCATTTCGTTTCCAGAAGATTCAAAAACATTCGTTCCAGGAATATAATCGCCGCTAGGGATTGACTGAATATCAGTAAGGGAGGAAATGTCGTTGTAAATAAAAATTATTTGCTTTTCTATGTCCATGTCTATTAGCTCTAAGCGCACTCTTCGAGACTTGTTAGGCACTTTTACTAACCACTGGCAGTACCTAAGTGTAGTCTCTTGAGGGTAACTTGGGGAAGTTAAGTAACCATCTGAAGCTGTTATTAAGCCGCCACACATAGGTCGAGATGAATTAAAGCCTATTTTAAATCCTCTATTGTTAGATGTTTGATCCCATGCATCCGGCTTACCGATATAAAGTTTAATAATAAACTCGTTTCTTGAAGTTTCAATTGGCTCAAGGGATATATCATCATTGCATATGCTTTTTACTACGGTGATAGTGTTATTGGCAAGCATAGTTTCTTCAATGGTTATCTTGGTTCCACAAGATAACTCAGATCCAGGTAGCTGAATATCTTCTGGTTTAATTTGAAAAACGTGTCTTAGAGGTCCTATAATGTGCCACTCACAGACTGTTCCGAACGGAAGCATTTGCATGTGCGGGTATCCAGGTGATTTGAGTTCCCCGGATTCGGTGACAATAGTTCCACCACAAGTATCAATGGTCACATTAGCTTTAAATCCATTGCGTGGATCTGTGACCTGAGTCATGTATTTAATATACATTGTATTGCCAGTACTCTTAATGGTTCCAGGTCTATCATTCCCACAATATCGGCCGTGTACGGGAGAAAATTTCGATGAACCAAAACGTATTTCAACGGCTTCTGTTACGCAATCATCTTCATGGTCCAAGTCAAATCTATCAACGAAATCTATTCTTAGAATTTCTCCAGGTGGCCCGCTAAATACCCACTCACATTCTGAATACGGAACTGGTACTGACGGATAATTTGGTGAACTTATTATTTCCCAATTGTGATCAGGTGTCAGAGACGATGTTAAACCACATTCATAGTTGTTCTCTTCATAATGAACAACAAAAGGTTGATAAGCGTATGATCCTTTTGTGTAACTTATAAATAACGTATTACTAGAAGTTACTATATCTGATTTAATTTCATGATCGTAACCGCAATATTTTCCACTTGCCAAAAGGGGCGCTTCCTCAGAATCACCATTCCGTAAAATAACATATGTTTGACAATTATCATTTTTATTTGTAATATTAAAACTATTGAATTCTAATTTAATAGTCCTGCCGGGGCGCACTTTGACAAACCAGTTGCATTTAATACTGGCCGGGGGGTACCGTCGTATATATGGCGTTTGTACGTCCCACCAAGTCGGACCGACTTCACCGGACAAACCAGTCATGAGTCCTCCGCACATAGAGTTGACTTGAGCATGAAATCCTGTCCTTGTAATGGTAGCATCTGTTTTAAATTTAATTTTCATATACGTTGACGAATTAAAGCCCATATTGGATGATTCTTTTGTACATATATTTTCCCGGACAGGCTTCCAATTTCCAAGAGTGTCAGAGGAATAAATAGAAATTGAATCCGCAAAGCAAGAGTGAATGTCTTCGATATTAAAATCATCGAAATTTAAACTTAAATGTCTTCCCATTTCTGATTTGTAAACCCATTCACAATTTAAATCATTGGAATATTTCCGTGGATAATTCGGCGATGTGAAAGTAATCGTACCGTTTTCAGGTAAAACCATTACAGTCTCATTTGAACCACAGTTTATTCGATCCCCATTTTCAGGTTCAAAATTTCGAGAAGCTTTTGTCCAAGTCATATGAAATTTCGAACCCGTGTTTGATTGATCCGTTGTAAGTGTAATGTATACTACGCTGGAGGAACTCTGTATGACCTTCGTTTCAACCAATACACCATTAAGTTCTTCTTTAATTGGAGCAGATGAATCATATCCATCATAAATAGTTAACTTGTTATAGTTTACCTCGCTGAGTGAATAAATATCTAAAACATCAAGTGTAATAGATATAGTATCTGAATCGGTAACGAGCACGCGCCAACTGTATTCGCCAGTGCCTAAATATCGAGTTGGGTACAATGGAGAAGATATCTTACCACTGTCGCCCGTAATATCATTTTCTCGTTGAAATCCATAATGCAAGAGAAAGCCTTGACCACTGGTTTTGGAGTTACTGTGGAACTTAACATATATTTGTGATGCTGTGCTGTGATTGCTAGGAGTTTCACTACTACAATACACACCCAATAGCCGACCTGCACCGTTAGTTTCGCGAACTTCCACGTAGTCATCGTTGCAACCTTCAGAGAATTCTAAATCAAATCGCTCGAATTGGACGTATGCAGTGTTTCCAGGGGATGATTTTAGTATCCATTCACAATCAGTATTTACAGGATATGGACCAGGGTAGTTTGGAGACGCGATGGTACCTTCTTCTGAAGCTAATGTTCCTCCGCAGGCGTTACTAAGTGGTGAATAGTGTGCTGCGAACATTCCAGTAACTGTACCAGCGTAAGTGCCGAATTCTATCGTCAAGGCGCTACCACGGCTGACGATCATTGGCGGGACTTTGCGTCCACAATATTCCCCGATTAGAGGAGCATTATTGTCATCTCCGTCGAGAACTCGCAGGAAAGACGAGGGGCATGATCTATTTGTGATTACATTACTGTCTTTTGGCAACGACATTAGAGTCAATGTTAAATATATTTTTTGATCGGGCGAATCCGCAAGTATGGTCCAAATACAGCTCTTGTTGGTATGTTGAACAAAGTTATCGCTCTCTATGATACCCTCACTTGTTGCCCTTATAAGAGCACCACACGTGACAGTAAAGTTAGCTTTGAAACCTTTGGCCGTTCCATAACCATCGGTTTTGAATTGCACAACTAAGCTATTGAATTTGCTAACAAATTGTGTTTGATTTGAATTTGGACATATATTGTACGTGTAATTTGAGGATGGTCTATAGTTGCTTTCATAATCATAAATTTGAATCGAGTCTCCACAGGACCGTTCATCGAATTCATAAACAAAATAAAGATCAAGATCTATAAAGTTAAGTTCGATGCGATGATATGCGGGGACAGTTATATACCAAAGACAATTCAAATTACTGTCGTAATTCTTTGGGTAGTTCTTGGAGTATATGAGCCCAGATTTGGAATTCATCGCACCACCACATTTTGAATTGGAAGATCGAAATTGTGATGAGAAATGAACATCCCTGAGTGTAGAGTTTTTCGATAAGCGTACCAACATGAAATTGCTATCAGACTGCACGGACACGTACTCACGATGGCAAGTTTTTGTTAGCAGTGGAGCCATTGTGTTTTGACCGTTATATATTTCAATAGCATCTGTAGTACAATTCAAGGTATCTACCATATAAACCTCAGTAAATGTAATTATAATACTCTTCCCTACTTGAGTTTCTATCAACCATTCACACTCAAGTTCCTGGTCAGTAGTTTTACTTTTATCAAGGGTTATAGTGCCCATGGATTTTATTATGTGTCCTCCACATCCATAACTGATCCATTCTAAGCGGAAACCAGTGCGCGGCATATAAATACCAGTGGCAAATTTTATTTGGATTGTATTACTCTTTGTACTGATTAGGTGCGGAGTTGTAGTGCCGCAGAGTTTAGTGGAATAGTTTGGATCAGATAACTCTTTTGTTTGCAAATAGTCTAGACTACATTCGGCGTTATGTAAGGTATGGCGAGCTCTATACCAATGACGATAAAATCGGGGGCCTTTGTAAACATCAAAGTGTATGAACGTCACATTAATTTTATTACCTTTAGGTACTGTAATGCTCCATATACAATTTAAGTGCAAAGGGTAATTACCTGGATAGCCCGGGCTCTCAATTACTCCGTATCTTCCAGTTATATTATTATTACATATTGTTTGATAATTAAACAGGAATCCTTTACCGCCCTGGTATATATCAGATCTAAATTTAACGTAAGCGTAATTAGTTGTCGTTTCGATACTGGTTAACTCCGGTGCCATGTAACAATGCTTTCCTAAAACGTTGCCACTCGTGTCGCGGCCGTCAAAGATTTCCACATAATCGTCTCTACAGTTAGCAGTTCTTTCAAGATCAAGCTCTGTAAATGATATACGGATCCGAGAACCTTCACTGGTAACTATTCTATAGAAACATTCGGCGTTTTCGTTGTAATCAAGTGGATAGTTCGGCGATGATACAGAGCCAGACGGGCTCGTCAGAGTTCCGCCGCAACCTGTTATAGTACCGTCCCATTCGATTTTGAACCCAGCCCCGGTTAAATAGAAATCAGAATGAAAATGAAGGTGTAGAGCATTGGATAATGATACGATTCGTTTTGATTGGAAACTGCCACAATACTGGCCAATCAATGGTGAATTTTCGTTGCCACCATTTCTTATTTCTAAAAAGTCCCCTAGATTACATTTATTTCGGATAGGTTGTTCCAGACTAAACTGTGAAATATTGAGCATGATCTGCTGCCCGATCGGCACCGTGATAATCCATGTACAATCGCGATTGGGTTCGTACGGGCGAGGCCAGCCAGGCGAGTATATAAAGCCATGAGTTTTAATGTACGATCCGCCGCAATGTGTTTTTTCATCTAAAAATGTATATGATACAGAAAAACCTGAAGAACGAATACTGCCGTCAGATTCAAAATTTAACCTGAGCCGGTTAGATGATGTGGTCAAGGCAGGAGGCGCGCGATTACTACAAAACTTGCCCAAAACATTACTTTCATTATTTTCGTCTATCTCTAGTAACTCCAGGTAGTCGCTGCCACAGCTGGGCATATCCTCAATGTCAAACCTGTTCCAAGTCAACTTTATGTGCATTCCTTCAGGAGCAATTAGTAACCATTGGCAGGATTGATAGTTTTTGTAAGTATCGTCTGCGGATGGATGATTTATTAAGCCAGTTGTATCTCTGTAAATGCCCCCACACTCTTTATCGATGGTAGTATAGTTAGCGTAGAATCCCGTTCCCGAAAGACTTAAATCTGATTTGAATCTTATGTACATATAATTAAGAGTGGATGTTTGTACAGGAGGCGCGCTAGGGCCGCAGTATCTGCCTAGTAAAGTAGAATTCTGGTCGTGGCCGTCCCTCACCTCCACGTTATCGTATTGGCAATTGAAGTACCGGTTGTTTTCAATATCAAAATCTTGGAATGTCAATTGAATTGCCTTGCCGGGAACTGTGCTGATAATATAAACACAAATTTTGTTCTCTGGGTAACTGAACGGATAACCTGGCGATTTTATAACTCCGCTATCGCCTATAATAGTTTTTTCGCATAAGGCCTCGTACGTGATTCTGAAACCCTCGTCGTGCAAACTCCTGTCAGTTTTGAATTTAAAGTAAAGCTCATTCGACGATGATGTATATGATTTTGGAAAAGTAGTTCCACAAAATTTCCCGACGAGTCGTGAGTTAGAAGACGGACCGTCATAAATTTTTAAATAATCGTATTGACATCGATATGATCGTTCGAGCTGAAATGATTTAAAGGTTATTTTTATCTTGGTATCCAAGCTAGTTTTAATCTTGTACTTGCATAATAAATTACTAAGATAATGTCCATCATATGTAGGAGAAATTAGTTCCCCTGTGTCAGAAGTGTAGTAACCTCCACAGCCAGGAATACCTTCGACAGGCGCATAAGCGATTTGGAATCCAAGTCCCGAACCATAAGCGTCAGAATGAAAGTGAATCAAGATATCGGAGCCCGCCGACTGGACGGGCGCGGGCTGCGTCGTGTTACAGTACCGGCTGATCAGAGGATCCGTCGTGTGTTCACCGTCATAAATTGCTAAATAGTCAAAACTACAGTTTGAATGTGATTCAATATCGAGAGCAAAGAAATGTAAGTTAATCCTTTTACCGAGAGAGGTCGTTAAGTGCCAATAGCAATCACGATTAGGAGGGTACGGCCCGGGAGAGCCTGGGGAGCTGATGTGACCGTGCGTGGTGGCGTCGACCTCGCCCCCGCACACAGGGGCAATACTAGTCCAGTGTAATGCGAACCCGTCTTTAGCTACTGTTTTATCTGAATGAAACCAGAAATACAAATTGTTATGACTTGACACGATGTTACCGCCTTTAGGAAAATTATTTCCACAAAATCTTCCTAGGAGTTGGCTAGAAGATTTTCGACCATCGTGAATTTGTAGGAAGTCGTACATACATTCAGGACTTCCTTCTAAATTAAATTTACTGAACGTTACGTTAATTACTTTATCAGGAGCCGTGTGTATTACCCAAGCGCATTGAGAATTATGATTATACGTCGTATTAGTCAAAGGATAAACAATGCTGCCTTCTTCGTTATCTAAAACACCGCCACAAGACTTTGTCCTTACCTGACACAAGGTGCCCGAGTACTGCGCCGCGCACTCACAGCGGAAACCTCCAATCGCACTGTCGTCTGCTCTGCAAATTCCTCCGTTGTGGCAAGGATTCACACTGCAGGCATCGGTGGCCATCTCACAGTGAGCTCCGCCGTAGCCCCTGAAGCAGATGCATGTGTAGCCGGTACGCAGAGAATGGCATTGTCCGTGGATGCCACATGGATTGACTTCACAGCCGGCAGTGTAGTTTCCTCCGCCCGTTGCAACGTAGCAGCCGCTAATTCCTACTCCATCGCCTTCCATGCCATCGGGGCATATACATTGTGCTGATTGGCCAGTTGGCGATGCGATTTCCATGCACTGCGCGGATGGGTGGCACCCTCCATGACCGATGTTGCAGTTACCTCTCCAGGAACACGTAACTCCGTCGCCTTGATAGCCAGGTGGACATGAGCCACATATTCGGGAGCCGATGGTGTTGTGACATGTCACTAGAAGACTACAGCCTCCGTTGGGAGTAGTTGTGCATTCGTCAATATCGTAACAAGTGTATCCATCGCCTTCATAACCAGAGGGACATTGTCCACATCGGAACGACCCCGGCAGATTGATACAGTCAACCTTGGGGTTCACTGAACACCGAGGACCTTGGTAGGATTCGCATTCGTTAATGTCTGTTAAGCAAGCTACACCGGTACCATTCGTTGTCCATCCCTGGCGGCATATGCATTGAACACCGTCGCCTGACTTTACTTGTACACAAGTTCCATGGCCGCACATTTCAAAGTCACCACCGGAGCAATCCTTTTCTTTCCTTGTACAATGTAAACCAAACCAGCCAGATTTGCACAAACACTCGTACGATCCTGGCCTGTTTATGCAGGTAGCTCCATTTTGACATCCGAGGTCAGTTCCAGCAAAATTGTGGCATTCGTTAACATCAACGTCACAATCTCTGCCTTCCCAGTTTGAAGGGCAAAGACAATGGTAACCGTTCACTAAGTTGAGACAAGTTCCACCATGCTGGCACGGATGAGATTGACATTCGTCTTTTCCTCTGTTATTTAATATATTTTGTAGATTTAAAACTTTCCTGTGAATATTATTGACTTTCCGCCATAGCATTGTTATATTGAAGAGAAAGACACTTGGCAGCGCAGACTCCTTGTTCTCTAATCTCTCAAGTCTTTCTAATATGCCGTTTATGTTCTTGTCAGTGTTTTCAGTACTAGATGGTTGGTACTGCGTTCCGTCACTCGGGGTGTTTGGGTGGAGGACGTTGATATCACCAACAAAGATGCTCGATTTCGGTCCATTGGGGCGTAGATAAATATTTTTATCATACGCAGGTTCCAGAATCAGATCACCTCCGGCAGTCTTGATTTTTGGACGGTCTTGGTAGATTTCACAATCAAGGGGAACGAACCAAAGTACGCCTAGCAGGAAGAGACATTTTCCGAGTGTGCTGGACATGGTCCATGTGTCCAGGTAGACGGTTGTATTGGGACTGTCCGCTGCGCTGGTGTTTGGACTGCCGATATAACTTGTGATATCATAGGGGGCGTATTGTTTTACGCCCCTAGTCATGAATATTTTTTATGGTTAACCAATTCGAGTCATCTGGTGTGGGAATTCGATGTTATGAAATCATCTGTTTTCTAGAATAATATAAGATTATATTACCTACTGGCTATAAATATGAATGTTTTAATCGATATCAGGCTGGGGATCATGTTGATAGTTTAGTCATGCCATATTTTATTGAATTATAATTTGGCTATAAACAGCGTCTTGGGTTCGAAATTCCTCATAACAACTTATATTTAACCTTTTCTTGTTTCTTATGGCTTTTGCTCTCGATTAGTATTAACTAATTTTTGAAAGTATATTTACACGTTCATAGACATAATTACATTACATAATTTGAAAACTTTACTTTTAACTTTGGTACGGCGTAACGTATATTGTAAAGCGGCGTAAAGTATATTGACGTTCATATTGTTGTCGTCGCGAGGATGGACATACATTTTTGCGGATGGACATAATTATTTTGAGAAATTAGTTGATTGTTAATTGATTTAGGATGTAGGTAGCGGTTGATTTGTTTGATATTTTTTTTTTTTTTTTATTCATTATAGGCTCGCGCTTGACCACTATCTCACCTGATGGTAAGCGATGATGAGGTCGACGGTGGAGCACGCTTGCCTAGAAGTAACCTATTCACTCTTGACTTAAAGACCCCTAGATTGTAGCTATCGGGAAACACAGACTCCGGCAGGGAATTCCACTCCTTAGCTGTACGCATAATAAAAGTATTCTCAAAACGTTTAGTGCGTATGGGTGGGATGTCTACCATGTACCGATGGCGCTTCGCCGTACGTCTGGTAGTCCGATGATGAAACGGGCTGGGCGGAATTAGATCATGCAATTCCATCGCACACTCCCCGAAATGTAACCGATAAAAAACCGACAAGCTGGCAACTCGGCGACGGTGTTCAAGGCTCTGGAGCTTTGACTTAACCAGTGCTTCATCGCCGATGAGCCTCCTGGCCCGCTTTTCGATCGACTCTAGTGCATCAAGCTGGTATTTGGCAGATCCGTCCCAGAGATGAGAACAGTACTCCATGCATGATCGAACTTGCGCTTTATATAAGCTGAGCAGCTGTTCTGGCGTGAAGTACCTCCTCACCTTCGCAAGGATCCCCAGCTTTTTGGCAGCCAGCTGAGCCTTTGCCTCAATGTATGAGCCAAAATTGAGAGTCGATGTCAACGTAACGCCAAGAAGCTCAAGATGGTCAGTTATTGGCACGGTCGCATCTCGGAAAGTTGGAGCCGGGTAAAATTGGCTCTTTTTAGCGGAAAAAAGACACGCCTGGGTTTTAGCAGCATTAAACCTGACCAGATTGGCATTGCCCCATTCGGAGACTGCCTGCAAGGAAAGGTTCAAGCGCTCCACCATGGCCTCCCGAAGAGACTGGATCTGAGGCCCGGTAGCACGAGCGTTGGACAAGTATCTCTCAGCAACAGTGCTGTCGTCTGCATACCCAAAGGTGCCGGGTTTTAGCAGATCGTTAATGTGCAGCAAGAATAAAGTTGCCGAGAGTACCGACCCCTGAGGGACCCCGGCATTGATATCCAATTGGTCCGATGAGCAGCCATCGATAACCACTCGAATGGACCGATCTCTCAGGAAGTCTGCAATCCAATCACACAGACCACCGGGCAAACCGAATGAAGGAAGCTTACCAATAAGGCTTTCGTGCCAGACCCTATCAAAAGCCTTCGAGATGTCGAGGGAGACGGCAAGCGCTTCCCCGTGCCTCTCGATGGCCTCACTCCAGATGTGAATGGCATACGCTAGAAGATCCCCAGTAGACCGATTTCGGCGGAAACCATATTGGCAGTCACTAAGGATATCGTTTGCTTCTAGGTATGCCAGGAGCTTATTATTGAGTACACGTTCCATACTCTTACAGAGTATGGAGGTTACAGATATGGGTCTGTAGTTGGCCGGGTCAGCTCGACTGCCCTTCTTGGGCACGGGCTGTACGTTAGCTTGCTTCCAAGCATTCGGCACTTTTCCAGCCTCATACGAAAGGCGGAATAGGCGTGTCAAGATCGGAGACAGTTCAGGCGCACAGGTTCTAAGAACAATTGCTGGTATTCCGTCAGGACCGCTAGCCTTGTTCACGTCGAGGTTGCGCAGCACCCTACGGACGTCCTTTTGATGGATACGAATGTCTAACATACTCGTCTCGCATCCATCAGGAGAAGGAGGGGGGCGTGCATCACCAGGATTCAGACGTGAAGATTCCGCAAAAAGAGAGGCAAATAAATTTGCCTTCTCCTCAGCGGAGTGGGCCAGCGACCCGTCGGGTTTCAGCAGTGGTGGTAGTGAGGGACGGCAGAAGTTCGACTCGACCGATTTAGCCAGGGACCAAAACGCTTTACTACCTGCTGGGTAAGAAGCAAGTTTGGTCCCTATTCGGCGGATGTGGTCGAACCGAGCCCTTCGCAACAAGATCTTGCAGGACTTGGCAGCCCTGTTGAAGGCCTTCTTCTTCTGACCCACGTCACTTGCCTTGCGCGATCGAGCGTCGACCCAAGCCAGGTACGCCCCTTGTTTAAGCGCGTCGGCGCGCTTACATTCGGCACCAAACCACGGCCGGTCTTCGCTAGACATTGATACGTCAGAGAACGGAATGTAGTACTCCATTCCCCGACGCAACAAATCTGTCACGGCATCCGCGCACGTTGATGGATCAGTCGAAGAAAAGCAAGTAGGCTGCCAAGGATAGCATGCGAAGAATGATCGCATACCATCCCAATCTGCCGACCTGTACCGCCAAACCCGCCGGGTGCCTCTTGGGCTGGGATCGGGCGGGGAATAGACGGACACAGACTTCACCAGACAGTGGTCGGAACTACCCAAGGGTGAAGCTATCGACACAGAGTATCTGTCCGGATCTGTTGTCAGCAGAAGGTCCAAGCAATTCGCTGTGTGCGAATCAACATCCGGTACCCTCGTTGCCCCCTGGACCAGCTGGGTGAGGTTTAGCGCTAGCGAAAGCTTACGCATCTCCCGTCCAGCATGATCAGTGCACTGGTATGGGAAGAGCCACTCCTGGTGGTGGGCATTAAAGTCCCCCAGTAACACTAATTGGGCTGAAGGGTACCGCTGCTGAGCCGCATCAGCCGCCTCACTGATGTACTCTGTGAGCCTAGTTGTCTCCTGATCTCCGCTGTGCGAACGGTAGACACAGGCGTAGATAATTTTATCAAGACCTGTGTCCACCAGAACCCAGAGCGTTGTAAATCGGGAGTCCTCAAGGTTACGGAGACGCCGATAGCAAATGTCGTCACGGGCGTACATACATACGCCCGCTCGTGGTCTAAAATTGTGCTCCAGGGTGAACCCTGGGTAAGACAGGTACGACACCTCTGACGGATTCCATATCTGCGTCTCCGTAAGGAAAAAGAGCGCTGGTTTCTCAGCCTCCAGGTGATAGTGGACTGCAGTGATATTTGAGTGCAGACCTCTAATATTGGTGAGGTGCACTTTGTGGGGGAGGGGGTGCAGCCGCTGTTTAACACTAGTATTCTTTTTCCTGCTCATAATTTAAAAGAGTGAATGGAGTAGAGGAGAAGGAAGTGAGACGAGGTTCCACGCTGCTAACCTACAAACACGCACTGAAAAGACGCCATCATTGGGGCACTAGTCTGGAGACTGCGGGGACGCCCGAGCCCCCCCGGAATGTCCATCGGGCCCTCCCGTCTGGTCGCCAACCAGCACGATGATGCATTCCGGGATTTTTCGACAGTTGGCGGGGCAGCCTTTCGTGTGTGGCTGGCACACTACTTGGGCCCCCAACTACCTGCGGTCGGCCAGCGGCGCACCGTGCCTCGGATCCCGCTACCCTCCGTGACTAGTCTCCCGATACATCCCTAACAGCGCGCGTCAGGCTGGTCAGCCTGCAGTGGAACAGCTATCTCGACCCAACTCCTCTAATTGGCTACACCGGGCATCGTACCGGAACACGGCTGGGCCGCTTGGCGGTACGTCTTTGCCCGGTGGGTGGTCACAAGCCTTCGGCCGAAGCCTACCACCAGTTAATGTCACCTGATTTGCACCACCCGGGGACCACGTGTAGGGAATCAAAAAGGGGTATACTCCTACGGACGTGGGTGACTCGGCCCCCATAATGTAACTTACTTTTGCATTTAAATTTAAATAAGTTATTTATTTACGTTAGCAATACTGGTGCCACGCTGTCATCGTTCCGTTGAGAACTTCCGGAGCGATGGTGGGGTGGCACGTCTATATTAGCTGTCAGTGCTCGGTGTTCGGCCCTTTTTTGCTGGCGAACACCGAGCAGGTATAATCTCCGCAGTTTTATTTAGTTTTACAATTTTGCTAAACAACTAATTATTCTGTTAATTGTATTGTGTATTATTTGATTAAGAACATATTGGCAAGCATTCCGTGTTTATCTTCGAGAACCACTAACAATATACAAACTATTATTCATGACAGAACGTTCATTTCCGATGGACTATCAAGTAAAAATCTTACTACTTGACCGTCACTGGAAGCTTTATAATGAGAGAGCATATCCGTTTCCGTCGATTTCTTTTTAGGTACATAGGAAGCCTACTCAGTGGCGTCACCTGGTGTCTGATTGCCATTTTAGTTTCATAAAATATGGCGAGATGTTTTTCGTTCATTGGCGTTTCGTTCTCAGTCGAAGCAACTTGTACGTATCGGTACACGATCGATGACAAAAATTGCACTATATTTTTTTTAAGTTGTATTTCAATATCAATATGTCATAAAAGAGTACGTGATCATACTTTTAACGGTTTGTTCCGTTCGGATCACTACTAAGCTTTATAAATTATTTATCAGTTAATAAATTAATGAATTTATTATACTGGTATTTTTTTTATTTTATTTTTTTCGTTTAACTAATATAGTGCTGGTTTATGGTAAGCCATTTTTGAAGAAAAACTGTAAGTACCCTACTTTATAAAAGTAACTGATCATAAATTTTTAACTGGTTTTTCTTTATTTAACAGTTATTTCTTGTAAGTTTAGTGTCTTAAAGGATAATTTATGAATTAAATGCAAAGCCGACAAAAATTGAGCTAGTTGCGTACCTGTAGGATTATTAGTGTCGATCTTTTTGGATTGACACCAAAAAATCCAACGTTTCCAAGCAACCTCATAAGTTTTCAAGGTAGACTTTCTCCAGGTTTTTTTGAGTAATAGCTGTTGTTCAGCAGTTCATATTTCTATCGCCTTGGACCACCCCCACATTTCCAGACTTTGAGGATGATTTCCTCCACTTGTGGTGGTGGAAGTCCCGTCGATGTGTCGACTAGGTACATCTGTAAGTTTTTTAGAGTTAGAGGTAGTACCAGCGCTCGGGCTTTGAAATTGGTCCGTACGCCAAAATACCTTCTCCCATCGAGGTCCTAATATTAATAATATTCCTGTTGATAGATTGAGGTGTGTTAGGACTTTTGGGATTAAGAACGAAGGCGGGAACACCCATGCGCCTGAATGCATCGTGAAATAGTGCTTGACGATATCTCAGGTCTCGAGATACATAATTCGCTGAGGCAAACAAGTCTATTATTGGGATTCCCCATTTTGCAAACACTATTTCCTTGCAGGCTGGCATTAGGTGCCATTCCGGAGGTTGGCGAAAGCGCGACAAGTGATTGGCATGATTGTTGTACTTGCCTGGAAGGTGGTGTATGTTGAAGTGTATTTCTGTAACATTTCTTTTTGGTTGCAGTGTAGTGCTTGTTCCTCTTGCGACCAAGTGCCTGATACAGCCAGATTGTAGAGTTGGACTGATAGGAAGTTTACTGGCGGAGGGTAATGCAGAGGTGTTAATAACTGAAAATTCAGACTCCACCTTTCCAGTTCCTTTCGAACATTTTGCGGTAGTGGGTAGAATTTCTTTTCGAGTTATTATTCCTCGCTCTAGAACGTGACTCACTTTTTTGGTTAATGATAAAGTCTTCTCTTTTGGCAAGGATTTTAAATTGTCCCAGGGACTCCATAATATTCCTAAATATATTATAGTCTTTTGAGGACAAAGAACAGATTTCTCGAAATGTACTTGTCAACCATGATTTTGTAATGTTTTTACTGTGAGCTCGACATGATCTCGAAGTACGTGGGCATTTTGATGTACTATTAAATAGTCGTCGAGATAAACGACGAATCAGATGTTCCAGCGTTCGCGTAATATTTGAGCAATCCAATTTGATAGTAAGGAAAAGGTTTTGGGTGCCGTGCTCAAACCGAACATTTCTAATAGTTCTTGGTTGTATATAAGGCGAAGGAAGTGCCTGTGGGGACTTTGAAACATTGCACATCCAGTCTTGTGGTTGCAGAAAGTCGATACATGTTTATTAAGCGAAATGGTTGGGTCTTTACAAATTCGTTTACGCTTTTAGGTTGAATATGGGACGGGCTGATCCGTCGGTTTTGGTACTAAGAATAGAGGAGAAATGAAACTCGGTGAGAGCTGAACCGCTTTTAGAATACCCTAAGCTTTAATTTTCTTTATAATTGCAGACATTACTTTTGAAGCAGGTGTTTGAAACGGACCATTAATTATATCTGGATTTACCAGAGGTGGTTTGTGGATAAATGGTATGCCCTTGAATTAATTTTAGAACAATTTCTGGCGCCCCCATTTTCTTCCATTGAGACAGGTAGTGCGCTAACTGACCTGCTTGAAAACGATTCGATTCATTGTTTATATCGTTTTTGGTTCAGACGAGAGCCTTTTGGTACATTTGAATGTCCTCGACCTCTGTTACTTCCACGATTGGGCCGCGAGCCTCGGTTGTGAAATGAACCTCTTCTGTTGGTATATTGGTCGGATTGAAAAGATGATCTTGAATGACTTTGGGCTTTGTTTGTGTAATTGGAACAAAAATATCGACCCCGCGTGGGTGAGTTGTCACAGGCACGCATGTGAATAGGTAGGCCTGGTTCAGGACAAAAATGTTGAGTTTCACGCGATGAAACTGTTGGTCTGTGTACGCCCTGCCCTCGAGAGGGGCTGCGATTGAATTAATTAGATCTAGTTTGAAGATCAATTTAGGGAGGCAAAAAATCTTTGCGGATACCGCCTGCCTTTTCTAACGCAGACGTGAACAATTCAGGATTAAATAAATAAGTTGAAGATGGGGGAATTTTGTTCAAAGATCTCGGCGCATTTCTATACTTTCGGCTCGATGACCACAAACTAATTGTAACAGGTCTGAAGAGATTTTGTGCGATTCACCTTTTTGAAATAACTCGTTTACCTTCCCGTTTAAATTATCAAGATTAACTGCAGTATTTTTAGCCCAGAAAAGGAGACGACGAATAGCCTCTTGTAACGATTCTTTTTGTTTTAGGATACAAAAAGTAATTGCTGCATATGATTTATCAGCAAGTGCCAAGTGACGTAAGGTATCATACATTTTTACCTCTTCGTTTATTTCCAAGTCTACGAAACCCGGGGTTTGACTATAGAGCTTTCGGGTATCACAATATCTGACTTCGGACCAAGATGTGTTACCTAAACGCTGGACATCTATAAGCTTTTTCAAAAAGCTATCTGGGATTTTAGGAGCTGAAGGTTCCTTAAGCTTTGTCTCGATATCAAAGGTGAAGTCTAAATTTGTTGTTTTCGCCTTCAACATCAGGGGCCTGTTCGTCAATATTATGCTGGCATATAGTTTCGCCACTGACCTCAGAACAAATTGATAGTAATTTATTTTCAGATCGACCAAAATAAAGTATTGAAAATATGAACTGGATTGTATATTTTCATATTTTTGAATAATCGAGTATTTATTTTATTCATAATACAGACTTTTTGAAAATTATTTCGCTACAGCTTTTGCCGTAACTACTATTCCATTTTAATTTTACCCAAAATATCAGCCAAGAGAAAAACAGAGTTCCAATGTATGTGGCGTGTCACCACACACAACAGAAAACACAACAGTAAATAACCAACAACCATCTTGACATTCAAAGCTTGCTATCTTGGTAGATATCAATACTTTTATATAGAGTTCCATTCATGATTCTAACATGAGAAGAAGGGATTCTGCTCCAGCTCACACAGACTTTTAATGAATTTCATTTTGTCATTTTCATAAACAACGTGTCCACGAGTCGCCGACTCCACTCGCATCAAGACGATGACTTCACGATGCCGCCGAGACGACGGCACTGTGAGCTGCATACCTTGTTAACTATTGTCGTTAACTATTGTCAGAGCATCAGAGTCTGACTAGGTAGGAATGGACATCAAACCAGCAGTTACAGCACGAAGTAGCTAAAGGGGTTGAGACTTTGGTTTTCGTTTAATAAACAGTTAACAGTTAATATCGTTTATTTATAACATACGGCACATTTTACAATAAAATATCTTAAACATATAAAAATAGACAGTTACTTATTTGCCTGAACTAGGTTGAACCTGTGTTTCAGGGTATAAAGTGCTTAAAACTTATAATAAATAATAATAAATTAACAATGGGTATGGTATATGAATACTTAAATTAAAGACACAGCAAAATTATTATTTTGTTACAGCCAGGAGATCTTCTGTCTCTCCGTAAGAGATGCCAAGTAGATGTTCAAGGATAGTCTTTTTACAGCTAAAATAATTTAATTTATACATACTTAATTTTCTATTTAATCTATTGTACAGAAATGGACCTAAGAAAGTAAAGAATCTATTTACAAAGACATATTTTGAGGATGCATTAGAATCGCAGACAATGTCATTTCGTCTCTTATTATTTATGTATTCGACGTTATAGGAAAGCATGGTGTGTTGTTTTAATACTAAGTGCATAATGAAAAGCTGCCGAACAGTCAGCACGTTGCAGGATTTGTAAAGCAGACCAGTGGGGTAGAGAAAAGGGTGGAAATTGGCTACTTTTAAAATTGCTCTCTGAGCCCTTTCAAGAGGCAGTAGATGCGTTTTTAGTGCGCCACCCCATGAGGTGATACAGTATTGGATTACAGATTGACCTAGGGCCAAATAGACTTGTTTAATCATTTTTGTACCGTATGGTGACGGACGTAAAGAATTTCACCATCCCATATCTTCCCGTGGGTGTCGTAAGAGGCGACTAAGGGAAAAACCAGAGAATGGGCAGCAGCGTTCTCTGTGCACTTTAATAACAAACTGCGATCGCCAACCCGCCTGCCAAGCGTGGCGATTACGGCAAACCCCCCCAAACCATGAATAGCACAGTTAAAAAACGGCCCCGAGTGCCCGGCAGCCCGTCTACCCTCGACTACGGTAGCGGTCGAGGCGATGACGTGGCAAGGGGTGCGAAGAATCTCCGGAGTGGACCCGGCTACCCCAATAAACACCGACGACTGGACCTGGCAACGTACAACACGCGAACACTCCGGACCGACGAGAAGATAGCCGAACTCGAGGAAGAATTGAGCAGGTTACGGAGTATTATAGGGTTATCTGAAGTCCGAAGAGAGGGGGAGGACACGATAATCCTCAAATCTGGTAACCTGCTGTATTTCCGAGAGGGTGACCGACAGTCCCAGGGTGGTGTCGGGTTTATCGTCCACAAGTCCCTTGTGAACAACGTGGTGAAGATCGAGAGTGTGTCGACCAGGGTGGCGTACCTTATACTCAGAATATCCTCAAGATATTCGCTGAAGGTCATACAGGTTTACGCCCCAACCTCGGCACACCCCGACGACGAGGTAGAGACCATGTATGAGGATATCTCTAAAGCCATGCATGGTTTCAAAACTCACTTCACCGTTGTCATGGGGGACTTCAACGCAAAACTGGGCAAACGAGACGAGGATGAGCTGCAAGTGGGGCAATTTGGAGTTGGACGTCGGAACCACCGGGGTCACCTACTGGCCAGTTTTATGGAGAAGGAAGGCCTCTATATGATGAACTCCTTCTTCAGAAAGCGTGAGCACAGGAAGTGGACATGGCAAAGCCCCGATGGTGGAACTAAAAACGAGATCGACTTCATCATGTCAACCAAGAAGCAAATGTTTAATGATGTCTCTGTGATCAATTCGGTGAAAACCGGGAGCGATCACCGTATGGTAAGAGGCACATTGAACATTCATATCAAGCTTGAAAGGTCTCGACTGATGAAGTCCACGCTCCGTCCAGCACAGATCCAGATCCAAAACCCCGAAACCTTTCAGCTAGAACTCCAGAATCGTTTCGAGTGCCTAGGGAGCTCCGTGGACGAATACAGCGATGGGTTCGTGGAAGCTGTCCATACGGTCGGGTCTAAGTTTTTCAAGACCCGCCGTACATATAGAAATAAAAAGCTCTCTGATCCTACTCTCAAGCTAATGAAGGAGAGGCGTGAGATGATCCTGCAGTCTTCAGACGATGCGGTGAAATACCGGCAGCTAAATAGACGGATCTCAAAGTCCTTGAAAACCGACCTCCGCCGCTTTAATACCGAAAGCATTAAAGATGCTATCGAGCGGAATAAGGGCTCCAAGGTCTTTGCAAGAGATCTGTTTATTGGGCAGAGCCAGCTCACAAAACTGAAAACCGATGATGGCAGGATTGTATCCGCCAAACCGGAGTTTCTGAGGGAGATCGAGAGTTTCTATGGGCAGTTGTACACGTCAACCAGTAAACCCGTTGCGAATCTAGCAAACGACCCAAGAGCTAGATTGACCCGACATTATACCGAAGATATCCCGGAAGTCAGCCTGTACGAGATTAGGATGGCTCTGAAACAGCTCAAAAACAACAAGGCGCCGGGTGACGACGGAATCACGGCTGAACTCCTGAAGGCGGGTGGAAAACCGGTGTGCGTCGGAATGGCTGGTTGTCTGTAACGGTTCGCGTCAGGCTGGTGACCAAAAATTGCTACTTATTTGCTACTTTTTACTACCTATAGTCAATTAATTGCTACCTAACTTGTAAACAAAATAAAGGGACTTCAAAATGGCCAGCCATTCTGACATCAGGATAGCTGGTCAACTCTCCGTTTGTGTAAACTACTCAATTTCGAGTTATTATTTTTACTTGAGCAATTACTACCTGATTGCTACCCTCACGTCTTTCAATGTCCACCTTGTAGCTTTAAAAAGTAAAAAGATATGGTCATTTATTTTTTTACACGGAAGGACCATTATAAACGTAGTGTTACATACTCTTTGGCCATTCTAACTAAAGCTCACTGCAAACGAGGTTCGGTGTGGGAGTGTTTAAGGTATTAAATCCGCCCAAAGATGTGTTAAAATTAGTGTTTAAATATGTAACTTTCGACGCTCATAAATTTCAATTTTTTTTTTCCGTACAGGGCTAGTTAATGATGAGACAAATTTATATCAATTTTTATTTTGAACGTCCGTCGTCAAACAGTGGCGTAATCGCCAGACTACGTTTGTATGGAAGAAAAATCGACTAGTACACTAGTTACTATCTAGCTTGTCTACCTTAACATTTACATTAATATGTTCAATTACCCATAATGGATAGGTGTATTCCAATAAAAATAAATAGTGTAGTAATCGTTTTAAATTGCTTTGTTTCAATAATCGTAATCCATTCCCTGTCAAAATTTCAAATGATCCTAACTTTTAACTTGTTAAAGCTACAAGGTGGACATTGAAATGCGTGAGGGTAGCAATCAGGTAGTAATTGCTCAAGTAAAAATAATAACTCGAAATTGAGTAGTTTACACAAACGGAGAGTTGACCAGCTATCCTGATGTCAGAATGGCTGGTCATTTTGAAGTCCCTTTATTTTGTTTACAAGTTAGGTAGCAATTAATTGACTATAGGCTTAGAGCATTAGGTTAAATGCTCTAAGACTATAGGTAGTAAAAAGTAGCAAATAGGTAGCAATTTTTGGTCACCGGCCTGACGCGAACCGTTACAGACAACCAGCCATTCTGACGCACACGAAAACCGGTCCTTAAGGTGTTGAAGTGTTTGAACAGAAACGCCACCATGTCAGTCCGCCTTCAGGATCAGACCTCGAAACCAATATTTCTCCAGCGTGGCGTGAGACAGGGTGATGTCATTTCTCCGAAACTGTTCACTGCTGCGCTGGAGGATGTATTCAAGGTTCTGGACTGGAGGGGCCTAGGCATCAATGTTAATGGCGAGTACATCACTCATCTTCGGTTTGCCGACGACATAGTGGTCATGGCTGAGACCATGGAGAGCCTCAATACAATGCTCGATGACCTCAGTAGAGCTTCCGAAAGAGTGGGTCTTAAGATGAACATGGACAAAACCAAGGTGATGTTGAATGCCCATGTTACACCCACTCCTATCAAGGTTGGAGACTCTACACTCGAAGTTGTGGACGACTATGTCTACCTGGGACAAACGATCCAGTTGGGTAGGGCCAACTTCGAGAGAGAGATAAACCGTCGAATCCGACTCGGCTGGGCAGCGTTCGGGCCGTTGCGCGGTGTCTTCTCGTCCAACTTACCACAGTGTCTCAAGACAAAAGTCTATGACCAGTGTGTGTTGCCAGTGATGACATATGGCTCTGAGACGTGGTCGCTTACAATGGGCCTCATCAGAAAGCTTACAGTCACTCAAAGTCGGTTGGCACAGTGGTTGAGCGATTGACTGTTGCGCTGCGTGTCGCGGGTTCGATTCCCGCACGGAACAAATATTTGTGTGACTTACAGATAGTTGTTCCGGCTCTGGGTGTTTGTATAAGTGAGTTTATATGTTTGTAAACGCACCCACGATACAGGAAGAAATTCCTAGTGTGGGGCAACGTTTTTTTTTTAAAAAAAGTAAAAAAAAAAAAAAAAGGGCAATGGAGAGGGCTATGCTCGGCATTTCCTTGCGTGATCGAATCAGAAATGTAGAGATCCGTAAGAGAACCAATGTTACCGACATAGCTCGAAGAATTGCCAAACTTAAGTGGCAGTGGGCAGGGCACATTGCTCGCAGAACGGATGGCCGATGGGGCAGAAAGGTTCTGGAGTGGCGACCGCGAACCGGAAGACGTTGCGTTGGAAGGCCTCCCACCAGGTGGACCGATGACCTCGTGAAGGTTGCGGGGATCCGCTGGTTGCGAGACGCACGGGACCGGTCAATGTGGCGACGCTTGGGGGAGGCCTATGTCCAGCAGTGGACGTCTTTCGGCTGATATGATGATGATGATGAATCATTTTTGTATCTGCAATCGTTCTCAACTTTTTAAAAACATAAATTAGTTTGCGCACTCTATTTACTAGGCTATCTATATGAGGTCTAAAGGAGAGTGTTTCATCTATAATAACCCCGAGATATTTTATGTTGCCTGTTTTGAGGATGAAACACTCATCACTCTCGTTTGTTTTACTATTGAATATCTGTGAATTTTGAATATGTTAGGTGTTATACAGATATGTTTAAATTAGCCTATTCCTAAGAAGGTTTTCAATTTATTTACCACAAAATTGGTAGTTATTACTTTTGTTCTCACCATAATTCAAGATGTCAAAATGAGTTATTTAACAGTATATTCTTCTATGCTTTTTCATATATGATGTACTATGAGATTTTAAAGAATTTTTATTAATATTTTATTTACCAGAGGGTATTTTTACAAAACTGTACCCAACTTTGTAATAAAACAGTTGGTGTTCACATCCATACTTAGGAGGTACAAAGGATTTACATAGAATCGTTATTTTTAATCTATGTGGAATTGTAGTTTTATACAATATTCTCAAGTTTACAAGAAAATATTCTCTGCTCTGTTTTTCTCTTGGCTGTCTTTTGGGTAAAATTAAAATGGAATAGTAGTATAAATGGAATAGTAGTAACTGTATTAATTAATAAAATAAATACTCGAATATTCAAAAATATTAAAATATACAATCCAGTTCATATTTGCAATACTTCATTTTGGTCGATCTAAAAATAAATTAAAGTAATTAGTTTTAGGGCTATTCTTGATTCGGATTTTTCTGTGACCATAGAAATAACATAGTTTTGTTCTATCGGGACAGGTACTTTATAAGTAACTTCTTGTCATTGAGTCTTGAAAAGAAATTAGATAAATTCCCTTATAGAATAAAACTACTGAAATTTAAAGTTTATTTAGAATAGTAAAGACCGCTTTTGTGTTATTTACTGAGTGGTTTGTTTGTAAAATGAGATGGCACGAGAAATACAGAGAAGAGGTTTAATAATGTCAGGCCGTGCCATCATCAGCATGGTATAAAAGAAATATAATTTTTGCCTTTGTTCGTACCCAATGAGATTATTTAGGTTTTATTTCTGGTAAATATTAAATTATGATGATCCGAATTTTTATGAAAAGTCTGATTTTAAGGAGAAAATTGCAATAATAAATAATAGAAGTAAAAATTAAAGGTTGATAATTTGTTTACAGCAAAATCCGTAAAAAATATTATTAGAAAATATGTAAGTTCAATCTTTTTGGAAATTCCACCCCTAAGGGCGTGTTCGAGTTTAAACCGAACACGCAGTGAAAATGCATAATTGCATCAAACGCAAATATGCACATTAGCTCGGTTACCAAAATGTGGGCCAGTTCGCGTTTAGATCTCGTCAGAGACACCACGTACTCGTAACCAAACCATAACCATTTTACCATACTTTTTACCATTAATTTAGTCATATAGTTTACCATAATTTACCATTTCGTGTATCTAAGTGTTATATAGTGTTTCAATATAGTTGTTTCCCTTATAGTCCAAGACTTTAACTTTTACCATATCCTATCATTACAAGAAAGGTGTGTTAGGTCACCATAGCACCATGCACTACTTTCTACATGGTCCTTCGAGCATTTAATTACCAGTGACTACCAAAGTGATACAGTGCCACGCGAACCAGGAGATCGCTGCAATTGGGTGAACCTCGGATTGCAGAGACGGTCGGTTGGAGCATAAAGGTCAGATCAAACCATTATATAAACTAACCATTACCAATTTTTTTTCAAACCAACCCTTAATATGGATTCCGATACTCTGTTCATCAACCAAACGGAGCTCTATGAAATCCTGGACAAGTTCCTAACCAACATAAAGAAGGATGGATCCGAGAGGAAGACCATCGAAAATTACAAGCGTAAGGCTGATATGTTGGAATCATACTGGCACACCTACCAACAAAACCATAAGAAAATGTGTCAGTTTGCGGATGTTGAGCACATTTACTTCAAAAAGGGATGTTTCGAAATAGTCCAGGAAGTTTATTTCAAAATAAAGGAGATAATTGATAAAACCATGAGGCAATTAGGCACAACGCAGCTGCAGGAAGAAAGCCCCCGTAGACCAAAAGCGGAGGATGTGCAGCCATTACCAGGCATCCGGGCTAGGTTAGCACAGCTAACCGCTGACCATCGTCGGCCGGAAGACGAGACGGCGCAGCCACAACTAAGTACGTCGTCTCGCTATACAGAGTCCTCGCAGCGAGAGAGTTTTCTTCATATAGAGAGAGGGTCCAGCAAGCTGAACGGGTTAGTAAAGAAGCAGAGTATCAATTTCAAGGCGTTCATGAGAACTGTGAGTAATATAGAAGTAGATAAGTTCGAGAATCAGTGGCAATTCGAGAACGCTCTAAAATCACTGGATAGCCGATGGGGTGAGATTGACAGACTTCATTGGGAAATTGAAGGTGAGGATGGAGGCGACGATATTACGTACCAAATGGAATTCTGCAAGCACGAGGAAAAGTAAAGTGAGTTGACAAACGACATCAACAAAAAGATGTGGGCAGTGAAGCACCGAGAGAAGTCAGCTCCGAAGATGGACATCCCCGTGTTCAATGGAACTTACAACCAGTGGGTTCCGTTCAAAGATTTGTTTAGCGAAGCGATCGACAAAAACCCGTCGATGTCTAATGCGCAAAAAATGCAGTTCTTGAAGAGTAAGGTGACTGGAGAAGCAGAGCGTCTGATTCACCATTTACAGATTAGCTCTGACAATTATCAGGTATGTTGGGAAATTTTAAGCCACAGATATGGTAACAAGAAATTGATTTTCACGTCCCATATCAATATCTTGCTTGGGCTGCCCAATATACAACAGCAATCGTTGGCTACGATTAAGAAGCTGCATGACGTAACCAAGGAGACGTTACACGCTATACAGAATCTGGGAGTGGATATAGCTACTTGCGATCCTCTTCTAGTGCACCTACTAGCGCTAAAGCTGGATAATGATACCTTCACCGAATACATAGAATCGGTCAAGAATCCTAGAGAGCTACCCGATTTGCGGAGTTCCTGGAATTCTTGGAGAAAAAATTCACAGCGCTAGAAGCGTCTCGTCGCAAGCAAGAACCAGCCAACCAAAAAACCACGCCGCATCAACCATTCCCATACAGCAACCACAACCAAAACCAGAAGAAATTTTTACAACGAAACAACCATCAATCAGGCAACAAAGAAAACACAAAATCAAATGCATTACACGTGTCGCGGTCGATAACCTGTGCATTGTGCTATTCTGACCACGGATTGTGGCGTTGCCCTGATTTTTTACAAATGACGCACGAGCAAAAATTAAATAAGATTGAGCAATTAAATTACTGCAAAAACTGCCTATGCAGTCATAACAATAAACTATGTCAATCGAACAAACGATGTCGTAAATGCTTAGCTACACACAACACCCTACTTCACGAAGCATTGGCACGTTACTTCATTAACCACCAACAATGTTGCAACCAAAAAGAGTTCATCTAGGTCATCTCACGCGTCATGGGATGACATATCTGAAATAATTTTAACCACCGCTATTATAAAATTCAAGGGAGCTAATGGAATACAGCACAAGATGAGAGCTTTAGTTGACCAGGGTTCTCAACTATCGTTAATCACTGAAAACGCAGCCCAGATCTTGGGATTAAAGAGGGCGCATTTCAAAGGTCAAATATTCGGCGTCGGTGAAAAAGAAAATAACGCGAAAGGAATGTTACAGGTAACACTACAGTCTGCAAATAGTGAATTTACCTGCGACACGAACGCTATTATTATGAATAACTTGATCAACCGATTCCCAAATAACACGTTTACCAAACCAACAACGTGGAACCATATCCAAGGGATACAATTGGCTGATCCAGAGTTTAACGTAAGCAGACCCGTAGATATACTTTTAGGCAGGCAGATGTTTACAGAAAAATAATGTTAGGAGGTATCTTGAGAGGAGACAACGATAAGCAACCAATCGCCCAACAGACGCAAATAGGATGGCTACTCTGTGGATCCATGGTACCACACTACCAGTGCAACGTGGTTCTCAACAGCACAGAAGACCTTCTGAAATATTGGGAGAACGAAGACATACACCAGAAGATAGAGATGTCCAACGATGATCATGAGTGCTTACAATATTTTATTAAAACCACTAAGAGGCTTGAGGACGGAAGGTACGAAGTCCGACTGCCATTCAAGCCGGAACACAAAGACAAGTTGGGCGCAACCAAACCACAAGCATTAGCTCAATTTAGAAACTTGGAGAAGAAATTTGAGAAGAACAGCGAATTGAAGACAGATTACAAAAAATTCATGGATGAATATTTTGCATTAAATCACATGATACCATGCAACATTAACCAGGCACCAGAATCTTACTTACCACACCATGCAGTCATTCGGGCTGAATCTACCACTACCAAGTTGAAAGTAGTTTTTAACGCCTCAGCAAAGTCTTCATCAGGGTACAGTCTAAATGACATCATGTACAGGGGCCCTAATATACAGAAGGATCTTCAAGAGCTTATCCTGAAATGGAGACAATTTGAATTTGTATATACTTCCGACATCGAGAAGATGTACAGAATGATCCGAGTGCACCAAGAAGATCAAGCTTACCAAAAGGTACTATGGCGAGAATCAAATAACCAACCAATACAATCATTTTAACTCGTCATGCTTACATACGGAACCAAACCAGCAGGATTCTTAGCGATGATGTGCTTGAAACAATTAGCGTCCGATGAAAGACAGAAATTTCCAGATGCAGCAAAAGAATTAGAAGACAGCTTCTATATGGACGATTTTTGCGGAGGGCGTCATTCAATGGAAGCAGCGAATAAACTGAAATCTGATCTCATAAAAATATGCCGATTGGGAGGATTTAATCTTAGAAAATGGACCTCGAACAAACCAGAGCTATTAACCGATTTAGAGAGAGAGCAATGTGACCAGTCAACATACGAGTTCAAGCAAAACGATTCTACCAAAACATTGGGGCTCTGTTGGAAACCACAGAAAGATAATTTCACTTTCAACTCGAAAATAGAACCCGAATCACCTGCAATTATTACCAAAAGAGCTCTACTTTCGGATATTTCGAAGCTGTTCGATCCATTAGGGTGGTTAACCCCTCTGAGTACTACCATGAAACTACTGTTTCAAAATGTCTGTTTGTCTGACATAAAATGGGATGACAACCTACCCGAGGCAATGAACTCGGAATGGAAAAAATTAAAACAAGAATTGCCGGAAATAAACAGTATAGAAGTCAACAGATGGCTGGGAATGGGAGAGAACCAACATATTGAATTGTACGGATTCTGCGATGCCTCAAACAAGGCATACGCGTGTGTAATCTACTGCAAGGTAGTAAGGAAGGAAGGGACAACCATTACATTAGTTGCGGGCAAGGCTAGGTTAGCACCCATAAGCAAAGTCATATCAATACCAAGACTAGAGCTAATGGGCGCTCATCTTTTAGCTCAGCTAATGCAAAAAGTACAAAATTCCTTGTCAGAATACCCGACGGATGTCTACTGCTGGACTGATTCAACGGCAGTACTAGGATGGATACAAGGAGATCCAGCCCGATGGAAACCATTTGTAGCAAATCGGGTAAAAACCATCACCAAAACCATACCATCAAAACATTGGCAATATGTGAAGACGACAGATAATCCAGCCGACTGTGCAAGTCGTGGTTTGACTGTCAGGCAACTCAAAGACCACAAGATATGGTGGCAAGGGCCGTCATGGCTGCCATCATACACAAATCAAGAAAACCACCAAACCATTTACGAGACGAATTTAGAAGTAAAGTCGTCTATTTTAAACCAAACCAACGCGGTAGTAATTGGACAACCAAGAGAATCGCTGACTACCGAAATTATTAAACATTTGATAAACAAATATAGCTCCATAAATTCGCATTTTTTCGCGATTACCTACCTTGAACAAACCAGTTCGCCGACCCTACCTAGAATTACACGAGCTTCGTCGGGCTAAACAGCTGATAGTCAAAAACGTTCAGCAGGCTGAATTTGCAAACGACCTAGATTCAATAAACAAACATGGCAGAGTACACTCCAAAAGCAAGATTTTGAGTTTGAATCCAACCATAGATGAACGTGGCATTTTACGTGTGGGTGGGAGATTAGAAAACGCCCACATGAGTCTTGAGATGAAACATCCCATCATCTTACCTCATGACCACCTGTTAACCACATTACTTATCGATCAAGCTCATAAATTGACCTTCCATGGCGGAGCGCGTCTAACGTTAGCAAACCTTCGACAACAGTTTTGGATTATCGGCGGATACATGGCAACTAAAAAGTTTATAAGAAAATGTGTCATATGCAGAAAACAAAATCCCGTGCGGCAGCACCAGCTCATGGGAAATTTACCAGAACCAAGAGTGAATCCCGAACATGCGTTTTATCACTGCGGCGTAGACTACACAGGCTTCGTAGAGGTCAAAGCTAATAAAGGACGGGGAATTAAAACTACGAAGGGGTACATAGCAGTTTTTATATGTATGGTCACGAAAGCGGTTCACTTAGAACTCGTGTCAGACCTGAGCAGCTCCGCCTTTTTGGCAGCTCTAACCAGAATGGCTGCCAGAAAAGGGGCACCACGACATATGTACAGTGACAACGGCACTAACTTCGTGGGAGCAAACAGGATGATACAGGAAGAATTTAACCAGCTTCGCGAAGTATTCAGTGAAAGTTTTATTACCGAGATAGCAGAGATGGGCATAGAATGGCACTTTAACGTACCTAGCTGGCCTAATGCCGGCGGTCATTGGAAGCGAGCAGTACGCAGTCTAAAACATCATCTCAAGAGGGTCATCGGTCAACAAAGACTAACCTTCGAGGAGTACACCACATTGTTAGCTAGACTAGAAGCGTGCCTCAACTCTCGACCTCTTTGCGCGATATCAGATTATCCTGAGGATATAAACTTCCTTACACCAGCTCATTTCTTATCAGGAAGACCAGGAACAACGGTAATAGAAACCGAGCAGGACGCTAGAACCAAGTGGCATCTAACCAACAAGCTTTTCCAAGATCTTTGGAAACGATGGAAGACTGAATACTTAGTACAACTATCATCTAGAAGTAAATGGATGGAACCACAGAAAAACATCGAAATTGGAGATCTAGTAGTGATTCATGATGAGAATCTGCCTCCAGGAAAATGGGCTCTTGGACGTGTGGTCGACACACATCCAGGAAATGATGGTCTAACCAGAGCAGAAAGCAATAAAAGAATAAAAAGCAAAAATCGCAACTTTAGCAACCGTTTTACTGAGTTTTTTCATGCTGTTTTTTCCATCTTACGGTTTAGACGCCGTGAAACCATTTCCGAACAACCAAACGCTTTATTTTGACCCTGTTTCAAAAGTACAACTAATCAGGGATAAATGGACATTAGTCATGTACTACGACATGAGACCCTATTGGACAGGCATAAACACTTATAACAAAATAGCAAATTACCAAGAAAAATTGTGTGCAACCATAGAAACACAAAACCATTGTAATACGATCATACAGCAAGTCCGGCACGACTACCAGGAACTCGAATACTACAATGAACTTTTGCTAACACAGCATTTTGATATCCACGCTAGACGGCGACGCGCCTCGGGGAAGACGTGTCGGCGCCGACGAGGCCTTATCAACGGTATCGGGTATCTAGTGAATGACTTAATCGGAGTGTTGGACTCGCGTTTTGCCGACCAGTATGAAAAGGACATTGAAACCATACATCGCAATGAGAAACACCTTTCTAATTTATGGAAAAACCAAACTTCCATAATTGAAGCAGAGTTCAACCTTATGAAAAGAATGGAGATCACTGTAAACAAACCGCACAAATTAATAAACAAGAAGCTTATGGAATTGCAAGAAAATGCGAGTACTCTCCAACGTGAAATACAAAACATTTCATACGTCAATGACTTCACATTGTCAGCGATGTCTGGAAACAGCTTGCTGCAAGGATTAAGCCGACTTCAAGACACTCTGCTCGATGCATTAACAGACATCTACCACGGTCAAATTAGCATACATTTACTGCCACCAACGCAACTTAAACGTGAGCTCCAAACCATATATAGCCAGATGCCAAGCGAACTCACACTACCAATTACTAATTTAGACACTGACCTTCAGTATCTTTACAAACTACTGAAAGTCAAGGCCAGAGCAACGCAAAAATTAGTCATAATTGAAGTTACTTTTCCATTAGTATCCAGAGAAAGTTTCAAACTGTACAAGATAATACCTGTACCGCACCAAACAAACACCATGATGACCAAGAAAGAAAGAAGAAGAAGAAAGAAAAAGTGTTTATTCGCCACAAAAACGACATACAATTTTTTGATTTTTCCTTAAATTAAACCCATCGGTAGTATTAGTAAGTACTTAAATTATGTTAGTAAAGGAAGTTAAAATAAAATACCAATGTTGAGTACAGTACAAGGATGATGAGTAGGTAAGTACAAGCAGATGCATGTCGTGACTGTGACAAGAAGGCTTCCACTCAGCATAATGCTGTGCCGTGGGAGACCCACAGCACAGCGCTGATTTTCAGTGGTCGCCTAGGACGTGACGTACGGAAACCAAAGCTTGTTGCGTCTAATATAATACAAAAATATATAACAAATAAGTATAGGGAGATAATATAAACCACTACGTAAATATGTTGCGACTAAAATTAAAGTAGGTATCTAGACAAAATCAACGAAACAAAAAAGTGCGGGTACCATTGCTCTGTCACGTCCTCATCGCACCCACACTGGCGTGGCGCTCTTAAAAAGCCTTAAAGAGAGCCTACGTGACGTCGTGCACAAGCGCGCGCGCTGCTTGTCGTGCGTGAGGCAGCGCGCGCCACCCAGACGCGCACCGGCCCATAGATAAATATACTCCTACTACACCGGCCGCGGTTCGTGTCGTATGACGTCAGGCGGTGAACAATTCCTGTACGGTCGCATGCCTTGTGGTTAGCTTGTGAGATACGCGATTGTGTTGACAATGTGACGATGCTTGACAACAACCAAGGAAGAAGAGAGAGTGCAGTGCCCAGCGAAGAGGGGCGCACATCGCTGCCTGTGAAAGGGCTGCGATGCCGCCGCCTCGAACCACTTGGATATGATGCCCATGGATCACGAACCTCAAGTGAGTAACTGTAAAGGTTAAAAAACCTCACTTATAAAATATACTTTTCCCAACCTTCTGTTCTTCTAATAGGATTTTTTTTAAATTAAATTTAAAGCTTTGTTTTGTTTTCAGCGATCTTATGGGAGGTGGTAAATCGTTCCAGCAGCGAGTTGCGGCATACTTAAAGCATCCTCTGAAGGCTGTGGTACCACGACGAGGCAACGAGAGCGGTTTGGACGTGGAACGGGCGGAGTAGCTGTAGTGCTCGTGTCTCCAGCTAAGCTTTTTAAACAGGTATTCCGGTTTGTGTGTTTGTATTACGCCGTACATTAAGACTGCTAAATGTAATTGCCGTCGTGCAGCCATTTTTAACATGTTGTGTTTATTTAAGTACGGTGTGATATGATGCCTACGGGGTACACTGAAACAGTAACGTGCACACGCATTCTGTACCCGCTGTATTAGACGCTCTGTGCGGGAAAGGAGACACGGCCCGTATACAGTGTCACAATAATTCAGTTTGGACAGTACCAGGCTGTCCACCAATTTCTTCCTCATTGCAATACTAAGGAGGTCTTTCACCCGGTACAGAACCTTTAATCTATAAAAACAGTTCCTTACTACACCAGCGATATGCGCCTCAAAACGAAGTTCTGGGTCCGTGACTAGACCCAGGTTGCAAGCGGTTTCCACCCTTTGAATGTTTTCTCCCATGATTTTAACTTCAGGCTTCGCAGAAAGAATTGAATTTATTTGATTTCTGCTCCCTCTGACTATAAACTTTGATTTTTTTGGATTTAGTACAAGTGAGTTGTCCAAAGACCAAGACGCGATTCTGTCTAGTTCCTCATTTAGGGCACGTACGCCAGCTACTGTGTTACTAGTGTTGAACGAGACATACAATTGAGTATCATCCGCGTATACGTGGAACTTGCAGTTTTTAATACATGCAGTTAGATCGGCACTGTAAAGTATGTAGAGTAACGGCCCGAGCAGCGATCCCTGAGGAACTCCCCTTGTGATTAATTTCGGGGCAGAAGATACCGTGGAACCATCTTTCTTGCGCAACTCTACCCGCTGTGACCTACCCGATAAGTAACCACGATAATACCAGTTGCCGAATATGTGGCAGTCAACCTAAAGAAAGATTCATACTTTAGCATGTCCACACAGGAACTAACGGCATGTCTACACCATGGACCAACTTACATGTGTGAGCTGCTAAAGCCAATAACAGACCTGCAAAATGACGAAAGTTTTTGCGACAAGAACCCGGCAACCAACGAATGTACAGTACAAAAAACTAACTGCACCAACGTATGGATTGAATTACATTTGACTTCTCAGCACTTCACACCTACACAATAAAAATAATATGCGGCGATCATGTAACAGTTCGTCAGCTGAGCCAAGCCGGGGTCATTGGCATAGGTCAAGAGTGTGTCATCAAAGGAAAGGACTTCTCATTATATTCGATACGTCAACAGTCCAACCAAGTGAACATTTCACCAACCATTTACATGCCCGAATTCGACCAAATTAATCACTTGATTAACCTCAAAATCCCAGAAGAAAGGCAGACCGATGACGGCAACCAAAACATATCTATGACCAGGCTGGGGGAGGCGATAGAAAAACTGAAGAAAAGCGATTCAGAAATAGAAGATTTGTCACCCCATGATATTCACCAATTCGTAATATGCTACGTGTTGGTGTCGATCGCTCTATGCATGGCAGCAGCCTGGATGTGGCGAACGGGACGATGTCGCCTGTGCCGGAAGGCTTCCGCTGGGCATCGTGGCGAGGGATCCCGCCGGCAGCAAACCGTGGTGACACCGCCGCCTCCGAGACCTCGACGCCGCAGCGAGAGATGCTGCCAACAGGAGTTAGCAGCGACTCCGCTGACTCCGAAACCAACCAGAAGACGCGAATCATATAGTGAAGTGCTCAGTGCCAGTGATCTAAAGAATAAAAGCGAAATCGGTTTTCCCCTACACAATTATGCCAAACGCTGGCCTAGTGCGAACTATAGTTCGCTAAAACATGACAAAAAATATATGGACACAGGCAATCAAAATATTGCTTTTACTGTGGAAGACTCTATAGTGTAATTTTAAACCCTCATTAACTGATTTTTAATGTTTTTAATAACGATAGTATTTAAGTAGACCAATATGCTTTTAATTTTTGCTTTTAATATGCCTTATCAATGCTGTTAAGCTTACCAGATAAGATCACTAGTTTAAGCAATTTAATTTTATATACACACCATATCATCATCCCGCATTTCTTCTCGCTCTTGGGAATATGTTCGAGTTTAAACCGAACACGCAGCGAAAATGCATAATTGCATCAAACGCAAATATGCACATTAGCTCGGTTACCAAAATGTGGGCCAGTTCGCGTTTAGATCTCGTCAGAGACACCACGTACTCGTAACCAAACCATAACCATTTTACCATACTTTTTACCATTAATTTAGTCATATAGTTTACCATAATTTACCATTTCGTGTATCTAAGTGTTATATAGTGTTTCAATATAGTTGTTTCCCTTATAGTCCAAGACTTTAACTTTTACCATATCCTATCATTACAAGAAAGGTGTGTTAGGTCACCATAGCACCAAGCACTACTTTCTACAGGGCGTGAATTAGGGGATGAAAGTTTGTATGAAAAACCGTCAGTTTTAAAGTCAGGATCTTCATATTTTGGGTTTAGGCTGAAGATTAAAAAAATTTTTTTAGATTTCTCAGGGATTTTGAAATTCCACCCCCATGAGGGTGAAAAGGGGGATGAAGTCATGGGAACAATGAAATCGTCTAGAGACTTGAAATTTTGCACATGGATACTTTATACTGTGCAGGCATCCACTAAGAAAGGATTTCTGTGAATTCCACCCCTAAGGGGCTGAAATAGGGGATGAAAGTTTGTATGAAAGTCGGTCAGGATTGAAGTTCGGATCTTCGAATTTTGGGTTTGGGCTGAATATTAAAATCTTATATAAACATCTATCTCAACATATAAAAGAAGAAAGTGACTGACTGACTGACTCACTCACTGACCATCAACGCACAGCCCAAACGGATGAAGCTTCAATCATGAAACTTAACATGTAGGTTCCTTTGATAGTGTAGGTTAGCACTACGAAAGGATTTTTGGAAATTCCACCCCTAAGGGCGTGAAATAGGGGATGAAAGTTTGTATGAAAATCCGTCAGTTTTAAAGTCGGGGTCTTCATATTTTGGTTTTAGGCTAAAGATTACAAAATAATTTTCACGTTTCTCAGAGATTTTGAAAATTCCACCCGCATGAGGGTGAAAAGGGAGATGAAGTCATGGGAATAATGAAATCGTCTAGAGACTTGAAATTTTGCACATGGATACTTTATACTGTGCAGGCATCAAAGTCAAAGTCAAAGTCAAATGTGTTTATTTCAAGTAGGCCATTATGTGGCACTTTTGAACGTTAAAATTTACATTTAATAAAAATTGATTCTACCGTGCATTCGGAAATGTAGGTTGTTATGGAGAAGAACGCACAAGAAACTCCATACTTACTCTTTTAAAGAAAAGTTTTACACAATATTTATATAGGTACATACATTAATAAATTCGTATACGTGAGGACGATGTACCCAGCACTACTATACTACATATAGGTATGAGAGAATTACAAGCATTAACAGGTAAATTCCTTTACTTGATAAATAGGAACATGGTCCTCACGTACTTACAAATAGTGCAAACATAGGTACATTACCTAATTAAACAACAACAGAACAGTGTGCGAGTCAATTTTTTTAAACAAAAAAAGAAGAAAAAATAAAAATAAAGCGTTACTATAATTATGAATATAATACAAATTAACCATTTTGATTTTGTCCACACCAAAGATAGGCCTATGGAGCAGGACCAGCATGTTTCCAAGCATTCTTATCTTGAATATAATCATCTAATTTGTAATATGCTTGTTTACAAAGTGTGCTTTTAACTATTGTTTTAAATTTTCTTTCATTTAACTTTAATATCTCACAAGGTATTTTGTTATAGAATTTAACACAGTACCCCATGAAAGATGTGTGTACTTTAGCTAATCTATATGATGGTTGATCTAACTTATCTTTATTTCTGGTATTAAAATTGTGTCTATCACTAACTTTACTAAAGAGATTTAAATTTTTCCTTACATACATAATATTTTCATAAATGAATTGGCAAGAAACTGTCATAATATTAATCTTTTTAAATAGCTCCCTAAGAGATTCTCGGTGACATTTCATCCACTAAGAAAGGATTTCTGTGAATTCCACCCCTAAGGGGCTGAAACAGGGGATGAAAGTTTGTATGAAAGTCGGTCAGGATTGAAGTTCGGATCTTTGAATTTTGGGTTTGGACTGAATATTAAAATCTTATATAAACATCTATCTAAACATATAAAAGAAGAAAGTGACTGACTGACTGACTCACTCACTGACCATCAACGCACAGCCCAAACGGCTGAAGCTTCAATAATGAAACTTGGCATGTAGGTTCCTTTGGTAGTGTAGGTTAGCACTAAGAAAGGATTTTTGGAAATTCCACCCCTAACTGCGTGAAATAGGGGATGAAAGTTTGTATGGAAAACCGTCAGTTTTAAAGTCAGGATCTTCATATTTTGGGTTTAGGCTGAAGATTAAAATATAATTTTCATGTTTCTCAGGGATTTTGAAAATTCCATCCCCATGAGGGTGAAAAGGGGGATAAAGTCATGGGAATAATGAAATCGTCTAAAGACTTGCAATTTTGCACATGGATACTTTATACTGTGCAGGCATCCACTAAGAAAGGATTTCTGTGAATTCCACCCCTAAGGGGCTGAAACAGGGGATGAAAGTTTGTATGAAAGTCGGTCAGGATTGAAGTTCGGATCTTTGAATTTTGGGTTTGGACTGAATATTAAAATCTTATGGTGGCCATACACGCTACGAGAAATGGTTACGATCAAACTGTACAGTTTGAACGGTGCAGTTTATCGTAGCTGGCATACAAGCTATACACGCTACGAGAAATCGTTACGATCAGACGGTACAATATGGTGCCGACGCACACGTGTCAGTGATGGCTTCGACGGACGACGTCAGCACTAGGGTCTACTGTTTTAAATTTTTCAACCAGCTTAGTATATGCTGCACGTTTTAACTCACGATTGTGATACTCTTTGCCTTTAATATTCCAAAGACAAGGTTCACTGCGATATAAATCAATAAATTCTTCAAGCCATTCGCGATTAGTTTGAGACGCCATGACGCGTGCGCACGTCCACCCGAATTTCGACCGACTACAAAACTGAACACGAAAACGGAACGAGCGCATACACGTTACGATCAGTCGGCACAGTTCGTCCGATTCCGATAAATCAATTGAAATTTTCGTATTGTTCCGTTCGACTGTACAGTCTCAAAAAATCGTGCGAAACTGCACAGTTTCATAACATACATGTAGCGATTTATCGGTACCGTTCGAACTGTACAGTCTGATCGTAACGATTTCTCGTAGCGTGTATGGCCACCATTATATAAAAATCTATCTAAACATATAAAAGAAGAAAGTGACTGACTGACTGACTCACTCACTGACCATCAACGCACAGCCCAAACGGCTGAAGCTTCAATAATGAAACTTGGCATGTAGGTTCCTTTGGTAGTGTAGGTGAGCACTAAGAAAGGATTTTTGGAAATTCCACCCCTAACTGCGTGAAATAGGGGATGAAAGTTTGTATGGAAAACCGTCAGTTTTAAAGTCAGGATCTTCATATTTTGGGTTTAGGCTGAAGATCCCAGTTCACCACACGACATACATAAAATAATAATGTCATTAAAAAACACTGGTAGTGTAGGTTTTGATGGGATTGCCACTAAAATAATAAAGTCAGTATCAGTCGAGATATGCAGTCATCTGAGTCACATAATCAACCTCAGTATATGTACGGGTGTATATCCAGAAGCATTAAAAATATCCATAATTAAACCTCTATTTAAGAAAGTAGATAAGGAATTGATGGAATATTATAGACCCATCTCACTCATACCAGTCATCTCAAAGGTATTCGAAAAGTACATTTACAAACAGTTAGCTAATTTCATTGAAAAGAATAACATATTATGTGAAGAACAAAAAGGATTTAGGCAGCATAGAACCATCGATATGGCAATTTATGACTTTTTGTTTCCGATTATTAGAAATATGGATAAACGAGTCGCCATATGTGCCATATTTTGCGATATGACGCAGGCTTTCGATTATGTTCATCATAATACATTGTTAAATAAGTTAGAAGCCTACGGCATAAGAGGTAACGTACTCGAACTAATGAAATCGTATTTAGAGGGCAGAACACAGATAACCGAAATTAGTCGCATCAATGTAATTAATAAACATGAAGAGATATCACGGTCACGAGAACGCAAAATTACATTCGGTGTTCCACAGGGAAGCGTTGTGGGCCCGTTTGGTTTTATATTATATGTTAATGATATGCCCACGTCCATTGAACATCCCTTAACTATGTTTGCTGATGATAGTACCATTACGATCCCGTGTAAAAACGTAAATATATATGAAACGGACATAAATGATTCTCTTGACAATTTAATTAAATATCTAGATAAGAATAATTTGAATATAAATTTAAGTAAGACTATGATAATGCACTTTAGACAACGTATGCCTCGTGTACCTAACCTTAACATACACTACAAAAATAATGACATTGATGAAGTAACTGATACCAAATTTTTGGGATTACAAATAGACTGCAGTTTAAACTGGAAAGCACATATTGACGGGTTGTGTAAAAAATTGAGTTCGTCTGCATTTGCTTTACATAGACTATCCTCCATAGTGGATACAAAAACACTTCTTGCAGCGTACTACGGTATTGCTGAATCGTACTTACGCTACGGTGTCATTTTCTGGGCGAACTCCACCGACAAAGAGACAGCATTTAAGGCTCAAAAAAGATTTCTCCGGTCAATGTTTAAACTAAAAACCACCGACAGTTGCAAGCCATATTTCAAGCAGTACAACATATTAACCCTGCCTTGTATCTATATTCTTGAAGTGGCTATGTTTGTGAAGAACAATCCAAATCGTTTTGAGCGTTTGGCCGATGTATACCCAAGAAACAGACGTGACAATTCAAAATTAAATAATGTACCGTGTCAAACCACTATGATGCGCAAAAGTATTTATTGCATGGCCCCCGTTGTTTATAATAAATTGCCAAGTGCATGGAAAGACTTGAAAACGTTGCAATTCAAAAGTACAGTTCGTAGGTTGTTAATAGACAAAGCATATTACAGTGTAACTGAGTTTTTAACGGACAATTTTTATCGAAATACCTCGAAGTTTTAATTAATTAATTATTGTTTTGCGTACGGAATATTTATGGTGTATTGTCTATGACCTGGAATTTTGATGTTTGTTTGTTTATTTGTCTTCGGACCACGATTCTGTATTTCTTGTATATATAACCTACTGTTACTGACAATTTTAATGTATAATGTAATAATTAAGTTGATATTTTTAATGAATGTTTTAATTTTAATAATTTTATTTAATGAGAATGACATAACTATTTGAATGTTCCAACAAGACTTTAAATTTTAACAATTTTAGTATAATGAAAATGTTTGCATGCCGAATGGTGAAATATGGCAGAACTCTGATGAAAACCTACTACTACCTACTTATGTATAACCCATATTTGCAAATAAATGCTATTCTATTCTATTCTATTAAAATATAATTTTCATGTTTCTCAGGGATTTTGAAAATTCCATCCCCATGAGGGTGAAAAGGGGGATAAAGTCATGGGAATAATGAAATCGTCTAAAGACTTGTAATTTTGCACATGGATACTTTATACTGTGCAGGCATCCACTAAGAAAGGATGTTTGTGAATTCCACCCCTAAGGGGGTGAAATAGCGGATGGAAGTTTTATGAAAGTCAGTCAGTTTTGAAGTTAAGATCTTCGAATTTTGGGTTTGGGCTGAATATTGAAATCTTATATAAACATCTAAACATAATAATATCTTCTTCTTCTATCTAATCTAAACATATAAAAGAAGAAAGTGACTGACTGACTGACTCACTCACTGACCATCAACGCACAGCCCAAACGGCTGAAGCTTCAATAATGAAACTTGGCATGTAGGTTCCTTGTATATTTATATTTTGTGTACCATTTCTTGTATATTTATATGACTAAGATGATTTGATGAGTATTTTACTCTCTTCTTATCACATCTTGTGCTGGGGAATATGTTCGGTACAATATATGCAACCGAACAGCTCAGCACTATTGCCTGCGTACATTTCCATAAATACATGTATCGCAACTAGCATCAGTTAGTGCGTGTTCGGATACCAATCGCGTAACTCGAATCAAACCATTTTAGTGCTACTTTAACTTTGATTAACCATTTACCATTATTTTAACCATTTACTAGTATTCAATATAACTTTTAAAACCATTATTGCGTATCATTAAACCAGTGATCGTAAACCAATAAGCAAACCATTACCATTCTAGTATAACGTCATCCATATCAACCAACTCAGAATTTAGTGCTAAACCAAACAGGCGCAAACTTCTACAGGGGATGAAAGTTTGTATGGAAAACCGTCAGTTTTAAAATCAGGATCTTCATATTTTGGGTTTAGGCTGAAGATTAAAATATAATTTTCATGTTTCTCAGGGATTTTGAAAATTCCATCCCCATGAGGGTGAAAAGGGGGATAAAGTCATGGGAATAATGAAATCATCTAAAGACTTGCAATTTTGCACATGGATACTTTATACTGTGCAGGCATCCACTAAGAAAGGATGTTTGTGAATTCCATCCCTAAGGGGGTGAAATAGCGGATGGAAGTTTTATGAAAGTCAGTCAGTTTTGAATTTAAGATCTTCGAATTTTGGGTTTGGGTTGAATATTGAAATCTTATATAAACATCTAAACATAATAATATCTTCTTCTTCTATCTAATCTATATATAAACATATAAAAGAAGAAAGTGACTGACTGACCGACTCACTCACTGACCATCAACGCACAGCCCAAACGGCTGAAGCTTCAATAATGAAACTTGGCATGTAGGTTCCTTTGGTAGTGTAGGTGAGCACTAAGAAAGGATTTTCGGAAATTCCACCCCTGAGGGCGTGAAATAGGGGATGAAAGTTTGTATGAAAATCCGTCAGTTTTAAAGTCAGGATCTTCATATTTTGGGTTTAGCTGAAGATTAAAAAAAAATTTTCACGTTTCTCGAGGATTTTGAAAATTCCACCCCCATGAGAGTGAAAAGGGGGATGAAGTCATGGGAATAATGAAATCGTCTAAAGACTTGCAATTTTGCACATTGATACTTTATACTGTGCAGGCATCCACTAAGAAAGGATGTTTGAATGAAGAATGATGGTTGTGCGAAAGGACAATAACATGTTGTTGAAATCATTTGAAGGCGAAGAAATGCTCTACAGCTCGATTGACACTGTAGTAAATCCAGACGAAGCCGTCCATTATCCTGTAGAGTTATTGAACACTCAAAACCCAACAGATTTCCCTTACCATAAGCTTTTGCGTGTTGGTACACCAGTAAGGTTGCTGTGAAATTTTAAACCCCTTAAACTTTGTACTGGAACTAGGATACAAGTCAAAGCTTTGTCGCGTAATGTGGTAGTGACAACTATTTTGACCGGACCTTCTCAGGGCAAAACTGTGTTCATACCACGAATTACATTGATTCCTAATGATCTTCCCTTTGAATTCAAGAGACTGCAGTTTCCTTTAAAAGTCTGCTTCGCCATGACAATTAATAAGGCTCAAGGACAAACCCTGAAGTATGCTGGTGTAGATTTGAGGGAGAATTGCTTTTCCCATGGACAGTTCTATGTAGCGTGTTCACGTGTTAGCTCATCAAATAGTCTGGTGATATTGGCGCCGACATCCAAAATGGTTAAAAATGTTGTTTACAAGGAAATACTATAATTTAATTACTTACTTATGATTATGATTACTTATTATTAGTCATGGATAAACACAGAAATAATGAAGGGATAGGGACAGGACAAGGATAGAGCGTATTGATTTAAAGTAGGTAAGTATAAGTCTGTCCTAGGAAACACTTTCATATTACATTTTTTTTATAATAATAATTTTTTACTTTTTCTCTACATACTGTTAAAATATGGTAAGGCGAAGCATGTAGTCTACGCGTGTGTTAAATTATAAAGGAACTCCGTATGAAAGTATTGATATATGTCAAGATGGTTATTTACTGTGTATCAGAGTTCCTATATATGTGGTGTATGAGGGAAAGGTTTTATGAAGAAAAACACAAAAAGACAAGACCAGGTATTTATTTCTATTAGGCTTGTCAACTTATTCATATTGAGGCTCAGAGAGCTTACCGCCCATTCGCTAGACCTAGTTCTCGTGAAGAAGAAGGGCAAGAAACTCCACGGAAGCAACTATGGTTGTAAAAGTATTTTTAGGTATATTTTACAATCATAATATAAATATTGTTTATAACAATATAGATCTAATTCTATAATTACTATTATATGTAAATCTTGTAACATTTCACAATGTTACATTATCAAAACAACAAGGGTAAGGCAAATAACATGACTAGCCCTTAAATAAATAATTTTAACATCATTAGGAATAAAGGCAATAATATGTTACTGATAGCGTTTCAACACAACCATTAGCAATAATCAAGTTATAATATCAAATAACTTACCTGAAGCTTGTGTAGTCCACATTTCACAACAAAGTACCAGTCAACTTACGAATTAAACACTATTTATAATAATGAGTCGACCTGTCAAAAGTCCCCACCATTTTCTATATTTCTATAAATAATCTCACAATCAGTAATAATCAATTCTTGATTACTATTTAGTTATTCTTAATCAGTATTCGAAAGAATATTGATACTAACCGATAGTCTTGGACTAATTGTCTCAAAGGACTTATAATACTAAAATAGCAATATAAAAGCCAGAATACATCGCAATGATCATTACAAATTACGTAACATTTTATAGGAACTTCATCACTGTGGCTTAAATGTAAATTTCGAGTTATTTCCTGTTTTCACAACAATATTTACTCAGGTGGATACTCTAATAATTGTAGGTATTTGACAACACAATAATAATTTAGGTAGGTACTTAGACATTTGTCGGTAGATGCTTAATAAATATGACAGTTTGTATTTTGCATGTGCTTAAAAGTGAAAGTTCATGATTAAATGACGTCACCCGTACTTCCAATGCTAACACGTGCGAAGCCGCGGGCAAAAGCTAGTACCTACATAAAACATAACGTAACCTAACTTACTATACTAAAGACTTATAATAAATTACACTTACTTACATTATTATGTTTATACCTACATAAAACATAAAGTAACCTAACTTACTATACTATAGACTTATAATAAATTACACTTTACACTTACATTATTATGCTTATACCACAGTATAAATATCTATACAGTATTGTGACTCGGCCCTGACCTTGAAATAAATGCCTACAAGCGCACGTCACCTAAACACGCGTTAGGGCCGCCCGCCTCTACCTACTTGAGTTTCTTTCTAGTTTTGTGATTGTAAATATCTCATATTATTTTCTCTAATCTGGGGTAAATATTATATTTTTTTATTAAACTTAAATTAAATATTACTAGGTAGGTACCTAACATGTATTAATTGTAAGTAGCTAGTTAAGTACATAAGTAAGTAGATAGCCTAGCCTAGGAAACTACCTACTAGTTTTTTTTTAAACCGTGCCTGTGCCGAGCGTAGGTAGGTGACTTGTGTGTGACTTTATCACCTTATCCGCTTATTTATATTTATTCATCCAGGTATTTTACTCGATGGAAAAAGCGAAATAAACCTAACCTAATAATACGTAATTTGTTTCTTTTTTTAATAGTGAGGCTATTAAAAAAAGATTCAAATTACGTATTATTAGGTTAGGTATATTTGTTTTTATTGTCTTGCTTTACGGAAGTTACAGGTAATTAAAAAAATGTTATCTCTTGTTGCGTTATAGAATAATTCAAACAAACAAAAAATAATATAGGTTATAATTGCTCTCTGACATATTAATTAAGTAAGTACTTGTACGTATTTTAATAAAATATTCACAAATCGCACGCTTACTGCTTACAAAACCATCACACCGTTCGTTCGTCACTGCGGCGCGTCCGCGACTGGTAGTATATTGAGTGCGTGCTGAGCTCGAGTCACGTGGTCATGACTCGCGTTCCGACCGTTTGTATGAAGATAAAATACTGTATAGATATTTATACTGTGCTTATACCTACATAAAACATAACGTAACCCAACTTACTATACTATAGACTTATAATAAATTACACTTTACTCTTACTTACATTATTATGTTTATACCTACAAAAAACATAAAGTAACCTAACTTACTATACTATAGACTTATAATAAATTACACTTTACACTTACATTATTATGCTTATACCTACATAAAACATAACGTAACCCAACTTACTATACTATAGACTTATAATAAATTACACTGTACACTTACTTACATTATTATGTTTATACCTACATAAAACATAAAGTAACCTAACTTACTATACTATAGACTTATAATAAATTACACTTTACTCTTACATTATTATGCTTATACCTACATAAAACATAACGTAACCCAACTTACTATACTATAGACTTATAATAAATTACACTGTACACTTACTTACATTATTATGTTTATACCTACATAAAACATAAAGTAACCTAACTTACTATACTATAGACTTATAATAAATTACACTTTACACTTACTTACATTATTATGTTTATACCTAACCTAACCTAACCTAACCTAACTTACTATACTATAGACTTATAATAAATTACACTTTACACTTACTTACATTATTATGTTTATACCTAACCTAACCTAACCTAACCTAACTTACTATACTATAGACTTATAATAAATTACACTTTACACTTACATTATTATGCTTATACCACAGTATAAATATCTATACAGTATTGTGACTCGGCCCTGACCTTGAAATAAATGCCTACAAGCGCACGTCACCTAAACACGTTAGGGCCGCCCGCCTCTACCTACTTGAGTTTCTTTCTAGTTTTGTGATTGTAAATATCTCAGATTATTTTCTCTAATCTGGGGTAAATATTATATTTTTTTATTAAACTTAATTTAAATATTACTAGGTAGGTACCTAACATGTATTAATTGTAAGTAGCTAGTTAAGTACATAAGTAAGTAGATAGCCTAGCCTAGGAAACTACCTACTAGTTTTTTTTAAACCGTGCCTGTGCCGAGCGTAGGTAGGTGACTTGTGTGTGACTTTATCACCTTATCCGCTTATTTATATTTATTAATCCAGGTATTTTACTCGATGGAAAAAGCGAAATAAACCTAACCTAATAATACGTAATCTGTTTCTTTTTTTAATAGTGAGGCTATAGGGTCTAGCAGGGTCAAATCGCATGACATTTGTGGCCAATTCACATCACCCCTGCGAGAGATAACCTTACCCTCAAATCACTCATGCAGAATGTCAATCGTGGCGTCCGCTGGTGGCACGTATGCCGTCCTGCTAGAGAGAGTATTAACCCTTCCTTCATTATACATTTTTGAAATGTTGACATTAGTTAAACTTAATCCTGACCTGCTTCCACGACTAGCTGTCACCTTCACCCGAAACAGACGTGACAATAGCCAACTTTGCTTGCACACATCAAAATCTGCCTTAATGGGCTAAAGTGCTTTTTGTATGGCACCAAAAATCTACAAGAAACTACCACAGTCTATCAGAGTATAAAACTTTGAAGACTCGGTTTAAAAAAAGGAATGCAAGATTTTTAGCAGACAAGTGTTATTAACATTAAAGAGACTTCTTGAACGATAAAATTACTTAACATTTTTTTTTATTGATTTCGATATAATAAATGGCCTTCTGACATTGAATTGACGTTCCGCATATTGTTTTCTTTGTTATATTTTTTGACATCCTATTAATTATTTTATTTGTATATTTTACTTTTTTTGATATTGATGATTAACTTTATTAATTTCGATTTTACGACATTTTGTGAATTAATTCGATTTCGATGACATTTTTTGGCATTATTTTACTTTGATTTTGTGACTTTTTTGACATTGTTTTATTTTATTAATTTCAGTTTATGACATTTTGTGCACTCATTCGATATTTAGACATTTTATTTTTACTATAATTTTTGTTTTGTAACATTTTTGTGATTAAATTTATTCAACTTTTCATCAATTTTTAACCGACTTCAAATAAAGGAGGAGGTTCTCAATTCGTCGAAATGTATGTTCCCCGATTACACCAAGACGCCTGGACCGATTTCAAAAATTATTCTTTTGTTTGAAAGGGTATACTTCCTAGTTGGTCCCATAGTCATCAGGTCAGGATCTGATGATGGAATCCTAGAGAAATCGAGGGAACTCCTCAAATATTATAGGCAAACATATTGCAATGCAATCATTTGCACTCAGAAAGTATCATTTGATGAAGTGGAACTGATGAAGAAGACCACAGATTGCCACTAGAACTCCTAAATGCTAAGTATGTCACGGGCATAAGATATCTCGAATAGTTAACCGACTATAATGAAGCAAATACTTATAAATAAATGGTACTGATGAAAATGGCACCATCGAACTGATCTGATGATGAAGCCGGAAGGTGGGCACTGGAGCTCTAAATTAAAACAATGTATCCTAGTCGTGTTTGGGCTTATTGGAATCGCCATGAGATGTACTTTGGCCATAAATGATAATCATGTTAATTGGAGGTACCTACCAAAACTAAAAAGATAAAATAAAAAACTTTTTAACAAAAAAATCAAACCAACTTCCAGAAAAAAAACACTACAATGCAAAAAATAAATTTCCTCTCCGAAGTCGGTGTCGAAAAACGGAAAACAATGGGTACAATAGACACCGGAAAAGAAATTTATTTTTTGCTTTGTAGTTTTTTGTTCTGGAAGTCGGTTTGATTTTTTGTTAAACAGTTTTTACATTTTTCATTTTCCTAGGTTTATTGATTTAATAAGGATGACAATCAGTAGATATATTGTGCTTTTTTGTAATTATGTAAATTTATCTGATATTATTCATGACATTTTATGAATTCTCTCTTCTAATCTTTTTAGACCTAGCCAAAACCTTTGATACAGTGTCGGTTCCAATCTTGCTGCGTAAGCTTGAAAACCTCGGCATACGTGGAAATCAGCTTTCACTCTTCAAAGATTACCTAGCTAACCGCACGCAGTTTGTTAAAATTAATAACCACTTCAGTGACACCCTTCCCGTAGCTTTTGGTGTCCCTCAGGGTAGCATCCTTGGGCCCACGTTATTTCTGGTCTATATTAACGAACTCTGCAATCTCTCTCTTCAAAACGGACGCATTATTACCTTTGCGGATGACACTGTGCTTCTTTTCAGTGCTGACTCATGGGAAGAGGTATATAACTATGCCCAAGTCGGATTTAATACTGTAAATGGTTGGCTGAGATCTAACATACTCACCTTAAATTCCAGTAAAACCAAATATATTGCCTTTACCTTAAGGAACAGCCCGCAGTCATCTCTCCAGCCATACTCCATTCTCGCTCACAACTGTACATTCCCGCATAACGGTAATTGTTCTTGTCCTAAGTTGCAGAAAGTCGACAATATTAAGTACTTGGGGGTCACCTTGGATTCTAAAATTAACTTTTCGGCACACATAAATTGTCTAACTAACAGAATACGGAAATTTATTTTTGTGTTTAAAAATCTCCGGTCTATCCTTAAACCAAAGCAACTACTATCTGTTTATTGTGCGTTGTGCCAATCGCTTCTGACATATTGCATCACCTCATGGGGTGGAACATTTAAAACTAAACTTTTAACACTTGAGAGGGCTCAAAGGGCAGTCCTTAAAGTTGCAGTTTTCCTTCCTTTCCGTCATCCCACGGTAGAAGTTTATAAGTCCTCCAAAGTCCTCTCAATTCGTCAGCTTTTTATCCTCCATGTTGTTTTGAAACAACGTTCTCTTATTCCTTTTAAAAATACCCATCATAATAATGATTTGAGAAGAAGAAGAAGGGATATATGCCAACCTTTATCAGTAAAAACCAAATTTGCCCGAAATTACTTATCTTTTCTTGGCCCATTTGTATACAACATACTGAATAATCTACTCTCAATTCATGCCCTAAATAAAACAACTTTTAAAAGAAAAATCACTAACTGGCTTATCACTTTAGATTATACCCAAATTGAAGATCTTTTCAAAACCATCTCCTAACAAAATGTTTCCGTTCAATATACACACAATTTCCCCACTCCACACACACACTCAACATCACACACACTCACCCCGCACACGACATACTTCCTCCCTTGCATGTATCCTTATTAAATTACTTTATTTCACTATCTTATTATTATTTTTGTTTTTGTAAATTGTATTTTATGAGCGAAATTTTGCAATGTTATATAATGCATAGGATTATTATAATATTAATGTGATTGAGTTCGTTTCCAGTCGACAATTAATATGTAAAACTTTGTTTTAGGGGGTCTGGTGACCTAACATACAGGTTTTGTAAAAAACTTAGTTTAGGCACCAGTCTTCCACAAATTAATTAGACAATTGTATCTTAGACTCTTTAAAAAAATATTCTCTGTAAATTTGTGGTAAGAAATAAATAAATAAATAAATAATTCTTAATATCATCATCATTATAATTTCAGCCGAAAGACTGCTGCACTTAGGCCTTCCCAAGGCGTCGCCACATTGACCAATCCCGTGCGTCTCGCATCCAGCGCCTTGCCGCAACCTTAACCAGGTCATCGGTCCACCTAGTGGGAGGCCTTCCAACGTATCGTCTTCCAGTTCGCGGTCGCCATTCCAGAACTTTTAGGCCCCATAGGCTATCCGTTCTGCGAGCAATGTGCCCTGCCCACTGCGACTTAAGTTTGGCAATTCATCGGGCTATGTCGGTAACTTTGGTTCTTCCGCGGATATCATAATTTCTGACGTGATCACGCAAGAAGCTTGTAGTTGTAATAAAATATTTTAGAAATAGTTTACTTATAAGCTCTTTTTATACAATTGTTTTAGAAATTAAACTACTGCACCTAATGTACACTTTTGTGAACGTACTTACTTTTTTAATAAATTATTCTATTCTGTTATATTCTATTCTATTGCCCTTTGGGTGACTTTAAGCTTTCTGATAAGGACCGTTGTGAGCGACCACGTTCCGGTCCCATAGGTGATCACTGGCAACATACACTGGTCATAGACTTTTGTCTTGAGACACTGCGGTAGGTAAATTGGACGAGAAGATACCACGCAACTTCCCGAACGCAGCCCAGCCGAGTCGGATTCGACTGTTGACCTCTTTCTCGAAGTTGGACCTACCCAACTGGACCGTTTGTCCTAGATAGACATAATCGTCTACAACTTGGAGAGTAGAATCTCCGATCTTGATAGGAGTGGGTGTTACATGGGCATTCACCACGACCTTGGTTTTGTCTATGTTCATTTTAAGACCCACTCTTTCGGAAGCCCTACTGAGGTCATCGAGCTTTTTACTGAGGCTCTCCATGGTCTCAGCCATGACCACTATGTCATCGGCAAACCGAAGGTTAGTGATGTACTCGCCATTAACGTTGATGCCAAGCCTCCTCCAGTCCAGAACCTTGAAGACATGCTCCAGTGCAGCAGTGAACAGTTTCGGAGAAATTACGTCTCCCTGTCTCGCGCCAAGCTGGAGAAGGATCGGTTTCGAGGTCTGATCCTGAAGACGGAATGAAATGGTGGCGTTTTTGTACAGACACTTCAACACGTCAATGTACCGGTAGTCGATGTGGCACCGTTGGAGAGACTGCAGTACAGCCCAAGTCTCGATCGAATCGAAGGCTTTCTCGTAGTCCACAAACGCTAAACAGAGAGGCAGGTTATAATCTTCGGTTTTCTGTATAACCTGCCGCAGCGTATATATGTGATATACGGTGCTAAAGCCTTTTCGGAATCCGGCTTGTTCGGGAGGCTGGAAATCGTGAAACATTCGTGATGACTCTTGAAAACAACTTGTAGACATCGCTAAGAATTCTTAATGTATCGGATGGTATCTATTTTACTTTTTTTGACATTGTTTTATTATATTATTTTTGTTTTTTTAAGAAAGTTTTTGAATTATTTATTTAACTTTTTTGACAATGTTTCTTTTTTTATTAATTCTGTTTTTTTATGACATATAATTAAGATAAAGGCCAATCTATTTTGGTTTTGTATAATAATATCTGACTTTGCTATATTTGAGTAAATTAATTAATTTAACTTTAAAACTTTCGCGTTTCATAATTGAAAACAATATAATTATCACGGGAAATTTAACGCGATGATTTCAAACGTCGGGCGAAATAGGTAAACAAACAATCGAAATCATCGCGTTAAATTTCCCGTGATAATTATATTGTTTTCAATTAATTAATTTTTAAAACATTTTGTACGCCTCATTAGGCAAAACATGTTTGTAAGCGCTAAATAAGTAGTGATCATCTTGCATGCCTATTGTATGTAAAAACACATGTTTTGACATATAAATAATCGTTATCTTTAAAGCAAAAGAAGTATGTAATGATCGCAGCAGGTGGTGTTCTGTAGATTCTGCCTACGCCCAAGGCGTGATTTTATGTATTTATATTCATAGACTCACACTGTATTCTTCGTCGTTCCACTAACGTACAACACTCAGCAGACCAACATGCGACTACGTTAAAAGAATCGGATCTGTATTATCTGCGAGTACAATTGGATTAGGTACTTACTTATTTTAATTTGGATAGGTTAATAAAACACATGTGATTTGCTTTGTAGCCAATTTTTATTATATTCATTCAATAGACAATACTTTTGTCATATATTTTTTACAGAAAAAGAACAATTAGCTAAAGATAAAATAAATAGGAAATTTAAAAAACCTTTTGAAATTTTGCGGATATGGTAAAATCAATCATTTAAATTACACTGTGTTTTAATCAATATATGCCGTATGTGACGGACCAATCAATACACCTTACAAAAGCTATAACTTATTTACAATAAATATTGCTAGTTTTGCTATCAAACATAGGGGTTCAAGTTTTAACAATTTTCTGAAACTTAATATAACCAACTACAAAACCTTAATTATTAGATCATAAACAATATGCAATTTACAAATATTGATTACATAAGTACACGACACTTTTGTCGTTAGTGCAACATCAACAGGAGTTCGAGTATTATGCGTTGTGAAAAAACCTTCAAACGATACCCAATATACAATACAATTTTAGAATGCCGTCCTCCGCCCAGCCTGTAGTTGTAAAAAAACTGTTTTTCATCCGAATTTTAACGAAAGCAGCCGTTTTTAATAAATAATATTACAAACCCACATACATAAATACGCGCCTTGGCAGTCGGGCAGTAAGGATTCAACCAATTGCCAGTGTTGCCAGTGGCATATAGTCAAATATAACATGAGACATCTCAAAAAGTAACATTTTAATGAGATAAGAGAAATTTATGAGAAAAGAACTAATTTTATTTAAAAGAAAAAACATTTTTTCAGTTTATAACCCATATCAGAAAACGTCTTTCTGTTTCTGATATATATATCTATGTGTGATTTAATAATAAATACTAAATCGCACATAGATAAATACAAACAAATAAATACAACATCAACACATCAAATAAATTCATATTCAATCATAGTCATATTCATTACAGTATTCTCTTAGGTGCGACACTATATTTATCTGTCACAACAGTGTCGCACATAAGGACAATCCAACCTGTGTGTTATTGGAGCTGTCCCACACTCTGTGCATTGAATGTGGAGGGTGTTGTAGCTTTTCTGCGTGTAATAAGCCCACAGGCTGCAGGTGTACAAGGTATAACTATACTATAACTAGCATTTAACTATATATAACTGTAATTTCGCTCATTTTACGACAAATCCTCATGTTTTCAAGATTTGTTTTATGATTGTTATTTAGTGACTGTATTAAACTGTTTTCTTACAATCACAGGCTGGGTTTCTAAAATTATCTGACTGTCCAAAAAACTTTTTTTATTGGTTTCCGTATCATCAGTGAAAAAAATCGGATACAGACACTGTGTCCGAGTCGTCAGCAGGTCACTGTGTGATTCTAGTTTAGCTTACGACTTGTGTTTAACAATAATACTGTACGAGCCAATAATACTCATACAGCAAAAGTACTCATTTAAAAAATCAGTGGTAACGAAAACTCGTTCACACGCTAATTTGCGTGTTGATTTAACTGTTTGACACAAGTTTAAGTGCGGCTTAGGTTACTAGACATGAACCCAAATCTGTGTCCAAAAATAAACATTGCAACATAACAGTGGTTTGGTGTTATAACTTCTACAATAACTACCGGGTCACTCGTCAACCACGAGAAAACCACAACATACAGATATAATAAATGCAAGATACCAAAAAAGTTTCTTATCATCAGTGCTCTTCCCTAACCCTCCCAGGACCCTGGCAGCATTCCTACATATTGGTAGCTACCAGTGGCAGCGCCTATTTAAAGAACGATGCTTTAGAATAATCTTACCAGAAGGTTCGTTTTTGCGTCAATAAATAAGCATTATGAAGCTAACGGTAACAGTAAACTGTGGTTTCCAAGGCTGGAGCGACTCAAGAAGCCATTGTCGTGGAAAGGTGCTAAGCCAGAGAAATATTAACAAAATCACGCTACATCATCAAAAAAAATATTTTGGAATTTTTTTGCAATTCTTCGCGTCGCTCCACCACAAAAACAATCTTAGTTTAGAGTTCCTATAAATTCGGCCACCCAACCCGTGCCACCATTGTTCATGGTGGTTACAAATACTATCTTCACAAAGTTATCGTCACTCGTGTAGTCTGCAGGCGTGTCCTCACAGAACGTCCGCACTACTACACCCTTACTGTTCACGAGCTGCACGTAATTCTGGTCGCAAGTTACACCCAAGTCAAACGTAGCGAAATGTAGCAGTAAACGTGTTTCTAAGGGGGTTTCGAGCTCCCACTCGCAGGTCGATACACGCCTGTAAGCGTTAGGATACAAGGGACTGGTGACTTTACCCACAACGCTTTGTATTTTTCCACCGCATCCACGACCTTTATCGGATATCACGTAAACCAAATCAAACACTACACGATCACCACTATGTTCGTGATTGTGAAACAATAAATGTCTACCAGTGGAGAAGACAGGGTTATTCTCAGATTCTGAGTAAATTTTTGAAAGGCTGGGCGCAGTAGCGTTATTTCCGTCAAAAATTTCAAGATAACAATCTTCGTTCCAGTAACTTGGGACGGCGCTTAAAAAGTACGCGGATATCGTGTAGTTAATAGGAGCAGTGATCAAAGTGTAACAGTCATGCTCGGTGTTTCCGTCAAAGTCATTTACATAAGTAGCCTGTACGCGTCCGTGCGGTTCCGTATAATTTCTGCCACAAAATCCTGTGAATACTGCTTCTATTTCCATTCCTTTGTATACCTTAGTATCTGACTCCGGTGATGTAATTAAGTTTATAGACGTTGTTCCAGAAACATAAAAGTCCGTAGGCTCCTTTTGCCCGCATAACTCAAAACGATCGGGAAAGCGCAAAGAGCTGTCGTAAAAGGAATTACGGCTAAAGAAGTCATCGATATGGTGGCTTATGATATAATCTTTTCCCAGCGTAGTATTCTGAATGCTTGGATTGCTAGATATAATCAACTTGTCTCTATTGCAGCGCTTGATGCCTGAACTATCAGCGACAGGGGGTTGTAAGTCTAATTCTTTAACAGTGATACGTAGCAAAATGTATGGAGACGCACTTACATCTAAGCGATATACGCAATGAAGGCCGCGAGGAATGGATCCGGTATCATAACCGGGCGATTTCAAGCGTTGTGGCGTATTGCTCACTGAAATGAAGGAGGTCCCGCATACCGACGGCTGAGCTGTTAAAGTGGACACGAAGCCTTGACTGCCTATAGCGCCATCCGTGGACAGCCTGACGCTCATCACATTTCCAGAAGAAATTAATTGCGGTGGGCGACTGTGACCGCAGTAGGTACCTATTACTAAGCTATTAGGGTTTAAGCCATCTTTTATTTCAACTAAGTCGCAATCGCATTTACTGTATCCTAAAGCAGTTTGGTTGACATCTTGGCAGGGGGCTACGTGGAATGAAGAAAATTCGATTTTGATTACAGTGTCTGGCGGTGATACTATTGACCAAAGACAATCTAAGTATTCTTCGTATACAGGATGACCCATGAAAGGAGATTTTAGAGCTTGGGACGAAGTCGTTGTTAAATTAATAAGCCCTCCACAATTTGCTGCCTCAGAATAGCTGAAGTAAACTTGAACTTTGAAACCTTTGAGGTTTATACTTCCGTCTGATACAAACTGTAACAACGCCGTGGTCCCTTTGCTTCTGAGTGTGGTTGTTGAGTTAATATTACCACACATTAGCGCTAAGCGCTTATCCGCATCAATGATGTGTCCATCGAATAACGCGATGTAATCATTATAACAATCTGTTGTGATTTCTAAGTCAATATATAGGAATTTAAGAACAACTATCTTAGTAGGGGGTGCTTCAATAAACCACGTGCAGTTCATATTTGTTTCGTAAGTTTCAGAAAGAAATGGTGTGAGAGTAGTAGTTTCGTTTACTCTGCCTCCACATGAATAAATTAAATAAGCAATTCTAAACCCTTTCCTCTGTATGTATCTATCACTTTTAAATATCAATGATATTTCTTCAGACTGAGTTGTGGCGGGTGGAATTTTGTCACCGCAATAAACTTCATACAGATAGCTATAATCTGACTGACTTGTTACTGTTAAATTATCAGACAGACAGTCGGGAGCAAAGCCTTCTAGTTCAAAATCAAGGAATCTCAGTGAAACTTTATCGTTTGGAGCAGTTATTTTATATTCGCAACTCAATCGTGGTTGGTAATAATATGGAAAACCTGGACTATATAAAATTTGTTCCTTTTGAGTGGCTACATAATTTCCACCACAGATAGAATCCCATTCAGCTTTGAACCCATCTAGATTTTTGTCGGCATCTGTACGTAAGACAACTTTCATGCGATTAAAAGTTGAGTTATAAGTAGGTGGAGGGGTTCGTCCACATAACTTTGCTATTTCTGTAAACTCATCGTCTTTCCAGTCATAAATTATGACAGAATCTTTAGTGCAATTAGTTGTATCCTCAATAAAAAATCGTCCCACAAATTTAAGAGATACTCTGAAACCTAGATCAGCCCGTATCTCCCAGGAGCATTCCTGGTTGGGCAAATAATTATTAGGATAATTTGGCGATACAAATGTGGTTTCATGTGATCTAAGATATCCGCCGCATTGGTCATTACCAGAGTTAGCCATAAGCCTTATGTTTGTTTCGTTTTTCACATTCGAGTGATACTCAATGAGCATAGTACTGAAATGCATAGATAATGGGTTATCTAAGGGCGTTTCTTTGCAATATTTACCAATTACTTGTGCGTTCTGTCCTAAGTTTGTATTTATTATCAAATACTCGTCATCGCAATTGAACGTGAATTGCCCTTCCATTTTAATTTCAACTCTATTAGTCAAGCCAGTAAGAATCCAAGCACAGTCAATGGTATCGTTATATGAATCAGGTAAGTTTAAAATATTAACTGGATTTTCTCCTACTTTAATAACACCACCACATGGTTGAAGTTTCCATTCTAAATTGAAGTAAACCGAACTTGATTTACTTTTAATTGCGGTAATATCAATTATCGGTAATGGTATTCTGTATAATACTTCGGTGTTTCCACAAATTTCCCTAGAAATTATATAGTTCATAACTGTCTTAATAACGACTTTCGGATCAAAATATCTACAACGTGTTCTCGCTACAGACGAATTCATCGTGGCCTTTAAAACTATAGAATTGTAAGTAAGATTTGTTATGAGACCATTATTATCATTGTTTGTGTTTGCTTGACTATTATAATGCCATTCGCAAGTGTAAGATCGATTTAGGTCCGGTGACAGGAGAACTTGGTTTGTATCAGATAGGTCACCACCGCATAAAGCTTCTTGGTCAGAACTAAACCTTGCTTTGAAGCGGTGCGAGGAAGCTGTACGGTTGAGCCATACATAAACTGCCATTTTGTTTCCAGAAGATTCAAATACATTCGTTCCAGGAATATAATCGGCGCTAGGGATTGACTGGATATTAGTATGAAAGGTATTGTCGTCGAAAATACCGATTCTGTGCTTTTCTATGTCCATGTCTATTAGCTCTAAGCGCACTCTTCGAGACTTGTTAGGCACTTTTACCATCCACTGGCAGTACCTCAGTGTAGTCTCTTGAGGATAACTTGGAGAAGTTAAGTAACCATCTGAAGCTGTTATTAAGCCGCCACACACAGGTCGAGATGAATTAAAGCCAATTTTAAATCCTCTATTGTTAGATGTTTGATCCCATGCATCCGGTTTACCGATATAAAGTTTAATAGTAAAATCGTTTCTTGAAGTTTCAATTGGCTCAAGGGATATATCATCATTGCATATGCTTTTTACTACGGTGATAGTGTTATTGGCAGGCATAGTTTCTTCAATAGTTATCTTGGTTCCACAAGATAATTCAGATCCAGGTAACTGAATATCTTCAGGTTTAATTTGAAAAACGTGTCTTGGAGGTCCTATAATGTGCCACTCACAGACTGTTCCGAACGGAAGCATTTGCATGTGCGGGTATCCAGGAGATTTGAGTTCTCCGGCGTCGGTGACAATAGTTCCACCACAAGTATCAATGGTCACGTTAGCTTTGAACCCGTTGCGTGGATCTGAGACCTGAGTCATGTATTTAATGTACATTGTATTGCCAGTACTCTTAATGGTTCCAGGTCTATCATTCCCACAATATCGGCCGTGTAGGGGAGAAAATTTTGTTGAACCAAATCGTATTTCAACGGCTTCTGTTACGCAATCATCTTCATGGTCCAAGTCAAATCTATCAACGAAATCTATTCTTAGAATTTCGCCAGGTGGCCCGCTAAATACCCACTCACATTCTGAATACGGAACTGGTACTGACGGATAATTTGGTGAACTTATTATTTCCCAATTGTGATCAGGTGTCAGAGACGATGTTGAACCACATTCATAGTTGTTCTCTTCATAATGAACAACAAAATTTTGATACGCGTATGGTCCTTTTGTGTAACTTATGAATAACGTGTTACTAGAAGTTACTATATCTGATTTAATTTCGTGGTCGTAACCGCAATATTTTCCACTTGCCAAAAGGGGCGCTTCCTCAGAATCACCATTCCGTAAAATAACGTATGTTTGACAGTTATCATTTTTATTTGTAATATTAAAACTATTGAATTCTAATTTAATAGTCCTGCCGGGGCGCACTTTGACCACCCAGTTGCATTTAATATTGACAGGGGGATACCGTCGTATATATGGCGTTTGTACGTCCCACCAAGTCGGACCGACTTCACCAGACAAACCAGTCATGAGTCCTCCGCAAATAGAGTTGACTTGAGCATGAAATCCTGTCCTAGTAATGGATGCATCTGTTTTAAATTTAATTTTCATATACGTTGATGAATTAAAGCCCACATTGGATGATTCTTTTGTACAGATATTTTCCCGGACAGGCTTCCAATTTCCAAGAGTGTCAGAGGAATAAATAGAAACTGAATCCGCAAAACAGGAGTGAATGTCTTCGATTTTAAAATCATCGAAATTTAAACTTAAATGTCTTCCCATTTGTGATTTGTAAACCCATTCACAATTTAAATCATTGGAATATTCCTGTGGATAATTCGGCGATGTGAAAGTAATCGTACCGTTTTCAGGTAAAACCATTACAGTCTCATTTGAACCACAGTTTATTCGATCCCCATTTTCAGGTTCAAAATTTCGGGAAGCTTTTGTCCAACTCATATGAAATTTCGAACCCGTGTTTGATTGATCCGTTGTAAGTGTAATGTATACTACACTGGAGGAACTCTGTATGATCTTCGTTTCAACCAGTACACCATTAAGTTCTTCTATAATTGGAGCAGTTGAATCATATCCATCATAAATAGTTAACTTGTTATAGTTTACCTCGCTGAGTGAATAAATATCTAAAACATCAAGTGTAATAGATATAGTATCGTAATCGGTAACGAGCACGCGCCAACTGTATTCGCCAGTACCTAAATATCGAGTTGGGTACAATGGAGAAGATATCTCACCACTGTCGCCCGTAATATCATTTTCTCGTTGAAATCCATAATGCAAGAGAAAGCCTTGACCACTGGTTTTGGAGTTACTGTGGAACTTAACATATATTTGTGATGCTGTGCTGTGATTGCTAGGAGTTTCACTACTACAATACACACCCAATAGCCGACCTGCACCGTTAGTTTCGCGAACTTCCACGTAGTCATCGTTGCAACCTTCAGAGAATTCTAAGTCAAATCGCTCGAATTGGACGTATGCAGTGTTGCCAGGGGATGATTTTAGTATCCATTCACAATCAGTATTTACAGGATATGGGCCGGGGTAGTTCGGAGACGCGATGGTCCCTTCTTCTGAAGTTAATGTTCCTCCGCAGGCGTTACTAAGTGGTGAATAGTGTGCTGCGAACATTCCAGTAACTGTACCAGCGTAAGTGCCGAATTCTATCGTCAAGGCGCTACCACGGCTGACGATCATTGGCGGGACTTTGCGTCCACAATATTCCCCTATTAGAGGAGCATTATTGTCATCTCCGTCGAGAACTCGCAGGAAAGAGGAGGGGCATGATCTATTTGTGATTACATTACTGTCTTTTGGCAGCGACATTAGAGTCAATGTTAAATATATTTTTTGATCGGGCGAATCTGCAAGTATGGTCCAAATACAGCTCTTGTTGGTATGTTGAACAAAGTTATCGCTCTCTATGATACCCTCACGTGTTGCCCTTATAAGAGCACCACACGTGACAGTAAAGTTAGCCTTGAAACCTTTGGCCGTTCCATAACCATTGGTTTTGAATTGCACAACTAAGCTATTGAATTTGCTAACAAATTGTGTTTGATTTGAATTTGGACATATACGGTACGTGTAATTTGATGATGGTGTATACTTGCTTTTATAATCATAAATTTGAATCGAGTCTCCACAGGACCGTTCATCGAATTCAGAAACAGAATAAAGATCAAGGTCTATAAAATTAAGTTCGATGCGATGATATGCGGGGACGGTTATATACCAAAGACAATCCAAATTACTGTCGTAATTCTTTGGGTAGTTCTTGGAGTATATGAGCCCAGATTTGGATTTCATTGCACCACCACATTTTGAATTGGAAGATCGAAATTGTGATGAGAAATGAACATCCCTGAGTGTAGAGTTTTTCGATAAGCGTACCAACATGAAATTGCTATCAGACTGCACGGACACGTACTCACGATGGCAAGTTTTAGTAAGCAGTGGCGCCATTGTGTTTTGACCGTTATATATTTCAATAGCATCTGTAGTACAATTCACGGTATCTGACATATAAACCTCAGTAAATGTGATTATAATACTCTTCCCTACTTGAGTTTCTATCAACCACTCACACTCAAGTTCCTGGTCAGTAGTTTTACTTTTATCAAGGGTTATAGTGCCCATGGTTTTTTTTATGTGTCCTCCACATCCATAACTGATCCATTCTAAGCGGAAACCAGTGCGCGGCATGTATATACCAGTGGCAAATTTTATTTGTATTGTATTTCTCTTTGTACTAATTAGGTGCGGAGTTGTAGTGCCGCAGAGTTTAGTGGAATAGTTTGGATCAGATAACTCTTTTGTTTGCAAATAGTCTAGACTACATTCGGCGTTATGTAAGGTATGGCGAGTTCTATACCAATGTCGATAAAATCGGGGGCCTTTGTAAACATCAAAGTGTATGAACGTCACATTAATTTTATTACCTTTGGGTACTGTAATGCTCCACATACAATTTAAGTGCAAGGGGTAATTACCTGGATAGCCCGGGCTCTCAATTACTCCGTATCTTCCAGTTATATTATTATTACATATTGTTTGATAATTAAACAGGAATCCTTTACCGCCCTGGTATATATCAGATCTAAATTTAACGTAAGCGTAATTAGTTGTCGTTTCGATACTGGTTAACTCCGGTGCCATGTAACAAAGCTTTCCTAAAACGTTGCCGCTCGTGTCGCGGCCGTCAAAAATTTCCACATAATCGTCTCTACAGTTAACAGTTCTTTCAAGATCAAGCTCTGTAAATGATATACGGATCCGAGAACCTTCACTGGTAACTATTCTATAGAAACATTCGGCGTTTTCGTTGTAATCAAGCGGATAGTTCGGCGATGATACAGAGCCAGACGGGCTCGTCAGAGTGCCGCCGCAACCTGTTATAGTACCGTCCCATTCGATTTTGAACCCAGCCCCGGTTAAATAGAAATCAGAATGAAAATGAAGGTGAAGAGCATTGGATAATGATACGATTCGTTTTGATTGGAAACTGCCACAATACTGGCCAATCAATGGTGAATTTTCGTTTCCACCATTTCTTATTTCTAAAAAGTCCCCTAGATTACATTTGTCTCGAATAGGTCGTTCCAGACTAAACTGTGAAATATTGAGCATGATCTGCTGCCCGATCGGCACCGTGATAATCCATGTACAATCGCGATTGGGTTCGTACGGGCGAGGCCAGCCAGGCGAGTATATAAAGCCATGAGTTTTAATGTACGATCCGCCGCAATGTGTTTTTTCATCTAAAAATGTATATGATACAGAAAAACCTGAAGAACGAATACTGCCGTCAGATTCAAAATTTAACCTGAGCCGGTTAGATGATGTGGTCAAGGCAGGAGGCGCGCGATTACTACAAAACTTGCCTAAAACATTACTTTCATTATTTTCGTCTATCTCTAGTAACTCCAGGTAGTCGCTGCCACAGCTGGGCATATCCTCTATGTCAAACCTGTTCCAAGTCAACTTTATGTGCATTCCTTCAGGAGCAATTAGTAACCATTGGCAGGATTGATCGTTTTTGTAAGTATCGTCTGCGGATGGATGATTTATTAAGCCAGTTGTATCTCTGTAAATGCCCCCACACTCTTTATCGATGGTAGTATAGTTAGCGTAGAATCCCGTTCCCGAAAGACTTAAATCTGATTTGAATCTTATGTACATATAATTAAGAGTGGATGTTTGTACAGGAGGCGCGCTAGGGCCGCAGTATCTGCCTAGTAAAGTAGAATTCTGGTCGTGGCCGTCCCTCACCTCCACGTTATCGTATTGGCAATTGAAGTACCGGTTGTCTTCAATATCAAAATCTTGGAATGTCAATTGAATTGCCTTGCCGGGAACTGTGCTGATGATATAAACACAAATTTTGTTCTCTGGGTAACTGAACGGATAACCTGGTGATTTTATAACTCCGCTATCGCCTACAATAGTTTTTTCGCATAAGGCCTCGTATGTTATTCGGAAACCCTCGTCGTGCAAACTCCTATCAGTTTTGAATTTAAAGTAAAGCTCATTCGACGATGATGTATATGATTTTGGAAAAGTAGTTCCACAAAATTTCCCGACGAGTCGTGAGTTAGAAGACGGACCGTCATAAATTTTTAAATAATCGTATTGACATCGAAATGATCGTTCGAGCTGAAATGACTTGAAGGTTATTTTTATCTTGGTATCCAAGCTAGTTTTAATCTTGTACTCGCATAATAAATTACTAAGATAATGACCATTATAAGTAGGAGAAACGAGTTCCCCTGTGTCAGAAGTGTAGTAACCTCCACAGCCAGGAACACCTTCGACAGGCGCATAAGCGATTTGGAACCCGAGTCCCGAACCATAAGCGTCGGAATGAAAGTGAATCAAGATATCGGAGCCCGCCGACTGGACGGGCGCGGGCTGCGTCGTGTTACAGTACCGGCTGATCAGAGGATCCGTCGTGTGTTCACCGTCATAAATTGCTAAATAGTCAAAACTACAGTTTGAATGTGATTCAATATCGAGAGCAAAGAAATGTAAGTTAATCCTTTTACCGAGAGAGGTCGTTAAGTGCCAATAGCAATCACGATTAGGAGGGTACGGCCCGGGAGAGCCTGGGGAGCTGATGTGACCGTGCGTGGTGGCGTCGACCGCGCCCCCGCACACAGGGGCAATACTAGTCCAGTGTAATGCGAACCCGTCTTTAGCTACTGTTTTATCTGAATGAAACCAGAAATACAAATTGTTATGACTTGACACGATGTTACCGCCTTTAGGAAAAATATTTCCACAAAATCTTCCCAGAAGTTGGCTAGACGATTTTCGACCATCGTGAATTTGTAGGAAATCGTACATACATTCAGGACTTCCTTCTAAATTAAATTTACTGAACGTTACGTTAATTACTTTATCAGGAGCCGTATGTATTACCCAAGCGCATTGAGAATTATGATTATACGTCGTATTAGTCAAAGGATAAACAATGCTGCCTTCTTCGTTATCTAAAACACCGCCACAAGACTTAGTCCTTACCTGACACAAGGTGCCCGAGTATTGCGCCGCGCACTCACAACGGAAGCCTCCAATCGCACTGTCGTCTGTTCTGCAGATTCCTCCGTTGTGGCAAGGATTCACTCTGCAGGCGTCGGCAGCCATCTCACAGTGAGCTCCGCCGTAGCCCTTGAAGCAGATGCATGTGTAGCCGGTACGCAGAGAATGGCATTGTCCGTGGATGCCACATGGATTGACTTCACAGCCGGCAGTGTAGTTTCCTCCGCCCGTTGAAACGTAGCAGCCGCTGATACCTACTCCATCGCCTTCCATGCCATCGGGGCATATACATTGTGCTGATTGGCCAGTTGGCGATGCGCTTTCTATGCACTGCGCGGATGGGTGGCACCCTCCATGACCGATGTTGCAGGTACCTCTCCAGGAACACGTAACTCCGTCGCCTTGATAGCCAGGTGGACATGAGCCACATATTCGGGAGCCGATGGTGTTGTGACATGTCACTAGAGGACTACAGCCTCCGTTGGGAGTAGTTGTGCATTCGTCAATATCATAACAGGTGTATCCGTCGCCTTCATAACCAGAGGGACACTGTCCACATCGGAATGAGCCCGGTAGATTGATACAGTCAACCTTAGGGTTCACTGAACACCGAGGACCTTGGTAGGATTCGCATTCGTTAATATCGGTTAAGCAAGCTACACCGGTACCATTCGTTGTCCATCCCTGGCGGCATATGCATTGAACACCGTCGCCTGACTTTACTTGTACACAAGTTCCATGGCCGCACATTTCAAAGTCACCACCGGAGCAATCCTTTTCTTTCCTTGTACAATGTAAACCAAACCAGCCTGATTTGCACAAACACTCGTACGATCCTGGCCTGTTGATGCATGTAGCTCCATTTTGACATCCGAGGTCAGTTCCAGCAAAATTGCGGCATTCGTTTACATCGTCGTCACAATCTCTGCCTTCCCAGTTTGAGGGGCAAAGACAATGGTAACCGTTCACTAAGTTGAGACAAGTTCCACCATGCTGGCACGGATGAGATTGACATTCGTCTTTTCCTCTGTTATTTAATTGGTTTTGTAGATTCAAAACTTTCCTGTGAATACTGTTTACTTTCCGCCATAGCATTGATATATTGAAGAGAAAGTCACTTGGCAACGCAGAATCCTTGGTCTCTAATCTCTCAAGTCTTTCTAATATGCCGTTTATGTTCTTGTCAGTGTTTTCAGTACTCGATGGCTGGTTTTGCGTTCCGTCACTCGGGGTGTTTGGGTGGAGTACATTGATATCGCCAACAAACACGCTCGATTTCGGTCCATTGGGGCGTAGATAAATATTTTTATCAAACGCAGGTTCCAGAATCAGATCTCCTCCAGATGTCTTGATTTTTGGACGGTCTTGGTAGATTTCACAATCAAGCGGAACGAACCAAAGTACGCCTAGCAGGAAGAGACATTTTCCGAGTGTGCTGGACATGGTCCATGTGTCCAGGTAGACGGTTGTGTTAGGACTGTGCGCTGCGCTGGTGTTTGGACTGCCAATATAACTTGTGTTATCATAGGGGGCGTACTGCTGTACGCCCCTAGTGATGATTATTTTTGTGATTAACCAATTCAGGCCATCTGGTGTAGGAATTCGATGATATGAAATCATGTGTTTTTTCGAATGGCTGAGGAAGATAATGGTATATTTATTTGCTCAAAAACGTGTATATTATGCAAGAATATATATTACGTGCATGCAAGATAATATTAAAAAAATACAAAAGTTGGAAATATTTGCACGCCATAGGATGTGGCGTGCAAATATTTTAAAAGTTAATATCATGAACATTAATCAGTGCACTATGAATAATGCCCGGGCACTATGAATCAAGACCTACCGTACCCTACCCGACCCTACACTACACTACCCTACCCTACCCTAACCTACCCGACCCTACACTACCCTACAATACTCTACCCTACACTACCATACCCTACCTACCCTACCTATATAGCCTATGTCCTTTCCCAGGTCTCAAACTATCTTCATACCAACTTGCATCTAAATCGGTGCAGCGGTTTAAGCGTGAAAAGGTAACAGACAGACAGACAGACAGAGTTACTTTCACATTTATAATATTAGTATGGATTGTTATGTAACGGTTGGGCAATTCGATGTTATGTTATGTAAATTTAGACCCTGCAGACAGAAATAGGCTTTATTGTTTAAATAGTAATCGTACTTACCTATATTAAAATCAATGTTAACGCTGAAACGATTTAGATGAAATTTGGTATGGATATAGTTTGGGAATGACATACTTACATAGAATAGAATATATTTTATCCTGAAATCATTCATAACGATCATTTGGGACGATAATAAAAGTTGGCGTAAATACTTGGGATTGATTGGAAGTAGGGCTGTAGAGGTAACTTAGACTACGCCTCCACAAATGCAAAATTTCTGAAATTTTGGCAAGATTTTTCGACGTCGGCGGAAAGGGGTGTGGAAATTTGTATCTATACCAATCATGTTTCCCTGCGTTTCCCAGCTCAAAATTATCGGCGAATTAATGTGACAAATTGTCAAGTCAAGGACGAGTTATCTGCTGTGATTGGTTGAATGAATTTTCAACAGCTAATCACAGCAAATGAGTGATGAGTGGTAAGTCTCACAGATGCGTATCTTCATTTAATGTTATATTTACGGCCATAGTATAGAACAAAATAAAGTTACTATATAACACACAAAAGATAAGGTATTTTTGTATTGAGCCCTAATAATAATTTTTTAAACAATATTGTACATTTTTCTATTACGTTTCCTAAAATTTATTTTAGGGATTAACACGTATCTGTTAACGGTATTTTTGTTAGTTTTTGAGTTATTTTACAGAGCAATACAAAAATTACAGTGGTACCTACACACAATCATTTTGAAGTTATTATTGTCAAAAGTGATCCCTGAGCGAGGGTAAATCAAGTATACTAGCGAAATTTGGATAAAACCACGCAAATCTTAAAATAAAACAGAATTATTTATACAATCAACACATTACGACGAACTACAGCCGTTGTTCAAAATTATCGCGTCAGTTTTCAAGCACGTGATTGCTCTGCGCAGGGGTTCTGTTTAAGAATCAATAAAATTAAAACAGATTGGCTTATGGCTGCGATTGTTGTATCAGTATGTAAAATAACTCAATGACTAACAAGATAATCTATAAAAATCATCATCATCATCAGCCTTATAATGCTCGTGGTGGATTAAGGCCCATTACTACTCTAGAAAAAGTGGCACGCTTTGGTTTTCATACAGATGGAGGGACTTGCGTTATCTAGTTTGATTTATTTCTGTGCAGTACACCAAAGGTTGTCTGGTTGATAGCGCTCTCAGCGATAAGAGCACCATTGTACCCATAGAATAGGTACGATAAAAAATCAATTTAGTCCGTCAGTTACATTATCAAAAAATATTGGGCTCGTATTTCTTGCTTTATCAAGTCAATAAAAAATGGCAAAGCTAAAACTCATCAAAGTTTAGGAGTGGTGGCTTCAGACATCAATAATTCTAAGTAAAACATGTACCACGAAGGCGTGACTTCTACTGAGAAATGCCAGATGGAAAAACCCAATAACACTGCCGGACCCGGGAATCAACACAGAACCTCAGGTCCAGAAATAGCGCTTGCGATCACTTGACCAACGAGGAGGAGAAATTACTTATCAAATGTTTTATATTTATTTTGTGATAAGCTCGCGTTTGACCACTATCTCGCTGTGGTTGACGGTGAAGCACGCTTGCCTAGAAAGTATCTATTTACTCTTGACTTAAAGATTCCCAGGTTTTAGCTATCAGTAGTCACATCTATCATAGCTATCAGTATCAGCTGTACGCACAAGAAAGTATTCGCAAAACGCTTGTGCGCATGGGTGGAATGTCCGCCATGTACCGATGGCGCATTGCCGTACGCCTTGTAGTGGCGAAAGGGCTAGGCGGGATCAAATTGTGCAGTTCTATCGCACACTCCCCGAAATGTAACCGATAAAAACCAACAGGCTGGCAATTCGTCGTTGATGTTCAAGGCTTTGGAGCTTTGAGTCGATCAGTGTATCGTTGCCGATTAGCCTTTTGGCCCGTCTATCAATCGACCCAAGTGCATCAAGTTGGTTTTTGGCAGATCCGTCCCAGAGGTGAGAGCAGCACTCCATGTAAGACCGAACTTGCGCTTTATACACCTTGAGCGTGGTTCAGGCGTGAAGTGCCTTTGCAAGGATCCCCAACTTTTCTTCTAAGAATGAACCTTTTTTTTTCAAATTATTGGGGGTCGATGTCAACGTAACACCAAGAAAGTCGAGATGGTCCGTTATCGGCACGGAAAGATGGAGCCGCATGGAGTTGGTTCTTTTTTTGCGGATAAATAACACGCTTGGGCATAGCAGCTTTGAAACTGACTAGATTGGCATTGCCCAATTCGGTGACTGCCTCCAAAGACAGTTTCATGTAATGATGATTTTCAGAAAGAGAAAAAACATTTTAACAGGTACAAAAGTTTATTACAAAAATCTCACAATCAGTCAGTTTTAGATTTAATACGAATCGAAATAGAATTAACTAATCAAGCATTTTTTACATGAAATATTATATAAATGCAAACATAAATGGCAACTGCAAATAATCACAAATATTTTTCCTATTATAAAGTATTTATCATTTAAAATATTTGGGTTTCTCGAAGGCGTTTAGGCTTAATTTTTTAATGAAAAGCGAAAAGGTTGCACTGGTATTCTGTATTACCTACTCATAATTTGCTAGATTTTTTTGTAGTATTTGTCCAGATTTTTTGCTGTCGGTATTACTCTTGAATATAATTCTAAACGCTTGCGATAGATTCACTCACGGAAAGAAAAGGCTAAGCAATTTTCAAACATTATATCCCTTATAAAATCAATTTGTTTTACGTAACATCAAATATTAATAGCCTTTCTTTGACTTAATTTATCCAAAAGATGTTTCAAAATTCGTGTAATTATTTTAAAATAAACACATTTTAATCGGGCCGTACATCAACGGGCTAAGGGAATGACACGACTATAGAAACACCTCAGTTAAGTTAAATAACAATAAATCTGAATTAAAGTATTTAATGTTTAATTAACAGATAATGTAAGTAAAGGTTAAGGCCCAGTTTTTTGATCCGTTGTTAAGTCAAGTAACGGTTAAAATAGTTACCTATGGTTAATTTTATAAATTTGTTTGTAAAAATGTTTTTTCATGAATTATTAGACTAACATTTTAACTCTCTTACGTCTTTTTAAATTTTTAGGTTACTATTTTTAACCATTAGTCAACTACTGTTCATAAAACTGGGCCTTAGAAGTGCCTTTAAGAGGGGACTCTAGTGAGACTTTCTCCATACAAAAACATTCTGCTGTTTTCTTCGTGGATAATGCCTCTATAGCAATGATTTTTTCCCATAAAATCTGGGTCTAATTAGTACGTGCCCCTATCATTTCCTTTTTTCAAAAACATAATCAGTAAAATAAAAATGACAATCCAAAAACCCGAAAAAAATGCCCGTTTTTACCCCCATGTTCAGACGGCTTTCAGACAAAATTTATAGGTTTTTAAGAAAAAAGAAAATGATAGAGGCATAGATATTCTTCCTCTAAATTTTGATATAAGAATTTTTTAGATCAGACCAGTTTTCATGAAGAAAACAGCAGAATACGAAACGTCTTTTACTCAAAGTTTTTGTAGGTAAAATCAGCCTGAGCTGCAGTTGTCCCTTTCGCACTTTACGGGGTGAGATTGGAGGTGACGCGACGGCAATAGTTTCTTCAAATACCTATTTTTCAAATTCCTGTTGACTAGAGTCCGCTCTTAACTTCAGCTTGTTTTAGTATTTACTTTACTTTCAATAAGTACTTATTGAAAGGAGTATGGAAAATAAGTTCAATCTGTACCGAAGTATCGTCTATATTACAACATAGTTTGTAGGTTTGCATTTTTACTAAAATATATATGGCTCATTAAAACTTTTTACAAAACAAGGATACAAGATGCGGCAAAGAATAGCTGCCTGGCTAATATAGCTGCATTGAAGGTCATACCTACTTTGCCTATTCCGTAATGCTTTCTGTAACTAACAGGACAAGAATAAATTGTCACACATAAGTAGTTCTAGGGGCTCTAGAGTAAGTGACATTTTAAAGACGACATCGATTGTCGAAATGCCACCATGGACACGTGAAATTTTGATGGCGCTTAGCAGCCTAATACATTTTCAAACACTGACGGCAAAAGAGGGGTGTTTTAAGTTTGACGTGTGTACCTGTGTGTTTGTGTATCTGACTGTGGCATCATAGCTCCTAAACGGATGAACCGATTTTGAATTTCGTTTTTTTAGCTATGTTTAATGAAAATCGGTTCAGTCGTCGAAGTTATGGGCGTTTTACTGTATGGATCGGGGTGTTTTCGCAAGATATCGTGTCATAATTATGTGTTCAATAGATTGTCGATCGAAGCGTGTCTACTGCTAGATAAATTATGAAATGTGTCGGGGTTTTTTAAATTTTATTTGTTGTAATTTTACCAAATGCTCTTGTTGATAGCTTCGATCAACAATAACCAAGATGTAAAGATAACGGGTTACGTACAAAATCAATGCTAAATTCTATCCGCGTGAATTTACACTTACTACCCTACATTTAGAACAATTACTATGACAAACTGAACAAAATAAGAGCTCGTCTCAATTCAGCTGTTATTTTCCGAGACGTATTTCTTGCGCCGATCTTACATCTAGTTGGTATTGTTGATCGAAGGTTGATAGAATGGCCCATTGTTGTTCAAAGATTGCTATAATGGCCCATTGTTGATCGAACGTTGATATAATGTCACATTGTTGATCGAAGGTTGATAGAATGGCCCATTGTTGATCGAAGGTTGATATAATGGCCCATTGTTGATCGAAGGTTGATATAATGGCCCATTGTTGATCGAAGGTAGATAGAATGTCACATTGTTGATCGAAGGTTCATAGAATGCCACTTATCTAGAGTCTCGTGTCAAATTTGAATTTTATAAACTTCACATTTTAACTAAGCAGTTCCATAACGACAAAATTTTGCTAGTACATTAACAAAGAACATACGTTAGTAGGTACACTATAACCTACAAATAATAATATATAGTTATTTTATAATTATTAATAAAAACTTGTTTACAATATTTTATTTACAATATAAGGAGAAACACATAAAACTCGGTAGGGGAAGTGTTGGCTCAGAAACTGACAATAAAAACATAACATCACGCTTGTAGAAGGGTTCGCAGAGGTGCAACGTACTGCTGTGGTAGAAATAAAATGCCGTTATCCGACTTAGGGTCGATTTTTAACTTTTGATGCTATATTAATGAGAAAAAAAATATCGATCTGTGTATGCGAATTTTCAATGCCTGGATTAGTTTTGGAAATTCGCATACACAGATCGATAGTCCACTCACATTTCGCCAATATCAATCTGCCTAGCCTTTTCCCAACTATATTGGGGTCGGCTTCCAGTATTACCGGATTCAGCTAAGTACCATTGTTGTACATGGAGCGACTGCCTATCTGACCTCCACAACCCAGTAACTGGGTAACACGGTACACCTTGGCAAGACTGGTGTCAGATCTCAAGCTTCTGACTACCTGTAACGACTGTCAAAGATCTTCAAATGACAGCCGGGACCAACGGCTTAACGTGCTTTCCGAGGCACGGAGGAAACTCGGTATATTGAAATGGTCACCCATCCACGGACCGACCTCGTTAAGCGTTGCTTAACCTCGAAGATCGACCAGTGCGGCTGTTATTATTTAGCCACGAGTTCCTCACATTTCGTCAGTTATATTTAGAGAAATTCCAAATGGAAAAACCCAATATCAGTTTAACCAACCCAGGACCTCAAAAACTTTTGCACTCACCTGGCGTAATTACAGACAATTAAACAGAAGCCTTTTAAGGTCTCGCGCCAGTTGACGGGTTGGCTACTCTGTGAGTCTCATTAAAAAAGAAAAAATTCTGCAAATAAAGATGGCCAAAGGCAATACTGTTTTTGTGGTCCGTTTAAAAAAATAAAGAGTTTAAACGGAGTTTGGACGTTTAATTCAAGCAACCCCATGTTTAAATATTTTATTCTACAATGTTTTAAAATTTTCACGAGTATCTTTATATGTTACTCCTCAACTTATTTCCTTAAACACTATATAATACAAATGAATAGAGATTTTATTCTTATAACGATTATTGAGGCACGAACAGTGAAATAGCACCATGTAGTTATTTCACACTCTTATAACAAAACTTCCAGATCAGTGTCAATTACGTAAAATAATTAAATATAAGGGTCAAATTGAAGAAGTAGTACGATATACCATCGCTTACATCTGCAGGTATATGTTTTATGATACAACTTAATTTTCATAAATGATATTTGATAGTAGAATAAATAGATTACTGCAGGATTGCATGACAATATCATGATACAATTATCTTTAATAAAATAAAATAATGTAGTTATAGTTTGTTGATTAACCCCAGATTGTGAATTCAAAGTTATTTGGAAGAAAATTACGAAAAAAATATTTGCCAGCTCTAAGCAACCATAGTGGTCTTGCCAAGCAACCCTGCAGTAATCCTCTATCAAGAGTCGGCCGAGCCTTTTCCCAACAATATTGGGGTCGGCTTCCAGTCTTACCTGATTTAGCAGAGTACCATTGTTTTACATGAAGCAAATGCCTAACTGACATCCACAACCCATCAACTGGGTAACACGGTACCCCTTGGCAAGACCTTACCCCTTGCCTCTATCAAGAGTAATTCATGAAAATTAAGTTTGATCAAAAATCTGTTACCTGCAGATACAAGCAGTGAGATCTTAGACTATAGTTAGTGAAACTCCGCAGACAAGTTTTACTTTTATTTAACTTGACCCATGTACCATTTTATTGTGCGTTTTATATTTTATTCTGTATTACGTCTAAATAGATTTTATTTAGGAGTTGGAGACTATACTCAATCAGTGTATTGGGTGTAGACTTCCGTTATAATAATCAACGTCTTATGTCTGGTTCGTTTTTAAATGATAATGTGAAACAACTTTTATTGTGTGGTACACACAGCAATTTGATGTGACAGTTAGACCAAGTAAATGGCCTGAAACTGAGTCATTTGCATATCTTTGGCGTTTACCAAACATTGTGAAGCTGCCAATCTTAAAGCTAGGTAGTAGTGGGTAAAAATCTAAGAAGTGAGTGACTTCAGAGGCTCAAACAACAATACAAAATGCGGCATAGAATAGCTGCCTGGCTAATACAGCTGCAATGAAGGTCACACCTTCTTTGTGATTGCGTAATGTTTTCTGTAACTAATAGGACAAGAATAAATTGTCACACAAGTAATTCTGGGGGCTCTACTAGAGTAAGTGGCATTTTATCGACGACATTGATTGTCGACATGCCAATATTTTTTGGGATTGAACACGTGAAATATCGGTAGTCATGTCAATTCCATACGTTTTTGTCTTTTCGATCATCGTAATCGCTGAGAGAAAAGCGCTGCGGATACGGATGACGTCACCGTGCCGCTCGCACCGCACTTGCCGCAAGCATTGAACGCGCCGAATCTGATGACGCCATCCGCACGCGCTGGTGGAATCCGTATACCTGCAGCATTTTGCTGAAATGCGGGTAGTGCGGGTAGTGCGGCGCGGATAGGTGCGCGAGGCTGCAAACGATTTTATATAAAGATTTATAAAATGCGATGACTGCGGCGCGTGCGGCTCCTGCGGCGCGGATAGGTGCGCGTTCACCTTTAACGTCCAGGAATCCTGCCCACGTCATCCTGGAATGCGAGGCCGTGGCTTCGGTGTCCCACTATTATATTATATTACGCGCGGGTGGCGACGTGACGTCACCGTACAGCACATCAGTAGCCGGTGGGCGCGGGCGAGGGCGGCGGCGCGCGCGCGGTGTCGGGCTCGGACTCGCACGCGTCGGTGGAGGCGGGCGTGGGCGGCGGCGGGCGGTTGCTGGCGCGGTAGTGGCGGTAGGCGCGGCGCCGCGGGGCCGCCGAGCCGCCGTCCGAGCCCGTGGCCGGCGAGGGGGGCGGGTTGGCGGTGGGCCGCGGGTAGCGCGCGCAGTTGCTGTCCAGCGTGCTGCAACAAGTGTCAACGATATTAGACGAACACTAATCAGACATTGACCCCTAAGTTGCAGATAGGGTGTTTTTTTTTCAAGTAAGCGTGGATGGCCAAATCTAAACTATAGAAAAGAGCGAAACACAAATGTTGTTAAAATTTGGTCTATTCTTAAGTTTGCCTAATGATATTACTTTCCAGAAATTGTCTTTTCTTAAGTTTGCCATATAACTATTACTTTCCAGAAATATTGATTCTTATTAGCGACACTACCGGATGGTGTAATAAAACAGCATGTTTATTTTTTTTCAAAATATACGGATTCTATTCCTGGCTAGGAATATCGATATTTTAAAAATCCAATAATTCCTTTTAGTTTCTGATTTAGCCATTCACGCCCACTTGGAAAACCCACACGTATACCCGTTTAGGCCTCTAGCACCCGGGACGGTGTCACCTATTTTGAGAAAATCGGATATAAAACGTAAATACTTACTCAGTATAAGTGCTAGTAAGAGCAGGAAGAGTAGTGATGTCTCGTTTATGCGGCGGCACGAGCGTCCTCGCGGCGGGCGCCAGTATGGGCTGCAGGCCGGTACCCAGACTAGGCCCCCGTGTGGGGCGCTGGACGGGCGCCCGGGCGGAGCGCCGCACGCGCCGCAGCGCGGCCCAGGCGGCGCCCAGCGCGGCGGCGGCGCCCGCTATGGCGCCACACACCACGAAGGCGTTGGAGCGGCGCGCGCCGGGCGCGGTGTGCTCCTTAGCGCCCGCGAAGCCGCACGTGGCGGCGGACTCGTCGGAGCCGTCCTCGCAGTGCGGGTGACCGTCGCACAGCAGGCGCGGCGCGAGGCAGAGGCGCTCGTCGCATCTGTTGTGGAAGACAAACTAGTGTGTTACGGTTGTGATAGCACTCAAGTGTTAGAAGCTCCTTTGCGAAAGACTGGGGCCCGTACGTAGAAACCCTATATTACGGTTCGCCTGACTCTCAACAAAGAGTACCTATAAGATGTTATTTATTTATTTATTATATTATTTATTGTAAACCATAAAAAAAATACATACAGAACAAATATTTTCAAACAAAGTGTACAATGGGCGGTCTTATCGCACAGGGCAATCTCTTACAGACAACCTTTGGATGGATTGAACGATAGGTGAAGAATTGAGGGCTGTCAGTGTACAATATAATATAACTTACTTATACATAATAACATAAAACACATACATACTATACTACATATCTAATATACTAATAAATATTGAATATATGACTGAGAAAGGAAAAAAAAACTTGTGAAAGGTAATGCTTAATGGTAATGTTATTATGTTTGAAACTATATATATATTACGCCCACTCATTATTTCTAGCTGAATTAGCCAGTTTAAATGAATTGCTGCCCACTTTTTGGGTACTAAAATATGTCACCTAGTTTAGGGCCGTTTTTTCAATAGTCTGATAACTTTTAAATGATGAATACAAAAGCTCTCAAACCGCCATTTTTATTCCTCAAAAAAATCGGCACTTAGTTTTACATTAGAAAAGAAAGAAAGAAAGAAAACATTTATTGCCACTAAGGAATGTAAGAGCATAAACAAAACACAAGTTAGCTTTAAAGCACGGTATTATTATTATCAGACGCTAGTTAATTTGTTATTCGCTCGTTTAAGAGCGGACTCTAGTCGGTAATATAGTATAGTAATATAGTCTATTGCCGTCGCGTCACCTCCAACCTCACCCCGTAAAGTGCGAAAGGGACAAGTGCAGCTCAGGCTGATTTTACCTACAAAAACTTTGACTAAAAGACGTTTCGTATTCTGCTATTTTCTTCATGAAAACTGGTCTGATCTAAAAAATTCTTATATCAAAATTAAGAGGAAAAGTATATCTATGCTCCTATCATTTCCTTTTTTGTTAAAAACTTATAAATTTTGTCTGAAAGTCTTCTGAATATGGCGGTAAAAACGGGCATTTTTTTCGGATTTTTGGATTGTCATATTTCTTTTTGTGATTATGTTTTGGAAAAAAGGAAATGATAGGGGCACGTATTAATTAGACCCAGATTTTATGGGGAAAAATCATTGCTCTGGAGGCATTATCCACGAAGAAAACAGCAGAATGTTTTTGTATGGAGAAAGTTTCACTAGTCTCCTCTTAATTATATCCTGAACCAAAGTATAAAACAATCGAACGATGATTCCAAATTCAAATACAGTACGCGTCGTTCTCTGCCACGTACAATATGAGTCAGCGACACACGCATCCCATCGTGGCAATGCAGGCTTCATAGTGGACTATTTATAAGATTCTGATTTACAATTCAAACATAAAACTTGTCGGAAGGCTGAAAAAGCACAGCCTTCTAAAATGTTCTTAGCTGGTCCCACTGTAAGCTTGGCACCAAGCACGCAATACAACAACTTGAACATTTTAGATCTTTCATTCTACTTCGCTACTCGCCTGGCTTAACGCTATGCTCTAGGCACCAAGCAAATCACCTGCCAGTGCGTCTTCAGCCTTATGGAAGGTTTCTGAAATTCTAAATTCAAATATAGAACGTGTCGTTCCCCTCGTGCACTCACCGGAAGGCGTCCGGCAGCGGCGCGCGCTCGCAGTAGGCGCCGGCGTCGCACGCGCCCAGCGCGGCGGCGCAGGCGCCGTCAGCACAGCGCAGGCCGGCCGCGCAGGCGCCACATTCTGCTTCGTCTGCACCGTTCTCGCAGTCTTTTTGGCCGTCACATCTGTAACATAGCAGCAATATTAATCTATACTACTATTATAAAGCTGAAGAGTTTGTTTGTTAGAACGCGCTAATCTCAGGAGTTCCTGAGATTAGCGCGTTCTAACAAACAAACTCTGATTGGAATTAAAAAAATATTTTTGTGTTGGATAGTCCATTTATCGAGGAAGGTTATAACCTATATTACATAACGCTACGACCAATAGGAGCGGAGCATAAATGAAAAATGTTGCAAAAACGGCCAACATTATTACTTTTTGAGAGCTTCCGTCTCGTGCGCTGCGTAATCGGTTTAAGTTACGTAAATACCATGTATGATGGAATTGTTCCTCTTTAAATGTTCTAAAAAAAAGTCCGCGACAGCATATCTCTATCTTTTAAGATTGACTTACTATATAACCTTTTTAATGGTAATTGAATTTGTTCATTTGCGAAGGAATTTTATCAACATCAGGGGGTAGGGTAGATAGAAAATGTTAGGTTGATAGATAGCCAGTTGACGGGAGCGAAGCCGCGGGAGTCAGCTGGTAATTTATATAGTCGAGCTCGAGCCGGAAACAAGATTATGTCCAAATCTAAGATGATCATATAACAGGGGTCTACTCTACAGTGTTCGACAAGCATTTCCGGTGTTATAGAAGTAGCGGACGGGTTCGTCGTGGGGAGTGTTCAACAGAAAACGATCCAGAGCGATTCAACAGTCGAATAGTGCGAATAAATACATTTTTGTGAAAAGTATTAGAGAAATAAGGTGTGATAAATTCAAGCGTCATGTGTTTATAATATAACTCTGAACTCCAGCTCGTAATAATACTAACTTCCAGTGATGCGGTATGCAGCGCGGCTCCGGTGCAGCGGGGTCGCACAGGAAGCGCTGCGGGTGGCACGGCGCCGGCACGCCGCAGCGCAGCGCACAGCCACACGCGCCGCCCGCCGCGCATGCGCCCGGCGCGCCGCCGCATGAGCCGCCGCGCCAGCAAGGGTGAGTGCGCGCCACCTGTGGGGGAGCAAAAATGAATCCGGCTCGAAGGACCATTGAGATGTACGTTTGTGAGAGCCTTATGTGGTTATTGATTGGTACACAGATTACTTATTGATTGAAAAAATAGTAAATTACTAAAAACAGATGGCGTTGAAATAAATAAGAGATTTTCTAAGAATCTACCTAAGATTAAAGTAAATGAAGACGATTCAGAATTCTAACACAGATCATTTTTCTCGTGGTTTTGTTACTGCTGAGGTAGACTTTCGAGCAAAGCAACTTGTAGTGGCCGCAAAACATATTCACTGAAAGAAGGTCCTAAGTGCCGCATACGCGTCCCTTACACATTCTAGTCAAACCACTTCGAACGCAGGGACACTGTATCCACGACAGTGTCTCTGCCTGCGTTCGAAAGTTGCATTTCTAGTGCGGCTAGAGCCACATTGTTCTAACTATACTCAGTAATCTCCACCTACCTTGTGCACGGCGCGCGCAGCAACTAGCCGTGGCACGTGCGGCACGGGCGTGGCGGGCGCGTCACGCCGCGTGAGCGCCACGCGCATGGCGCCGCCCTGCCCCGAGAAGTACGCCCAACCACCCCATACGCACAGTGCGGTGGCCCAGCCGCCTTGCCATATTACGCGTCTGTGGGAAAAAAAAAAAAAAACTACTATGTACACATCACGAACATAAAAACATAAATTACAAAACAACTGACAAAAAAAAAAACTATCAAAAAAAGCTCTAAACAGGAAAAAACCATGGTGTGCAGTCGGAGGATACATATTTGCAAGCTGGCTGACCCCCTGATCCTCTGACTGCACAGCATGATATTTTCTTGTTTACAGCTTTTTAGTTCGCTGCTTAAGCAGCCGGATTATTGATTTTTAAATTACCTTTTTTTACCCGACTGCCGAAGGAGGGTAATTTGTTTATCAGTCTGTGTATGTTTGTTCCTATGTGGCGTTCTAAAGACCAAAAGCTTTGGCCGATTTTGATGATTCTTACGTCAATCGATTCGTCTTAACTTTTCGAGTGTCACCACTGGCCACAATAAAATTGGAAAATAGTAAAATGGTGGATTTGGGCGCGAAAATCAATGAACCAGTAGCCGCATACTTGGTTACCATACAGACAAAACAATTGTTAACTACCACATCAATATACCCTGCAAATGATATCCATACTAACTTGTTGGAGCCATCCAGATCCACGGCGTGGATCTGCCTGCTAGCAGCCCAGTAGACTGTACCGGTGGTATGGTCCACTGTGAGAGACGTGACGTTGCTGGCTCGCGCCAGTTCCACTCGAGATGTACCGTCCACGTTCGCGCGCATTATCACTCCTAGGGCTGCGTCGTTCCAGATCAGGAACCTAAAAGCAGAATAGGATGTGAGCTACAACTTGAAAGCCGCGGCCATTACCATTGGGGCACTGCTTTTTAGTGCAGTCACGAAACCATTTTGTTAAGCAGATTGATACACTTTTTGAATAAGACGAATTCAAAAAGTGTATCAATCAGCTAAACAATAGTTATAGCCAAATATTACAAAAGACTGTTAAAATATTACAGTATTGGGTACATATTTTTATAAAGCAATGTCCCGTTTCCCTGACTGGATAAGAATTTGACCGAATGAAAAGAATGATAAAATCATAAAACTGAGTTTCATAAACGGACTGTTTCTATCTAAAACGTTATCGGACGAAACACATACACATCAAATTTAAAGTTCAAACAAAAGTCGGTAAAGCAAACCAAAAAAAAAACCATTAAAATAAATACAAAAGAACCTCACCTCTTAGTCTGATGAAAAGCTAAAAACCTCGGCATCATATTGTCTCCCCTTAGAATAACCCCTGACGAAGAGTTATTATCAATAGAGGTCGCATTGATTGAGTCTGTGTCCGAACAGGTCCAGTACAGGGCTCGTCCTAGTATGTCTAGCACCATGTGGAATGGACGGCTGAGGCCTGAGATCACAGTGGTGGACTCTGTGATGGCGGACGTGGCTGAGTAGGAGATCGGGACTCGACGGATTGAATGTGAGTCTTCGTCCATCCAGTAGAAATGTCTGAGGGAGATGGAGATAGAATTAACTTAGTTTCTATTGTAGATATTCCAGCCTAATTACATAATTTTTTTCATAGTTCGAAGTCACGAAGCATATATATATTATCATTTATTGCTTCCTTTGTTTAAAAGTCCGTCTTCTCGACAGTGAATAGTGTAGAATCGTCAGAAAGAAGGAGTTTGCAATCGATTCCTTGAATTTACACATATGTTACGCAATTAGGTTGCTGAAGTAAACAGTATATTTTTCTAGCAAGCGCGGTCATAAATAAAGGAATGTGAATATTTAGGATCATGACACACACGTTTAAATTCAAAGTTTATGCGTGTTTTTATCGATATAATACAACTTCATTATGTTTTTTCTGTAAATCATGTACACTTAAATGGCCAGAAGTGATATGTATTCAATGGTATAGTACTTACTTATTTACAGGGTCGTATTCGATAGCTTTGACGTTTTTCAGTCCGGTCAGAGGGATGTAAGCATCGTTGCATTCCCCATTAGCAACTACTATTCTTCCAATAGCATTCTTCTGAGCGAATATCAGAAATTCTTCGGGTTCTGTAAATACATAGATTGTGTCAGCGCAGAAGTTTGTAACGAGTTTTACATTGTTAGTAGTGCTTATTATGTTTTTTTTTACTGTGCTGGTATTAGGTCACCTAGAACATAACATAAGTGTCAGGCTTTCAATGGCACGTTCGTAATTTGGCTTCCAACATGTAAATGATGAACAACAAGACACAATAAATTCTACTTGTAATCGCTGGATACAAGGCAAAGAACTTCGTAAACCCAGGTTTCCTGTGAGATTGTCAGTAACACCAGAACACCGCACAGTTTTGTTTTTTTTTTTTTTTAAACGTTGCCACACTAGGAATTTCTTCCTGTATCGTGGGTGCGTTTACAAACATATAAACTTACATACAGAACACCCAGAGCCGGAACAACTATCTGTAATATTTGTTCCGTGCGGGAATCGAACCCGCGACACGCAGCGCAGCAGTCAATCGCTCAACCACTGCGCCCAAAGTTAATGCTGGGGTGGATCGATTGACCCATTTATCCCGAACGTACACAAAATACGTGCTTGGAGTGGAGTTGCGGACACCAGCCCGTTATACATATACATGTAGTCTACCTAGGTGGACCGATGACCAGGGGGGTAACCACAAGCTCTTAGAGTAAGGTTATTTTGAGATCGAGTAAGTGACAGATGTATACAAGTCAGATACACCTGTCCCTTACTCGATCTCAAAATAACCTTACTCTAAGAGCTTGTGGTTACACCCCTGGATAAAGTTGCAGGAATCCACTAGATGCGGGACGCAAGGGTCCGGATGATGTAACGACACTTGGGAAAGGCCTATGTTCAGCTGTGGACGTCTTTCGGCAGAAATGATGATGATGTAACCTGGAGGAGCTCGTGGCTAAATAATACCAGCCACACCGGTCGATCATTAAGGTTAAGCAACGCTTGACAAGGTCAATCCGTGGATGGGTGACCATTTCAATATACCGAGATTCCTCCGTGCCTCGGAGCCAAGGGGTACCGTGTTACCCAGTTACTGGGTTGTGGAGATCAGATAGGTAGTCACTCCATGTAAAACACTGGTACTTAGCTGAATCCGGTAAGACTGGAAGCCGACCCCAATGTAGTTGGTAAAAGGCTAGGCAGATTGATTGATGATGATTTAACCTACCTGTGCAAGTAAGGTTATCCTTGTTGAGCCGGTAGTGCTGCGGACACGCGCACTTGTAGTCCTGGGGCGCGGCCAGGCACAGATGCGCACAGCCACCGTTGTCGGCCGCGCACTGACTGCCGGCGCCTCTTCCAGTGCGACCGAATATTTTTAGCTCCGAGATGTATTCCACGCCAGAGTGGATTACTTTGCGTTGGTCGCCAAGTGTCTTTGTTGCTGATTCTACGATGCCTGTGGATACAGTAACAATTAATTTCAGAATGTCATAAATGTTAAAAGGAAATTGTTTGTTTTGGTATGTCCTATAGTCAGTCATACTAAAAAACAAGTGATTTACTAACAGCGAGAGTCACAGACTAGACTTTACTTTTCTTAGTGATTCATACGAATATGAAACTTATTTTTATGTATATAAAATATTTTTTGACTACCTTTTCTATTATGTAACACATTGCCTAAGAAAACCGTTTCGAAATATGAACATTTAGACACAAGATTATAAAATTTAAAAAAAAACATACAAGAAGTCGAACATAGAGCCTCCTCCTTTTTGGTAAGTCGGTTAAAAATAAAACATAATAACAGTTACGAAATGACTTTTGTATGGAGTTTTGATATCATTATGTAACTACAACGTAATTATTTTTCTTTTTGGCGGCCAAGTACGAGCGAAACAAGAAAAAAAGTACGTAACTGAATAGGCTACTATTGGTAGACGCATTCTGCCGCTACGCCCGCGATTTTTCCATCGCCCCATCCGGCAGAATGATACTGAACCTGTTACCTCTTGAAAAAGCGCGCGTTGATTGTGTGTATATAGTCTGTGGTTTTTAGTCTGAATGTTTCTAATAAATTGTTGTTGGAACTTATTTACATTTAATTAAGTAAGCTCATCAGGTACTCGAAAAAGAATCGTCTGTGTCTCGCAAAAAAGGCTTTACTTTAACACTCGCATGTAGTTTTCGACGTTCGCCATCGCACTCGTGGTAAAATCTTGACTTTTTATGCTAGACACGAAATGTACTATATCCTTATATAAGCGCATGTGAACAAGCGATTCATTCGAATATGAACCCTAAGAACTACAACACACGCACACAAAAATTGCATAATTAAGTTCATATTTAAATAAAACACTTTCGTTACTAAGAATGATGAATACAAGTGTTAAAGGATTGAGAGGAAGGGGGGCAACCTAAAAAACATGTATGGAACGTGTGTTGGTCTGAATGCAATGATCAGGTGAAACCTGAGAGCGAAAATTGTAAGAAAAACTTTACGCCTATCACAAGATGTATGAGTTTTTGGAATACGATTCTTAAATGTTACTTATATCAAAACACACATACCTGTATTCCAATCACCCCAATAGATCCTATCATTATGCAACGCCAACGTATAAGGCATGGACACATTATTCACCAACACCTTCCTCCCCGTTCCGTTGAGAAACGCGAACTCGATCGAGGGCGGGTCCAGCGCCGCCCAGTAGATGGCGCGGCGTTCGTAGTCGATGGCTATGGAGTGGACCTTGCCCACTTGTTCGATGAGTATGCTGGGGGACGAGCCGTCCATTCCGGCGCGTTTGATGGTCTTAGAGCCTAGTTCTGACCAGTACATATAGCTGGAATAAAGGAGAAGTTTAGTTAAAAGTTAGTAAAGTTTGTGAGTGTGTGTGCTTGTATGGAATATGTTCCCTTGAAATTATTTTTGAAATTTACGCGGGGCGAAGCCGCTGGCAGAAGCTAGATTATACTAATACTAATATATATTTATACTAATATTATAAAGAGAAAAGAATTGTATTTTTGTAAAAACTACTGGACCGGTTCCAAAAAATATTTTACTGTTGGGAAGCTACACTATCCCCGGGAGATATAGGCTACTTTTTATCCCTGTATTCCGACGAGAACGGGAACTACGCTGGTGAAACCGCGAGGCGTCCGCTAGTGTCTGATAAAAGTAATCCCGCTTGAAAATTGTAATAGCCAACAACAATAACTGCAAAAGACTTTACGGCTGAACGGATTTAGGATGAAAATTGGCACAAAACATATGTCCTGGATTAGGACATAGGAAGGGAACTTTTTCATTGGATTAAAAGTATCTTTTAATTCAGTGAGAAAGTTCCCTTGGGATACCTTCTGAAATTCATGAAACCGAAGCCGCTGGCAGAAGCTAAATTATGACCTAGAATTCAGCGCGATGTTCTTATGTATATTGAGCCCGTGCCAGACAAGGGCTCTTCAACTGGAGCTGTAGCCGTCGATTCGCGCCGCCTCGATGCACTGCGTCGCCGTGTTTGTCCAGTAGATGTTCTGACTCGCAGGCTTAGTACGTAAGAAACGGCAATCAGCAATCATCGCGTGATCAAACTCTTCATATGCGATAAGTCGGCATTACCTACATTGTAGGTATGGTAGCCTGAAGACTCTAAAACTTCTGTATTCAAGAGCAAGCATTACGGGAAAAACGCTATAGTTTTGCTCTTGCAAGATACGTAATAAGCCTGCCTACCAGTCTTTGGTTATGCCTGGTGTCATTCAATATAGTTCTCAACTTACCCCTTCTTAGAATCCAGCGCGATGCTCTTAGGTTTCTTGAGCCCCTGCCAGACGAGGGCTCTTCGACTAGAGCCGTCGAGTCGCGCCACCTTGATACGCTGCGTCGCCGTGTCTGTCCAGTAGATGTTCTGACCTGACCAGTCTATGGCTATACCTGGTATAAAAAAATATATTTTTACTTATTATTGAAGAACTCTAACAACAGATCTACACAATAAAACAAACATTAGTCAGCCGATTCGATAGAAGAGAGATTCATATCTCCTAGATTACCTTTCTTACAAATACAGCCAGTGTCAAAGACTTCAGAAAAAGTTTGCCCTATCTTTCTTGCGCTCTGTAGCTAAATAGTTTTCGAATGCTCAGCCAAAGTGACACCAAGCCAAAATTAAAGATATTTATAATCATATTCTGAGACGCACGGGATCGGTCAAAGTTGCGACGCCTGGAGGGAGCAGTGGACGTCTGAAATGATGATATGCCTGTCAAAACCTTAAAACGCAGTGTTTTTCTATGAAATCGAGCATTATGACTTTTTTGCCTTTATCACACTTGCTGTTTTCAAAACCTGCCCCCGGACCATGACGTGTCAAAACTATCATGGTGCGACTAGGAAAAAGGGACAGATTTATACAAGTCATATACATCTATCCCTTACATCTGTCCCTTACACCACACTCGAAATACCCTTTCTCCAAGAGCTTATGGTTACTCCTCTGACCCAGTATTTTATTCTTGGAAGGTACAAAAAAAGGCGTTTTAGAAAAGTTTACCATGTAGCACTACATACCTTCAACTAATCCCATCCACTCCAGCACTTTCTCCATGTTGGAGCCGTTGACAGAACATCGGTTGATGGTCTTAGTTTTGCTGTCTGACCAGTAAAGCTTGTTACCAGACACATGCACGGCTAACGCACTGAAACAACAAAACACAATAATATTTGTAAGTAATAAAATATCACGCTTAAAGTCATATTGTCGTAGTCGTCGTAAAGGATAACCGTGGCCGTAGGCCACCTACCGTAACAAAACAATACATTCTGCAAAGTGGCATACGACCTATGATAAAAAAAAACAACCTAATCTAAACAATAATAAAGTTGATAATTGCATAATATCAAAAGGCACCAATTGATTTGAATATGAAATCAATACTCAGGTCATTATAAAATCAATTTAATCTACACAAGTATAAAGTTTAAAATTGCATAATATCAATTGGAATCATTAGGTTTGAATATGGAATAGTAATCAAAGTAATCTAAAGTACTTACCTGACTTCTTTCAAGTCCTTGAGCGGCAGAATCGCGTCATTCTCCTCGTTCTCAATGCTAATGTGACCAATGACGTTCTTGCGACTGTACACTAGAAACGCTTCCGGTTCCACGCAAGTCTTTCTGTCTTTACTTAGTTCTAAACCTGTGAAACAATAAGGATCCTATAAGGGTGAGGCCAAACGAACGATATTTAAATACGAATTGTGAGTCACGTTTTTTGAGTCGCGTAATTAACATTCATATCCACCAACCCGCATTGGGCCCGTGTGGTGGTTTGCGGCCCGAGAGGAGGCCTGTGTCCCAGCAGTGGGAACATTAAAAATACTGATGATGATGATGAATTTATGTTCTAATGGAATATTTCATTCATTTTGCATCAGCGTGTAGTTTATACAGAACTTTAGTATGAAACCAAATGCAGCGTAAATGCCGCGACTCATTTTACGCGAATCACAGGTCAAATAATTACGTTCGTTTGGCCTCACCCTGAGGGGTGGGGCTCGTGGCTAAATAAAATTTGATCTTCGAGGTTGTGCAACGCTTGCCGAGGTCGGTTCGTGGATGGGTGGTCATCCATTACATACAGAGACTACTCTGTGCTTTGGTAAACAAGTTAAGTTACTGGTAGCAAGATACAAAGCACTAACATTTCTTTGCTAAGAATAGTTACGAAGAGGAATCTTATTCAAAGGATTTAGGGCTCCCACACATAACTGCGATGCGATGCGACGCGATATCTATACATTTAGTACGTGCTAGCTCGCAGATATTTGCGATGCGATGCGAATTCGCAGTTTTGTGTGGGCGCCCTTAAGGTTCTTATTCCTATAAAATGGTCTCTATATTCGCTGCAACAAGTCAGAATATACTTTTACTTGCCAAGAGGACAACTGTACACATAACGGTCGGGAGTGTCGGTTGAGGTACATATTAAGCATAGACGGGTTCCTACGAATACGAAGCTTATTCGTATCTAAATATGGTTCATATTCGAACAAAAGCTGAATAAAGTTTTACTTACCAAGGGGACAACTGCAAACATAACGGTCGGGGGTGTTGAGGCACAGATGGGAGCATCCTCCATTCTTATCAGCACATTGGTTCCAACCTAACGACTCTCCGAGCCGGAATGCTTTGACGCCCATCATGTTTGCCATCTGCTCTACTACTGGTTGACGTTCTAGACCTAGAGAAATAAAATAGTTATTTATGCTACAAGTGCGGAAGGTAGGTGATTTCCGATGAGTGGCATTTTTATTCACGAGCGAGCGAAGCGAGTGAGTGGATAAATCGACACGAGTCGGAAATCATCTTACGTACGTGTATCATACAACATTTTACTATGCATTGTGCGAGGAAATAAATAAAATAATAAAATGAAATTAATAAAATGGCGGGCTTATACAAGCGCGTTCAGCATATCCACAGATTAACTAATAGTTCCTCGGGCATATCTACTGCGCATGTGCGAATAGATGTCACATCGTAACGCAATAAGGCACGAGCAAAATATACGTTCTGCCAAACATATTTAATGAATATTTAAAATTTATTTATTTATCAAAATCTAAGTCTAAGAGTAATTAAAAACACCTAAAATAAAGTATTAGTTTTATTTTACCTTATATATGAATGATAATCTGTACATAACTAATTTTTTTAACTTTTCTCAAATAATAAAAACTCTATGCGTCGGGCTGACGTTGGAGTTAAAAATTAAAAAAGTACAGGAAAGTAAAAAGCACTAGTGAAAAAAAGTGACACTTTTCGCACAGTTTGGCTGCTTGGAAAACCGCTCTTTTCGAGGACATGCATTGTAATAGTTATTTATGCTACAAGTGCGGAAGGTAGGTGATTTCGGATGAGTGGCATTTTTATTCACGAGCGAGCGAAGCGAGTGAGTGGATAAATCGACACGAGTCGGAAATCATCTTACGTACGTGTATCATACAACATTTTACTATGCATTGTGCGAGGAAATAAATAAATTAATAAAATGAAATTAATAAAATGGCGGGCTTATTCAAGCGCGTTCAGCATATCCACAGATTAACTAATAGTTCCTCGGCCATTTATCTACTGCACATGTGCAAATAGCTGTCACATCGTAACGCAATAAGGCACGAGCAAAATATACGTTCTGCCAAACATATTTAATTAATATTTAAAATTAATTTATTGATCAAAATCTAAATCTAGAGTAATTAAAAACGCCTAAAATGAAGTATTAGTTTTACTCTACCTTTTACATGAATGATAATCTGTACATAACTAATTTTTAAAACTTTTCTCAAATAATAAAAACTCTATGCGTCGGCCTGACGTGGAGTTAAAATTAAAAAAGTACAGGAAAGTAAAAAGCACTAGTGAAAAAAAGTGACACTTTCCGCACAGTTTGGCTGCTTGGAAAACCGCTCTTTTCGAGGACATGCATTGTAAAATATATTAAAAAACTGGTTCATATTACTGAGGTACCTACTTGATAGGAAAGAGTCTGCGGCATACCGAGTAATCTGTGACCCTACATTTTAGAAGATAGATTGGAGAAAGTTATATGGATGAAGTCGTCGCGGTATGCCTCGAAGGAGATGGCAAGATGAATTATATAATACTCACAACGTATCTTTGTGTCTCTGAATTGGCTGCAAGACCCTGCGCAGTAGCTATATTTGTGTCAATGTTGAAGGTAAAGATAGCATTGTATAACTGTCTTTTTCACTCGCTAACGTTTGTCGCATCGTCCTATCTCGCTTACTCTATGCAGATAACTCGATGACAAACTGTTTCTTGCGCAATGATTGGCAGAGCCAACTTCAGAGACACAAAGATCCGCTGTTACTATTATAACGACTTAATTATTTTAAATAATAGAAAAGAGAACAGTGCAGTACCACGTAATATTGGAACAATTTTTTTTTTTTTTTTTTTATCTATTTTCGTATTCTTCTCAGCGAATTCTTTCATTTGATACCTATATGATGGCAGTGCACAAAAAATAACTAGTCCGCCACTTTGGGCCGTCCGCCATATTGGATTTAGAATGACGTCTCTTAGCTGGTCATGCATTGTCATCCAAACTAAACGTATATGCAAAATTTCATCTTAATAAATTAATTAGAATAGAACACACTTACATACATACAAAGCATGTCAAATAAAAGCTTTTGAAAAAAAAGTAAATACCTAAGTGACTCTTTTGACCCAGAGGGGTGGGACAGATCTCATAAATTCAGGCCATAAAAAAAGTAGGGTCAAATTAAAATATTTGGTGAAACTATACAAAGGGGACGGTTATCGATTTTACATCTCTCATGTTCGGTAAGTGGGTTCTTATTACCTCCAAATGAGGCTTGTAGGTGTCTAATTAGCGCTCTAGGGTAATAATGTAGCTAGAAAAGCCCTAGGGCGGTAAGTAATTAAAAAAAAACACTTCTTTCTTTCAAAAAGTTCGCGTACATCTAACCATCATACTGGCAATAGACATCATGCATTCAGCCCAATGACCAAAGAGGTCGCTTTGCTATTCAGTCTTGTCTTCGTGTGAGTATATTAGTCATCAAGGAGTTTTTGGCGGGATTTTTTCGGCTGGATTCAGCGGTTGTTAATATTATTTGCAAATTGATTCCTAGTGGATATTGTGATATAAAATTGGTGCAGTTTTGTGTCTCAACTGTCTACGCAACTGGACAATAGGTGAAATCATTGGCAGAAGCGATTTCAGAATAGTGGAGCGGAGAATTTTATTGTAGTATTGACTACCTCCGCAAAGCTTACTGGGAAGGCTGACTCGATACAATTTGCTGCCAAATACTCCAAAAACTATTAGAATCTGTTACACCCGTATTCTAATGCATACTAAAGAATGTTAAAATTGCACTGAAGATTAGGCGGTATGGTCCAAGACCTTAGCCTGCCCGAGAAGGGCGAACAAAAAAAAAATAGTCATCAATTTTAAATATCGAACGGCGAAGCTCAATTTCGTTCTTGAAAAATAAATATTTTTTTAAATGTTTTATTCTTGTAATGCCGGTTTTTTTCTACTTACCTCACAATCGAGATGTAAAGCAGAATAGTTAGCTCGGGTGTAATCATCAATTGCACCCTCGAACTATAGGCGCCCTCGCTGCGCTCGTGCGCCTAAATATCTCGGGCTGCAATTGATGCCTTACAGCCCTTGGCTACTAATCTACTATTAAATTATCTTGTGCAGGTTTTGCTGATTTGAACCTGGAGATAAAAAACAAAAAGTATTTACCAGTATTTTTATTAATCCGGTCTAACGTCCGTTTCTGCATATCAGTCCAGTACAGATGTTCTCCCAGTAAAGTAAGTCCAAAGATGTGTAAGATCTCACTGCTGTGAAGTTCTTTTCGCTCTGTACCGTCCATGTTACATACCTATAGAAATAAGAGAATTTACAGGTTAAAAATTCAGAAGGCACAATAATGGAACGCACGAAGCGTATTTATTTAAATAGTCGTGAGATTTGACTAAACTTTATCATAATGAGAATCATTGTCTCTGCATTTTTCCCCTAATCTATGAATTTTCACAAAAATAGCTATGTAAATAAAACTCGAAAGCGCTACCCAATAGCTATTTTCTTAAGTTCGCGATTGAAGTCAATGCCACCGGCTTGTACCACGCGGCGCGGCGCTCGTTCTCTTGGAAATCTAATTGGGTTAGATAGTATAAGTAACTATTTTGAAAAGATTACAGTAATTTTTATTTTATTTTTTATTCTTGAATACCGACGAAAAATTCTAACGCTACGGGGTCCAGAATCATGTACTGAATCCATGGTATAGTGCTCGCCAAACTTCTGGTCCGCCCTGAAGTTGGTTTTCCGACGCGCAAAGCACGAAACGGTGCTGCTTTTGCATAAGCTTTATTACTGCCCAGCCATTGTAGTCAACTTCAGGGCGGCCAAGAAGTTTGGCGAGAACTTTAATCCTTTTCGCGTCGGTGTCAAAGGCACTTTGTATTTATTAAATGCCTTATTTTGTACCTTAAAATACCTCAATGGCTTGCTTTATCTATAACAACACCTCAATCTTATGCGTCCTTGCATGAACAGTGTATTCTTCACAGTATCCAGCGCGATGCCGTTACCCGTGAGCTTCTAATACACCAGCAGCATCCGTCCACTGCCGTCCAGGTTTTTTCGATCTTCGGCATCATGTCCTTCTAATATAGGCATGCATTCTTTTGGCAGACTGAAGTGCTAAGCGATTTTGTACTTTATGCGATGCAACTGATACTGATCTATCCTGTTCTCCTGTCTTATCAGATCTTTTCACCTTGACCTATCCTACATGGGCCATGTTCGAAGACATGTGATATCTACCAATACGCACTGGGCCCGCGTGACGGATTATAAATTAAATTTGTTTCAAATTTAGACAATTTTGGAGTCCTTTTTTGTTAGTACCAACCCCACCCGCTGCCTTTCACAGACAGGAGGCCTGAGTCCCAGCAGTGGGAACATAAAAAATGGCTGTTGATGAATGGGCCTAAAACATTCACCCTGGAGTTGAATGGAGTCTTCATCAGCATCATTGGCAGCCTTGTTCCAACTATGGGGTCCGGTGGTGTGCGACCTAGAATGCATTGTTTTTGTATATGATCTTACCTCAATCTTATGCGTCCTGGCATCTCCCCAGTACAGTTTATTCTTCACAGTATCTAGCGCGATGCCGTTGGGCCACGTGAGCTTCTCATAGACCAGCAGCATCCGGCCACTGCCGTCCAGGTTGGCGCGCTCGATCTTCGGCTTCTTGTCGTTCCAGTCTGACCAGAACATCCAGCCTGCGGTTGGATGGAGAGCTATGGCGCGAGGATCGTAGAGCTCGTTGTGGATTATCACCTAGAATTTCATAATAGGTTGGGAAGGGTGTTTTAGAACACCTTTATTTTTGCCAGTTACCTACTAATAAGAGCAATATATAGTATAAGGAGTGCCAATTCGACAATAATCGGTTGGTGGAAATAGGTCCGCCGATTGGTCAATTGCTACTGGGCACACGTTTAGAATCCAGACTGCTATTGTGGGCGCACGGTTGGCGCAGTGGTTGAGCGATTGACTGCTGCGCTGCGTGTCGCGGGTTCGATTCCCGCACGGAACAAATATTTGTATGACCTACAGATAGTTGTTCCGGCTCTGGGTGTTTATGTATGTGAGTTTATATGTTTGTAAACGCACCCACGATACAGGAAGAAATTCCTAGTGTGGGGCAACGTTTTTAAAAGAAAAAAAGAAAAAATGTGTTGGGTGAATTGAAAACCCAAAAAACATACCCCTAATAGTCTAAGATCCCGTTATAAAACGATCTTCACCGAGATGCTTATTTAATGAAACGTATTTTATATTTAATTTAATATGTCAATAAATATAATCCATATGGGTTGCCTAGCAAATTTCAGTCCAGAGTATGTTTAATTAATAATTAAAAAATTTTTTTTTTTTAAACATTTCACCGGTATGATTATTAGATAAATTCTATACCAATCGAAAGTATGAAGCCCATAGAATATGCAAACGTTAGGTTGCCTATTCTTTTCCGGTCACAACTATCGGGTTGCCAGGTATAAACAGTTAAATCTGTACTAGCATTTTGCAACGGTCTGCTTATTGAATGAAATTAAAGATTATTTTATTCTGAACACGGTGGTATAGGGTTGCCTGCGAAAAATCAGTCCAGAATTGCGGTTGTCGAATTTAAAAAAGTTAAATATTGCTCCGAGTGAATGTGTGCGACTGAGAGGTCCCATCCGAACATCCCATGCGATAGAAGAGGACACAGCATAGCAGCTGTTTAAAATCCGCCCATTTAAAGAAAGAGAGTGCGCATGCTATTTGGGCTTGGAAAATAAAAGGATAGCGATAGACTCGTATATACGTGGGACACTCAGAAAGTTTTGCGAAACTAAAAAAAATTGTTCTATACGTACATATATTTTTATTAAATCTTTTCAAAGTACTTTCCACCAGCCTCTATACAAAGATTCATGCGCCTAAACCAGTTTTCAAAACACTTTTTCCAGTCCGCCGCAGACACCTCGTTTACAGCCTGCTCGAACGCAGCCAGCGCATCTTCCGGCGACGAAAATTGTATCCCTTTGAGCTGATTTTTTATTTTTGGGAATAAAAAGAAGTCACACGGTGCTAGATCAGGGCTGTAAGGAGGGTGACCCAGGAGTTTGACTGGCGTGCTGTCCAGGAAGTCCCTCGTTTTGAGTGCGGTGTGCGCAGGTGCATTGTCGTGGTGGAGCAGTAGCCCGCGGAGCCCTGTGTTTGGTCGCTTGTTGCTTATAACAGAGAAAACTTCTGGCAAACATTTGGTAGTATACCATTCGGCATTAATGCTTCTTTGATCCCGTAAGGGAATTGATACCAAGTGGCCAGTCAAATTAAAAAAGCTAGCGATCAAAATCTTACCCCCGCTTCTAGATCGCTTCACTTTGGTAGGCGTTGGCTCATTTTGAAACACCCAAACAGTCGACTGGCGCTTGGTTTCTGGGTCGTATTGATAAATCCAGGACTCATCACCTGTAACGATGTCGTAAACACGCCGAGACGAGCCTGCTTCAAATTTGTTAAGCATATCACGGCACCATTCCACCCGGGCCTGCTTCTGAGCATCGGTGAGGTTGTGCGGCACCCAGCGTGATACTATCCTCCTCACGCGAAGATGGCTGTGTAGAATCTCGTGAACGCTTCCCGATCCAATCTTCAATATGTGTTGAATCTCCTGATATGTAATTCGCCTATTGTCTTGGATTAAATTTTTCACTGCTAGCACGTTTTCTTCGGTAACAGCCGTCAAAGGGCGACCGCTTCTTTCGTCATCCCCCAAAGTTGGTCGACCGCGCTTGAATTCGTTATACCAACGATACACGGTTGCCTTGGAAGGGCCTTCATCCATGAATGCCATTTGAAGTCTATCGTACGATTCATCCGGTTTCAGGCGACACTTGAAATCGTATAAAATCATAGCTCTAAAATGTTCCCGGCGCAGATCCATATTTCAGTGAGACACAATACTTTGAATTAACTCGCAAAAAATGTGGAGGGAAATTTTGAAATTGGAACTTACTTATTTTTACTTATAAATAATCATATTTTCGAAAAACATTATAACTGGCCAGTCTCCCATATATAAAAACTTTTTTTCGCAATACTTTCTGAGGGGCCTGGTACTATGCATCATTTTGGAGTAGAGTGTCGCTATAAATACAATTGAAAAAACGTGCTACTATTTGTTGTTGGAAAAAATGGCAAAAAAGTGTTTTTTGTGTGGATCGGATGATGAAATAATTGATTTGAAACTTTAAAAAACTGTGTATTAAAGTTAGCTTTTCGTAAAAAAAAACACTTTAAATACAATTTTGTTGAGCTACCCAGTGCGTCTCTTCAATTTGTAGGACCTAACCTTTGCATATTCTATGGGCTTCATACTTTCGATTGGTATAGAATTTATCTAATAATCATACCGGTGAAATGTTAAAAAAAATATTTTCTTTTAATTATTAATTAAACATACTCTGGACTGAAATTTGCTAGGCAACCCATATGGATTATATTTATTGACATATTAAATTAAATATAAAATACGTTTCATTAAATAAGCATCTCGGTGAAGGTCGTTTTATAACGGGATCTTATACTATAAGCAGTTGGGCGTGTGCCCTCCTACCGTGCGAATGTGACACCTGTGACGCTACTCTACCTAATTATTGATAGTTTACGGAAAACTTGGAATGTAAAATGCTGCCGGTTCATGAGAGGGTAGTGTTGTCAGTAGCTTTAGAACAGTATTGTAGCAATGAATTTAAAACCAATATTATACACAGATCTCAAAGGAATAATAATATGAGACGATTTGTAGTGCCCACTTTTAATCATTATTTAGTCGAATTTTATTAGTCCCAACAATTTTTAATGACCTTCTTTTAGATATAAACAGTTGTATCACAAAAGCATCCTTTAAAAATAAAATTCACAAGTACCTTCTTAATGCAAGTTCTCATTGTAAAAAATATATATTAATATTATATACAAAAAAAAAAGGAGCTACATCTGCCAACAAAATGCTTTGCAGTTTGGCAGAGGTAATATTTAAATTGTAACAGTTTTTTTTCATAAACACATTTTCATTTCATTTTTCTCATGTCTTTGCTGTCGTGCGGGTTAATAAACGGCCAGATTTGAAAAGTTAAATCGAGGCATTTTGTAAACAATACCTTCTTAGAGGTGCCATCAAGCCGGGCCACGTTGATGGTGTCAGTGACAGGGTCTGTCCAGTAGATGTTCCTAGCCAGAGGGTCGATAGCGATACTATCTGGCACTCCACTGCTGTGTATCACCACTGTTTGTTCGCTTCCGTCTAGTCTCGCTCTGGATATCGTCTTTGCCTGAGTAGATAAATAGTTCATTATTTATAAAAAATATATAATGATCAAAGAAATAACGCAAAGCAGATTTACTGATGTATTTGACATTGTATATTAGTGGGAAAAAGTGCAAAATTGGTCTAACAACGCAGACATGAAACAACGCCTCGGACTTTTGCGCTATAGGTTATAATAATTCAAGTTAATTGGCCATGCAACTTTGCAATTTAGTGTGGTAAGAATAAGGTCATTATTCAATGTCAGATACACCGCTCTTCATTCACCAAATTTTTTAATTACCAAACTATCAGCCCAGTAGATATACTCAAACTTAGGATCGAAGTCCACAGTGAGGGCCCTCTTCAGATCTTTGAGGGGCAGAGTATATGGTGTGAAGTCCGGAGAGTCTAGCGATATCTTGGATATGGCGGACCGCTGGGCCACGATGAGCAGTGATTGTGGGCTGTTGTAGCAAGTTGTGTTGCTGTTCTCGCGGAGCTTTGAGCCCGTGGGACAGGCGCACTGGTAGCCTGGAAGTTGAGTTACTTGTAAGTAAAGTTGGCACCATTGTAACACATTGTTACCAATACAGTGGAGACTCGTTCAACCGGACTAATTGTTTTCGTAAGTGGTTCGGAAAATTGAATCAAAAGAAGTTGAAGTATGTATTGTTAATTTCTAAAATGGGGCACATTAACAATAAAATATTGTAGAATTTAAAAGCGTACATTTGCTTATTTGCCTGAACTATTTTGAATCTATGCTTCAGGCTAGAAAGTAGATTTAAACTTACAAAATAATAAATTAACAATGAGTATAAATAGCTAATAAAAGACATAGCAAGATCTCCATAAGTGATGTTAAGTTAAAATTGCACCATAATCTTTATACAACTATAATAATCTAATACTAATATAAACACATTACCCTCCTTCGGCAGTCGGGTAATTATAAATAGGTAAAGTTTGTGAGGTTGTAGGGGGAAATTCTGGATCTACTGAACCGATTTAGATGAAATTTGGCATAGAGATAGTTTTAGACCTTGGGAAGGACATAGGATAGTTTGTATTCCCTTGGGATGATAAAACACTGTTAACGCGGGCGAAGCCGCGGGTAGAAGCTAGTTTAAAATATTGATGCTTATGCTTCTGTCAATTCAGTATTAATGTCTCCACCAGATAAAAAAAAAGTCATTGATCCAACTAGTACCAAAAAGTATAATTACATAACTTGAAACAAGATTTTTTGTTAATAGAGATAAATTATTTTGATAATTAAGGTCTCAAATAAAAAAAGGTATAGGCGTAGAACCATTTTATCCGTTATTATCATGTAAATTGGTCCACGCAATTATGAGACATTAACTCATTGCTGAAAATAATTGTCAAATAAAGATTATAATGTAGTAGTAAGTACCTACCCAAATAAATAAGACTGAACATGGTTTTGACCAAAAGGTTTGTAACTTATGCGAAGTGAAAAGGTCAAGGACTACCCCCACCTTGATACGATCTATGTTCTTTTTAGGGGGGTTTGATTGCCGCACTTAATCCTTCGCTAGCTCCAAGGTCTTTGCAAGAGATATGTCTATTGGGCAGAGCCAGCTAACGAAACTGAAGACCGATAATGGCAGGATCGTGTCCGCCAAACCGCTTCTGAGGGAGATCGAGAGATTCTATGGACAGTTGTACACGTCAAAAAGTAAACCTGTCGCGAATCTAGCGAATGACCCAAGAGCTAGATTGACCCGACACTATACCGAAGACATGCCGGACGTCAGCCTGTATGAGATTAGGATGGCTCTGAAACAACTTAAGAACAACAAGGCAGCGGGTGTTGACGGAATTACGGCCGAACTCCTGAAGGCGGGTGGAAAACCAGTACTTAAGGCCCTTCAGAAGCTTTTTGATTCCGTCATACTCGAGGGCGGTACTCTTCTTCAAGAAGGGTGAGAATTCCCTACTAAAGAACTATAGGCCCATCACACTCCTTAGCCATGTCTACAAGCTGTTTTCAAGAGTCATCACGAATCGTCTCGCACGCAGGTTTGACGATTACTAGCCTCCCGAACAAGCCGGATTCCGTAAAGGCTTCAGCACCGTAGACCACATACATACGCTGCAGCAGGTTATACAGAAGACCGAAGAGTACAACCTGCCTCTATGTTTAGCATTTGTGGACTACGAGAAATCCTTCGATTCGATCGAGACTTGAGCTGTACTGCAGTCTCTCCAACGGTGCCAAATTGACTACCGGTACATCGAAGTGTTGAAGTGTTTATACAAAAACGGCACAATGTCAGTTCGACTTCAGGATCAGACCTCGGAACCCGTCCTTCTGCAGCGAGGTGTGAGACAGGGAGACGTCATATCTCCGAAGCTCTTTACCGCTGAACTGGAGGATGTCTTTAAGGTTCTGGACTGGAGAGGGCTAGACATCAACGTCAATGGCGAGTACATCACTCACCTTCGGTTTGCCGACGATATAGTGGTTGTGGCTGAGACCATGGAGGACCTCAGTACAATGCTCTATGATCTCAGTAGAGCTTCCGAAAGAGTGGGTCTTAGGATGAACATGGACAAAACCAAGTTGATGTTGATTGCCCGTGTTACACCCACTCTTATCAAGATTGGAGACTCTACACTCGAAGTTGTGGGCGACTATGTCTACCTGGGACATACGATCCAATTGGGTAGGACCAACTTCGAGAAAGAGGTCAACAGTCGAATCCGACTCGGCTGGGCAGCGTTTGGGTATCTTCTCGTCCAACTTACCGCAGTGTCGCAAGACGAAAATCTATGACCAGTGTGTGTTGCCAGTGATGACATATGGCTCTGAAACGTGGTCGCTTACAATGGGCCTTATCAGAAAGCTTACAGTCACTCAAAGGGCAATGCTCGGAGTTTCCTTGCGTGATCGAATCAGAAATGTAGAGATCCGCAAGAGAACCAGGGTTACCGACATAGCCCGAAGAATTGCCAAACTTAAGTGGCAGTGGGCAGGGCACATTGCTCGCAGAACGGATGGCCGATGGGGCAGAAAGGTTCTGGAGTGGCGACCGCGAACCGGAAGACGTTGCGTTGGAAGGCCTCCCACCAGGTGGACCGATGACCTGGTGAAGGTTGCGGGGATCCGCTAGTTACGAGATGCACGGGACCGGTCAGTGTCGCGACGCTTGGGGGAGGCCTTGGACGTCCAGCAGTGGACGTCTTTCGGCTGATATGATGATGAATACTTAGTCTTTCAGGTGGACCATTGTGCGTGGGCCATGGCAGCCCGTTGGTGGCCGCGATACGTTTGTTTTGACTGTGTTAGCGACACCGCCTTTACATTTTTTTCATATCTGTTTGAAATATTGGAATACGACGGGTGTTAACTACTTCAGTTCGTTGTTATCTGGCAGTGACTTTAGTGGCTAAGTTCTTGATTTATACAATTTAGATTTCCGACATGCTAAGAAGAAGATAGTAATTACCTGGCGGCGTAGGTGCTAAAAGGCATAAATGTGAGCATCCGCCATTGTTCTCCTTGCAGGGATAGTCACCAGAGGGCATTACTTGTCTGCTTCGTTCATACACCTTTACATCTACAGGCACTGGGTCGGATTTTATCAACTCCTTCATTGGGCCAGTTGTGGCTATGTCCCATGTGTGAATTGACCTGAAACAGGAATATTGATATTTAGTACTTTGACTTTTATACACAAATTAAGTTTTAAGGTTGCACTATCTCAGCTGTGGTAATTGTCAGAGGTTTTAGAATTGGTTTATAGAAACTAATAGTGTCCTACCCAACCTTCGTCTTCGACCAAAATCAGCCAAGTTTTGGCCCATGGCGAAATAGAACGAACTGTTTCGTGGGCGCGAGAAGGCAATGGAAGAGGGAACAGGTAGGGGGCCAAGAGTCATACCATCAAAAGACTTTAGTTGATTTAATCGCGATTAGTTTCATTGGTGAAATCGGCCCTTAGGGTTATTTCAACTTCGGTTTCCGCTAAAGATTGTGGTGATAACCGATTAATTGGCTTCTGCTACAAACACCAAAACACAGTTAATTAAGTTTATAAAAGCTATCTTTACAGATACTTATATTATAGCTTGTCTTGAATAGTATCTATTCCGATAATGTTGCCCTCTCATCATCTGCCTAGCCTTTTTTCCAAATATGTTGGGGTCGGCTTCTAGTCTTACCGGATTCTGCTTAGTACCAATGTTTTTTGCATGGAGCGACTGCCTATCTGACCTCCACAACCCAGTAACTGGGGAACACGATACCCCTTGGCAAGACTGGTGTCAGATCTCAAGCTTCTGACTACCCGTAACGACTTTCAAAGATCTTTAAATGGCAGCCGGGACAAACGGCTAAACGTGCTTTCCGAGGCAAGGAGGAAACTCCGTATGTTGAAATGGTCACCCATCCACGGACCGACCTCGTCAAGCGTTGCGTTAAGCAACGCTTGAAGATCGACCAGTGCGGCTGTTATTATTTAGCCACGAGCTCCTCATAATGTTGCCCTCTGTGTATTCTAAAAAAAAGCAAATTTAATAAGATAGTGAAATCTTACCATGTCTTCCAATCAGTCCAATAAAGCTTATAGTTAAAAAACGCAAGTGCATACGGATACACTAGGTCCTCCTTAACAACACTCTTCCTCTTTCCTCCATTAAAGTCAATAACATCAACAAAATGTAGCTTAGCATCCACCCAGTAAATGAGGTTGTTGTCGTAATCTATTGTGATGCCGTTCGGCCAGAATATGTGGTCCTTGACTATAATTTTACGTGTAGCTGGATCACCATTCATTCCAGCTCTCTCTATTTTGGGTACTTCGCCCCAGTCTGTCCAGAACATGAGACTGAAAATAAAAAAGTGTAATTAGATTTAGATATGACACAGCTTTCTGGTATGAACATTTGAAAGAAAGTAAAATAGTTTACATGCGCCAGTTTCCTGACTGGAGAGATACTCAACCAATTGGCCGCTCAGCTCAATATACCAGATTGTGTCAGCAGACTCAAAAGATGCAACCTCCTACAACTAGATGATTTGTAGACAGTAGTTTTACTAATAAGAGAGTTGCTCCTGATGGGGAATAGCTCTTACCTGCCAAATCCTCCTTCAACTCATCTGCTCATAGTTTTAAACTGATATCAAGATAAGAACAGAACGAAAAAAAAAATGCACCTGTCTTGACGAATGTCCGTCATGATTGAGGAGCCACTTTTCGTATCTTAATGAAATTAATATACTTATTTAGTCGTAAGTTTAAAAATGTTGACCACCATTAAAAAAATATATTGAAAATACAAAAGAAAAGGTTTAATACAAATAAGGAAAGTATGCGTCACAACCCATGGGAATTCTGTGCAATACAGTCCCTAAAAGCTGATTTTGGATAATAGCCAGAGTGATAAGTTGATTTTTTTGGCCATATGTTAATAATAATGAATTGTTATCTTACCCTTCTTTAGGAACAACAACAATAGCCCGAGCGAGGTCCACCTCAGTCCAGAACAGCACTTTTCTGTACCTCTGCTCTATGCTAATGACTTCAATTTTATTGGTCTCGCCATCTGTCCAGTATAATTTATCTGTATACCAGTCTATAGCTATACCGGTTGGCGTTATTAATCCTTCTGATACTATTCTAACCTGCAAATAGATAAAACTTTCCTTAGTAATCATTTAGGATAATAATTATTAAAAAAATTGAGCTTTTTACTAACAAATTCACACATAGATTCGAAATTCACATTCTCTATATTATTGAATTAAAAATCTGCTAATCAACTGATTCAAAGCTTATCACTGTTTAGCAAATGCTCGAGATTAATTAATAAAAGGTATTTGATTTTTCATTTTGGTGAAAGTTCTGGTTGATTTTTAGTAAACCCAATAAAATATCGCCTAACCATGTGATACTGATCATAATCAGAAGTCACACTTATTACTTGAAGACGAACCAGTCTATTTTAGAAGATTAAAATTTAAGACATTTCAAGTGTTTAATAATTAATAAGCTTACTGGTAAGAAAATAGCATAGAATTAAGACATTGTGCTGCGAATTTGACAATAATAACACATAATATAACACGCCTGTATGTCCCAAAGGATTAGGCAAAGGGGCACTAAGTGCTCTTTAAATTTAGACAATACTATTCATTATCTTACCTTATCTCCTACATGAGTCTCATTATAGCTCATACACTGTATCAACTCTGCGGTCTGATCTGACCAGCATATAAGATCCTTTCTGTGAAGGAAGTCCACAGCTGACCCCTGTTCCAGGTCTCTCACTATAGTGTTCACTTTGCCAAGCTTGGACGTGTTCACTACTCGTATGTCTGATGCCGTTGAGTATAGTAATATTGGGTTGCTAACTACTGCATAGAATCCTGAAACAATTGTGTTTGTTTAGTAAATTAATTGTTTTTACAGGGATAATACCATTCTATAGCTATACAATATATAAAAAAAAAATGCTTAGTGTAGAAATAAATACTTTGTGAGCATCAAAGTCCTATATAGGTACTTAAAGACGACTAGAAAATGCTTGAAGAGGTGCAACAGATTCCCCAGTAAAAATCTGTCTGTCAAGTTTGAAGAACTTGAAACTATACAATAGTGTGCAACGTCAAGTCTGAACGGTGCAACGGCAAAATTCAAGTCTGTCAAGTCTGTCTTATTCCGAAGTGTATGAAACTGAAACAACAAATGACGCCTTCAATAGACTACACGATATAATTACCCTTTTCTACAATCTATGCTTTCCTATAATTAAAGTAAAAATAACTTGTAAACAAGTGAAAAATAGAGGGTTAACCAAGAGTATAAAAAGATGCTGCATTAGAAAACGAACATTATATTTAAAATACCATCTCTACAAACATAACAAAAAACAAAACAAAAAAAAGTATGATGACTACACTCATATACTGAAAAAATGCATACACAAGGCTCAGCAGATTAATAGCTCAGACTACATTAACAAGGCCAAAAATACGAGTAAAGCGGCTTGGAACATGATTAAAACAAACACAAACAATATGACAAGTAACTCTGAAGTTGACGTAGTTATTGCTAACAGTAAAGCTTATGACAATCCAAATCAAATATGTGACTTATTTAATAATTATTATATATCCCAAACAAAATCGACCAATAAGCCTCACAAAAATGTGCAATATGACATGAAACTAACCACTCCTCAAAATCCTAAAAGCATTTTCCTTACACCAGTAGATGAATCAGACATTTATAAAATAATTCACAGTCTAAGAAACACTAACTCGACTGGATATGATGACTTGAGCACTAAAGTGTTAAAAATATGTGCAATGACTTTAGTGTCTCCCTTAACTTATATTATTAACCTGTCCCTTACAGAAGGAGTATTCCCAACACGTCTTAAAAGGTCAATTGTAAAACCTCTCTATAAGAAAGGTGCAAAAACTGACATGAGCAATTATCGCCCAATAACTTTAATCCCAGTCCTATCCAAAATATTTGAGAAAGTTATGTGCATTAAAATAGAAAACTTTTTAAAAACTTGTGATATTCTTAAAAAAGAACAGTTTGGGTTTAGAAAGGGCAGTTCCACTACTTTGGCATGTTTCGCACTAATGAAACACGTAACTGAAAGTTTAAATCAAAAATCGAAGATTAGTTGCGTGTTTTTAGATATGACAAAAGCCTTTGATTTTGTTTGCCATAAAACACTACTTTCAAAGCTTGAGCATTATGGAATCGGGGGTAAGGCCAACGACTGGATAAAAAGTTATCTTTCTGAAAGAGTACAATGCGTGGAGATAACAAAAACAAGTCAAAAGGAAAAAAAAACCTATAGGTCGGCATATAAACAAAATAATTATGGCACGCCACAGGGAGGTATCCTATCCCCACAACTTTTTTTAGTTTACATCAACGACATTCCAGAGGCGATAGGCAAAGATTGCATACTATTCGCTGATGACACGACAATAATTATTAAGAGTGACGATAACAAAAACTTAGAGAATGAAATCGTACAAACTTTGGATAAAGCAATCGATTGGCTAGAAAAGAATAACTTGAAAATAAATATGACTAAAACAAACATAATACAATTTCAAACATACAATGCAAACGTAAATAAATTAGACATTCTTTATAAAGATTCTCACTTGACCACTGTCGATAATTGTGTATTCTTGGGTATAACGGTCGATAAAAATTGTAACTGGAAAATACACATTGATAAAATTCTTACAAAAATAGATCGTTTTATATATGTCTTGAAAAGAATTAGACAAACAGTAAACTTTAACACTGCAATACTGGCTTATCATGGATATGTATCATCCGTACTTAGATACGGCATTATAATATGGGGTAATTCAGTAGTTTTTGACAGAGTTTTTAAAGCTCAAAAAAAATGTATCCGAGCAATTTGTGGAGCTCACTTTTTAGACAGCTGTAGGCCACTATTTTTAAAACTTAAAATTCTTCCCTTCCCATGTTTATATATCTTTGAAATATGTACTTTTGTAAAAATAAACTACAATTTATTTGAAACTAACACTGACAGGCCAAATAGCAGAACACGGCATAAAGATAGACTTCAGATGCCATCAATAAAGTTAGAATTATTTAAGAAAAATGTATACTGCATGTCGATTATTCTATACAATCATTTACCTAATAGTTTTCAAGACCTACCGCTGACTATGTTTAAAAAAATACTTTTCAAACTATTATTATATAAAAGATATTATAGCATTAAGGACTATTTGGAAGACAAGTCCATAGTATCTGTAATTTGTGAGTTAGATTAAGTGACATCACTGATTGTCAATACATTTGTACGCCATGTTATGGCAGGATATGCTGAAACTAATTTACTGTAACACCTTATGTACCATATTCTAGCAAATAAATATTTTGATTTGATTTGATTTGATTTGAACGTAATAAACATTACCTGACACGGGAAAATAATATATTACTGGTGTAGGAATCATATAATAAATTATTAGACACTTGTTAGCTAGCAGACTCCGTAATGCCATCAGACGAAAACAGATAAACTCAAGCATAATAATGTAAATCAAACTAAATAAACTTCCAGGGCATAAAGTTGGAGCCTGCTTACAAGTGCAACGGTGGAAATCGGTACATTATCCTTTAAATACCATTCATCAAGATAATTTTAGTTTGCAGTAATGATAACATGTAAATTATAAACAAAGTGACTTCTATCAAAGCATAAAGATCATACTCATTTGTAAATAAATCACAAATTAATTTTATCACGCAAAATATAGGTGTCAAGAAGTTCACATCTTTGATGATAAGTATGCAATGCAATGCGCACTCGTTCTGTATTCGATAGCGACTAATTAACGAATATAGACTTACCTTTTAGCTGTAGGAACATTAACAAACAAAACACATTCATAATATTTTGAATTATTTTGTCCGCGTGAAGTATTCTTCGGCGTTTTGTCATAATGAAAACAAATGCATATCAATCGTCCAAACCTCTAAGTGTTTATCTCACTTTAACACTAACTTGTTCAGCTCGTAAATTAAATAAGGCACGGTAAAAAATAATCAGGCAGCATTTTCGTCTTATTTATAGACTAGAAAACTACTTTTTATTAATTTTGGTTACAATTTCTCAGACAATGAGTTTGAGACACACAGTTTGAGTTAAGTTAAGAGATCAACAAACGCAGCAGTGTTGCCGTATCAAAAACTTAATTTGCGACGATCGCGAATCGCGATAGTTAGAAAAAAACAAATTAAAATAAAACCCATATAATTGAAATATTGGTCTGAAATTGCAGTTCCTTGGAGATTATAGCCGTAATACATAAATGAGCCTCTCTAATCAATTCAATCGATATAATTTCAAACAGGCACAGTAGAATGCAACCACGACAACTTTTATTTCAAACAAAATTAAATATACTCTCTTGTTTCACGCATTTATTATTTTAAATAATACATAAATTTAAGACACATTTAATTTTAAACATATTTTTCAATCATGCAACAAGCCATTAATTGTATATAATCAATCTACGAGATGGCGCTAGGCGTAGGAAGGTAGTAGGAATCCTTACTTATTTAGCTTTTGTCTCTTGGCAAAAGTTTTTATTTAATTCATTTTTAACCCCCGCCGAAAAAAGAGGGGTGTTTTATGTTTCACGTGTGTTGCTGTGTATCTGTGTGTCTTTCTGTGGCATCATAGCGCCTAAACGAATGAACCGATTTTGATTTAGTTTTTTTTGTTTGAAAGGCGATTTTGTCGAGAGTGTTCTTAGCTATGTTTGAATAAAATCTGTTCCGCCGTTCAAAAGTTATGGGCGTTTTACTGTTTGAATCGGGGTGTTTACAAAAGATACATGTGTCGGGGGTTTTGTAATTTTGAAATTTTACTTGTTGGAAGGGGTGGAGCAGTGCCAGGAGTGGGACAGAACAGACTACCAAGAAAACTAAATTGTGGCTATTCCTAGGTCAATTAGTGGCTTTATTATGGTACGATATGGAGTCGGAAAACGCCTCCTTATCGTTGTCCACTTGTATTGTGCCCAAAAGAGCGAGAAGAGTACAACCTGCCTCTCTGTTTAGCGTTTGTGGACTACGAGAAAGCCTTCGATTCGATCGAGACTTGGGCTGTACTGCAGTCTCTCCAACGGTGCCAAATTGACTACCGGTACATCGAAGTGTTTATACAAAAACGCCACAATGTCAGTTCGACTTCAGGATCAGACCTCGGAACCCGTCCTTCTGCAGCGAGGTGTGAGACAGGGAGACGTAATATCTCCGAAGCTCTTTACCGCTGCACTGGAGGATGTCTTCAAGATTCTGGACTGGAGAGGGCTAGGCATCAACTTCAATGGCGAGTACATCACTCACCTTCGGTTTGCCGACGATATAGTGGTTATGGCTGAGACCATGGAGGACCTCAGTACAATGCTCGATGATCTCAGTAGAGCTTCCGAAACAGTGGGTCTTAGGATGAACATGGACAAAACTAAGTGGATGTTGAATGCCCATGTTACACCCACTCCTATCAAGATTGGAGACTCTAGTGACCAGTGTGTGTTGCCAGTGATGACATATAGCTCTGAGACGTGGTCGCTTACAATGGGCCTTATCAGAAAGCTTACAGTCACTCAAAGGGCAATGGAGAGGGCTAAGCTCGGAGTTTCCTTGCGTGATCGAATCAGAAACGTAGAGATCCGCAAGAGAACCAGGGTTACCGACATAGCCCGAAGAATTGCCAAACTTAAGTGGCAGTGGGCAGGGCACTGCTCGCAGAACGGATGACCGATGGGGCAGAAAGGTTCTGGAATGGCGACCGCGAACCGGAAGACGTTGCGTTGGAAGGCCTCCCACCAGGTGGACCGATGACCTGGTGAAAGTTGCGGGGATCCGCTGGTTACGAGATGCACGGGACCGGTCAATGTGGCGACGCTTGGGGGAGGCCTATGTCCAGCAGTGGACGTCTTTCGGCTGATATGATGATGATTGTGCCCAAAAGACAGATGATAGATGAGAGATTTAACCGGTTACCGAAATAATAGAACACCCAGTGTGTCTCGCATGGATCCACGTTTTAGGCACTCGAAGGGTTAATAGGAAAAAATTAACAATAGGACCATTATGTGATTTTGTTGTTCATTGACTTAATGTCCTACGTCCCCTGGATGGGGCAAAGGGCTTCCACAGTAGTCCTCCATCGCTATCGGGCCTGAGCTTCACGCTTCACCTCGCTCTACGTCATACCGATGCTTGTCGGTTCCGCCAACACGGTGCGACGCCAGGTTTGACGGGGACGGCCACGCATTATTTTGCTTTGGGGATTCCAATCTACCGCTTGCTTCGGTATATGATCAGAATCCCTTCGCAGCGTGTGGCCAATCCAACTCCACTTGCGACGCTTGATTTGGCGGTCGATCGGGCTCTCCTAGCATTGCTCCAACAGCTCTACGTTGGTGATGGTCTCGGGCCAGTAAATGCCGAGTATGCGACGAAGACATCGGTCGACGACGACATGGATCTGGCGTGAGATGTCTTTTGTAACCTTCCAGGTTTCGCACCCGTAAAGCAGCACGGGTTTGACATTTGACCCGAAGATTTTGAGTTTAATCCTTCGGGTCAGTTTCCGCGATTGCCAAACGGGTCTAAGCTGCGCGAAGGTAGCTCGTGCTTTAGCTATCCTTAAAGCGATGTCATATTCACTACCTCCAGTTTCTAACACGACGCTCCCGAGGTAAGTGAACTTGTGGACGCGTTCCACTGCCTCCGTGCCAATCAGCAACGGTAAAGTATTCTTCACATCAGATCTCATGTCTTGGGTCTTCCGGGTATTTATTGTTAGTCCCGTTTCTGCTGCTTTCTGACTTAAATCTTTCAATTTAGCTTGCATATCAGCGTGGGTATGACTCAGCAGGCATAGGTCGTCGGCGTAATCTAACTCCTGTAAAACGTTGCATAATCCCCACTCTATCCCGCGGCGCTTGTTGTCGAAAATTCCGTCAAGAACGACTAAAAAGAGGAGCGGTGAAAGGAGACAGCCTTGGCGGACACAGGTGTCCGCCAAGGCTGTCTCCTGCCGTGTACTGCTATATGCTATATAAATGAAGATGTTTTCGCTAGACTTTTTCCGGGTATATAAAGGCTCCTTTGAGCTTTGATGTTTTAGTTCGATAGAAGGTGCCTGCGGACAGGCACCTTGCTGCTGAAATATAAGTAGAACAGTGATTCCTGAGTTTCATTTAAGTAGCGCTCTCTGGCTACGTCCCCACAGTACCTACCTACTGGGTTGGCTTCTCGGGTCTGGCAATTTTATATTGGGTTTTTTCCATCTGGAATCTCAGTAGAAGCCCGACGTCTGAAGTTTTGCCTAGTTAATGCCAGTAGGCTCGTCCCATTTTACATGGGACTTAAAGATAACTGGCGATTTTTGGGTGTAATAAGTGCACCTCTGCTTAACCCTTGGGGGATGGCGTGATGTTAAGTTATGTTATATGGAATAAATAAATAGGTAAATACTAGAGAGGTGCCAACTTTAGGTATATCCACACATATCAGGGCCGTGCCAGGGACGCGGACGGACCTTGCCCTGTTAGGGGCTCAAAAAAATATCGGTGTGTACATTTTATATGAACTCGTTCACACACGTCCGTGCACGGGCCAGCGACGAATCTTCAATGCCTAGGTCCGGCCCAGATATGTGTGGATAGACCATATGACTTGTCTTGACTTGCCGAGTTGTAATCCGATCACGGTTTCGGGAGTATTCGGCAATTGCCGTGACGCTTGGCATACAGCGGATTGGCGCACAAGTCAAGTCACAACCGCCGCCGCTTACGAGCGTTTCGGAAAACGTTTTGTTTATAGTTCTCGGCTTCGCTAAACTTCTGGGCCGCCCTGAAGTTGGCTTTCCGATGAACAAGGCACGGATCGGTGCTGTTTTTGTATGAGATTTATTACTGCGCAGTTATGTAGCCGACTTCAGGGGGCCAAGAAGTGTGGCGAGAACTATTGGTACTTCGCATTTTTTCTGAATTTTTCTTTTGCACTGGTCGGAGCGGTGTTTTGTGTAAAAAAATACTGACAATACCTACTTTTATTGTTCATTAAAATGAAATAAAAATTAAATAATTTCAAAAAGAAAGCCTGGTGTATGGATAATTTAAAAATACATGCAAAGTAAGAAGCCGGATAGTCGGCGCTTTTTGCTGAATAGTCGCCGACAAAGAAAGTGGTCGAATAGTCGGTTTACGTCCACGGAACGTCAATAGTAAATATCTACTTAAATCAAACCGAAATCTTACGTGAGCTAGTTGCAGAAATAGGTGCTCTTAGGTAGTAAGTAAGTAAATCATATGGAGCTCAACCATTATTACCTAAACGCCAGCTCAGTAAGATCCCACAATACCTACCCGAAACAATAACGCTTACTGCACCAAAACTACTAAGCGCTTAATTATCTCCGGAACACGCGATGCTCGCATAGAACAGCTCTAAATAGTGGTTGTTTCGATTTGGCTCGCTGCGGAATTGACTCGATTCTCGATCACCAACAATAACAAATAAGCACCGCTCTATTCAATGCAGGCGCAGCGCGATTGGCCGCTGTAAATGTTAAACTTGTTTCAAAGCTGAACGCCGCCAATAAATAGTTCAGCGCTTGATTTGGGTTTTAGATTATGATTGAAACTAATCCCTAGGTTTTGAAAGCCTGTGTCTTATTTGATAGAGAAAAGTTTTGACAAAAACATTTAAAGTTAATTAAAATTATGTTTTCCCTTTTCTAGAGAACAAGCTTTTGTGACAACAGTGAGAATGTTATGAGTAAGTGGATTACTGGATTAAGCTATTAGGTATTTGGTCTTTCTTATTGTTATGGTTAGTTGACATAGCAACTAGTTAATCATGGTTTCATAAAGTTAGACAGCAGATTAGGAGCAGCATGTCTCTGTCACAGGTTTACTGCTTGTTTCCGAATGTCATATGCCCGATGGCTAATTGCCCGCAGTCATGAGATTGAATGTCCGAATCGCCAAAATTCCATAGCATCGATGTACCACAATTTCGAATAGCCATAAGAGCGTCCGTTTTGCCGAAAAGCCATTACAACGATAGTCCTATCCATCGAATGTACCTATATCTAATAGCTCGACGTGCCAGCTTAGTAATTCGAAAGCTATTCAACCTAAACTATTCAAGAAGACTAAAAGAAGGAATATTACAGCACTTTTTCCTGCTGGCTGACACCTCAGAAAACTTTATTATAATGATTATAAGTCTACAAATAAGAGGAATAATCGTTATTCTGTTCACACGAAATATTTTGTGCAATAAAGCTGTGGGTCAAATTTTACATCTACGATCTAAGTAGTTTAAATTAGGAACCCTCTAATTGCAAGTCCTGACAACAGTGGCGAGGTGACAAACACGCATGCACGTAAACTTTGTCCCGGCAATATCCGACAGCTCCCGTCAACGCTGACAGCACTACAGGAGGCGTGTCAGTTGTCACACTTCGAGCAAATTAGTGTCGGGCGGGCGTGATCGTGATGCCACCGCACCGCAGGCAAACTGGCTGAGGTACTGGGCACTGAATGTGATTTCAATGTCAAAGGACCTCTAGACTGAACATACACTAGATACTGGTTGGGCAGGTAGCTACATAGCTGTCTACTGATATTGTACCTCATAATTACTTACTTGGAAGACAATTAGGTTAAGCTTGATTTTATAGATAAATTAGGTAATCACACTTGGGGTGCGGGTCAGGGGGGTGCGGGTCAGGTAACCTCCACGTTGGCCTAGTTGGTTGCTGGTCTCTTTCGGATACGTCCGGGGAGAAGAGGAACCCGCTGGGCTGGTGCACCCTGGGCACCGTCAATAACTTCCCATTCGTGGGTTCTTGTTGGCGGTGGCGAATACCTGACGGGGGAGGGAGGGGGGGGACTCGTCGCTCTGGGTGTTCCCCTGATTAGCAGGGGACACTCCAGACGCGACACAGGGGTAGGCTGGGTAGGTAGCGGTAGGTCAGCGGTGGGGCTCACTTCCAGGCCTCTGGGCGGGCCGCCTTCCCCTGCGGGGGGGAACGCCCGGGGCACCCCAGCTCTGCACCCTGCACTGCCCGGCTCTGCAGTGACCGGCTCTGCCCGCTCTGCACCTGGCTTTGCACTCGGCACTCGTGCGGTTTGAGTTCCCCGAGTGCACTGACCAGCTCTGCACCCTGCTTTGCCCGGCTCTGCATCCGGGTTTTGCCCGCTCTGCACCTGGCTCTGCAGCCCGGAATCTCTCCTGCGGGTGGGGGTGGCCGCGGCTCGGGGGCGGGAAGTGGGCCCACCAGGAGGACGACTTGTCGTTGCCGACCCTCCTTTGACGTGGGATGGTCGGCGGGGACAAGTCGGTGTTAGGAGGAGGCGGCGGAGCGTCGGTCTCGACGCTTCGCCGCACACGCGGAGGGCGGCGTCTGGCCTTCGCGGGCCAGATGCTGTATCGGAGGGGACCGTTAGGTCCAGCGCGGTGAGGGGCACGGCGCGGCACACCGTCTAGGTGTGCCCAGCGGGGGCGTAGCTGCGCCGTGCCCTGAGGAGGAGGTTGTGTGGCAGGTCCTCTCGCTTCCCGGTGTGGTAAATCCATGCTGGGGAGCGGGAAGGCCTGCGTGGCGGTTGCCTCCTTTTGCGTGGACGCCATGTCGCAAAAGGAGGCAGCGGTGGGGGTGGGAGAGGGCGGTTGTACGATCGCCTGCGCCCACCCGATGGCTGATCACTCACGGTCATTCCCGGGCCCCTGAGGGAGGGGCGTGCGGGGCCCGCCATTATGGTGGGCAGTCGTCGGCGGAGGACTGGACGTAAAGGCTGTGCCGGTTTCCCAGTCCTCCTCCACACAGACGATGCGGGAGTGCGCTGGTTTATTTTAGTGCGTATACCGGGCTTGCCCGGGGAGTCCCACATAGCCCGTCCATTCCCCCATTAGGCGGGTATGCGTAATGCATTTTTTCCCAGCGTGATCAAAAAAAAAAGGTAATCACACTTAATATTATTATAAAGGCGAAAGTTTGTGAGTGTGTGTGTGTGTGTGGCTGAACGGATCTGTAAGAAATTTGGCAAAGCGATAGGTTATAGTCAGGAATAGCACATAGGATACTTTTGATCCCGGGAATATGTTCCCTCGGGATCATTTTCGACATTCACGCGGGCGAAGCCGCTGGCAGAAGCAAGTCTTACAAAATTTTGGAGGGATATATGTTTGTAACTCAATCACGCCAGAACAGCTGAACGGATCTGGATTAAATTTGGCATAGATATTGTGTGGAATAGCACATAGGCTAATTTTTATCTCTGTATAATTTTCTCTTGGGATAGAAAAACACTTTTCACTCGGGCGAAGCTGCACGCTAGCAGTAGCTAGTAGCACTATAAAAAAAATGTTGCAAACTTGGCCAAAGATCGCCCAAGCAGGGCCACCGGCCACTTTCATGGGCACCGCCGGCAGGACTATTTTCTTGGAGATGCATCTTCAGCACTCCGCCTCGAATTAGATCGTCCTTTTGCCCATTTTCACAGAGACAGAACTAACTTAATGACTTATGCAGAAACGTCTCGGTCACAAATAAGAATTGAAGAGCGAGCTATACGGTGGCAATGGCATGGCGTTTGGCAACGATCATGGCTAAGGTATTGGACAGTCTGCTTGATACATGTTTGAAAAATATTTTAAAACTCCATGAAGCACAGTTTGGGTTTCAGCCCGGACTGTCAACTGAAACTGCTATCTTAAGTCTGAAGCATACTGTACAATATTATACCGATCGTAAGACGTCGTGTACGCCTGTTTCCTTGACCTCTCAAAGGCCTTCGATCTCGTTTCCTATGATGTGCTTTGGGATAAGTTGAGGGACAGAGGTACACCTGCTGAAATACTGAAAACATTCCAATACTGGTATGCCAATCAAAATAACCAGGTAAAGTGGTCCAACACTCTCTCTTCAGCGTATAGATTGGAATGCGGTGTGAGACAAGGGGGTTTGACGTCCCCTAGACTGTTCAATCTGTATGTTGATGGCCTCATCACGGAGCTCAGCAGCATGAATGTTGGATGTCGAATAAATGGGGTGAGCGTCAATAACATCATCTATGCGGACGACATGGTGCTGCTGGGTCCGACTGCTGGGGCTATCAGTAAATTGCTCAAAGTCTGTGAGACTTATGCTGCCTCTCACGGACTTAGGTATAATGTCACCAAAAGTGAATATATGGTTTTTGGGGCCGCTGGTAGATATCCGGACTCTGTTCCTGAGATTATAAAAATTAATCGACTACAGTTAAACAGAGTGTCCAAATTTAAATATCTTGGACATTTTATCACCGACGACCTTAGGGATGATATAGACATTGAGAGGGAGCGTAGGGCACTGGCGGTCAGGGGTAACATGCTGGCGCGTAAATTTTCTCGTTGCTCTGACCTAGTAAAAATTACTCTTTTTAAGGCCTTCTGTCAGAGCTTTTACACGGGTAATCTATGGGTCAACTACACCAAGCGTTCGCTGGATGTCCTGCGCGTGCAATATAATAATGCTTTTAGGATGTTGTTGCGGCTGCCCCGTTTCTGCAGCGTATCGGCAATGTTTGCTGAGACCCACACAGATGGTTTCCAAGCCATAATGCGCAAAAAAACTGCGTCGCTGCTGAGCAGAGTACGGCATAGTCGTAACTATATCCTGAGAGCTGTGGCAGAGAGCTTTACTCCAGATATCCGACATTTTGTGCGGAGAGTGATTAGATAGGAAACATGTGTTCCTGGCTAGTCATCCTCGGCACGCAGTGTTTATAATGTAGACTTTAAATCTAAATTAAACTAAACTTTAAATGATACTAACAATAGATTTTAAGCTTTTTGTAATACTAACCCAATATGGATCTCTGTTGTCCGAAATAAATGCATTTGAATTTGAATTATACGAGCTCGAAAATTTTAGCACCAAAAAAGAAAAGAATAAAAGATAGCTAGATCTCTACGACAGCTGTCAGTATCAATACAGTAACAATAGCGCTTGACAGGCTAACAATAACGTAGGTATACGTCAGTTTGACATATGTCGCAGAGATTAAGCTATCTTTTATGAAGCTTCGGGTTTTAGAATGTTTTTGTATATTTTATTGAAAGACGCCCATGTCCCCTATGGAATTAATTCTCTATCTCTAGTTTTTGGTTTTGGTACCAAACAGCAGGTATGAGTAGATATTTCATCATCATCACATCAGCCAAAATACGTCCAATGCTGGAAATAGGCCTCCCTCAAGCGTCGCAACATTGACCGGTCCCGTGCGTCTCGCATCCAGCGGATCCCCGCAACCTTCACCAGGTCATCAGTCCACCTGGTGGGAGGTCTTCCAACGCATCGTCTTCCTGTTCGCGGTCGCCACTCCAGAACATTTCTGCCCCATTGGCCATCCGTTCTGCGAGCAATGTGCGCTGCCCACTGCCACTTAAGTTTGGCAATTCTTCGGGCTATGTCGTTATCCCTGGTTCTCTTGTGGATCTCTACATTTCTGATTCGATCACGCAAGGATACTCCGAGCATAGCCCTCTCGATTGCCCTTTGAGTGACTGTAAGCTTTCTGATGAGGCCTATTGTGAGCGACCACGTCTCAGAGCCATAGGTCATCACTGGCAACACACACTGGCCATAGACCTTTGTCTTGAGACACTGTGGTAAGTTGGACGAGAAGATACCGCGCAACTGCCCGTACGCTGCCCAGCCGAGGCGGATTTGACGGTTAACCTCTTTCTCGAAGTTGGCCCTACCCAACTGGATCGTTAGTCCCAGGTAGACATAGTCGTCCACAACTTAGAGTGTAGAGTCTCCAACCTTGATAGGAGTGGGTATAACATGGGAATTCAAAATTACCTTGGTTTTGTCCATGTTCATTTTAAGACCCACTCTTTCGGAAGCTCAACTTAGGTCACCGAGCATTATACTGAGGTCCTCCATGGTCTCAGCCATGACCACTATATTGTCGGCAAACCAAAGGTGTGTGATGTACTCGCCATTGACGTTGATGCTTAGCCCTCTCCAGTCCAGAACCTTGAAGACATCCTCCAGTGCAGCGGTGAACAGTTTCGGAGATATGACGTCTCCCTGTCTCACACCTCGCTGCAGAAGGATAGGTTCCGAGGTCCGATCCTGAAGTCGAACTGACATGGTGGCGTTTTTGTACAAACACTTCAACAACTCGATGTACCGGTAGTCGATTTGGCATCGTTGGAGAGACTGCAGTATCTCTCGAATCAGTCTCGATCGAATCAAAGGCTTTCTCGTAGTCCACAAACGCTAAGCAGAGAGGCGGGTTGTACTCTTCGGTCTTCTGTATAACCTGCCGCAGCGTATGTATGTGGTCTACGGTGTTAAAGCCTCTACTCGAGAGATGCCCGAACAAGCCGGATTCCGGGCTTGTTCGGGAATCTCTCGATCTCTCTTAGAAGCTCTGGTTTGGCGGATACGATCCTGCCATCGTCGGTCTTCAGTTTCGTGAGCTGGCTCTGCCCAATAGACAGATCTCTTGCAAAAACCCTGGAGCCCTTATTCCGCTCAATCGCGTCTTTAATACGCTCAGTATTAAAGTGGCGGAGGTCGCTTTTCAAGTACTTTGAGATCCGTCTATTAAGCTGCCGGTATTTCAACGCATCGTCTGAAGACTGCAGGATCATCTCACGCCTTTCCTTCATGAGCTTGAGAGTAGGATCAGAGAGCTTTTTGTTTATATCTGTACGACGGGTCTTGAAAAACTTAGACCCGACCGTATGGACAGCTTCCACGAACCCATCGCTGTATTCGTCCACGGAGCTCCCTAGGCACTCGAAACGATTCTGGAGTTCGAGCTGAAAGCTCTCGGGTTTTTGGATCTGGATCTGTGCTGGACGGAGCGTAGACTTCATAAGTCGAGACCTTTCAAGCTTGATGTTAATGCTCAATGTGCCTCTTACCATGCGGTGATCGCTTCCGGTTTTCACCGAATTGATCACAGAGACATTGAACATTTGCTTCTTGGTTAACATGATGAAGTCGTTTTCGTCAGTCTCGTTTTTAGTTGCACCATCGGGGCTTTGCCAGGTCCACTTCCTATGCTCACGCTTTAGTTCATCATGTAGAGGCCCTCCTTCTCCATAAAACTACGTAGTACGTGATCCCGGTGGTTCCGACGTCCAACTCCAAATTGCCCCACTTGCAGCTCATCCGCGTCTCGTTTGCCCAGTTTCGCGTTAAAGTCCCCCATGACAACGGTGAAGTGAGTTTTGAAACCATGCATGGCTATAGATATCCTCATACATAGTCTCTGTCTCATCGTCGGGGTATGCCGAGGTCGGTGCGTAGACCTGTATGACCTTCAGCGAATATCTCGAGGATATTCTGAGTATAAGGTACGCCACCCTGGTCGACACACTCTCGATCTTCACCACGTTGTTCACAAGGGACTTGTGTACGATAAACACGACACCACCCTGGGACTGCCGGTCACCCTCTCGGAAATAGAGCAGGTTACCGGTTTTGAGGATTATCGAGTCCTCCCCCACTCTTCGGACTTCAGATAACCCTATAATACTCCATCGCAACCTGATTAATTATTCTTCGAGTTCAGCTATCTACTCGTCGGTCTGGAGTGTTCGCGTGTTGTATGTTGCCAGGGCCAGTCATCGGTGTATATTGTGGTAGCCGGGACCACTCCGGGGATTCTTCTCACCCTTTGCTACGCCATCGCCTCGCTACGGCGGCGGCGACGGCGGCGGCTACGGTAGCGAGGCGATGGCGGTACTCGGGGCCATTTTTACTTTGTGCTATTCATTTGGTTTGGGGGGTTGGCCTTAATCGCCACGCTTGGCAGGCGGGTTGGCGATCGCATTTTGTTGTTGAAGTGCACAGAGAACGCTGCTGCCCATTCTCTGGTGTATCCCTTAGTCGCCTCTTACGACACACCCGGGATGATATGGGATGGTGAGATTCTTTACGACCGACACCATCCAGAGTAGATATTTACTTTTAAAGAATAGTTTTGTCGATGTCCATGGCAACACTGGCAGCCCTAGGGATCCTACGCCCCTGTATTTTTATTTAGCGTTGATTGTACCTCCGCCTTGTACTGTTATTAAATCTAATTGTGTAAGTTTGTCGACTTCGTTTGTAAAACACGGATTACATTGCTGAGGGGAGTTATATGTGAGGGGAGGGACAATTATTTGTTTGTGCCTCTTAAGAAATTCAGAAGAAATGCCGTCCCAACCAACCGCTGAACCGTTTTTGAGAGAAGTTATAAGATGTTCCACCTCTGACTCATCGGTATTTAATAGCACAAAGGATTTTGATTGAGAGCAGGAGGTTGACGAAGGAGAAGGGGGTCGAGGGCTCTTGACAATTTTTTCAGCCAAATCACTGCCCACTTTGACGAAGTACGAATTAACCTCATTTAAGGAAGATTGCTTATCACTGGAGGATTCTAGAAGTTCATATGCGGACGACTGCGACCTAGTTAAGTTTGTGACATTCTGGATAACGTTCCATACTTGTTTTGAGTTCCTACCAGCTTTTTTAAATTCTAATTTTTCAAAATCTGTTTTAGCCTTTCGCAACAGGTTAGTACAATAGTTCCTGTACCTTCTATAGGAGACCTTGAGAATTTCATCTGTGGGGTTGATCTTTAGTTTTCTATATAGATTGTCTCTATGACGCATACACTTCAACAGCCCTGGAGTTATCCAGGGTTTGATAGGTCTGCGTCGGTGAGACAGAGTTATTGTTGTAGTATTTTTAGCTAATGCAGAAATAATTGGTTCGACTAAGTATTTAGTCGCCAAGTTAGGGTCCGTAGCGGAGTATACAAGCTCAAAATTTAAGTTCTCCATATTACTTGCGAGCTCATCCTCATTGACCTTGACAAAATAAGGCTGTTTCTTTTTGTCAGTTTTCCTCTTACAAAGGGCGAGCATAACTGCATAGTGATCGGTGATCGTGGTTTCTAATACGAGAATTTTTGCCGGAACAGAAGTTTTCAGGTTAGCGTGATCCAGGCAAGTGGAGCCATGGGTGGGGTATGTGTGACCCGTGAAAAGTCCGTGGTGTGCTAGAAGATCCAGATAGTCTAGAGAATGTTTAGATTGACAACCGTGAGCAATATCAATATTAATGTCTCCCATGAGGACAATGTTCCTGTAGGATTTAAGATCGTTAAGGATACTGTCCAGCGATTCTAAAAATATTGAAGGATCAGAAAAGGCATATGGTCTGTAAATAGCAACAATAGCTACGTAGGTACCTATAGTAATAACCAGGTAATTAGCTTCAGAAATTACTGGCTCTTTAACTTTTATATTAGACAAACTCGTTTTAGCATATACGATCACACCATCATTTTGGTTGTAATTATTTAAATTAATTTTAGATACCTACGTTATAGTGAATAGGTGAATGTGTGTGTGGGGATGTGTCTATGATGTATGTGTGGTGAGTTTTTGTTAGAGAGTAGTGAGTGTGAGGTGTTATTATGTGAAGAAATAGAATGCTAAAATAATGCAATATTAGGCAATTATACGAGAAGTGATTCAGTTTGTGCATAGTCCTGTTGAAGTAGCCATTCCAACACCTTAGCTTTCAATTTAAATTTATTACAATCGAGTATATTTAGTTTCTTATGAATTTTCTTATAGATTAGTGTACTTAATGTGAAGTATTGGTGTCTGGCAAAGGCGGTTTTGTGTCGTGTACCTGGGGGAATATTGGTTCGTTTATTGGGATCAGACGGTGGGACACTGGAGTGTCTTCTGAGAACGGATTGCAACACGAAGAGCTGACGAACTGTCAGTACCTTACAATCTGTGTATAGTTGAGTTGTTGGATAGCGATAAGGTTTTCGTAGCATCACTTTCAGTATTGCTCTCTGGGCTCTCTCCACTCTAAGAAAACTTGTTTTAGCTGCACCACCCCATACAGTAATGCAGTACCCCAGAACGGACTGACACAGGACATAGAACACCATTTTTAGAGTATCAGGGTTTGCTGAAACTCTAAGAGATTTGAAAGTATATATTAGTCTCAGCGTTCTCGAGGTTAGGGCATCAATGTGTTTGTTCCAGCGTAACCCGACATCTATTTGAACACCAAGGTATTTGACGTGATCGGTACGCGTGAGTGTTGGACACATACATGAGGATGCCAGTTGTGAGCAAGTGTGCGCTATTAGCGAGAGGGTGTGGTCTGGTGCGGTGCTCTGTCGGATAGCGAATGGAATATATGATGTCTTGTTACAGTTGAGGGTAAGCAGGTTTAGGTTGAGCCATTTTATTATTTTTCGTAGTGCCAATTCCGCGCTACTTTTAACACTATCCCATGTTGACCCGTCAACTATAACCACGGTGTCAACGGCATACACAAATATCCTCGAGTTGGGGAGGGACATTCTGCATAAGTCATTTACATATATATGAAACAAAATAGGACCCAAGATGCTACCCTGGGGCTCTCCGTAGGACAGGGTTTCTTCATCACTTAAGTGATCATCGATTTTGATTCTTTGGGTACGGTTGTTCAAATAATCCTTGAAGATTTGCAGTGCTATGCCTCTAACACCAAGCAGCTCTAATTTGGCAATAAGTATGGGAACAGAAACTGTGTCAAATGCCTTCGAAAGATCTAGGAATATTCCCAGACATTTGGTTTTCCTATCGAGATTCCTAGCAACCAACTGTGTCAAATCAAGCACTGCATCTTCAGTCGAGACACCCGAACGGAACCCATTCTGATTATCCGCTATGATCTTGTATCTATCCAAGAAGTTCTTAAGCTGGTTGCTAAGAATCCTTTCCAGCACTTTGGAAAGAGCAGGCAGAACCGAAATGGGTCTATAGTTGTTGACACAGCTTCTGCTCCCACCCTTGTGGATTGTGTGCACAATAGCTTTTTTAAGTGCGTCAGGAAAAACACCCAGCCGGAGACAGCTATTAAAGATATACTTCAAAGGTTTTACCAGTGTCTGACGGCTCATTTTTAGTACAATAGGCGATATGCCATCCCAACCTAACGCACAGTTGTTACGTAGCTGCAAAATAAGAGACTCCACTTCAGTTTCGTCTATATCCAGCAGCACGAGGGAGTTAGCGGGAGATAGTGGGGTGTCATCACCAATATTCAGAACCGGACCGTTCATATTTGCGGGACACTGACCCTCTGATAGAATTTTATCCGCTAAGTTGTTTCCTACATTACTGAAAAATTTACAAACTTCATTTATGGAAGCTTTAGGACTGTCACATATCCTTAGTAGTTCAACAGGACTGGTTTTTATTTTAGCTGTGTTTGTGATAGTTTTAATAGTGTTCCAGAGGGCTTTGGGGTTATTTTTTTCTTTCTCGATTTCACTTTTTTCGTAGGCGATTTTTAGTTTTCTAAGCAGATCATTGCAAAAATTGCGGTAGCGTTTATATGTTATTTTAAGAATTATATTATGTGGTTCTTTATTTGATCGTATATGCATTTTGTCTCGATTTTGGATACACTTCAACAGGCCTGGGGTTATCCAGGGTTTGATGGTCCTTTTTTTAATTGGTACTTTGATATATTTAATGTGCTTAGCAATCACCGATTTTAACATAGTTATGAATGTGTCCATCATTGTATTTGGGTCGTTAATTTGATAAATAGCCGTAAAAGCCAGGTTTTCTAGCTCTAGCTTAATTGCCTCATAATTTACGGTAGTTGAATAGTGACACGTTTTGCGACAAGGACTTGCATTTTCGATAGCAAGGACAATAGGTTTATGGTCTGTGATGTGTGATTCAAGAAATAATGTGGTGGTAGGTAAGCCAGATTTTATGAACGCGTGGTCAAGACAATTTTCAAGCCTAGTAGGTAAAAGGTGAGATGGCAGTAGCCCATGCGACGAATTAAGTATGAGGTAATCTAGACTTCGATCATTTCTACCGCTCATCTTAATATCAATATTTAAGTCACCCATAAGAGCAATGTTCTGCCATTTGGAAAGTTTTGTGTAAATATTATTTAAACTATCTAGGAACATATCAAAAACTTCCCTAGAGTTGTGTGATGGGGACCGGTAGACTACTACTATCGCAATTCTTTTGTCATCAATTTGGCAAACTAGGCAGTTTCCACCCATAAACGTGGGTTCCCACACTGAGACTTGCAGACCAAGTTTCGCATATATAACGATTCCATCGTTCTGGTTCGAGTTTATGTCCGTACGATATGATTGGAAACCTTGTAATATAGATAAATTAATTGCCTTACTTAGCCAGCATTCGGTCAAAACGATGATATCGAAGCTAATGTTTGATAATTGCAGAAGTACCAGCAATTGTTCAAAATTTTTGTTTATGCTTCTTATATTTAAATGTAGGATTTTTATAGTACCATCGGAATTCTTAACAAATTTAATACAGTCTTCTGGGCTACAAGTTAGTGAATTGCCCACGCCTATTGTTGAGTCTAGTTCAGAGTTGATATTATTTATTAAAGCCATTTGAAAACAATATAAGATCCAAAGGACTGACCTGATTGCGTGGTATTTGACTGGGCATGCAAGTTGAGTGCAAAGAAACTGGAAGATTGTTTGCCTGTTTTCGCAAAAAATGTTGTGTATTGATATTGGAATACGAAAGTAAATGCTTATTTATGACTAAAGGATAATTTCTATTGGATAGTCACTTTTGAACAGAAAGTTTTTCTAAGCAGTGTTTGGTTTTAATAGTGATGGATTTCAGGCCCTCTTCCTTGCGTAGTAGGACTTTACCATTAGCCGTCCAGCAGAATTTGAAGCCATTTGCATTAGCAAACGCTCGGGATTCAAAAAAGAGTTTTCTTGTGGTGCCAGACAATCGATCCGAAACGTAAATTGGTGTTCGAGTTCCAGAGAGACCGATGTGCTCAGAATTTAATTTTTGAGAGTAATCTCGGTTCTTATTAAATTTTCGGACTGCAGCAAGGACATTATTTTTGAGAGTGACGGTCTGAAATTCAGCTACAATAGACCTCTTGTCGCCTTCCTTATTGGGAATACTATACACATCACGTACGTCGGATGGAAGAATATCTATATTCAGAGCTTTGCATGTATCAACTACAAGAGAAGGCAATGGTGGTGATTTTTTCTCAGCTGGTAACAGGTTTCTTATTTCAATAGTTGAGCTACGGGCACTAACCTGCATATCCATAAGTTTACGCTCCAGATCTTCGATATGATTTAGTAGATATATGCGTTCCTTACCAAGATCCTCGACACTGGATTTAATTTCCTCATATTTTGCATTTGTAAACATTATACTTTTTTCCATTTCCAAATAGCAATTGTGGATCTTTTCATTTTGCAACTTCACTTCACCTACATCCGAGCTAAGTTTATGCAGAATTTGTTCTTGGTCTTTCTTCCACGATGATAACATTTCCATAATTTCATCTTTAAAATCTTGCACGAGAGGTGGTATTTAAAAAAACCATGTCTTGAGAGGTATTAGTAATATCAGGGTTGGAAGCAGAATGCTGGATTTCTTTTGGCGATGCACGTTGTGTTTTAGGCATGTTTATTAAGAAGTTCCAGCTGAGCGTTTACAAAAACAAACAAGCGAACGCTTCGTAGTCGATAAGCACGTAGCACAGTGATTTGATGCGAGGTCGGTGTTGCGTAGCACTCGTAGCCGCGCAGCACTCGTAGCCGCTCTGCACGTAGTCCGGTTGTTGGTTTTGCGTAGCACAGGTGGTAGGGATCGGATATTTTGCGATGATGCGTCAGCGCAGCTCGGCTTGTCGGTGTACGTTACCGACTCCCGTGCGTGAGGTGGGCGGTTCGAACCCGACCCAAACTTCCAATCGCGGCGGTCTCCACCACTTTGTTTATTAAGGTTATTGACCGTAATATTGTTGTCACTTTCGCGGGGAGTGGCTTACTCGTAAAGACGCTTTAGGAAGAAACGAGAATTTGAATATTGGTCCTAGACCAATCACAATTTATCGTAGTGGAATTTCAACGTAAATAATTTGTGGTAGATGCACGCGTCCGCTCACTTAGGCGCTCAACAGCCGAATCCACATAGGTAAATAGGTTGCCTAGCCAAATCGCGTACCGATGGTTTTAATTTTAAATAAAATTTTACATCTAAAATCTAGCCATAAGCTTTATATGGTTGGATTGGGAATACAATGAATCTTACACCATATAGTCCTAGACCCAATCCCAACCCACTGACCCCACTAAAAGTGGAAAAAGGTAGGAAGAAGAAGAAGAAATTCTATAGTCGTCATTCTCTATAGCTTTAAAGTAATTTTGAAGAATATGAAATTTATTTTAAGTACCGATGCCCCATTATCAAGCAAGAATACAAAGCTTGGACTACCTTTATATTAAAAGACATTAAACTCATACTGGAGTGCCTCACCGAATTAATTAATTAAGCTATATCATACAGGGTGATGTTTTAACAGGGAACGTAATGGCAGGTGTAAATCTTGAAATATTTAACGGGTTGTTGTTCAAGTTTGTTTAAACTGCATTTTCTTTTTATTAGCTTTATGAGCAGTGGTGGCCACATGGTATCGGCTGCGACTTACAAGTTGTAGGTCGTGGGTTCGAGCCCAGGCAGGCGCTTTCCTTTGTGTAATTATTTCATCACCACTGCTCTCAAAACGGTGAAGGAAAACATCGTGAGGAAACCGACATGTCCTAGAACCAAAAATTCGAAGACATGTGACATCCACCAACCCGCACTGGGCCCGCGTGGTGGATTACGGCCCATTCCCTCTCACTGAGAGGAGGCCTGTGTCCTAGCAGTGGGAAAATGAATAGGCTGGTGATGTGATGTGAAGTAATAGGTTTTTGAATCTGTCATCAGTTTAGAAGCAAAAAGCTAATACTATAAAGGAAAAAGAAAGAACAGCAATTAGTCTCTACCTCTATATATTTTTTGTATATTTATATATCGTAAATTCAGACGCAAAACAACAAAAATTGGGCATTTGACGAGTATATGCCCAAATGTAGTTTTAGCAATTTGAAACCGAGAAAATAATAAAGCCAGGACTTGGACGAAAAAACTTTTCGAACTACAGCTGGTAACAGTTAGAGCTGACAGTGATACTTGTCAAACAACTCACCCTGTATATTGAAAGGTTCATGAAGTGTGTAATGGCCGTTGACAAAATTAATAATCTCGAAGAGGGTGTGAGCGTTTCAAATGATATCATTATACGCTATTATTCGGATGATGAAATTAATTACGTCCCTACATAAAATTTACATATTTTCTGCTGCGTCGTGCTAAGCTGTTCAGTGGTATTGAACGAGGTAGAGGTAATCTGTTTATATAATCGGTTCTCATATTTGTGAGGAACGGAACCCTAAATAGTTTGTTGCCTAAAATAATAAAAATAAATTTATATGTACCTATTCTGTAGAATAGAATATACTTTATTGTACACCAAAAAAAAAATATCACATTTATTTTACAGGAAGAAATTCCTAGTGTGGGGCAACTTTTTTTTTTTTTTTTTTTTTATTTATTTATAGGTCAATCTGCGATCAGTCCGTGGACTATAATCAGATGGGTTGAAGTATGTAGAGGTTTTAGTGAGTTAGCGCCATCGCCCTAACTATCCTTATTAGAATAGCACATTTGCTCTTTTCAGGCGGTTAATTGGATTACACATTAGAAGCGTGCTTGTCAATGGGTTAGGGTGATGTTTCATTCGATCTGTATATTTGTCTTTGTACTGTTTGGATTCTTCCATAACAGTCTTCATGCTGAGGTATTCATGAATCTCTGAGTTGCGGGTGAACCAGGCTGCACCACTTATAGTCCTTAGGATGTTGTTTTGAGCTCTTTGGAGGCAAAGGATGTTTGACTTGGAAGCCGATGACCATAATTGTATTCCATAAGTCCAAATGGGTTTTATGACTGAGCTGTAGACCCTGAGTTTGTTGCTCAGAGACAATGTTGACTGTCGGCCAAGCAGCCACAAAAGATTTTTAAAGCGATAGTTTACTTCGTTGCGTTTTTGCTTGATGTGATCTTTCCAAGTCATACGTTGGTCCAAGTAGAATCCTAGGTATTTAACACATTTGGTTTGTGGAAGAGGATTTTGGCCGAGATTGATTGTTGGACACAGTTTCTTTCTCAAAGTGAATGTGATATGGTGAGATTTGGGGACACTTGCTTTTACGCGCCATGTGCTCAACCAGTCACTCGTTAGTGTAAGTTGGTTTTGGAGGATTCTACTGGCTTCGGCTGGGTCATTATTTGTTGCAAGAAATGCGGCGTCATCCGCGAAGGTCGCCACCGTTGTATTAGGAGCTTGAGGAAGGTCATGGGTGAATATATTGTACAACACAGGACCAAGGACTGAGCCCTGGGGTACTCCAGCGCTGCAGGTATGAAGAGCAGAACGCGCGTTCCGTTGTTTCACTTGGAACATCCTGTCTTTCAGGTAAGACTTCATCAGAAGATAGAATGAAGGCGGAAGAGTATGTTTTATTTTGTACAATAGGCCTTTATGCCATACACGATCAAAAGCCTGCTGGATATCGATAAATGCTACTGAGCAGTACTCTTTCTTCTCAAGGCATTGTCTGATAGTGTTGTAGACCCTATGTACTTGCTCCACTGTAGAATGCTCTTTGCGAAACCCAAATTGGTGATCGGGTATAACATTATTTTCCTCAAGATGCGGTCTTAGCCTAGTCAGCAAGATGCGTTCCCAGAGCTTGGACAGTGTTGACGTAAGGCTAATGGGCTTGTATGCTGTGACTTCATTGATTGGTTAACCGTGCTTGTGAATCATCATTATTTGCGACATTTTCCATAAAGAGGGGAAGTAGCAGACGCGGAAGGTTGCATTAAAGAGGTTGGTAAAGAAAACAATGCATTTCCTGGGTAGCTCCTTTAGTAGCCTTGGTGTAATTAGGTCGAAACCGGGGGCTTTATTTACTGATAAATTGGATATCTCTCTGGCTATCTCTCTTGGCGATGTTGGTCGCAGCGGAGCACCTGGTTTTATCTCTTCATTTAGTTCAATATCTATTTGTGGATCTTCAGGGCCATCGCTTTCATTAGGTTTAAATACCTCGACCAGATGGGCTGCAAATACTTCGGCTTTTTCTGAGTCAGTACGTGCCCAAGAGTTGCCTGTTCTAAGTGGAGGTAAGCATTGCTGTGGTTGACCCATAGCCTTTGTAGCTTTCCAAAGGGAGTGGTGACCGTTTGCGGTTGGAGACATCATTTCCAGTTTTCGCTTAAGACATTCGTTGGCTGCTTTATCAAGAGAGGTTTTTAGATCTGCTATCGCTCTGTTGAGTCTTGTTCTGTCCTATCTGTTGCGAGAGAGCTGCCACACTCTACGTAGCCTTCGTTTTTCCGATATTTTATTGCGAATCTCAACTGGTATTGGTAAATAACGGTTTGTTGAATCCATTTCGGGAGTATTAGACCAAGCTGCCACTTGCATCAAGTTAGTGATATACAAGCACGCATTTTCAATATCTTCATGAGTTTTCAGGGGAATATTGAGGCAGATATTCGATTCCAGATAAGCTCGGCAGGTTTCCCAGTTTGTTTTTGCATTATGCAAGCTATCATTTTCTGTTTCGCGATGTATGATTGTTGTGCTTATAATTAAAATAACAGGTGTGTGGTCTGAAGAACCATCGAGGCTAGATTCCACGTGGACATACAGGTGGCATATATTTTTGGTGATGTAGAAGTCTAAGAGGTCTGGGGTCTTTTGAGTGTCAGTGGGCCAATATGTCGGCTCGCCGGTAGATAGTGGCATCAGCCTATTTGCATCAACGCTTTTTTTCAATTCACGACCTCTTGTTACTGTTGTTCTGGCTCCCCAATAAGTGTGCTTTGCATTCCAGTCTCCGCCAGCTATGAATCGATTCCCTAGCGTCTGGAAGAACTCCGTGAACATGGCTTCCTTGATAGAATGACGTGGTGGACAGTATACCGACGAGAGGTTTAGGTGCCCAGAGCGGTCCTCTATTCGCACTGTAGTAGCTTGCAAGTAGTTGCTTGAATAAGGTGGTAGTAGGTTATGCTTTACACTGTTTTTGATAACAATCGCCGAGCCAGCGTGAGCGCCACCATCGGGGTGAGATGTGAAATATACACTATATCCTGGAATGCATATACGGCTTCTAGAAGTCGTATGTGCTTCAGATATAAGACATGCATCTAGCTTGTTAGATTAAAGGAAAATCTCCAATTCAAGTGTATTCGGTGCGACACCGTTAATGTTCCACGTTGCGATGTGTAGTGAAGTCATTTTGATAGTTTGGATACGAGTGTTGTTATAAGACCCAGCATGGAGCTTATTTGTTGAATTAGAAGATCGATCTTTTCACTTTGCCTTAGGAGTATATTCTCTAGTACAGAGTTCGTTGTGTTGTGTTTCTCATAGTTCGTAGTTGGTGCATTGGCATTGCCAGTTACAGCTTGTGCATAGGTCTTTTGGTGTGGTAAATTATGGTCTTCGGTGATTAGACTGGGCGGAAGGCAATCCAGTCAATCACCATGCCAACTATAGAGTTGGCATGGTGATTGACTGGATTGGCTTCCGTGTTTGTGGGTTATTTTTATGTCTCCGAGTAACTAGTTCTTTATAGATTTGACAGCCTTTGTAGTTAGCTGGGTGATCACATGAGCATAAAGCGCACTTGGCTGGTGTGTTTCGGTCTTTTTTTATCACAATCAGAAGTTCTGTGATTTTGTCCGCACTTGACACATCTAAAAGGCCTCATACAATTGTTCTTGGAGTGTCCATATTCTTGACAGCGTTGGCATTGGACAATGCTTTTGGATTTTTGAGGATCTTCTATTTTTATTTTTTGGTTGTATATGTACGTGATGTTTTTAACTGCTGGATTGTCATTGCTTGGTTCAAGATTGACAAAAAACGTGGCAGTTGGTTTTTTGTCAGGTCCGTATCGCGCATTGACTATTTCACCCCTCACTTTGTTGCCAGTAGACTCAATAGCTTCAATGATAGCTTCATGTGGAGTGCTCTGGTGGAGATTTTTGATGACAATGCGGTAGCTTTTGGTGTCCTTAGGCGTGAAGGTATAGCCAATAAGACCGTTGGCTCTTATAACAGCTATAACTTTCTTGTATTCATCTGTGTTGCACGGAAGTACATGCAAAAGACTTTTGTTTATTATCTTAAGCTTAAATTGGTCTTTGTTGCTTACTGTTTCGATTAGTTTTGAAAGCTCTTTTACGTCTTGTATTCCATATAGCACAATCGGTGGAGGTTTATTAGGTCTTTTAGGGTTGCTGTTAAGACCTAGATTTTCAACAGGGTCCAAGGGTAGATTTTCGAACCTGTTACTGGTTACAGTTCCTTCAGCCTGTGAAGGTGAATCACTTCACACATCATCTTCCTCTTTTTGTTATGGCGGGGAGTAGGGACTAGTTGCCAAGGAGGTGGAGCCGGATTTTGGCCGCTTGCTTCGCAAGGGTTATTCGGTTTGCTGAGTTTCCTTTTCCATGACTTCTGTTTCAGGTTGAGTTATTTGCGTTGTGTTTATTTGCTCAATGGCACTCATTGATGAGGACCTGTGTCTGGTAAATAGTCCAGGATGGAATACTTGTTGAGTAAGGTTTGGTTTGTAGATTTATTATTATTGTTATTGCTATTATTTGTTTCCAAGAGTAGGGCAGAACCAAACCATCGCTCTCAGGGTGACGCTCAATGGAGGAGATTAGATATGTAAATATTTTTTTTGTTATTATGGCATCAGTTTTCCAAACGTCAAATGACATTTTAAAGTTGAAATAACATAGCGAATCTAATACGAATTTGACGAAAAATATATTTTTTTTTTTTTGAAGGTGGATCGAAAAAACTTTGAAAATTAAAATGACACTTTCGTATTTAGTTCACTGATTATTTGTTTGAATAACTATTTATTTTAGTCCAAAAACAGTTTTACACAGTTATTACACTATGAAGTACACTTGCACTATGATTTTGAGCATTATACTTATAGATTAACGCGAAAAATCACTAATTATCCAGCAGCGTATCTACGCGTGTTGACAGTTGACAGTCTGCCACTGTCAACTCAAATTAAAAATAATTAAAAAATTACAGCAACTTAATACTATACTATACTTTATTAGTAATCCAATAATCATGTCAATAATTATGTATATCTAACTAAGCTAATGAGAGGTATGAAACTGTTTTTTATTTTTCATACATTGTTTTATATCAGGCTTGATAGAAGAGTCTTTTTTTTTTTAAATTTTCTACCGCGGACATGTGGCAGTCCACGCTCTTTTTTTATTGTGTTTATATTTTGTTTGTTTTTTTTTTACATAAAAAATACAATTGTTAGACTCCTACGATGGACATTATTTTAGGCTTACTTAACTAACTAAGTCTACGTGAAGAGAGAAGTCTCATATTAAGTTCGGCATCCATTCTATTGCGGTATTTGGTTTTTGTGGATGCATAAGTCGAGATTCCTGTTTCACACAAGTAAGAGGTTGGGATCGGGATAAGAACATTCTGTTTTTGTTTTTCTTTAGAACCTTATTTTTCTTTGGTATATTTTTTTATCATGACCAGTATTTTCGAGGAGCCCCTACAGAGGTTTCACGGAGCCCTAGGGTTCCAAGGAGCACACTTTGAGTAAGGCTGGTTAAGAGGTACCTTGTTACGTGGTAATGTTGCCAGTTCAAAATATTTTTTTGTGATTCTGCATGGTCAGCAAATAAATGTTGGTATTAGAACGAAAAATTCGAAATACGAGACATACCTGAACAGCAGTTTTTTATTTAATTAACTAAGAACAACCAAAAAAAAATTAAGACTTTTTATTCTTCGTTTTAAAGAGTAGGTACGTCCCAATAGATACTAAGTAATTCTAGACTCTAATGTTCTCTTCACAGGTTCCATTTGTGGACAAACGAAGCTTAGGTACCTACTTTAACGAAAACAAAGCAATAAACAAGTTAGGTACATCGCAGATACGCTATAATGTGTACCAGCTAAGTAATAGTTGGCGCTCGTTTGCACCACCATTGTCAAAATAATGGCGGGCACCGCTATTTGGCGACTGGATACGGGGTCACATTACACCAAATGGTTAATTAAAATATCTACGGTTATTAGTGCGTGTATCCGAACTGTGAAATCATTTCGGTGAAATGGAGCAATGAAAGAGCGTAAACGTGCGGCCGTTGGGCCGTTGGATGAGCTACGCATTATGTTAAAATTATGCGTTTTACAGACAGTTAAGGACTTTTTAACGCGGACATCTGTCTGTATCAATATGCCAACCTGTGAAAAGAGTTTTTTCTGTTTTAAAATTCAGTTATGTAATATTTATGTTAAAATTTCTCGGTGGCCATCTCTGTCTGAAAAGAAGGTTTTGATCATTCGGTGCATCATTAGAAAATGAGAATGGAATGGAGAAACTGCCTCGTTGGTCTATGGGTCACAAGTGTTACTGTTAAGCATGAGGTGCTATGTTTGTTTCCCGGTTGGGATTTCTTATTGAGTGTTTGCTTCTGGAATTTCGCAGTAGCAGTTCGGAGTGTTTTGTGGCCGGTTGATGGCAATATAAGCTCGCTCGCAATTACATGGGGATTGGACGTAACTGGCGAGCTATGGAAGTATTAGTACTAGTACTATTCATCGGGTGTGTAACGTTTGAAATAATAACAAAAGATCATATGACCTAATTTCATTTATATGCTTTTTCTTAAACATGCTTGGAAATTTGAGAATTATTTTGACAACCTTCTTCGAGATAAAACGAAATTGCTGTACTGGCAATATACATGCGAGCAGTGGCCAGCAAAAGTTGTATGAAAATCCCATGGAGCACACAAACGAAAATCCATATCTGTCGTGTTTAGCAGCCAAATAAATTACATAGTAAACTTATATCTGTCACAGTAAAAATATACAAACAGTATGGAAACTGCCTACAAACGCTCGAAACGGCACACTCACACAAACTTACGCACCGACGAGACCGCTCGGGCACTTTCGAGGTAATGTCAGTACCAAGTGCCGCGTCGCGACCAGTGGTCACGTATGTTTGTTTAAGTGTGCCGTATCGAGCGTTTATAGGTAGTTTCCATACTGTTTGTATATTTTACTGTGTATCTGTCGTGTATTTTAAAAATGAAACGATCTTTTACTCCGAAAGATGGTAACCAAGGAGGTAACTTATCAAAGGTTTTATTTAAATTTCGATCTGGCTTGCATAATTAAATAGAAAGCTGTTTATTGAAAAAAAAACAAACGAAAACTTTATCGCGGGAAAAAATATTGTTCGTTGTTCGTCATTGATTTTGAAAAGTAATTGTATTTGACAAAATGAGTTCTAGGTACTACTTAGTTTTAATTTCCGCGCATTATTTGAGAAAAGTACTATGCAAACCTTGGCCACAATTAACATTTTTGTATGTATAATGAACATTTTCTATAAAGCACATTTGAATTACTTATTGTGAATTTAGTATTTAATTTAATACCCTTAATATTCAGTTATTATTATATTTAAAATCTATAAGTAACGTTTAATATAATTTAGAAATAGGTCGATTCTTTTGGCTGCTATTCCTAGAGTGATTAAAAAACTGGAGCCGCGAAAGGAGAGGAACCACCGCCAATTTTAACAAAGCATATACACCCGTGCGAGCCGTAGTAGCTGAAGCTTGTCACCAGAGGTGACCAGCAAGCTGAAGCTGCGGCGGTGAGGTGCCTATCCTTTGTTACGTGAGGGGTTGCACATCCCGCATCGCCGGAGACGATGCAGAAGCAACTTTAGTGTGTTGAGGTATGTTACAATAATTTATTGTTCTCAAGAACGGTGCGTTACTTTAGAATTAAATGAACGTTATATAAAAAAAGCATAATACAAATTGAAAATTATATGAAATGAACTTTATACTAAATATTATTAGAGCAAATGAAGGTTATATGAAATATAACATTAGATCACATGAAATTAGGTTATTTGTTTTTATAGCATATGAAAATTATATCATGTGAACGTTTTTTCATAAGATATTATACTATCTGTTATTATTCCATAAATTACACACCCATATTCATCCTACTATAGGTACTTTACACCTTTTGCTCATTCGCTCATCAGCGAATACAAACCCAATGTTAAATTATTTTTATTGGCAGATTAAATTCGTTTACCTATTCTCAAATTGAAAAAGCACTAAAGCATAAGAGTAGGTATACTCAAGTAGTTCAAATACTCGCGTCTTATGTGAAGTCACGTAGAAACTTAATATCATTACGCTTAAGAACTTAAGTGGGGATAATTATAGATGTCTTCACACTGAGACAATAAAACACTTAACGTAAGTAGGTATAGTAAGTACGTAGTGTTGCTTCGACATGGAACTTGAATTTAGTGAGCGGATAGCGGTAATGAAAACTGAGAGCATGATTTCAGCGGTTTTAGTTTGTTATAGCCGTCTTAACTATAAAACTTTATAAAGAGGTAAAATTGGGCGTGTGCACGAAGGGATTTTGCATGCGCGCTGGTGAAAAAAAAACAGGAATATTTACGATACCTGTTGGAAATATTGTTAACTTTTATGCCGATAGATGGCGTTGTTAGGTTAGCCGCGATTTCTGAATCGCGGTATTAAGATTATCCATGATTTGACTAGGCTCACGTTGATTGTAATTTTAAAAAAGCAATATACATACATACAGTTATATTATAACCCCGTGTTTTGTTTTTGCCATCATCCTTGTTACGGTCGCGAGTGTTACAGAAACAGTGCCAGGTGGTGAACGGTTGTTCATTTTGGTCCTTCGTGCCGAACATATTTGTCTGGAGTTTTTGTGATACATTCTTGGCTGGGCAAGTGGATCGCTTGCGTGAACTAGCCAAGGCGCTGGAAGAAGTAGCGAGCAGTGGTAGCAGCGCGAGCTGCAGCGTGCTATTGCAGACGGTGCCGTGTGACGTCATCGTCAGGGATCAGCAGCAAGGGTGACTGGAGGAGGTGGTGACGTGCAGAACGCAACGTCATTATGAAGTCGGTGATCAGTGAGTAGTACTTCATCACATCAGGTGATATCAGTACAGGATTAAAACCGTGAGTGTGAACCTTTATTTTATATCAGTGGAAGTGCAAAACGTCGTGTCTTTGAAGCAATTGTTGACTTCACAAATTTGAACTTTATTTGCTTGAAGAATTAAACTTAAGAGAAAATATAATAATATAAACATTAAAGAATAATTTTAACTGTGTTTAGACTTAGCCTAATTTTAAGAGAATCTGTTTGAGACGGGGAACCTATGCCCGATTTTTTCCCAAATTTTAGTGTTTCTCAAAGACTTGTAAAAAATTCATCTTCGTTCTCAACACTTAGAAAAATTCCTTAAAAAATATTGTAGACTTGTAATTTATTTGTTTATCTTTTATGTCCGTCGAGTTTTGTATCTTAGATAAAAATAATTTGATCCGTTAGTTAGTCCATTATAAAAGTGCTTACTTGAATAAATAAATCCAAAATGGAGTCATTAATTAATAAACAAGAAGATATTTACAGTAGATTAGATAAAGCTTAAGTCAACTTCAAAAAATCACCTAAGGAACGAATAACACGTCCTTATTGTAAAGTTAGATTAGGAAACTTGGAAAAATTGTGGGATCAATTAGAAAACGGTCATAGTCAATTATTTGAGGAATATGAACCAGAAAAGTTGAAACAGAGTAGGTATGTAAAAAATGATGTTTATGATTTATCAGAGGAAGTGTATATTCAATACAAAACTGAACTGGAAACTGTTTTAGAGTCATTTGATATTAAAGAGCAGAGTGTAAAAGAAAATTCTAAAGCTAGTAGTTCAAAGCAATGTCAGGTGAAATTGCCAAAAATAATTATACCTGTATTTTCGGGAAAGTATACCGACTGGGTAACCTTTAGGGATCTGTTCTTATCACTGATCCACAATAATATTAGTTTAGATAATGTGCAGCGTATGCAGTATTTGAAGGGATATTTGTCTGGAGAAGCAGAACAACTTCTTCGACAAATACCCATTTCGGATGCAAACTATGACCGATGTTGGGAACTATTGAATGCGCGTTATAACAATAAAAGATATTTGTCACATTTCATAATAAAAAGGTTACTTAGTCAGAGAAATCTCAATAACGAAACAGCTGTGGGTTTAAAAGAATTACTGGACAATATCACCGATTGTTTAAAGGCGCTTTCCAATCTTGGCATTAATGTGGACTCATGGGATATTATAGTTATCCATATAATAACTTTGAAGTTAGATCCAGAATCCCGAAAGCAGTGGGAATTTAAGATAACTGAACATAACTCGTCGCAAGAACTTCCCACACTCATGCAGTTTACTGAGTTTTTAACCAATCGCTATAGAGCTTTGGAATTTTTGGATAGTAAATCTAATTCTGGATCTAGAAGTCAAAGTCATTCAAATAGTAACACGAGTGCAAACAAAATAAGTAGTTTACATGTTGCGGACATTCACTGTTCCTTTTGTTCTGAGCCACATAGACTTAGTTATTGCAAACAGTTTGTACAAAAATTAGATAGTGACGCTCGTCGTACTTTTGTACTAGAGAAAGGTATTTGTTTCAATTGTTTGGGTAATAACCACTCTGCTAAGGTATGTAACAGTACCGTCAAGTGCCGAATTTGTAAACGCCGTCATCATTCTTCACTACACCCCTCGAACAAGGTTGCTTCCACGGATCCCAATATGAATACTCAGGCAAACACGGGAACGTTGGCAACTAATGAAAATATGCTCACGGAGGAAAGCATGGATAGCCCTATTTCCACAGAAGATAGGGAAGGTAACCAGTTTGTTACTTGTTTTTCTACAGGAAAATTGTGTAATACAGTTTTATTAGCCACGGCTTTAATTAAAGCTAAGTCGAAGGCAGGCACTTATCAGGTGGTCAGAGCATTAATCGACCAAGGATCCCAAGTTTCTTTGGTTACTAAAGCTACAGTGCAGTTTTTGGGATTGAAGAAAACCTATTCTACTCATAGAATTAAGGGAATCGGAGAGGACAAAGAAATAACCTCAAGGTCAGTGGTGACCTTAAATCTAAGGTCTCGAATAAATTCGAACTTAAATATTCAAGTCCAGGCGTATGTCTTAAAATCTATAACAACGCTTCTTCCCGTTACGAAGGTAACGACGGTAGAATGGGTAGATCTTCAAGAGGAAAATTTGGCAGACCCACAATATCATACTCCGAATAAAATAAATGTTTTATTGGGAGCTGATGTTTATACCCAGATAATTGAAGAAGGTTTGAAAAAGAATGTAGATGGGTCAATAGTAGCCCAATGTTCCAAATTTGGATGGATAATGTCTGGGATAGTTGATACATCTGCCGAGGTTTCTTCGAATGTTGTGGTGATGCATGCTCATATCGATGCAAATGAGGAACTAAAGAAATTCTGGGAGTTAGAGGCCGAACCCACTAACCAAAAAAGATTGTTGTCGGAAGAAGAGAAACAATGTGAAGATTTGTTTTCGGCAACTACCACTCGAGATGTAGATGGAAGGTATGTGGTTAGACTTCCGTTCCGTGAACAGTCTTCGACTTACCTGGCAGGCGGGTTTGAAGAGATAGCTGAGAAAAGATTGAATACATAACAAATAAAATTGAAGAAAAATACAGATTTGAAAGAAAAGTATAAACAAGTGATCAAGGAATACTTACAGTTGGGTCATATGGAGAAAGTACCTGAAAAGGAAAAGAAAAAAAAGAACTCTATATACTTACCGCACCACGCAGTTATAAGAGATGATAAAGATACCACCAAAGTACGGGTGGTGTTTGACGCGTCCTGTAAAGGTAAAAAAGGTTATTCATTGAACGATAAATTGATGATTGGACCCCGGTTACAACCGGAACTTAGGCACTAATTAATGCGTTGGAGAAAACATCCCATATGTCTTGCAGCGGACATAGTTAAGATGTACCGGCAGGTAAAGGTAGCGACGGTTGACATCGATTGCCAGAGAATACTGTGGAAGGAAGAGCCAGAAGACGTAGTAGAACACTATCGTATGTTGAGAGTCACATTCGGCACTGCGTCAGCTCCTTACTTGGCGGTGAGGGCTCTCCAACAAGTTGCGCATGATAACGGTGGAAATTATCCGGCGGCGGCTGAAAGAGTCATGAATGATTTTTACATGGATGATCTGTTAACCGGTTGCAATAATACCGAGGAAGGGCTAATTATTTACAAAGAAATAAATTCGTTATTAAGTAAAGGAGGTTTTGAACTTCAAAAATGGATGTGTAATAATGAAAATTTACTTAATAAAATAAAGGAAATAAATGAAGGACTGGGAGAGATAGGAGAAGGTTTGCAGCTAAAAGAGGATGAGATAGTCAAACTATTAGGTCTTACCTGGAATCGTCGTTCCGATAACTTCCAATACTCGGTGATTCTTTCACGGGAACCTGGACCTGCAACTAAAAGAAAAATAATTTCACACATTGCTAAGTTATATGATCCACTTGGATGGGTGGCGCCTGTTGTTATTATAGCAAAGGTCATTATACAAAAGCTATGGATAGCAGGATTAGACTGGGACGAGGAAGTAACAACCAATATTTCAAATGAATGGAATACTTACCTGGATGGGCTATCAATGCTCTCACAGATCAAGATACATCGATGGCTTGGGACGAAATCGGATGACACTCTGGTCGAACTGCATGGTTTCTCTGATGCTTCTAAGACAGCTTATGCGGCAGCAGTTTATATCCGTGTGATTGATGCGGAAGGTAACATACGCGTTACTTTAGTGACGGCCAAAACGAAGGTAGCGCCTATCAAGCAAGTATCTATTCCCAGGCTTGAATTGTGCGGAGCAGTAATGGTTACTAAACTGTTAGTTGAAGTAGCAAGAGTCATGGGTATAAATATGAGTAATGTACGTGCATGGACGGATTCTACGGTGGTTTTAGCATGGCTCAACAGTCATCCAAATCGATGGAAGACGTTTGTTGCTAATCGGGTCGCAGAGATATTGACAACGTTAGACTCATCTCAATGGTCTCATGTTTCATCAGGCCAAAATCCTGCTGACCTCGGATCACGAGGAATCTACCCCTCGGAACTGTGGAAGTGTTCTTCCTGGTTCAACGGCCCGGCGTTTTTGTCTGAAGCTGAAATACATAGCAATAAGCCAAAACAATTAGAGACAGATTTAGAAATTGCGAAAGTTTACGTTACCGTGACAGAGGATTCTATATGGGAAAGATACTCGTCCTTTACAAAATTAATACGGGTTGTAGCATATTGTAGACGTTTTTTAAAACTAATTGGAAATAGGAAACAGTTTAGCAGCTATCTGCTGCCAGAAGAATTGGAAGAAGCTCGCAAGTGTGCTGTCAGAAATTGTCAAGCTGACGGTTTCAAAGAGGAAATTGCTATTATAAGGAAAAAGGATCAGTTGATCAAATTAAAGGGACCTCTCAAACCTTTGAGTCCTTACTTAGATGAGGAGAATATTTTGCGGGTTGGAGGAAGGTTAGAAAAATCACAGCTTTCTTTCAATACAAAGCACCCAATATTGATACCGAAAAAGTCTAAGTTAACCGAGTTACTGATAGCAGATGCGCATGCTAAAACTCTTCACGGCGGAATTCAATTAATGTTGACTTACTTAAGCACAACATATTATATAATTGGCAGTAAATCTTTAATTAAAGGATATGTGCGAAGGTGCATTACGTGTGTCAAAGGAGCTGCGAAAACTTCACAGCAATTGATGGGCCAGCTTCCAGAGGCTAGAGTTAGTCCTTCAAGACCATTTAAGTGCAGTGGCGTAGACTACGCAGGGCCGATAAATATTCGGACTGCAAAGGGGCGTGGTCATCACGCTCATAAAGGATATATTTGTCTGTTCATTTGTATGGCGACACGAGCGGTGCACATTGAAGTGGTCAGTGATTTAACCACACAGGGATTTTTAGCTGCGTTCAAACGCTTCGTCGCTCGTAGAGGCCTATGTACGGATATTTGGAGCGATAATGGAACAAATTTTGTTGGTGCTTCCAGGGAACTTCACAATTTATTTGCATCAGAAAGGTCAAGCTATTTAAAGGAAATATCCGAAACATTGGCCATAAACAGGACAAAATGGCACTTTATTCCTACTCGGGCACCAAACTTCGGGGGATTGTGGGAGGCTGGCGTGAAGTCAGTGAAGTTCCACTTAAAACGCGTCATAGGGGACTCGACAATGACTTACGAGGAACTATCCACAGTATTGGCACAAATTGAGAGTTGTCTTAATTCCCGGCCTCTGTCCACCATAAACACAGATTCAGATGCCTTTGATGTTTTAACGCCAGGTCATTTCTTGATTGGGGAACCCTTGGTTGCTGTACCAGATCATAATTTTGAGACCTCTAAGGTATCCAATTTACGTCGTTGGCAATTGACACAAAAAATGATGCAGGAGTTTTGGCGTCGTTGGTCAAACGAATATTTATCAAAATTTCTGCATCGTTACAAGTGGACGTGTCAAAATCCTGAACCGAATATTGGGGATGTAGTAGTGGTAAAGGATGATGACTTGCCTCCTTGCAAATGGCTTTTGGCGAGAATTGTCGAGAAGCACCCTGGTCAGGACAAAATTACGAGAGTTGTTACCTTACGCACTAAAAAGGGTTTAATAAAAAGGTCTATTTCAAAAATTTGTATTTTACCTATCACCCAGTAGTTATATAATTATCATGTATAAGATACAGATAGTTTATTGTGTGTTTAGTTTATATTTTAAATTGTTTTATCCTGTTTTTTCATTTAGTGGTTGAGTTTGTCATGGTGGGCGGTGCCCTTATAATTGTAATTAGCTTAAGGACTATGTAAAATATAGCTCCTTGGTGGGCGGAATGTTGGAAATATTGTTAACTTTTATGCCGATAGATGGCGTTGTTAGGCTAGCCGCGATTTCTGAATCGCGGTATTAAGATTATCCGTGATTTGACTAGGCTCACGTTGATTGTAATTTTAAAAAAGCAATATAAATACATACAGTTATATTATAACCCCGTGTTTTGTTTTTGCCATCATCCTTGTTACGGTCGCGAGTGCTACAGAAACAGTGCCAGGTGGTGAACGGTTGTTCAATACCCGATCATCACCTCTATGATCACTCAACAGCCCCGGTTAGATTTAAGAGCCGGAAGAGTTTTCTCCGCTGCACACAGGCCATTCAAGACCAACCACCTACATTGAGAATAGGGATTGCAATCCCGCAGCTTATTCAATCCCGCGGGATTGATATGCGGGATTACTCAATCCCGCGCGGGATCACGCGGGATACCGCATCCTTGAAATTGTGTTATAAAATCATATTAAAAACTACAGATTTTTGTGAAAAAATCAACTTTTATTAAACATTTCTTACATTAAGCAACATAAATTATTTCTTTTCTATTAATTAAGTATAACTTATAAGTAATTAGTAATGTAGTAATATTCTTCTTATCAGGGTGTGTTGGGTCTTTAAATAAGTTCTAACGCACGACAACAGTGAAAAGGTATAGTATAATGGGTGGTATAATAATGACAGTATATAAACACAGTCTAAGGGCACAAACAGGTAAAAGTAAAACTATTGTACGAGCGTTTCGCGAGTGTGACGTATTCTCTCGCGTCGCTTGGTCTACAGAGGCCTTAGTGCGAGTTTTTACTCACGGTCAATCGCGTTAACGTAAACGTCAATTTGTACGGAAACTGGATAAGCGCCGTCTGGGGACGGTAAGGAGAAACCTCCTTTTTTTGTATACATTTTGACATAAGAGATCGTTTACGTAACACGAGTGAGCGTGAGTCACGCGTGAGTAAAAACTCGCACTAAGGCCACTGGTCCATTGGCGGGGGTGTCGTCTCCCGTCGCCGCACTTAAGGGTGAGACCCCACACAAATGTTTGGCATAGTTTAATAGTTTTGTTTAATTTTACCCTTACTCCTAACAACAGTTTTATATTTTTAATACAGTCTTATTCATATAATGACTAATAAATTATTAGTAATAATCAAATCACAATTTTCTCTTAGATGCTATTACTATGATATCTTAAACTTTTGAAAATACGCTCTTAAGAAGCAAATGGTATTTATTGTATTATCTCCGAGCCTGCTTCAGAGTGAACTGCAAATGATGCTGAAAACGCTCTCTCGGCTTCTACGCTAGTAGGCTGAACCGTCAGGATATATTCATAGGCGAGCGTCAGGTAAGCGTAGCGTAGCGTCACCCTGATAGCTACAACCTTGGGGTCTTTAAGTCAAGAGTGAATAGGTTACTTCTAGGCAAGCGTGCTTCACCGTCGACTACATCATCACTTACCATCAGGCGAGATAGTGGTCAAACGCGAGCCTATAGATAAATAAAAATAAAATAAAAATAAAGGTACTCTCCTCTCATACCATCGGACTCAAAGAACGTCATTTCTTTCTTCAACGGCAACGACGCGCTCGTGCTACTCGCGATTTACGCGAAAGTTTTAGCGCCAAATTTTTAATTTGCGGGATCCGCGCTGTGTAGGTGCGGGATCCAGCAGATTAATAAAAGCAGCGGGATCCCGTGGGAATTCGTGAACCCGTTTTGCGGGCTTGCAATCTCTAATTGAGAAGCAAGCTGTGGAAAAAATCCAGTAATGAAAATGAAAAATTGACCAATCACATAGACGGAAATCCACATCACGTCTTTCATCTCGCATGTGATTGGTCGATTTTTCATACTCTTTGTCATTCAGATTTTTCAACACCCGGTCGATTTTTCACAATCGTTGCCCCGTGTGGTGTCTGGGCTGTAGAATTACACCACCCCATCTCATCCCGTGGGTGTCGTAAAAGGCGACTAAGGGAATAAATGCCAGAGAACACTTCGGTTTCCTTCTGTGCGGTGCGAACATCTCACCCCCAAGCTAAGGTCGCCGTGCCGAGAGCTGCATGGCTAGGGGAGAGCCTAAGTCGCGAGCGTGCCTGCTGTCTGGGACCGGGCGCCCCCAGGCACTATCCAGCCTTACCTCTACAAGCGGGGCTCTGTAGAGCGTGGACATAATAAACACATCAACACGGTCTAGGGATATTTTTAAAAAAGCGAATTACTATCAATGTGTTAATTATTTATATGACATGTATATATTTAAAAGATACGTTATTTAATATTTTACCATTTTTTAATAATGGTTAAGGTACTTCGATTAAAATTTCAGGATTTTATGGAAAAAAAAATTAAGCATAGACGGAAACCGTATATGAATTAACTTTTAATTTATGAGTAAAAACTTAACAAAATAGAAAAATAGTTTAATTTGTGTTTATAAACTTGAAGTTAGTAGTCTGAGAAAGCGCCCATGATGTTCATAACACATCGGCAACGATTCGGCATGCTCAGAACAAGGTTGTCAATGTCTTGCTGCGGAATATTGTCCCATGTCCTTCTGAGGTGCGCAAAAAGTTGATCTTCTGTAGCCAGATTTTCAGGAACTTCCTTCAGAGCTCTTCTTTGCAGCATATCCCACGCATGCTCAATGGATTTAGATCTGGCGATTGAGCAGGCCAGTCTAAGGCCCTAACATTGTGTGTATGTAACCAAGCTGCTACCGTTCTCGCCGTGTGTGCCCGGGCATTGTCGTGCATGAGCAGGAAATCTTGCCCCATTTGTGTTCTGTGGGGCAAGATTACGGGCCCCAGCACCTGTTGGACGTATCGTTCTGCCGTCATATTGCCCCGCACCCAAACGAGATCCGTCCGTCCTCCAAGACGAATTCCTGCCCAAACCATAATTGTTCCTCCTTGGTATGGGTGAACTTCCTGAGGGTTCTGAAGACGGCTCCATCGTCCAGGAACTCGCCAAACACGCGTCCTTCGTGAATCTGGAGGGAAGCCGAACCTGAATTCATCCGTGAACAGCACATTGGACCATTGCTCACGGCCCCAGTCCACGTGGTTCCGAACCCATTCTAATCGTCGTCCACGATTGCCTCTCCGTAAAGGTGGGACCCGGAGTGGTGTACGAGAGCGTAGATTGCTTTCATGCAGTCGCCTTCTTACAGTTTGGTCACTCACAAGCACTTGGTGTTCCACTCGCAGCCTTTGGACCAATTGAGTCGCCGTTGCATTTGGTTGAGCTCGCGCAGTAATTTGCAAAAAATCGGTCTTGTCTGGGGGTAGTGATGCGAATTGGCCCCCGGTGCCTCTCCGCTACTTCATCTGTGGCACGATAGCGTGCCCACAATCTTGAAATTACATTTTGGTGGGTCCCTATGGCCTCAGCAACATTACGCTGAACAGACCCAGCTTCCAGCATTCCCACAGCTCGTAACATCTCCGCCCTCGTCAAATGTTGGCGTTGCATGTCTACAATACCTCAATTTTAACTTTATCTTTCGTTTAAAAATGAAAAAAAACTGTAACTAAACGTAATTCGTATTGTTTTCTAAATTTCGCACAAATGAAAATTCCCTCTCCTACACATCTAGACATTTTTATGCCACCGAAACAAAACAATTTGCAAAAATTTGAATTTGGCATTAGTCTGAGATAAATTACAAACAAATCGGTGTATAAAAAATTCCAATGCGGCCAGTACTTTTCGAGTTATTTAATTGAGTATGAAATATCCCTAGACCGTGTTGATGTGTGTAGTTTCCCTTGCTATTCGTGGGAACAAAATGGGTCTAAATAATCTACTCGGAGACGGCGGTGATGCTCGCCACACCACGTCAATTGTTCTCATGGGGTGAAAAGCGAGCTGCGGAGTGTCGCTTAGCTACGCTGAATGTGCAGGGAGGGATGATAGATAAGATGGATGAAGTATGTGAAATAGCGAAGGACAAAAGGATAGATGTGTTATGTGTGAATGAGACAAAAAGAAAGGGAGTAGATAAGTCTAAACACGGGTCCCTGACCGCTATCTGGTCCGGTGTTCAAGAGACACAGAGGGCCTGTCCGGGTGTGGGGGTTATCCTCTCAGAGCGGATGATGAGGTGTGTCAAAGATTACGCTTGTGTGAGCCCTAGGATTATTTGGGTGAGAATTAAGGTGGGCCTACACCCTATTTTTATTTTGTGCGTGTATGCACCCGATATGGGATGCTCACTTTCTGAGAGGGAAGAATTCTGGGGAAGTCTAGGAGATATAGTGAATGAATGTAGGTCTAACGAGAAGATTTTTATGCTCGGCGACTTTAATAGTTGGGTTGGTGTGAAGAGGAATGGGTTCGAAAGAGTATTAGGGGCATTCGGAGACAATAGAGTGAATGAGAATGGGAGGAATTTACTAGAAGTATGTGTAGAGAAGGGCCTGTGTGTAATGAACTTTATGTTTGATCATAGAAAGATCCATAGGTATACGTGGGAAAGGCAAGACAGTAGAAGTATGATTGATTTTGTTATTGTAGATGAAAGATTGAAGAGCAAAGTGGCAGATACAAGAGCCTATCGGGGTGCTAATGTGGGGACTGATCACTATCTGGTTATGTGTCGGGTGGCTGGTCTGTTCAAGCATTGGCGTCATCGAGTTCAAGTACCTGTGACCGCGATAGAAAGAATAAAAGTAGAAAGATTACAAGAAATAAAAGTAAAGGAGGAATATAAGAGGCAAGTAAAACAGAAGACGGATAAGATATTTGATGATATGAATGATCTCAGTTTAGAGGATGTGTGGGAAATAGTGAAAAGTAGTATGATAAACGTAGCCGCAAAGTTATGTGGTATAGCGAAGAGGAAACGTGGTAGTAGAACGAATGATACTTGGGTAGATGATGAAGCAAAAGAGGTGGTGAAGAAGAAGAAAGAGGCTTGGCTTAATGTGTTAGCCTGTAAGGCCCAAAATAGAATGAATGAGGCAACAAATGTGACGGATGATCTGGCAAGAGTGAAAGTAACGTACAAGCAAATGAAACCGAAAGTCAAAGAGGTGGTAAAAACGAAGAAGGATGAAAAGGAAGAAAAATATAACAGGAAGTTCTCCGATAACTTCAGGGCCAATGTTAAGCTGTTCTGGAAACAGGTAAGATTGGCTCGCGGAGTGACGAAAACATCGAGCATGAATGGGATAAGAGCAGAAGATGGGTGCTTACTGAGTGAAGAATGTAAGGTCTTGGAACGCTGGAAGGAATATTTTGAAAGTTTATTTAGTTGTCAGGATAGTGTGCAAGGAGTGGGTAACTGGGCAGAGGCCAGTTGTCAAGACCCAAACTCGGACGAAGAGCAAAAGAATGAAATAGGAATGGATGAGATTATAAAATCACTGAGTGGGATGAAGATTGGTAAAGCTGCAGGGTATGACCGAGTATCTGTTGAAATGCTGAAGGGCGGTGACGGGGTGGTAGCAAGCCTGTTGTGCCGGATCTTTAATATGTGTTGGAGATATTGCCGCGTGCCGGATGACTGGTGCAAGGCAGTAATCGTACCACTATATAAGGGAAAAGGCTCACAGCAGCAGTGTAAAAACTACCGCGGCATTAGTCTTTTGAGTGTTATATGCGAAAGTTTTAATAAACAGAGTGGTAAAAGTGACGGATGAACAATTATGGGACGTGCAAGCAGGATTTAGAGAGGGAATGGGCTGTATAGATCAGATCTTCTCCTTGAGAAGCATAGTTGGAAAACATCTGGCTAAGCACAAAAAAGTCTACTGTGCTTTCGTGGACTTGGAGAAGGCCTATGACAGTGTGTGGAGGGATGAACTGTGGTCGACGCTATCCGGGTACGGTGTGGACTGGCGCTTGGTACGGGCACTGAAATCTCTATGTAGGGATTCCAGTGCTTGTGTTAGGATTAATGGGGCGTATACGACCTGGTTTACCATCTCAAGGGGTGTTAGACAGGGCTGTGTTGCGTCACCGTGGCTGTTCAACTTGTACATGGATAGTTGTCTGATAGGTTTGAAAGAGCATGAGTGTGAATTGAGGATGAATGAGTTGCCTGTCAAATGCCTTCTCTATGCAGATGATCAAGTTCTACTTGCATCGTCAGCAGAACAGTTGCAAGACATGGTGACTGTGATGAATGAATCTTTTAAGTTAAAAGGGATGAGTATAAATGTGAACAAGACTTAGGTAATGGTTTTTGAAAGAGAAGACGATGTATCGAAGTGTGAAGTAAAAATAAATGATAAGAGTGTGGAGCAAGTGAACGAGTTTGTATATCTGGGAAGTATGTTCACAAGGGATGTAAAGATTGAAGAGGATGTGGAAAGGAGAGTGAATGCAGGGAATAAAGTGAATGGTGCTATACATGCAGTTGTGACCGGCAAGTCGATGTCTCCGGAAGCTCGACTCGCCGTTCACAACAGCGTGCTGGTGCCTACACTTATGTATGGAAGTGAAGGTTGGGTATTGCTAAAAAGACATGAAAGTAGGATTAATGCAGTAGAAATGCGCTCCTTGCGGAGTATGTGTGGTGTAACTTTAAATGATAGATTGAGGAATAAGACAACGTTGTGGTTTAAAAGAAGATGTAGTGACTAAAATTGAAAAGAGTATGTTAAGATGGTTTAGCCATGTTGAGAGGATGAATGAAAGGCGACTAACGAAAGATATTTACAAGGCAGACGTGAATGGAAACGCCGGGAGGGGACGCCCTAGGAAGACATATATAGACCTTATAGGTGATGTTCTTCAGAAAGGCCAAGTGCGCAGTACCCATAACCGGCGTGTGTGTATGACTAGATGTGTAAATGTGTGTAAAGCAAAAGAAGTATGTAAGGATCGTAGCAGGTGGCGTTCTGTAGTTTCTGCCTACCCCCATGGGAAAAAGGCGTGAGTTTATGTACTTATATGTATGTATGTATGTATGTTGCAACACCATGTCAGCTAGGTGTCAGCGATTTTGACAGCTTTTGATTGAGTTGAGTTAACACTTGACACTTGTCTAGAAAATTTGTGTGATGGCGTGCGACGCGATACCGTGTTCTCGTTGGATTATATGGTAATTGTGGAATAATCCACCCATCTTGATTGTAATTGCGTCGGTCACGAATGGTTGGTGTAGTGCTTCGCCCGTGCATTCGTTGTTGTGTATATTTCACGCGCAGCGAGGTGCTTTTGATGGGAAAGTGTATGTGTCTGCTGGCAGCCGGACCCTCAGAACACGATTGTTGCCCCATCTAATAATTGCCCTTTATTTTATATATCTTATCCCTAAAACCCTCGCCCAGGCACGGGATTGAGCAAGCACAGAAAATCACCACGAAGACCAAGGTAAGAGTGACCAATTGTACCACTTCCCGCTTTTCAGACAGGAATATGTATCAATAAAGAACAGACCCCTAGCTTTCCGCTGCTGCGCAATCGCAGTGTCGCGGGTATAGACCTTGTTCGGGCGCTTTCTACGGCCGGCGGCGCAGGCGACGGTTGGAGGAGGCGGGGGGCGCGGGCGCGCGGGACGCGGTGCCTAGGGGCCCGCCACTTCACTACCGAGCTCCGACGAAGACACACGTGCATTTCATTTATTTATAATATAGTACCTACAATACATCAGTTTATACAGTCCACTGATCTTTAATTTAAAGTGTCCTAGAAAGGTCCCTAACATTTTGGTCCATCGAGCCTCTTCAAAGTCGCGCTTTGGGATATCATATTCCTAGTACGTTGGCTACTGGCAGTACGACAACTTAAATTTGAAATCGCCCAGTCATCGGAGAAACGGTTTTTTTTTGAAGTCACGAAGAACTACGACAACTTCACTGAAGTCTTGAAATACGACGCCGTGCATACCAGATCTGCTGGATTAGTAGATTGTTGCCGAGTCATCGCTTCGAGTGATAAAAATCAGTTCACCCTAAGGATAAGGATCAGGATATTTTGTGAGTTTGTTCCAATTATTTCCCTTCTAGATCCTTTGCCAACATTTCTTAAGTGTTATTTTCCGTAAAATATTATAATCATCCTATTTTTCACCTTACATTTGAGCCAACACGTGTTTCATCGCAGTAGCTATTCTCTTCACACTTGTATTGCGCTTACGCACTGCTTATCTTGCCAATACCGTTAGTAACGGTCACATCAGCTGAGCGCATAAGTACCTACCCACAACAGCTGGCCGTCGCCGCTAGTGACTTCAAGGTCACGCGTATTCATCGCCGTTATCTTTTTCCTTTGTTCAAATTTAACGACTTATAACGTCTTTATACTTTGCTAACTTTTTAACAGTATATATTTATCTTGCTACTAGCTTTCATTATGGCCACAGAAGAACTTCTTATTAGAAAGCGTAGTGCTTTGAAAGCCAAGTTAACAAATTTCGCCAACTATCTGAATGTACTTCAAAGTTGTAAATCGATTTCAGACTTACAACGCATCGAGTTGGAGAGCCGTTTTAATAAATTTGAGGCTATATACGATCAATTTGATGACTTACAGATGGAAATCGAGGTGCTTTTGGACAAGCCGGACGAGGCGTATGCCGAGCGGGCCAAGTTTGAGGAGCGTTTCCACTCCCTCGTAGCGCAGGCGCGCAGCTTGCTAGCTGTCACGGTCGGCGCCAGTGACTATGGGTCTGTAGCGGGTTCAGTGAACAAGCAAACAGGTGAATCGTGCCAACAACGTAATTTTATACGCTTACCCAAGATTAATTTGCCTAATTTCGATGGTGGTTATCAGTACTGGCTTGAGTTTAGAGATACGTATTTATCACTAATACATAATAGTAGTTGCATAGACGAAATTAGTAAGTTCCACTACCTTCGTGCATCACTTAAAGGTGATGCACTAGAAGTAATTAAAAATATCGACTTTAGAGGTGATAACTATGAGATGGCGTGGAAGTTACTATGTGATCGCTTTGATAACAGTAGGCTTTTAGTAGATAATCACTTGAAGGCATTGTTCGATGTTGAACACATTTTGAGGGAATCGTGCAGTGCTCTGCGTCGATTAGTTGACCTTATTAATAAAAATATGAGAGCCCTTAAAACATTGAACGAGCCTACGGAGAGCTGGGATACGCTGATTGTTTATATGATGTCCATTAAATTAGATCCTATCACCAGTAGAGATTGGGAAGCCCATCGTAACACCTCATCACAGAAACCCACAGTATCACAATTTTGTTCATTCATGAGTAAAAAGGCTGATCTATTAGAAACATTAGAATATAATAAAAATACATGTAATCCAGAGAATAAAAATAACAAGATAGAAAATAAACATAAAGCATTAATAGTAGAAACAAATCATAGTAGTAATCAAAATCAGGATAAGTATAATAAATTAATGTGTCCATTATGCAACAAAAATCATCTTTTGTATACGTGCGAAGAATTTCGTAATCTGACTGTAGACAATCGTATATCTAAAGCAAAACAGTTTAAAGTTTGCTTTAATTGTTTGCGTACTGGACATTTAACAAAGCAATGTAGATTAGCGCGTTGTAAATATTGTAAAGGCAAGCATAACACTCTTTTACATGTTGAAGACTCTAAGCCAACCCAATTTCAAGATCCTATGCCCAGTAGTGTTGCCTTACCTACTGACCTTTCTGGAAGTGGCTCTTCTGAAAAAGACACACTAGATAATGTTGCCTTAACACAGTATACTACTTCCAATGTTTTACTGTCCACAGCGCTGGTGCGAGTGGTGAACAACCGCGGTGTGAAGGTCGCCGCCAGGATACTCCTCGATAATGGTAGCACAGCCAACTTTATTACGCAGACACTATGCGATAAGCTAGGATTGCCTCGACGTAGCACGAGTTCCACGGTTACAGGTATCAATAGTCAGATTACATCTAGTACACAGTCTTGCATTTTAACTATCGAATCATACAGCGGTAGCTATAAAACAAATGTAAATTGTTTTGTATTACCGACAATCACAAACATGCTACCGTCTGTTTTGATTGACATACGCAAAGTACCGATACCATCGAATTTGCAACTGGCCGATCCGTCGTTCAATGTTCCGTCAGAAATAGACATACTTGTCGGTGCAGAAGTATTTTGGAATGTCCTATGTGCTGCATCTATCAATTTAGGAAAAAATCAGCCCAAGTTACAGGAGACTAAATTCGGGTGGATTGTATCAGGCTCTGTGGCTCTTCCATTATATCCACCAACGAAGGTACAGTCACATTTTTGTAATGTATCAATTGACGAATTAAATAATAGTTTACATAAATTTTGGGAATTTGATTCCGTGTCTTCTAAGCACTCCTTGTCACAAGAAGAACGAGCTTGTGAAGAGAGCTTTCGCCGTAACACGACGCGTGATAAACATGGCCGTTTTGTTGTTACGATACCTCTTAAGAATGACCCTAGTGTGTTAGGTGAATCTTATGAAATGGCCAAGCGTCGGTTCCTATCATTGGAGCGTCGTTTCCAACGTGATCCTGCTTTCAAGGAGAGGTATGTCGCCTTTATGCAGGAATATGAGAGTTTGGGCCATATGACAATGAATAAATCGCAGAAGAAACCTCATTCAGGTGACCACAATGAGTACTTTTTGCCACATCATGGGGTCATCAGGGAATCCAGTGCAACAACAAAGCTCCGGGCAGTCTTTGATGCATCAGCTGCAACTACATCTGGAATATCGCTGAACGATATCCAAATGGTAGGTCCCACTGTCCAGGATGATCTTTTTTCTATATTGCTACGTTTTCGTCAGCATAAATATGTCATTTCTGGAGACGTAGAAAAAATGTATAGGGCTATTTCTGTGACGCCTTCGCAACGCCATTTGCAACAAATAATCTTTCGCGCAGATTCCAAATTACGTCTTCAGACGTACAGTCTCAACACCGTCACTTATGGTACGGCCTCCGCTCCTTATTTAGCTACGAAGTGCCTGGTCAGTCTGGCGGCAGACGCTACTAATAATATTGTCAAGTCTTCCATTGAACGTGATTTTTACGTCGACGACTACATTAGTGGGGGTGACTCCATTCCAGAAGTAGTAGAGATGGGTAAGGAAGTCGTTTCCATTTTAGCTTCTGCTAGTTTTCACTTGCGTAAATGGCAGTCTAACAGTGAAACCATTTTAACGGAAATCGCAGGTATTTCAGGGCATTCTAAAAAGTTGGACTTATCAGAGAATAGAAACGTGTCTTCTAAAACGTTAGGCCTATATTGGCTATGTGAATCTGATTCTCTGGCGTTTTCAATATGCATCGACACCAACAAACAAATCACAAAACGTCAGATTCTATCGGTGATTAGTCAGATATTTGACCCATTGGGTCTTGTTGGTCCTTGTGTTGTCGAGGCTAAAATAGTCATCCAGAAACTATGGTTGGCTAAATGTGACTGGGACGAGATGGTGCCTGATGACATTCATAGTTTTTGGGTATCCTTTGTAAATGGTCTTTCATGTTTAAACACCCTTAAAATGCCTCGATGGGTTTCATGCAACAACCTTACAATTAATGAAATTCACGTGTTTACAGATGCGTCCGAAAAGGCGTATGGTGCTTGTGTGTACATTAGGTCTATGGACAAGGATGGGTTAGTAAGAGTTCAACTGCTAGTCTCTAAAAATCGTGTGGCACCTATCAGGCCAACAACTATCCCAAGGCTAGAGCTATGTGGAGCCTTATTGGGAGCAAGACTGTGTACTAATGTACTGAAATCCTTCACCAAGCCCGTTAGTAGATGCCGGTTTTGGTGCGATTCGACAATAGTGTTAAGCTGGCTTGCCATGGCACCAAATACATTAAAGCCTTTTGTTCGTAATCGCATCGATGAAATTCAGGAAAGCACTACAGAGCATACGTGGAGCTACGTGCCGTCTAAGGAAAATCCGGCAGATCTTGTTTCTCGCGGGCTGAAGGCTGACCTTATCAGCGAGTGTTCCTTATGGTGGTCAGGTCCTAAATTTTTGTTGGAAGATGAAATATATTGGCCAAAAATGCCCAATGAGAACGTGAAACAGGATCTACCTGAAGTAGTATCATCACATTTCAATGATCATACTTCTCATAATCACTCATATAATAATATAATTTCGGGAAATCAATCATTCATTAAATCATTAATTCACAAATATTCTAAATTTAATCATTTACATAGAGTAGTTGCTTATATACACAGATTTATATACAATTTAAAACATAAATATAATCGTTCTCGTGATCCCCTTTCCATTCAAGAACTTAGCAGCTCCTTCAACTTCATTATGCGTCATGCCCAAATGGATATGTTTCCTGAAGAGTACGCCTTATTGCAATCAGGAAAACCGTTGCGTAGTAAAAATAGGCTAATTTCCCTAAGTCCCTTTATAGACACGGACGGTCTCGTTCGCGTAGGCGGGAGGCTTGATAATTCGCCATATGACTACAACGTCAAACATCCTATCTTGTTATGTGGCAAGCATCACATTACTAAAATAATATTTTGTAAGTATCATTACGATTTCTTACACGCTGGACCTCAGTTATTGTTGGCTAACATTCGGCAAACGTATTGGCCTCTTGGCGGCAGAAACCTTTCAAAGTCCACTGTTAAAAATTGTATAAAATGTTTTAAATATAGATGTCAAATCGTGCAACCCTCAATGGGTCAACTGCCCTCCTCAAGGACACATTTAGAATACCCGTTTTTAAAGTGCAGCGTTGATTATGCCGGGCCAGTATTGATAGCTGATCGCAAAGGTCGAGGGTGTAGGCTTATAAAGGCGTATATTTGTATTTTTGTTTGCCTTGGTGTCAAAGCTGTTCACATCGAACTCGTTACAGATCTGACGAAGGAAGCTTATATAGCTGCCTTAAGTCGTTTTGTGGCTCGTCGTGGTAAACCCGAAAGCATCCTGTCAGATAACGGCACCAATTTCGTAGGTGCAAATAACGAGCTCCGTAAATTCCTACAAGATTCCAACCTTGTCTTCGAAGTTGCTCAACAAGGTATCAAGTTTACTTTCACGCCTCCATACTCCCCTCACTTTAACGGCATTGCCGAAGCTGCCGTCCGATCCACAAAGCATCACCTAAAGAGGCTTTTAGGTTTGACTCATTTTACGTATGAAGAGATGGCCTCGTGCTTGACTCAAATAGAGGCCATTTTAAATTCTCGTCCTCTTACCCCTCTTTCCTCTGATCCCTTAGACTTCTCTGCCCTCACTCCTTCACACTTTCTAATTGGGCGACCACTTATGTCCGTTCCGCATCCACAGGTGACTGATTTCACCATTGGGCGACTGGAGCGCTACCACAGAATGGAGCACATTAAACAGCATTTTTGGAAGCGGTTTCACTTAGAGTATGTTTCTCTGCTTCAGCAAAAAACAAAATGGTCAACCTCGACAGGGCAGCTATCTGTGGGAGCACTCGTTCTCATCAAAGAGAAGGGACTTCCGCCACTGATGTGGCCACTGGGGCGAGTCATCCAGGTCTTTCCTGGGAGCGACGGGACCACGCGGGTGGTGGAGCTGAAGACGAAGAAGGGGACGATGGTGCGGGCCTACAACAATGTCTGCCCACTCCCTCTTACTTGAAGCCTTCAACCCGGGGAGGATGTTCGGGCGCTTTCTACGGCCGGCGGCGCAGGCGACGGTTGGAGGAGGCGGGGGGCGCGGGCGCGCGGGACGCGGTGCCTAGGGGCCCGCCACTTCACTACCGAGCTCCGACGAAGACACACGTGCATTTCATTTATTTATAATATAGTACCTACAATACATCAGTTTATACAGTCCACTGATCTTTAATTTAAAGTGTCCTAGAAAGGTCCCTAACAGACCTGGTTGGATCCAAGAGTCACAGCGTTGCTATGGGTACCAGCGAAATACTCACGTAAAATTTTCTATACCTGTCAATGTAACACCAATCAGGCTTTTATTCTATTTTCTGTGTATTGTTGCCGGGTCAAATAAGCTGGAGTTGATGGGTACATAAATGGTCTTACCATAGTACCTACCAAAATGTAATAACAATTTACCTTTTGTTTCCAACTATAACTTACTCCTAGCTAGCCGGAGATTCCCGTCTTTCATTATAACTGGGTTAATAAACAACGCAGCGACAATACTAACGAGATCAAAGTATTTACACAGGGCGCTTAAATTAGACCTAATCTTATTACTGCCTTAATATAAATTAAATTACCCCATGTTTGAATGTAAAACAATGCTGCAAGCGGCAGCTGGGAGCGGAACAACGGAGTTTGGGTTTAACCTAACGTGACCATATATTTTTACATAAAAATGGGACATCGTCGAATTTACAGTAACAGTATATTGTATCTTATTTTTTTCCATGTTTTACCAATATTCGATTGCTAATGTCAAAAAACAGATTCTGCTTTCTTTCAGGTATCTACTTATTTCAAGATAGTTCGACGCTACTGAACTCTTTGCTAAGTTATGTTACATGTATTTTCTGTATCCATTTTGAGTTTTTATCAGTGTTTACTCTTCTGTAACTGAAAATGGAACTATTTGGGGTCCCAAAACTTTTCTCGGGGTCATCATCATCATCATCAGCTTATTAATGTTCCCACTGCTGGAACACAGGCCTCCTCCGGGAGAGGTGATGGGCCGTAATCCACCACTCGAGACAAAAATGAGACAGTCCCGTTCATAACGTAACGGATGGTCACGTTAGTTAAACCTCTCCAGTTTGCAAAGGTTTACATTTTTAATTTCATTGTTCGTTACAAACTACAACTAGTTAATAGTTTGTTAAACTAGGACAATAATAACGCGGTTTATTGGAAATAGATTCGTACTTTGTTGTTTCTGGATCATTTGAATAGTCATGAAAAGTTAGTTGACCGTTCTATTCTTGTTATTCCTCGGGTAATTATTACGAAACCAGAGAGTAGAGATGTATTATTTTAACAACTTTGGAAACTATATCGAACTAACGAAAACGATACGACAAATTAGCCTTAGACCAGAGACAATACTATTGGTAGATATTAAGCGGTCAGTTCCGCTATCGTTCGTTCTTCGAGTGGTTTTCATTCGATGATGATCCCCTTCTGAACGGTATTTGTGGAGTGGTTATCGTTTCGTTTATGGTCACACAAACTGTCATAGAAGATATTATCGCCAATTTAAGTATCAATCGCGATGTGAGGTTCCAGATTACGGTCTTAGAAATTGTCGGGATAGCGTTTGTTGGTCGTGTGTTTGAGATACGGCTCTCTTAACTGTTTATTACTCATTTTATACCAATTATTTACTGCTGGGTGTGTCTTACTGACCTTTGTGTTTTCCATAACCTATTGAATTATGTAAAATTATTACGCAACATAACGTAACTAGAAAAATAATTGTTCAATTTATATTTTACTAAGCTGAATCAGCAGCTGAGATACCTAGTTTCTTCTTATGCTTTATCCCTTGAAGAGGGCAGTATTGCTGAATGTAATACCAACTTAATGGACCTCATTCTACCTGAGCCACTTAGAACTCTAGTTTCAATGTTCTGGATAGCGATTATTTGTCACTGTCTCCAACAATTGATACTGTCATTACTCACCACACACTCGTGTTAGTTCTCCGCACTCGCGAAGATATGTGACCTGTCACAAACGTGTCCACATCCAAAAAACTGGAACAATCCAAAAAGTTCAATCTCGTACTGTGAGTCGTCCATCAAAATAATGTAAGCTGACTTTTATTACAACAAAAAGCCTGTAATGCCCGCAAAAAAATGATAGTTCGCGAGATACGTGGCATATGTGCGGGCACAAATGCCCACAATTCAGGAGAAATGACCCAGACATCGCGTACGAATACTAACAATATTTACAGTGGCTATTACTAGCCTTTTATGGGACACAAATGCTAGTTGCTGTAATCTGGGACAGTTTTTACGAGCATTTTAAATAATGTCTAGTGGTTGCAGGTATAAATCAGAGACACAATAGTTGCAACATTTGCATTAAACGGTGCTTTGTATCCGAAATTGCTGTCATTTTAATTTAATATTAAGCGTGTGCCAGTACTGCCGGTTAATTTATTTTCCGCAGCCCACACTCAGTCGTTGTAAAAATAGCAAATTTCTGTCGTGGGGTCCCGTCATCGGTGTGAGACCCCTTGAATTGGTTCTTGCATTTCCTTATGTTCGAAGCTGTTTCATTCTTTTAGTAATTTATTTATTTATTTAGGTTAACCAACAATTGTTTACACGATGTACATTTCAGACTTAATGACTAGAGTAACATTTACAAGTGCAACAATTAATTACAGGTTAACACCACATGCACAAAAAACGGTTTTACTTAACATATTTATATATTATTGCCATTAGAACTTATACAAAAAATAAATTAAAACAAAAATAAAGAAAAACTATCAACTCATTCATCCAATGAGTACAGTACAATACAATAAAAAAAAGACATTGGGATGTAAAATTACTGAATAAAATTATAATTGATTTACAATTGTGATTGATTGATTGGATTATAAATAAATGTAGCGACCTTAAATTGATAACAAACTACAATTAAAAGATTAAAAAAAAAAAAAATTAAAAATTAAAAAAACCCAAGGAATAAACCAAGAAATCGAAAACAGGTGCAAATTAAAATTAAATTAAATTGCCATTGGATTATTTACAAAAACTCGTAGGAATTTATTTATGCTATCATGATGTACATCTACTAAGTCACTGCGATCATTAATGTGTAATGTCAGTGAAAACATTGTAATATTTCAGTGCCGTTTACTTTCTGATTTTACGCATTTAAGTGAAAACATACCAGAAAACGTTGAGCATAAAACATAATTTAACAGGACTAAATTACCATACGCACGTTTAGTTCAAAAACAAAAAATATATATATATTGCCTCATATTTCGAAAACGAATGAACATTAGTAAATCTTATGTAGGATCTTTTTACAAAATTGAACATTGAATAAACTTGATCTGAGCACATATTGCAGTAAAATCATAACTTGCCGCAAATTAAGCAAAAATATATACAAAGAATAACTTCCGACGCAGACCCGAGATTTTATGAGACTTTTGTAAGTACTTTTAGAACGCTAAAACAAATGTGTATACGGTAATTTGCCTAGATTAATATCCAAGAATGCCACCTCCTATTTTTCTTAAAAATAATAGAAGTACTTAATTAAGTACCTTAATTACACTGCTTACATAAAAGCTTACTTAGAAAACAACGAGCTTAGGAGAATATTGGGCGCAATGATAACACACATAGAAGCGAAGGGCTTCAATTAAGAGCACTACCTCTATTAGCCGGCAAGACGCGCTTTACTGGCTATAACTGGCTATAACCGGCTGTAACCGGCTGTAACCGGCCCCGGCCGCCGTCGACAAGCCTAATCCGGATAAATGAGACGCGAAAGATGACATCCACTTGCTAATTGGAGGACGGAATTAAGTGTGCACCTTGAGAAAATGTTATTAATTTTGTTTTCTGACGTTCCGTTCTTTGTACGATGTTCGTTTGTTTTAGAATTGGTTGCATAGTCGAGGTTTTTTACTAAGAGCTTACATTAGGCTGAAAACTCAATGACATGCTTGATTAACGCCTAGAGTCTACCAGCCGCACCGATACACATTAGGCGAAGTAAAACGAACGTTAGAACGTTAGTTTTACTTCACTATTAGCCAAGTGGCATGCTAGCTAGGCACTCGCTCTAGCTCTCTCAGGCGCTAAACAAGCCGTATTGTAGTGTATTTTCGGCCTTACAGCTTTAAAACAAAATTTTGTAAATTAATTAAAATTCGACATATCATAGCAATTACTTAATTATTACAGACCTCACAGTCTCACAAACATTACAATAAAATTATATCTTTAAAACTTGCCTTTATAACATTTAAGTAAGACCGGCAATCCAATTCACCCTTCAATCTTATCCCGCATATGAAACTTCACATCCTGTTTGCTTGCAGAATACTTAGATTAAAACCACTGAAAGGATTCCAGCTATCATCTCAAGTGGAAAAGTTAACTTGCTCGCTTGGCAGGTAGCTCTGTTTGCTAAAAGTTGTGATGGATGTTTAGCGTTCTTATCGTACACTAATATGTGTTTGGTGGTGAGAGGAAATAAATGAAAGATGAGATTCTGTTCACTACTCACGGTTATAATTATGTACACAAACACAGAAACAATCACGGAAGAAGGCACATAATATATCCGTTAGACATACACGGATAGGATACACCATGGAGAAAGTCTTCTATGTTTAGCAGTTCACAGGTGTACGGTAGTACACGACAGTACACTTAGTAGTATAATCCTGAGGGATTGAGACGTATGTAGTTCACAATCGAAAGGGCACAAGGTTACGTGGGCTTCGCGACGCATCAGCGAGATTCGACTGAAGGTCAGGTAAGGTTGACGATCGCGCGCTTCGTAGCGCGCCCCCACTCATGCGCATCCACTACGTCACTGCGTGACGTAGATGCAGCGCGTTTCCACAGTACGATATATTTGCGTACGACATAAACAAGCAACATTTATATATATATAAGTGTAAATAGAATTTGTTCATGTAAGTGTCTAATTGTATATGTATTATTTGATATTTATGTGTGTATGTAAGTATAATGTTTATGTATTGTATATTGTGTTGTGTAAGATTAATATTGAGGATCGCCACATCACTCCCCTCCAGAGACCGTCCTACGGGCGATAATAATCCGGGAATCGGATCCTTCGACCAGACCTGGTAATTCTGATAGAAGTGTCCGTGAGCTGATTACGCTGGTCTCGGACATCTTCGTCGGATGGTGGTATGTCTGTTGGTGGGGTGTCTACCAATATGTAGGCGGGTTTTAGGCGGTCCACGGAAACTTTAACCTTTTTACCTTTATTTATTATTGTAAAGGTTTTGTCGCCTTTTTGTACCACTTCGTGAGGACCGGTGTATGCTGGTTGCAATGAACCTCTAAGCGCATCGTCCCTGAGGAATATGTGGCTTGAGGTAGCGAGGTCCTTGTGGACAAATATTTTGTCCTTGGAATGACGTGCAGCTGGAGTGGGCTGCAATTTTGCTGCAAACGAGCGTAAACGGGTGGTGAACTCCGAGATGTCGGTAGTGCCGCTGTGACCCGGGCTGAAAAATTCGCCCGGTAGTCGTAAAGGCTCACCATATAGGAGTTCTGCCGAAGAAGTATGAAGATCCTCTTTAAGAGCGCTCCGGACACCCAGTAGAACCAAGGGTAGGGATTCTGTCCAGTTTTGGTCAGCGTGGCACATTATCGCCGTTTTTAGTTGCCTGTGGAATCGTTCCACCAGGCCGTTGCATGCTGGGTGGTAGGCTGTGGTCTTCCGATGTTTGAATCCGGCTATTTTGGCTAAACATTGGAACAGTGCGGATTCAAATTGCCTTCCTCTGTCTGTGACAATATCCGTTGGACAACCAAAGCGGGCAATCCAGTTGGTCAGCAATGCTTTACCAACTGTCTCAGCGGTAATATCTGCTATCGGTACCACTTCTGGCCACCTAGTGAAACGATCCACGGCCGTAAGGCAGTACCGGTATCCCTGTGATGGTGGTAGTGGACCTATTAAGTCGATGTGCACGAAAGCAAATCTAGCACGGGGTAATTCGAACGTGCCCAATGGTGTTGACACATGGCGATTTACCTTAGTGCGTTGACAGCTGAGACACGTTCGTGACCATTGTCGACAATCTTTGCGGACTCCGGGCCAAACGTATCGCTGGGCAACTAATTTTGCGGACGTGTTTGCCCCTGGATGGCTGAGGCTATGAAGGCTCTCAAAAATTTGCCGTCGAAAGGGTTTGGTCACGAATGGTCTAGGAATGGCAGTACTCACGTCACAGAGTAACTCGACGGGACTGCCGTCGATTTTTAGCCTCTTAAGTTGAAGTGATGTTTGCGACTGTAGGAGTTGCAATAGTTCCGGGTCGGTAGTTTGGGACTTGGCGAGAACCTCGAAATCGACTGGGGTTTGCAGTTCACTGACGCGGGACAATGTATCGGCGACAATATTATCCTTGCCGAAAATATGTTGAATGTCCGTTGTGAACTGCGAGATAAAGTCGAGGTGTCTATACTGACGCGGAGCACAGTTGTGCTTTCGCTCGTGGAACGCGTATATCAACGGCTTGTGGTCAGTATAGACGGTGAAGTGTCTTGCTTCCAGCATGTGGCGGAAGTACTTTATACCTTCATAAATTGCGAGGAGCTCACGATCGTATGGCGAGTACTTCTGCTGAGCGGGGCTTAGCTTCCGTGAGAAGAAGGCGAGCGGTTGCCATTGCTCGTCCTTGTACTGTTGCAAAACTGCGCCCATTGCCAGATCAGATGCGTCTGTAACTAGGGCGAGCTTCGCTTGGTAGTCAGGGTGTGCAAGCAATACTGCGTTGCAGAGGCTGTCCTTGCTCATATTAAAGGCGGTGAGGGCCTCGCCTGTAATTTCCACAGGATGTTGGCCTTTTACTGAGCCAGTCAGCAAGGCGTTAAGGGGACCTTGAAATTTTGCGGCTTTGGGTATAAACCGCCGGTAAAAGTTCAACATCCCTAAAAAACGCCTAAGCTCCCTAACAGTCTTAGGTATAGGGAAGTCCTTGATGGCTTCCACTTTGGATGCCAAGGGCCTGGTACCGGCCGCAGAGACACAGTAACCTAAAAATGTGACTTCGTCTGCTCCGAATACACACTTCGCAGTGTTAATGACGATGCCATATTTCTGCATCCGGGTGAAGAGCTGATGCAGGTGGTCCTCGTGCTGCTTCTGGTCTTTCGAGAAGATCAAAAAATCGTCGAGGTAACAATAACAGAAGTCAAGCCCGCGCGTCATTTCATCGACAAACCTCTGAAATGTTTGACCTGCGTTCCTCAGACCAAAGGTCATATAAGGGAACTCGTACAGGCCAAACGGAGTTGTTATGGCTGTCTTCTGAATGTCGTCCTCACTGACCGGTATCTGGTTATATGCCTTAACCAGGTCAATGGTTGAGAAGACCTTGCAGCCAGCTATGCTGTGGGTAAGGTCGTGGACATGTTTTATAGGATACCTGTCGGGTATAGTCCTCGCGTTGAGTAGCCTGTAGTCACCACAGGGTCGCCAGCTGTTGTCCTTCTTTGGCGCTAAATGAAGGGGTGAAGACCAAGGGCTCTCCGATGGTCGAGCGGTGCCATTGCTAAGCATGATCTCAAACTCCTGCTTAGCGATCTGCAGTTTGTCTGGAGCTAACCTGCGAGGGGGACAAGAGATGGGCGGGCCGGGCGTGGTGCGTATGTGGTGTACTGTGTGGTGTGTGGTTTGTCGGGGAGTGCCAGCGGGTCGCGTGATCTCGGGGTACTTATTCAGTATTAAGTGATACCTCGAATCTCCAACTGAGACCTTAACTGAACACGTCGCTGAAGCCTTTGCAACCGATGCTGTAACAAACATTGAGGTGGTTTTGTCCACCAAGCGTCGGTTTCTGATGTCAACAAGTAGATCGTAAAAGCTTAAAAAATCTACACCAATGATCGGCTTGGTGACATCAGCTACAATAAACCGCCATGGGAAGTTACGGCGCAAACTAAAATCTAAATTTAGCTGTAGATAGCCGTAAGTATCAATGATAGACCCATTAGCGGCCGATAATTGGTAGTTCGACTTAGCACGCCGTTCATGTAGAACATGCCGCGGAAACACACACAAATCACTACCAGTGTCCACTAGAAACTGTGTCTTTGATGTTCGGTCCGTGACGAAGAGGCGACCTGTGGACGTCAGACAGTCGTCAGCCGCCATTACCGACTGCCTTTTAAGTTTCCCGACTCCTCGTAATCACACGGCTTAATGCATTTGCGAGCGTTGTTTCCGTACTTAGAGTGGTAAAAGCATAGCGGATGCTTTTCGTGGCTTGACTGGGACCGCTGTCTGGATCCTCGACGCTGTTGGTGGTTCGGGCGCGATTGCGATCGAGGTTTCCTGCCGAGCTGCATCGTCAGGTACCTCACGGCCTTCTTTAATTCGGCGATATCGTTCGCCATCTCGTGCATGCTCGGACCTGGCGCCGACGCTGCGGCGACTTGGCACGGGGTCACGATGTCCTGAACCCTGTCAGCCAGATCTGCTAATTCCTCCAGGGACGTGAGTGGCTGTGAAGCCAGCAGTGTCTGTATGTTGGCCGACAGTCGGCTGCTCCATATTGTCCGGAGAAAATCCTCAGGGACGCTCGGTCCAGCCAAACTTTGGAGGTGACGTAGGAACTGTGAGGGCTTGCGATCTCCGAGCTCTTCGTGGAGTAGAAGCTGCTTCACTTTCTTCTCATGCGACGCGGTCAGTCTCTTAATAAGCTCCTGTTTGAGCTTCTCATATTTGTTTTGCTCCGGTGGTTTAAGAACAATATCCCTTATTTGTTTGGAGTACTGGTGCTCAAGACTGCCGATGACGTGGTTAAATTTTGTCGCGTCGCTGGTAATATTTGCGTTCGCGAACTGAGCCTCCACTTGTGCGAACCAAACCTCTGGGTCGTCCGGCCAAAATGGTGGTATTCGTACCGCGATACGGCAAATGTCGGATGGCTCGTCAATGGAAACGCGCCTGGCACGCCTTGCGCGCCGAGTTTTTTGTCGAGAGCGGGTACCTCCGAACGATTTTACGGTGTCACTGCTATCGCTCTTCGCGCTACTGCGTTTTTCTTCCATGGTTGAGAAAAAAAAAAAAAAAAAAAAAATGTTCACGTCCCTTTCAGGGCGAATGTAGTTACCTAGCCTTCTTGGCTTGATCACGTCGGGGTCACCAGTTTAGCGTTCTTATCGTACACTAATATGTGTTTGGTGGTGAGAGGAAATAAATGAAAGATGAGATTCTGTTCACTACTCACGGTTATAATTATGTACACAAACACAGAAACAATCACGGAAGAAGGCACATAATATATCCGTTAGACATACACGGATAGGATACACCATGGAGAAAGTCTTCTATGTTTAGCAGTTCACAGGTGTACGGTAGTACACGACAGTACACTTAGTAGTATAATCCTGAGGGATTGAGACGTATGTAGTTCACAATCGAAAGGGCACAAGGTTACGTGGGCTTCGCGACGCATCAGCGAGATTCGACTGAAGGTCAGGTAAGGTTGACGATCGCGCGCTTCGTAGCGCGCCCCCACTCATGCGCATCCACTACGTCACTGCGTGACGTAGATGCAGCGCGTTTCCACAGTACGATATATTTGCGTACGACATAAACAAGCAACATTTATATATATATAAGTGTAAATAGAATTTGTTCATGTAAGTGTCTAATTGTATATGTATTATTTGATATTTATGTGTGTATGTAAGTATAATGTTTATGTATTGTATATTGTGTTGTGTAAGATTAATATTGAGGATCGCCACAGATGCTTATCTGGTTCTAGGCTTTATTTTTGCAGGTTTTCAGAAGTCATTATGGGTACATAGTGCCTGAAAGTTGTTTGAGTAAGATACTACTCATTGCTGACCAAGTCTGAGTAGTTTCTTCACGAAATTAATATATTAGCTTTTATACATGGAACATATAACAAACCACCAGTATTCCTTACGGAAAGCCAGAGATGTCCCAAATAATACAACTACATTTCGGCCTATTTTCAACACCCGGTACAATATGAAACTGCTTTTGCTTTTGCTAACTGATACTGAGAAATGCTGATGGAAAACCCAATAACATTCCCTAACCTGGAAATCAAACCTAAGACCTCATGTTTAGCAGTAAAGCTTGCTACTATTACGCCTACAAGGCTGTAGAAAAATCTTGTCAATACAAAATTGTGTGCGTAAGTAAGCCCTTAGCTGACGCACCATTGTAGATAGAAAAAATTAAAACACAGGTTACATTTTAACCCTCTTTACATTCAGTATGATTTCACGGTAACGTTCTGCCGATTTAACTTGGAAACAGAACTGTGTGATAAAGGTTCAAACTTCTACTTTCGCCGAAGTTTCAGTCATACACGCGTACCTACGACTTTTCGCGGGTCATTAGTTCCAAATATCTTGTTTTCACAGAGCACTCTTGAAGAAATAACACGTTTTAGCCTCTTTGGTTGAGCAAAATAAATACTGCTAAAGCCGGGAATAGATCATGATTTTTGAAGTGAAAAGGCTTACTCTGTAGGTGTGTACTATACCAAATCGAATGCCAAATAATTGAATATCAATTGATCGACCACTATATATCGAACGCCTAAATACTCGAATGGTCTTAATATCGAATGGAAATTAAATCGAACTTTCTATATATCGTACACTCAAAGCATCAAGTGTTCATTATATCGAAATATCAATATACTGAATACTTTATAACCATTAATTCAAAATGTACTGGCTAAATTCACCTTGTATAATAGTGGCTTAACCACTATATTTTGAATTAGGTTAGGTTAAAACGGGCTGGTTTCCGCAACTCCACGACCAAGCGCGTATTTTGTATACGGTAAACTGTAGCTTCGCCTTGAGCGGAGTTTAACTAACTGAAAGAAAGAAAAAATGTAAACTTAAATTGTTGATAAGACCTTGCTCAATGGTCACAGATTCAAATGAATTAGTTGCCAAGTGATTTGAACTTGTCTTGTAGATAATGTTATATGATTGTAAGGAAGAAAAGAAAGGTACTTTTAATTTTCACCAATTTCTTTAATCTATTTTGGTACGCCGTTGAACAGCAGTGTCCCTACAAGCACCGAATGGGTTTGGAAAACGATCACAGAACCCAAATAAGTAAGCAATTCCATTTATCATAAAAAGGGTTTCCGGACCTAGCTACCACGGTCACAAAACTTAAGACAAAATCTATTTTAAGGGTCCAGAGCAGGGCATTAAGATAAAAAACAAAGATAAACATCGGCAAGACTTTATTATACGTCGCGATATCCGTGTTAGAGCGTGGCTACATGAGGAGGCTCCCGAGGCGACACTTGTTCATAAATTAAGAAGAGCCCCACTCATTCCCGTCTTATCTTTATGAGGGTCTCTGCCCACTAGCCGTGGAATTAAGTAATCACACAACATACTACTGAAATTGATCTTGAGAGGCGAAAATAGACTCTATAGACAGTTTTGCTGTGAGGAAATAATTAGGAAGTTGCATTTGATTTTCATTTTGTGGTTGTCAGAAGCGCACCAAATCCTTTTTAGAAACAAGGGAGGAATTATTATCCATTACTTTAAATGCAGGGTAAATACTTTATGTATTGTTCTTGCTGCCTGAATGATGTTTACGAAAGGTATAACACCTTTCGTAATTCCTGTAACATTATGACCGACCGAAGAGAGCAGTGGTATAGGCCGTGACTTACAAGTTGTTGGTCGTGGGTTCGAACTTAGCCTGGCGCTTTGCTTTGTGTAAATTATTTCATCACCACTGCTCTCAAAACGGTGAAGGAAAACATCGTGAGGAAATCGGCATGTCCTAGAACCAAAATTTGAAGACCTGTGACATCCACCAACCCGCACTGGGCCCGCGTGGTGGATTACGGTCCATTCCCACTCACAGAGAGGAGGCCTGTGTCCCAGCAGTGGGAACATTAATAGGCTGAAGATGATGATGATGATGATGACCGTATTATCATCGTCCTGATCTTATACCAATTTGGGTTCGGTGCAGCTCGTCTATTTCTTTCATTCATGTCTCTCAGTGATCAGCAGTTCAGGGTTCAATTTCTTCTGAGCTATAAATTCCCAAAAACTATCCTTTATTTTTAAGTAAACTTCATTCATAAACAAAACTTTTCTTGTCGGATGGCCCTCAAACCCTTATTGGTACACATCTCAAATCCTATCACCAATAGTATATCGTTCCTTTTTCAAAATGGAAACCCAATATGACGTCGTCGCTGTCGTTCCTCATTCAATTTCAATGTTTTTTTCGTGAAAGTAAGTCGTGTATGTGGTCTCCTTGCATGTTTGGTCGCGTCGCCGGTATGGGGGTATCGTAAACACGCTCACCGCGAGCTCTGTTTGAGTTTCGATGCTGGAACTCGAGCCGTGGAACGAGAAACGAGGGTAGGTTATGAAGGAATATGTCACTAGTTGGTTTAATATGCACAAAATACGCATAGAATCAAGGAAGGGATCATCATCTTTCGGAATAACAAAATATTAGTATATGTAACTTCTTCTTATTCGTTGTCTTCATTTCTAAAGGTCGTGCCCGTCTTGAAAAGGTTTGACGGACTCAACGACGAGCTGCTTCCAAGCCACCCTGTCTTCGGCTCTTCTCATAGCAGTGGGCACCGTGAGTCCCGTAATGACCCTGATCTGGTCAGACCAGCGAGTAAGTGAACGTCCACGTTGTCTTTTTCCATCCACCTTTCTCACTACAACCGGTTTCTCCAGGATGTCTGGCTGTCTCCAGCGATGTGACCAAAGTAACTTAGGACTCGTTGGTAGCAGATCGTGGAGAGTCTGGTTTTGATGTTCAACTGGTCGAGAAAGGACTTATTCGTGCGCTTGGCTGTCCATAGTATGCGCAACATTATTCATATGTATATAGGTATATATATTTTGTAATTAAGTATGTATGTATATGTATGATTTATTTTATATTATTATAAAATTGTATACTGGACTGCTTCTCTTCTTCCTTTTATAAACTCTCTCTATCACTCTAAGGTTTGCTGGTAGAAAACTCTTCTTTGAGTTAAGCTAGCCTTTGCAACTTTATAATCACTATATTTTTTTTTTTTTTTTTTTTTTTCTATATTAATAAAAACTAATGTTCTTAATAACAAATTACAATCTAGCCTTAATAGACTAATAAGCAATTTAACTCTAACTTATTATTATAATGTAAAATGTTATGACTAAGAATAGTGTCAATTTGCACTTTTATACAGTTCGGTAGCACTTTCTTAGAGTCTGATACGTTAAAAACACTTAGTTCACGTGTTACATGTATAGCACAGTATTCTTTGCTATTATTTTTCACTTATTATACACTACACTAACTCAAATGGTTTAGTTCTCTTTAGCCTACGCACTATGTCCGTGTTATCTAGCAGCTGGATTGCTTCCACATTCACATGCCGATGAAGTCTGTGTTCGTGGGTTTCAGCAAAGTTTTGAATAACGGTGGTGACGAGTTTCATTTTAAGGTCGCGGTGAAGGTCGTCATTTCTGATGTACCATGGTGCATTAACAGCATCTCTGAGTACTTTATTTTGAAATTGTTGTATAATTTTTAAATTACTTTGTTTAGTACAGCCCCATAGTTGGATACCATACGTCCAAATTGGCATAAGAATATGCTTGTATATTATAATTTTATTGTGTATTGATAGACAGGATTTCCTTCCGAGTAACCAATACATATTTTTGTACCGTATATCGAGTTCCTGTCTTTTCTTTTTGACGTGAGATTTCCAACGCAACTTGGCGTCAAGAGTTATGCCAAGGTATTTGGCTGTATTTGCATAAGGCACTTGCATGCCATTTATATAGACTGGGTGATAATCGCAGTGTTTATTAGTGAAGTCAATGTGAATCGATTTTGACTCATTCAGTTTGATCTTCCACTTTTGTGTCCAGTCATAAACTAAGTTCACAGCTAGTTGAACCTTTTCTACTGCTTCTTTGTGGTTTGAACCAATAGCCATAATAGCAGTGTCATCAGCAAAGGTCGCTATGGTGTTGTTTTGAAAACAACACCATAATCACTATATGAAATAAAAATTATTGATTTTGATTTTGATGATTTTATGATTTTGATTATGTTGTAAGTGTATTTTTTTTTGTGTACAATAAAGAATTAAGAATCTTTAAATCCAGTATTCACCCAGGTACATAGGTGGACAAGTTTATGGCGGCATCAGTGGCGTTCAATAAGTCCTCGATGGTTGAAACACTCGATGCCATGGTCGCTTGGGCACTTATTCCCTTGGTGCAGGTATTCACACTACTTCACCAATATGTAGGCGCTTTACTATGTGAAGGTGTAAAGGTGTCGTGTAGTGAAATAAGGTACCTATTTGTAATTATTTTACTATAGAAAGGATTAATGGACATGGACTGTGTGAAAATTACTACTTACTTTGAGAATGGACGGTTTTACGTTTTACGGTTTTGAGAAGACTAAGTTTAAGAGAGAATTAGAGAAGACTGTTATTTTATATCAGCTTAATCAAATGAGTATGAATGGAGGAGAGATGTTGCTTCGACTCCAATCCGACCCAACAAAGTGGCAAAGGAGAAATAATGATTTTAACTTCTAGGGTTTTCAGGCTAGATTCGAACAGAAACAGAAAAAAAATACATTAATTTTCTATCTTTAAAGGATCTAAGAACTCCATTCGAGTATACACTCGTGGTTCAACAGAAGTGTGATAGCGGAAGCAAAAACGGAAACAGGTGTAAAAAAGTAATATTTGGAGGATACGGAAACAGAAACGGATGCACAAGCGGAAATGTAAAAACTATGAAAATAAATAAAAACAGCATAATTTTTTCATTGTAAAGGTGAACGGCAGATTTTGTACCGCATACTTTTTCTGTTGTTCGGTTATAGAATTTGTACCACTTATTATGGCAACCAAGCCATTCATTTTCATGTAATTTTACTATTTTAAAACTTCGGATTAATTAATAACATCCATCTAAAGATTTTAATATATAAACGTTATAAAATTATACGCTAAACGCAGTTATGTTATTAGAAATTGCCTTACGTAAAATAACACCAATATTGAATTGATAATAATTATTTAGAAATAGAAATAACATTAAATATAATCGAACTCATCATTATCAAACTGTTGCAGTCCGCTGCTGGATATAGGTATCTCCTATTAACCTGAGTAGGTACGATCCGCATCTCAATCTACCTACCTACTTAATGGTAAGTAAAACACTAAAAAGAAAGCAACAAATAATTTACTTAACACATTATGCAACATTTACCTATATGTAACAATCTACATTGGTACACTAGTACATAACCTTAAAAAATAAAACTGATTATAACATTTACGTCCCAAGTTAAAAATATCTAAGAATTTAAAAAGGGATTGTCTATCATATTAACTACCAAATAAAACAAAAAATATCGCAAAACACGAAATTTCTATTAGCGGTACGAAACTCCCATACAAGCCTGCCGTTCGCCTTTAAATATTAGTAAGATTAGTTTGGCGCTTTTGTACCCAGCAATCTGCTTCGGTACTATTCATACATTCGTAGTCCACTTGCCTATAACGTAGTTTTATTTTCTCTGTGCACTCGCCCGCCCACGCGTCACCCCGTCATAATGTTCCGTTTATATATCCGTTTTAAAAGTTGCGGAAGGAGAAGCAGAGGTCAGTTGCATCAGTAATAGACTCCTAACTATCTATTAGTTAAGTGTTCTATTTTGCAGACAAATACCTAAGGCTCATCATCATCATATCAGCCGAAAGACTTCCACTGCTGGGCATAGGAAGCCCCCAAGCGTCGCCACAAAAAAGCTGCGAGCCCATAATTACTGAATTACTGAAAAAAGGTAGAAAAAGACGCATCCACATTGTTTCTTCGTTCTTCGTGGGTGGGCCCACTTAGTCTCCATGTAAGTTTGTTGTTGTTGTCTTTATTTTAATTGAAATACCGTGTTCTTTCAGCTCGGGTCACAATGGCTATCGGAACTTTCAACTTATTATGTTATGCAATTTCCATTTCTGTGAACATATTTTGCGGCAGTCTGTTCTATGTAGAGGGCTGGTTCAGTGAAATGAATTTGTTTAAGAGTTCAGCATAATACCGTGTCTATTCATGGTAACACCACTAAACAAGAACTAGATATATCAGTAGGTAATTAATTATACAGAGTTTAATTTAATAAGCTTCCGAAACCCTGCGGACATGACGTGTTTGGATATCAAAATCACATAATATATAGGCGAAAGTTTGTGGGTGTGTGAGTGTGTTTGTGTGTGTGTGTGTGTTTGTATATTTGGTTCTTCTTCACGCTCAAACGGCTGGACGTATCTGGATGAAATTTGGCACAGAAATAGAATATCAGACAGGATACTTTTTATCCCGGAAATAAATGCACGCCGAATGCAAGATAATTTTCGAAATGCACGCGGGTGAAGCCGGTGACAGAAGCTAGTATAATATAATAAATTGTGAAAATAAAGGTGATAAAAATAAGCGGATGTTAACTACGTAGTCAGCTATAGTTAACTATTTTTTACAAGCTTTAAATTACCTTACTTTCGTATGTGTGTTCGGCAACTAGTAATCGATTTTTCAAGCATTTCCTTTTTACCCGACTGCCGAAGGAGGGTAATGTGTTTATCAGTATATGTATGTTATGTATGTTTGTTCCTATATGGCGTTCCAGAGACCAAACGCGTTGGCCGATTTTGATGATTCATACGTCAATCGATGCGTCTTAACCCTGCGAGTGTCATAAGCTACATTAAAATTGGATAATAGAAAAATGGCGGTTTTTTGGTGCCATATTGTGGAGTCCAAATTTTTTTTCTTCCATACCCATCGTGTGGGTGTGTGTGTGTGCGAAGTGATTTCAAAAATATATAAAACTTATATGTTTAAATGTATCTAATTCGAAAAAAACTAACTAAAAAGTTATAAATAAAAAAACTTAATTCAAAAAATCAAAAAACCCGACTGCTTCAAAAGCGAACTAAAAAAGTCTAAGTCTGGTGTATCCTCCGCCTGCACAGCATGATTTTTTCCTTGTTTACGACTTTTTAGTTCGCTTTTGAAGCAGTCGGGTTTTTTGATTTTTTGAATTAAGTTTATTTTTCCTCTTGTTTTTGTTTGCGTGGAGAAATGCTCATGCATACTGCACTACCACGGGGAGATAGCGCAGTTATGTGGGACTCAAACCCACTAAAACTCCACGGTGTCCTCCTGTGCCGCTTATGGCGGGAACACGGGCACGCGTTAGCACTCACCGCGAACCTTCAAGCACTGCCTGGCATCCGATTAAGTTGAAATTTGGTGTACTTATGTTACTTTAGGTACATTATTATATTAAATAATATGGTACTATAGACCTGGTCTCATGATGGAGTCGAAAGGTGGACATGGCAACTCCTCAACCAGACAAGATAGCGCCATCATGTTTGGGCTCATTAGATTTCGTACTTTTTAGTTCACTAAAAGCTTGATTTAAAACGATTTTTACTTTTAATTAATAACATTTATTCAGCTTCTTCTTTCCCCCGGCAGGGCTTCTATACCTTCCAGTTTGGGCATGGGTAATTGTGGACTAATCCTGTCAATAGGCATCAAGCTAGTCCCGCAATCTTCGCCTGGGTCTGCGAGGATCACTGGACATCGCAGCTGTAATTCCTTGTTTTTTTGTCATTTAATCCAATCACGTCTACACAGTTTTGCTAACTAAATTAACTTGACACCATTAAAGTAATTGGCAACACACAACCGTTTCCAGCAGGGCCTACATTTGGTGCTGTAGATTGCCTTGTAAAACTTTGGCGGGAACAGTAAATTTGGCAAAGCAGCATGGCGGCCGGCTCGTAAACACTATGATAACGGTCACATTACGAGCTATTTGTCTGCATTATTAATGTATGGCCCATTCTACTGTAATGGAGCTGCCTTTTCCTGGTGGCCAAATTTTTAATGATGTTAGGATTATTCTCTGCTAGCTTTTTTGCCAACGGGTTTACTAATGACAAGCATTAAAAAAAAGTTTGGTAAAACCAAATATGCATGCCTTAAACGCTCGTGTTATACGTATTTTATTTAAACTAGAGGGTCACAATATCAGCGTTTCACCAAAAATCCTCTTTTTTTTTTATAGTAAATTCGAATCGAAAAGATAGGTGATATACCTAATAGAGATCATAATGCAACAAATATACTGCTTCACATAAAAAGGTCATCATCATCATTTCAGCCGAAAGACGTCCACTGCTGGACATTGGCCTCCCCCAAGTGTCGCCACATTGACCGATCCCGTACGTCTCGCATCCAGCGCCTTCCCGCAACCTTAACCAGGTCATCAGTCCACCTAGTGGGAGGCCTTCCACATAAAAAGGTAATTATTACCAATAAAATTACGTAATTATAGTGGAGAAACGTTGGCAAAGATAAAATATTTTTGAATTCAATTCGAGTTTATTTGAATTTTCCCGCGTGAATCTGTGCACAATAAATTAGATACTGCATTACCGACGTTCAGTATACTAGAGTAGGTATACTATAAGTTACCTTCAAGTTGAATAAAGAAAAAAAATAACATATTATGGCTGCTACAAACACAACAAATCTCTCTCGCGTCCAACAGAAAAAAAGAAAATTAAACGGAACAGTATCAAGCTAAAATTTTAGATTCCAAACAAATAAATATCACTAATGATTTAAAAAAAGGTTAAATAAAAAGATTTTATTAATGTTATAGTGGTTTAGTTAGTTAGTGATATTGTTTAAGTAAAAATGGTTATTAAAAATCGAAAAAAAAATTAAGAGGGTCAGTGATTAACTTTTCATCTAATAATGTTCCATTAATAAACAAACATGTTCGCGGCTCAAGGGTGGCCCACGGGCCACTCCCCGCCGCACTACTACGGGCGCACCCCTTACCTAAATATTATCCTTAAAAAAATATGAACTCCAAATTATATATGACAGTTATGCTAACACTTGCATTATGCCAAATTATTATTATGCCACAGTATTATTATGCTAATAATCATCATCATACTAGGTTACATGCCTCCTCTCTGTGAGAGAGTTTTATGCGAAAACGTTATGCTAAACAATATTATGCCTTAAAATTTTATGGCAAGAGGGGGATTCCTTTGCCAGAAGCGTCGCCCGCGTGAAAATTTCATACAGATCCGTTCCGCCGTTCTGGCGTGTTTGAGTAACAAACATCCATCCATCCATCCATACTTCCACATTTATAACATAGGAAGTAGGGCGTGGACTTGTAAGTCTCAAAACTACTAGATAATAAATGGCTATGCAAAGCGAGTGTTCGACTGACTGCTTCAGTACTTTCCAGGTAGTTTTTGCCAATTTCGATTCAAGCTGAATCAGTAGCTGTTTCAGCTGGCGTGGAAACTGCTTGGAATATAAAGCTACATGGTTTGCATTTCAAAAAGCTCGTTTTTGTATTGCCAATGTGTCGGTCTAATGATTTTGAAGTACAATCATAAAATAGTCACTTCATATACCAACAGACCGAGGTCTAAAAACAAATGAATTCTGATGAAGACAATCAATTAAATGAAAAACAGTTAAAATAGCCAATCTAGCCCAACTACAAATAAAAGCTAAACAACAAACCAATCAAACAAACAGAAAACCAATTGCCAACGACGTATTTAAATAAACATAACGAAAATCAATCTGCTTTGCCTTGCTCAACTATTTTGGGTCGGCGTCTATCCGGATTTAGCTGACCACCAGTGTTTTACATGGAGCGACTGCCTATCTGACCTCCACAACTCAGTAACTGGGTAACACGATTCCCTAGACAAGACTGGTGGCTTCTGACTATCCGTAACGACTGTCGAAGATGTACCGATGACAGGGAGTAACTTCACGTGCTTTCCGAGGCACGGAGGAATATCGGTAGGTTAAGATTGTCATCCATCCACGGGCCGACCTCGGCAAGCGTTGCTTAACCTTTCGCTTGTTTAAGACGTGGATTCACGCGAGACACAATGGCTTTTCTATTGTTTCGGTAATTACAAGCATACGATGGGGTTACCGACATAGCCAGAAGAATTGTGGGCAGGGCACATTGATCGCAGAACAGATGGTAGATGGGGATGAAAATTTCTGGAGTGGCGACCGGTAGCCGGAAGGCCTCCCCCTAGGCGGACAGATGACCTAGTGAGGGTGGCGGGCACATCGATCGCAGAACGGATGGTAGATGGGGCCGAAAAGTTCCGGAGTGGCGACCGGGAACCGGAAGGCCTCCCACCAGGTGGACATATGACCTAGTGAGGGTGGCGGGAGTCCACTAGATGCAAGACGCACGGGACCGGTCAATGTGGCGATGCTTGAGGGGAAGCCTATGTCCAGCAGTGGATGTCTTTATGCTGATAAGATGCTGATCAAGACCGATTCACCTTGAAGATCAACCTGCCAGCTGTTATTAATAACCACAAGCTCCTCCATACAAACAAACCATGTACGAAACCAAAACACAAAACACTGCGACCACAGTTAAATGACAACTATAACTAAAACGCCCAGTTTGAAAACCCGTGAATCTGTGCGGAGAGTTATTGGGGTTCCGTAGCCATAAGATGGCGGACACAACTCAGGTCCCTTGTCAATTTGCCGCCCGTATTTATGTCCGGCCGTGTCTAGTGATTTAAAAGTTTACTCGGCCACTATTATTGTAATAAATCTGGTGATGTCGCCAGTCTTCTGACAGTGTTGGAAGATGAGTTATGGAGTTTGTTGTGTTTTAATTGTTGGTAAGCTGACCTTTATATTATAAGTCTTTTCCGGCATTCGAATCAGTCAAATTGACAGTTAGAGCTCATTATTTATTGACATTAAATAAGAGCCTTTGTTGTTCTCATGGCGATTCAAACGATTAGAGTGGAGGAAGGTTCCTTCAAAAGGAATTTATCTCTAGGTCCGAGACTCAGTTTAATTCTCGCAAACATCCGCTTAGGTAATACTCGTATTAATCAGACAGGATCCTTGTTCGGGTCGATCATCGAACAAGATAAACATGTCAGCGTAATTGCGACACCGCGCGCTTTCGGATAGCATATCGGGTGCGACTCAATCTCATCTTATTCACCTCATTATTTCTAATTGTTATCCCATTTGATTAACTGAAATATAGTACTTTATGTTTACATTCTTTAATCTTAGTTTATCTTAATCAACCCCGTACATTGGTCCTTCGAACCGGATGTCTGTAAAAACATTATGTCGAAATATTTTTCATCATCTTTTGGGTTGGATTTCTAATCCAAGTAGGTATCTAATTTTGTTTAAACGGGTGCCAAATTTGACCGCTAAGTACATAGTAAAATACCCAAAAACATCACGACTTAGAGATTGATCCTATGGAACCCCATGTTCAGTTCAACACTCACGCCTTTGACCTCTAGCTAGACCAACGAAGCAGTTCGTCAAGGCAGTTTGTTCCAACGGTTTTCAGAGATTATATTGGCTTAATGGTTTGCGGTGTTTCACCATAACAGGTTCAAATTGTTTTGGCGGTTACGTCGGCTCCCATGGGGGTAGTAAAGGAGGATTAATGAGCGGGGCATGGGCAGTGTCCACCTGTGAACTAATAGCTACGGGATGAGGACCGGTTATTTGTCATTGTTATGATAATGTTCTATTACTTTTGGGAGTCTGTTCTTCCTAGTAAGTAGATTCTACTAACAAATGATGCTCAATTTTGTTAACATAGTAGACGATCGTAAGCACGTAGATATGATCAAACATGTAATTGTAATAAGAGTTCAGACTACATCTACTGCTGTGCCTATACTCAGGCCCAGGCTTTGCTTGTGCTAATCCCTATGCTTCATACAGGTTCTACCAATTTTCTTCTGTAGCTTATATCATTTCGTTATTTTCAATTCATGTCTCGATGCACCCCGCGTTTTTCCCTTACTATTCTTAAATATCAACAAATTCCAACACAATAAAGAAATCAAAAGCCTATTCCAATATTTCATACTAAACTCCTCACAAATATAACAATCGAATCCGAATCCAACGAGCCTCTCGAAAATCACTGGAAATCCGCAGTTATTTAAATGTTGACCGAAGAGCGTTGTCACTTGAAGCGGAGTGGTGCGCCATATTGTCTTAAATCCGAATCACACGAGTTCCGGCGTTCCGCTGTGACGAGGGGCCCTTATGCCCGTGGATGGGTAAACACAATGGAACTAGCGTAGCGAGGAATACTGCAGTGGTGGGCTGCCGGCCAGACTTGCTGTTGTTAGGAAGTGAGGATTGACTTACTGGGTTATTTAGTTTGATTTTAACGGGGTTTTATGGCGTCGCTGACATAAAGTTATTGAAAAAAGTAGTGATATTTCATACAAAATGCAGAATAGGTACACACAGACTTCACTTGCAATTTGTGGGTACCTAATCTATTGCATTTTTATTGTAAAGAGAAATAAACTAGATATCACAAATGTTTTGAAGAGATGAGAGCGTTGGCACTTGAAGCGGAGTGGTGTGCCACATTGTCTTAAAACCGTATCACACGAGTGCCGGCGCTCCGCCATGACTAGATGGGCACACACAATGGGGGCAACGTGGCGAGGAATACTGCAGTAGTAGTCCGCCTGCAGAATTGCTGTTGTTATGAAGTGGGGATTGACGTACTGACTTATTTATTTGATTGTAACGGGGTTTTATTGCGAAAACATATAAATTATAAATGTTTTATGCCTAACTAAGAGGACCAGAGACTCTGGAGAGTGTTATTCCATATGTGATGGCGATGGTTATGGTCGAAATTCCAAAATTTGAGAGATTGATCTCGGGACGTTTCGATAGCACTTTTCAATCACATACATTTCTGGCTTTATTCCTATCGCCAGATATAATGTCATTTGTCTAGAGCCTCTGAGGTAGTTTATATACCTAAGAAATTCCTACGCAAATCAGAATTCAACTTTTCCACACGTTTTCACGAAGAAAAACTACGCAAATTGTTAGGTGGAGAAAATAGAACATTTTATTTCATATGTGTTATATAGTTTAGACTGTATGTGAGATTTTTTGCTAAAATGTCGTGGTGGTCCAGTAAATAAGATCTCGCTTCTCGTGCTTGTGGTCGTGGGTTCAAATCCAGACAAGTACCAATGTGACGTTTACAAATTCATATGTAGTTTCTAAGTTTATGTTGGACATCACAGGCAACGGCGAAGGAAAACATCGTGAAGAAACCTGGAGTTATATAGTTAATGTAAGTCTGAATTAGACAAGTCAGAGGCCTGTGGGGTTCCCAGAGGTGGTTTAATTAACTCTGACGCCAGAGCAGGCCACATCCTCACACGATAAAAAAGAGGAAGATTTACTTATGAATAAAATCGGTCCCATTAAAAAAGTAGTGCATATTCCCGATTCGATGTTTGATTATAAACCCTACGGTCATATAAAATTCACAGAAACACGTAAGAAGATTCTAGCAAAGCAGTTGAAAACCATCAAAAGCGCAATAATCGATAGAGTCCTGATCAAACCACAAGAAAATAAAGAGGGTGTTTGTATTTATCTTTACAGTCTGTTCATGGACTCAAGGACCAAAGCAATTCCATTGAAATGCTCGCAATGGTCCCACTTGGCTTATTCTATAAGAGGAAACCGGTAGTGACGCAACTCCGGGATATGTGCACACTGCATCCGTATTCTCTTACTTAAAAATAAAATGCTAAGAGAAATTCTCATATTTTCAAAAGCTCTGCCAACACGATTATTTACTTTCTGTCCGTCATTTGTCAGTATGAGAAATGTATGTGGTGGTACTATACAGCTCCAACGAAGCATAATTTTCTTATACGCATTAAAATCACGTAATATCATTAATTACAACACCGAAGTCAATATATTAGTGCTAACGAGCGACCATTATCGCGCCTAAATCAGGGCTAAATAGCTGGCCGAATAACAAACTAACTAAACACAATGTATTACGGAACAATAGGAGTTTAACAATTCTAACCGAAATTAGAGACTTCATTTAACAATCGTTTATATTTAGTACGCCATTAGCGATCAACTGCGCGGAACATGGCCGACCGGCCGACCAAGAGTTCCGCGGAAAAACAGAAAATACCAATTCGTTCAATATTCACTTTAAAATGTTTAAAACGTTGCGCGCCGCTCAATTTACTACTTTGCAACGACCAAATTTCGTCCTGATACCAATTTGAGCGTCCACATAAATGGTGAAAAACTGGGTTATATTATAGCTATGACTGAAATCCACTATGTACACAAAATTAAAACTTGATATAGCAAATGGTTTGGAGTTCCCGCAGTTAAGTACAAATGTTACAATCGCATTCCCTATTATTGCCTTCGGACCATCGGTGTGCGGAACATTCCAACTGTTGCCCGCTCGAACAAATACCGCGTTGCTGCACTATTACCGATACATTATTACTTGATACACATTACGAACTAAACTAGCCTTTAACACAACGGGATAAGGATTAGCGTGTGTATTTTACGTTGAATAGATGTCCTAAGTCATTGTTGAAGCTGGATTGTTTTGGAACTGCGTTGTTAGTTTGTACATAACTTGAGATAAGTTCGCACACAAATAGTTTCATGAGCTGCTGTAATTAAGGGTTAAATTTTGTTTTATGACAGTCTGGGGATGTGAAGGCTGAATTACGAACTGTTAGCAGAGATAGTGGCAATGTTGGGGAATTGGTTAATGCTGCCTAAGTTTTGCGTAATTTTACAGCGCTGTAAAATTATTTAATGTTTAATGTTATGAGTTTATGACTGGCTTTTGGAATATGTTGAGCACACTGGTCTTTGTTTGTTTAGTATATTATATAATATAATATCATTTTATATATCTGTTGGGCTGAAAGAATAGGTGACTACAAACTTCACCAGGATCCAATATCTTAACATCAGGAAAGATACAAAAAGGGATAAGTTTGAATTTGAAGTTAAGAACGTGTCAACCCCTTCTTAAATGCCATTTTTTACAGGTTTTCAGCCTAAAGTATAGTTTGACAAATACTCTTGTTTGACCGTACTCTAAAAAAAATAAGTTGAGTGAAACTATTTAATGTTTATTATTATGAGCATATGACTGGCTTTTGAAATGTAATTCACTCTTCTATGTTACTTACCTAATAAGTAAACAATATTGTAAGCATTTTTTTACCTATTGGGCTGAAAAGGTATCTAGATTCAAATTCCCGCAGGAACCAATATCTTGACACTAAGATGACCTTCGCGCTGCCACCGACGATTACGTGAAGTGAAAAATTTTTGGTCCGGATTTTTTTTTACTATTGTCATGCCAGAGACTCGAAGAAGAAGGCACCAAGAAAGATACAAGTTAAAGGTACTTGAAAAATTTAATATCTTTTGAATTTGCCCAATTAAAATAAAGCCTATATGATAATGAGTCCACGTATAACACAGTCACACTACCAGACACACAGGGAAACACTAACACATACCACGCATTACGCGCCAAAACTAGACGCCATTTTAATTACCGCCACATCGATAGTGCCGTGTCCACACACTCGCGGCCGCACTGTTAACCCCCATTTATCATACAGGATTAAGCCGATCCCCTGTATATTATTTTTATTCGTCCCCGGGGGCGAATTGTGTCCGTTTGCTGGACAACGCGGACAACGGCTGTTTATTATTATTTGCGCTGATTTTTCGGGGCTGTTGTTTCTTGGTTAGGGTAAGATTGTGTTGGGGATACACGGGGAGGCTTAAGGCTTTACGCTTTTTTTGGACTGGGAGCCCCGTGACCTTTCTTTTCGATTTGTTTTATTTAACACTTTATTTTACAGCAGGTGGTGTTCTGTTGTCTGTCTATCCCATGGGAAAAAGGCGTGATTTTAAGTTTATTTTACATCATAAAAAGAAAGACAGAAGAATTTCCGGGACGACTCTCAAGAATACTTTCTATTTTCTGTGACTGCTTATCTGACGAACAATGTTCGACGACACTGCCATCATTGACCCTGCCATCACTGTAAATCTTGATTAATCACTTTTGCCGAATTGCATTTTCAGATTTTGATCCCATTAGTAGCTTACGCAGAGAGGAATATAATAAAAGCTTGCTCGAAAAAAAAACAATTTGCACACGAACTGAAATGAAGACATGTATATTAACATGCAGAGCTATGAAGTCAATAGGTACCAATAACAAAGTTTACTTACTGACAAAAGGACGCACGGCAACGTACTGAAAGACCTCTATGTTTCACTACCTCTATGATGGCACCAGTGCACTAATATAACTAACTGTACTAATATAACAGATCCGTTATATTCTTTTACCTGTGGAACCCTAAAAATCTGGATCAAATAGGACTTCTAAAAAGTAGCTAGTGTTTTTGGGAGTGCGTTTAATCCCACGTCGAAACACACGGTGGAAAATAAGATTCTTCTTTTTGTGGGACCAGTTAAAATTCTCAATGGAATATTTTCTAGTACGCCATCAACGTATGTTGGCTACTGCAGTGGATACAAGGCTGCAAAAAGCGCTGGCACAGGCTTTGCTGGAAAACAATTTTGGAACTACAATATTATTCTTGTATTTTATAACTTTCAGGGAATATTAAATTCTATCCTTCCAACTAAAAAGAGTCTCTTTATTATTCAAGTCAGAGATAAAAGTATACACAGTGTATAAAATACTTAATTAACTAAGACTCCTGTTACAAATATATACACTTAAACCAAAAACTACTCACTAACTATACCTAAAAATATACTAAACTAAAATATGGAGTCGAAAAACTCCTCCACATCGCTGTCCACTGGTAGTGTGCCCAAAAGACTGGCATCATTGCCATGTTGTATGACCAGGCCTTGGGTCACGCGAAGTGTCAACTAGGCGTTTGGAAATATCTTTAAACAAAGCGTGAGCACTCGGACCCCGCGGACCAAAAGTCAGAGAGAGAGATCAGAGTCCTATCCTTCCAATTTATCAGTTTAGCAGTTTCTTAAGTAACATAATCTAGATACTATTTACCGAAAATGTACCTTTTTGAGATAAATAAACTTACTTATATATTCTACTACTTATATTCTAATACGGGGCGATCTTATAGGCATAAACCGGACACATCTTCAGATTCCGGACTGCTACTGAAAAGTTTAAGTTGGAAACAGCCCGATCCGACCAGCACTAGCGCTTGTACTAGACCAAAAAGGCAGTCAGCAGTTTAGCACTTGCCTTTGCTAGTATCCCCACGTCGTTGTAAGCCCGCATGTTTGCACCCAGCGGATTATCGTGATCTTCACCATGTAGAGTAGAAAAAGTAACATTCTATAAGTAAAATGGTAGGCTAGGTAATTTACCTATGTTTGCAATATTTGTAAGTATGTGAGAACCATGTTCCTAATTATCATTGAATGAATTTACCTGCTTGTAATACTTTATACCTATACGTAGTATTGTAGTGCTGGGTGCATCGTCCTCATGTATATGAATTTATGTATGTATGTAAATGTTGTAAAACACTTTTATTTTTAAAGAGTAAGTATGGAGTTTCTTGGCCGTTCATCTCCATAACAAGCTACTTTTCCGAATGGACGGCAGAATCAATCATTATTAACTTAAAATTTATATTTTTGACTTTTAAAGTGCCGCTAGTTGAAATAAAAAAGGTAGTTTGTAAAAGTATAAATATAACGGCTTGACCTCGTCACATTTCGGTACTGCTTCTCAATCCCATACATTTTGACTGTTCGACAATAAATTGTTGATGGAGTCCCTATGTCTAGAGTCATGCCCATCGGTAAAATTAATTAAGCATTCTTGTCTCTCTAGTAGTTAACTTTCTTGCTTTTGACGATAAATACAGCCTAAAACCTACATTTATCATTCCTATCTAGCACGGAATTAAGAAACATTTTTGTCAACTTAAAAACACAGAATATCTTGTTTTCTACTTACCTACATAACCCATCCATTTTTCCTTTAATTCGCCTCACCAAGGAAACTGCCACCGCAAAAGGGTGTGGTATTAAACAATATTTTAAAAGCGGCTAATCTGCAGCTCATAATTCATGTGTGAGTATTTTAAACCGTGTTTTATAGGGGAAGGCAAAAAGTTCAAGCTGAATGCTAGGCGCCATGGTATGCCACTTTATTTATGGCTTCTTCGTCCATAATGGTGCATTAATCACCTGGGTTTTGAACGAGGATTATTATTTAAAGTTGACGTTTTAATATATTTTTGGGATAAGTTTTCTAAATCATATTTTTTATTTTAAATATTGCTAAGTGATATTCCAACTATTGCGTTAAATGATAAATAAATGATTTTATTTCTGTAAGTTGGTTTGTACAAACACTTTTACATGTCGATCATATTTTTTAAAACTGGATGAGGTCGGCGTTTCCTATCTGACTACTCTGAGAAGAAAGGCCGAAACAAACTCAGAGGTCACAGTCTCTTTTAAAGTCCTGACAAAATCTTGGTTATATCATGTGAAGACCATGTACACAGATGAAATGGTCTTTTGAGGAAAGAACCAGCCAGATTGAGTGTACCTGTCCAGCCAGTGCACGCATTTGTCAATAAATAAGATATACCCAAGCATAGGTCTAATTTTCCGAAAAGAAAGTATTTTTTTCGGTTTGTTGTGTTTTATTTTGGAAGTTGGTTTATTTTCTAGTAAATTAAATTAGTGGTGAGTGTCGCTAGCACTCGGTAGGTCAGTTTTTGTTTTTTGTACAGAATTTGTTTCCGTCCCAATATATTGTAAAATACAATAAGTATTTTGGATTTCCTGAAAATCCTGTTGAAACATAAGCGTCTTGAAATAAACTTTACTTTTCTTTACCATACACGTCTGCGAATTCTGAAAAGTATTCCCTAAACAGAGATGTAGAAACGCAATTTTCCAAGATATTGAACAACCAAGATGACAACGGAGTACCGACATCAGAATTACCTCAACGACCGTAACTATAATATAGCTTTAGGTTAAACCTAAATACAATTTGAGCTGTCCAGCTCAAGAGATGTGCGCTGTACTAACATTATCTACCAAAATAACTTCGTGTAATAGAGGCTCCAGGCTCGGCCTGTTGTTGAGACAATTTCGGCCTTCCAAATTGTCTCTAAATTATTGCAAATTAAGGCGGCAGGATGCCTGGCAGAAGTTAGACGAGGAATTTGTGTGCTGGCATAATTTTTGTAGCACTCATAAAGCTTACTAGAGCTTAAATTGGACTAAGTAGGTACTTAAAAAAACAATTACACTTGCAAGAGGGGTAGAAGAAACGCACTGTCACAAACTTGTTAGTTATTTAGTTTTTTTCGTTCCCTCAGTTTTGACACAGAAATATCTGAATTACGGTCGTGCCTGCGACACAAAGAAGATGTAACTTGCTAAAAAAGGACCAAATTAAAGAGAAAACACTTTTTGGCTTTCGAAGTCGGCTTATTTTTTTTATTTTTTTTATTTTTCTCTTTTTAGTTTCGATAAGTATCTCAAATTACCATGATAATCATTTATTGACAAAGTACATCGCACAAGGATTCCAATAAGCCCAAACACGATTAGGATACATTGTTTTATTTCGGAGTGCCAGTGTCTACCTTCCGGCTTCATCATCAGATTAGTTCGATGGTACCATTTTGGTACGTACTGATTATTTATAAATATTTGCTTCATCAAAGTCGGTTAACTATTCGAGATATCTTATACCCGAGGCATACTTATCACTCAAAAGTTCCAGTGACCCTCTGTGGTCTTCTTCATCAGTTCCATTTTACCAAATGACACTTTCTGAGTGCAAATGCTTGCATTTTTGATGAAAATACCAAAACCGCTATACGTATGCCTATAATATTTGAGGAAATTCCTCATTTTCTCCAGTAGCCCATGATCAGGTCCCGACCTGATGACTATGGGACTACTTGGGAAGTTTACTCTTTCAAACAAAAGAAGATTTATCCAAATCGGTTCAGGCGTCTTTGAGTAATCGGGGAAAATACATTTTAAAAATCCTCCTTTATTGTGATGTCTGTTCTAAACCTGAGAAAAGGAAACACCGATGAGAGACTATTAAAAAATAAAAGTTGCAAAACGTAATTTCCTCAACATCACTGGCTCACGACGCACACTTTGATCTCGCCCTTCAATCTCACTTGTAGACGGATGGCCACACTACACCACACGCATCTTAAGCCGACGCAACAGAGCACAAATCCATCGGACAAATTGAAAAACCAGTGAAACACCGAGCCCCTGGCGTACCGTTATAACCACTACGTATTACGACCGAATTCCCGTTTCGGTCGTCCGTATACGGCCGGGAATAACACAGATCGGTAACGAAACACAATGGCCGCTGTTCCGGGGAATCTATTCCGCCCCCTAATCCAGAAAGGTCGCTGGAAGCTATTCGATAACCACTTAGACTGGGCACGATTGTACCGCGCTGATAACGGCCGGCGTCCGCGCCCGTACGCTTTATTATGATTAGAATATGAAGAAGTACGTGTATCGGCTGATTTTATTAGGTACTACAGGTTGTACGGATCGGGGACTCAGGTATTTTTGGGTAATAAGATAATTTAATCAAAGTTTTTCGCCCAGTAGACGTGTGTCTGCTATTGCTTGATATCTGATTAAGGGTCTTCCACCGCTTTAGTGCCGTAAAATGGTTATTTCTAAAGCATACTCCTTGGTAACGATTATTTTAAACGGATTGAATTTTTTATTGTTGATTCTAGTACATTATTTATTTGTGAAGCATGGTTTTTTCGTGTAACTAATAGTTTTGCTTTAACAACACGACATTTTTCGCTACTTTAGATACTACTACTCCAAAAATGATGGCTATAATTTCTTCATAACTGAAACAGCATATTTAAATCAAAGAATATTTTGCAAACAAAACTGTCCTAAAGGCGGTTCAATATTGATATTCTGGCTCAGTGTGTGTGCCAAATAAACTAGATTTCTTTCTTTCAGTACTGCGTTAACTTTGGGGAATATATGATACGCCTTAAGTCTGTGCGCTGATAGCAAAACACAAAAATAACATACCGCTATTCCTCGGAGGGTTGAGCAGAGGTGATTGCCATCAAACGGGCACAAACCCAGACTCCAGGCTGGAACTGAAAAAAGCCAAATAGAAAAATCCAACCCGGGAATCGAACCCAAAACCTCATGCATGCCCAGCAGTTATAGCCCTTGCGACCGCTAGACCAACGAGGTAGTTAAGAAAATTCTCAATAAAGTTAATCGCCGTAGCAACCTTTCGAAGTTCCAAACATTATGATTATGAAAATTCTCAATTAAAGAAAAGAATAATAAAATCAAAATACGCTTATTTATTTAAAACTTTTTAATTTTGCTTTATATTTTCGAATTACTTATAAACATATAAGTGGTTTATATTTTTGTAATCACCTCTAAAAACCCATCATTTTGATACCCCACTCGAAAGGTTACGAAAAAAAAAAAGATTGCAACGCCTGCAAAATGGCGCCCAAAATCCACCATGTTCCTTTATTTAACGGCAATTATCTAATGACACTTGGCGGCCAAGACTTATCTAAATTATAAAAATCCGTCAAGTGTTTTGAAAGATACGAAGTAATAAAGAATATTACATACATACATACAAGATACGCACGAAGAACATAACCCTTTCCTTGCAGCCGGGTAATAATTCGTCATATCGTACTTTCTAACTCACATAACTTCACGAATATAGTACATCGATATTTTAAACTTCAAAGTTCTGTATGACAGTCTGGAATAACACTTAGGCACTTATTCTTAGAGACTAAATACCAACGTAATAAACTCAAATTATACAGCACAAACAACCTTACAGCGTTAATACCTTCACATGCGCAACTCACAGCAAAAGAACTTACGGCAACTGAAACAAACAGTACGAATGAAGTCAGCTTAATCTGCAAACAGGAGGACTTCCAAACGTCTGTTTAATACGTTGTCTAACAAGACGCTAAGCCTCGGAACAAAGTTTCCTTCATAAACGCTCCTCTTTATGCAACAGCTTCGGTCTATTTTGTGTAGAAATTTATTCGAACCATTGGACTGTTAATGAGGACCTTTTAAACGCTTGCATTTCCCCTCTATAAACCTTCCGTGTTAAATGCGGCGATTTATATGGCTCTTTTTCTAGAAGGATACTCAACCATGAACATCGATTTGATAACTAGGTTTGTTTCAAATCTGTCTGTTAACGGGGGTAATTCAAAAGACACCTGGACATTTGTGGGATTTTTACTTCACTAAAACCGTCCCGGAGATCACCATCAGCACGTAGAATGATTACATGATCTGGTCCTTGGCAACATCTCCGTGCAACTCCCTATATATTTCTTGGGGTAATAATATAATTTTGATAAAAATCTCTTTCAATGATTTGAAGACCTTTCTAGAACACTTTCTGGCGATCCAAAATGAACTTACCCTGATAACTTGATCAGCAATATCAATTACTAAACCATCAAATAACACTCTCTATAACAACATAATATTAATAAAATTAATAACATTGCAACTAATACGAGTCGACTTAGCCGCGAGTTGGGCCAAACTTTTATCTTTTATTAGCCCCGCTACGAAAACTGCCATATTGGTCTCGAACTTTCGATATTAATACCGCACAAACTAGCGATCCTGCCCGTTCAATCATGCTTTCTATTGTTGTGTACGAAAGATTCATAAATGTATTGCGGATATTACGTATTTAATCTTTTATCTTTGTTTCCTGAGGGATTTGGGAGGACATCGGATTAGCTCGTTATTTTTCGGACAATGTTTTCTTTGTGTTTGTTGTTAATTGGGTTGTTGCTGTAGGCAGGGATCTGTAATCTGCTTTGTGAACAGAGACAGTAAAGAAAGAAAAATTCTATGATTGTTGCAGACAGATGATCAAAGAATTTTGGTAGAGCTCAGTCAATGCTTTAAGTAGGCATTAGAAATGCCACAGCAATTTCTAATCTTGGTCTAGTAAATTTCAAATTACAAAGGGGTTTTTGGTCAGCAGTAAGCTCTCTTATATTCTATTCTCTATCTGATATTTAAAAGTAGATAATATATACAGATATAATGATGTAATACAATACTAATGTATTACATCAACCTCATTGCCCAGTCTCTCCCTCAATACATTTAGGTCAGCGCTAAATCTAACAAGGTAAGGCTGAATGGAGACAGTCTCTACATACCTCTGTCTATGCTCTTAAATTAGCTAAAGATATTAACTAACATTGACCGTATTGTGTTAACGTTGATTACTCTAGTATTCAGAATAGGATGTTGTCCATAGTATTATGGAGAATTACAGAATTACAGGTAATTTCTAATAAGTAGACATATATGTTTTGAGACTTTGTGTGACTGTGTAAAATTTATTTATTTCTTTACACCAATAAGTACAACATCTTACAGTATTCCAAGACTATGTTATACCACAGAATAAATAATGTTATACACTATATTTAAACATAAAAATTTAAAAATAAAAATCAAATAACATAAATTAAAGAAAGGATCAATTAAAAAAATTAACAATAAAAATGTGTATGCCTCCTACAATGCACCTTTGTGCTCCTGACACAAATTTCGGCAGGCTAAAAACGATAATGATATAATTTTAGAGCAGAAATAAATCCAGAAGTTTTTTGATTATGATTCTTACATTTTAAGACGTTTTAGGTCCTTTTACCTAAAGGACGTAGATACGGAAACGGAGAAAAGAAAACTTTGTATAAAGACTTGACCACACAACACTCTTAGGCCCACTTGCGATAAAAACTTAACTCAGAGTTAGCTGCTAACACGAGGAATTACGATAAAATATGTACATAGAGGGTTTGGGCTACCTACTAACTTTGAGTTAGTAAGAAACTAGAGTGACGCAAGGAAAACTTGAATTACCTAACGCCCTATTAATCCAATTTTCCTATCCGTGCGAGTGGATTCAATATGGCGGCGTCACATTATTAATTCCCACGCGAATCTTGCGAAAATGCGAACTCATTGTTTAGTTCCCGCCATCAGTGAATGATATGTTTTCAAAGCCTAGATGCACCCTGGAGTTTTTGATTATTATATTTATTAATTAGGACGTTTCAAAGAGTAGTTATGCGAATACAAGTTTTAGAATTTTTATTATTGGAACTCTTAAGGTCGATAAAAATTAAGTGTTAATTACCAATCACCCTATTAAACTCCGTCCAGCCTATTATTTTACTTTTGACAGATGCATGCCTATGACATTTTTTAATTAGTTCTGGCAACCATAGACAATAACATACAATAATTCTTGGACGCTTACAGTAGTGTAGCGACGTGCTCTTTTCGATTTTAAAATTCACAGTTAAATCGAATTTACGTAGCAGTAAATATCGCATTGTAAATTGATTATTTGTTACATAATAAAGATTAAATTTAATAAAATTATATATATTGGATAAATAAATAAAGAAAATCAGGAAATAAAATACACGCGATTTTATTATGATGATTCGTTGAATTTTCCTTCATATAAACTGAAATCTTCACTTGAATAAAATCATGTCTTATTTAAGTTAAACCGATTATAATATCTTCATTAATAACGTCGATTGTTATAAGAAATCGTATCGGTACGGCATTCGTTCATCACTAAATCATTAATTTTTGAGCTGTCAGAAATAAAATAACAGGCTGGACGCATTTTAATAATCCAATTTTCTAATATTTTAAGATAACAATTTACAAAAGTCCTGCGTGCGAGTGAATTCAATATGGCGACGTCACATTATTAATTCTCGCACAAATCTTGCGGACTCATTGTTTAGTTCCCGCCATCACTCGCGTTGCCGAGCGGCTTGTTGTGTTCGCAAACTGCCGATGTAATCTTGTTGTGCGCTTTGTTTAGTAAAACAATTTCTTGATTATGGATAACTGTTGTTGAGAGATTTGTAAAAGTAATTTGGTTATAATACGGCTTTGATCGGTTTTTTTTTCAGGATATGAAACGGGCAATTAATTGAAATCGAGTGATGAATCTGCTAAATGAATTCGGAGATACTTTTATCATTCTATCCAAATAGTATTTCTTTTGTCTGTCTTGTTGATTTAGAGCTTGATACTATGTAGAGTGTAACCTGGGTCGAATATATGTATCTACAGCGTTAAGGCGTTGAGGCACTCACTCGTATTCAATAGGTTTTCGTAATTATTTAGGAGGATAGGTTAGTACTTATTCAGATTCGTTTTAATGACGTGCGTAAAACTCGAATATGAATCGAATACGGGTGTGTACATATTATTGGGCTTTTCTTTTAGGACACCACACGTAATTTAAGAATGCAACGTAATTGTAGACTAATTTTAACTTATTAATTAATTGGCTCGCTTGTGCTTGGCTTCATGATCACAAGGTAATATGGAGCGAAAAGTGATCAAACTTCAAAACTGAATTTAGAATTCACAACAGTTTCCGAACATCGACGAGACATAATGACGAAACACACATAAAAACAGCCGTAGAACCTATAAACGCTATTATTATATACAGGAGTTTCATAATACGTCGTCTTAATAATAAAAATGGCGTCCCGAACTGCTGTCCAAAAACTAGAATGTCACTATATGACATTTTACCGATTTTGAGATTTTAATACCTCTGTAATGGGAGTGATATGAAGATTAGAATGACCTTATTGCGACGCAAGCTATTTAAAAAAAAAGTTAAATAAAAAAATAAAAAAATCCGACTGCTTCAAAAGCGAACTAAAAGTCGTAAACAAGGAAAACATCATGCTGTGCAGTCGGAGGATACATATTCGCGGACTGGCTGACCAAAATCTGGTGTATCCTCCGCCTGCACAGCATTATTTTTTCCTTGTTTATGACTTTTTAGTTCGCTTTTGAAGCGGTCGTGTTTTTTGATATAACTTTTTTTATTTATACCTTTTTAGTTAGTTTTTTTTTCGAATTAGATACATTTAAACATATAAGTGTTATATATTTTTGAAATCACCTCTTAAAACCCTTTATTTTGATACCCCACACGATGGGTTTGGAAGGAAAAAAAATTTGGGCCCCCACAATATGGCACCCAAAATCCGCCATTTTTCTATTGTCCAATTTTAATGTAACCTATGACACTCGCAGGGTTAAGATGAATCGATTGACGTATGAATCATCAAAATCGGCCTACGCGTTTGGTCTCTGGAACGCCATATAGGAACAAACATACATACATACATAGTGTAGCAGTCAGCGGGTTTACTACGAGTAGGTACTTGGATGTGATATGTGAAATCAAACTCAAACTGTTCATTACTTTTATAATGTAAGAAAACTGTTCTAAACAATAGATACAATTTTACAACAATGTCTATGACTTTGAGCACTCTATTTTAACCAAGCGTCTCAGGCGACGACCATCGACCGAATGTGTCCTCAAGCCACAGCTAGAAACACTCAACAAACTAACGAGTGTTTACCATAAAAAATTATCGCCTCCATGGCAGCCCTTGGGAATTATTAAGACATATAGGTATTTATATAAAATAAAAACCCTAACAAATAACCAAATTGCGTAATAAGATCATTCGCTTTTATTTAAAACAAGCCATTATTAGTTAAACATGATCAAAACCTAACAATCGTCCGTCCTGACATCGTGTGCGTCCCTGCACACGACTCCAGGTGGAAACCTAACAATCGGGTTCCTGGCTAGTCGTTCGAGCTTATACTTTAATAACTTTTACAAACTAACAACATACAAACATAGTAGTGTCAAAGTCATAGTCAAAACTTTTATCTTATGAACTTCAATAAACTTTAATTTAAAGTTAAAAGTAATGATATTGATTCTACTGTCCATTCGGAAAGGTAGATTGTAATGGAGAAGAACGGACAAGAAACTCCATACTTACTCTTTTAAAAATAATGTTTTACAATATTTTGAGGACAATGCACCTCGAGCTTATTACAATATCATTTATTTATGATTCGTTTATCCTCGCAATGGAACGCCGTTGGGCTATGACACCAATGGAGAACAAACTTATCATTATTATTTATACAAACCAACAAAGTAGTGAACACAAAATAGCATTGTTGAACTTTTAGCAATAATACAATTCGAGACAGTATATACTTCTTACTATTAATTTAACTATCTCACGACACCAACAAGAGCCCACGATTTACGCTCAAGTCGATAGCCGAAAGGAAACTGTAAACCATCTCACGACACCAACAAGAGCCCACGATTTACGCTCAAGTCGATAGCCGAAAGGAAACTGTAAACCATCTCACGACACCAACAAGAGCCCACGATTTACGCTCAAGTCGATAGCCGAAAGGAAACTGTAATCCATCTCACGACACCAACAAGAGCCCACGATTTACGCTCAAGTCGATAGCCGAAAGGAAACTGTAAACCATCTCACGACACCAACAAGAGCCCACGATTTACGCTCAAGTCAATAGCCGAAAGGAAACTGTAAACCATCTCACGACACCAACAAGAGCCCACGATTTACGCTCAAGTCAATAGCCGAAAGGAATTTTCTCTCAACCGGGCAGCAGGCATCCCTCACGCCATCAGTTCGGAGGTCCCTGACTCTCACCCAGCAGCATCTCTAGCGACACCAGCAAGAGCCCACGATTTACGCTCAAGCCGATAGCCGAAAGCACTCTCTTAGCCAGGATGCCTTGCGTCCTGACCTGTAACAACAACAAATAATATTCTGTACATAACAGTTTCTAAATTTCGGGTCAACCCAACAAGAAGGGTATAATTAGTATAATAAAGGCTTCACATAACCATTGTTTTCCCAGGATCTAGAAACACATCTAATCACATCATTCTCTGTAGGTTAAGCTGTTAAGTAGGCATTCTGAACCCATACCAAATTGTATTTACTTTAAATCTTCGACAGAGTATTCTATTGGGTAGAATATTAGTAGTATTTGACAGAATATTATTTAAAACTATTATTTGTTTTAAATCTCACTTTTTAACAGTTACTACTAGCAACTTTTGGGGTATAATAAACTGGCATTCTTACGATTTCTTGCAAAAATCTCTTGCTACATAGGTGGTAAACGGTACAATTGGACCACTGCTTACATGAATTAACGGTTTCATACGCTCCACAACCACTGTTGTTTGGCATCTGCTGTCTGTATTGATTGGTGCGGTATCATTGTTAAAACATACCATTCCATGACTAGAATCTTGCTAGCATATTCCTGGTTCTTAAGCGTATTTTACTACTGATCTGACATTCTAATATAATTAAGTATAATTTTGCTTATAGATAATATATTTTTAGTCAACAAACTTGATATCAATTTAGTAAGATGGTGAATTTGTTCACCCATCTTGCTTTACTAAAATACAACTACTTGATGTTTCATCATTTGACATTTTTCTTTTGGTTATTTTATTAGAAATAGTTCTTATCTTATGTAATAAAACATGTTTCTATGATTCTTTCTATATAAGCAAACAATTATGTAAAAACATGACCTACTACAATTGACCCTATGGTCAAAATTGCAATACCATAGGAATCGACAGTTTGGCATAAATTATATATCAAGAGAACTTTAACATTTTTAAGTTTGTTATGCACGAATTAGGTTGACTGTACTTTTTGGACTATCTAAATCTAATATTTAAAGAGATTACTTTATTACTCGTGGTGGCCCAATGGTTAAGACATCGTCTCTCGAGCTGGAACGTCGTGAGTACCAATCCCGAAAAGTGTCGATGTTACTTCAGTCAGTCAGTTCCAAATACTTGAAGAGAATTGTTAGTCACATGACCTACCACTAAATTGACATTAACAATCTTTACATTGACAGCCATGTCGCACTATCCCAGATCCCTTCATAACCTTGGAGATATTATCGTGAGATACACCTAGCTCTCTAGTACAAAACAACTCACACTACTGTTTTATTTGTAGGTAATAATTATTATCCATATACCGATTAGAAACAGGTCCTATTACTTATTATCACCACACGTGCGTCTTTGTTGTTTAATCGTTTAGCTGCAGCTTTTGTACCGCATCACTGCTGTTTGTTACTCTATCAACTATTTTACTGTAGCTCTTTTCTGATGCACAACCAATCTTATTACAACGTGTGCACTTCACAGCGGCTTAGTGCTGTGTGAAAAATGAGGCGCCTACTACTACCTTGTATTTCGCTTTGATAAATGAGACGTTATTTTACATAATAAAACACCTCGTTACGCTTGCTCTCTGCTAATCATATTTTTAAAGTTCTAGGCGTAGTTTAGTTCGCACGGAAACGCGTTCAATAACTTCTCTTGCCATTCTTGCCCAATAAATAGAATAGCACCTACTTAAACTATTGTGCCACATCGTGGACAACCCTTGTTATTTTTAGTTAGCAAAATTAATGGTGATACTTTTATCCCAACTGTATACCGAACCGCACGCATTCAACTTATGCACGAAAATATGTAACCAAACGTCTATTCGATGGTTTTTAGACGAAGAATCAAATTTGTTAATTTTTCTGTAGTGATTTTGCTGCGCTTTGGATCACGGGTGGCAAAGCTAGACCGTTCCTAAAGTTCTTAATGCTATCAAATAAAAAGAAGGACTACGTGACCTGTCAATCCATGTTTCGCGGTCGCGCTGCCGCTGTCCGCGCCTCGCGCTTTCCTCTTCACGTGGCTCGTTGTCTCGTCTTCACACGGATACGCTGCGATGGCGGCTGACCACTCGTGGCTCGTTGCCACGACGCGACGCTTCCGCAGGTCTTCGGCGGCGCCAGCACAGTCGTCTCGGCGACGCGCTGACGTTGAGCTGCTGCATCAACGCCTGGCCGTCCGTAGCTCGTTGCCACGACGCGACGCTTGCGCAGATCTTCGGCGGCGCGCACACGTTCGCGCTCTCGCCGTACTTCCTACTTCAGCATCTTAAGCTGCGCACGGCCCGTCTCGATGTCTGCTTCTGGGCTTCATCGCCGCAGCTGAGTTCCGCGCCGCTTGGCAGAGTGGGCCGTAGCCCGGAGATTTCGGCATGGTCTGAAATCTCGTGGCAAAAAAGAACTTTAGAGCCGTAGATTATTAAATTCTAAGCCTATTAAGAAGTATTTTTGGGAAGACAATTAATTAGCATCCGTCCAATCCTTTTTCAAGTCAATCACATGTATAAATGTGAACAGTTAAGCTTATGTAATTGTCTAGACATTACGTTAATCATATTATCATCAGTTAAGCATGATTATCATTTTCTTTGTTAAAGTTAATTCACGGTCAACATATTATATTAGACAAACAAGCTTTGACACTTAATTTGTCCTGTTCTAAAAATAAACAAAGGGACCTTGGTTCTAAGTGTAAACACTTGAGTCCCATGTGAAGAATGCGGTATCAAGTGTTTCGCTTGGGGTACCGGGTGACGCCCCGCTTGATAAGCACCGTCAAAACCCAATCGGGCTAAATTCTGAGAGATCTATATAGACCAATTACGACACAGTTTTCTTTGTTGATTATTATAAGATAACCTTACAACGTCTCTGGCTCACTCATCTTATTGATAAAATGCTAAGTAATGACTAGGAATCGAACCCATGACACATAAACCGACAATTGTTTAAGGTGTGAACAAATTTAGATTTAAACGTGCTTACGCTGTAAAAACTCTTGATTATAAACTCACAAAACTAAACAGTAATAGGAAAAATGTGATAGACCAGCCAAACTTGATTTCAAAACATTAACGTTCAACATGATGATACATGATGCTGGCAAAATGCAAAAACAAGAATGCAATGGTACTTAATTGTTTAAGTCAATGTATCATCTTAAGAAGACTGGTCTCACGGATCTGGTTATATTGTAAAGATCCGTGACTGACCAACATCAATAATTATGATCACATCAATCAAATTATAATTATAATTTGGGCGTGTACTTACGTTTTGGTTGTTCTTGTCACTTCTGAGATGTAGCAGTCAGCGGGTTTACTACGAGTAGGTACTTGGATGTGATATGTGAAATCAAACTCAAACTGTTCATTACTTTTATAATGTAAGAAAACTGTTCTAAACAATAGATACAATTTTACAACAATGTCTATGACTTTGAGCACTCTATTTTAACCAAGCGTCTCAGGCGACGACCATCGACCGAATGTTTCCTCAAGCCACAGCTAGAAACACTCAACAAACTAACGAGTGTTTACCATAAAAAATTATCGCCTCCATGGCAGCCCTTGGGAATTATTAAGACATATAGGTATTTATATAAAATAAAAACCCTAACAAATAACCAAATTGCGTAATAAGATCATTCGTTTTTATTTAAAACAAGCCATTATTAGTTAAACATGATCAAAACCTAACAATAGACTGATAAACACATTACCCTCCTTCGGCAGTCGGGTAAAAACATATTGAGTCCAAAAATTGCTATATCGAATGACGTTGTCACGAACACACTGATTCGAAAAACTGTTTGATTAGTACGCTAGTATGAAAGTCTTGGTATCGAAATCCATTGTTGCGAGAGCATATTCCAATCTGAATTTGTCTGGGGATCGAACTCGCGACCCAGTGATTACCAAGAACTATAATAGGTACTCACGACAGCTCTTTGTATCTCTGAATTGGCTGCAAGTAAATAATCAGCAAATTAATCTTTATCATAATCTCGATCTCTCTACTATCAATAAAAAACTCCTTAAATGCCGCCTCTGTACGTTTGTGTGCATAAAGTAAAAGATTGCTATGTTTACAAACCTATTTTGTATAATTACAATATTGACTTAAATTGACAATGTGCCTATATTACCAAATTCGAGAATGCGCAATTTATTAGTCTATTTTTCCGACACCGGGAAACTCGCATATGATTTATAATTGCATGATATAAACAGCATTGATTTTTTTATTTCTCGGCTTTTTGTTTATCGTCCATAACTCAAAATATGATTTTGTCAGATGATGACACTTTGGCTATAGGACGGCAGCGAAGTAAACAATCAAAAACATTTTAGTAGTAAACATTGAGAAGCGCGGTGTCGCCGTAAAAACTCACATTTCAACTTCTTTTCTTTTTGGCGACAGATGTTCAGATATTAGGGGTTGTTCTTTATGGTGTCATTTAAATAAAGAGCCTCTTAAAGTGTACTACGTATGGGTATTATGATATGTATTATGGCCTTCTTTAATGGACGACTGTTTTTGTGATAATATTTGGGTGGTGATTTTGCGACCGGACTCCAAATCACAGTACAGTTTTATGAACTAACTTTGATCATGGGTTTATGGGGACATCTGTGGTCATGTGATGTTTTGAATAGGAATTTGAAAAATTACTCTCAGCTTTTTTGATGTCAAGGGGACACTATCTCAACTATAAAAATTTGGAAGCACGTTACAAAGTTTTATAGTTGAGATAGTGTAAGAATTAGCGAGAATGAACGAAGGATTGAATGATGAGAAAGAATATGTAGTATTAAGTTTTTGGAAGCTCGAAGGTTAAGATTGTGAGAACTGCCCAACACTTTAAAATATTGTTTTAAATAATAGGGAGTACAAAGCTCGTTCATAATTTTGAAAAGCATGCAGAGAGATCTGAGGGATCACCTCTAATAGATAGGCAGCCATTTAAGCTGAGAACAGAAGGTAGAAATGTGTTTATATTTACGAAGGCCTAAAATAAAGCAAATACAGTTATTATGAAATCGGTCCATTTTGTTAAGAAGATCTTGCGACAGAGCAGTGCGACAAAGATCAGCATAGTCGATTACAGGCAACAGAAGAGGTTGAACCAAGATGGTTTTGATGCCAGACGGAAGAAAATGTGTGAATCTATAAAGAAATCGCAATGTGAATGTGACTCTCTGGCTAACCTGAGCGACCTGCTTATTCCATCTCCGAAAACAACTAGCAATTTGCCAGATACGAGATACTAGTATATTAAAAACATAATAATTACGAGTTATGTACGAACATCAAATAAATACGATCAGTGGCTCGGAAAATAACCTGTAAGGTAAAGTTATCAAGAGATGGTAGCGGCTTAACTCACATTTTTCTTCATAACAGATATTTTGTAATAGGACGATCGATGTGTGCAACGGTTGGGGGAGGTCCGGCAGTGGACGTCTTTTAGCTGAAATGATGATGATGATGTAGAAAGTATTTAGTAAAAAGTAAAATAAAAAAAACTAATAAAACAAAAATGCGAATTATGGCTGCTTCGAAGTTCCAGCAATCGCAAGCGCTGCTGATGAGAACGAGGTTCTGGGTTCGATTCCCAGATCTGGAAAAGTGGCATTAAGTTCTTCCAACTACGATTTTTCTGCAGCCCAGAGTAAGTATATGTGCCCGGAAATAGGGGGCGTTCATTAATTACGTGAGGTGATTTTGGTGTTTTTCTTAAACCCCCATCCCCCGTAAGTGAGTTGCCGTGAGATTTGGCTCGACCTTCTCACCTCCCACCAAAATCTCACGTGAGATTTTTAAATGCGTTTCTTGGGTAAAAACATAATTAATTATTTTTATCTAAGACTACTAAGTCGTTGTCAAGAATCACCGAATATCGAATACTACAACTTATATGGAAAATAATGAAATTTGCAAAAGAATAAAAATTTGGTATCAAGAGCGAATACTTGAACCAACAAATGTCCATGTGATTTTCAGTAAAATCATTTGCTTCTTGAACCTCGCTCTGATTAAGCCACTCTAAACCATTGTTGCTTGTACACAGATGCTCAGTACCTCGATGCGTGACAATCCGTGAGAATATTTTGTGCATTATGCATATGTCGCAATTTCGCAAAAAGCGGTAAAAAAAAATGTGATATTTGCCGAGACCTCTCTCACCTTACGTGATATTGAGCGAGATTTGGCTCGATCCTCCCCCCCTCCTAAACGCCTCACGTAATTAATGGATGCCCCCTAATAGCAATAGGTTAACCCCCTATTGTATATCTACAATTAACTTAAACATTACTGCTGAAACATGGATTCCACAAGTACAAGCATCTGCCTAACGCTTTGACAGATACAGGGCGTAGTGTTTTGTAATTTTAAACTTTTAGCATAGTCATTAGTATGTTATTTGGTGTAGATAAATGTTCAGACATGCATGAATTTAGAGCAAGGGGAGATTATTCTATTTCTAGAGTTTCATATCTCGACTGTAACTTGGGAAGGTACTCATGTCAGCAGTATAGTGCTTCTTAATCTGCCTGATGAGTGTTTTCAACGCTTATACGCTTCTAAAGGCAATTCCAGAATCGAATATTGACTTTTGAAAAGTAGCAACTAGTTTAATATTACAGCGAACGGCAACGGCAAGTTTTGTGTGTGCAATTCTAGACTAAGTTATGCCGATAACTCTCATTACCAAGTTACCGGAAAAAGCAGCGTTGGAAGGTCTCCTGCAGGTTGGACCCTGCAATGACCGGGTGATGGCTGCGGGAATCTGCTGGATGCGGAGCGCACAGGACCGGATGTAATGACACTTGGCGGTGAAAACTCTGGGGATCCTTGTAAAGTTGAGCCAAAACAGCTGCTCAAGTGGTATCAAGCGCAAGATCGATCATGCATGCAGTACTTTTCTCATCTCTGGTATGGATTTGCCAAATACGACCTTGATGCACTAGAGTCAATCGAAAAACGGGCCAAGAAGCTCATCGGCAATGAGGCACTGGTCGAGTCAAAACTCCAGAGCCTTGAACATCGACACCGAGTTGCCAGCTTCTCGAATTTTTATCTGTAGCATTTCTGGGAGTGTGTGATGGAATTATATGATCTGATGTCACCTAAAACGTTCCATCGGACTACTGGATGGATTGGCCATTGCAGGATGGTGGACATCCCACCCATACGCACTAGACTTTTTGGGAATACTTTCATTGTGCGTACAGCTAAGGAATGGAATTCCTTGGCGGAGTCTGTGTTCCCCGATGGCTACCACCTCGGGGTCTTTAAGTCATGAGTGAATAGGTTACTTCTTGGCAAGCGTGCTTTACCGTCGACCACATCGCTTACAATGGTACGAGAGATATAGCCTATTAAAATAATTTAAAAAAATGGTCTGTGTCCTGCGGCAGTGCAAGTCTTTCAACTGAAATGATGATGATGACTAAGTAACTACTAAAACTATTGTATATATAAAAAAGACAGAATTTTTGAAGCAGTTTCGGAACCCCACTTTTATAAAAATCAGGGACAGAATTGGTTTAGTTTATATTATGAGATATCTCATTTATGGTTTTCTAACCTGGTTGTTCACGCAAAAAACCGAGCATAAACTAAGGGTATGCCAAAGAAGCATGGCAAGAAGCATGCTGGGAATAAGGTTAAGGGAAAATTAGAAACATAATCAAGGTGGCAGATGTGTGACAGCGGCGGCTTCGCGTTGAGTGCTAACGCGTGCCCGTGTGCCCGCCATAAGCGGCACAGGAGGACACTGTGCAGTTTTTCTGGGTTGGAGTCCCACATAACTGCGCTATCTCCCCGTGGTCGTGCAGTATGCATGAACATTTGTCAACGCTAAAAACAAATAAAAAAAGATGTGAGAGTGAAAACAAGAACACTGAAATGGAGATGAGCGGGACATATGTGGAGAACAAGAAAAGAGAAAAGGACTAGAAGAGTAACAGAGTGGTACCCAAGATATGGAAAGAGACATAGAGGAAGACAGATAAAAAGATGGGAGGACGACTTGCCTAAGGAGTGGAGAAGAATAGCACTGGAAAAAGTGGAGGGAATTAGAGGAGGCCTATGTCAAAAGACAACATGACCTGGTAGCTGATAGATAAACCTTAAATTTAGATATTTATTATGAGTTAGTTAGTATGACTAGATATAAGATTTTAAATTTAATTTAGAAAAGATATGTATACAAACATGTTACAGGTAATAAAAGCTATTATTATTTATTTATATTCTGAGAATATTCATAAAATATCTACACTTATGTTTTCTGTATTTTCACTTCACATAATATGCCTGTAATTTACAGGAACGTTTCGTAACATAAGATAATAATGAAGACACCAAGTTATTAAAATACCAACGTACTTAAATGGAATGTGGCGGAGGTTAATTTTCCTCAAGCTCATATTGAATAAAAGATTATTGTTTTCCTTCTGAAAATAATAAAGAATGTCTGACAAAGTTTCTTATTGAGTCCAGTGAATAACATAGGTACGCAATTTCCGTATTCATGGTCCAATTCTCGGAAAAGCGAGTGAAGGAATGGGTAAGCTCTCGACGTCTCTCGAAGTAACATAATTGTATTGGCAACCAACATGCTAACACATTCACAGAAATATGAAAATTTTCGATAACACCTTCACAATTTGAACAGCCCAAGCCTCCAATCGAACGAATAAAAAATAAACTAAATTACGTAAACCTCTACCCAGTACGTGGTGAACTGGCAAACGTATTCTGATTTAAATATCACGACCCTTGGAAGTCTTCGTAATATTGGAGACAGGATGGGCTAGAGGTATTGGTGCTATATAGTAATGCGCTAGGGATTTCTGAAAGGTCCGGACCGACAGCAAAACGTGTTAGTTCGCCTTATTGAATATCGGGAATATGACGGGGTCCCGCAGGGCCCCAATATCGTAGGTCGGCAGAGTTTGGCATACGTTGCATTCTCAGCGGGTTTTAGGGTTGACTTTTACACGTCCAGGTAATGGATTCCGGATGGTTATTGCTGTTACGTAAATAAATTTAAGTGCGTTGCCTAAAAAGTTAATGTTTCTTAAAAGACGTTTTTTCTTCTTAAAATGAAATCTATAATTTTGGATGTTATGTATGTAGGTCCATGCTTGGTTTTTGAAAATTCTTTTAATACTGTGCATGACGTTTTTCAAGCTTGAAAATATGACAAGCTTTTATTTAACAAATAAATCTTACAGTTATCCCCGACCGATGAAGCAAATTTTTTGCATTTACCTTTAGTTTGACAATGCATGATACTAAAAAACTTGTTTTAAGAAAGTGTTTTTTTGATAGTTCTTATTCACACAATGGATAGTCACAAAGTCCTTAACTTCAATTACGACGTTCAGTAAGTAATTCTAGCTCGTTAAAGTTCCTACGTTCTCACCATCTCAGTTAAAACAATCTAGCCTATTAACAGCTCGTTTTCTTCAACAATAAACAAACCATAAACAAAAACTTAAAACTGGAAGCCCGTTTCATTTCCCCAATCAGCGCAAACAATCAACAAATTGATTTATACAAACTGCAATTCTAAATACAAAACTTTAGTTTGTATTTCTGCCGAAAACAATTGCACGACCCCAATATCAGGGAACTAAGAGCTTGTATAGACGGGCTAAAATTTGAACTACACCACATTTTTACAGCGACACAAATGTTGCCCGCCAGTCATTTCAAAATAAAATGTTGAAGAAATGAGACGGCTAAGTATCTACTATTTACAAGTGCGACCAGTTATGATAAACGGAGGTGTTGTTGCAAGATGTTGTTAACTATTTAAAAGATATGATTCAGTTATAGATAGATTTTTTTTTCGTGAGTGACTTGGACACTGCAGCATTGCAAAAAAGCATAAATCTGGTATCATTCAATCCTCAATATAAAATATGTATCTGTCATCAGAATGTGTGTGGAATCAGCAATAAGAAAAATGAATTGCAAATTTATTTGGAAACGCTTGAAAAGAGAGCGGATTATGTGTGTATTAGTGAACATTTCTTAAATGATAAGTCTGTAAAATTATTCAATATAGACAATTACAATCTTGTGTCTTACAATGTAAGGAATACAAAGTTAAGGGGTGGGACTTTGATCATGGGATGCACTGACAGAAAAGTTCAAGATGTAGATGCAATAAATAGATTATACAGAATAGATGCCTTTGAAATTTGCTGTATAAAAGATGTTAATACCGGTCTCTATCTGTGTTGCTGATAAAGAAATCCTGATGTAAAGAACTTTGACAAGTTCATGAAAAGCATGGAAAATCTCTTGGAGCAATTATATAACAGAAAGAGTGTAATTTGTGGAGACTTCAATGTTGATCTGCTTACTGAGAGTAAAAAACGAACTGAATTCTTAAGCCTTTTGACATGCTATAACTTTAGATTTCTTATAAATAGTCATACTTTCATACGCAATGGCTCTATTTCTTGCATTGATAACATTATAACTAACTTGCCTGAGGACTATGTTGAGCGATGTGAAGTAGATCATAACGGTTTGGCAGACGGGCACTATTGGGTGAATTCGCAATGGAAAATGTTACTGATAACTTTTACAATAACAATCATATCGTGATATATAAGAGAGTTTTTAATTTAAAGAACGGTGTTATCTTTAGGCAACGAATACTTAAATATAACTGGAGCGCTATGGGTATTAATACATTTCTTAAGACTTTTGGTAAGGCATTTCAGTATAGTTTTAGGAAACGGGAACAAAAAATTAAATTAGGAGGTAAATTTCAATTAAAGTGGGTAACTAAAGGTGTGAAAACATCAAGCAAAATGAAACGATTCCTATACTCCAGTGGTAATAAACTTGATGCTAGTGTTCTTAACTACAAAAATAAGTATGTTAAAATTTATAGACGGGTAATTTCAAGTGCCAAAAAAATTACGATCAGTAATAAGATTAATCAATCTAATAATTCAAGTAGAGAAATATGGAAGGTAATCAATAGGAGTACAAATAGGATCAAAGCAATGCGGGGGGATATTAGATTAAAAATAAATAACCAATTAATAGATAATCCTCAGGAAGTTGCTGACATTCTGGTAAACCAGTTCCATCACAAGTCTATTATGCCTAGTAACAATACCCAACAAGCTGTTGACTTTCTTCAACAAAGTACGGGAAGAGTGGAAAACGAAATGGTCATCTCGCTTACTACCCCAGAAGAAATTTTTAAAATTGTAAATAATATGCAAAATAAGAAATCTTGTGGCTTTGACGAAATACCAATATCAGTAATTAAGGATAATCTATCAGTATTATCTGGACCCCTCTCGAGTTTTTGTAATAAATGCATTGCAGAAGGCATTTTCCCGGACCAATTAAAAATTGCGAAGATTGCCCCAATATATAAAAAGGGCACGAAAACAGATCTAAAAAACTATCGGCCCATTTCTTTATTACCCACCCTCGCAAAAATTTTGGAAAAAGTTTTAAAAGATCACTTAGGTAGACATCTTGGTTTAAATAAAGTAATACATCTAAGACAATTTGGATATCAGAAGAACGTCGGTACAGGAGATGCTATTTATACCTTGCTAAATGATGTGGTTAATAAATTGAATAGTAAAATGAGAGTGGCTGGTATCTACATGGACCTAAGCTCAGCTTTCGACACGATTGACCATAACCTACTTATCATAAAATTTGAACATTATGGTGTTAGAGGTAAAGCCTTACAACTCTTCTCATCATACTTAAAAAATAGAAAAATGTTTGTTGAAGTTGATTCCACCCACATTAATGGTCTAAAAAAGAACTACAGGTCATTTATGTTGAATATTGCAACTGGTGTGCCCCAAGGATCAGTTTTGGGCCCATTATTATTTATCTTGTTTGTTAATGACCTCATCAATTTCCTTCAAAATCTTTCACCTGACATTCAACTGATAGTCTTTGCGGATGACACCAATGCTGTAGTAGCAGCTAACGACATCCAAGAGCTTACTGTAAAGGTGAATACAGTTCTGGCTGCCTTTCATTCTTGGTTTAGTGCAAATATGCTCAAAATTTATATCACTAAAACAAACGTAATGCTATTTAAAACAACTGCGCGTAACAATGATAAAATGAATATAGAACTGGATCGAGTTAAAATTGACCTTGTTAAGGACGTTAAGTTTCTTGGCATTTATATAGATGAACTTTTAAACTGGAAAAGAGAACTAGCGGCACTGGATTCATCATTGTCATCTGCTTGCTATGCTTTAAGAATCCTTAGGGACGAGGTTAGCATTAAACATGTTAAAATGGTGTATTATGCCCTGATCGAGTCCAAGTTGAGGTATAGCATACAGTTTTGGGGCAACAGCTATCTCTATAACTGTCAGAGAGCATTTGTTTTACAAAAAAGGGCGATTCGTACTATTGTCCGCATTCCTCAATGGGAGAGCTGTAGACCATTTTTTAAAGAACTTGGCATTCTGACAGTCCCTAGCCTATACATATTAGTTCTATTAAGCACCTTTAAAAAATACATTTATAACTTCGAAACAGGTGAAAATAGGCAGGTTAGGGAAAATACACGAAGGAAAGACTTTGGAAATAAATTAGTGCCTCAATTTGGAATTGCTAAACATAGTCCACAATATCAGGCCGTTAAAGTGTTTAATAGATTACCTCTTGACTTGAAAAGCATTTTGAATACAGGCTCCTTCAAAGCAAAGCTCAAGGTATTTCTTTTGGAAAAATGTCTATACTCTGTAGATGAATTATAGGTTTGTGTTATTTTTGTGTTGTCAATTACCAATTAATTAATTGTAATCGTATTATTACTTATGTCTGCATGATATCTAATGAATTTGATTTAAGCTTAGTGTTTACTTTTAATTTTATTGTTATGTTTTATGATGTTAAAATTTCGAACACAATGTATATTGTAAATGAATATAATTGAATTGAATTGAATTATGCACCCATCGGATTTCCTAATGTATTTCTCACTTTTTTGATGTTTTATAGTCATTTTCTAATTCAAAGCATGTCATGTCCTTAGATCTTATCATAGTTTTTTTTAAATATACTCCACGTTTCAAGATACCAGTACTATTACTACTTAACTAGCAAGAGACTAGAAAACTACTGTCATCATGAAAACAGCCTAGGCAAACCGAGCTACTGACATACAAGTACACAGTGCGAGCAGCTGTTTACTGTCTTGTCAGCAGATCCCACTGTGTACACCAGGCATAACTTTACATCCCAGCCACTGCTCGACGACTTTTCTGCCACTTTAGTGAGGTTTGGTTAAGTCCCGTCTGCACAGACCCTAAGTGGTTGAAACTTGGTGAAACAATAACGGTAGTCATATTTCATTGTTTTCTCGTATCGAAGTCGCGCGGCCTACGTTCCAGATATTTGAGCGAAACACATTTGTATTAGTTAGCAAGTTTAATACGGACTTACGGACGCGATGCAGATGCTACTTCTGTGTTTTATGGCCGATTTAACTATTTGTGTGAGTGATGCGTGGAGAGACTTTGGGGCTTGTTAGAATACTAGATAGTTGTCTGAGGGCCCGTTTTGAATTGAGAACTTAAACTTAAAATTGCTTAAACTACAGAACTATAAAATAAACTAAACTACAATTCTTACATATTCCTTTTGCTTCATTTACGTTTATATGTCACTAGCGACCCGCCGCGGCTTCGCCTGTGACAAATTATATACAATAACCTTCCTCGTTTCTCACTCTTTATATTGGTGAAAACCGCATGAACATCCGTTCAGTAGTTTTTGAGTTTATCGCTTACAGACGCGACGGTGGACTTTGTTTTATAATATGTAGATAATTAATGATATCTACAGTACAAACGTGGAACGTTTTTATGCTATTTCCATAAGATCATGACCATAAAGTTACGCAGCAAAAAGGCATTTTCGACAAAAACTTCCTTGTAAGTACAAAGATATAGGCAATTAAGATAAAGCCCCCATAGTGACCGGTAGATGGCGACACCAGCGCCGCGCGGCCCACGGCCCACGGCCAAGCTTCATTATTAATGGACAACACTAACTCAATATAATAACTGTATCGGATTACAGGATATTGGAAGTTGGGAGATTATGATATTACGACGAAATAATGTATTTTTTATTTTATTTTCTTTCGTAGCTACGCTTCAGTTATTGGATTTTCTTTTTGGAAAATGTTGAGCGTTTAATTAAAACTGTTGTCTTGTTTATGTTGGATTGTTACTTTTGGCATTTGTTATTGGTTATTGGTACAACATTGATTTGGCGAAGTTAATATTGTGTTAAACAAGAGTTTTGGAGTACTGTCCTTTGTCGTACCTATTTAACTTCACCATGGACCTTGATTTTATAATATTAGGTGTCTAGGTGGGAGCTCGTGGCTAAATAATAACAGCCGCACTGGTCGATCATCAAGGTTAAGCAACGCTTGACGAGGTCGGTCCGTGCATGGGTGACCATTTCAACATACCGAGTATCGTCTGTGCCTCGGAAAGCACGTTAAATCGTTGGTCCCGGCTGTCATTCGAACATCTTTGACAGTCGTTACGGGTAGTCAGAAGCTTGAGATCTGACACCAGTCTTGCCAAGGGGTACCGTGTTACCCAGTTGATGGGTTGTGAAAGTCAGATAGGCAGTCGCTCCATGTAAAACACTGGTACTCAGCTAAATCCGGTAAGTCTGGAAGAAGACCCCAATATAGTTGGGCAAAGGCTAGGCAGATTGATTAAGGTGTCTAGGTGGGACATAATCTGGGTTGCAGATAATTTTGAAAGAGCGTTGCCGCGGCCCTGGCACAAGCAACTGAAGGAACACGGGTGGGTTTTAGTCAGTAAAAGCGTCCTTCCGCTTTACCCAGAGCGGGAGATCATTGGACGATAACACAAAACAAAAAAAAAGTTGTGACATAGTACCACATGTAATAAATAGTCTTCCTTGTCTTTCCCTCACTTTTGAGGATCACGACTACATACTTTTCCAAGTTTTGTTTGCTGCCTTCTGCACTGTGGACATCTGTTTACATTAGCATGCTTCCATTCTCCTACTCCTACCACCTTCTTTCTTGCGTCTGACCGAATCTTGCCGGTACTCTGCCTTTAACGAGTTTTACTTCCACCCTGTTCAGTACCATGAGCTTGTACATGTAGGTATACGATGTAATTACACTTTTTTTTAATAAATATGACACTTACCAACAGAAATAACTTACATATAAATAATTTACTAAGGTAGAAATCATGTCAGATTTCAAACAAGATGCAGTGAAACTGCATATTGCCAGCCAAACTGCTCGTACTAACTATTGTCATATTGCGGTCAAAGTGTTTTTAGTGCACAGCCCTGTCGGACCGTAAATGCTGGAGTGACATATGCCGCAAATGCAACATTGTGTTTTACAGCTATTACTATTATGTAAAGGTCATTTCGTGTTGCTGTTTAGGGGCTTTCAAAATAGCAAGTAGACGTTTATTTGTAGGATAGGTTTGCAATACGTCGTTTGTGTCTCCTTTTTAGAGCCTGCTCTTGATCTTAAGGCAATATATATGCCCCAATGTTAACGGAGTACTGGCCGTGCACCCGGTCGATACCAAAATATCAATATTGATCCTCCTTTTGAACAGTTTTGTTTCCAAAATATTATTTTATTTACATATGCTATGTTAGTTATGAAGAAATTCCAGACATCAATTTTTCTGTGTAAAAATATTTTTAAAAATCAACGACAAAAAGTCGTTTTGGAGGAGTTTCCAAAAGTTGCGAAAAAATATCGTATTGTTATTTTTTTTTTAAGAAAAACTATTAGTAACACGAACAAACCTTGTGTTCAAAATTATGTACATGAATCAATAATAAACATATATTTTTTCAAACCTTTTAACCTAGCCGTTACTAAGGAGTATGCTTTAGAAAGTTACCGCTTTACGGCACTAAAGGGTATGTATTTAAGTGTGCCAGAGAGAAAGCTTAAATTCCTTATGTACCTTTAATTACACTGGCGACAATACCCTTAAAACCGGAATACTCTGCTTGGCGGTAGAAGAATGCAAGAGGGAACATATATATAATAGTTTCGCTCATTTCATTATAGCCCTCACTAATCGCTTTCGTTCTTGTTTAGTACTGCGTTAACATTGGGGCGTATATAGTGCCTTAATGCGTTTGGTATAAGTATCGTAGTATATATATATCTATAGGCGACGGTGACCACTTTCCATTATTAGTCTAGAATATAAATCTTGCACTTAGTAAAGTAGGTATAAGTTAAATATTTATCCGCCGATCGAATTCCCAACTCCATAATACGCTCCAAGATGGGCATCGCAGATGTTGGCGATAAGTCTACAAGACTAAAGTGGGACTGGGCGAGTCACACTTGTAGGATGCATCAGGACCGATGGGTCAAGATTGTCACACAGTGGGTGACTGAGGCAGGGCGTCGCTGGAAAACGAATTGGCTGGAGAAGTCAAAATTCAGAAAACGTTGGCAGATCTCATGGCTCAGCAGGTTAATATAGGTTAAAATGTAAAGTGAAGAAATCCCGGTGTTTTGGCACAAAAACCGTGCGAAAAATATAAGTCTGCTCTACCTATTTACGTATATTAATGATGATGAACACGATATCCAATCTAGTTACTATAATAATAATTTTACGACGTGCTCACAGGGCAAAATTATTATTCCTTGGAAAAATTTCTTCGCCAATAATGTTTTTAATATAATAAACGCTCGCAGCTAATAACGAAAAATACCTTGAAGCCGTGATAAACACGGAGGATCCACGTTTTCTAAGCTGCGCAGTATACGAACGAGATATTTTTGCACAATTAAGTTTAACATTTTTAAGTTTGAAAAATAACAACGGTGGAGCACAGGGCAGAAAGAATTGTGTCGAACTCAAGTGACATAAGTACGACAAGAGTAGGCAGAAGACGAAATTTGACTAACAATGATAAGTTAAAAGGAAGCTACTGGCGACTAAAAGCTTCCGCAGACAGACAGATGGCTCGACAATGCGAAAACACATAGTTATTGTTCTAAAATTGTTCTACAGATTTTTGTGAAAAACCACAGTCGCGTCGTTGTCGCATGGTCATCTCGTCTGCGGCAGCTTTAAGCCAATAAAGGCTAAAGCCAAAAAAAAAAGATAGATCTATCTATCCCAAGTGCAAAAAAAAACTAAAAAAGAATGTAGCAAAACCCTGTATCGATACAATAGCAACAGATTCAAGGACCTGTCATAAATATCTTCGAGAGAAAACATAAAGGTTCAGAAAAGTTAGCCACAGCTAAAATATTTGGTGAAAGATTAAAGGCGAACTCCAAGAATTTAGAAAAGGTTCGACCCTCCAAATGGTTCATAAAAATGCTGGTGCTCTTTATTGGATACTTAGTTTTTCCCGCAGCTTTGCCCCCGTGGCCTATCTAACTGGAATCTGTAATCGTGAATTTTTCTAAGATAAACTATACCTAATTCACCGCCATATAACAAAAAAAAAGTCGTTAACACCCTGTTTACCAATGTATACCAATATTTCAAAACGATACGAAAAAATTGTAAAGGCCGTGTCGCTAACATGATCAAACAAACGTATCGCGGTAAGGGGCATTCTTGACCCGTTCACTTGGCATTACTGAATGAGTATCTCATAAATGCATGGACCGATTTACATGATTTAGGCCGATTTTTCAATAGTCGGATAACTTTTAACTGAGGAATAAAATGGCGGTTTGTCAGGTTTTGTATAGAAAATATGTCAAACAACCATTTTTATTTCTCATTTAAAAGTTATCACTTATCAGACTATTGGAAAATCGGCCCTTAAATGGATGAAATGGTTTTACGCATATACTTTTCATTTTAGACCAAACTATGTAACTGGCATTTTAAGCCTATGTAACTGGTCCACTAAGTACCACAACTAAAAGTAAAAAATAAAAAATACTTTTTACAAAAAATACAACCGACTTCCAAATAAAAACACTACAAAGTGAAAAATAACTTCAATTTCGGAAGTCGGTGTCCTTATTTTCGTTTCTTCGTTTGTTGACACCGACTTCCGAAATTGAAGTTATTTTTCACTTTGTAGTGTTTTTATTTGGAAGTCGGTTGTATTTTTTGTAAAAAGTATTTTTTATTTTTTACTTTTAGTTGTGGTACTTAGTGGACCAGTTACATAGGCTTAAAATGCCAGTTACATAGGATAAATATGACCGAAATGTCATGCATAAGGTGCCATGTGATAAGACGTTTTTGTTCGGCTTGGCATTGTGTCTCTATTTCTCATGATGAATACCTAAAATTATTAAAAAATCTGAGATTTGGTCAAAAGGTATTTTATTTTGAAAAAGTATTTTGAAAATACCTATTTTGCATTTAGCATTTGAAATACAAAACGCAAAACTATTTGGTATTTTGCATTTGAAATAGTAAATCTTAAAAGTATTTTGCATTTTGTATTTAAATGCTTTTTTAAAACCATTTTGTACATCTCTGGTTTCCGTGATGTATAAAATCGAGCGCTCAGTAGTTTCAATGTGTGCGTACGCGTAATGTTGCTGTGTGCGACTAGATACCTAAATTTGAGTTCGTCGAAAATGTAACAGCGTCCTTAAATAAAGGACATAATAATAATAATTTATTTCAGAACATAATTCCATATAAAATGATTAGTACGGCTTAAAAACTATGTTAGTACCTTAAAACTACTTATTAACGAACATTAAACAAGACAGCACCAGAACTATGCACCTTATTCCAGTGCCGCACAATAGGACACTCTACCCTATCTGTAATAGTGTTTAGAAGGCCGTTGGGGCTGCCCCTCACACGACACATCAGGGAGGCCACTCTCTTGCGCACAGTAGCCCTAAAGCAGTCGGTGTTAGCCTTCGCAAACATCCCCGATGCACTACAGTAACGCGGCAACCCCATCAACATCCTAAACCCATTATTGTAAAGGACCCGCAGGGCATTGAAAGCCTTCTGCGTATAGCGGACCCACAGGCTGCAGGTGTACATTGTTTGGCAGTACGCCTTAAACAGAGTAATTTTAACCTTGTTTGTGCACCTCGCAAACCTGCGCGCCAGCATATTACATCTAACTGCCAATGCCCTGCGTTCCCTTTCAATATCCAAGTCATCTGAGAGGTCCTCAGTGACCCAATGCCCCAGGTATTTGAACTTGGTGACTCTACTTACCGGAATTCCTCCAAGTCTGACCGGTGGAATGGTCGTGGGAGTTTTATTACCCGCCTTAAACACAAGTAGTTCACTTTTTTTGTTATTGTACCTGAGGCCATGTGACACTGCGTACCTCTCACATATGCCTATAAGCATGTTGAGGGCTTTAACAGAAGGGCTCAGCAGCGCCATATCATCGGCGTAGCTAATGTTATTCATACAATTGCCATCTATTGAACAGCTGACACCAGCCCTGCTGAGCTCATCTATCAGTCCATTAATTAATTAGTCTGTTATTTTTTTTTGGAAGGGTTTTTATTGCTGTTAAAATTACGCGGTCCCTAAACGTTTTTTCGTCACCACTTCTATATATAGTGATGTATAAAATTGTTTGTTTGTTTGTTTGTATGTATGTATGATACATACATACAAACAAACAAACAAACAAAGATGGAATTTGGCACACATGTTTAGAATCCCACATAGAGTAACATGTGAATATATTGTGCAATTCCAACAATATTACATACATACGTGTCGAATTGATAACCTTCTTTTTAGAAGTTGGTAAAAAAGACGTTTATCAGCCTACTAAATGTGGATTAAATAAATTATTTTACTTTTTTTCTGGTACTTTTTTTCTTTAAGCGACTTTTATACTACCTCAACGGATACTTATCTTTATTTTAGCGTCAAAGATACACAAATATTTGAAGTGTTATTCTTAGTTAATCAAATAAGAACACAGGCCATCAGTGTATGTAGGTTTATCGTGAAGTTTCCAGAACATGGAACATTCAACACGCTCAGTGAAATGAACTGTAGAAAACCTTCATTACACACAGTAGGTATTAAAACAAACATCTGCCGTCCTCTTGACTAGAAAGAAACACGCAAAATTGTATAAGTTGAACAGAAAATAAAATTATTGAGATTTTTTACCACCAGCTAATCTTAACTAGATAGATAGATAAAACATTTAAAAAGACACAGCACAACACACAAACTCACAATTAAATTATTACAGTTTACATGTAAATAAAAACATGGTGCCAAGATGCAAAAAAATAATAATTAAAGAATACATAGATACGTAAAGAATTAAAAGTGACACTAGTAACATACTTCAAATAGCCAAATAATAAATATATATAGTGTGGTGTGTGTCTCAAGGTTGCACCAAATGGAGGTCAGGCAACTGTACCTGACGCTGATATTCTGCTGGATCCCTGCAGTGACATACGGACCCTGAGCAGACGTGATATGTTGGTGTTGTGACAGTGTTATGCGATGAGTATTTCACGTAAGTATACAGGCAACTTTAATTACAGTAAAGTTTTGCAGTGGGCAACGTTCTAGTTCAGATTACTTGATTAGGTATTTATAAAGTTAAATGTATAAAATAATTAATCATATTATAATGCAAATAAAATACACGATTTGTATAGACGTAAATGAAATATGTTTACAATAAATACATACATACATAAACTCACGCCTTTTACCCATGGGGTAAAAACAAGTGTGCACTGACTCTGACACGTTGCGTGCTTCGTATTTCAACCCGGCGTCCATGTTCAGACCCAGGTTACCTGCCTCACCGATTCGACTGATTGACTCACCCAGCAGGGTAACGTTGAGTGTTGGCGGCACCGCACCGATTTGGTTCTTGGTTCTAAACAGCATGTATTTGGTTTTGGATTAAGTAACAAACCGGCCAACAGCGTTTCAGCCCAACATGCTATCTTGTCAAGATTTTCGTTTAGATCCTTTATCGCAATGTCACAGTCACTTAGGCTTAAAGGAAATACAGACTTGTACGTCATCAGCATAAATACGGTATCTACATCGCTTCAGGGAATTGATAATATCCGCACAATACAAAATAAAGATGATGGGGCCCAGTATTGAGCCTTGCGGGACTCCTCTGTAAACAGAAGTGAGTGACTAAACAAGAGGTGAGCCATTGCTGTTGATTGTTTAGGACGTCAGTTGGTGAGATAGTTTTGGAACTAGTGTATCGTATTTGGTCAAATCCATAGAAGTTAAGCTTTGATAAAAATAGATCTATATTTATGCAATCAACTAGTATAATATAATGAGAGTGTTTAACATCTGGTGGCAATCTGGTGGCGTGGTCTCTCAATCTGCGGCTACCCTGAGTGTAGGCGTCCACACAGCGTAACAGAGGTAAATTGTTTGTTCCTAGGAAGAGCTATGGAACTACTGTTGTGATCACGGAAAATATTTCACTACCACGAAAGCAAAGCCGCGGGAAAAAGCTAGTTGGACTATACATAAATGAGCAGTGAGAGCATAAATGAGAGCACTGTTGGCCCAGTGCTAACAGCCGCGACTTATAAGTTATAGATCGTTGGTTTGAACCCAGGTAGGCGTTTTACTTTGTGTAAATTATTTCATCACCACTGCTCTCAAAACTGTGAAGGAAAACATCGTGAGGAAACCGAATAAACCAAATTTTTTAAGATATGTGACTTCCATCAACTCGCTCTGAATCCGCGAAGTTTATTAAGGCCCAGAGAGGAGGCACGGTACAAAGAGGAGGCCTGCACGCACAATGGACCAAATGGGAGTTTTAGTGCAGAAAATGGGTCCATCTATCCTATCCGATACTAACATAAATGAGCCTATCAAACTCAGTTTATAAACAAAGACGCGTCGAGAAAGCGAGGTATCTGATCAAACTTGACTATCTTCAAAATACTTGAGATTCTTGGCAAACGACAAAATGATAAATTAACCAAGTTTCTGGACTCAATACAAGCCAGTTATGATGACACTTTTGTTTGGGTATTCGAAAATATGGTTCGCTTTAAACTTTTGCAGAGTTTGAGACCTATGCCTAGTTCTTAACTGCAAGATTGTATAGATTGATTGATGGAAACCTTTTCTAAAGGAACCTAAACATCATCATAATCAAACTTTAAACAAAAAAAAAACAATGAAGATATTAAAAAGAAGTTTCAGTGCTTATTTAAATATCTAAGTTTGTATCAAACATAATTATATCCCACAGAACTTACAACAACTTAGCAATCACGCTGAAAAGACACAAAATCAATCTGCCGAGCCTTTTCCCAACTATATTGGGGCACAACCCAGTAACTGGGTAACGGCACCCCTTGGCAAGAATAGTGTCAGATCTCAAGCTTCTGACTATCCGTGACGACTGTCAAAGATCTTCAAATGACAGCCGGGACCAACGGCTTAACGTGATTGCCCAGGCACGGAGGAAACTCGGTATGTTGAAATGGTCACCCATCCACTGACCGACCTCGTCAAGCGTTGCTTAACCTTGATGATCGACCAGTGCGGTTGTTATGCTTTAGCCACGAGCTCCTCGAAAAAGATACAGTGTTTACTAAAATAAAGTCAGAGTTTCATTCAAGATATCCACTTATATTAACACAGGAAAACAGATGTCGATGAAAAGTTCTAAAGTAAGCACTATAATCACGCAACACAATAAACATAATATATCATGCATTCAGTTACATCAGTAATAATAATCACTTCAATACGAAAGTTCCGAACGCCTTCCGTATTTCAACCGTCAGCAAAAGGAACTTCATCATTATTCTAACAAAAAGTTGGAAAATGCATACAATTCTCTCAAAGGCGTGAAAGACAATACGTATCACAAAGTAGAGGAACGCAAAGTAAGAGCGTTTGCTTGCCAAGTACCAGGAATGCAAACATGAGCTGGAGTTAAAGCGAGCAAGAGACGCCGTATAACCTACAAAACGTCATATCAACAACGAAGGCGACAAACAATACTCTTCCTTGAATATGACAAGGTAAAGTTTAATTTTGAGGGAGGCAATAAGAAGGTCGGATGCTCACATTTATTCGCGCAGTTGGAATGCGGCTGTTCCGTGATATGCTAAGCAAAAGCCAAGCAAACAAATTGGAAGCGACACATGAGAGGTGCACGAATAAAATGTTTCTTAAGAGAAAATACAGAGCAGAAAATTTAAAAACTATTCTCGGAAAAATAAACATTATAGGCTACTTTAGATATTCAGGAAGCTAAGAGGAACGCAAACAGTATCAAGTTTGAGCGAGTGCTATTTGTTTTTGTTTGGTACGAATATTATGTCGGGCTTTTCAACTTATCCACCTTGGCTGTTTAAGTCAATTATATTGGGGTTGGCTTCTTTCTAGCAGGCTGCAGGTTTATCATTATTTTACGCTTTTCTTAATTTTAAACACTAGTTAGAATTTTTGATCTTTCAGATATCTTGGGCTCTACAAATAGCAAATTATTTGTACGAAAAAGAAGGAAATAAGATCACTGGGAAGAGGAGATTTGTGTGCGTGATGGATAACATCGAAGAATTGGATTTTATCATGAAACCATGATGACGCTTGGGGCAGGCCTAAGTCCAGCAGTGGACGTCTTACAACTGATATGATGATGATGAAACCATGTAATTCCTTCTTTTTGACTTTGTGACATGTATACACACACCTCTACAGAAGCCTTCGGTGAAAACAAGAGTAATGTTATGGACCTTGATTTTCAATTCCAAGTTCAACGTGATTGAAACTAAAAACCCTGCATCATTAGATTGTTTCTTGTGCTCTACATTACAAAATTGTGTTGTTTGCGCGGTAGTTTCACAAGCCTCATAGTATAGGAAGCTTAGTTAACGGTTTCCCCCTATGGAGCTAATCAGGAATGGAAGCGAGTCAACAAAAGGTGTGTTGTGCTGTCGCTCCTATCAGCTCGGTTGCAAACCACAGGCTGGAGCGACTTTGTAAACTTTGCATTAAAGTAGCAGGGGTAGGTAGGTCTAATGAAGTATTTATACTTACTGTATGTGTGCATAATATAATACGTTGAAGGGTGATTCATTTTCTATGAGAAGATATTCTGACGTCATTCTGTCTTTGAGTTGAAAGCTCTAATAGTTTATCAATGAATTAGGTCTTTCCGCGGATTGGCTCCCGTTGCCTGTCACATGTGAATGGTACGTTTTCCAGGATATATAGTAGCAACACACAACGAAGTGAAGCCTCTAATTCGTTTAAAAAAAACGAAATCGTATCAATACCTTCCGACTACTTGAACTACTAGAAGTAGTTAATACCCACCTAGTTTTTTTTTGGCGAACACCATTTTATTTTATTTACGAAGATAAGAAACTAGAAAACTTGCTTGTATCAATACCGTTTTAAAAGTATGAATTACGTGGGACACTCAGAAAGTTTTGCGAAACTAAAAAAAATTGTTCTATACGTACATATATTTTTATTAAATCTTTTCAAAGTACTTTCCACCAGCCTCTATACAAAGATTCATGCGCCTAAACCAGTTTTCAAAACACTTTTTCCAGTCCGCCGCAGACACCTCGTTTACAGCCTGCTCGAACGCAGCCAGCGCATCTTCCGGCGACGAAAATTGTATCCCTTTGAGCTGATTTTTTATTTTTGGGAATAAAAAGAAGTCACACGGTGCTAGATCAGGGCTGTAAGGAGGGTGACCCAGGAGTTTGACTGGCGTGCTGTCCAGGAAGTCCCTCGTTTTGAGTGCGGTGTGCGCAGGTGCATTGTCGTGGTGGAGCAGTAGCCCGCGGAGCCCTGTGTTTGGTCGCTTGTTGCTTATAACAGAGAAAACTTCTGGCAAACATTTGGTAGTATACCATTCGGCATTAATGCTTCTTTGATCCCGTAAGGGAATTGATACCAAGTGGCCAGTCAAATTAAAAAAGCTAGCGATCAAAATCTTACCCCCGCTTCTAGATCGCTTCACTTTGGTAGGCGTTGGCTCATTTTGAAACACCCAAACAGTCGACTGGCGCTTGGTTTCTGGGTCGTATTGATAAATCCAGGACTCATCACCTGTAACGATGTCGTAAACACGCCGAGACGAGCCTGCTTCAAATTTATTAAGCATATCACGGCACCATTCCACCCGGGCCTGCTTCTGAGCATCGGTGAGGTTGTGCGGCACCCAGCGTGATACTATCCTCCTCACGCGAAGATGGCTGTGTAGAATCTCGTGAACGCTTCCCGATCCAATCTTCAATATGTGTTGAATCTCCTGATATGTAATTCGCCTATTGTCTTGGATTAAATTTTTCACTGCTAGCACGTTTTCTTCGGTAACAGCCGTCAAAGGGCGACCGCTTCTTTCGTCATCCCCCAAAGTTGGTCGACCGCGCTTGAATTCGTTATACCAACGATACACGGTTGCCTTGGAAGGGCCTTCATCCATGAATGCCATTTGAAGTCTATCGTACGATTCATCCGGTTTCAGGCGACACTTGAAATCGTATAAAATCATAGCTCTAAAATGTTCCCGGCGCAGATCCATATTTCAGTGAGACACAATACTTTGAATTAACTCGCAAAAAATGTGGAGGGAAATTTTGAAATTGGAACTTACTTATTTTTACTTATAAATAATCATATTTTCGAAAAACATTATAACTGGCCAGTCTCCCATATATAAAAACTTTTTTTCGCAATACTTTCTGAGGGGCCTGGTATGTCATATTTAACTAGAACTTATATGTCATTTCCGCAAATGTAATCCAACATTTTGGCTTGATTTAATCTTGTTCAAAATTCTAGCTTGTTATCAACATCATTATTTCCGCCGAAAGACGTCCACTGCTGGACATAGGCCTCCCTCAAGCGTCGACACACTGATCGGTCCTGTGCGTTTAGTATCCACCGGACGCCCGCAGCCTTGACCAGGTCTTCGCTCCACCTAGATGGAGGCCTTCCAACGCTGCATTTTCCGGTACGCGGTCGCCACTCCAAAACTTTGCGGCCCCAACGGCCATCCGTTCTGCAAGCAATTTTCCCTGCCCACTGCCAATTAAGTTTGGCAAATCTTCGGGCTATGTCGGTAACCTTGGTTATAATTATATTTGACGTTAATCGAGACAGCGAAAAAAGCCACGTGCAGAGTGGAGGAAGTTTCCTTCAAATGAACTTAATATATATGTCGTCGACCAACTTATTTATATGTGCAATATGAATAATGCCCGGGCATTATGAGAAATACCGTATTAATCACTTGGAACAAAACATATACGTATAGTCTTTCTCATAACGCAAACATACAAACCCAGTTTCTACCAGAAAATGAAACATTTCAGCGCAACGTATATGTACGGTGAATACGTGACATATTTATATATATCACCTGCCAGTTAAAAAATATTCCCCCACTACAAAAACCGAGAGTATAATATATTTTACCCAATAATGTATCGTGTATGTTGTTTTATTTTCAGCGGTGGAAGGTAATAGTATTGGTGGAAGTGACCTCAATCCGTTGATGCGGAAAGTGCTCTCCGTGCCGAGTTACCGAGTAGCCGACTTTTTAGATTTTCCTCGAACGTAAAACGAAGATTATTGTTATACTTATTATGTTTCACTATTGAGTTTGCCTGTTAGCGTTGCTTTTAATTGGATCATGTGTTTTTGTTTGTTTGTTATTGCTGTGATCTGTGATGTGGTGGGGAATGAATACGTGTTTTCTTGTGTAACTTTATGTTGTATGTTTAAATATTTACCTGTTTTTATTCACGTTAATAGTTGAACATTTTAATGTTTCTCACTTTTAAGAGGAAAAAAAAGAAACCAAAAAAATTTAAAAACCCGAATTCGAATTAAGAAACGATCTAATGCTTAAAAAAGAAAAACAAGAAGAACATCATGCTTGGTTTTGGTCAGCCAGCTCGCGAATATGTATCCTCCGACTGCTCCCCATTGGGACCCCACAGTATGGCGCCCATAATCTGCCACTCCATTCTTTTTTTAAATTTTAACAACAACATGAATTCAGCCTACGCGTCTTGTCTTTAGAACGCCACATAGGAATAAACAGTCAGGTGAAAACAGTTAGTTTCAAGAGTTGAAGAAAAATTATAACTTCATAAGTCTTCATTAGTCGTGGGCTAATAATATTAATCATTTCGTTGCTTTTTTCATTATTAAGCAATCTTTAAAAGCGCCAACCATAAAACAGCTTCTTATTATATATTGAAATCTTAATTAAACACCAAAAAATCGCCCCAAACAAGAACAATAGCGGCATTAAAACATAGATCCATCAAGTCACCAACAAGCGCCGACTATCAAGATCCCGGTATGTGTCAGCGAAATCACCGCGGAAGTTCCTCGGCAGATTTATTCATGACTTGGCCAAATATTTGATTGATTAACGTGTCTAAAGCAGTTCGGGCCTTCGATAAACTTGCCGACCACTTCATTTGGCGAAAAAGGCTCTTGTTTAAACTTCCCAAAGTGATGCTGCTCTTTTTTACTTTTTCTTTTTATAGACCAAGAAAACATAAACTCCATTCAATTTCGTTAAAATAACGCTCGGCACGGGAAGAATTATTGCAACGTACATAAAAGCCGGCGGGCTTCCATTACGCCTGATATATATAAGTAATACAATAACGGCTTAATGTATTTGTTGATAAGACTGATGTTTTTCGAACGGTTTTTCATGTTTTTCCAGAGTTGTTTGGGGACTGTCGATAGAATATGTTTTCGTCTTGATCGCTTCACTAGTATAATCGGCTTATTCATTATTTTGTTTTGTCCTCAGTTATGAATCGGATCGTATATTAACTAACTTTCATTCAACTATAATGGAAAATGTAATCAGCATCTTCGGTAAATGGCGGACGTCCCACCCATACGCAATATTTTTTTTGGGAATACTTTTATTATGCGCACAGCAAAAGAGTGGACTGCCGGGGTCTGTATTTCCTGATAGCTACAACCTAGGAGTCTTTAAGTCAAGAATGAATAGGCAAGCGTGCTACATCGTCGACCACATCATCGCTTACCATCAGGTGATAAAGTGGCCAAGCGCAAGCCAATTAATAACAAAAAAAAATATATATAATATCATTTATGCGAAAGAAGTTGCTCAAAAGTACAGTCACAATCTTCAAAAGCGAGTGTCTAAAGTTTTTTTGTAGAAAAAGTTCAATGGTCAACAATTAATTTAGTCTGTAGATTCCATAGAATCTAAATAAGCGTAAGTGGGATGATGTAGATGGGGGCATCCAGCGGGAAGCGAGACACTTAGAACTAGTCGATGAGGCAACACTTGCCTATGTTCAGCAATGGTCGTCTTCCGGGGAAAACGCTGATGATGATAGAATCTAAAGTATTGATTAAAAAACTTTTCAACATGAAAAACAAACCGACTGCCAAAAAAACACTACAAAGTGAAATACAACTTGTGTCTTTGGTACCTATTGTTTTTCCTGTTTCGACACCAACTTCGGGAAAGAAAGTTATTTTTCACTTTGTAGTGTTTTTTTTAGGAAGTCGGTTTTTTTTATGAAAGTTTTTATTTATCTCTTTTTAGTTTTGATAGGTACCTCCAATTGCAATAAAAATTATATTTAGCCATACAGCCAAAGTACATCTCATGAAGATTCCAATAAGGCCAATCACAACTACGAGTAGGATACATTGTTTTATTTCGGAGTTCCAGTACCTACCTGCCAGCTTCATCATCAGATCAGTTCGATAGTACCATTGTATTATATTATCTGTGATATAGCCAAAGTACATCTCATGAAGATTCCAATAAGCCCAAACACAACTAGGACACACTGTTTTATTTCGGAGTTCCAGTGCCTACCTGCCGGCTTCATCATCAGATCAGTTCGATAGTACCATTTTCATCAGTACTATTTATTTATAAGTATTTGCTTAATCATAGTTGTTTAACTATTCGAGATATATATCTAGACCCGTGACATACTTAGCATTAAGGAGTTCCATTGGCCATCTGTGGTCATATTCACCAGTTTCACTTCACCAAATGATACTTTCTGAGTGCAAATGATTGCATTGTTGATGAAAATGCCTAATTCGCTATATGTATGCCTATAATATTTGAGGAGTTCCCTCGATTTCTCCAAGATCCCATCATCAGATCCTGACCTGATGACTATGGGACCAAATAGAAAGTATACCATTTCAAACAATAGAAGAATTTTTAAAATCCACGCGTCTTTGAATAATCGGTGTACATACTTAAAAAAAAAACAATCGAATTGAAAACCTGCTCCTTTATGGGAGGTCGGTTAAAAATAGTCGTAGTCCTCGACTGTACCTAAACCTAATTTCAGATTCATAAACTCCTCAAGGCATTTAAAAATAAAATCGTATTATATGCTGATTTAAATAAACACGTTAGATAATAAAGAAGATGAACAAACTCAGACGTTAGAGAGTTCGTAAGAAAATAAGTTATTGCTTTTTAGGATTCTTAGTAAATTGCGAGCCGTAGAAGGGAACTTTGCGAGAAGAATCTTTAGGTTGGAGCAAAAAAGATCTCCGCTCACTCAACGTCCGGGAACTTATAACAAGGAAATTATTATGAATCTTCTCGGTTATTGAGTTGGGAATCTGAAATTTTGGTCACTCAAGTAATACCACTGTTCTTGTTCTTGTAATGTAATGTTTGTGTGTCGTTTTGAGACAATTAAATACATTGTCTTTCTTCTTTCTATAGCAATCTTACTTACATTACTTATTATGTTTCTTACTTTATGTCGATTATTCAATATTCAGATAACTTGGAATTAAAATAGCGATTAAATATCTTTTGTATTGAATAAGTCAAACAATCTTTCAAATGGAAGAAAAAGTCTATAAACTTGTTTCCTGTACTTTAATTTAATCAGAATATGTGAATACTTTCTTGATTTACAACTCACTGCTCGAGAGCCAACCAAAAGATCGCCATTTTTTTCATACCTATTCCATTCGGTTTGCCGCTCAATTTTCGTGACGAACATGTGAATAAAATATATTATAAATAATATATATTATAATCTTCCATCTCATTTCATCTTATTATTATTATTATATATATATTTAATAAGAAACTTAATGAGCTAACTTTGATGAAGTACTCGTAGCTTAGATTATAGGGCAGTAATCATTTATTATTTAATGTATGTATGTATTTATGTATCTATTTTAGTATTTTATATTTAGTGCGTCTGTTTTATCATAATATTTAATTTTAATATTGCACCAAGTGCAACCCCATGTCGTGTCCAGGCTATCTCTCTCCATTCAGGGTTGCCTGGAAGAGATCGCAGATCGCGATAAGGCCGCCTGTTGTATGTTGTTGTTATTTTAAGGTTTCCGTATGTAATGTTATTATCTTGGTGTACAATAAAGTATATAATAAATAAATAAATAAATAATTTATTTATTTATTTATTATCACCAATTATAACATCTTTACAGTTTGATCCAATATGATGCTACAAGTCACAATTTAAACACACAAAATTACTTGATACTAAAATAGTATATAGTAGTACTAGCAATAAAATTAAATACATTATACATCAATAACCTAAATAAACATGCCAAAATCTATAGCTCCAGGCCTCTCTCAATAATTATTTGAGCCCTTTGAAGAAATCTCGACAGGTTTTGCCAGAATATGTCCTCCGACATAGTAATAACATTAACAATACGCGCGGCTCGTGAGATAGGGGCAAACTTGAGGAGGTTAGTCCTAGCCGCTGGTACGTCTAACAGAGCGGGGCGGCGGCGCGCGCCCACGCACCCGTCCGGCGCGCGCAGCCGCAGTGCTTCTAGCACCTCTGGGTGGTGCAGCAACCCTAGTAGGATGCTCGCCACATATTTAACCAGCGCGACGTCCCTTCTTACTGCTAGCCTGGTGTACCCGACCATGCCAAGGACGAACATCTTTTTATTTATCTGTGAAAGCTTGTTATTAGCAATTTAGTTATATATTATTGTTATTATAATGTTATTAGTCTGTAAGGGTCAGAGCCCATTCGTCCCCTAAGATTCGCACCCTGTGCCCACTCGTCCCCTGGAACTTTTGAGGCGCCCATTCGTCCCCTGAAGAATATTTATTTTTATTCATTCTTCTAATATAAGTACATGTATATGTGTATACTGCAGCTTGGTAGTCCTAGTACGGTCGCGCAGAAAAGGCTAAAATAAAAAATATAGTAATTCGGTAGATATCATGTTTATTTCAAATAAGATTAACACATACAAAATCACAATGTCCTAGAAACTAACAAAATACAACTATTTTACAAAAATCAGCCTTGATTGACCATCATATAAATCATCATTAAATATAAAATATGCAAAAAAAATAGAACACATATCAACAGTAAATAATCACTTCTTATTTTTTTGTATATTTACCAACTACATACATGCAAAATCATAATAACTTAAATCTAAAAAATTATAACAGTACAAAAAAAAAAATACTAAAATCACAGTAATTATTGAAGACTAGATAAATCAACATATATTTTTTTTGTATATTAACCAACTACATGCAAAATCGTAATAACTTAAATCTAATAAATTGTAACTAGAAGTACCTGCATAAAAATTAGCTAAAATCAACGTATTTTTTGTATACAACTACATGCAAAATCATAATAGCTTAAATCTAGCAAACTATAACTACAATAACAAAAAATGACTAAAATCACAATAATTATTGAAGATTAAACAAATCAACATTATTTTAGTATAAAACTAATCTCTCTTTTATATTCGTTTTTTCATTTTAAATTAATAATATATGCAAAGCTTTTCCATGGAGTGGCCTAGTAAAATCTGATTTTCAAAAAATTGGCTAATTATGCGATTTATTCTCGCTTCATTTTCAATCGATTCAGGAGTCCGATTATTTGTTTGGACACCCCTTTGCACCTGATCCATTTTATTTTTTGATAAATTCGCTTCTTTATGTAGAGTGTCTAAACATTGCAAAATATTTGGTTTATTTCTACCATTAATTTTACGATTAATTTTGGAATGCCAACTTTCTACAAGGTTAGTCTCTTCAATGATCTGTTATGATTTATTAAATTAATTCCGTTAATAAACTGTTCACAAGTGTACTATGTTAACCGTTTCTTATGTAAAATATAGCTAATTTTATCTCAGGGGACCAAAAGGCACCTGAATAGGTGCCGAATCTTTAACTTATATTGTATATATATTAGAGGGGACGAATGGGTACCTTAAAAATAATATTTTTTATTAAAATATTAATTAATCCCCTACCAGGAGACCAATGGGCACCTATATAGGGGCCGAATCTACAACTTTTATGCTGGGGAACGAATTTTAGGGGACGAATGGGCTCTGACCCGTCTGTAAGCTTTCTTAAAATGTAAAAAATTAATAAAAAAATAACTATAATTTTTAACTTGTTTCAAATAGTGCCATTAAAATGGTTTTAATTGTTTTCACGGTAATTTCAATCCATTGTATCATATTCTTAACATTTAAACAAATTATCAGTCATTTATTATATGAAAGTAAGTATATGAGTCTATCAGTACATATAATTAAAAAAACGTTGATTTAAAAATCAAAAACTCGAATGCTTATAAAACGAATTAAAAAGATGTAAACAAGAAAAAAAACATTGCTTTGCAGTTGGAGGATACACATTGGTGAGCTGGCTGACCACCTGATCCTCTGATAAGCAGTCGAGTTTTTGATTTCTAAATTAACTTTTTCTACTTACAACTTTTTAGTTTTTTTTTTGTCTAATTACTTTTAATATGTGGTTAATTTTGATACTCCACTCGATGGGTATGGAAGAAAAAGAAAATTAGGACGGCACAATATGGCACCCAAAACCCGCCATGTTTATTTTTCTTTAACGTCATCTATTTTAGAACACTTAGGCGGACAAAACGCATCTAACGATGTCTCAATCATGTAAATCCGTGTAGTGGTTTGAAATATTTGAGGTAATAAAGAATATACATACAAACCAAAAAACAAGATACGCGCAAAAAACATAGATGTTTCCTTGCAGTCTTAAAATTACCGTACTAGTCAAATTTAGTACTAATAAACTCTTTAAATGTCTGTATTTACATTAATTTGACGTTGAAATATTTAGATTTATTTTGTAATTTATTTTTTATAAATTGATAGGTTCGCGTTTAATCACTATCTCGCCTGATGGTATGCGATGATGCGGTCTACAATGAAACTAGCTTGACTAAAAGTAACCTACTCTTGACTTAAAGACCCCAAGGTTGTAGGGGAACAAAGACTCCGGCAAGGAATTTCACTCCTTAGCTGTGCGCACAATAAAAGTATTAGCAAAACGAGCGCTTTGTGCGTATAGGTGGTGATGTCCACCATATACCGATGGCGCATGGCCGTAGGTACGTCTTGTAGTCCGATGATGGAAAGGGCTAGGCGGAATCAAATTGTGCAGTTCCGTCGCACATTCCCTGAAATGTTACCAACAGGCTGGCAACTCAGCGTCGATGTTTGACTCTCTGGAGCTTTGACGTGACCAGTGCATCGTTGCCCATAAGCCTCTTGGCCAGGCTGTCAATCGACTCAAATGCATCAACGTATTTTGCAGAACCATCCCAGAGGTGAGAGCAGTACCTACTCCATGCATGACCGAACTTGCGCTTTATACATGTTGAGCAGCTGTTCAGGTGTGAAGTACTGCCTCATCTTTGCAAGAATCCCCAACTTTTTAGCACCCAACTGAGCTTTCGCCTGAATGATTGGACACAAACTTACACAGTGGATGTAAGTAATACAGCAAAATAACAATGACATCAACTCAGAATGATGAAAAAAAAATCTAATTCCAAAGTCGACGGTCAAGGTGGAGGTTACATTCGAGTACGTTCACTCCCTGAAAGCTTACCAACGAATTAAAGGTCACCTAGAATATTACCTAAAATAAAAACATGTTGTAGATAATGGTCTCTAATTTTGAAGATACATCTTAACTTTTGAATCCAAGTATAAAGTATCAGATATTGAAGTTACACTCTCTAAGGACACAAACTTGCAGACTTACCTATAAGACTTTGCTTGTTTGGAATATTCTTCAATGTTATAAAGTTAAACATTCTGAAATAAAACTATGAAGTAAATAACTCTGTAATGTATTCCTTTTAAGTTGCCATCGATCATCTGAAAGTTATCTGGAACTTACCAATATGAATATATATCAGGTTTCATGGTACCCTATCCTGAAAACTTACTAAACGGAGCCTAATATTACAGAAGCTAATAATAAACACACTTCGAAATTAGAACGGTGTTGAGGTGTGCATCCCAGTGGTTATAAAAACAACAAATGAGTTCGCTTTTTAACTATTGTAGAAAGGTTCGAAGTATACTTTACATTGTTACCGATACATAGTTTGTTGTTCGCGTTCTACGAAGAGATATTAGAAAACACAGTGACCAATATTGCCATACTGAAACAAAACATCTGTCGGGTAATTCTCCAATCATAAATGATTTCGATATTCGCATGTTTGACCACTGTTGTCAAGCTTAAACAAAATTTCTGTTACGATACACTTTAAAAACATAAATGATTTCGAAATTTGAATGTAGCCCAGGAAATTAACTGTAATTAGAGGCGAATCTGCGAAAAAATCCTAGTTTTATATAATTTATATATAATTACATCGGAATTATGTTCATTATGGTAGTAGTAATGTTAGCTGAAAAGTCCATAAAAATCATAACACAGCAAAAAAAAAGTTGTTGTAATTTATTGGGGTCGGCTTCCAGTCTTACCGGATTCAGCTGAGTACCAGTGTTTTACATGGAGCGACTGCCTATCTGACATCCACAACTCAGTAACTGGGTAACACGGTACTCCTTGGCAAGACTGGTGACAGATCTCAAGCTTCTGACTACCCGTAACGGCTGTCAAAGATCTTCAAATGACAGCCGGAACCAGCGGCTTAACGTGCTTTTCCGAGGCACGGAGGAAACTCGGTATGTTGAAATGGACACCCATCCACGGACCGACCTCGTCAAGCCTTGCTTAACCTTGATGATCGACCAGTGCGGCTGTTATTATTTAGCCACAAGCTCCTTTTCCTTTTCCGTTGTAATTTATCTCTTATTTCTAAAAACAAATGAGCTCACTTTCGATTATATGCAACCACTTCAGTGAGATTCGAAATTCGAAGAATAAAATTTACAGATATGCTAACTTACTGTTAATGTTTTCACAAGTAAATTTTCAAAATTAAAAAATAACCCCGGCACATTTATCTTGCGAAAACACCCCGATTCAAACAGTAAAACGGTCATAACTTTTGAACGGCTGAACCGATTTTATTCAAACATAGCTAAGAACACTCTCGACAAAATCACATTTCAAACAAAAACAAACTAAATCAAAATCGGTTTATCCGTTTAGGCGCTGTGATGCCACAGACAGACACACAGATACACAGATACACAGCAACACACGTGAAACTTATAACACCCCTCTTTTTTTCGGCGGAGGTTAAAAATGTCTTTCAACCAAGACCTCCCAAGCCATGCATTCCTAGTATCGAACGTTTCTTACTGAGGGATATCGGTGGCATTTGACACGTGTTGTCAGCGCCGACAGATGACATGAACTCGCTTTAATCTCTCGTCGTCGAGATGGAAGTGATACGGAGACAGGCGCTCGATGAAAATTTAGCTTTGTAGATGATTTTTTGAGTCATTTCTTGTAATTACTGTTATTCAGATATTCTTTGAAACTTCTTAGTTGTAAAACCCTGGTCACTAACTTAAGGCGTTGAGGTTAATATGACGAGGAATCGGAGTGGATCCGGGAATTGCAATTTAAGGTACATAGTGCCTTGAATAGAAATCCGGTTTCATGGTCATTCAGCATCTCTGCAAACCGGAGTTTTTGGATGCTCTATTTCATATTACGGCAGTTTTGAATGAGATGGCTACTTGGTCTATAGATCAGTAAAAATCTAAGAAAATGAGTCGTCTCATAGTTGTCGCAATGTCACGTTAAATCTAATCCTTTTTAGCTATTTCCTAAACAAAATCGTTAGATGTTTTCGAAAATCCTCACAGCTGAAATTATTAGTAAAAAGATAAATGTAACATTTAAGGCGAAGACTCTTGTATTCTTAATACGTCCGAGCGAGCACATCTTTCTCACGTCCCCCGATACCCGGCTTAGCGCAAATCCCACTAACACATTATTTTTGTACCTACCCTCGTGACGGCTATTAACCAATGTTTACGTTAACACGATAATATTATGTTATTTATCTAATGCGACTTAAAAAGTTTGTTTAATCGCAAGTGTAATCGTATCTCAGAAAGGAATCATAGAATTGAAACAACGAATAAATCAACGCAATAACAATGTATTAATATCAATTATTCAGTCTATTTCAGTACATATCATATACATTTTTCTTACCTTAAACTTAACACTCCGGTGCCTCGTTCGAGAGTGACTCCTGTCAGCAACTTGTTAAACTGTCACTTCAATGTCAAAATAATTTTATAACTGACAGTGACACTTTGAAGCCTTTAAAATGACATAAACATAACTCGACTATAACAAGCCTATCCATGAACTGTTTACTTTAATAATCTTACTAATATAAATCTACCCTCACATAGATAAGTCTTGTTATATAAGTAAGTTTAAACAAGTGAAAAGTTAAGTAAGTTTAAACAGTAAAAAAAAATAGATGATTTTGGGATAGTTCTTCTGCTGTAAAAATAGTTTAGGGCTTATGACATTTAGCAGCATGAGAATTTTAAGCTGATTCGTGAGTAGAGTCTCGAATAGCCTGATATTATTTTTTTACAAAAAATACAACCAAATTCCAAATAAAAACACTACAAAGTGAAAAATAACTTATTTTTTGGAAGTCGGTGACAAAAAATGAAGAAAAGAAAACAGGAACAACGACTTCCGAAATTGGAGTTATTTTTCACTTTGTACTGTTTTTTTTTTGGCAGTCGTGCGGAACCGTGCGTGTATGACGACAGACATTTTGACGTTAGGGAAATACTGTCATCTATAAATGGTTTTAATTCGATTGTTTTTTTAAATATTGCTTTTACATTTTTTTCACTGATGGGAGCTACAATATCACTAATTACAATGGGCTACTTTTAATCCCCAAAAATGCTCGGTACTTGTACAATAGGCCTCGTGAGCGAAGACGCAGGAAAAGCTAGTAAAAATATTTGAAGTATATGTACTGTACCTATTAAGTACTGTGTTAACGACAATTTCGGATGCACATTACAAAGAAAACGACATTATATCAACGCTGAATGTAGTCTATTAGTCCAAGTTGATATTCAACGGAAAAATCCTCGGAAAAGGTATTTGTGTCGAAATGGAATCAAAATATTGTCATTTTTCGAGTATTTTCACAGAATCGTATCATGCTGAATTGAGTTCAGCTAAAGTCACCGCCAGATAACAAAGAAATTAAAGTCGTTAACACCTGTCTACCAATGTATTCTAATATTTCAAAACGATACGAAAAAAATGTAATGCCAGTGTCGCTAACATGATCAAATCAAACGTATCGCGGTAAGCGGCGTCCTTGACCCTTTCACTTGACATGAGTTACAAACTTTTGGTCAAAACCAGGTTCAGTCGTATTTATTTAGGGAGGTATTTACTAGTTTAATGAATCTCATATACCAAATTATAACCTTTATTTGAAATTGTTTTTCAGTAATGAGGTTATATATATCTTTACTTAATAATAATAATATTATAAAGAGGAAAGATTTGTATTTTTGTATGTTACGAATAAACTTAAAAAATACTGGACTCATTTAGAAAAACTTTCACCGTTGGAAAACTACACTATCCCCGGGTAACATAGGCTACTTTTTATCCGTGTATTCCCACGGGAACGGGCACTACGCGGGTGAAACTGCGAGGCGTCCGCTAGTATCTCATATACGCGTGGACCGATTTACGATAAAATGGTTCTACGCCTATACCTTTCATTTTAGACTTTTTTAATTGTATTATCAAAATATCCCATAAAAAACATGTTTTTAAGTTACGTAATTATACTTTCTGGCTCAGATCAAATATAAAGTCAAGATGGAACGCCGTGAGTGCGTGTAATTGTGTATTTATACGGCAAGGCATAGTTTGAACCGGCTTCACTTTGTTGTTTGCAACGTTCCATCTTGACTTTTTATTTGATCTGAGCTTTCTGGTACAAGACGGATCGATTATGACATTATTTTTTTTGTTATCTGGCGGAGACTTTACATACAAGGAGGCCCAGTGGCTAAGATCTCGCCTCTCGCTCTTCACATCGTGGGTTCAAAGCCTGGGATGTACATATGTGACTTTTTTAAATTCATAATATTATTATGTACCTACTATCTAAGTTTATCTTGAACATCGCCGCCAACGGTGAAGGAAAACATCGTGAGAAATCTGGACTTATAGTTAACTAGTGGACGCCCCGCGGTTGCACCCGCGTAGTTCCAGTTCCCGTGGGAATACAGGGATAAAAAGTAGCCTATGTTACCTGGGGATAGTGTAGCTTTCCAACGGTGAAAGAATTTTTGAAATCGGTCCAGTAGTTTTTAAGTTTATTCGTTACATACAAAAATACAAATCTTTTCTCTTTATAGATATAGATCAAAGATTGAAATAGCCAACAGTCTTGAGCAACCGTGATGGATGATCAATGCTCGTGCCTTCTCTGTATGAGAAGAGGCCTTTGCCCTGCATTGGGATAGGTACGGTATTGGTATTATTCTGCTACATTATGGAAGCATGCATGATTTAATTACAAGTAGTATCTGCTTTGTCACTGCCTGTATTAATTAGCAACGGGACAATGCAGTATGCTCTGATTTGATCCATTGTCCTGCAATCAACAATACAACTCTACCTATAAGGGAGTCTGTTCACTACACCGTATCATACCATTGTCACTGCATCGTTGGTCTCGCGGTTGCAAGTGCGACTGCTGAGTGTGAGGTCTCGGGTTGTATTCCCGAAACTTAGTTATTGGATTCTTCTATCAGGAATTTCTCAATGGCAGCCTGTTGTTTGAAAATTAGCGATATTTACCCCGGTGCCTCTAAAAGCATGTAAAGCCGTTAGTCGTGCCCCTGATCTCTCTCCGGTCGTGTCGGGATGCAGTCCCATCACACAGTGAGAGTGAGGGAACAGAGAGCACTAGTGTTTGCACTCACACTTGTGAACTACAATACTTACAAAGACTATTTATCGGCATGGGAGATGGGAGATATGCCGATGGATAGTCTTCGCAAAGATTGGCCGCCTTAGGAACGTATCAATCAAAAAAATATTATTTGTCTTTTAAAGTATGAGATTGTGCCAACTAGACCGTTCCGTCAACGACCCACACCGTCGCGTGCTTTGCACAGAGCTTATCTGCAACGACAAAATAGTCATATTGACAATTCTTGACATTCTTCTTAGGCCTCCTACTAGGTGGACCTGGTTAAGGCTGTGAGAATCCGCTGGATGCGAGATGCACAAGATCGGTCGATTTGGCGACGCTTGGGTGAAGCCTATGTTCAGCCGTGGACGTCTATCAGTTGAATTGAAGATGATGAACCGAACGGGTATGTTACACTGTATATACGCTCTGGAGAGCATAGTAGTTCATGTCATGTTCCTTTCCGTGCGTAATACGTTCCTAGCACGGTATGATACGGTGTAGTGGGCAGACTCCTCAATGATTGTTTGTGAATGTTCCATTTGATCGACAATGCTAACTTAGCCCATGGCGACTATTCGTTGATCGTATTAACGTTAAAGCCGATTAGAACGTTAGGTAGTCGGATTACGGGATACTGGCTTTTGCTTGCGGTTATGTCCGAACAGAATAATGTTATTTTCGTATTTTTTTGGGTCGTTTCCGGAAAATTGTTTGTATTTTTCCTACCTCGTGAGTACTGCTTCTTTGATCTTTCTTATACAAAATTTTGTATTTGTATTGATTTCGACCAGTAAATCGGAAGCCGGATTGAGGGATCTAAAAAAATGTCGCCTTACGATCCAAATTTATTTTAGACACATTTTTTGAGCTCCGGACGACTATCTTACTGATGAGCAGATGCCAATGATGCACGCTTGCATAGAAGGAACTGGAGACTTAAAATTTATCAAGTATTCTAGCTAAATGAATAAACGTGTCAATTTGACAAATATTTACCATGTATGGTACAAAAATGCCACAAATATTTAAGCCAGCTGTTTTACCTGGAAGTCCTGTACCCATCTGATAATTCACCGTATTTGTCGACAAACGAGGCTAACAGGATAAGTGAGACTTGGGCAGTATTTGGGACAAATATACCAGGAAACCTATATATCAGGAATATATGATATATACCAGGAAATCTCTCGCAAAGGACTGAATTGCTTACCATTTGAGAGAATAGGGACGTCTGAATATATCGTACACTACTTGAGAAAATTAAATTAATCAATAATCATCTTCATCATTTCAGCCGAAAGACGTCCACTGCTGGACATAGGCCTCCCCCAAGCGTCACCACACTGATCGGTCCTGTGCGTTTCGCATTCACCAGACGCCCGCAGCCATGACCAGGTCGTCGCTCCACCTAGAGGGAGGCCTTCCAACGCTGCGCGTTCCGGTACGCGGTCGCCACTCTAGAACTTTTCGGCCCCAACGGCCATCCGTTCTGCGAGCAATGTGCCCTGCCCACTGCCACTTAAGTTTGGCAATTCTTCGAGTTAAGCGTGTGTGGATTATATTTTTATTATTTCTGTTTCCATCAATCAAAGTCAGTCAATTTGTTTGAAACCTGTCATTTCATAATTATGAAGTCACTTTAAGTTTCGGTATACTCACGATTTCCTCCCAAGAGATCATGCATGAGAAGCGATGCCTTAACCATTACTTTCTAGTTCTGTGGTTGTATTTCTATCGGGAATAATAACTTCTTAAAATTAAGATGGACATTTTTTAAGACTATTACAATTAATCCTATAATTTTACAGAGCTTAATAACTCAGTTGAGTTTTGGTATTATATCCTTGGCTAAGACAAGACCACTTCACTTCCCGGGGGTGTAATAAGACTCGACTAAGGAATTACGTCGGCAGGATGGATAGCAGCCATTTAATAGCAGCTTTTCATCTCACAAACATTGTAAAACTGAACTAGAGAGAGGTTTCAGTAAGAAAACAGCTTTCTCAGTCGAAAAACTTGTCAACAAATTGTCCTATTAAACTGCGTATCCAGTTGACATACGGCTTTTCAACATCTGTTATGCATTCTTTTTGGAAAGTCGGCAGTTTAAAATATCAGTTTATAATGTTTCCATTGCTAGGAAACAGGTCTCCACTCTTTGATAGTAAATCAGGGTGTAATCCACCACTCGGAGTCCAGTGAGTGTTGCCACTAACAGCAGTGCTGCGCAAAATACATGCTTTGCTTTAATTAAAATACAAATGACAAAATACCACTTGAAATACCTTATATACATAATACAGTATTTTGACTATTTTTATATAAAATACTAATTATAAAATACAGTCAGTTGTTAGGTTATGTAAATAACTGTTGAAGAATGAAAATGGTAGTTGAGAAAATACTTGGTAGTTTAAGTGCAGTGTTGCCAAAGTGCAGTGTTGCCAGCTTTAAAGATTGGCATATTTAGCGGTCGCCGTTTTGCTTACGAAAGTTATCGAGTGCTATTTATTTTCTGCAGAACGCACCCATTAATAAAATCGCTAAATCTATTTATGTTTAAATGTATTTTGAATCCATATTTTTTTGAAATACTAACTACAAAACACCTCAGCGCAGGTATTTGAAATACCAATTATACATTAGATTTTAAGAAATAATTGAATTACAAATACCTAAAATGTATTAATTAATTACGAATAATATTAATTATTTCCTATTTCAATTACGTATTTTAATTACTTGGAATTGCTGACCAACCCTGCTTGTTGGTAGATGTCACGTGTCTTCTAATATTTGGTTCTAAGACATGCCGGTTTCCTCACAATGTTTTGAGAACATTGGTGAACAAATAAATGACACTAAGTAAAGTGCCCTGTGTGTTCGCGAATCTATGACCTACAACTCGAAAGATGGGGCCATTACCACTGGACCAACACTACTATCTACAAAGGAGGTAAATGTTCTGATAAATAACGTCGCAAATATACATAATATAATTGGTAAGTTCATTTTCACCCCATCTATTTGAAAAGAGGCTAAGGGTTCCTCGATATGTGTGAGCGAAATGGGTCATGCCAGCGCTCTTAATAATAGGGAAGAAATGACTTTTGAATTTGGAACATTATTTGATAAATTTTTTTGAACGCAATTCACTTCGCTGAAGTCCTGGCCGGTGATAAAAAAGCGCGCCTGCCGACGTGGCATTGGTGAATCAAATAAAAATATAAATTACGCGGGAACTTCATATTCGTTTTATTATTACTTTCTAACAAACTATTGTCAGTAAATTATAATTTGATTTACACAAATTGAATAAAAGATGAGTTCTAGCAGTGAAAGTGAAATATTAACACCAGAAAGTGTAAAATTAAACGCAGAAGCTGTCATAAACAATTTACTACCAAACAAATCGGGAGAAAAGTATTACATTACGGCCTTCCTCAGTTGATCCACCGATTCAACATTTGTCGCAGCGGCGCCCATCCACTTCAATACAGCGTGAAATGTCATCATTGACTCAACATGGTCATCAACTAGAGACTGAAGTTATTACGAATACCCAAGTGATAGATAAGTCAACGACATTTTCTGTTCTCGACAAAAGAGTTACAATAAACTTCTAAAATTGCGAATGCGAATAAAACTTCTAAAAAATAAACGTATGTAATTTTAATATAAATTTGTAAATTGGGTATGTAAATATAAATATTCGTCACTACTAAAAACATCTCTTATTTATTTTTCTCATAGAGGGGGATGAAAAGCAGAGCGTGCCATACGGTACCTACATTATTTAAACTCGAGACACACACTTTGAATCCCTCGCTACGCTTAGGATTCTACTCTAGAATCTTTCGCTTCGCTCTGGATTCAAGCAATCGCTCTCACCCTAAATATATTACGAGTATGTTGGTCCCTTGTAACCAATCTTCTATTATATATCTTGAATTCGTGAGTTTGTCTAATATAGACACACAATGCCGAGATACATAGTATAAGCTGGCTTGATTCAAAAGTCAAGGAGAAACTATATGTGGAACTTTGCTGAGTTACCTTTATGTTCATACATATTTATTTATAGTCCTCGCCAAACTTCTTGGCCGCCCTGAAGTTGGTTTACCGGATGCGCGAGGCACGAAACGGTACTGTTTTTACCCGACTGCTGAAGGAGGGTAATGTGTTTATCAGTCTATGTATGTATGTATGTTTGTTCCTATATGGCGTTCCAGGGACCAAACGCGTTGGCCGATTTTGTTTTCTTCCAAACTCTTCGTGTGGGGTATCAAAATAAAGGGTTTTAAGAGGTGATTTCAAAAATATACAACACTTTTAAGTTTAAATGTATCTAATACGAAAAAAACAAACTAAAAAGTTATAAATAAAAAAAAAAATCAAAAAACCCGACTGCTTCAAAACCGAACTAAAAAGTCGTAAACAAGGGAAAAATCATGCTGTGCAGGCGGAGGATACACCAGATTTTGGTCAGCCAGCCCGCGAATATGTATCCTCCGACTGCACAGCATGATTTTTCCCTTGTTTACGACTTTTTAGTTCGCTTTTGAAGCAGTCGGGTTTTTTGAATTTTTTTAATTAAGTTTTTTGTATGAGATTTACTACTGCGCAGCCATTGTAGCCAACTTCAGGGTGGCCAAGAAGTTTGGCGAGAACTATAGTTAGGCATTTCCAATATCATAAACAATATAATAATATATAATAATGTCATCGATCGTATGTATGCCGCGAAGGCAGAGTTGTACCAACAATACCTAATCACACAGTTCGCCAGTTATGATCTTTCGTTGAAAGGGCGAATTCGCTGTGATTCAAACCGCGCGAATTCACGCGCGTTGGCGAGGTACTGGGCGCCAATAAATTCCGTCCACAAGTTTCGCGCGAATTTCAAATACGCTACGCGTAAATCGCGAGCAAATCGTCGGACTCTCGATTTGGGCGTGATACGCGCGTGAGTTACGATACAAGAGACAGACGTCGTGACTACTTTACGCGCGAACTTCAGAACGAGTGCACTTATCAAGGGAAATGGAACGGCAAAACTTTGTTCGGAATTGCCCGAATGCTCGCACGTTGGTACGCTCCTTCTAGACGCAATGTACGCGCGTATTTCACGCGTAGTAATACGCAGTAGTAATAGAGTAAGTAGGTACGCAGCTAATTCACCCTTTCTAGATATGGTCTAAGTTCAATGTTATAAGAGATGGCCCTATTGCCATTTACCAGAGACAAATCAAACATAACACATAACATCACGCGTGTGTTTAACCCTTCGGGGATAGCCAGTGGTGCACCTATAGTGCACGTGGGTGCACGTATGTGCAAATGTGGATTTTGCCAGTTATAGTACACGAATCAAAATATGTACATAAATCCTTATGTGTTAAATTAACCTATACTGTCCCACATGTGTCTACACAAAAAATGTAGCGATCCGCAAGAGAACCAGGTTTACCGACATAGCCCGAAGAATTTCCAAACTTCAGTGGCAGTGGGCAGGGAACATTGCTCGCAGGGGGCAGAAAGGTTCTGGAGTGGCAACCGCGAACCGGAAGACGCAGCATTGGAAGACCTCCCTTTAGGTGGAGCGATGTCCTCATAAAGGCTGTGGAAGTCCGGTGGATGCGGTAAGTACGTTGCGTTGGAAGTCCTCCCATCAGGTGGACCGATGACCTGGTAAAGAATGCGGGGATTCACTGGATGCGACAGGCCTGCGTCCAGCAGTGGACCTCTTTCGGCTGACATGATGATGATGATACAGTCCTACAGTTGAGCAAAGGTCTCACATACCTACATCTAATTAAATTATGCTGAAAGATATAAAATGAGTAAATATTATGGCTATTTATAATCAAAAGCCACTTAGTCCTTTATTATTTATAGCCAAAGGAAAGGGAAAAATGAATAAGTAACAAAATACATTTAAAACTTTATTCACTAAAATGTTGTGACAGTGAATTCACATTACGAGTTTTTATTTCACTCGTCACAAGTTTCCATTTGTATTTTATTTCTGTGAAATACAGGACGCAAATTGTTCATGATATATCTTTTACATTTACTCTGTTCCATTGTTGTACAATGGGTGTACAAATTACTTACAGCTTCTCGTTAATATACATATGCGTTTTGATTGTAAAATCAATCATGTAGACAAGCATGAATAAACTGCATGTTAAAGTGTCAGGCAGTTTTAAGGCAAACTTTAAACAAATGGCAAAATTTAAACGATTTAACTCCAAAATAATGCATTTGTCACCAGATCAATCATTATCAGAAAGCTAACCTAAAATTAATTAAAAATCATTGTTTTTTATTGCTAGCTCACTTAATAAAACCAAATTGGATGCATCGCTCGCCAGCCACTGCCGCGATACCGCTCGCTTCGCTGGCTCGGCTTGCGCGTGGTTACAGATTCAAGTTCTGACCAACCCTGATCCATGTAGTCAGTGAATGAAATTGGTGATTTTGTTATTGGTGTATGTGATATACCCGGCATAAACATTTTAATTTGGAGATAAATTTTTGGGACAAATGCAAATTTTGATGATATAAATTAATAATTGTTGCCATTTGTTAAGCATGTTTTAACACTTAGGCAGTTTTGTACTTATTTTAAAGCATTTTGTAGCTAATTTTATAAATCAGTACAAGTAAAATTAATTGTATTAGAATTATTCTCATTAGAAATAAGAAGTCACAATTCACCTGATACTCTCTAATATCTGGCTGCATTGAAGTATCTAGGTTTCGTTTTTGATTGCTAGAGCGTATGCCTTTCAAGTAGCAGCTAACTACGGTCAGACCTAAATACTGTAGTCAGTGTAAATCATTGGACAACAGTTTCAATTGTCCAAAGACTGAGTGACGACACTATTTTCATAAAATTTGTTGCATGAAAATAGTGTAGTCGAAAACTACCACAGCTCAAAGGCCGGGCGACACCATACTCAGTATTGCTTAGTCTAGCTTAGCAATCGCCCTCCCTAGCCAAGTTACAAACATTTTGCATATAATCTCTTTCTACAAACGTTAACGCCTACTATTTGTATGGTCTGAGGCCTTAGTGCTAGTTTCAAAACGCATTCACTCGTGATAACGTAAACGATCTCTTATGTCAAAATGTATACAAAATAAGAGGTTTCTCCTTACCGTCCCCAGACGGCGCTTATCCAATTTCAATACAAATTGATGTTTACGTTAACGCGATTGAGCGTGAGTTAAACTCGCTCTAAGGCCTCTGACCACGTGTCTTAACGTTCATATGTGTCATTCCCATACATTGATTTGTTTTCTACTAGCGTTATCGATTGGTGCAGGTGATCAGCACTCTACTTGAGAAAGTTCAAATAGCACATGGTGTACTTTCCTTGCATTAATTGCTTCATATATTCAAAAATCCGTCTACTCGACAGCGTAAAACAGACATTGTTGAGTTACCAAAATCAAAGGGATGGAGTGTGCTTCGTGCTGTTAAAACAGATACGCAGTTAGGGTACTGGTCATCTTAAACGTTCGTTAACTTTCTGCACTTACGTTTGGTGTCACCCACCCTAATCCTTATAAGTTAATAAACTTAATAAAAAACAGTACTACACAAATAAAGCCATTCTTACTCTATGAAGGACAAGGAAAAATGTTTAATGGTCAGATATTACGTGTATTTATTTGGGTTGTTTTGTTACTAAGGAGATTTTCCCTGTAGGTCGCTTCTTGTGTTTGTCTCGGAGTAATTTCTTTTCATAGCCGTAGACGGAGTAGTAGGGCAGAGGCATCACAGTTGACGACACCGGCAACAGATCTGAAACATAAGAGGTTTTCCTGTTACTCATTCGTTGTATAAATGACCCGGGTAAGGGTCATTAATCTATTGGCAAAACTTTGTACGCTTAGGGACAAAAGTCGATTTACATTCATTGTTACTCTTTCACGCAAAAACTACTGAACGGATCTGGATGATATTTAGCACAGAGATAGATTGTACACATAGGATCCTTTTTACATACATACATAAACTCACGCCTTTTTCCCATGGGGGTAGACAGAAACTACAGAACGCCACCTGCTACGATCCTTACATACTTCTTTTGCTTCACACACGTTCATACATCTAGTCAAACACACACGCCGGATCCTTTTTTATTCCGGGAATATGACCCCTTAGGTTAATTTTCGACATTCACGCGGGCGTAGTCACTGGCAGAAGTCATTATCATCTAAATCAATCTGCTCAGCCTTTTCCCAAATTAATTTGGCTTGGTTTCCAGTCTAACCGGATGCCGCTGAGTATTTGAGGTATATTTTACATGGAACGACTGTCTCCACAATCCAGGACTGAGTAACAAGATATCTCTTGGCAAGACTGGTGTCAGAATTTTAAACTTCTGAGCAATGGCTGAACGTGCCTTAAGATGCACGGAGGATCCATCCATGGCAACCCAACCTCAGCAAGTTTTGCTTTACCTTGAACCCGGCTGTTGACTGACTTCTTCTTGTGTATGTAAATTGACACAAAATGATTTGACAATCTGCATTTTAGTATCACTACATAGTATAAAACAAAGTCACTTCCCGCTGTCTGTCTGTCCTTAAGTATGCTTAGATCAAAATCGAAATTAAAACTACGCAACGGATTTTGATGCGGTTTTTTTAAGGGTTCCGTACCCAAAGGGTAAAAAAGGGACCCTATTACTAAAACTCCGCGGTCCGTCTGTCTGTCTGTCTATCAACAGGCTGTATCTCATGCACCATGATAGCTAGACAGTTGAAATTATCACAGATGATGAATTTCTGTTTTCGCTATAACACCAATTACTAAAAACGGAATAAAAAGAATATTTAAGTAGGGGTCCCATACAACAAACGTGATTTATTTGCCGTGTTTTTGCGTACCTTCATGCGCGAGTCCGACTCGCACTTAGGCGGTTTTTTTTAATAGATAGTGGTTCAAAAGGAAGGTTTATATGTATATATATTTGCTGATTGTACGAATAACGTTTAAGGTTTTTAGAGTTTGTTTGCAAACGTGTGTTTAGGTATATTGTCGACAGAAATGATAAAACAAAGCTGAGTGACATGGCGAGCGGTAAACTCGTTCAGCCTACTTCCGCTGAAACTGTCGCACTGTCGGCACAGTATATATATGGACTGTTGGACTTCTGTGCCACACGATGCTAGCGTACTTAAACCGTTTATGTGCAGTGGCCAATTTATATTTAAACCAACAACTTTCGCACATAGAATGTACGAAATACCCGGTATAAAATCTGTAGTGACTCAGTGTTTAATTCAGAGGAATATTTGAGTGCTTTTGACCATAAGTATCTTGGAGGCCGAGTTCTGCTAGGGTGAAAATAGAGACTTTTTGTCCCAAAAGTGAATGGTGATGACATTTAAAAACTTCTGGCGTGAAAACACGGAGAAAACGAATTTCCCTAGATCTAAGACCTAGCCAGATCTATTTTTCCCGATACATATATTTAGGTATAAATATTGCTCGTTTAATATTATAGGATATACAATTAATAGAAAACCGAAAAATATGATACCATTTTTCTAGTCGATTCTGTACCTTTCTTAATTTTAACATTGAATACAAAAAAAAACTAATTCTAGCAAAATCCAAATAGCATTTTACTCTTTCAAACTACACCTGCGTAGGGGCAGTCGATTTTATGAGCCGAAACTTCTATTTTCAAACGTATATTTAAACTGCTGTCAAAATTCAATTTTAGAATTTAACCAATATAATGGTAGATAGTAGTTATCGTTCCAAACAGACGTATTTAGCCGCAAATAGCTCGCATTGTCGGAGTGCACCGTGGAAATCCAAATAAGCGAAATAGATTTCTGATGTGCGGAGCGCGCAGTGGTAGCTCAAATGCGTGGCGAACGCGGAAATACGCTGTACGGACGAAAAGGTTGGGCGAAGCATTTTGCAGAAAATTCTACCTACAGCATAGTTGCGTTATAGCGTGTCAATAGCGGTCATTGACCACCTACTTTATTAATATCTTCTCGTCATAATTTCAGCCTAAATACTGTTGAACATAGACTTCCCCCAAGTGTCGTAAGTGTATATAGTCTATGGTCACATCGACCGGTCCCGCGCGTCTCGCATCCACCGGATTCCCACAACCTTAGTCAGAGGCGTTAGTGCGAATTTTTACTCACACTCAATCGCGTTAACGTAAATGTCAATTTGTACCAAAACAGGATATGCGCCATCTGTTGACGGTAAGGAGAAACCTCTTTTTTTCTATACATTTTGAAATAAGAGATCGTTTACGTTATCACGAATGAGTACGTTAAAAAATAATAAGCACTCAGGTCATCGGTCCTCCTAGTGCGAGGCTGCAGCGTCTTCCGGTACACGGTTGCCACTTCAGACATTTCGCCCCCAACGAGCAACCGTACTGCGAGCAATGTCTTCTGCCCACTGCCACTTATGTTTGGCAATTTTTCAAACGTTGATTTTTGGATAATCATTAGCCTTTTTATGTTACCACTGCTGGGACACAGCACTCCTCTCATAGAGAGGGAGTGGGCTATAATCCACCACGCAGGCCCAATGCAGATTGGTATATGTGACATGTCTTCGAATTTTTGGTTCTAGGACATGCCATCAGTTTCCTCACGATGTTTTCCTTTATCGTTTTGAGAGCAGTGGTTATGAAATAAATTACATGAAGTAATGCAGCTGCTTGGGTTCAACCCACGACCTTCAACTCATAAGTTGGGGCTGTAATCACTGCGCCACCACTAAAGGAACCTACTACTCGAATAAAAGTATTACATGTGTCATATGCAGGCTATAAACTATCTGTGTCCTAAATTTAATCCAAATGAGTTAAGTATTTTTTGCGTGTAGTTTATCCATCCTCACAAACGTTAGTGTTTACATTAGTAGTAGGTGTTTAAAAACTTTACGTTGATATGAATTATAAATTAAAGCATTTATGTTAAAATGGTTTTAACAATATGACAAAAATCGCTCAAATTTCAAACTTGATAAAAATCAGGAACATTATCATTTACTGTCTGGCAGGTAAACACAGGTCAATAACTTAGCTATCTATGGTTCCAAAAAGTGGCTAATAGCCCATGACCATGAACAGTGCTATGAACCCATGACTGCTAAACGCTATAACATATGGCGTAGGACAACATTAGTCATCGAACAACTTATAAGGGCACCCACACGAGAATAACCCGATGACTGATACTGACGATTTACATAAATCATGTCCGATGACTAATACAACAGATCTTCATCACAAATGATACAGTTTGAATTTATTTATTATCAATACTAAAATAAATTAAGAGACGAAATATGATGCAAGACACACAGGAGTGGTGAATATGGCGACGATTGGAGAAGACCTATGTCCTTCCCCAAGCATCGGGGATATAGGACAGACCTAGGACCTAGGGATTCCTAGTGTGGGGCAACGTTTTTTAAGAAAAGAAAGAAAGAAAAGAAAGACCACGTGACGATCCTCACGCAAGGTGCCACCAGGTGGACCGATGACCTGGTGAAGCTTGCGGTGATTCGCTGGATGCGGGACGCACGGGACCGGTCAATGTGGCGACACTTGGGGGAGGCCTATGTCCAGCAGTGGACGTCTTTCGGCTGATATGATGATGATGACGTGACGATCGTTACTTCTAATAAAATCTGACTGTTTTTAGAGTTGTCTGGTTTTTACGAATCTCCTAGATCTTCTAGATTTGGCCTCAATGTTTCACATGGTCCTTCAAACGAGTTAATAATCGAACTACCATCGTCCGATGTATGTTTTGCTTATGACACAGCTAAAGCGCAAGTGTCGTTTCTCACAAAACCAATAGCGCCATAGAATATAGTTTATGTGAAACCACTAGAATAAGTATTAACCGCTTTATATACTCGGCAATAGAACATAAGTATTAGATTTAAAGTCCCAGTATACTGTAGTGAGAGTTGACTCGCTACGTGCGCCATTACTAACCCGTTTTACTGCGGTGTCTTAAAGGTTACAGAATAGTTCTGCAACATGTTATTTTGCTGTTCTGTTATCATTTTGATATTATGGAAGAAATATTTAATGAGCGAAATACTTAGGCTCCATTATCAAACATTATCGTTAACAATATTGTTTTCACACTGCTGGGTATAAGACCTATCTCTTATGCTTTCTTGGTCTATGCGAGTATCGCCATTTAATTACAGTCACATAGTTAGGCATGACATCCACATCGTCATCAGCTATAGTAGTCCACTATTGGACATAGGCTTCTCCAAATGCACGCTATTTCATTCGATTTTCGACAACTGTCATCCAGCTGCTACCAGCCACCCTGTGAAGATCGTCGCTCCACCTAACCTGAGGGCGTTCTACCTTACGTTTACCAGTTCGCGGTCTACACTCAAGAACACATAACGTCACGAACACGGCATGGCTTCCTATTAGGCCTTAAAGAAATAATATTTCTATGGTTCAAATATCTCATAGAGACAATATAGTGACTTTAAAAATGCTGAGTACTTATTTGTAAATAATGAATTATTTAGGCCCAGTTTTTTTTATTCGTATTTAACTGAACCAATGGTTAAATATGCTAACCAACAATGGTTTCAGATTTCGATAAAACGTTTTTACTCATCAACTGTTATCATAACAAATGATCAAATAATTAACTCACCAACTTATTTGACTATTTGTGAGGCTAATTGATGAAAAAACGCATTTTACCGAAATTTTAAACCATTGGTTAGCACATTTAACCATTGGTTGAGTTAACTACGGAACAAAAAACTGGAGCTTAGGAAATGAGCAAAAAATAATCTAATAGATGTGATAGCTAGTTTTAAAAGCTGACACAGCTACGAACTTATTTAGTACAGAACTTTTCTATCCCATTTTTTTTATCAGTGCTTAACGAGATTTTCAGCCTCTGATACAAGACTTCCTTTTCCACTTAGTGATAATTTTCTCAGCAAAAGGTGAGTCCTAAGTCAGGCCTTATCTCCATTATCCGATCTCGGAGGATGTTCGTTATCCCTGCATAGAAATAAAAGCACCTTTCTACATGGTGCTCACACATTTTAGCGATAAAGAGGGTCCAAATTGCAATAAAGGTTACTTTCGTTAGGTTATATTTCGTGATAAAGTGTCCGAGGTAACGTTAAGTATGGCTACAATATTTTTATTTTGGCTTATTTTAACGCTCGCTGGTATTTTGGTCCAGACGGGTTCGAAGTGCAAATCTGTTGTATTATTAATTTTATTACAAGTATACAATACTTCACACTATTTATTATTTCTCAAACTATGTTTGAGCTAGGTAGGTTTTGGTAAGTACATTCAAAAAGCTCGAAATATATGGAACCGAAATATCATATGGTCAATCTCAAACAATTTTATTATATTTTTCACCAATATCCAAAGGCTTCCACGGCCTTTATACTTTAGGTGCTTTTACGTGCACGCCTTTTTATATCTTTCTCACATATATTACGTAAATTTTCCAACAAAAATGATGTAACCAAATACTTATAATCAAGATTTATTGATGGAAAAGAGTGTCCGTGAATTTTCTTGCACGTTCTTCTCCATAGAGACTGACGCTTGCGAATGTGCAATTGGATTCATCTTTTGTTTGACAATTTAAAAGTACCTTTAAATAATTTGGTTGAAATAAAATATTTTATATTAGACCGTTTTACGAATACATAAAAATATACGTGTCACTTTATCTCATCGCGCTTTTTGCGATATTCTTAAACCACGTTACCACATTTTTTTTTTTTTTTTTGTTGAGATACACCCAAGTTAAACACAGAAACAATTTGCACAATAGACTAAATGATCTAGATATCACAATGGAAGTGTCCGTGGGCCCCAAACTAGGCACAGCTTGTATCTTGGTGGCCCAGGTATCAGAAAAGGCTGTAATGTGCTCCGTGACACAGCACAATGCTGCAGATTGTACAAAAATAATATTTGGAATTAAATAAACAAAAAATAAAAAACTAATGACAAACAAAAACCGAAAACATAAATGTAATTATTATATATATATTATAATATGAAGTCAAACAATGTATGAAAATAAATTCAGATTCAAAATCACAGTTTAGTTCAAAGTTAGTATAAAAGTTAAAATCACGATTATTATTAAGATTAAAAATAACACAATTTAAGTCACATTTAGTATTTAAATTAAAATTACAGTTCTAATCACAATTAGTAATCAAAAATATAATCAAAATAACAAAATCATTATTCAATATTGAGAATTAGCTTTTCAAGTTGAAAGTATAAGCCAAACTTAGTAGCAGGTCCGATCACTCAGTCAAATATAGAAGCTACGGGAAGTGTGAGGAGAGAGTGTAAAGTTGTGGATTGTGTGTTAATGTTGGACAGGGTTAGGTGCGATCTAGATGAGGTTGTCTATGTTTAGGGGCTGGTCAACTCAACGGGCATAAGATAAATTCTGTGTTTTCATACGTCAGGTCTTGTAACCATCTCTATACTACTGCTACTACTGTACTAGAGCCTGTAAGAACTATGTATTAGATACATTTCTTAAAGTATTTAGCAACTTTAACTTACAAATATTGACAGGATAAAGCATTAACTATATCTTTATCTCACAGTTTAAAGTCTTGACCGTGGCCCGGCGCGAGCGCAAGGCCGCTCACTTCGCAGTTCGCGACCACTTACTCCGCTATACAGACTCACTTGAATATGCATTGTATTATGTAACACACCTGCCAATATTCACCTACAATAATATATCGGATGAGACTTTCAACGAACATGCTTATCTAATAGTGAAATGTTATGTGTATGTTATATTAGTAGCAGATGCATTATAATGGCTTTATATAATTGGAGTAAACATATGGATTATATAAGAGAAGTATCAATTTTAAACCGGTCTTCCGCAAATTTGCTGTTTTGTAGATCTGGTTGACAGAGCATGGCGATAAATTTAAATTAGACTAATATTGAAACGAGCTAAAATTGTTTGTATGTTTGTTTGTAGATGATAATCTCAGGCAATAATGATCCGATACCTTTTATTTTACTAATAGAACGAGACTGTGCTCCTCAAACATCCCCCTCCGGCTGACTATGTTAAAGCCGCAGAATAACTCCCTGCAGACTACCAACTTCCATGACCCACCTGGCAACCTCTAAACCGACTCCGAAGCCACGGCCGCTGCAGGCACAACTTAGTTAGATAGGGGTACACCAATGACCCGCAGTGTGATTGCGGAGCTGCTTACCAAAAATGCCTCATCTTAATCGTGTTCTCTGTGCAACAACACCTGCACCCTGAGAGACATTGTGAGGCAAATGAGAACGCTGTTGCAGTGGTTGAATTCTGCTCATAACGTATAATTATAATTGTGGAATTATCGATACGACGAAGCAGAAGATTAAATAGAAAACAACACTATTGCTGGGGGTTACTTTTTAATCTGAAAAATGCGCTGTTCCTGTGAGATACGCCACAGGAGCGTAACCATGGGCATATGCTATTTATGAACTCGTAGATATATTTTGAAATAATCTAACTTATACATCTACTAGAGCCCATGGTGGCCCAGTGGTAACTAACGGTCCCGACTTACGTGCGTAGTTCGTGAGCCCAGGCAGGCGCTTTACTTTGTGTAAATTATTTCATCACCACTGCTCTTAAAACGGTGAAGGAAAACATCGTAAGGAAACCGGCATGTCCTAGAACCAATCATTCGAAGATATGTGACATTCACCAACCCGCACTTGGTCCGCTTGGTGGATTAAGACCCATTACCTCTCATACAGAGAGGATGCCTGCGTCCCAGCAGTGGGGACATTATAAGGCTGATGATGATGATACATCTACTATATAAATGCGAAAGCTTGGATGGGTTGGTGGATGGTTGTACGTTTGTTAAAAATCACGCCAGAACGGCTGAACGGATCTGGATTAAATTTGGTACAGATAGATTAAAGTCTGGAATACCACTTTTCATCCCGGTATAACGTTTCCTTGGGATAAAAATAACACTTTTCACGCAAGCGAAGCCGCTGGCAATAGCTAGTATTTTTATAAATTCGTGTAGGAACATAAAAGTTGTGAATCCTCTCTTTAAAAGCATGTGTTGCGCACTTTTAATAAACACTCGAGTGCCTTGCAAACAACAGCTTTGTGTTAAGCAAGGCTTGCTACCAAATCGGACGATCTTCATTGACCCCTGGCATTCAAAACAACACAAAAGTGAATTTTATATTTTGATGTGAACCTTGGTAGAGTTTCATCTAAGAATTAAGATTTAGATAGTTTCGACGAGGCAATCTATTTCTCGAAGTTCATGGGGTACGAAAAAGTCTTTATATGGTTACGTAAATGTAGGGTAGAGGTGGGCCACGAACTTACTGGAAGATGGATGTCCAGTGAAATATGAAGAAGTTAACAGTATCTGATGAGGCTAACCAGCAAAATAAATGCTCTAGAAGTTGACTCCACCTACCGGGAAAAGGCGGCGGGTGAGCCCCCCCATAAAGAGGAAGAGTTCCTAAAGTAGAGCGATAATTTTAGATTATTCTTGTTGAAAGGTATGTTTTATCCTTCTATCAATTTATTTGGTGTCGGCGCAACATTCTCATACTTCTTTATTATAAGTTTTCATCTCAGTAAACACTGCCTTTGAAGAAATGTATGATCTTTCACGTAGTTTATCCCCATTGGTCATCCTCATCTCTTATAGCCATCCACATTCTTATTTAAAACTTTGTTCACGACATTTTCCTCTAAAAAGTATGTTTATTATAATAAAATTTAATACAATTACGAAACTTATTGTCTAGAACCAATAGATAGCGTCCAAAGCAGGACATCACCGTAGTCCAACACCATTCGAAAGTGCACCATTCTCGTATCGTGCGCAGTGAACTGATCAAGGTAACGCAGTGCAACCTGCGCCTGCGCCACTCATTTACAAATTTTTGTCGTGACCTTCTCTCTCTGTCTCTTTCTGACCAACTGTTATTTGCACGTGTTGATAGAGACAGACGTCCGTATCTCATAAGATCGCTCTATTTTGGACATGTGTTTTTTTTATTGCATGTCTGTGTTTTGTTTTCCGGATTGCTACTGTGTTTCAAATAAATTCGAAAATGGAACAGAATTTGTTTAAAATTATCTGCCTTATAATTTTATGGAGCTTCTCTCGATGTACTGAAAAAGAAAAAGTGGATGGAATGTGTAAGGAATGGCATGAGTGATGAAAAGGAATCAATGATAGCGGGACGGTTGACAGAAAAAGAAAGGATGATGTAAAATTGTGCAGAACACCGCATGAGATGAGGGCAGAAAGTAGACCATGATCGGAGAGGTGGAACTGGCCATTTAAAATTATTTCAAGTTCTTAATTCGAATCGGAAGCAAATCTAGCAAGTGTCGAAATATTGTTCGTCCACTGCGTGACTAAGAGGATCGTGCCTGGTTTTAGGAAGATGCCTATGCGCAATAGTAACGCACGAGAGTGCAGTATGAGCAATATGAGATGATGTAATTTGTAACATCACTGCACCTGTGAGCTGCATTTTAATATTATTATTAGAGTAACTAGATCTACTAGTAAATAATTAGTTTATTTTCGAAACTTAAAAAAATATAAACGTATTACCTACGTTTAGTCAAAGTCAAAGTCAAATTCTTTATTTCAATTGGGCCACTGAGCGGCACTTTTGAACGTTAAAAATTTAAATATTAAAGTAAAAATAATTAATCCTTCCGTCCCATAATATCGACGCACTTCTGCCTAGCCCTTCGGGGAATACAGGCATGGTGTTGTTTGTGTTATGTTTAATATGTTAAAGTTTATCTAAAATAGCATAGTAATAACAGAATGATAATATAATTATCTAAAATAAATAGTTCAACAAAGTTTGGAAAAATAAATAACAGCGATATATATAAAGGAATAACATAAAGTAGTATTTTGTTAATAATCTGCGTCATATTAAGCGGAACTGAATATATGAAATAAAAAGTATTTATTCTACAATTTAAAAAACACCAATGGTTCCAAGTAAAAAGATCAAGGAACACAGACAGCACTGAACTGGGAAAAGGCGGGCATTTTTAAACTTGGACAGGAATAAAAATAAAAACCAAAAGGTACCCACCAGGTTTCAAAACATTGTCAGAGTCCCGTCGGTACAGCATCCCAGCACTCCACGTGAAAAAATAGCCGAACAACACGAAAACCAAACAAAAATTCATCGTTTAAATGGCACGTATATACCAGGATCACAGAACGCGACAGGAGATATATTTCAACCTGTATTTATTTGACACTCTTCCGTGTCGCGGCGGGCGTTCTCGAGCTCACTCGAATAAAGTATCGAATGTATCGGTGACATTCTCGATACGGCCGACTGGCATTGGAGCTCGGAAATCTAATATGAATACGCTTTTGGTAAATACGTTCTAGAGTCGCTGCCGTCGAATCCGTCGGAGGCGTATACCGTTGGCCGGGATCACCGACTCCTCTGTAAATAATGTGAGACATGTGCTTAATAAAATTGGGATGTACGAATTCGGAGGTGCATTTTATATGTGCTGCCGTCTTTAAAATGTTTTATTGTAGGTAGTGAAATAAACCTAATTTTCAAGATATAAGTAAACATCAACGGGTAGACGACGGAGGCTCTTGCAAGGAGGATGGACGACCTAGTGAAGGTTGTAGAACAATGTAGGATGTAGGTTGCGCAAATATGTTTTTTTATTGATTAAAGGTGATGATTGTATCCTGCTGTAGATGTCTACTATTTTATTACTAGGTACTTAATTTATTAACACTCTTATTAAGAACGCGAAAATGTGTGATAAGATAGATGTTAGTTACCGTCACGCAAAAAGTAATGATCTGAGTTTTATGAGACTTTTCATTTATTATAGCTTATACATCACAGAGGCTATTAATTGTAAGAATAAATTCCGTATGTGTGGCAGCTAATGATATTTATTTTGTAAATTGGTTGAAACAAAATGGTTATTTACAACTGGCTGTTTGAGATATAGGTACTTAAAATATAAATATTACAATTATGTAAATTCCAAGTAAGACATAACCACAAGTTGCACCGGAGTAGTTATAGGTAATTTTAGTTGCTTCAAGAAAACGTCCTTGCTCTATTTGAACTGCTTGTTTTTATTTTATTTTGTACTAGAGTACGAGTAGTTAGAGGCGTTCGCGGGAGATTGGCAGAAGATTGCAAATAATAGGGAAGAGTGGAAAGCTATTGGGAAGACCTTTGCCCAGCAGTGGAACAGTGTAGGTTGAATAAAAAAAAAGTACTATAGTTTTATAATCAAACTGAGATCCAACTGCAAAAATCTGCAGGTATTTTGTTTTTAATGAAACTTGATTTTTATGAATGATTCTTGACAGTATTAGATTACTGCAGGGTTGTCTGGCCGCATCTTGCCGCAATTAGATTTTACTTTTTTTTCTAAAGTCTGTCCTACACAAGGAACTTCTCCTGAATCGTGGGTACGTACGCGTATGCCACACCAACTAGCTCTCAGTCTCAATCTATTATATATTAGTCTATGCTCTCAGTGACCCGCCCTTTATGGGTTGCCAGGTTTTGCAGATAAACTGGTGACCCACAGATTGCGGCTAACTGAGAGCTGGTAACCTTATTTTTTCTTATTTACTGCACCAGTTACTTTCAAATGAAGTTGGATTCACTTGAAAAACGAATATATTTGGGCTTAATTATCAAACATAAATATCAATGTATTTAATTAGGGTGTTTGCAGCTAGATATTTCCAGGCAACCCTGCAGCAATCTATTTTCAACAGACTTAAAAAAAAGGAGGAGTTCCCCGATTACTCAAAGACGCTTGGATCGATTTGGAAAATTCTTCTTTTGTTTGAAAGCGTATACTTCCTGGTTGTTCCCGTAGTCATCAGGTCAGGATCTAATGATGAGATATTAGAGAAATCGTGGGCACTCCTCAAATATTATAGGCATACATTTAGCGATTTTGGTATTTTCATCAACAATGCAATCATTTACACTTAGAAAGTATCGTTTGGAGAAGTGGAACCGGTGAAGAAGACCACAGATGGCCCATGGAACTCCTTAATGCTAAAAGTATGTCACGAGTATTCGATATCTCGAATAGTTAAACGACTATGATGAAGCAAATACCTAAAAATAAATAGTACTGATAAAAATGATAAGCCGGCGGGTAGGTACTGGAACTCTGAAATAAAACAATGTATCCTAGTCGTATTTGGGCTTATTGGCATCGTCATGGTTTGTTTTTTGTACTATCAAGTATCATTATGCAGAAAAAAATTGTTTAACCGCCTGCAAATTTCGGCAGTCGGATCTTAGGCTATAAGTAGAATGGTTTATTTTTCTGTTTGTCTGCCCGTTACTGCTGTTAGAACTCAAGAATCGCTGATTCGTTTCTAGGATCATTAATTTTTTTACCATGCAGGCATTCCCTACCAGTCACCAGGTGGGGAATGCCTAAGGCATTGAATCTAGTGTTGCATCTTTGTGCACGAAGTGTGTATTAATAAAATAAAACTCAAATAAGGCATTGTTTTAGTTTACATATTTTAATAATCGTGGCGAAAAAATCTGCTATTACGTATTATTATATACATTTAAAAGAAATAATTATTTTAGTCCAATATTATTAGTAGCAGTTATTTAATATATAAGTGGAACTGCACAATTATTTCTAAAGGTATCGCACAAATATGTGCGATACAAAAACCACGTTTTTGGCCACAATTGGCTGTAAAACATAATTAAGTTTAATATTATTGTTGCAATAAAGATCATTAACGGTGATACTGTTTACTACACACTGTAAATGCAGTAATTTAAAAAGATGATGGATATATAAGATATTTGATGTGAGTTAAACCTAAGTCAATCTCGCGTCCTTGAAAAGCATAAAAACACTAGAGACGTCAAATGTACAGTCGGATAAAAGTCCAGTAAACCACAAATATACAATACATCGAAATTCCATTAAACACCCACTTACACACACAAATAATCGAATATAAGTCCAGTAAATTCCAAAAGCACTGTCGAATAAAACCGTTTTTACAACAAAAAAACTACCGACTTCCAAATAAAATCGAATAAAAATAAGTTCAAAAACTAAAACCTGACAACTGAAAAATCACGCTCTAAAAAGTATGAAACAAAAAAATATTCTCATCTCATGTTATTTACAGACTATTCGATATGATAAATAAATAAATAAATAAATATGATCGGGTACTAAATAAACACATTTTTTAAATCATTTATTGAATTTCATACATATTCATAGTGGTGTACAGAGTATAACCGTGGTCGTATGCCACCTAAAAGATCTCGATTTGACCACATTAGCCGTATTGGGACCAAACTTTCTTCTTACCCAGCGGGTAGTAAAGCGTTTAGGTCTCTGGCTAAGTCAGTTGAAACGAACTTCTGCCGTCCCTCACTACCACCACTGCTGAAGCCCAACGGGTCACTGGCCGACTCCACTGAGGAGAAAGCAAACTTGTTTGCCTCTCTTTTTGCGGAATCTTCACGTCTGAATTCAGGTGTTGCGCGGCTCCCTCCTTTTCATGTTGGATGCGAGACGAGTATTGACATTGGACATTGGCATCCACCAAAAGCACGTTCGTAGGGTGCTGCGCAATCTTGACGTGTACAAAGCTAGTGGCCCCGAAGGGATTCCGGCACTTGTTTTCAGAACCTGTGCGCCTGAACTGTCTCCGATCCTGACACGCCTGTTTCGCCTTTCTTATGAGACGGGAAAAGTGCCGAATGCTTGGAAGCAAGCTAACGTTCAGCCTGTGCCCAAGAAGGGCAGTCGGGCTGACCCGGCCAACTACAGACAATATCAATAACGTCCATCTTCTGCAAGAGTATGGAACGAGTGCTCAACTCCAAGCTCCTGGCATACCTAGAAGCTAACGATATCATAAGTGACCGCCAATATGGCTTTCGCCAATATCGGTCAACTAAGGATCTTCTAGCGTATGCCATACACATCTGGAGTGAGGCCACCGAGAAGCACGGGGAAGCGCTTGCCGCCTCCCTCGACATCTCAAAGGCTTTTGACAGGGTCTGGCATGTAAACTTTATTGGTAAGCTTCCTACATTCGGTCTGCCCAGTGGTTTGTGCGTTTGGATTGCAGACTTCCTGAAGGACCGGTCCATTCGAGTGGTTATTGATGGCCGCGCGTCTGACCAACTGGGTATTAATGCCGGGGTCCCTTAGGGGTCGGTAATCTCAGCAACATTGTTTTTGCTGCACATAAACGATCTGCTAAAACCACCTTTGGGTATGCGGACGACAGCATTGTTGCTGAGAGATACGTGGCCGACGTGCGTGCTACTGTACCTCAGATCCGGTCTTTCCGGGAGGCCATGGTTGGGCGCTTGAATCTGTCCTTGAAGGCAGTCTCCGAATGGGGCGATGTAAATCTGGGCAGGTTCAATGCTGCTAAGGACCAGGCGTGTCTTTTTCCCGCTAAAAAGAGCCAATTCCACACGGCTCCTTCTTTCCGAGGTGTGACTGTGCCAATAACGGACCATCTTGAGCTTCTTGGCGTAACGTTGACATCGACACTCAATTTCAGCCCATATAAGAATAAGAATAAGAATAGAATAGTTTATTGTTAAGAAATTACATTCAAATGCGTTGCTTCCTGGAACTCACACTAGGATTCCCTGTGTCGTGAGATCCAGGCTCCTTCGTTCCGTTTACATTAATTGCTGTTCAGTAAATATATTATATTAAGGATAAAGCTCAACTGGCTGCCAAAAAGTTGGGGATCCTTGCGAAGTTGAGACGGTACTTCACACCAGAGCAGCTGCTTAAGCTGTATCAAGCGCAAGTTCGATCTTGCATGGAATACTGTTCTCATCTCTGGGATGTATCTGCCAGGTACCAGCTTGATGCACTAGAGTCGATCGAAAAACGGGCCAAGAGGCTCATTGGCAATGTATCACTGGTTGAGTCAAAGCTCCAGAGCCTTGAACATCGTCGCCGAGTTGCCAGCTTGTCGGTTTTTATCGGTTGCATTTCGGGGAGTGTGTGATGGAATTGCATGATCTAATTCCGCCTAGCCCGTTTCATCATCAGACTACAAGACGTACGGCAATGCACCATCGGTACAAGGTGGACATTCCACCCATACGCACTAAACGTTTTGAAAATACTTTCATTATACGTACAGTGGAATTCCCTGCCGGAGTCTGTGTTTCCCGATAGCTACAACCTCGGGGTTTTTAAGTCAAGAGTGAATAGGTTTCTTCTAGGCAAGCGTGTTACACCGTCGACCACATCATCGCTTACCATCAGGTGAGATAGTGGTCAAGCGCGAGCCTATCAATAATAAAATAAAATATATATATTCTGCAAAGTAGCATACACCACATTCTTTAGTAAGTACATATAATGCCAGAATAGATTACCCGAATATTTTTTTTTTTTTTTTATATATTATAGGCTCGCGCTTGACCATTGGCTTCTAGGTATGCCAGGAGCTTTGTATTAAGTACACGTTCCATACTCTTACAGAGTATGGAGGTTACAGATATGGGTCTGTAGTTGGCCGGGTCAGCTCGACTGCCCTTCTTGGGCACGGGCTGTACGTTAGCTTGCTTCCAAGCATTCGGCACTTTTCCAGCCTCATACGAAAGGCGGAATAGGCGTGTCAAGATCGGAGACAGTTCAGGCGCACAGGTTCTAAGAACAATTGCTGGAATGCCATCAGGGCCGCTAGCCTTGTTCACGTCAAGGTGGCTCAGCACCCTACGGACGTCCTTTTGGTGGATACGAATGTCCGACATACTCGTCTCGCATCCATCAGGAGAAGGAGGGGGCCGCGCGTCACCAGGATTCAGACGTGAAGATTCCGCAAAAAGAGAGGCAAATAAATTTGCCTTCTCCTCAGCGGAGTGTGCCAGCGACCCATCGGGTTTCAGCAGTGGTGGTAGTGAGGGACGGCAAAAGTTCGACTCGACCGACTTAGCCAGGGACCAAAACGCTTTACTTCCTGCTGGGTAAGAAGCAAGTTTGGCCCCTATTCGGCCAATGTGATCGAACCGAGCCCTTCGCAACACCAGCTTGCAGGACTTGGCAGCCCTGTTGAAGGCCTTCTTCTTCCGAGCCACGTCACTCGCCTTGCGCCTCATGTTTAAGCGCGTCAGCGCGCCTACATTCGGCGCCAAACCATGGCCGGTCAACGCTGGACATTGTTACGTCAGAGAACGGAATGTAGTACTCCATTCCCTGACGCAACACATCGGTCACGGCGTCTGCGCACGACGATGGATCAGTCGAAAAAAAGCAAGTAGGCTGCCAAGGATAGCATGCGAAGAATGATCGCATACCATCCCAATCTGCCGACCTGTACCGCCAAACCCGCCGGGTGCCTCTTGGGCTGGGATCGGGCGGGGAATAGACGGACACAGACTTCACCAGACAGTGGTCGGAACTACCCAAAGGTGAAGCTATTGACACAGAGTATCTGTCCGGATCTGTTGTCAGCAGAAGGTCCAAGCAATTCGCTGTGTGCGAATCAACATCCGGTACCCTCGTTGCCCCCTGGACCAGCTGGGTGAGGTTTAGCGCAAGCGCAAGCTTACGCATCTCCCGTCCAGCATGGTCAGTGCACTGGTATGGGAAGAGCCACTCCTGGTGGTGGGCATTAAAGTCCCCCAGTAACACTAATTGGGCGGTAGGGTACCGCTGCTGTGCCGCATCAGCCGCCTCACTGAGGTACTCTGTGAGCCTGGATGTCTCCTGATCTCCACTGTGCGAACGGTAGACACAGGCGTAGATAACTTTATCCAAACCTGTGTCCACCAGAGCCCAGAGCGTTGAGAATCTGGAGTCCTCAAGGTTACGGAGACGCCGATAGCAAATGTCGTCACGGGCATACATACATACGCCCGCCCGTGGTCTAAAATTGTGCTCCAGGGTGAACCCTGGGTAAGACAAGTACGACACGTCTGACGGATTCGCTATCTGCGTCTCCGTAAGGAAAAAGAGCGCTGGTTTCTCAGCCTCCAGATGGTAGTGGACTGCAGTGATATTTGAGTGCAGACCTCGAATATTGGTGAGGTGCACTTTGTGGGGGAGGGGGTGCAGCCGCTGTTTATCTCCAGTATTCTTTTTCCTTTTCATCATAATATAAAAGAGTGAATGGAGTAGAGGAGTAGGAAGTGAGACGAGGTTTCACGCTGCTAACCTACAGACACGCACTGAAAGGACAGCATCATTGGGGCACTAGTCTGGAGACTGCGGGGACGCCCGAGCCCCCCCGGAATGTCCATCGGGCCCTCCCGTCTGGTCGCCAACCAGCACGATGGTGCATTCCGGGATTTTTCGACAGTTGGCGGGGCAGCCTTTCGTATGTGGCTGGCACACTACTTGGGCCCCCAACTACCTGCGGTCGGCCAGCGGTGCACCGTGCCTCGGATCCCGCTACCCTCCGCGACTAGTCTCCCGATACATCCCTAACAGCGCGCGTCAGACTGATCAGCCTGCAGTGGAACAGCTATCTCGACCCAACTCCTCTAGTTGGCTACACCGGGCATCGTACCGGAACACGGCTAGGCCGCTTGGCGGTACGTCTTTGCCCGGTGGGTGGTCACAAGCCTTCGGCCGAAGCCTACCACCAGTTAGTGTCACCTGATTTGCACCACCCAATATCATGAAACTTGAACATAACTGGTGAAATGAGAGTGTACCAAGGTGAACTGTACACATTTGTTATATTATGAAATGGTATAAACAAACATGCAATTGAAGAAAGAAAGAAAAGAGAAGTATTTAATTGCCACAAAACGACATACAAACATTACAATCCCAAGCATTTTAATTGCAGAAATCCCAAGAGATTTATTGAAGATTTATGTTGTATATCACAGAAGTTCTTCATCAGATCTTCACCAAATTAAAATGGGACCAATTTGGGAATATACCATTAAAAAAACATAATCGGTGTAAAATTGACGCAGAAATCGGTGAACATAAATAAACTTGAACAGTGAACCTCCTCCTTTTTGGAAAGTCGGTTAAAAGCTTACGTCAAAATATGTACAACGGTACGGAATAAAAGTCCGGTAAACGCCAAGTGTCCTGCAGAATAAAAGTCTACTAAACACCAAATGTAAATTAAATGTAGAAGTTAACACACAATTCAGTTAAAACCATACACAACGTTATCACATCAAACTTTTAGTAAAAGACACTACTTACGACAAAGCTGAACTATGGATAAAACTTCTTAATTTGCTTGTGCCTTATTTCTGCATACTCAGCCCATAACGTTTCCACGCCTCTTCCTGCAAGAAGGAGGTCTAACTACTGTGTATTATAATAAAATACATACTCTCAAATTACACATGTTCTTGTAAATAGAGTGTGCTCAGTGCTCAATAAAACCTGTTATCTTATCTGTGATGCTGCATCCCAGGCATCTGAGAGTAAGACATGTGATGTGTCTACCTCGCTTCGTTCCAATACCAATAGCTTTTCTAGCTTTTCTTCTCTCGTACGGGAATAAACGAAAGGGGTATTCTCGAATTTTCGTTCTGGAACTTTCGAATTGTCTAATATTTTCTTTCAGCGTTGAAAACTGCTGTTCTTTATAATATTATGTAGTTGCATTGTACAAGGGAGTGACCATAAGCTCTTAGAGCAAGGTTATTTTGAGTGTGCGTAAGGGACAGATGTATGTGTCCTGTATTTATCTGTCTCTTTTTACCGTCGAACTATGATAGTTTTGTCACGTCAGGGTACGGGGGCTGATCAATGACAAAATATAATTATATCAGGAACAACAATCTTCATAAGTTTAAAATTATTGGGATTGGCCATGTGACATTTCATTTTGGACTTTTCAACAATTCCCGTAGGTCATCGGTTACACGGCTGATATGGGTAGCCTTTTTTTTTTTTTTTTAGCGTGGAGAAATGCTCATGCATACTGCGCTACCCTACCACGGGGAGATAGCGCAGTTATGTGGGACTCTAACCCACTAAAACTCCACGGTGTCCTCCTGTGCCGCTTATGGCGGGAACACGGGAACGCGTTAGCATACATCCGCGAACCCGCCGCGGTTGTCCGTCTCCGAACCCTCCTCTGGGGTTTAACCCCATCACCGGCGCACCAGAACACACAGTACGCCGTGACCACCTCGGGGACCAAACCAGCACATGGGTACCAGACAACCCCGTGTATGGCACCCTTGGTCCCCCTGTGACTCAGGACAGTGGCCCCGCCACCTACCACTTTTCGGCCGCAGGGGATAGGGAGAGCGGCCAGCGCTATACCGACACTCCTCCTCCCCTGCGCCCCACCGCGTCCGCCATCAGACGGTGGCGACCCCGTGCAGGCCGCGGCGGGTAGGGCGAGCGGCGCACCGTAATACCGGCACTCCTCTCCCGCCGCGGCCTCCGACCCTCAGCCGCGATGCCTTCCATACCACATCGCGACCAGCCTCAGTTGCGATGTCGCCTAGGCAACACCGCAACCTACATGTTGGCCGCTACGTCGTCGGCTTATCGGCAAAAGCCCTGACGAGCGGCCCCTCCTCGGGTTCCTCTTGGCTTCACCGTGGTTGTCCAAGCCAACTTGTTTATTCTGTGAGCTATGGCGACAAAGTTTGTTCTCTGCTGGATCACCTCTTTCAGTATTCAATCCCTCAGAGTGATGCCAAGCATAGCGCTTTCCATTGCTTGCTGAACGTCCTTGAACTGATGGACCAGTCATACCGTGAGTGTCCTCGTCTCCATCATTTATTTAAAATAATAACTGAAATGTTTTTTTGTTACTATCTATACTAATATTATAAAGAGGAAAGATTTGTATTTTTGTATGTTTGTTTTTTTGTATGTAACGAATAAACTTAAAAACTTCTGGACCGATTTCAAAAATTCTTTCACCGTTGGGAAGCTACACTATCCCCGGGTGACATAAGCTACTTTTAATACCTGTTTCGGGAACGTATGGTTGGTCACTTAGCTATGTCGGCGTTACAGAAATCGCAAAATGAGTAGTTGATATACTTCGTGTTGGAGTTAGTTTATTCAGAATAAATTACAGAGAGCAAAAATGCCGACCGACCGCTCCTCTAGATTGGAAGAGACAGTAGAAAACGGGATATGATCGGCACTGTACAAACTAAAAAACAAAGGTTTTTACAGCTTCATAGGTTACACAATAAATATAGAATAGTTAAACATTTAACAAAACAGTTAACAAAAGAACCGTAGAACAATAAACAAGGACCTAAGGCAGAAAACAACACGCAATAAAACATCTGCGGGTCTGCTGTGAGAATTCTTAAACTAACGGTACATTACAGTTAGCTTAAGATATTATTTACAAACTAAGTTCCCTAAAGTAATACCTATTATAAACAATTAATGAAGACGCTACACCTGTATTCTCACGGGAACGGGACATATGCGGGTGAAACCGCGAGTTGTCCGCTAGTAAAAATATAAAACGTCATAATACAAGTTCATTACAACGTTCGTTCGTTTTAACGTCGTATACAAGTTCATTTGATTTCATTGCAGGGGCAAACATTTTAGATTGATGCACCGATAAGATGTTTAAATTTATGCCATTTTCCTCCAAACAAATACATTTTGCAAGATTCAATTTTACAAACGCTATTTAAGTTTTGTATAAAATATGTATGATTTCCAAAATACGGTCTTTCTTTGATGATTCGATGTAAGGTCATCAGGTTGAATGGAGTTCAGATAGAAACTTGGGGGTGATTTATCGAGGACTGCCCATGTCACTGAAGTCTATAACAAAATTCGCATATGGTCCCATTGTGTGAACCCATTTGTACAGCAGGCAGTCCAATTGCATGGCAATCAAAATCAAGAATAGAATATACTTTATTGTACACGAAAAGGAATGTAGATAAAATTTGAGATAGAATGGTATCTTCAATTCGCGGGCAAGCAGAACCTATGACTATATAGTTTATTTGTTTCCTTTTGTAACTATTACCCGCATAACTTCTATCGAACTGTCCAAATTCTAGAATTAAAAATAAGTTAATCGTTTAATTACTTTAATGCTTCCTGTACCTATACAGGCTGAGTTTTCCAAGTTAGCGTGGATAGCCAAATCAGACACTGAAGAATAGCGAAAAACACTCAAAGGAGACACGGGACCGATTTTGATGAAAACTAAAACTGCAACATTGGATTTTTCCCAACCTGTATAGCCACCAGAATGGATTGACAAAATCTTTATTGAGGTGGAGTTCTGCCCTGCTTGGGCGGAGCAACGCCGTGTCCTTGTGGAGGCGATCGGCGGTGGTGACCTCTCACGTCCGGCCCTGGTTCAGGCCCTGGAACGGGGCGAGAGGGAATGGGAAGTTGTCACTTCCTTCTGCGAAGCAGTGATGCTCGCGAAGGAGGAGGCGGAATGCGTGAGGGAGACGCAGCCGATTCCCGGCAACTGTAGGCGCGGGCTTGCGGACGGCGAGTAATGGGTAGCTCATCGTCCGATAAGGACCAGACCCGAGTCGACGGCGCGTAGTGCTCCACGCGCACCTCAGAGAGATGTCAGCAAAAACTGACGTCAGTTTTTGCTGACCAATGTTATTGGGCCAATGCCTGTATGGGTTGCGGATAAATATGGTAGGGAGTTACCGCGGCCCTGATACAAGGAACTGTATTAACACTGGTGGGTTTTAGTCAGTAAAAGCTTCCGCTTCACCCAGAGCGGTAGAAGTCATTGGATGAAATTCCACCCAAAAAAAACCCTATATTAATGCGAGCGAAGGCGCGAACTACAGCTATGTGTATTATAAAAGTGAAATTACTCTGTCTGTTAGTTACCTTTTCACGCTTAAACCGTCAAACCTATGATAGAAGATGAAATTTGATAGTGTTTAGATGTTGTTTTATAGTTTTTATCCCGGAAATCGTTCATATGGGGTGAAAACGGGGGTAAAACTTACTGTGGCAAACCAAAAATTTCTCAAGTAAGGCTCACACAAAAATTTTATTGCGCTGTATTGAAGATTGCACAAAGTTGTATTCGAAGTACTAATGCTACGCAGACGAAGTCGCGGGCAAAAGCTAGTTCTTTATAACTTTAATTTATGAACCAATGTAGTATTTTCTGTAACCTCATTTTCAAAATGATAAGCAGATTGCAGCACTTTCAAAACAGTTTTTATTCATCATTATCAGCCTAAAGAAGTCTTCAGCAGGACATAGGCTTTCCATTTATACGCCATACATTTTCACTTTCGATAACTGTCATACGGCTGCAAACAACCCTGCGAGGATCGCCGCTCTACTTAGTTTGGGCGTCCCACCTTACGTTTGCCAGTGTCTTCTCTGGAACAGGACTATGTATACCAAGGTTCAGACCGATACCGTCTTGACCGGCCCATAGCTTGCTTCTTCAGGTACCGAAAAGTGTTGTTCTCTGCTGGATCAATGAGACTCAACGAGACTCCAAGCATAGCGCTTTCTATAGATTGCTGAGTGACCACAGCCGTGGAAGTATTGTGTGTTGACTATGATATAATTAAAAGAAAAAAAGTAATAAGATTTTTCAGCAAAAGAAAATTATTCGATACTAGCTGATCCCCGCGGTTTGGCTCCCGTGGGCCACCCTACATGACCCGTTTTCGGGATTTAAAATAGTCTATGTCACTCAGGAATAATGCAGCTTTCTATTGGTGAAATAATTTTTAAAATCGGTCCAGTAGTTTCGGAGCCTACTCGGTACAAAAAACAAACAATCAAACAAAAAAAAATTTCCTCTTTATAATATTGGTATAGATTAAAAAAAATGGGTTTTTGGAGTCACTAATAATCATATGAGTAAATTATTTGATTTGACGAGTAGGTTATCATCAAATAAAATCAAAATTGTCATTGACCTTTGTTAAAACTCATGCTACTTACAGAATCTAAAATGCATTTAGAGTAATTTATTTATAAAACGCTATCTAAAGTTATTGTAAACAATATGTGTAATCTTACGGGCATCGTCGAAATATGTATTTTTTTAAATTTAAATTAATGCATCAGATCAAATCATTGATGTTAGATAAACTGCCTCACAGTACTTATACATGTGGCGTGGAACAGATTCTGCAGTCGTACGGAATCTTTCTTTGTGTTTTTTTAAGAATGAGTTACTCTACGGTCTGTTTCTGTGTACTTCTATTGTATTTTTTAATGAGTAATAATCAAGTAAGTTTATATATGTTTGGTTTTCAGGTTTTAATTATGTTAATAAGAAGCCATACCGACTTAACCAGTTACACGAATAACATGTACCCAAATGTGTAATTAACAGCATCTTATTAATATTAAATTACTTGCACAATATTTACAAACTAAAAAAAAAAAATATCGTTGGCTTGCAATTTAAAATTGAGAATTTTTCAAATCAAATCTTGGCATACAAATTAAGACGTTCTTAACTTCAAATTCTCAGCTCAGAAATCAGCCCATATTTTTTTGATTTGACGTATTCACCTTTTTGTTACAAATATGCTTCTTTTTTAGTGCCTCCAAATAATACCGGAACGTGGGTCAATTATATATTATAATAAATCATACTTTGAAGACAATATATTATTTAATGTGAGGCGTTATAAAAGAAAAGGAGATTATTATGTGAACATATTTTTTCAGAATAAAGTCGTTTTAAGCAACACAATAACGGTAAGACATTCCAGAGATCAACGTTATTTCCCTAAATTTGTTTTAACAGTTTGGCTGCCAGACAATAGACACAATAGAAAATTTATTGTTTGGGGGTCACCGGTTGTCCCCCACGGCGTTTAATGTGTTAAATAAACGCTTTCACGCGTCAAATAATTGAAACCAATATTTTTATAGCTCGGTGTTTAATATCAAATACTCTGTATACTCTATGTCCTAAAACCAGAAAGAAGACATGTGACATCCACCAACCCGCACTGGGTCCGCGTGGTGGATTACGGCCCATTCCCTCTCACAGATAGGAGGCCTGTGTGTCAGCAGTGGGAACATTAATAGGCTGATGATGTGATGATGATGTTTAATATCTCACTATTTCTTCCTGATGCCACTGGTACAAGAGTTATTGTCATTTTTCCTGCCCAAAATTTGGCCACTTCCACGGCATCATCGGTGGCAGTGCGTAAATCGCTTTCGCTGTAGACCAAATTTTGACCTGTGATTAAAGGCTCCCACAGACAATGCAAAACGATGACGATGACGACCATTTTAATAGAAGTAAAACATTCATCGTGTCGTTTCGTCGGCGGGAGCCTTATACTGATATGTGTGAATAATCTAGGTTGGTAAAAAAAAAAAAATACAAAAAAATTTATTTCATCTCATACATTGTGTCATACATAAACTGAGGCAGCCCCAGTAAGTTACAATAGTACTTGTGTCGGAGCTGTCTCACTCTTCCTTTAAGTGGTAACTTAACAATGAAATTAATGAAGCTAATAAATATACAGAAAAATTAAGGAAATTAAAATTAACAAAATATTTTTATTTTAGATTATAATTAAATAACTCATGATGTGTGAGGAATGCATGTATTTGAATGTGCGTAGGTGTGTGTTTTGTGCATGTGTTAGTGTGTGTGTTTGCGCGTGCGCGTGAATTTGTGTGAGTATATGTGTGCGCATGTGTTTGCGTATGTATATGTATGTGTTGGGTATCCAGCATCTTAGCTTACCCTGACCAGAATGTTTTCTGTTTCTTCATATGTTATAGATCTTAACCAATCACCTTTTTTTTTACAATCATATAACAGCATGGGATATATTTGACACTTACGATTCAATTTATTATAGATGTAGGTGGATTGTGTAGCATATTGACGTTGAGCAAAAGCTGATCGAACCCCTGGAGAGTGGGCCACGGTAGCTAGAAATAATCTTTATTTCAATTTCTGTGCAGTTGGATATCGTCTTCTACCAATATCTCCATAACGAATTCTGACTCTCATTTCCTGAAGTTCACATCAAACTATGCGATCTCATCAACAATGATCCATATCTTGGTAAAACTATAAGACGAGCAGGTCTGACTAGCTGCCCTGTTCAACCGGTAAGATTGTCTTCCTAAAAGTAATTTCAAGACACTCAATAACTTGCTCTTAATATAACACTGTTTTTTTTTGGATACCATCCCGCAACATTATTCTCAACCTTTGCAACTCCTCAAAGCCAGACCCGCCTGCGGCAGCTTTTTACAGAGGGAACCTTACTGCCAAGATCTCCCACTAGGTGGCACATTGCATTAAGATGAGAAAAATAATGAGTAGGCGTAATTCAAACCCACGTCGCAGTTTCGTGAAAATGTTTTGAAAAGAATTACAAGTTTCCTGTACGTTGGTAACTGAACAAGAGAACTGTGAAGGCGAAATGAACCCACTCATAAGCCCAGCTAGCGAAATGGGCACATACACACACTGCTGGCCGCTGGTTGATGCGATCCGTACGTTTGGCTCATGCATGTATTAACAAAAACTTAAGGCATTAGAGCTTGCTTTGTTTGTGGTTTGGCTCGCTGGGCGAACAAATTTTTCCGCTTCACTAGCTCACTTGTGTTTAACTTATTTATTTGCGTTTCAGGGAAAATTTAACTTAAGAAACATGACTTTCAACCAGGTGATACCATCCGTCTGGCCGTTTGAAAAAGGAATGGCCGAGTTTATCGGTAAGGACCGAAATGACGTGTTGGTAGCAAAAGCTGAATTAGTGGTGACGTTTAAACAAGACCTTCTCAGGCATAAAACATGATTTATCTGGATGTTTTTAATTAATTTTTTTAACTGAAATGCATTATTTTATTACGTAGACTAAGAAAGTAGAATGTAATGTTTCTAAATGATATTAATTGTTATGTGTTCACTTTTTTTTTTCATTGTTATTCTCGAGCTTAACCACCATCTCACCTAATGGTAAGCGATGATGTTGACGACTTTGAGTATTTAAACGTCGAACTTTACCAATTGCGTAGTTTGGAATAGCCTAGGCTTAACCTAGTAGATGGATTGGAGATTGGGTTTTACTGCCAGTCTAATTTGATTCAACTGAGTATCAGGGTCGTGGTATTTTACATGGAGCGACTGCCTATCTGACCTCCACAAGCTAGTAACTGGGTAACACGATATCCCTTTGGCAAGACAGATGTCAGATTTTCAGAAAACTGAAAGTATTTAGTTAAGTAAAATTGACACGGCAGAATTTGGTCGCTAGTGTTTATCATCTATCTATACATATAATAAATCTGTAGAAAAGTCATTTTTGTACATTGAAGAAATTGAAACAAAAAATAGCCAGCGTGTGAAAAGATAAGTAACAGAACCCATTTCCATCATTTTTGAAATTTTTGTCTGTTTGTCTGTTTGTCTGTTTGTTTGTGCGCACATCACGTAAAATCTACGAATTCAATGCTGACAATGTTTATATACAAAAATTATACGCAACTTGAGGTTTAACTTAGTTTTTGTTTCATCGAAATCGGTTCACTCTATCAAAAGATATGATTAATTTAGTGAGTTCAAGAAGTAAAATATTACGTTACGCAATTAAGTATAGTACTTGCAACGACATCTTAAGACTAAAAATAGAACTAATGTTGATAGTTGAAATCTAAATCCGATAGATGGCGTTGTGCAAATGACGTCATTTTCTGAATCGCGGTGTTAAGATTTTCCGCGCGAGGATGACGTCCACCGTGTTTACTAGGCAAATTGGGTTTCGTTAGGTGTCTTAAAAGTTCTTGCGTGTGTCGTAAAAGTTCTTTGGTTGCTTGGTTTATCGATTTTCTAAATTGGTCGAAAAAAAAGTATTTGCTTATCTTATTGGTTTCGTTTGGTCAACTTTGGTCATTGGTTTGAAGTACGAAGTTAAGATTGTATTTGATTTACTTCGTAGTTTGAATCCAATAGTGCCAATCGTTATACAGTAAGTTAGTGTTGCCAATTCGTTGAGTCACGACCACGAACAGACGATACGTTGTCACACTAGACTGTTCGACGCACCGTTCTTTTAAGTTTGTAGGCTATTCAGTCATAAGTGTTGTTAGTTTTGTTTATTGCTTTAATTTTCCTTGAAAATGCCTCAAAGAAAAAAAACTAACCTTTCGCTGCGTAGCCGAAATGCGAAAAGGATGAGACTTTGTAGGTCTCAGGAATCGGAAGAAGATCGTGAAGCACGGTTATCTGCTAACCGAGAGCACATCGCTCTTTCACGTGAATCGGAAACGTTCACCGAAAGGGAGTCACGTTTAAGTTCACAAAGAACACGGACCGCGACTTTGCGGTCTCAAGAGAGTATCCAGGAACGCGAAGACCGGCTGTCTGCTGATCGGGAGCGCCACTCTCTCTCACGTGAGTCAGAGACATTCACAGAAAGGGAGTCGCGCTTAAGTTCGCAAAGAACTCGGACCGCGACTTTGCGTTCTCAAGAGAATATCCAGGAACGCGAAGTTCGGCTGTCTGCTGATCGGGAGCGCCACTCTCTCTCACGTGAGTCAGAGACATTCACAGAAAGGGAGTCGCGCTTAAGTTCGCAAAGAACTCGGACCGCGACTTTGCGTTCTCAAGAGAATATCCAGGAACGCGAAGTTCGGCTGTCTGCTGATCGGGAGCGCCAGTCTCTCTCACGCGAGTCAGAGACTTTCACAGAAAGGGAGTCGCGCTTAAGTTCGCAAAGAACTCGGACCGCGACTTTGCGTTCTCAAGAGAGTATCGAGGAACGCCAAGCACGTCTGTCATCTGACCGAGAGCGACACGCTCTCTCGCGCGAGTCTGAATCTCTCTCCCAAAGAGAAGAACGATTAGAAATAGCTAGACATAACTATGTAGGTGTACAAAGAAACAATGAAAGTTATCTTGCATCTGAAAGGGAAAGAATAGATGAACTAAGACGAGCAGAAACAGCAGAACAACGTCAATCTCGCCTAGAAATAGAACGAGCTCGATACCATATGAATAGAGAAACAAATAGCGGAGCTGATGAGTCCATGGAAAATGACGATGCAAATATTTTATTACCTTGGGACAATAGGGAAAAATCAGGGTTCACATATTCGTCTAGAATTAATTATGCTGGCTTTACTTTCGTGGGTGACATGAGAGAAATTTGTAATTTTTGTCATGCTTTGAAATGGAGGAAAGAGACAGATGGAATGTGCTGCTCAAATGGAAAAATTGTTCTTCCAAATTTCCAAGATCCACCACACTTACTTATAAGTCTCCTGAATGGCGATCATCCCCAGTCGAACCGTTTTTTGGATAATATTCGTTTATATAACAGTGCTTTCCAAATGACTTCCTTTGGGGCAAAACAAATAACGGAAGGACCGTTCATGCCAACCTTCAAAGTACAAGGTCAAGTTTATCACCTTATTGGATCTTTGCTGCCAGAAAATGAACCCAAATTTCTCCAAATTTATTTTGTATCCGATTACACGCAACAGCTCAATGTTAGAAATCACAATTTTCCCCAGCTCAATGCTGAGCTTTTGGGTCAACTTCAAGAATTGCTGCATCGCGTTAACCAGTACGTTCGTGAATTCAAAGCTGCATTGGAGTCAATTCCACAAGGCAGCAATGATTTCAAAATTGTTATAAGTGCCGATAGACGTCCTGTGGGTGAACACCGTGGAAGACACAATGCACCCGTCGCAGATGAAGTTGCAGTTGTTTTAGTCGACCAGGAGTGTGAGAGACGTGATATCGTGTTGCGTACACGCGACGATCGCCTTCAACGCATTTTGGAAACCCACCGAGCTTACGACGCCCTGCAATATCCACTAATCTATTGTCATGGTGAAGATGGGTACAATTTTGGGCTGTACCAAGTGAACCCTACTACGAGAGTCACTAATTATCAAAAAAAAATATCTGCTCAACAATACTATTCCTACCTTTTACAAATAAGGCAAAACAGTTTCGTATATTTGCAACGATTTCGTGGTTTGTTCAGCCAATTTATTGTGGACATGTACGCAAAAATAGAAACTGAACGTTTAGTGTATATTCGCACTAACCAGCGACGGTTACGCGCTGAAGAATACGTGCACTTGCGGGACGCCATGCAATCAGATAATAACGTCGAAAACTTGGGTCGATTGGTTATTTTGCCATCCAGTTTCACAGGCGGTCCGCGGTATATGCACGAACGAACGCAAGATGCTTTTTGTTACGTCCGTAAATACGGCCGGCCGGACCTTTTTATAACATTTACAACAAATCCAAAGTGGACGGAGATTTGCCAGGCACTTCTCACAGGACAGGCGTCATACGACAGACATGACATTATTGCTAGGATTTTTCATTTAAAACTCAAAGTCTTGATTAATCTACTTACAAAGGAGAAAGTTTTCGGTTCAACTCTTTGTTTTATGTATAGCGTCGAGTGGCAAAAGCGTGGTTTACCCCACGCGCACATTCTTCTGTGGCTGGAAGAAAAAATTCGTCCCGATGCTATAGACAGTGTCATAAGTGCAGAATTTCCGGACTATAATGCAGATCCGATTTTGCATGACATAGTAAAAACACATATGGTTCACGGGCCATGTGGCCTCTTAAACAGGGAATCACCGTGCATGAAAGATGGTCAATGCTCAAAAAAATACCCCAGAGCACTGAAAGAACTAACTATGGCTGGGGAAAATGGGTATCCGCAATACCGGCGAAGATCACCGTCACAAGGTGGTTTCACAGCTACTGTCAGATTCCGTGGACAAGAAATAATTCTAAATAATAGTTGGGTGGTACCGTATTCTCCAGTTTTGTCAAACGCTTTTCAAGCACACATTAATGTTGAAATTTGTAATAGCGTCGAATCTATAAAATATATATGTAAATATGTTAATAAAGGTAGTGATCAAGCCATGATAGCACTAAGAAATAACAACCAATTTGATGAAGTGACAAGGTATCAATCTGGCCGATACATAAGCTCTTCGGAGGCAGTTTGGCGCATTTTGAGTTTCCCTATTCATGAAAGGTATCCGCCAGTCATCCATCTTGACGTGCACCTGGAAGGCGGGCAGCGAGTTTACTTTCAGCCAGAAAATGTGGCAGAAAGAATGAACAACCCAAGACAAACCACCTTGCTCGCATTCTTTCGCCTTTGCGAAAGAGACAATTTCGCTAAGTCTCTGTTGTACAATGAAGTGCCACATTATTATACTTATAACAAGCAGCAAGGTGTTTTTAATCGCAGGAGACGTGGAACTGCTGTAGAAGGCGAGTCCGGCATTTTTAAAGAACACGTGATTGGAAGAGTATACACGGTGCACCCAAATAATGCAGAGTGTTATTATTTACGCCTTCTTCTTCACACAGTGCGAGGACCTACTTCTTTTGCTGAGCTCCGCAAAGTGGACGATATAGAATATCCCACATTTCAAGCTGCTTGCCGCGCACGGCATTTATTAGATGGCGATCAGCATTGGGATGATGCTTTAGCCGAAGCATGCGTCAGTGATAGTCCACATCGTTTGCGCCATTTATTTGCCATTTTGTTGACATTTTGTGGCCTATCGGACGCTGGGCAGTTGTGGCAAAAATATAAAGACGCGTTTGCCGAAGATTTTTTGAGACAGCAAAATATAAATAGTGAAACTTCTGACCAAGTACGTGAAAGCTGCCATAATAGGGCTTTGCTGGCTATACAAGATATAGTTACAAGTATAGGAGGGAACCCCCTCAGTCAATACGGCTTGCCGACACCGACAGTTGGTGGGGAACGAATTAATAGGGAGTATACATCTGAAATAAATTACAACCCCGAAGAGTTAGCAGAAATATTGCGAAATGGCTGTTCAAATTTGACGTCAGAACAACGTCAAATCTTTGATAGAGTATGCTGTAGTGTAGAACATTCATTAGGAGAAATGCTGTTTTTAGATGCACCTGGTGGAACAGGTAAAACTTTCCTCACTAAAGTTATCTTGGCTCAAATAAGGAGCCAAAACAAAATTGCCCTTGCCGTCGCTTCCTCAGGAATAGCTGCCACTTTATTACCAGGAGGAAAAACTGCACATACAACATTTAAAATACCAATCGACTTGGACCGCACAGAAAACCCTGTTTGCAACGTGTCTCGCAATAGTGATAAAGCAAGGGTTTTACGCGATTGCGCCCTTATCGTTTGGGACGAGTGTACGATGGCAAATCGTAAAGCTGTGGAAGCTGTAGATAGAACGTTGCGAGATATAAGACAAAATGACCGACCGATGGGAGGCTTAACGGTGCTATTCTGTGGAGACTTCAGGCAGACACTCCCTATAATACCCAGAGGAACGAGGGCCGATGAAATAGGTGCCTGTTTAAAGAGCTCTATTTTATGGCGTAGTGTCATATTAACTAATTTGAGCTTTAATATGCGAGCATATTTGGGAGGTGACGCAAACGCGCAGGTTTTCTCAAATTTACTACTTCAAATTGGTAACGGCACATACCCGACTCAAGAAGGAGGTAAAGTAACTTTAGTCGAAAGCCTGTGTTCTTCTGTTGCCTCACAGCAGGAACTCATTTCCTCTGTATACGGAGATCCATCAGAGATCTCGAACCATGACGCTGCTTGGCTATGCCAACGAGCTATTTTGGCACCTCGCAACGACCAAGCAGCAGCAATAAATTCTCAAATATTGGTACATGTTTCTGGAGAAAGTAGGGAATATTTATCTATTAACACGGTTTTAGAAGAAGGAGATGCCACCCACTATCCAGTAGAGTTTTTAGACTCTCTAAATACACCAGGTCTTCCAGCACACAAAATTTATTTAAAAGTCGGAGTACCAATCATTCTACTCAGAAATTTAAGCCCACCAAAACTATGCAATGGAACTCGGTTGAGAGTAACAAATCTCCAACGAAATGTCATCGAAGCCGAAATCTTAACAGGTTGCGGCTCCGGTGATGTTGTTTTCATTCCCAGGATACCCATTATCCCCAATAATTTTCCGTTTACTTTCAAACGTGTGCAATTTCCTGTAAGCCTCTGTTACGCTATGACTATTAATAAAGCCCAAGGCCAGACGTTATCCGTTGCGGGTGTAGACCTTACTTTTGATTGTTTTTCACACGGCCAACTCTATGTTTCTCTATCACGTGTTAGCAACCCAAACAACCTTTTTGTATATGCTCCGGGTAATTCCACCGCTAACATAGTATATAGAGAAGCATTAACGTAATCAACTATACCAAAGTCAGGACTCTTATCTAAATCATCAAAAAGGTGATATACTCTTATCTAAACGACGTTGTTTTGCTCTCGACAACCACGCGAACGAAGTCGCGGGCACAGCTAGTTGAAAATAATCTTAAAATGAATAAACGAAAATGACTGAAAGACGGACAAACACTTTGAACTAGTCATCCCTGAATGTTGGAACATTGTGTCCGGTTGAAGAATTATAGGTCGATCTCACTTCTTAGCCATGTCTACAAGTTGTTTTCAAGAGTCATCACGAATCGTCTCGCGCGCAGGTTTGCCAATTTCAAGCATCCCGAACAAGCACGGTAGACAAGATACGTACGCTGCGGCAGGTTATACAGAAGACCGAAGAGTATAACTGCCTCTATGCTTAGCGTTTGCGGACTATGAGAAAGTCTTTGATTCAATCGAGACCTGCGCTGTACTGCAGTCTCTCCAACAGTGCCAAATCGACTAGCGGTACATCGAGGTGCTGAAGTGTTTATACAAAAACGCCACCATGTCAGTCCGACTTTAGAATCAGACCTCAGAACCTATCCTTCTGCAGCGAGGTGTGAAACAGGGAGACGTCATATCTCCGAAACTGTTCACCGCTGCACTGGAGGACGTCTTCAAGGTTCTGGGCTGGAGAGGGTTAGGCATTAAAGTCTATGGCGAGAACATCACTCACCTTCAGTTTGCCGACGACATACTCGTAGTGGTCACGACTGAGACTATCGTGAACTTCAGTACAATGCTCTATGAATTCAGTAGAGCTTCCGAAAGAGTTAGTCTAAAAATGAACGTGGACAAAACTAAGGTGATGTTTAATGCCCATGTTGCACGCAGTCCTATCAAAGTTGGAGACTCTACACTCGACGTTGTGGATTATTATGTCTACCAAAGAGAAACGGTCCAGTTAGGTTGTTCTTTCTCAAAGTTGGACAACTTTGAGAAAGAGGTGAACCATCGAATCCGGCTGGCCCATACCCACTTCAGCTTGCTAATTCGGTGAGCTATACTGAAAAGTTTTTCTCTGCTGGATCAACGACGCTCAACGAGACTCTAAACATAGCACTTTGTTTGGCTTGCTGCGTGACCATAAAGCGACTTGAGTGACCCTTGATGGCCGTATTGTGAAAGAGAGCTTAAAACAAAAAAAAAAACTTTTATCTTTCAGTTAAATGATAGTGATAGGTTTTAGTTGTTTAGTTTTAAGATTTCTAAACTTTAAAAATGTATGTATAATCTGTGCGGAGTAGTGTAGAAGTATGAATTTTATGTGTCAGCGGTTTATAGTGTGAAAGGGACGTGTGTGTGATACAATCGCCCGTTACTGCACACTGGCCGATCTATGTGCTTGTGTTCGAACTTGGGAATTCGGGAATAAATAAGTATTATAATGCAGAGTGTTTCTTCTTTTTTTTTTATTCAATATGGGCTCGCGCTTGACCACTATCTCACCTGATGGTAAGCGATGATGTGGTCGACGGTGGAGCACGCTTGCCTAGAAGTAACCTATTCACTCTTGACATAAAGACCCCTAGATTGTAGCTATCGGGAAACACAGACTCCGGCAGGGAATTCCACTCCTTAGCTGTACGCATAATAAAAGTATTCTCAAAACGTTTAGTGCGTATGGGTGGGATGTCTACCATGTACCGATGGCGCTTCGCCGTATGTCTGGTAGTCCGATGATGAAACGGGCTGGGTGGAATTAGATCATGCAATTCCATCGCACACTCCCCGAAATGTAACCGATAAAAAACCGACAGGCTGGCAACTCGGCGACGATGTTCAAGGCTCTTGAGCTTTGTCTTAACCAGTGCCTCATAGCCGATGAGCCTTTTGGCCCGCTTTTCGATCGACTCCAGTGCATCAAGCTGGTATTTGGCGGATCCATCCCAGAGATGAGAACAGTACTCCATGCATGATCGAACTTGCGCTTGATACAAGCTGAGCAGCTGTTCTGGCGTGAAGTAACTTCTAACCTTTGCAAGGATTCCCAGCTTTTTGGCAGCCAGCTGAGCCTTTGCCTCAATGTATGGGCCAAAATTGAGAGTCGATGTCAACGTAACGCCAAGAAGCTCAAGATGGTCAGTTATTGGCACGGTCGCATCTCGGAAAGTTGGAGCTGGGTAGAATTGGCTCTTTTTAGCGGAAAAAAGACACGCCTGGGTTTTAGCAGCATTAAACCTGACCAGATTGGCATCGCCCCATTCGGAGACTGCCTGCAAGGAAAGGTTTAAGCGCTCCACCATGGCCTCCCGGAGAGACTGAATCTGAGGCCCGGTAGCACGAGCGTTGGACAAGTATCTCTCAGCAACAGTGCTGTCGTCTGCATACCCAAAGGTGCCGGGTTTTAGCAGATCGTTAATGTGCAGCAAGAATAAAGTTGCTGAGAGTACCGACCCCTGAGAGACCCCGGCATTGATATCCAATTGGTCCGACGAGCAGCCATCGATAACCACTCGAATGGACCGATCCGTCAGGAAGTCTGCAATCCAATCACACAGACCACCGGGCAAACCGAATGAAGGCATCTTACTAATAAGGCTTTCGTGCCAGACCCTATCAAAAGTATTCGAGATGTCGAGGGAGACGGCAAGCGCCCCGTAGATTCCCCGTGCCTCTCGATGGCCTCACTCCAGATGTGAATGGCATACGCTAAAAGATCCTCAGTAGACCAGAGTATTCAATACATTAGTGTCGCAGTAACTCCCATGTAAATCCAGCAGCCATAGACACGTTTGCCTACAGTATCAAAACAATAAACCGACTTCCAAAGCGAAACAATTTAAAAAGATCTATTTCGTTTTGCGGATTTTGGTGTCTTTGGTACTTTTTTGGTTTTTGAAGTTGGTTTAAGTTTTTTGTTAAAAAGGGTTATCTTTTTAGATTTGGTAGTTACCCCATATGCCAAAGTGCTTCTTATGACGATTCCAATAAGGCTAAACACGACTAGGATACATTGTTTAAGTACGGAGTTCCAGTGCCTACCTTCCGGCTTCATCGTTAGATTAGTTCGATGGTACCTTTTTCATCAAAACCACTTAATTAAATATGCTATGCTTCGTCACAGTTGTTCAACTTTTATAGATAACTTACGTATATACCCTTAACACGTTTATCATTAAGGAGTTCCAGTGGCCATTTGTGGTCTCCTTCATCAGTTCTACGTTCTAAAACGATACTTTATTTGCAATCCCTTGCCATGTTGATGAAAATACCAATATGTATGCCAATAAAATTTTAGAATTTCCTTCGATTTCCATGGGATCCACTCATCAGATTCTCATGTGGTGACAATGAGAACACCTCGAGAGTATACGTAATAAAAAATATATAAGTAACCTTTCAAACGAAAAAATAATTTTCAATTGTTCCACAATTGACGGAGAAACCGATGAACATACATAAAAAAACCGGCCAAGTGCGAGTCGGACTCGCGCACGAATGGTTCCGTACTTGGTAAATTGCGGTATACGATTTATGACGTATTAAAAAAACTCTACTTGCTAGATCTCGTTCAAACCAATTTTCGTTGGAAGTTTACATGGTAATGTACATAATATATTTTTTTAGTTTTTCATTCTCTTATTTTAGAAGTTACAGGGGGGACACACACATTTTGCCACTTTGGAAGTGTCTCTCGCGCAATCTATTCAGTTTAGAAAAAAATATATTAGAAACCTCAATATCATTTTTGAAGACCTATCCATAGATAACCCCACACGTATGGATATGATGAAAAAAAAATTTTTTAGTTTCAGTTTCAAGTGAGGGAACCCCCAAAATTTATTGCTTTTTTTCTATTTTTGTATGAAAATCTTATTGCGGTTCACAGAATACATCTACTTACCAAGTTTCAACAGCATAGTTCTTATAGTTTCGGAAAAAAGTGGCTGTGACATACGGACGGACAGACAGACAGACAGACAGACATGACGAATCTATAAGGGTTCAGTATTTTGCCATTTGGCTACGGAACCCTAACAACCTCGTTCCTCTTTTTTGGCAACATAAAACTGTCATTCGTTTAACAAAAGAAAATTGTTATTACAAATGGGTCTTAATTGCAGTAGCTGCATTATTAGATTGTTACGATGTTTAATAATTAAAAAAAAAATTAAAATTAAAATTTATTTCAAATTCAGACAATTTTTGAGTCCATTCTTTGTTAGTACACAACCTTATAACTAATGTTAGTAATCAGTACATGACACAAAAACAAATGAATTTATAATAATTACAGGGATCCAAGTAGATACAAATTAAATAAGAAAGATACAATTTTAAATAACAATTAAAGTTGTCAAAAAGTAAAAATGTCACTGAATTTAAATGTCAAAAAATTTATTAAGATTTATAAAACTAGAATGACATAAAATTAAAATGTCAGAAATTTGAAAATTAAAATGTCCAATTATAAAATTTAATAAAACTAAAATTACACAAAATTTAAATGTCAGAAAATTTAAAAATCAACTATAAAATACAAATAAATATCCAATAATTATATCAAATACAGGTAAACTACTGTTATTATAACTTATAACTACTGGATTCAAACAAACAAATTACTTATATTCGTACGCCCCACTGGCATGTAGGCGCATCCAATGTCTCAGTATGGGGCTGTCCCACCTGTCTGCTAGAGTTTTCAGTATGCTGTTGGGGCTGCCACGCACCCTGCGAATCATAGACGCGCATCGCTTGCGTATGATGGCGTGGAAGCCATCAATTTCCGCCTCTGCGAACATGCCTGATGCACTGCAGTAGCGTGGCAGCCCCATCAACATCCTGAATGCATTATTATATTGAACACGCAGAGCGCTGTATGCCCTCTGCGTGTAGTTGACCCACAGACTGCATGTATAGAATGACTGACAATACGCTCTAAACAACGTAGCTTTTACGTCAGTCGAGCATTCCGCAAATCTGCGAGCCAACATATTGCAGCGAACAGCCAACGCCCTGCGCTCACGCTCATCAATATCCAAGTTGTCCTTGAAGTCTTCGGACACCCAGTGGCCCAGATACTTGAAACTTGTTACTTGCTTTAAGGAACTTCCGCAAAGCTTCAACTGTGGTACAATCGGGTAAGTTTTAGTGCCTGCCTTAAAGACTAGTACCTCACTTTTTTTTACATTGTATCTGAGCCCATGGGCCTCCGCATACCTCTCACATATCGTAAGCAGATTCATCATCGCGTTAATCGAAGGACTCAGCAACACCATATCATCAGCGTAACTAATATTGTTGACACATACTCCGTCCACATAACAACCCTGATAAGTGCTGCTGAGCTCGACAATCAACCGATTTATGTACAGACTAAAGAGGCGGGGCGAGGTCAGACCGCCCTGTCTCACACCGCACTCCAGCCTATACACATCCGACAACGAGCCTGCCCACCGAACACAGTTGACTTGATTGTTATACCAAAACCGGAGTATTGATACAACCCCCCTATCAACTGAAGTATCATTTAACAGCTTCTGCCACAGCAAATCATATGACACCAGATCAAACGCCTTTGAAAGGTCCAGGAAACACGCATTAACAGGCGTTTTCCTGGACGTGTAGTACTGAACAGTATGCTTGAGAGTCAGTATGGCACTTTCCGTGGAGAGACCAGGTCGGAACCCAAACTGCGCATCATGCAAATCTATGCGGGTTGCCATATGCCTATCAAGCAAGCCGTCCAGCACCTTGGCAATGACAGTAGCTAGCGATATGGGCCTGTAGTTCGACAGATCCGATGTATCCCCAGTCTTATCTTTCACAATCGGCACTACTACAGTTTTCATTAGATCGCCGGGCAGATGAGCGTGGCTTAGACATAACGAGAAGAACATCGCCAGTACCCTTGGCAAGCCCATAGAAAAATATATTTTTGAGCACATTTATAATTATTTTAATAATACTTACATCACCAATAAGCATATGACTAAATTACCTATTTTATTTGATCATAACCTGCCTTTGTAAAAATTTATGCTACTTATCTCTGCAATACATTTGGGGTGATTTATTTTCTACAAGCTATCCAAAGTTATTGCAAGCAATATAACGTGTAATTTTATGGACGTTTCCAACATATAGTATGTCTTATTTAAATTAATACTGATTTGATATTAGATAAACTGTCTGACAGTACTTATACATGTGGCGTGGGACAGATACCACAGTCGTTCGGAATCTTTTTTTGTGTGTTTTTTTTAAGAATGGGTTACTCTACAGTTTGTTTCTGTATATTTCTGTTATATTTTTTATTAAGTAATTATCAAGTAAGTTTATTAATATGTTTTATTTTTTGGTTTTAGTCCTGAAAATTAGAAATCATAGCAATATAACCAGGTGAGAAGCCATTCTTACATTCAGCTAAACCTTGTTTGTGTGACCTGGTCCATACTCATAGGGTTGGGTACATGTTATTCCTTAAATATATAATTATTAGCATCTTATGAATATTAAAATGATGGCACAATATTTACACATCATCATCATACATCATCAGCCTATTAATGTTCCCACTGCTGGGACACAGGCCTCCTCTCTGTGAGAGGGAATGGGCCACAATCCACCACGCGGGCCCAGTGCGGATTGGTGGATGTCACATGTCTTCGAATTTTTTGGTTCTAGGACATGCCGGTTTCCTCACGATGTTTACCTTCACCGTTTTGAGAGCAGTGGTGATGAAATAATTTACACAAAGTAAAGCGCCTGCCTGGGCTCGAACCCACGACCTATAACTTGTAAGTCGTGGCCGATACCACTGGGCCACCACTGCTCTTATATATTTACACAATAATCAAAAATGTTGTAGTACCAAATTAAAAATTAAAATAGAGTGATGACTAAACACCCAAAATATGAATAAAGAATTTGACGTTGAGCATTATAATAAATATCTTTATTTCCCAAAAAAATACAGATTATTGTAGTTACTTTCAGTTTACAATTTTTATATAATTATGGTAGAAAACATTTACATTAAACATTTGGATGCTGCAGAAATATGTACACAATAGAACACACAACTCATTTGTTCTTTAGGTTGAAAACATATCATATTATTTGGAAAAAATTGACTTGGCTTATTTATTTACTAGTATGCTTATTTTTTAGTGCCTCAAATTAATACCGGAACGTGCGAAAATTATATACATATTTGAATTAATCATACTTTGAAGACAATGTGTCAATGAATGTGAGACGTTATAACCGAAAAGGAGATTATTATACGAATCTGTTTTTTGAGAATAAAGTTGTTATAAGCAACACAGCAACGGTAAGAAATTCTTGAGATAAATGTTATTTCTGTAAATTGGTTTAAATAAACACTTTCTCAGAACATATATAAAAAAAAAATTAGTGGTCGGTGTTTAATATCTATCTACTTCTTCTTCATTCCACTGGCATGACAGTTATTATCATTTTTCTGTCCAAAACGTTGCCACTTTCACGTCACGGGATCGTCGGTGGCCGCACGTAAGTCACTTTGGCTGCACAACAAATCTTGGCCTGCGATTGTGCCTGATAACTTAGACTAAAGGTTCCCATAGGCAATACAAAACGATGATGACGATGACAATTTTAATATAAGTAAAATATTCGTCTTATCGTTTCGCATTGTCGCGTTGCACCTGTCCAGGAGCCTTAAGGTGTTTGACCAATCTACGCTGGTAGCTAGAAATTATCTTTATTTCAATTACTGTACAGATGGATGTCATCTTCTACGAATATCTCCACAACGAATTCAGGAGGTCATTTCCTGAAGTGCACTACACAGTATGCGATTTAATCAATAATGACCCCTATATTGGTAATGCCGTAAGACAAGCAGGCCTGACTAGCTGCCCTGTTCAACCGGTAAGATTGTCTTCCTAAAATTAATTTCAACAAACTCAAACGCTGCACTCCTTTTTTTTTTTTCGCATCATTCATTCATTCCCAACCACTGCAATGCAACTGCTGAAAGACCAGCTCTCTACAGAGGGGAATCTTACTGCCAATTTCTCCCTTCCTGGCACAATGCATAAAAAAAAATGTGTAGGCTTAATTGAAACCCGCGTCGAAAAGTTTTGTGAAAGTATCATCATTATTTCAGCCGACAGACGTCCACTGCTGGACATAGGCCTCACCCAAGCGTCACCACACTGATCGGCTTTGTGCGTTTCGCATCACCGGACGCCCGCAGCCATGACCAGGTCGTCGCTCCACCAAGAGGAAGGCCTTCCAACACTCTACACTCTAGTACTTTTTGGCCCCAACGGCCATCCGTTCTGCAAGCAATGTGTCCTGCCCACTGTCACTTAAGTTTGGCAATTCTTCGAGCTTTGTCGGTAACCTTGGTTCCCTTGAAAATGTTTTCATTTCTGATTGAAACTCCGAGCATCGCCCTCTCCATTGCCACGATGACCACGTCTCTGTCCCGTGAGTAATCACTGGCAACACACAGGACTTTCGTCTTGAGACACTGTGCTAAGTTGGACGAGAAGATACCGCGGAACTTCCCGAACGCTGCCCAGCCGAGTCGGATTCGACGGTTGACCTCTTTCTCGAAGTTGGACCTACTTACTTGACCGTTTGTCCCAGGTAGACATAATCGTCCACAACTTCGAGTGTAGAGTCTCCGACTTTGCAAGGAGTGGGTGCAACATGGACATTCAACAGTTGTGAAAGCATGTTGTAAAATAATTACAAGTTGCCGTTACGTAGTTATATTATTTTAAAATTGTCGTGCGTAAGCGAGCTATGGCTTATTTAACCGAGGTTATTTAAGGCAAGCAAAGTCCATTCTCAAGAAACGCGACCGCTGCGATTTTACTTACGAGCCGAGTGAGCAAAGCGAGACCCTTTAACTTAAGGTTACACTAGTTGAAAATTCTTCCATACAAACGTACTCTAGCAATTACTCCACTGTTTGACGATGTACGCTCAAAATAAAAAATGATATCAATTTGTCTCATCATTATCTAGCCCTGTATGGAAACAAAAAAGTAAAAAAAAATATATATTTGAAAGTTATGAGCGTCGAAAGTTCCATGTTTCAACACTAATTTTAACGCATCTTTGGGCGGAAATAAATACCACAAGAAGAAGCAACTTTGCAAAACGGCCTCCATACTGGGATAGATTAGTAATTCAACAATGCAAATAATTTTATTTTGAAAATATAGATTTAGTGGTTGTTCATGAAATCTAGATTCCCAAAGGTGTGTTTATAAAATTTTGCGCGCTCGTTTTCGTCCTAAATCATCATCCATTTCGATTCAAATTTGCAAAAGTGCTAATTCTTACGCGAACTAGATTATTACTGCTTATCATAGCATCTATCTCTTTAACACGTGTTGTCGGACGAGATGGCATGCATTTAACCTCGCGCACAAAATAGTTCGTGCCGTCGACTAGGGGAACCTCTGTGGAGCAAAGTGAGCCCACCCACAAGTCCAGCTAGCAAAATAGGCTAATACACACACTGCTGGACTGTAGTAGATACGGTCCGTACGTTTGTCTCGTGTCAAGTATTAAAAAATACATAGGACATTAGGGCTGGCTTTGTTTGTGACTGGGCTCGCTCGGTGAACGAATTTGCCCGCTTCACTGCTTGCTATTATATTGCTAGCTTGAATTGTGTGTGACTTGTTTATTTGCGTTTCAGGGAAAACATGACGTGAGAAATATATCTTTCAACCAGAAGATACCATCCGTGTGGCCGTTTGAAAAAGGCATGATTGAGTTTATCATTAAGAACCCAAATAACGTGTTGATAGGAAAAGTCCAATTAGTGGTGACGTTCAAACAAGACCTTCTCAGGCATAAAATATGATTTGTTTGGATTTTTATTTAAACTTATTAAAAGTAACTATCTAAAATGCAGTATTTTATTTAAACAAAAATTTGTATTCTTTAGGCTTGACCACTATCTCACCTGACATGTCATAGACTAAGAAAGATAGAACGTAATGTTTTAAATTATGTAATTTGAGTTTTTTTTTACTCTGTGTTTTAAGCTGCGAATAACAAATCAACCTGCCTAGCCTTTTCCCAACTAAGCTTACAGTCTAACTTGATGCAGGACAGTACTATAATATTTTACATGGGCGAACTGCCTATCTGAGCTACACAAGTCAGTAACTGGATAATACGATACCCCTTAGGTAAGACTGATGTTAGATTTTCAGATAATAGCGGATATCCAGTTAATTTAAATAGCCACTGTATAATTTGGCAGCTAATGTTTATAATTGAAAATAATCTTAAAATAAATAAATGAAAATGACTGATAGACGGACAAATACTCTTAAATAGTCATTACATACTCCATCCAACAAGTCATACTCCATTATGTTCCTTGAACATAATGGAGTATCGTTAGTAGCACTGCTATGTTATTATGAAGCTGGTTCTAAAAGAGACAAGTAGCTTATATTACTGAAAAGCTATTTTCACTTAGCTCAATTTTGTTTTTACAATGTTTTATTAGTTGAGAAAAATGAGGAGATATCTTTAGTCTAATATTTAATAAGTATTGTAAAACCATTGTTACAATTATTTTCTTAACCATAAAAATGAGAATCGGTAACAAATTATATTTTATATGAAGATAGGTCTCAAAATTAGGCGGCGCACATACGGCAAAATAACCACTTTAGGAGGTCAAAAATCAAAAATGTGAAATAATATGTGCATCTATGCCTACATATGTTTCTGACCTCAACCCTTAGCTAGAAATAAAATAGTATTGAAATTAAAATTTTGTATATTTTACTTAAGGTAGGTACACAAAATTATTAATCATACACCAATTATGTTATAAACAGTTACTTAGTAATTACTATCACGTCGTCATGATCATCCACTGTATTTTCGTCATTAATTTTTATATTTAATTCCAAGTGACTTGATCCACTCAGGACCTGAATATTAACCTGTGAAAAAAAGGGTCTAGTGTCACAATGTGTTGTTGTCTTGTTTGAGTTCCTGGAATTCACATTATTAGTAGTCAACAGACGTACAAGTGTAAATATTTAGGACAGAAAGCGATACTAAGTGAAACTTTTTTTGAAAGTCTAAAGTAATATATTTTTGTTTATGAAAAGTAGGAGTGGAATAAAATCGTCATTTATTATTTCATATAAAAAATAAAAATATTATTGATATACATACCTGTGAGTTCTATGTCCATAGTAAATATTTAAATTATTTTCGAGGTGAACGAAAATAACACGTTATAACGCTTTCGAGTTTCGAATGGAACTAGCCGTACACTGCACAACGCTTATCTATCAGTGTCTCGAATGCCTTTATTATAAAAATAACAAAGGATATTTATGGCCAGCACGATGGACCAAGTACTTGACTCGAAGAATACAAGCAATTTTAGGCCTTATATTAAAGAAGAAAATTTTATTTTTGACCGCCTGAAGTGGTCATTTTGCCGTATGTGCGGCGCCTGTATCTTGGGCATCGGAATCGGAGCAATATTTTGTAGTTTTGTATCAAAATGCTTACGTATTGATACGAAACAAGGCTTCCGCAGACCATCGGGATGCGACAATGCGGCAACACGTTTTCATAGTAATTTTTCAATGCTATGAAAGTGTCGCCACGAAAGTGTTGCTACGAAAATGTATCAATAAAAGTGTCGACATGCCGATTTGTCAACGATAAAAAATACATACTTGATCTTTGTAAAAATTACTATGGCGACGCATAAGGCGACTCTAAGTGCTATCGGAAAATAAATAGTATTTGATACCTGTCTTTTGTCTTAGCTATTGTATGGTTGCCAAACGAGGGTCTATACCAATAGAACTAAAATTTTAATTAAATTAACTCAAAGGAGAGAAGTATGCTGGATATAAGGAAAATACATAAAATAAAAATTGAAGAAACCAAGCTAACTGCGATGCACTTACACAAGCCTTGAGGCTAAAGTAGCATTTGACCGACCACACATCGCGCTATACCGATGGCAGATTGACTAAACAGACAACAAGATGGATAGAGCCAGCAGGCAAGAGGAAGGTGGGCAGGCCTTATGACATAACTGAAATAGCAGGCAGACTGGTTTATGTTAGGCCAAGAGAGAGAGTCGTGGCAGAAGATGGAGGAGTCCTTTACCCAAGGAGGGGTCCATATCTCAAAAATATAATATATATAATATCTGGTAAATAAGCAAACTACTAATAAACACTAACATCATTTGAAATGAACAAAAATAGAATATGAACAAAAACGTTCTTTTTTAATTGATTTTGGAATTTAAGGCGGTACCCCGAGCAAAACGCCGCGCAAGCCGTTTTTTGTGCTGTTTATAGGAGCTATCTACTCGTTATTTAAAAAGAAATATCAATTAATAAAAATACATTAAATTTCTACATAATATTGATTCTAAAATGGTAGATTTAGTTTTTTTTTAAATGTTGTATATATTTCACTAATCTACTTCCAAAAAAACATAAAAATGAGAAATAAATATTGTTATTATGCATCTCCTCGTAAAGTGTTCATTGATTATTTTTTGTACTAACACTAATGGATAGACAATTTAATAACGAACATTTTTGTAGAATTATTTTTTTCTAAAGACCAAAATTCGATTTTATAAAGATTTTATTCTAAAATCTGGGCGTATTCACTAATGTAATTCATGCGCCACCAGTGCCGCTAGACCAATAGGAACGCTCATAGCTTATGCCGATTTTTTGGTCAGGGTACCGTCTTAAGTATTTATTTAAAACTCAATACTTGGCAAAACAAACACTTATATTAATTACTGATCCTCTTTTACTTCCAAGATAAATTCAAAAACACATAAAGACGGGTTACCTTATATAGTTGGATGAGATCACATCATGACCTGTGTTTATCTTCAACGTACGTGCGATGACTCAATGTGGGGGCGTAAAAGATGACACGGATGTCTCCTGCTTTCCATTAAGAGACACTGTGCCTTCTTTTTAACGTTTTGTGTCGTGTTTTAATTGCTGATTAAGGACTGTGTCATATAGTGTTGTTTGATGGAGAACTTCCTATACCTATGTTAGTGTTTTGAATCATCTTGGAAATAAGTTCTTATATATTCTTAACGAGATAAGTTTTGCATTAGAAAAGCCTTCTTGAGGTGATAAGGTTGCTATTTTCTATATAGTTGGGCTCGCTAAGAACTTCAACGTCATCATATCAGCCGAAAGATATCCATTGCTGGACATAAGCCTCCCCTTAGCGGCGTCATATCGGTCGGTCCTGTGATTCTCGCATCCGGTGGATATGCTGCGATCTTATTTTAGCCTTGATACGAGCTATTTTCATTCAATTAGCAAAAAAACTAAAACGATAGAAAAAGACTTGTTTTTTACATAAAAACAAAAAGTAAAAGTGTTCTGGCATAAAAAGGCTTCAAAATAGATACGTATCATGTACATTAAAAGGCTAATAAAAATCTGTGAAAGAACTGAATCTGTTGAATCCCTTCAAGCAATATTGTCTTCTACAATTGAGGTTGAAATTTAAGGCGGTTCATAAAAATATAAATAATTCATTCAGATGTACAACGGCAGCTCGTGGCTAAATGATAAAAGCCGGACAGGTCGGCCACAAGGTTAAACAACACTAAGCGATGATCCTGGAAGTCGTTTGAACCTTCTTGACAGCCCTTTGACTACCAGTAAGGACTGTCAAAGATTTATAAATGTCAAAAAAAAATAGTTTGTTTCAAATAAACCTTAGAGGTACTTTTGAATTATCAAACAAAAAAAAAACGATGACTAGTTGCAAATTCGCAAGCGTCAGTAGGTCTCAATGGAGAAGAATTTGCAAGAAACTCCACTGATACTCTTGACAGCTTGACTTGGACCTTATCTTGCTTGCCGAGGTACGGAGGAATCATGCTATGTAAAGATGGTCACCCACCCATGGACCCACCTCGACAAGCGACAAGCTTAACCTAGAATATTGACCCGTGCCGCTGTTATTTCTAGCCACAAGCTCCTCCAGGATAAAGGAATTGGGCTACCAAATATAATAAAATTACGTATTTCAAATTCGACTATTTCTTCTGAAAATTTACGTGCTTAACCAGATAAAAATGAAACACACTCTTCAGTTCTTTTGTCAGCGTCTGCCAAACATTAAATCATTTAACAATTCCCACCACTACTTCTAATCTATAAACCCTGATTTAGATTATGTGTTGGTCTCGTCTCGTCGGTCTTAGTCAAGCATCTTGTGAAACAGACAAGTCAAACTACCTACCTTAAGGGCTGCCTGTCCATTTAAGCTGAGATATTAGCCGACACCCACTAAAATCACCAATATCTCAAATCAACCATAATGTTCCCACTATTGGTACACGGGCTTCCTCTCTGTGGGAGGGAATGGGTCATGAGCCCGTTGCGGGTTGGTGGAAATCACATGTCTTCAAATTTTGGGTTCTAGGACATGCCGGTTTCAATACGTCAAGTCCTTAACACTACTACGATGTGTTCCCTAAGGGTGCCCTAGTCGGCGGCACGAACTATTTTGTGGGCGGGTTTAAAATGCATGCTATCTCATCCGACAAAACGCGCTAAAGCAGAAGAGAGTGCTGTGATGAGCAGTTAGAAGCTAGTGCGCGTACGAATACACACTCCAAACGCTGTGATGATGATTTGGAACGAAAACGAGCGCGCGAAATTTTATAAAAAGACCTTTGGGAATACGGAATTGAAAAAAGTGGGAACGGATTATCTATTCATAATTTTCAAATATTTTGTATGGAAGACTGCCTAGACTAGGGTACCCTTAAAGTCAAAGCCCATTACCTCGAGTTGTTAACCCTGTTCCCGCTTTTATGTAGCTCCATCTAGATATGTCTTTCTGTTCTTTTAGATATGTCTTCTCTTCTCTTCTTCGTATGATCTTTTAGTTTCGGCGATACATGTACTTACGTGTTATGCTATTTCGACTCAGTATGTTAATTACGGGTTCAGAGGCGCTGTTTAGATCTTCAAAAGTGCAGGTGAATGGATATTTAGGATGTTCCAGCGAAGTAGTCATAATGGAACACCGCACTCGCATTTGATGTTCGATGGTTTGTTAATACCCCATTTCGTAAGATTGTTTCTTCAGCTTTTCCACGTCTCGATTACCATTATTCTCCATCTTCTCCTTTTTTCGCTCCACTCAAATGGACACGAAGCCTAACCCTAAACTATTCATAATGAAGTGGGCACCCGTCGCGGCGAGTCGTTGACGTAGGTCATTCCCTAATTTGATATTGAGCTATACAAACTTCAAAGACGAAATTAGACGATTAGAGAGCCGGGGCACTTGAATTCTAAATACGTAGCAAGAGACTTAATTATACATTGCTAATTATACGTTATACTTATCTGTGATACAGTTCCAAATTAGAATTTGTCGGGTGACTCTGCAAGGGAGTTTAAACCTTACTAAGTGAATGGTAAGATTGAAAATTATGTTGGGTGAGTTCTGTAAGTCCAGTCTGCGTACCTGAGATTGTTGTTGAACGAAGCAACTTATGATAATTGGAAGATTTCTAAATTGGAACACTGGGAGTGTGTTTTCATATATTTCGAAAGATCTCTGTCGTTTGTATATTTTCCATCATTATTGTTTTATTGATTACGATGTATCATCACGCCCGTATTCCCCAAAGGATAAAGCAGGGATGCAAGTGCTTATGGTACGAGTATAACCATATTTCGCCAGTAATGTTTAATTTCCATAGAGGACTAGCCTATTGCCGTCAATCGGGTAGACACCAGACTACTACTGAGAAATGCCACAAATGGTAAAATCTCATAACATTTTTACCAACCCGGATTCGAACATAGGACCTCAAGTTCACCCGTACTGCTTGCAACCACAAGGTCGACGAGGCGGTAGAATTCTATTGACAACTAGCCACCCGCAGGCTTATTACGTAAGAAACAGCAATCAGCAATCATCGCGAGATCAAACGCTTTATGTCATAAAAGTCGGCATTACCTTCAGTGTAGATATGGTAGGTCCTACACAATTATTTGCTAATTGCTCGCTGTCTGTCAAAGTCACTTATTTCTAAAAAAAACTCCGAAATCTCTAAAACTTCGGCGCAAAAATCGCTATCGTATTTAACCCCCACGGGAAAAGAGGGGTGTTGCTGTGTAATCCGTGTATATGTCTAGCTCCTAAACGGATGAACCGATGTTGATTTAGTTTATTTTTGTTTGAAAGGTGACTTTGTCGAGAGTGTTCTTAGCTATGTTTGATTAAAATCGGTTCAGCCATTCAAAAATTACCCGCATTTTACTCTTTGAATCTGGGATTTTTCGCAAGGCGATGTCATAATTACGTGTTTGATAGATTGTCCATTGAAGCGTGTCTACTACTATGTATTTTATATGTAGTTGAAAAAGCATGAAATTAAAATTAAATTTAAAAAACCCCGAAACCAAAACTTTAAAAAAATAAGCCTCTTACTCGCGTTGGGGAACCACCAAAGCTTACAGCAGTTTATTTTATTTACTTAGCGGTTCCCTGACGCGAGTACAAGGCTTTTTTTTTGGATGTGCACTTGCAAGATTCCTAATAAGTCTGCCTGCCCAGTTTCGCACGGGACTAATGATACGAACAAACCTTCCTCGATTATTTCTCTTTCTATTTTGAAAACTGCATCAAAATGCGTTGCGTGATCTAAGCGGATTTAAACAAACAGAGACAGACAACAAATTTATTTTAAATACTTTTTAGATTAGAAGATAAATAATAGACATTGATACAAAATCTTGATTAATTGGAGCATAATGTAACACTAATCTTGATAGGCAAGATAAATAATTCCAGGCGTAATAAACAGGCTTTTCTGCCAATATAATTACTGGAGCATAAATCCTAAATTATTTCTAGTTGAATAACATTGAATAAAAATGTCTGGCCCATTGTTATTACTTTTAGATATAATTACGAACATTCATTGAATTCATAAAAATAATCATAAACGCATGTCGAACAGTTCATTGTTATTTAGAATATGTTAAGTATATTATTCTAATATACCTAAGTACTTTGATCTAAACAATGTCTACTGCGCACTTTCATCATCTTCCTGCTCTTGTACCATGTTACTTGGGGTCGGCGCAACACGTCTTCTTCTTCCATACCATCCTGTCTCCTGTCACTCCATCTCTGACGCCCTTTTCTTTCATATCACTCCTCACACAGTCTATCCATCTTTTCTTTGGCCGTTCCCTCCCTCTCCATCCATCCACATCTATATTCATAACTCTTTTAGTAACATGCGTATCATCCCTCATCTTTACATGACCATACCAGGACAAACGGTTTCCTTTCAACTTTTCTGTCACTGGCGCCACTTTCAAACTGCCTCTAATATACTCATTTCTCACTTTATCCATTCTCGTCTCTCTGCACATCCATCTCAACATTCTCATCTCTGCTACATGCAATCTCTTTTCATCAATCTTTTTCACAGCCCAACATTCTGATCCACACAGTACGACAGGTCTTATCATGGACTTGTAAATCCTCTTTAACTTAAGGGGCATCCGTGGGTCGCAAGTTGTTCCAGTGACCTGTCGCCATTTCGTCCATACCGAGTTGATCCTGTGCGTTACGTCTCGGTCTACCTCGCCATCCCCTTGGACAAGCGACCCTAGGTAACGGAAGTCGGAGCACTTTATTAAAATTATTCATCTACAGAGTTTTTCGCTGATAATAGTCAAATTCATCTACGGTACCCTGGGTTGTCAGCCATAATATGTATGTACAGCTAAGTTACATTTAAAATGATAAACTGTTTTTAAGTTCAATTTGACACCCGAAACTGATTGAAGATCGAGCGGTGAATGAGTCTTTTTGATTCACCCAACAACGATGCTATGCAACTATCGACTAAACGCTTACTCAAATGTGTGATGTTAAAACTGACGGAAAAAGAGGGGTGTTTTATGTTTGACGTGTGTACCAGTGTGTTTGTGTATCTGTCTGTGGCATCATAGCTTCTAAACTGATGAACCGACTTTGATTTTGTTTTTTTCGTTTGAAAGGTTACTATATCGAGAGTGTTATTAGCTAGATTTGAAGAGAATCGGTTCAGCTGTGCTAAAGTTATGGGCGTTTTACTGTTTGAATCGGGGTGTTTTCGCTACGCAAGATATCGTGTCATAAAAACGTGTTCAATAAATTTTCGAACACAGGACCTCATGGCTTAGCTGTAGAACTTGTATCGACTAGACGAACGAGATAATAATATTAATAAATCGGTATTATTAAGACTTGTTTTAATAAAAAAGTGTTATAATCATTTAATAGCATCATTTGTATGGCCATGACGCGGGCGTTTCAATAAGGAAATGTGTCTGAGACAACTTTGCATATAAAGACGTACTACCGTTTTTGGGAGCCATTATCGCAAAAATAGCTGTTGTTTTGGTACTTTTAAGGTATATTTATGAAGGTAAGTTTACAATGACGTTAGGTATGTTAGCGGTTGTCAAAATGTTAGGGATCTGCAAAACTTTTTATTTTTAGTTAATTTGCATGACCTTTTTCTCCGGCCATATTAGGGCTCGTTTCCAATCAAGTCGGATGCAGATGAGCACCAGTATTTTACATAGAGCGACTGCCTATCTGGACTCCACAACACAGTAACTGGATAACACAATACTTCTTGGCAAGACAGGTGTAATTTTTTACCCGACTGCCGGAGGGTTGTATGTATGTATGTTTATTCATATGTGGCGCTCTAGAGACTAAACGCGTGGGCCAATTTTGACGATTCTTACGTCAATCGATTCGTCTTAACCTTGCGAGTCCCACTAAAGACATGACAGTAATCAAAGTTCAATACAGCGACAACCAGACACCATATTATAAAATTAAAAAAAAAAGTCGCTAATTTAAAATCATCTTTAGGTTCTTTTTACCATATTTCATTTTAAATAACAGTTTAGGAAATATAACGATTTAAAATTGGTTAAAACCACTCTCGCTAATTACCTCATATCTTGCAAACCACTTGACGGATTTATGAAATTACGACATCGTTAGATACGTCTTGACCCCAAGGTGTTCGATAAGTGACGTAAAAAAAAACATGAGGAGTTTTGGCCCATATTGGGGGTACCCATTTTTTTCATTCAAACCCATCGACAGAGGTATAAAAATAAAGGGTTTTTAGTGGTAATTACAAAAATATATACCACTTATATGTTTAAATGTAATTCGAAAAAAATGATAACGAAATATAATTAGCATTATATAATCAAGTCTCTTTCTAAGTATTCAGAATTCAACTGTCCCGCCTATCTAATCGTCTAATTTCGTCTTTGAAGTTTGTATAGCTCAATATCAAATTAGGGAACGACCTACGTCAACGACTCGCCGCGACGGGTGCCCACTTCATTATGAAGAGTATGGGGTGAGGCTCAGTGTCCATTAGAGTGAAGCGAGAAAATTAGAAGAGGAAATATCAGAGATCAAGAACCATATGCGCGAGACGTATAGTGGGCCGCTGCAGACATAATGGGGTATTGACGATCCAACACCCAATGTGAGTGCGGTGTGCCATTATGACTGCTTTGCTGGAGTGTGAAAAATGTTTGTTAACTCCACCTTGGATGATTTGAACAACTGCAACACCACCGAAACTACAAAAACGTAATTTAGGTACGAGGGGAAGTCCCAAAGTTCGCGGAATTGTCTTAAAATACATCTAATTTTTAAGGAAAATCTGCTGCTAACTTTTTGACTTCCCTGTGCAGCTGGGCCCAAACATTATAGTAGGTAGATAAACATACATAAATGTACCAAAAGCGATACAAGCGAGAAAACTTATTACCACTCAATGTAACGGGTTCCATGTTAGAGAGCATGTAGTATTGTCTAAATTCCTTGACGTATTGAAACCGGCGTGGCAACCAAAAATTTGAAGACATTTAACAACCACCAATCCGCACCAGGCCCACAGCCCTTTCCTCTTCCAGAGAGGAGACCGGTGTCCCAGCAGTGTGTATAGGTTGATTTGATGTAAGTTTACTGGCTGCCTATTGGCTAATATTTAATAGCTCAGCATATATCCGCTTAAATGGACAGGCAGCCTTAAGATTGTTTGACTTGTCCGTTACACAAATTGCTTGAGTAAATTAAATTAAATTATCTTTATTTCAGACGAAAGTCCATATTTTTTACAGATATAGCGTTAGTAGGGTAAGAACGACGAGACGAGGCCTTAAATGCATAATCCAAATTAGGGTCTATAGATCAGGAGTTAGTGGTAAGAATTGTTTAATGATTATTTTTAATAACAGACTCGTTTGAGTAATATCTCACCTGATGGTAAGCGATGGTCGACGGTGAAGCACGCTTGCCTAGAAGTAACCTATTTACTTTTGTTTGGCAGACGTGTGTTCCCTTGTGATGTTAAAACACTTTTTACGCGCGCGAAGTCAATGAAAGACAATGAAAATGTAATTACATAATCATATCGAAACTCATATCTGCTTATGGATATTAGGATTAATCATGATGTAGGCGGCTATTTTCCGTAATAAGTATGTATTGTTTGCTTTGATTGACACTGATAATATCAGTATAAAATAATATTATTATTTTGATGCACAGTTATTACCACTATTAAAATCTATTTTTTAAACCATACGTCGTCGGTCGGTTTCGGTTTTCCGGTCGGTAACTAGCTTGTGGACGTCAGCCAACAGTCAGTTGCCATTTAAAATAGCTAACATTCTGCTGCATCCGGTCATTCTAGAAGCCGACCCCAACATACTCGTATTTGGTCAAAGACTAGGCAAACATGACTTTGCGTTTATGGTTAGTAAATAAAAAAATATTTAGGTAGAGATGAGTTGTCGCGGCAATTATAAGAATCTTCCACTGAACGTATTCTCCCATAATTTACAAAAATATCGACACTGTTAAACGATTGTTTAGTACATTCTATATTCAAATTTCTATTCATAATTCGAATTAAGAATGTGCTAAACCAAGTGCTAAGTGTTCGTCGAGCCATTAATTTACATTTGACGAAAACGGTTTACTAATGATAAGCATAAAATATACTCCCATAATTAACATTGGCTTAATTAAATTCAGCATAATGATCACTACGCATAAATTTACTAGGCATATTTTTTTTGTCATAATGTATATTGCCATAAATACTGTTGGCATAATAATAATGATGCATAATTTTATAAAGCATAATGTTATTAACGCATAATGATATTTACACATAATTTTCTTTGGATTTATTACAAACATATTTGCAACTCAAGGGTGGCCTAATGATCTACCCCGTCGCACCTTAACCTAATTCAATTGAATTATATCAAATATATTTAATTTAATTAAATAAAAATATTATCAAAATATCGAAATACCGAATATCGAATGTCCTAAATATCGATATAAAAACATAGGTTTATATAACTAGCTGTCCCGGCAAACTTTGTTTTGCCATAAAAAGACCAAACATTTATCTACCCTATCCTACCCTACCCTACCCTACCCGACCCTACACTCCCCTACACTACCCTACCCTACCCTACCCTAACCTACCCGACCCTACACTACCCTACACTTCCCTACCCTACACTACCCTACCCTACACTACACTACCCTATCCTACCCTACCCTACCTATAAATCTTACGGAGTCCGAGACCTTTCCAACGAATGCAAAACCTTGGAAATCGGTTCGTGCGTTCTGGAGTTATAGCGTCAGGAAGAAACCCGACTTATTTTTATACCAGGCCCCTCAGAAAGTATTGCGAAAAAAAGTTTTTATATATGGGAGACTGGCCAGTTATAATGTTTTTCGAAAATATGATTATTTATAAGTAAAAATAAGTAAGTTCCAATTTCAAAATTTCCCTCCACATTTTTTGCGAGTTAATTCAAAGTATTGTGTCTCACTGAAATATGGATCTGCGCCGGGAACATTTTAGAGCTATGATTTTATACGATTTCAAGTGTCGCCTGAAACCGGATGAATCGTACGATAGACTTCAAATGGCATTCATGGATGAAGGCCCTTCCAAGGCAACCGTGTATCGTTGGTATAACGAATTCAAGCGCGGTCGACCAACTTTGGGGGATGACGAAAGAAGCGGTCGCCCTTTGACGGCTGTTACCGAAGAAAACGTGCTAGCAGTGAAAAATTTAATCCAAGATAATAGGCGAATTACATATCAGGAGATTCAACACATATTGAAGATTGGATCGGGAAGCGTTCACGAGATTCTACACAGCCATCTTCGCGTGAGGAGGATAGTATCACGCTGGGTGCCGCACAACCTCACCGATGCTCAGAAGCAGGCCCGGGTGGAATGGTGCCGTGATATGCTTAACAAATTTGAAGCAGGCTCGTCTCGGCGTGTTTACGACATCGTTACAGGTGATGAGTCCTGGATTTATCAATACGACCCAGAAACCAAGCGCCAGTCGACTGTTTGGGTGTTTCAAAATGAGCCAACGCCTACCAAAGTGAAGCGATCTAGAAGCGGGGGTAAGATTTTGATCGCTAGCTTTTTTAATTTGACTGGCCACTTGGTATCAATTCCCTTACGGGATCAAAGAAGCATTAATGCCGAATGGTATACTACCAAATGTTTGCCAGAAGTTTTCTCTGTTATAAGCAACAAGCGACCAAACACAGGGCTCCGCGGGCTACTGCTCCACCACGACAATGCACCTGCGCACACCGCACTCAAAACGAGGGACTTCCTGGACAGCACGCCAGTCAAACTCCTGGGTCACCCTCCTTACAGCCCTGATCTAGCACCGTGTGACTTCTTTTTATTCCCAAAAATAAAAAATCAGCTCAAAGGGATACAATTTTCGTCGCCGGAAGATGCGCTGGCTGCGTTCGAGCAGGCTGTAAACGAGGTGTCTGCGGCGGACTGGAAAAAGTGTTTTGAAAACTGGTTTAGGCGCATGAATCTTTGTATAGAGGCTGGTGGAAAGTACTTTGAAAAGATTTAATAAAAATATATGTACGTATAGAACAATTTTTTTTAGTTTCGCAAAACTTTCTGAGTGTCCCACGTATAGTAGATTAAAAATATCAAATAGTCTATATCAAAAATAAATATCGATATATTAACAAGTAAAATTTCAAAATTTAGTCCTTTACTCCCGACACATTTATCTTGCGACAAGTAAATTTTCAAAATTTAAAAAACCCCCGACACATTTATCTTGCGAAAACACCCCGATTCGAACAGTAAAACGCCCATAACTTTTGAACGGCTGAACCGATTTTATTTAAACATAGCTAAGAACACTCTCAACAAAATGACCTTTCAAAAAAAAAAAACGAAATCAAAATCGGTTCATCCGTTTAGGCTCAATGATGCCACAGACAGACACACAGATACACAGCAACACACGTGAAACTTATAACACCCCTCTTTTTCCGGCGGGGGTTAAAAAAAGGATAATTGCAGAAACTTGTACACTTTTATAGTAAATCTTACTTAGGTCCCTATGTCTTTTTAAGTAAAAAATCTACCTGTGCTAGGAAGACCTGCTCTTCAATGGCAAATTATGAAATAGTAAAAGTGATGTACAAAATGAAAAGACAATTAAAAAATTACAAACAAAATCTCAAATTAAACAAGATGAGACTTAAACTATAACTAAAAATACAAAGAGACTTTGAGAATATATCCTAAAATAATGTGTGTGAGTGTGAGTATGCGTGTGAGTGTGTGCGTGCGTGTGGGTTTTTTTCAACTCATATTGACGATGCCTGCAGCAACAATTCAATGTCATTCATAGGTCTTCAATTTTAGCCATTGAACTAATGCCTTTTTATAGTTTTTAGTAGTCATACGATAGATGTTTATTATTTTGTTATATAGGGTAGCTAGTAGGTTGTTCCGTATGGTGTCGGACGTAAAGAATCTCACCATCCCATATCTTCCCGTGGGTGTCGTAAGAGGCGACTAAGGGATACACCAGAGAATGGGCAGCAGCGTTCTCTGTGCTCTTCAACAACAAACTGCGATCGCCAACCCGCCTGCCAAGCGTGGCGATTAAGGCAAACCCCCCCAAACCAAATGAATAGCACAAAGAAAAAACGGCCCCGAGTACCCCCGGCAGCCCGTCTACCCTCGACTACGGTAGCGGTCGAGACGATGGCGTGGCAAGGGGTGCGAAGAATCCCCGGAGTGAACCCGGCTACCCCAATAAACACCGACGACTGGCCCTGGCAACATACAACACGCGAACACTCCGGACCGACGAGAAGATAGCCGAACTCGAGGAAGAATTGAGCAGGTTGCGATGGAGTATTATAGGGTTATCTGAAGTCCGAAGAGAGGGGGAGGACTCGATAATCCTCAAATCCGGTAACCTGCTCTATTTCCGAGAGGGTGACCGGCAGTCCCAGGGTGGTGTCGGGTTTATCGTCCACAAGTCCCTTGTGAACAACGTGGTGAAGATCGAGAGTGTGTCGACCAGGGTGGCGTACCTTATACTCAGAATATCCTCGAGATATTCGCTGAAGGTCATATAGGTCTACGCACCGACCTCGGCACACCCCGACGACGAGGTAGAGACCATGTATGAGGATATCTCTATAGCCATGCATGGTTGCAAAACTCACTTCACCGTTGTCATGGGGGACTTCAACGCAAAACTGGGCAAACGAGACGAGGATGAGCTGCAAGTGGGGCAATTTGGAGTTGGACGTCGGAACCACCGGGGTCACCTACTGGCCAGTTTTATGGAGAAGGAGGGCCTCTACAAGATGAACTCCTTCTTCAGAAAGCGTGATCATAGGAAGTGGACCTGGCAAAGCCCCGATGGTGCAACAAAAAACGAGATCGACTTCATCATGTCAACCAAGAAGCAAATGTTCAAAGATGTCTCTGTGATCAATTCGGTGAAAACCGGGAGCGATCACCGAATGGTAAGAGGCACATTGAACATTAATATCAAGCTTGAAAGGTCTCGACTGATGAAGTCAACGCTCCATCCAGCACAGATCCAGATCCAAAACCCCGAGAGCTTTCAGCTCGAACTCCAGAATCGTTTTGAGTGCCTAGGGAGCTCCGTGGACGAATACAGCGACGGATTCGTGGAAGCTGTCCATACGGTCGGGTCTAAGTTTTTCAAGACCCGCCGTACAGATATAAACAAAAAGATCTCTGATCCTACTCTCAAGCTTATGAAGGAGAGGCGTGAGATGATCCTGCAGTCTTCAGACGATGCGTTGAAATACCGGCAGCTTAATAGACGGATCTCAAAGTCCTTGAAAAGCGACCTCCGCCGCTATAATACTGAGCGTATTAAAGACGCAATTGAGCGGAATGAGGGCTCCAAGGTCTTTGCAAGAGATCTGTCTATTGGGCAGAGCCAGCTCACGAAACTGAAGACCGACGATGGCAGGATCATATCCGCCAAACCGGAGCTTCTGAGGGAGATCGAGAAATTCTATGGGCAGTTGTACACGTCAACCAGTAAACCCGTCGCGAATCTAGTAAAAGACCCTAGAGCTAGATTGACGTCAGCCTGTACGAGATTAAGATGGCTCTTAAACAGTTTAAGAACAACAAGGCACCGGGTGATGACGGCATTACGGCCGAACTCCTGAAGGCGGGTGAAAAACCAATACTTAAGGCCCTTCAGAAACTGTTTGGTGCCGTCATACTCGAGGGGAAAACGCCACAGGCATGGTGCAGGGGTGTGGTGGTACTCTTTTTCAAGAAGGGTGACAATGCCCTGTTGAAGAACTATAGGCCCATCTCACTTCTTAGCCATGTCTACAAGCTGTTTTCAAGAGTCATCACGAATCGTCTCGCGCGCAGGTTCGACGATTTCCAGCCTCCCGAACAAGCCGGATTCCGAAAAGGCTTTAGCACCGTGGACCACATACATACGCTGCGGCAGGTTATACAGAAGACCGAAGAGTATAACCTGCCTCTCTGTTTAGCGTTTGTGGACTACGAGAAAGCCTTCGATTCAATCGAGACTTGGGCTGTACTGCAGTCTCTCCAACGGTGCCAAATCGACTACCGGTACATCGAGGTGTTGAAGTGTTTGTACAAAAACGCCACCATGTCAGTCCGACTTCAGGATCAGGCCTCGGAACCTATCTTTCTGCAGCGAGGTGTGAGACAGGGAGACGTCATATCTCCGAAACTGTTCACCGCTGCACTGGAGGATGTCTTCAAGGTTCTGGACTGGAGAGGGCTAGGCATCAACGTCAATGGCGGGTACATCACTCACCTTCGGTTTGCCGACGATATAGTGGTCATGGCTGAGACCATGGAGGACCTCAGTATAATGCTCGATGACCTCAGTAGAGCTTCCAAAAGAGTGGGTCTTAAAATGAACATGGACAAAACCAAGGTTATGTTGAATGCCCATGTAACACCCACTCCTATCAAGGTTGGAGACTCTACACTCGAAGTTGTGGAAGATTATGTCTACCTGGGACAAATGATCCAGTTGGGTAGGGCCAACTTCGAGAAAGAGGTCAACCGTCGAATTCGACTCGGCTGGGCAGCGTTCGGGAAATTGCGCGGTGTCTTCTCGTCCAACTTACCACAGTGTCTCAAGACGAAGGTCTATGACCAGTGTGTGTTGCCAGTGATGACCTATGGCTCTGAGACGTGGTCGCTCACAATGGGCCTCATCAGAAAGCTTACAGTCACGCAAAGGGCAATGGAGAGGGCTATGCTCGGAGATTCCTTGCGTGATCGAATCAGAAATGTAGAGATCCGCAAGAGAACCAGGGTTACCGACATAGCCCGAAGAATTGCCAAACTTAAGTGGCAGTGGGCAGGGCATATTGCTCGCAGAACGGATGGCCGATGGGGCAGAAAAGTTCTGGAGTGGCGACCGCGAACCGGAAGACGATGCGTTGGAAGGCCTCCCACCAGGTGGACCGATGACCTGGTGAAGGTTGCGGGGATTCGCTGGATGCGGGACGCACGGGACCGGTCAATGTGGCGACGCTTGGGGGAGGCCTATGTGCAGCAGTGGACGTCTTTCGGCTGATATGATGATGATGATGATGATGATGATAGGGTAGCAGAATTTTTATTAAGGCGCCGACTCCCTTGAGTAGCTGATTTTAAAATGAGAATCACCTCTAAACGGCTAGTCGTAATTTATTGGAAAAAATATATGTTATATTAGACCATTTTCTTAATAATTTCATCTAAGCGAATTTTGAGTTTTATTCGTATAACATAGTGTAAATAATTTGTAAAGTTATGTCTAAAATGGACAAAAACACGCCAATCACACCAAAACCGCTGGGCGTATTTTAATGAAATTGACACCATATCAAAGACAATTTAATTATCTACATTTTGATCTGAAGCTTTTTTTTTAAAGTCAAAGAATAATAAGGATAGTACAAAAAACTACTAAATATCGGGTCGCGCGGGCGTGAAACGAGTGCGCGTTTTGTTCCCTCAAGGTCGTTGGCGTTAGTCGTCGTCTTAAATTTTGGTTTTGGCATGTGCAGTTTTAACAAATTTTACTGGTGCAACACTGTATTTTCGTCTTCTTTCCTGGTCGTGAAGGCTCCTGGTGGTGGTGGTGATGGTTGTGCACTTTGAAGTTGCTTTTGCAACTTCTTCGGCGCTGCGGGAAGTGCATCCACTTCGCCCTTACTTAACAAGCTTCACTATTGTATTCGTCCATGAAGTATTGCATTTTATTGTCTATGGTTGCTTCTTAATAATTATGAAATTTTATAGGCGGGCTTTTATCAAATGTAAAATGAATGGCTGGACGGTTTTTTATGTAAATCATTAAATAAGCATTTGAAATTAACAGCTCAGAGAACTACCTGACTGATCAAGTGTGTGTTTATTTACTTGAGGTACTTTTTAAGTTTTTTTTAGTTTTAATTTTATATTTTATGAGTAATGGTTTATTAATAAAATATTATAGAACACCCGACATCTTGATGTCAAAAAGGCGGGTGTACCTTAATTTCACAATAATTTCGGTAATAAAATAGTATATTTTAAATATTTTTTTTTGGTAATTGGTATAATTTAATTCGGTATGTTACACCCGCCATTTTGACTCTCACTTATAAATATCTCAGAGTCTACACATACACAAAACAGTTTAGCTTTCAAATCAAGAACACTATCAAGTAACACAAATTTTCTCACATAATATCAGTGACTACAGGTGCAAACTATAACCCACAGGGAAAGAGACCCTCCGATCATGTCACCAATTATTGATGAGCCCTCTGAATATACCTATAGCGTATAACCAAGGGTATGTTTTTGAAGTTTCTCAAAGGTCAGTGTACATTGGTGGTAAGTTGCAGTAATATGGCTGCCGAGGGAAATAACCCAGGCTTGTGACCGAGGGATGTGCCGCGTAAGATAGTTCCTAACTATACAAACTGCTACTTTCGACATTAATTTTGATTTCGTTGCTGTTTACAGTTTTTGGTGTTATTTATTAGGGTTGGAGGTTTATCAAGTATGTAAAAAGAATGTATTGGTAAATAGTTTTCCTTATTCTTTATTGTACACAAAATATAATAACATACTGAGATATATTGAGCAGACGACATTGCCTTCACGGTTAGAAGTTAGGTTCAGTTAAACTGTGTGCTGAGACTGTTTCAAGATTCATTCATACTACTAATACATTCTAAAAAACTATAGGCTCATGAATTCCATGACCTCATCCCACCGGCCCCCTTCTACCATCAGACTTCTAGACGCACTGCAAGTTACCATCATAACCTAGTTGCTTTTCGACCAATTCGCACCAAGCGCTTCCAAACATCTTTCATAATGCGCACAGCGAAAGACTGTAACTCACTGCCTGCGTCAGTGTTTTCGAACGTATTCAACCCGAATCTCTTCAAAATTGTTTGAGTTTGAGTGAAAAGGCTTCTTCTGGGTAAGCTCATCCCATCGTCGACTTTGTCCCTATCACCTCTGACCTTTTTTTTTTGACTATGTTCAAGAGCAAACGCCGTTAAATTTAAAAAAAATACGTTATGCTTGTGAAGTGTATATTCATCAAGTAAAAAGTGGTAAAACTTGGCATCAGAATAATAATATGTAGTACATAATTTAATTGGCATGGCCTTCGTATGTGAAGCACAGGTCCGAATCAAACCTAATGGCAGCTCGGAACACACCGCGCGGTGGCAAATTCACGTGTGTGCACTGCGCAGCGTAAAACTAACTTCATAGACTAATTAACTTTTAGTTATTGACATACCTACGTTATTGCCCACAATTTTCTATTAATAATTATTCAGATATAGCCATTAGCCATGGAAAACCAGTCTTCAATAGTGCATTATTAACTTTATTAGCACGAGCAATTTCTCGCTGCGCTGCCTGTATAAAGCTCCCTACAGACTTGACTCGCCTTTTACTTTAAACGTGATTTCCAAAAAAAAAATCGGTATAATCAGATGAAAAACGCTAGTTACGTCGGCACGGTTTCTTTGTATGGGATGAGGCATCTGAATGCTAATATTATATTAATTGTGTCCAGAACAAAGGAGACAAAAAAAGTGATACTCTATCAGCAATATGAATTATTTAAAAGTCTAGGCAGGCCTCCGTCACTCCATGTACTTGCGCGCTATAATTACCTACCGCCCGACCTAGCGGTCTCGGGCCGTTAGCGGACCAAATTCAGTGCGGTTTTCGCAAGCGGAGCGCACGCACGCTGTTCAATTTTAATAGTTCCATTCGTTCGTACGCGTACCTACGATGCCGTCTGGTGCCTTATGTGCTGTAGATGGGTGCAAATCAAGTAAAAGAAGGGATAAACACCTAACATTTTTCCATTTACCTGTCAATGACGAAAGGTAAGTATTACTATTTTTTGTCGTTTAAAAATTATTTTTATTATGTAGGTATTAAGCATTAGCTTGCCTTTCAGACACAGATTTACATATTTTTGTTACATAGAAACGTTATACTTATCATAAACACTATTTTAACAACGTTTAAAACGCTATTTTTATTAGAATAAAATTGTGATAATATTTGACGGACAGTCGCAAAAATACCTACCTACGAAACTTCCAACACAAGTTGCTTTTTTTTTTTAGCGTGGAGAAATGCTCATGCATACTGCGCTACCACGGGAAGATAGCGCAGTTATGTGGGACTCTAACCCTCATCACCGGCGCACCAGAACACACAGTACGCCGTGACCACCCCGGGGACCAAACCAGAACATGGGTACCAGACAACCCCGTGTATGGAACCCTTGGTCCCCCTGTGATGGGTCAGGACAGTGGCCCCGCCACCTACCACTTTTCGGCCGCAGTGGATAGGGAGAGCGGCCAGCGCTATACCGACACTCCTCCTCCCCTGCGGCCCCACCGCGTCCGCCATCAAACGGTGGCGACCCCGTGCAGGCCGCGGAGGGTAGGGCGAGCGGCGCACCGTAATACCGGCACTCCTCTCCCGCCGCGGCCTCCGACCCTCAGCCGCGATGCCTTCCATACCACATCGCGGCCCGCCTCAGTTGCGATGTCGCCTGGGCAACACCGCAACGTACATGTTGGCCGCTACGTCATCGGCTTATCGGCAAAAGCCCTGACGAGCGGCCCCTCCTCGGGTTCCTCTTGGCTTCACCGTGGTTGTCCAAGCCACGGCTACTGAGCCCCCCCGCCTCGACAATGCGGGAACCCAACGGGGGGGCGGCGCTGCGACCTGTCTCAACAAAACGATGGATGTTTGAGACCACAGAGACATGCAGATAGCTCGCGCCGCAGTACACCTTCGCTTTTGAATTTTAGTGGTGAAACTGATTACCGCCTCGACTTGCCAACTGATAACGCCTTAACATATATATCGGGTTATTTACTTTTTAAATGTAGCAATAAGCATACCTGTCCTGACTTTGTTGCTGAATTACAGAACATTCCCGATTTAAATGAATATACGAATAGATTGCATATCCATTTTAAAGCATTCAACAAAACATCGTCTTTTTACGGAAAGTTAAAAGTGCCAACAGATGCGTTTCATAATTATGTAAGAGTACTTGAGACTATTTTTATTCATAATTTTGAAAAAAATATGAAACAAAGGCCGGGAATTTTAATTGACATACATTTTGATTCTCCCTGCCCTTGTTTTCCAAAACAATATCTCATAAAACTTTTTATTATATTCAGGCTTTTTTCTACACTAAAATTTAACAACCGAGAATTTAGAAAGGGTAAAAAATTTATAAAAAATTATATAAAAATAAAACACATGTAACTTTTAAAGATTTTATTATTTTACCTACACATTGACGTCTATAATTATGTTTTATCTAGATGTATTGCACAATCAGCACCAATTTATAAAAAATATATTTTATAAACGATACAATTTTAAACTGCCACATATAAGTCAGAACATATTCACAGTTCTCAATAACATAGACACAAAAAGTTGTTTTTTTTTTTAATAATCAATAGGCTCGCGTTTGACCACTATCTCACCTGATGGTAAGTGATGATGTGGTCGACGGTGGAGCACGCTTGCCTAGAAATAACCTATTCACTCTTGACATAAAGACCCCTAGAATTTTATCGAAGAGGCAGCCCTGCGATTGCTGTGGGATCGCGCGGTGCGAAGCAATCATAACTGTACGCTTGAGCATTTAGGCACATTTTAGCAAGCAGTGTTTGCTGACGCAACGGAGTAGGCTATTAAAGCAATAGGTATTGGACATTTTCTACTGAGTGAAGGATCTGTTACGTAGTAACTATTAAGTAATCTGTGGTCTAGGAGTTTTTGGCGGGTTTTTGTCGAGTGAAGTTCAGTGGCTGTTAATATTATTTGCAAATTGATCCTAGTGGATATTGTGACATATTATTGGTGTAGTTTTGTGTCTCAACTGTCTACGCAACTGGAAAAATTGTGAAATCATTGGCAGAAGCGATCTCGGGATAGTGGAGCGGAGTATTTTATTGTAGTATTGACTGCCTCTGCAAAGCTTACTGGGAAGACTGACTCGTCGATACAATTTGCTGCCAAATACTCCAAAAACATTAGAATCTAAGAAAAAAATATATACCAGAATCTCATGGCATTTATAAATTTTTTTAATAGTGATTTTCATATGGCAATGTCAATTGTCACCTGTCAAATCAAAGTACTTGATGTGTCAACCGCTGCTGATTTTTTTTTGATATTAGCTTAAAATTTGTTATTTTTGTGAAAATTTCGAAAAACCCACTTCGATCTCAAGCGAGACATATTGTTTTGAATGTGTATCATAAAATAAGGGAAGAATAAGGCGTAAATCAAACACAATCTTTGATTTTAAAGTGCGTCGTAGTCGGGTAAGTTGGACTGACTTGTTTTGATACTTTTAGTTTATTTTATATTTTTCTTACTTAATTTTTATTTCTTTCCATTACTATTATATGGTTAATACACAGGACACATCGAATGATGGCCGAAAGGAAATGGCAACAGTAATATAACTGTTACTAATTCTTCGACAAGAAATTGATTTTAACGGAGATTGAGAATCTTTGACGTAAGAAAAATATTAAGTAATAATCCACTCCCAGCAGTGGGACGTGTATATAGACGGGAGTTTTTGGCGGGATTTTGTCGAGTGATGTTCAGTGGCTGTTAATATTATTTGCAAATTGATTCCTAGTGGATATTGTGTGTGATATATTATTCGTGTAATTTTGTGTCTCAACTGTCTACGCAACTGTACAATTTGTAAAATCATTGTGAGAAGCGATCTCGGGATAGTGGAGCGGAGTATTTTATTTATTGTATTTTGTTATTTGTTTATTTTTTGTTTGTGTTTGTTGTGTTTTTTTTTTTATTGTAGTTTGACTGCCTCTGCAAAGCTTACTGGGAAGACTGAATCGATACAATTTGCTGCCAAACACTCCAAAAAACATTGGAATCTGTTACATCCGCATTCTAATGCGTACTAAAGAATAAATATAAGATCCAAAACTCTTTCCAAAGACGTGGATAAAAGGTCCTAGCTACCAGTCCATAAAACATACATAAAAAAGTATATATAGACTGATGATGATGAATGACTTTAAGTAACATGATACATTTTATTATTTTTTACAGACTTTATACATAAAGAGATTGGTTTTGAATATGTTAAATGCCAATGAAAAAGAACCATTTTGATGGAAAGAGATAACATAAAACTAGAAAGATACAAGTTTTTAAAATACCAGTGGAGTTCATGGAATCGTATTCTAGTTTTCTAGTTCTGAATGAGGTTTCAAGTTATTAGAATGATTTAAATGATATATAATAAATTAGTACATAAATTAATGTTCAATTGATTTATTTTTCCTATGTTAAGAACCCGATGTATAACAACATTATTCATACACATACCTACCTATAATACTCACAGTGGATCTTTGTGTCTCTGAATTGGTTGCAAGACCCCGCGCAGTAGCTATTTTTGTGTCAATGTTGAAAGTGAAGATAGCATTGTATAACTGCCTCTTTCAGTCGCTTATGTATGTCACATCGTTCTATCTCGCTTACTCTATGCAGTATACTCGATGACAAACTGTTTCTTACGCAATGGTTGGCAGAACCAAGTTCAAAGACACAAAGATCCGCTGTGACTACTATAATATAGGTACCTCATGTTCATTAAAACTAAAGACATAAATAAAAATTAAACAGTATCAAGATCGTTTAATCCAATTTTCCCAGTATTGCACACAACAAATTTTTATTTCCACATTTGCCATGAGATTCCGGTAGACCTTTTAATTAAAAATTAGTGTTTTGTTTTGTGATGGGTCTTGGAACGTCGATATGAATGACAAGGTGTTGCAGAACGTTGAACGAAACGCGTTAGCGCCATGAAAATCACGGCGCTTCCGTTTTTTTGGTCGCGAGAAAATTACACCTTAGAAGCGTTCAAGCGCTGCATGTTTATTTTGTTTTGTTAGACGACTAATTATTGTACCAGCGCTGCAGCGAATTTTAGTTTAAACTCTTGTCAAAATTGACAAAATGGAGCATGTATTTTGCTTAGGATAGCATCTCTAGTACGTAGTACATATTATCTCAATGTACAAACCACACGTTTTTATCTTTTGAAATTGTATCAACTCATGTGACTTACTTCCAATTGTTTTAACATCCACAACTTATTGTATAACGCTAATTTATAAAATCTTTGAATATTTTATACTGTTTTATACTCTAACATTTTCATCTGATCTGATATCTGTCTGTCCAATTTATTTTCGTAAGCCATAGACATAACACACCATGGACACTTCTTCTTCTCGACCTTTTACAAAGCTGGTTGCACATTATAATCTTCAAAATAAGGGCAGCGGCAGACTGCCCCCTCTGTAAACCGTTTCTTATCCGTTCTGGTCATGATTATTTATAATTGAGATTTAAATTTGAAATTCAGAAGATTTGACAGAACGAGGGAAAAAACGGGTGTCATTTTTTTAGTTTGATTCTGGCAGTGAACGCCGAAAGTTTGTTTTTTTACTTAGAATTACCAATTGTACTTTCTTATCTGCAAACACTCTAAACTGTGTCAGTCCAGTACGTGGTGCGTGAGCTGCATCAGTCAAGACTACAGCGGCGCGCGTGGCCAACCGCGCCCGCCAGCAGCAGGCGCAGGTTGTGCATGCCGTTCACGACGGCCCACTGCTCACGTATTCAGTTCGGAACGTGGTTCATGAGCTCCAGCAGACAAGTCTACAGAGGTAATTAAGTAAGCGACAACGGAAGAGTTTAAAAATAAACTTTATTTGATCCCAGTTACAGCAAGACAGTAATTACTTAATTCTACAAAATGTTGATCTTATATACTAATCTTATTGCTAACCAATCATCTCTGCTAATGACGCATGTCCTAGATATTATATGCTGACATATAGCTGTTATTCTAATATAATATAATTATTGGCTGATGAAGCTAATATTGGGGGATTGGGGTTCCTTAACTCCTCCCTCCCTAAGAGAGAAATTATCCGAAGGCGTCGCAGATGACTTCGGAGAATTTCGGCAAAAACGAAAAACATTTAATTTGTATGAGATGACGACAATAATTATTATGATAATGATATACTCTAAAATGGTCCATACGCTAATTTCTATTGTCACTATTTGGGTTGTATCGTCACTTTCACTAAATTTGGCACTTTGTAACAATTCTTTCACGTCACTAAAGTCCACGTTTCTTAGGTCGACCTTCTCCGTCCTTGTCTGTATGTCTTGTTGAAGCTCTGGCATCTCGACCAATGGGAGCTTGAAACTGGAAATTGTAGTGTTTGTGGCGGCACCAACAATTACTCCTCCTATTTGCGCCTCGCATTGTTGACTCAGTGTCACGATATAGGTCCCAAAGATGTTGTATTTGCGGATTTCCTCATTGCAGTTTTCGGTAATGATCAGGTTGTCCTCTGTGTAGACCAACCATTGGCTATCCGTTATCTTCTGCACCTTAGGCTTTTCTATCTTGATACGATTCTTTACGCAGCTATTGTAGTTATTCTTCATCAACATAATTTGTTCTATACAGGTCTCGACTGGATTCTGAGCTAAATTACTTTCATCACAAAGAAATCTGTCATTTTCAATTTCAGTACATGAGTTTACCACGGGCATGTATTTCAATCGATTCACCATTAGGTAAGGGTATTTGGGAATAATGGTAAAAGTGTCTGGAGAATGGAAAATAGGAATAGGAATAACCTTATAATAATTATATGTTTCGTTGTCTATTAGAGGGACTTCTAACACAAATACTAATCTATTGTTATTTAAATATGATTTGACTATGATATTACGTTCTAGTTTTATTAAATTACTTTTACTAACTGGATATATTGTCCTAGCATGTTTACTAATTGTTTCTAAACTGCTGTACAGTTCTGTGCTATTTATAATAGACTGGTGCAAAACATTTAGTTTGCTAAAGGCGATTGCGGACTCTATTTCTTGTATGTTCTCATAACAAGTTCGAAAGTTGCTTAAAATTTGGTACATAGTATCTATTATTCGTAGTAACTTGTTAAATTTGAATTCATTTTCAGCTAGTTTTTCTATGCCATTAGTGTGTGAGCCTAATCTTTTAATATTTGAATTTATGATTTCTGAGTCATTAACTAATTTATCGAAAGCTTTTTGCATTGATGACACTTTACGTTCGACTGCATGTTCTCTATTCTGGAGTAAAACGATTTCCTTATCATATTTAATTGCATCGTCTTCATCTAAATTACCAGATATAGCTTTTACAAATGAGCCCAGAGGGTTGAACAAAGCTCGTTTGTTTCTATGATTAAGGGGTAAAATTTGATATAATTTATCTTTAGTAAGTCTTATTAAATACTCGATTTGGTTTTCTATACCTAAAGTTTCATTACTTAATTTGCTTTCTATAATTTTCGATTTCATATTGCTAAAATCACGAATATTATTATCTATTTGTAAGCTTAAGGATTCTAAATCTAAAATCTTAAATATAGTCCAATAATTATTCTTCTTCACCGCTACTCCCATCTTCAACGACGCTATCCCCGGATTCCGAGTGAAGTTCTGGAGTTCCAGCGTGAATCCTGACATCACTAGTACCAGAAGTACTAGGCATGACCTGTGGAGGACGTTTTACATTTTTTATCGCCACTCTAGTTGGTCTTTTATTTAATTCTACAGGCACTATATTACGTTCGGTTTCACCAGTGATTTCGGCTTTTTCATAGCGAGGTTTTTCCTTAGCTTTCCTAGTCCTAGTATTCTTCATGTAAATAGTATCTCCTGTCTTAAGGACTGGTGTTTCTTCACCTCCTTTCTTATCTCTTACCTTAAGTTTATCTGTGTTTAATTTATCTGTTACAAATTCGTATAGTACTTTGAGACGTTTCCTATGATCTAATAATAATTTCTGAGTTAAATTTTTCTCCCTATCGACATTAAATACATTTCCGGCATCGGTATGCCCAAAGACTAGTTCAAAAGGCGTAAAATCTGTCGCTGAGTGTATGGTGTTATTATATGCCATAATAGCATACGTCATAACGGAAGCTGCATCTAAATCGTTTTTTTCATATTTTGCTAATCGGTAAATTTCGATGATAGTAGAATGGAATCTCTCGACTATTGCCATAGAACTGGGATTGTTTGGAGTCCCTATGTGCAATTCTATTTTGTATAGACTTAACATTTCCTTAATTAACATGTTATTAAATTCTGTCCCTGAATCACAACTTATTCTACTGGGCAATCCATAAATACTAAAATATTTAATTAATGCTCTAACTATCTCTGGTGTACTCCTATTAGGTACCTCTATTGCCTGTGCTAATTTACTAAAAGCATCTACAATAGTTAAATAATATTTTCCTTCAATGTATAATAGATCCATAAAAGCTTCTTGGAATGGACTATTCTGAGTTTGGGTTAACTGAATTTGAGGTTTAATGGGCTTTCTATCGTACTTCATTTTTCTACACATTTCGCAGCTGTTAATAACTGTTGTAACTATTTCTTTCATGTTTGGCCACCAATAATATCTCTTAAGTTTAGCTAAAGTTTCCCTAATGCCTCTATGACAGGTTTTCCCGTCGTGGTATTTCATAATAACTTCTTTCTGATCCTCTTCTGACTCTGTCAAATTGATCACTCTTTCTGTACATTCTGTTAACTTAACTGAACCCTTTTTAAACAAGTTAATAACCATGTTTGAAAAAGATTTTCTAAACGATGGATGTTCAAAATAAATATGATATTTATGTTTAGGATCTATATATTCTTTTAGAAAGTCTTTAACTAATTTGTCATTATTTGTTGGTAAGTGAACTTCAAAAATTTTCTGTTTATTATTAGAAATATCCTTTACTGTCAATTTATCTTTAAACCATGAGTGAACTAAAATTTGTCTAGCTTTAGTATCTACAGCTTCATTTAAAATAGGAATACCTTCATGTTCCCTATTTGAAACTGAATTAGCTGTGACGCCATCATCAGAATCCGAAAGTTCTATCGTTTCTATGGGCGTTTCGTCAAATTGCAGCTCTTCATCTATAATTTTTTGTATTCGCTCTTTCCTATCACCTACGTTAACAAATATTGAATCTAAATCGTCGTTAATTGCATTAATTTTAATCCTAGATAAGGCATCTGCATTTGTATTTTGAGGCCCTTTCTTGTACTTAACCTCGTAGTCATATTCCTCTAAGCGTAAACGCCAACGCGTGAGCTTACTGTTGGGTTCTTTTAATGAATACAGCCATGCTAATGGTCTATGGTCTGTAAAGATAGTAAATTTATTGCCATATAGATAAGGCCTAAAATGCTTAACTGCCCATATTATGGCTAAAAGCTCCTTCTCAATAGTACTGTATTTTACTTCTGTGTCACTCAGAGTCCTGCTAGCATATGCTACTGGCTTGTCTGAGCCTTTTGATCCTTGTGACAATACAGCCCCAATTGCAAAATTCGATGCGTCGGTAGTTAAAATAAAACTTTTACTAAAATCGGGATACTGTAATAAAGGTGCGTTTGATAAAAGTTTTTTACATGTTTCAAAACATTCCCTATACTCATCATTAATAATTATTTTACGACCTTTCTTTAAACAAGCTGTTAAAGGTCTAGTTATTTTTGCAAAATCTTTGATGAATTTCCTATAATAACCAATGAGTCCTAAAAAGCTTTTTATTTGTGTAACTGTTTCTGGAATAGGATATCTTAAGATTGCATCAATTTTATCATTATTTGGCTTCAATCCTTCACTTGTAATAGTGTGCCCTAAGTAAAGAACTTCCTTTCTAAGAAAATGTGATTTGTCGAGTTGTATTTTTAAATTTGTCGCCCGAAAACGATCAAAAACTGCTCTAAGTTTTTCTACATGCTGAGTCAGCGATTTTGAAAAAATTATGACGTCATCAAGGTATACCAGGCAATGTAAGCCCTGGAGACCTCTTAGAACGTTATCCATAGCCCTCTGAAATGTTGCAGGTGCTGTTTTTAACCCAAACGGCATCCTGTTAAATTCATAATGTCCTGAAGGTGTACTGAAAGCTGTTTTCGCCCTATCTTCTTTCTGGACCTCGATTTGATGGTATCCACTAGCTAAATCTAAGGTAGTCAAATAGGTACTATTGCCTAGCATATCAAATAAATCATTTATGTTGGGCAAAGGGTATTTGTCATCGGTAGTAATTTCATTGAGACGTCTATAATCAACTACCATCCTCCATTTTAGCTGTCCTGATGAATCTAATTTTTTTGGCACTAAATGTACGGGAGCACTCCAGGGGGAGTGTGATTCCTGGATGATATTGTCCCTTAACATTTTATCTACCTGATTCCTAATTTCTTTCGATTGAATGGGAGGTAACCTATGTGCTTTAATATTTATACGATCTTCATTCCTTGTTCTAATTCTATGTTTTACTTGATTTGTAAACTTTAATGGAATATTCTCACAATAAAATATGTCCTTATACTCATTACATAGCCCTTCGATGGTTTTACGTTCCTCAGAATTCATGTGGTCTAACTGTAATTTTTTTAAATTATCTGTTAGCATCCTATCTATTTCTATGTTATTTTCTGTAAAATTAATGTGAACAGATGGGTTCTGCCTGTAAGGTTCGACCGTAAAAGGTCCTGTTACCACTAAGGTTCTGGTTTCATCCGTATAATTCTGAATAACGGTTGATGCGTAACCTTTAATACACTTAACTAATGCGGTGGGCATTCGAATCCCTTCCGAAAATTGTTTAAATTGTAGTATAGCTTCCCCGTCTAGTAAGTTGACTGGCAATCTAACTCTTAATTCACTACGAGATGGCAATTGATATACCTCTCTCATAGGTGGTGCGTATATTATTGGAATATTCGCATTTTTTAAATGCAAAACTTGACTTTCCATGTTTATTTTTGCCTGTAACTGTTTAAGTAGGTTACTACCTATTAACCCATCATACCTATCATCAACACTGTAAACATAAAATTTATGAAATTCCTTACTGCAAAACGTAGCTGGTAAAGGAATAAATGCCGTTTCGCTATGAACACTCGATGCGTGAGTACTAACAACTTCGAAGGGTTCATATTGCAACCGATCCCTAAAGTACTTGTTTGCAATGTGTGGGCTTATGAAAGACCTAACACTGCCTGTATCTATCATAAACACTGCATTTAATTCTGGTACAACTATGTGTGGTAAGTTAAGACGTTTATTGCAATTAATTTTTATTCGCTCTCTAGGGTAGAGGCGGTTATACAAAAATTTCCCTGTCTGGGATCTTCAGGAATTTCCTGGAACTCATTATTTGAGTTGTCAAAACTTGGTTCGTTATAGCTATGATTATTAGTGTAATTAACACGGCGTGAACTTGCAGTGCGCATAGTAACGTCAGTGTTCGACTTTGAACCCGGCGGAGATGCTTGCGCTGCAAAAGGTGACGTTCGCGGTGCATATGCCGTGGACTGTTGGCTTTGTTGCGCCATCGGAAACTGTGACCTACTTGTCCTATTGTTATGATCATTATTATTTGTCCGATTGAAATTATTTTGATTATAATGTTGCCTATAATTCCTAAACTGCTGCGAATTGTTCATCGTAATTGAACTACTCGTGGCGTTATTCGGTGCAACTGCACTGGATAGGCTCTGCGAATTATACTTCGCACTATTGAAATCGGAAAAAATATTTTTATTAGATCTATTATAATTGCGGTGATCGTTTGTTTTAGAATTATAGACTGATTGAAAGTTCTGTTCTTCTAAAACAATTTTCAACGCGTCTTCCAATGTCGAAACGTCGCGTAAACGAACTAACCTAACTAGGAATGGCGGTAAATTGAATAGAAAAACATTCATCGCCCTATTACTGTAGATTATCTGCTTAGCCTTCCGTAAAGAGTCATCAGCAATAGTCTCTGATATTTTGGAAAATAAAATGCTTCTCATATGCTGTATCCTATGACACAAATCTAAGTAACTTTCACCTTTGTTAATTTTACAGGATTCTAACTCCATTGCTAGACAATCTTCAGTACGTGGGTCGCCAAAGTGTTGATTTAACAGCATTTTTAGCTCATCCCACGTATTTATAGAGTCCCTTTCGCCTACCAAACTAGCTGCTTCGCCTGTTAATCTGCTTGTTACTACATGAAATAAATAATTGTTTTGTACAACGCTCCCTTGGAATGTTGTTAAAATGTATTCACATTTTTTAATAAATAAGGGTAACGCTCTAACATCGCCATTAAATACTGGAATTATGTTTACCATCTCTTGCGGAACACGGTTTATACCTTCCATTATGAAGTGAAATAACGAAGCTTCACAAAAAGTAAGCACAAAAATTAATAAATTATCCCTAACTATTTACTACAACTAACAATCTATAAAATATTATTACGGCGTTGTCCAATCCCTAATAATACACACAACATAGATTAATACAAGGTTGGGATGCAAATGGAAGAGCTGAGAGGAAGGTGAAAAGATTTACTCACAATTCCGCAGCTATCTTCATGATCCCTGAATTACTGCTTGGCTCCTGGTCCTCTCCTGGCTTGATGTGGCTTCTTAATGTATTTGTTTGTTCGGTGATCTCTGCTGAACCGTTGAAACGGACGTCGGCTGCTTCCCGTAGATGTGGATACGTGACAGACTGACTACAGAGATCCTACCGGCTGCGCCAATTAAGTAAGCGACAACGGAAGAGTTTAAAAATAAACTTTATTTGATCCCAGTTACAGCAAGACAGTAATTACTTAATTCTACAAAATGTTGATCTTATATACTAATCTTATTGCTAACCAATCATCTCTGCTAATGACGCATGTCCTAGATATTATATGCTGACATATAGCTGTTATTCTAATATAATATAATTATTGGCTGATGAAGCTAATATTGGGGGATTGGGGTTCCTTAACTCGCGCGCGGCCAAGGCGCACCCGCCAGCAGCACGCGCAAGTTGCGCACGCCGTTCACGTCGGCCCACTGCTCACGGTAGTGTTCCACCAGCCGTCCCGTCGCGCCTTACCACACCGTACTGGTGTGGTTGCCCATTTGCCAGCTTGGAGTAAGCGGGCGCGTGCATCAACGGCCACAGCGAATCCCATAGTTAGACGTGGTGCAGGGGTGGTACGTCGTACGAAGTCGACCTTTACTTCGTTAACCCTTATCTTTTTATTTAATTTTAAAACTTAACCTACGTTCACCTCTTTAGAGGTAATTCCAACGTTACAATAATACTTACGTATTAACAATTTTCGGTCGTAAGAGGCCATGTTTGGTAGCCATACGTCATAACAGGAAGAATACATGAGTTGAACGTTTGGCTTTTTAGTTTGAGAGGTATTGACAGGTTTTTCAGAATTTCTTTCAATGACCAATACCTTTTATATACACATAAAAAGTTAGAAACATGCCAACATAGAGATACATCGGATAGAGTGAAATTGAAAGTCATAAGGAATAAAACAAATATTACAGACGTGACAATCGCTATAAAAAAACTTAAATGGCAGTGGACAGGCCACACAATCAGAAGCAGAATAGAGAAGTGGGCCAAAGACGTCACTGAATGGTACCCAAGAGGGTACCAGGTGGGAGGACGATCTGCGATCGACAGCAGGAGCATCATGGAGGAGAAAGGCACACGATCGTGCCCTGTAGAAGGGTCTGGGGGAGGCCGATGCTGAAAAGCAAAACAAACTGTTTACCTGTACAACAGATAATATATAAATAATTAGTTATAAGTTTGTAAATAAAGGCTATTTGAATTTGAATTAACAATAACCTTAGCAAGTATTAAAAGTCAGCACCAGTAATACTCACCATTACGCAAACCATAAAACACAAGTTTTACCCGTCCCTAGAGGATAGGCCCGCAGGACCCTAGCATTTTTCGAGATAAAAATATTCTATGGCACTTGACGCTGCTGTAGCTTACGATAAAAGCTATATCATCGTTAAGTCATCGAAACAATTTTCGATGACTTAACCATGATATAGCTAATTAGATGAATGTTTTGGCCAACGGCCTCCCCGCATTCCTTCCATTTCTCTCGATGTTGGGCTTCATCTCGCCAATTCTCGAGGAAGTCATCCAAGGCGTCCCGCCAGCATTTCCTCGGTATCCCGCAACCCGGTCTAACTGTGTCAGGTTTTCCATCTTACGATAAACGGGCCCACAGCTTTATCTTACTTTAGATTATATTATATCGATTTCTCCTCATCCAAACACACAACACGTCAACTCAGTAGGCCTTGGCAATTAATCTTACATGTCGACACAGGATAAGACGGCTTAAACCGCTAGCCCGCTACTCATGTCGGACTTAAAACTATTGAAATCGTAACACGCCGTAACAGAAGCAAAGTAAATACCGAGAGGGTTATCCACAAGGAATATATCGGGCGTTTCGGCAAAATAAATTTAACACACCTCAACCAAAAACCAACTTTAACCTGTTTGGTTTAGGGTGTAGTTTTCGTTGTGTAGGATAAAAAATCGCGTACCAGAATATAATGAAAGGCAGGCTAACATTTTTATAGGGGTTTCAACGACTCTCGGAGTGGCACCGTTTTACATTTAAGGAATCCTCATTGTATTATGTGTCGGGCTACACATCGTCCTTTATGGTGACAACTATCTTTATGCCATGTTTATCTCGCGCTGTTTTATGTTTGTTCATTTAAAGTTTCGTATTAAAACTGTCGTGTCTGTCGGTTTTAATTTACTTGTTGTTAGTTAAATAGAAACTCGAATAGCTGTTTTCTAAATCTAATGAAACTTGACTGAAATGGACGGTTTTTTCACTTGAGTGAACTGGAGTGTTTTAATCATTGATACGTATCCATACCATCAGGTGAGACAGTAGTCAAACGCGAGTCTTTGATTGCTTTGACTACTGTCTTACCTGAAGGTAAGCGATGATGTTGTTTATGACGAAGCATACTTGTCTAGAAGGGGTTAGGTAATTCACTCTTTACTCAAAGACCACCAGGTTTAGGGTATCTCCCAGACAAATACACAGACAGTTGAAATGTAAATTAAGCAGATAATTGACTCACTAAGGATTAAACTATCAGACAGTCACATAACAAATATACCTTTTAATTTTATGACGTGCAATAGGGTTTAATGTAACTTTCAATGCCATCATCATCATCATCCTTTTTAATGTTCCTACTATGGGGACACAGGCGTCCTCAGTGTGAGAGGGAATGAGCCGTACGTGATCCACCACGCGGGCCCAGTGCAGTTTGGTGTATATCACATGTTTTCGAATATTTGGTTCAAGTTCATGCCGATTTCTGGGGTCGTCATGGCGTGCAATGTGTTCTGATGCGCCGGTGATGATGGGTACTGGAGGAGGGTCCGGTGAGGGACACCGATAACACCATGGAGTTATAGTGGGTTGGAGAACTGCACTATCTTCCGTAGTTTGCATGAGCATTTCTCCAAGCAAAAATAATGGTTTTGCCGGTTTTCTCGCGATGTTTTCCTTCACCATTTTTAGAGCAGTGGTGATGAAAATCATTTACACAAAGTAAAGCGCCTGCCTGGGTTCGATTCGAAGTCGGGGCCACCACTGCAAATTTCAAGTGCAATCCCGCCAAATTGCATCGCGTTGCGTCCATGTGAACCTATGCAATTTCTCTTAATAAAATTCGCACACAGGAAAATCGTTAATTGTACATCAATTTATGCAGCAAAATAGTTTCACGTAGGTAATTAAATCACGTTTGTTTAGGATTTCATGTTTAAATCGAGCTGTTTTTATTTTTAGAACTTCATTGATTATTTATATTGGAAAAGACAGCGAGTATTTATATTGCCTATGCTATAGGAAGCCTTGTTGGCTGTCAAACGTCACTTAATTCAGGTGTTCATCAGTAGATTGTTAATTTATCCAATGCTTGTGACAATTTTATCTGCCTATTTTAGAACACATCTCGTGTTTTGCTCGATCTGTTGTATTCCCACGTCTTGGGGTGTAAACCTATTGCTGTTGACTGGGCACAGATCCAGACTCCAGGTTACTACTGAGTTTCTGTTGGATAAACCCAATAACATCTTTCCTTCAGCAGTAATACTTGCATCCACTAGATAGAAATATTAATTTCATTCAAATGATTTCATTTTGCTTATTAGTGTGATCTTCTTCTCCTTCTTTTTGAGTCGATAAAGATCTGTTTAAGGCCCTTCTCCGCTTTAGTGCCGTAAAACGGTTAATTCCTAAAGCATACTCCTTATTATAACAGCTAGGTTAAAAATATGAAAAAAAAAACCGGCCAAGTGCGAGTCGGACTCGCGCTCGAAGGGTTCCGTACTTGGTAAATTGCGGTTTACGATTTATGACGTATTAAAAATAAAAAAATCCGGCCAAGTGCGAGTCGGACTCGGGCACGAAGGGTTCCGTACCATTGTCGCAAAAAAACGGCACAAAAATCATGTTCGTTGTATGGGAGCCCCACTTAAATATTTATTTTATTCTGTTTTTAGTATTTGTTGTTATAGCGGCAACTGAAATAAATCATCTGTGAAAATTTCAACTGTCTAGCTATCACGGTTCATGAGATACAGCCTGGTGACAGACAGACAGACGGACAGACGGACAGACGGACCGCGGAGTCTCAGTAATAGGGTCCCGTTTTTACCCTTTGGGTACGGAACCCTAAAAACTACTTACTAGATCTCGTTCAAACCAATTTTCGTTGGTAGTTTACATGGTAATGCACATCATATATATTTTTTGGTTTTATCATTCTCTTATTTTAGAAGTTACAGGAGGGGGGACACACATTTTACCACTTTGGAAGTGTCTCTCGCGCAAACTATTCAGTTTAGAAAAAAAAAAAAAAATAGAAACCTCAATATCATTTTTGAAGACCTATCCATAGATACCCCACACGTATGGGTTTGATGGAAAAAAAATTTTTAGTTTCAGTTTCAACTATGGGACCACCAAAATTTATTGTTTTTTTTCTATTTTTGAGTGAAAATCTTAATGCGGTTCACAGAATACATCTACTCACCAAGTTTCAACAGCATAGTACTTATAGTTTCGGAAAAAAGTGGCTGTGACATACGGACGGACAGACAGACAGACAGATATGACGAATCTATAAGGGTTCTGTTTGTTGCCATTCGGCTACGGAACCCTAAAAATACTGGCTTCTGCCAGCGGCTTCGTCTGCGTAAAAGTCAAAAATTATGCCGAAGGAACATATACCCGGGATGAAAATTTATCCTATGTTCTATTTTTGACTATATTCTGTCTCTGTGCCATATTCCATGCATATCCTTTAAGCCGTTCTGGCGTGATTGAATAACAAACATACATCCACACACACACAAACTTTCACATTTATATTATTAGTATGATTCATGTACATTATTTGTACAACATGTTTTTCGTATGACTACCTAATACTTATGCTTTAAAAAAATAAATAACAACATGATATTTTATCGCTTCTTTTGAATAACTCCTCCAAAACGACTTGGATGTTTAAAAATATTTATACACAGAGAAATTGATGGTTAGAATTTCTTCTTAACCTACATACGATATGTGAATCAAAAAATATTTTGGAAACAAAACTGTCCAAAAAGAGATCTAACAATGATATTCTGATACCGAGCGGGTGCACGGCCAGTACCGCGTTAACATTGCGGAATATAATCATACGCCTTAAATGTTTTGGGCCCAATAAGTGGCCATGGTAATTACGGTATTAATGCAGGCGCTCATAAGGTTGGCATTAATTATAGATATGCACATCATTATACATTTTTAGGTTGAAAGTAAACAGGTACCTACTGATAAGTTTACGATGCTACTTATGAGAATAACTTACGAAGTTATAATTTCAAAGTACGCAAGTTCGAGTACACTAGAGTGTTTGTGCAAGACTTCGTTACTATGAATACTGCGGCGTATATAGACTTCGTTGCTATGAATACGGCGCCTTACCGAACTATCTGTGCAATTTTGCACATTCCAGTCTTTTTAACTGGTTCAGTGGTTGAGATTTGTCTGCAGGCTGTATAGAACAGTATTTTTTTTGATGATTTTCTTTTATTTTGGTTCCGTACCCAAAGGGTAAAAACTGAACCCTATTAGTAAGACTCCGCGGTCCGTCTGTCTGTCTGTAACCAGGCGGTATCTGGACAGTTGAAATTTTCACAGATGATGTATTTATTTTGACGCTATAACAAAAAATACTAAAAACAGGGCCATAAAAAAATTGCCATATCTTTTTCAATAGGAAACTTACCAAAACACTGGCAGCATTGCTATGTTAAATAGCAATTATAATTATCTGGCCAGGTCATCTGCAGTTGTTTATAAAAAAAAGACGTTAGTTAAACAATAATGTTTATTTTTAATGAATCACGCTAGTGGTATTCTGATAAAAATATGGATAATTAAATATATATAATAAAATATGGATAACTAACTAGCTGTTGCCTGCGTCTTGGTCTGCGTAGCATCAGTACTTCGAACAGCCTATTTTTTTATCGCACAATAATATTGTAGGGCCGCATTACTTGAGAAATTATTAGTTCACGATACAAACTTCCACCTCCCTTCTCACCCCCATAAGGGTGATTTCCGCGATAAAATAATCCTATGTCCTTCCCAGGATCTAAAATTATCTCTATCAAAATTTGCTCAGCCGTTTAAGCGTGAAAGGTAACAGACAGAAATACAGACAGACAGACAGTTACTTTCGGAATTATAATATTAGTAGGTATAGATTCTTTGAGATTTTTCGTCCAAAGTTGCATCTAGATGCTACTCATATTATTATGAGGACAATGAATGCGTATAAAATCTAAGCTTCAACCTGGCAATGGATGACGTCATTAACATCATTATTAATCTTATGAATGGTTTGTGTTAATCTATTCTTATGGTGAAAAAGAAGTGTGTAAGGATCGTAGCAGGTGGCGTTCTGTAGTTTCTGCCTACTCCCATGGGAAAAAGGCGTGAGTTTATGTATGTATTCTTATGATCCGAACTAGATCGTAGACGTGATCCCATGGCTCAGGGGAGATGCTTCAGCCTCTTCTGGAATGTGCCCTAAAAGGCGTTTTCCAGGATGGTTTTTTGAAGGGTCACGGGCCCCATCAAGGCTGATGGTGATCACCAGGGCAGTTTTAGTGAGGCATAAAGCCCAAATTCCCTGGTATTTTGTCCAAAAGTTGAGGCTCCTTTGAAGGTTTCCCCATGATAACAAAAAAGGTATTTCTGCGGTCTACAGCCCAAACGCACGGCAATGCTGCATACAATAAAAGAACGGTAAAAAAAACTTAGCTAAATCCGCATCAAACATTAAAAAAGTAGCTTTTTACCTGAATTTAATGTTAAGAGACTACCGTTCAAATCCGGTGGCATACAGGTACCGTTGTTGCAATATAGTCGTAGCTGCAATAACCCGCATTCGTCTTTGCATAGTGAACGGATCAAACATGAAACCGCATTGCAATAAACTCTTTGTGTGCGTTGCGTTTGAAAAGATTCTGGGAATATTCGAGTTGAAACACTGGTAGTATAGTCTGTCTTTATGAATTGTATTAACTATAAAAGTGTGTATACACTACACGTATATATAGTCTGTCTTTCTGAATACCCTACTTCTTCTGCTTCATGGCGTGTCGATGGCAATCTGCAGTATTGTATCCGTCCAGAATTTCCAGCGAGGTTGGCGAATCCTGTGCGTAGTTACACGACCCAAATAGGATCCTTTCAAAAGCATAACATGTAAAAAACATAACGTCTCGCGGCGCATTTCTTCTACCTCAAAAAATAGTGTGATCGAATGTAAATACATTCGATCACACTATTTTTTGACTTTGAAATCAAAGTCGGATAATCAGTAGGTACCTTAAAAATTGATTTTACATTTGAAAAACACAATAATGTCGACCCCTTATGTACAAGTAAAACCAAGCCGGTTAATGTAATTTTGTTAGTTAATGATCTCATTCCTTTTTGTACGCAGTCCTCCTTTTTTTGCGGGTTCTATTTCCGGTGCGTCAGTTACGGTCCATGTTATATTAGTTAGGAACCTGCTCTAGGGTTCCAGTCTATCTGTACTGTAAATGTAAATATAGGTAGCGCAGGTGATGAATTATTTTACAGTTTGTTTATGAAATTCAAATTCAAATACTAACCTAACCTGACAAAATTTAGTCTGCTATAAGATCGTTGAGATAACATTCTCATCACTTGCTTTTGACATACTGCGCTGACTCATAAATATGGTATAGGTATTAGATATATCAAAGGAGAAATCGTAGATGACTAACTTACTACTCATTTAATGTCATTTCATTATGTCTAGTTATATTATGTTCTCTTAGTCACTGAAAATTAAGACTTCTAGCTTTATCCACAACGAAGTTACAGGGGGTTTGAAAATATCCTGAATGGCTTCGAGAAAAAGATGGTACGAAAGTGCCTTTGCTTGCTCGACTTGTCAAGGCCATGGCAAGTGGCCTGGCAATTCTCGCTGGAGGCGTTCTACCCTATGCTTGCCGACTTAACTCAAGGGCTTCGTATACTTCCTCTGACAACTTAGCTTGCTAGCAATACAAGATAATGTCAGTACGTTGGCAGAAGTGTCGACATTGACTTTGTTTACCATATTAAAAAATGACGTCTGTTACTCTTCTTCCGGATAATTCCGGTGAATTTCATTCAAATCTTATCTTTCAATGGAATCTAAATCTACCAAATATTGTTTAATGTGTGATCCTTCTGCATTTCTCTACTTAGCGCTGCAACCAAGTATTTGATAGTGTTATAACTGACCAAATTGACGGCCGCACGTTTTTATAACGCGCGGAGAATTTTATTGTATTTCTGAACGTATTTTGTTGGTTGTAGCAATTCACAGCCAATTGAGGCTCGGTGATCTATTGGGTAACAAACTAACAGGTTGGAGATCGTAAACAAATGGTTTACTGATTGAGAGATACGTTTTAGGATATTTATTTTGCATATTTTATGCTAGTCTAGTCACTGATTAGGTAGTGTTTGGGCTAGATATTTTGCAATGTGATTTTTCGGCGTAGCACTGGTACTCAAAGATATCCCGAAGGCACTCTGCACTCGCTGAAGATTTCCGCAGTAACTAGTGGTTAAAGCTGGTTAGGGACACCTATAATCTTTTGTCTTATCCTGCAAGAGATTCTAAACAATTTGATACCAGCTTTTCTGCCAGCAGTGGTGGAGAGTTGGTGGCCCAGTGGTAACGGCCTCGACTTACGTGTCGTAGGTCGTGGATTCGAAGCCAGGCAGAAGCTTTACTTTGTCTAAATATTTCATCACCACTGCTCCCAAAACGGTGAAGGAAAACATCTTGAGGAAACCGGCATGTCCCAGAACGAAAAATTCGAAGACTTGTGATATCCACCAACCCGCACTGAGCCCGCGTGCTGGATTACGATCCATTCCCTCTCACAGAGAGGAGGCCTGTGTCCTAGCAGTGGGAACATTCAAAGGCTGATGATGTGATGTGATGTGATTCCACCAGCAATACCGATTGTCCGAAATTAATAAAAAAAACATGAATGACCTGACCTCTAGCTTAGTGGCACTTTGTGCTACATCCTATCAATCAATCCTTTTTAACGTGCTTTTCCAGACGCTAAAGAAACTCGCTATGAAAAGATGGTCACCCATCCACGGAACGACCTCGGCAAGCGTTGCGTAACCTTGAGGATCACCCTATGCAGCTGTTATTATTTATCCACGTGTGTCATTCTATAGCTATGGCGATGGTCAAAATGCTGCAATATAAGGTTTTGGTCACGTGACTTTTCTTTAGCGCTTGGCAACACCAAACATTTTTGATATTATACAAAATCCCTATCGCGACGCTTTCGTTGATGAATGTCCTTTGTCATTTCGATAGCGCTTGCCAACACGGAACCTTTTTACCCGACTGCCGAAGGAGGGTAATGTGTTTATCAGTCTATGTATGTAGGTATGTAAGTATGTATGTATGTTTGTTCCTATATGGCGTTCCAGAGACCAAACGCGTTGGCCGATTTTGATAATTCATACGTCAATCGATTCGTCTTAACCCTGCGAATGTCATAGGCTATATTAAAATTGAACAATAGAAAAATGGCGAATTTTGGGTGCCATATTGTGGGGGCCCAAATTTTTTTTTCTTCGAAACCTATCGTGTGGGTTATCAAAATAAAGGATTTTAAGAGGTTGATTTCAAAAATATATAACACTTATATGTTAAATTGTATCTAATTCGAAAATAAAACTAACTAAAAAGTTATAAATAAAAAAACTTAATTAAAAAAACCCGACTGCTTCAAAGCGACCTAAAAAGTCGTAAATAAGGAAAAAAACATGCTGTGCAGGCGGAGGATACCTACACCAGATTTTGGTCAGCCAGCCCGCGAATATGTATCCTTCGACTGCACAGCATGATTTTTTCCTTGTTTACGACTTTTTAGTTCGCTTTTGAAGCAGTCGGGTTTTTTTTAATATTATATCTACTAATGGATATCGCGACGCTTTCGTTGATGAATGTCATTTTCTAGCTAGATCATCATGTGACATTATAATAGCGCTTGGCAACACCAAACATTTTTGATATTATACCAATCTCTACCGCGACGCTTTTATTTTATTTATTAAGTCTACCAAAAATTGTTTACACTAACCTACAAACAAAAATATAACATGCGTTTAAACTCTACACAGTGCAACAATTACTTATAGGTAAACACAACATGAACAAAAAAAAATAGTTATGTTAGCTGTATGCTACATATTATACAAGTAAACTTAGTAAAATAACTCTACATAATAGTAGAATAGTAACATATGCGAAATATCAAAAACTTACGCACACACAGTCCAAAAACATTTACATCAAATCCGTGAAACAGTTCAGAAATTCAAATTTTTATTTATTAAGAGAATCAAAGTGAAACTCAACCATATCACTGCAACTATTTAAAACCCTACAAAACCTAGCACATAGAACAATAGCTCAATTACTAGCTAGCTAGCAATGTCATTTGTCTAGCTAGATCATCACGTGCAATCCCTATATGGACTTTTTGTCAATCGTTAGGTATCGCTAGACAAGTGATATTCTATCAAAGAAAGAGTGGCGATAGCTATTGGCAAAACGGCAAAAAGTTGGGGAATGACAAACGCTATAGAAATGTCACGTGATCATTCCCTTACATTTTGGTATTTCGACTAGGGATGTTACGGAATTGATGATACAGGAACCGAAGTCGGGATCGGAGGTTTTAAATTTGGCTTATCGGAATCGTAACCGGAACCGAAGTCGGGATCGGAGGTTTTAAATTTGGCTTATCGGAATCGTAACCGGAACCGAAGTCGGGATCGGAGGTTTTAAATTTGGCTTATCGGAATCGTAACCGGAACCGAAGTCGGGATCGGAGGTTTTAAATTTGGCTTATCGGAATCGTAACCGGAACTGAAGTCGGGATCGGAGGTTTTAAATTTGGCTTATCGGAATCGTAACCGGAACCGAAGTCGGGATCGGAGGTTTTAAATTTGGCTTATCGGAATCGTAACCGGAACCGAAGTCGGGATCGGAGGTTTTAAATTTGGCTTATCGGAATCGTAACCGGAACCGAAGTCGGGATCGGAGGTTTTAAATTTGGCTTATCGGAATCGTAACCGGAACTGAAGTCGGGATCGGAGGTTTTAAATTTGGCTTATCGGAATCGTAACCGGAACTGAAGTCGGGATCGGAGGTTTTAAATTTGGCTTATCGGAATCGTAACCGGAACCGAAGTCGGTATCGGAGGTGGAGGATGAAGAAAGATGTGTTAAGAGAAAGCAGGTTTCATAAAGTAGCACATACATTGTTAATCAGCGTTTTTTATTTCAGCTCAAACACAATACAACAAACAAGGCGTTGAAAATACTACAAAGGTTTCTGAAATCGTCATCAGTAATATATAAACAGGTTTGTACGCTTTGAATGCGGCCGCCGCGTGCCGCCACCACCGCTGCACATCTTTTTGAAACCGAAATATAATCGGCAGTTTAAAAATAATCGGAAGTACCGACTTTTCTTAATTGGAATCGAAACTCTGTAACATCCTTAATTTCGATTATCGCCATCGCTGACGTCACATGATACTTGTCTAGAACTTCAGCACCTCTTGCAAGTTGAAAAACTATAATCGATAACGCTATTAGAAAACGAATCAATGAATGGGAATGACTCATCTGAACCACAGTATAAATATGGACGAAAATAACGGAAACTACTATGACGACGGCGACGACGAGACTCCTAAGCGGTTGTCGCGATGCTGTCAGTAGTGCGTGCCGCTTAGGTGTCATGTTTGTGTGAGTGTGCCGTTTCGAGCTTTTGTAGGTAGTTTCCGCACTGCACCTGTAGCCAAGTTGACAATCTACAGTCGTTAACGCTAGTAGAAAACGAATCAATGTATAGGAATGACACATCTGAACGTTAAGTCACGTGGTCAGACCATAAAAATAAAAGGCGTTAACGATTGTAGAAAGAAATTCGATACGAAACGTTTTTAACTTGGCTAGATAAATATGGGCTGTTCGTCTATATTTATACTGTGTCTGAACGTAAAGTCACTTAGTCAGACCAAATGATTAGAAGATGTTAACATGTAGAAAGAGATTCGATACGATATAAATTGGTTAGGCCCGCTGGTCTGTTGTATTCCAAAATCACAACACCACTCGTCATCCAAACCAAAAAACCTGCATCTAAAGATAACAATATAAAATTGTACCTACATACATAAATACTATGCAACCAAAAATCGGTCGGCTACAGAATGATCCTATTGGGATTGGATATTTTTTCTTTCTTTCTTTCTTTAGAGTTATAGTTAGACGGACGGCCGGCAATACTGGACATCAAGTATTTTATTGCAACCCTGATTTAGGTGGTGCCAACGATAAAATAAAATAGTGGTTCGAAGAGTTAGGCGGGTTGTACAACATGTGAAAGCTGAAAAGCGAAAATCCTGAGAGCATTTTAGTTTAAAGTGTGGATGAATTATTTTGTAGAGTGAAAGTTATGTAATGTTGTTTGATGGTAAGCGCCTCAATTTAGAATACCCAGGCCGATTCAAATTTTTGTAAAATTACCTGAGAAAGGTTCATGAAAAAATTTAAAGTGCTTTTCTCTACATGGGATTTTTTTTTTGAAGTATTTGAACAGGACAACGGCTGTTGAGGTTCTTAGTACTTCATAAATTTTATTAATGATTGCAAGCTCTTATTTTTAATATTGTCACCGAGGTAAAAACCTTAAAACTTTTATATCCATCTTACTTCAAATACTTTTTTTTATTCTGCAAGAAGTATTAATAAATAAATAAAATCTTTTTGTGGTCCTTCGAGCCGGACTCGATCTAACTACCTCTGGTTTGACCTCTATTAGTACCTTCAGCCGAGACTATCGTTTCTATATCCTCAGTAGTGTACTTTTTAACCGTTCCTAGTTCTTAAGCGTTCCGGCCCTAGCAACCGTCAACTAAGGATGACAAAGTAAATTATCCTAAGCCGAGCTTAACTTATGTTTAGGGAAAAGAAAGATATTCATACAAACATGTAATCCCATTTAATATTGCGTCGTTTGTTATTTAGTCAACGGTTGTGACCAGGATAATACGAAGACTTAAGGATTATCTTTTTATCCGATTTAAGGGCAAACAGCAATGTCCATAGTTACTGTGGGTAAGGGCCTTTTAGGTTTTCTGAACTGATTATATAAAGGGATAATATTATTATTTTTTGAAAGGTAATCTCAAGAAGTACCTGTTGATTAGATTATAAGAAATAATTCTTTTATAAACAGCTACTTTTTATAGTCCTGTGGCCTTAGGAAAAGCTAGTTATTTAATATTTTAATCATTGGCAAAAACTAAAACTTTTCATTTCCAAAAATTGCTGACTTCATTATGAAAAGTCAACTGAATCAATATTAATTAAGCTCTTCAGAAACTCAAACAGCAATGGCCATACTAATTGTAATATCAACTTTATCAAAGTCTTAAAATTATGTCAATCTCAACGAAAGTTCATTAATTTATGTAAGTTAACGAATAAACATAGCAAGAAACTTCAAAACGTCAGAAGCAAAGTGCAATTGTCACTTGTGGAAAGAGAAATAAGAAACCACTTGGTTAGCTGCACATTTTAATTTTATTTGTTTATTAGCCTATATGAGCCTGAGCCTTCCAACGTTCTTTAAATTTTGCCTTCTCCAGCCAATCCGTCAAAAAAGAGTCCAAATCATCTCGCCAGCGTTTTTTAAGCCTGCCTCGGTTACGACGCCCGTCCTAAGGCACCCACTATGTGACAATCTTGACCCATCGGTCCTGATACATCTTACAAGTGTGACCCGCCCAATCTCACTTTAGCCTCGAAGACTTATCGCCAACATAGGCGATCCCTGTCTTGGAGCGTATTATAGAGTTGCGAATTAAATCGGTGAGCTTGATTTTTACCCGACTGCCGAAGGAGCGTAATGTGTTTATAAGTCTCTATGTATGTATTGTGGCGTTATAAAATAAAAATAAAACTTTTTTAACGCAACGCAATTAAAAAAATAAATGCACCGAAAATAAAAAAAGGTAAAAAGGCAAAACACATTCGTTTAAAAAAAAAAGAAAAACCGCAATAGTCAATATAGTATTAATTATTTTTAAATATTAAGTTTACATAAAACTTAAAAGTGGAATTTAGAAAAGGTTTAAAGTTAAAAGCTGAATTCACGTGCCTAATCTTCAACTCAGTTGCAACCAGTTTAATGATGGCTCAAGCATACAACAAGAAAAGTACGAAACCAAAACGTGATATAAGTAAGGTAATAAAAGTATTTATATTAAAAGGTAAGCTAGGTCAAAAAATAAAATAAAGAAAATTAAAAGTATGATATAAGCTATTCATCGGGAATCCACGCTGGATGAACAAAACCGCTTTTGGTAGTTCCTCTCCAAACACAATAAAATATGTACGGAACCCGTTCAAAGATGTTCGGAATCCCGACACCTGGAGTACGACAACGGGTTCCGTTGTGGTACTCCAGGGGTCATTCGTTCTGTCCCGGGGGTAGAAACCGAAATCGGCTCAACTGATTTCAGTTTTGATTCATGACGCATAAACTCATGTCAGCGACATGATTTTATATGATTAGCTTGTCACCAGTCTTGGCAGGACCGCCCAGTCCAAATGATAGTTGGTATCTCTGACAGAGCTCAGTAGCAGAGACATGCGGTGGGCGAGCTCCGGCGCGCTCGTGGACTTGTATATCACGTACCCTTGGCCTAACGACGACGAATGTGCCATCCCCGCACAAGAATTGACATATCCATGGTCATTATGTTACAGGTCATTTTAAACAGTTACTATAAAAATATTAATTTAGTAGAAGATTTGAAAGCCAAACATCTATACCAATATTATAAAGAGGAAAGATTTTTTTGTTTGTTTGTTTGTACCGAATAGGCTCCGAAACCACTGGACCGATTTTAAAAATTCTTTCATCAATAGAAAGCTACATTATTCCTGAGTGACATAGGCTATTTTTTAATCCCGAAAACGCATCCTGTGGGGTGGCCCACGGGAGCGAAGCCGCGGGAAAACAGCTAGTTTTCTATAAAAACCCATCTGTCAGTACCAGAAAAATTGTCTTCTGTTTTCTTGACAAACGAAATATGAAAATTTTAATAAATGTAACCTGCCTGCTTTGACAAATTAAAAAAAGGCTAAAGCAAAGCGTCTTGTAGCGATCACGCTACAGTATGTATGTTTGTTCCTATGTGGCGTTCGAGAGGCCAAACGCGTTGGCCGAGTTTGATGATTCGTACGTGAATCGATTCGTCTTAACCTTGCGAGTGTCACTGGTTACATTAAAATTACAAAATATAAAAATGGCGGATTTCGGGCGCCATATTGTGAGGGTTTTGGTCAGACAGCTCGCGAATATGTATCTTCCGACTGCACAGCATGATTTTCTTCTTGTTTACGTATTTTTAGTTCGCCTTTAAGCATTTTTTTTGTAAGCTCGCTCCATCGCTCTTTGATAAACCTTGAGTTTGGACTTCTGAGCCTCCGTCAAAGTCTCATCTGAGCACCATAGGTTAGGATAGGCATAGGATACACATGTAGACGAGATTACGATTTAGCGAGATACAAAGGCCACCCTTCATCAGCGCCTTCATGGAACAGTTGCTCCTCTAGGCGTTTTCGACACGACGGTCGATCTCTTTGTCGGGGTTGAAGTTTGAAGGGTGTAAAGGGTTCCCAATATAATCCTAGGAATCCAAGTCAACCTCATCTGCTCGAGAACAACCGCCAACACGGTCTGGACCAGCTAGGTGGTTTAATGGTCCAAACCTGAACATGGCAAGTACAACAAGAATAGTTTTTTTTTTAATTTAAATAATAATTTGGTTTCACTGTCTCACAAACAAACATTCATTTCATTTCCCTAAAGCAAAAAAAAAAACTAAAAACACGTAACAAAATCCTCGTACAAGTATTTAAACTTGCGTTACACAAATGAGAGCAACTTTAAATATTGCTTTACAACAAACGGTTTTAAATTGAGCTGTGCGAGCTTAGAAGGGGACGGAAGGGAGCGGGCTTAACGTGAAGACAAACGACCGAAAAAAGACCATTGAAATGAAGCAGCGTTGCAAAACAGCGGTGTTGCCTAGTTAGCTGCTTTATAGCTGCATTTAGCTATTTTTACACTCACATCACCTGCAACTTAAAAAAGATATAGCTTAACTATTTAGCTCCTTTACAACACAATGACGAAAACTATGCTCCACCTCTAACCTTACGCTTTTTGCCACAAAGCAAGTTTGCCTGCTCGTCGGTCTTCTACAGACTGTACTTCGGTGAGTGTGCTCAAGAGCTCCACGACCTCATCCCACCAGCCCCCTTCTACCATCGGACATCTAGACGCACTGCAAGTTACCATCCTTACCTTGTTGCCATTCCACCAATTCGCACCAAGCGCTTCCAAACATCCTTCATAATGCGCACAGCGAATGAATGGAACTCACTACCTGCATCTGTGTTTCCGAACGCATTCAACCCGAATCTCTTCAAAGTTAGAGTGAACAGGCTTCTTCTGGGTAAGCTCACCCCATCGTAAACTCTGTCTCTGTCACCTCTGACCTAGATTAGAGTCAAGAGTAAACCCATCATTAATAAAAAAAAGCATTTAGCCAAAGTGACATATGTGGTGCCACCGACGATGCAGTGGAAGTGGCATAGTTTTCGGCAACAAAATCTGAATTACTATCGTGCCAGTGACATGAAAATATAACAAAATACCAAGAACTGTGAAATGAGAGCTACTGTTTTTGTGTCCACCAGTTGGCGCTACTCGCGAGTAAGGTCCATAAATATAGCTGTTAAACGTTGTTATCACGGGCAGGGAAGTGAAGTTTGAATTAAAATCAAACTTCGCTTCCCTGCGCCGCAAATTCTAATGCCGTATAAATGCGATTAAATAACATTGAGAATGCCACAGTTTTGCACAGCCCCTTTTATTCGACAAATGGAGGTTACAATTTTCCGAAACTTAAAGCAGTGGTTGGTAAGACCCGTCCCTAGCTTAATCTACCTAATGTGGATAATGTTCACAACATTAAAAAAATACTAAATAAACTCGCGCTAAAAGCTTATGATTTCGAAGACCTCACTCTACACCAGCGCCCCCGGCGGCAAACTCAAACGCCATCACTAACATAGTAAAGAATAAACAGAGGAACCGAATGAGTCTGATTACACTCAATTATATTCCCTGAATCTTCTCTTTAAGAAAACAAGGCAAATTTTACTCCAACTGCACTTTACTTCTAGCAGTTTGCAAAAAAGAATAAACCGTTTAAAACACACAAACATTCACTGAATTTCAGGTTTTTTAATTCTTTTATAGATAAGCTTGCGCTTGTCCACTATCTCACCTGATGGTAAGCGATGATGTGGGCAACGGTGTAGAAATAACCTATTCACTCTTGAATTAAATACCCGAGGTTGTAGCTATCGGGCAATACAGACATCGGCAAGGAATTTCACTCCTTAGCTTTCTTTACGCATAATGAAAGTGTTACCCAAAAGTTTAGTGCGTATGGGTGGGATATCCACCATGTATTGATGGCGCATCTCCATACGTCTTGAAGTCCGATAGGATGTACTAGCACAACCCTTCTATAGATTAAGCTATTAAAGAAAGCATTCCATCCATATCGAATGTAGGGCACCTTTGACAAGTGGTATTGTTATAAACGTTAATTTTCTTAACTACTTCTAGCAACTTTTTGGGGAAAAATCTGGCAATCTAGCTAGTTTTTGCAAAAACTCTAGCTACAAAGGAAATGGTACATTTGGCAACACTGCAAAACAGCCGCTCAGACGCGTCCGCGGAACAGCAAAGGAAGCTTTGTGTTGTTTGGGAAACACCACTTCGACTACTGTCGTGGTTTTGTTTCATATGGCTATTATCTGGCATTCTTGGTATTAAAACGCGGAGGTGAGTGGGAGCTAAAGTTTTGTACAGTCGTCCTATTTGTGCTGACTGTGTTTGGCTGTTGAATGGTATCATTGTGTTACATGTTATCATGCATCCCTCTAAGGACGTACTCAGACCTTGTAACTTCAGAATGGTCAAGTGCGTATTACTTACAACCGGGGTGTGGGTATGACTAGGGACTCCCTTAATTATATGATGGTCAGTGACCAGCTGCTGATGTATGAACGTAAATAAAGTAGCTAAAGTACCTAATAAGGATCGTAGTTGAGTTTTGTAGCTTCAACTGTTTTTTTAGGATTTTTTGATGAAATAAATGCGTTAATCGTGTTCAAGATTATGGCATTTAGGACCAAGTCTGCTACTGAAGGTCAAGAATTTATAACATAATGTGTAGTACAAAATCACAACCACTGTATTAACTGTTTTAGGTACAACAGAACCTGACTGTGTTCCCGCATCTTTCCCCGCATGTAAACTTTTCAATTTTGAAACGACGACGACTCCACATAACAAGTATATGATGATCTTGAGTTGGATTGCCAAAAGCTATTTTCTATAAGTATCCCAATATATTATGTTTATTCAATAACGGCATAGAAAACAATAACTTGCTCCGATATTCTAAAATTAATAAACTTATATTTGGAGGGTTAAGCTATAAACTAGCGGCCGAGGTAATAACTTAAATTCCTGCTAGATTTAATATAAATTGTCTGATAATAAACAATTTTCCATATTGTTAGGGGATTGGCTACAGATTAGAGGAGAAATAAGAAAAAAATTGTTTGAGTGAGTGTGGTGACTGGGTTGAAGAGTCAACAGGTAGGCAGTGTCTCCATGTGAAATACTGGTATTCAGCTGCCTTCGGATAGACTCAAACCGAGCCTAGTTGGGCAAAACTAGCCAAATAATGATGACACATATGGAAATACTACCTATGCCCGCGGCTCCTCTCCCATCAACTGCCTTCCCTACCCTACCCACCCTAAAACCCACTCTACCCACCCTACCCTGCTTACCCTACCTACCCTACCTTACCTACTCTATCCTACTTACCCTACACTATCCTACCTAGCCTAACCTACCTAACGACCTATCGTACCTATCCTACCTAACTACCCTACCTACATACCTAACCTAGCTACCATTATTTTTTTCTTAATTTATCCTTTCATAAGAACCTTTTCCTAACAATAACAAACACGACAAAAAATATTTAGCCAAATCGGTCCAGCCGTTCACGCGTGATGCCGATACCAAGGGAAATATGGATTCATTTTGATATATATATATGTTTATTTTAAAGACTGATATGGGTGTCTGGTCACTCTAGTGGTAGTAAGTCTCTGCTGTCCTGTGTACTCGGTTACTTTCTTGAGGATATTCTCAATAGAAGCAGGAAGTCTGAACCTATCCCCAGTTGAGCACTGGGCCCTTTATTTTTTTTGGAGTACTCTGTCACATGGGTACTGAAAACTGGTTAATTGTAATTTGGATCGATACATACTAGATGTATTGTAATTTGTATTTCGTGGAGAACAAGTAAAATGGTATGTTAATCTCTTTACTTTTTTCCTAAAACAAAGCTTAACAAAAATCCTGGCAAAATAGCTGACACACTGACAGAAATTTTGTTAAATAGAACAAAAAACATATTGCCGAATACTCGTAGACAGACGGGTTCTCGTAAAATTTCTATTTTGAAACGACTGCAGAAGTTCTGAACATTAACTTAAAAGGTAAAAAACGTATTTTCGACGTTACTATTCTTTTCGGCGCAACATGTCTGTCGACATTTTTCGCTGCAGTATTGCTATTTCAGTTTTCATTTTTATTTTTAAAATTTTACATAGTTTTTAGGGTTCCGTACCCAAAGGGTAAAAACGGGACTCTATTACTAAGACTCAACTGTCCGTCTGTCTGTCTGTCTGTCACCAGGCTGTATCTCATGAACCGTGATAGCTAGACAGTTGAAAGTTGTTTCACAGATGATGTATTACCGTTGCCGCTATAACAAGAAATACTAAAAACAGAATAAAATAAATATTTAAGTGGGGCTTCCATACAACAAACATGTTTTTTTTTCCGTTTTGCGATAATGGTACACCTTCGTGCATCGAGTCCGACTCGCACTTGGCCGGTTTTTTATTTCTTTCTTTCTCCTTATTCACATTTAAAAGGTGCGTGAAAATTGGTTTAAATTAACTGTTATCTTTGATTTAACGTAAATTATGTAACTTTGAGAAAGGTGGACTGACAGAATACTCTTTTTACCAACTATTGGTTGTGAAATGGGTGATTTTATCGCTAAAAGATCAATCTTTACAAATAACCTTTTGATCGGCTTGATAGGGAAGTAAGCAAAGATAATACATGCATATTATGTTCTCCCAATATCTGGCTAACTTTTGGAGTTAATTAGTTCCCACGGATGCATATCTAAAATCTGCACTACAATAATAATGAAGCTGAAGAGTGTGATTGTTGGTCGATCGGTAGTTCCAGAGATGATTCGGGATGATTCAGAGATTCGGTTTTTCAGAGATGTGGATTTGAAAGATGATATTGTGTTTTTCTTTTTTTCCTTTTTAGGGTTCCGTACCCAAAGGGTAAAAATGGGACCCTATTACTGAGACTCCGCGGTCCGTCTGTCTGTCTGTCTGTCTGTCTGTCTGGCTGTCTATCTGTCACCAGGCTATATCTCATGAACCGTGATAGCTAGACAGTTGAAATTTTGACAGGTGGTGTATATCTGTTGCCGCTACAACAACAAATACTAAAAACCAAAATAAAATAAATATTTAAGGGGGGCTCCCATACAACAAACGTGATTTTTTTGCCGTTTTTTACGAAAATGGTACGGAACCCTTCGTGCGCGAGTCCGACTCGCACTTGGCCGGTTTTTTTTCTTTTTTTTTTACATCACATCACGCTTCGATTAAAGGAGCGGAGCATCAATGAAAAATGTTGTAAAAATGGGGAAAATTTATTCCTTTTGAGTATCCGTTGCGTGCACTGCGTAAACGGTTAAAGTTACCCAACAATCATGTACATATGGTAGGGTAGGTGGGTAGGTAAGTAGCCAGTTGACGGGAGCGAAGCCGCAGGGGACAGCTAGAATATTATAAAATGGGGACGAATAGTTCTGGAGTGGGATTTGTTGGAATACGTTGGATGCGAGACATACATGACCGGTAGATATAAATACACTTGGGAAGGTCTATGTTCAGCAGTGGACAATGGAAATGTTATAGTACATTGTTCACCGAGAGGACAAAGTGACCGATTACCGTCGAGGGTGTCGTTTGACTTTAAAACACCCGAGATCGGGAATCGCACTTTCTCTCGAGTTATACATAGTGCTTTATACTACACCTACGAGGAAAATAAAAAACTAAATCTTTACTAATTGAAATTTTTGGCTAATTATATTACGTCATAAGTTTTATTATATTTTTTAATTGATTTCTGTGGTAAAAGGTTATCAATCAGTATTTTTGCTGTTTCCTTCAACTGCGGCGGAGTTAAAAAATCTTCATCATCACTATCACTACTTATCATTTTCATAGTTTTATTTTACTTTTCTACGAAAACTGAATCCTCAAACAACACACAAATTGAAAATGGCGCCAATGGCGTCTGCAATTTTCACATGTTCTTTTTTCAAATTGTTTGACACCATCCAACACACAGCTAGTGGCCAGTGTCATTTTGCGAACTTGGAGATAAAAACTCACTGTAAAAACTTTTTGGCTTTTATGGCATATTTGTTCGATATGCAATGACGTACTTTCTACCGTAAATTTGATAAAGTATGAAGGTACTTTCCGAGCAGGTGTAGTATAAATGATATTTAGAAGTTTGGATGCATGGCCTAGAATATAGGATGCGCTCGCTTAAAATGTGGTGATTTTCAACTTCCAAACGAGCAAACACACTGGAAAATCACTCTATTATTTTGTATATTTACACGTTCTACACAAGCACTTGTCTGTCAACATTGTTACTGTAGCAACACTTGTCAAACAGCGTGACGCGAGATTTAATTAGAACGTCACGTTCTGCAACGAATACTGTAACAATTTGTTAACTACCTTCAATTAGAGGCTTTGTAAACAATGTTTACAAAACATTACAGATGGATTAGTGACGTATGTATTTTCGGGCAGTGCAAAATCTTACTTCTTACTTACATTATAAATGCGAAAATTTGGATGGATGTATGTTTGTTACTCAAATACGCCAGAACGGCTGCACGGATATGGATCATAGATAATTTAGCACAGAGATAGATTATAGTCTGTAATAGCACATAGGCTACGTTTCATCCTGGTACAATGTTCCCTAGGGATAAAAGAAAACAATGTAAGCGATGCAACAATGCGCTTGCCAAAATGAATATGAACAACACTGTTTAACGTACCTACTAACAAGCCCTCACTCACACACATAACACACTCAGATTATCGAGAACCCTAGGGAATACCGCGACCAGACACAAACACATACCATGGCACGTAGTAATTTAGGCCATTTACCTGCCATGTCGACCACGCCTTCGTAATTACTGAATTAATTCAGGCGGCGCCTGCATTTTTTTTAAACCGATTGTTATTACTGGCAACTTAATTATTAGGGCTGGTATGATTGTTCATAATAATAATACCAGCCTATAAGTGTCCCACTGCAGGGCAAAGGCCTCTTATCATACAGAGAAGGCAGGAACATTGAATACCACACTCGCTCAAGGCGGGTAGACGATTTCAGTCCAGGTTTAGAACTTACATAAAAGGGCGCACGGTTGGCGCAGTGGTTGAGCGATAGACTGCTGCGCTGCGTATCGCGGGTTCGATTCCCGCACGGAACAAATATTTGTATGACTTACAGATAGTTGTTCTGGCACTGGATGTCTTTTGTATGTGAGTTTATGTTTGTAAACGCACCCACGATACAGGAAGAAATTCCTAGTGAGAGGCAATGTTTTTAGAAGAAAAAAAAATTGCTAAAGTCATATTGTTCTTGCCCGGATTTAAAACCTCAAGCATGAGAGACGAGATGGCCACTGGGCCACCACGGCATTTTGGTTGTTAAATTGGCTAAACGCTTCCCTAGAATAACCAAGCTGTGAGTCATTATTTGTATAACATTGTTTAGGTATGTTCTGTCCGTTCTATCTTAGATTATCTCTAGCGTTTCTTTGCACGTGTTCCGTCTGTCTATGATTGTGCTTGGATGAACTGTTTTAAATTGGCTACAGGCTATATTAATACTATCCACAATAACTCAAGTGATATTGAATTTATGAAATGATGTTCATGAACTGTGATCGACTACATTTCAATTCCATATTAATTACTGGCAACGTGTTATCACACCGTGATCGTAGATTTTCTTACATAAGTAGCACTAGGCTGGCCAATTGTGCCCTGCCTAATGCCACTTAATTAAGGCACTGAACTATGTAGTTAACAGAATGGATGGTCAATGGGGCTGACAAGTTTAGGATTGGTGAAGTTGACGTTGGAAGGCCTCCCACTAGGTGGACCTGGCTGCGGGAATCTGCTGGATGTGAGATGCACAGGACCGGTCGATTTAGTGACATTTGGGGCCTACAACATAGGCCATGTTCACCAGTTGACGTCTTGTATCATCATAATTATGATGATAGAGTTACAAGAAAAGTTCGGTGAGTCCTATCCGACTTCTGATTAGAAAACAAAGAAAATGTGCAAACAATTTTCCCCCACTAACTGGTAAACAAAAAAACAGTCATTGAAACAAATAAATTCAACGCTAAAAGGTGAAATTTATTATAGAAACTATATAAAAATACCCGACGGGTCCCTCGATTTGTTCCATTTAATAACGACAATAGAATCCTTTAGGGTGTGACCAGGGTAAGTTACGACACCCGTGATGTATTTATGTGCGAGAAACAAAAGTTTCAGAGGGTCAAATGTGGGGCACATTTATTTATTTGTTTCATTAATTTACCAGCCCTTGTCTTTGCGTTGGTTATTGGCTTGTTTAACAAGTTCACGGTCCTTTGTAAGCTTTAAATGTGTAATAGTTTTTGTTGTCTATAATTTTGCTTTCAAATATTATAGGTTGAGCAGGATCAGCTGTCCTATTCTGCCCATTTTTGCAGAGGTGCCACAGGATCACATTTTTTTCAGTCCGAAAGATGACATTATATTTTTAGAATTGAAATTTCTAATGGCATCTCTCATCACTATTTATTTGTGTTTGATATTTTTACTTGACATATCTGTATTTATGAATATCTGCTTCATTACATTGAATACTTGTCTGAATATTTGAAGGTTGAAATATAAGTGTATGATTGTTTAATGTAACAACTTGGCTCATGGTATTGTAATTCTTTCGAAGTTAGTTTGCATAAAGGTGTAGAGGTGACTTACTTTGACTTAATGTCTTATAACCCCTAGATGGGGCAGAGGGCGTCCACAGATATCCTCTATCGCGATCGGTCTTGAGCTTCACGCTTCACCTCGCTTCATGATATTCCGATGCTCGTCGCTTCTGCCAACACGGTGCGACGCTAGGTTTGACGGGGACGGCCACGCTTTCTTTTCCCTTGGGGATTCCAGTCCAAAGCTTGTTTGGGTATGTGATCGGGACCCCTTCGGAGCGTGTGGCCAATCCATCTCCACTTGCGATGCTTGATCTGGCGGTCGATGGGGCTCTCGTGGCATTTCTTCAACAGCTCTACATTGGAGATGGTCTCAGTTTTGAATTAAAAATGCAATAAATAGGATAGAGATTAAATTAATTATCTTACGTAAGTTTCGACGACAAATATATTTTTTTAATGATTAAATGCTGTTTTTGGTACTGTGTTTAGGATATAAAAGGTGACATCATTAGCTAACGGAACCATGAGGATCCCCATGGTTTGCCTGAATCCCAAAACCATTAGCGCTTTTGACCACAAGACCAACGAAGCATTCAATGAGATGCTTCTTATACGTAGCCTTAGGGCTTATATTTTAAAATACTCTGGACTCAAGGCGGCAGCAACGACAATCTCCATAGGTGGGGTTCCCAGTTGATAACCATCTTTAGTAGGGATGTTACGTAAGTGATGATTTCGGAACCGAAGTCGCAACTGGAGGTATTAAATTTGGTTATCGGAATCCGAAACGGAATCGAAATCGGAATCGGAGGCAAAGGCTGAAGAAAGACGTGTTAAGAGAGACCAGGTTTAATAAATTAAAATAATACATACATTGTTAATTTCAGCTCAAAATCATACACTAACTAGGCGTTGAAAAAAAAACAAACAACTTCTCTAAAATCTATAATTTATAAAGTTTGTACGCGTTGATTGCGGCCGCGTGCCGCCGCCGCTGCGCATCGACCTCCGATAACCTCCGATTTAAAATTTTCGGAACCGAAATCTAAATCGTAGGTTTAAGGCGCCGACTCCCTTGAGTAGCTGATTTTAAAATGAGAATCACGTCTAAACGGCTAGTCGTAATTTATTGGAAAAAATATAATGTTATATTAGACCTTTTTCTTAATAATTTCATTTGAGCAAATTTTGAGTTTTATTCGTATAACATAGTGTAATAAATTTGTAAAGTTATGTCTAAAACGGACAAAAACACGACAATCACACCAAAACCGCTGGGCGTATTTTAATGAAGTCGACACCATATCAAAGAAAATTTAATTATCTATATTTTCATCTGAATCTTTTTTTTTAACGTCATAAAATAATAAGGAAAGTGCAAAAAACTACAAAATTTTGGGTCGCGCGGGTGTGAAACGGGGTATCTGTACAATAATAGTAGTATGAACACTTAATTCCGATTTATTTACTGTAATTTATTATGTCTTGTCCTATGTACTAGACTCTGACATTATTTACGTATTTTTTTATTTATGATTATGACATTTTACGCTCTGATATTATTTTGTGATTAAAATCTATGACATTGTATAACATTTTAATTTAAGACATGGTATGATTTTAGAGATATTTGATGACATTGTATATTTGAGTAACAGATTATAAAGCTGTATAATTTAATGATATTTATGACATGGTATAATATTATTATAATTTATGACATTCTGTAATTTTGTAATAATGTGTGGCATTGTATATTTTTTTTAATAATGATTTACGACATGGTATGATATAAATAATAATTTGTGACATTATATAATTTAAATAATAATTTTGCATGCCTAAACTGGTACAACACAGAGAACTGCGCATTCACCTAACATCTGGAAATGTATAATTATATAGGTAATGTGTTGAGCAATAAAGATTTGAATTTGAATTCGGAATCGGAATCGATCCTTTGTAACATCCCTTTAACTATAACTTTTACTATAACATCATTCTTTAATAGTGTTCATGTGGTTTTGATCCACGGCCCACCTTTCATCTTGCGTCGTATGCCCGGACACATGTATACGTGAAGGCCTAATGTCAGCAGCGAACCGTAGCTGAATACGTAGCCAAATTAACTATTAAATTTTAGTGTAATGACTATATTTATCATAGATACGCTAGGAAGAAGACTCTAGGAGCAATTTGTTTATGAACCTATCAAATAATTGAAAAAAATAACATTCCATTTACTGCTACTTCAAAAATAAGTCTATAACTCAATACTCTCAGCTCGTATCATCTGTCACACGACATGGAACCGTCTCCTTCGTAAACACAACAATACTTACATTTTAGTTTGAAAATAATCCAATGAATCATCGTCGGATTACAGTCAAGATCTTGTTTGAGGAAGACGATCTCTGAAATGAATACTTCAGTCGTTTTCAGCGTAATTATTGGGTTTAATTAAACATTTGATTTAAGTGATGTGTTTCAAGAAGAATTAAATAAATAAATTGGTGTTTGTTTGTTTTTAAGGCAGAGGAGAAACTCGTGTAGGCAATTTGTTATTGGAAGTAGGTTTTTTAATGGCCCAGGGCGTACTAAGGTAGGAGTTACGGGGTTTTTTTGATTTTTAGAGTTCTCGTAGGTTCTGAAAAATTTATAAAGCAAAACTCAAGTAGTTTTTGTTACAGTTGTATGGATGGTGGAGCTCGATGATGGCGATTGGCCGCCATTATTAGTTCTCGTGATTTTTTGCAAATTTGGGTGTACTTCTTATAAATAAGTGCGCCTCTGACAAACCTTTTGGCGAATATAGGCATGATGTTATGTGATTTATTTTATTCTTGTTTTCACCTTCACAAATAATAAAAAGAAAACAGTTTATTATTATTAAAAATAATATTAAACATTTACCTAACGGAAAAGGAGGAGGAGGATAATGGAGGTTGGCACTATAAAGTTTTGGAGTGGCGACCGCGAACCGGAAAACGTTGCGTTGGAAGGCCTCCCACCAGGTGGACCGATGGCCTGGTGAAGATTGCGGGGATCGCTGGATGCGAGACGCACGGGACCGATCAATGTGGTGACGCTTGGGGCCGATGTCCAGCAGTGGACGTCTTTCGGCTGAAATGATGATGATGATGGTACTATAATTAAAGTTCAAAAATAACACTAAGAAACACGAAGCTTAAACCAAACCCAAAAAAATAACCATTTTAAAAAACCTTATAGTAAGAATGTATCTCCAGAATTTAAGTAAGTATAAAAAATAATCGAGCACGAGTTAACCCTCGCACGCTTCCGCTCGACGCCCGCAATGAATCGCTCCTTTATCGAGAGGGTTATAAATTGACGGTTCGAAAGTACGTTTTTAAACGCAGAAAATGGGGGAATTTAAAAGTGGGCTCTTTAGGTAAGTGTTAAGTATGGGCGAACCGTTTTTTTAGGCTCCGCTTGTAAATTGTTTTTCCTCATTGACAGGCTCTTGTTTTCCTTTTTAGTGGATTTATTTGCTGGTTTATTGAGTGTCATTGTTATCTGCTGTTTAATTTTATTTTAATTTGCTTTACAGGCTTTTCCTGTTGCAGTTTGTCCTGTGAAGGGTCAACTTTTTGCTGTCCACATAAGGAAACTAGTTTCTATTACTGGCTTCGCCCGCGGGAAAAGTGTTTTCTTGTCCCAAGGGTATAATTACGCCGAGATGAAAAGCCTATAATAGGTAGTCTATGTGCTATTCCAGACCAGAATCTATCTCTGTGCGAAATTTCATTTCAGCTGTTCTGCCGTGATTGAGTAGCAAACATACATCAAACCAAACTTTCGCATTTATAATTTTAGTAAATTGACTCCGGCTGGGAATTCCACTCCTTAGCTGTATGCACAGAAGACATTTGTCTGAATAGAAGACATCATCTGCCTAGTCTATATTGGGGTGGCTTCAAGAATAGGGAATTAATGATCTAGCGAACAACGAGTATTGAGAGAGTACTGTTTTCACAAGGTACAGTGCTGCGGCCGTGGATGTGGAATACTCTTGAGAAATTGATTTGTTTTAGGTATCGGCCTATCGGGGTCATTGGATGTATTTGTTTTTTTGTTGGTAACTTTCATTTCAAAAAGCTTGTTTTAAAAACACAATTTTTACTTAATACTTATTTTGGGCCGAGTGAGGAAGAGGATATCATGCTGGTCCAGTGTCTTAGACCTCGCCTCACGTGCTTGAGGTCGTGAGTTCAAATCCGGGAAAGTACCAATGTGGCTTTTTCAAATTCATATTTACTTTCTAAGTTTATCTTGGACTTCACAGGCAACGTTGAAGGAAAGCATCGTGAGAAAACCTGGACTTACAGTTTTTGTTCGCCAACCCGTATTGAGCAAGCGTGGTGATGTTTGCTTGCCCTGCAGTGGGACAGTTTCAGGCTAGTATTAGTAGGTTCCTACCTACATTGGGTGTTGTATTTGTGTGCCAAATAAAGAAAGGAATCAAGGAGACATTCCTTGATTTATTTCTTCTTTCTTTCTTCCTTCTTTCTTTCTTTCTTCTTTCTTTCTTTCTTCTTTCTTTCTTTCTGCTTTCCTTCCATTATCTCCTTAGCCTTTTAGCCGAAGAGTACTTGGAGCGTATTCTTTTAACTGGGCTGCTGTGGTTCGTACCTCGCGGGATTGAGATACCTACTCTTGAGGAACTAGGGTTTTTTTTAGAAATGGAGCTATCAGGGCAGCTACATATAAAGTTTAAAAGTTTTTTGTTAATAGGATAGGTAAAGAATTTGTGTGAATGTTTAAATTTCTCTTCAACTTCTTTTCATATCGATACGTGGTGACTTATTTTCTGAAAAATTGGTTAAAAAAGCCCTGACATGTTGCGGTGCGGTGCGCTTGCGGGCTACAATGTCGTATGGGGTCCCACATAACTGCGCTAGCTCCCCGTGGTAGCGCACTGTTAAACAAGATAGAAATAAACTCTACCAAGGCAATACTCGTTAAAATAGGATAAATACAGGACATTAAAATAAATTTTGAATAAGGTAAAGGTAACAACGTACCTAACGTACTCCAACATTTTCCACTGGAATTTCTTTATTGTAAAGCGCCAGTAAAATGAAAAATATCTGAATTATACAATTTTGAATTCGACATCGTCGGGTGATCCGCCGGTCGTTTCGCATCAGCATTCAAAACATGCACTTAATTAAAGAATCAGCCATTTTTAAAGACCGTACGCATATTTATACAATATCAATTTCGTCGAACGGAAATTCCAACAACGAATACGATATTTATTTTGTTGTAACACTGGATTATTTCAGAATTTCGGGTAATTTCATCTGGCGATTTATTAATCCTCTTAAAATCAACGTTGGTATATTAATGTGAGTCGTCTCCGTCGGATTTAATCAAGCAATGTAATTCGTGAGTGAAATTCCAGATCACTTATTTATTTTTATTTCCAAGTAACAAAATGGGAATTTAGAAAATCTGTCGTATCTACTTAGAAAATAATAAAAAATCTATGAAATTGATTTTGCTGGGACTTCCACCTGAGTCAACGAACGGCTAGCTTTTCAAGCTTTTAAGTTAAAACCTTTTACTTCTTGAGAAGTTCGCATAAAAAGGATTTTATTTTCTATTTCCACAAGGTAGCCGAATTGAACAAACAAATCAATACTCTTTCCTGAAAAATATATTTGGTCCGCCAGTTACATTACAAAAAAATTGGACAAATATTTTTATTTTTAACGTAAACTAAAAATTACGACGATATATTGAAATTTGGCGCCATTTTTAATTATTACTTAAAAGTGACGTCACAAGCTCATACCTACTGATGCTACTGATACTGCTGATGCTGTTGATGGTACTGATTATGATAAAGCAAACAATACGTGTTCAATATTCTTTGATAATTCTGACAAACTAATTTTTTTTATGTCAGATTATTTCCTTTTCACTTCCTCGTAATTTCTTTATACTTTTATGAAATAATTGAATTTTAAGTTCGAGATAGAAAATCTGTATATAATTTCGTATTATCGATATCTATGTTTGCGTCATCATCGTCAACCTAGCTTTTTCCTACTATGTTGGATTCCATTTCCAGTCTAACCGGATGTATCTGAACACCAGTCAGTGAAAACCACAACCCAGTAATTCAGTTAGTCCCGCTATGCTCGTCTCGAAAAATACCTACTAAAAAGTGCCGCCATGCACGAAATTCTTCGATTTTACGTAAATAATGGCAAATACAATTGGAAAAAAAAAGTGTTTTAATTCAATTAGATTGAGCAGGAAGCTGAAAAATATTGAAATTTAACAAAAACAACGAAATCTTAGCTCGACATATTTTTAAGTTAAGTTCTTTTTTTACGGAAAGACGTTTCGTATTTCACAGTTCACTTAGCACGTAGGAAAGAAAGGTCAGTTTGTTTTTAAAATAAATGACGCGACGCGTTGAGTGGCGGTGAGGCGAGTGTGCGTCAGTATGTTGAAACGGAACGTTTAAGAACTTTTTTTCGCGAAATTAATGGAATTTACATACTAGGTTTTCTTAATTTACTTTTTAAATGGTTAAATCAATTATTACACTACAACACTTTTCTTCATCACTGCCTGCGCTTGTGATTTTGTGCATAGCGGAACTTTTTGGTAGGTATTTTTCGAGTTGAGCATAGCGGGCTAAATCGCAGTAATTGGGTAACACGATACCACTTGGCGAGAATAATTCTAGATTTCCTGGCTTCTTACCACCGACTTAAATATGTGTAAAGAAGCAGAAGCCACATATCTCTATTAGCGCTACTTATATTTCTGCACAGTATCGAATACCAAAGTCGTGTATACTTTTGGGATATGGAAGGAAACTTCCTCGGGAAGTTAACCGAACTCCGTGGAACGATGCAATATCTTTCCGTTAATATTAACTTATAGGTTTAGTGAGGTGACATCAGCTGTCAGGAAGGATTAGGGGTGGGCGTTTATATTGATATAATTAAATGGTGAGTTATCCTTTATTAAGGTTTGGATAATACAGAATGTCAGTGGAAGATTTCATAATTACCTACACAAAATATAGTTGTGTCAATAGAACGACATTCTGAAAAATAATCATTTTAATATTTAACAGAACAAGATGAAAAAAGTTTGAGGGTGCAAAGGACTCGTATTAAAATAAACAAGTTTTTATATTAAAACTTGCATTGTCACGAGATTTCAGCTTAATCGAACTCCGGTAAGTAGGTCATATTTAACTTGTGTTCAAATTTAATTAAAATTAAATTTAGATTTGATTACATACACACAAACAGCGGGAGAGGAGAAATTAAATATAAGCTTGTAAATAGATTAGGCTGCGGGAATCCGGTGGATGCCAAACACACAGGACCGATCCAGGTGGTGACTCTTGGGGGAGGCCTATGTCCAGCTGTGGACGTCTCACGGCTGAAATGATGATGATGATGAAATACATGATGGTTGTCATCAATACAACATCAGATAAGCTATACCAATACCATTGACTTAGGGCGATTACGCACTACATCCGATCCGTGTCCGTGATTTGAGTTCCGAGTTCAAAATGTTCTGAAATGAATCTGATAGATGGCGGATAGAGTTTGGATGTAGTGCCTAAAGGTGAGTATAGACTAGAGCATTTACTAGTAACAGAACATCGTGCATTCCCTATTTTTAAATTTACTCGGGCCACACTTCGAACATGACGCTCTATGTTTTGTTACAACCTGATTGGCATTTTGTTACATTCTGATTTTAAAAACCGCATTTTGGTATAACCTTTTATTGAGCGAAATTACACGGACACGTGTTGGATGTACTGCGGAACCGCCATTATACAATGGGATAGACCACACTGAGAATGCGAAAAGGCAAATAAAATAACACAACGCTATCAAGATACCATTACCCAACAATTATATAATACTCTCTCTAAATAAACGTTAAAGCGCGGATAAACAGAAAATAATGCTTTTAATTATCGAAGTCTCGCGTCAACAACACGCTCTCGCTTCGTTTCGCTCCAAGTCATTTATAAAAGACCAACACACAAGGCCGATTACTCCAACAACAAAGTCGAACTTCCTTAATTTGTACTCAAGTGTACTTATAATAAAGTCAAGTGTGAAAGTCAGAAAGAAATTTGATTTTGCACGAGCAATTGTGAAGCTTGTGAGCTTGAGAATTCAGTCTCAATTGTAATTGGTAAGGAGGACGTGGGCCCGTGAGGTGGGACCCATATTATGGATATATACAAAGGAGGTTTTGATGCCAGTTAATTAGTAATACACTGGGTGGAGCAAATGTTTGTTTGTGAAAACGTTCTGTATATTTTTAAGAATATTAAACATTATTGCTGCTGAAAGTTTAGTTTTAATTTTATTAATTGTCAGTGATCTATCACGTAAAAAAAAAGTTTGTTATTTAACATGAATGCGAATTCTAACGTTGTTTTCTAGGGTTCCGTACCTCAAAAGGAAAAAATGCACCCTTAGAAGATCACTCTCTTGTCCGTCTGTCTGTCCGTGTGTCACCACCGATTTTCAAAGGAACGGGTGGACCTAGCAAGTTGAAATTAATACCAGATACTGAGGTCTATAGTCCTCATTAGGTGTATAAATCAAGGTACTGAGTCAACACGATAAAAAGATATGGGCAAATTAAAATTTTCGTAAGTACCAAAATTTACATTAATCAACATAAATTTACATTTTTCAGGTTTTTTATTTTTCGGCATTTTCTCTTTACTTGTGCTTTACCTTGCTTGTTACCAAAATTGTCAATTCTAGGTCAATCGGAAGTACCGTACAGGTTTTGGGTCGAAAACCTATATGGTGGTGTCCGTTGACCTAGAATCATGAAATTTGGCAAAAAGTAAGGCCTTGCACCACAAATAAAAGGAAAAATGCAAAAAATAATAATTAGAGGACTAGTTTTCGATAATGGTACGGAACCCTTCATGCGCGAGCCCGACTCGCACTTGGCCGGTTTTTATTTAATAGAATTTGGCATTATACACCAAAAAAGTAAGATACGACGGCGGTCTTATTGCTGACAGTGATATCTACCAGACAAACTTTGGCTGGACTCAAATAACTTAAAATAAAAATAAACCAGCCGAGTTCTTCTTAGCACGGCTGGCTATGCTGATAAATATAACAACCTTATTGGCAGTTATATGTTTGAGCCGTTTGGGGTTGAGACATTAGGTCCATGGGGTCCGAGTGCTCACCGAGTGTTTTGTGACATAAGTAAACGGTTAGTCGACTGTTCGCGTGACCAGAGGGCTGTCATTTTCTTCGGCCAGAGAATCAGCATTGCCATTCAACGTGTCAATGCTGCCAGCGTTCTGGGCACGTTTCCCACTCACATCGATGTGGATGAATTTTTTGATGCGCAATGAGCCCTTTTCCTTCTCCTCTTTGTATGTAAGTTTGTTTTATTTATTTAGTCAGATTAGAAATATTAAGTTAGAGTTAAATTGCTTATTTTTTTAAATTGTTTATTGCTTTTACAAAATATAATAATACCCAACCGGGGCCTAATTATTCTCTTAAGATCCTCAGTTGTCATGATCCCTCAAGCATTAATAATAAAAATTGTTCATGTAATGAAGTGGAAAAAGTCACTCAAATTAGATATCTGGGTGTTATGGTTGATCAGCGCTTGTCTTGGCACACACACATAGAAGTAGTCATGTCCCGAATAAGGAAACTCATATGGATATTCAAGATATTACGACATGTTACCTCTAAGAACCTCTTAAAGCAGATCTACTTCTCTTTGGCCCAGTCAGTCTTGATCTACTGCATACCAGTATGGGGAGGAGCTACTAAAATAAAATTTCTCGAACTGGAGCGGGCACAACGGTCTCCTCTAAAAGTAATGCATCTAAAACCATACAGATTTCCTACTGAAAACTTATACACACTTAGTGATCTCCTGACGGTTAGGAAGTTATATACCCTACGAGTTATTTTTAAACTGCATAAAACACTACCGTATGACCCTGCGTCCCAAAAAAAGAGGAGGAATCATTTAGCAGCACACAAGGTCTCAGCTAAATCAACTTACGCAGCAAGACAATATAATAGACTTTCTATAAACTTATACAACAAAATAAATGACAGTCAGAGAGTGTAAAAAAGCATTAATCAGTTGGCTAAAAAGCAAGACTTACTACGACATAGAAACACTCTTGCAAGCACTTCAATGAGGTTGGAGTCCAACCGTATTGAATTGTTAGCAACCGTTGGACATCACACACACACACACACACACGGAACACACAGTACACACACGCACACAACATAGTTTTGTATTGATTTTGATTTTATTTTAAGTATTTTTTATTATTTTAAGTTATTTTTTCTTTCTCGTTTGTTACAAGCCTTGTTCATTTTCACTTTCTAAGTTATGAAGAGCGGGGCCTCCTAGCACAGGTATTTGATATAGTTAAAAGGAGACCCTTGCGTAAGAATGATTGTAAGTGTAATGTGATAATGAAAAAAAAATTTTTTTTTTTTTTTTATTCGTCTTTTAGGCTAGATATCAATTAATTATTAAGAATTTTGTTCTTATTAATAAACAAAAAAAAGGTCTGTTTAAGCATGTATGTAATTTAACTCTTGTTCTAAATATCAGAAAAATCTTTTTGATATGATTTATTATTTTCACGGGATTCTAAACACCGTGCCGGTCTCGATCCCCTCAACATGACGTTATCAGAACACAGGTGAATAGTCCCGTCAATGCACGTGATATATTGTGATCCCTTAATCTTCTTCGTTTTCCTTATTTAATTCCCTTCATATAAACCGAATACAAAAGTAAACTCATTTCTTGATAGGATATCAAGAAATGAGTTTACTTTTGTATTCGGTTTATAAAAATAATAGTGTTAAATGTTAGGAAAGGCTAGAGATCATAGATTTGTTCATTTAAATATTTTCTGAATTACTTGATATGTGTTTTAAGGTATGTGTCGGCACAACACTTATTCATTCAAATTGGCATTAATTGAAAAAAGGTGTGTAGATGAGCTGGACTTCTATGATAGGGAATGGTCTTAAGTTGTCCCTAAAGAAGTGCAAAGAGAACAGCGATGTCTTTCTCTTCAGTGGGACTTTGAAGGCTTGTAATAATTCCAGGTTGCCTGGAAGAGATCGCATCATGCGATAAGGCCGCCCATTGTATGTGTATTAGACTTAAGTTTATTTTTGTTAATGTATTTTATGGTGTACAATAAAGCATATGATAAATAAATAAATAAATAATATACTATTTAAACGTCAAAGTTTGTGAGGATGGATGGATGGATGTTACTCTTTATCGCAAAAACTACTGAACGGATTTTGACGAAACTTTACAGAAACATAGCTTATACATCTAGGCATATAATTTATCCCCCTGGTGGGTTCCCGCATTGTTGTGAAGGGAAGGGCACAGCAACCGTGGCTTGAACAACCATGGTTAAACGAAAAGGAACCCGAGGAGGGGCCGCTCGTCAGATTCAGCTCGGGCTTTTGCCGATTAAGCCGACGACGTAGCGGCCACCAAATAGGATGCGGTTCCGTTTGGTAACAGAGGCGACATCGCAACTGAAGCGGGCCGCGATATCGTATGGAGCGTCCCAGGTCCCATACGATATCGCAGCTGAGGGTTAGAGTCGCTGTCGCGGGTTCGATTCCCGCATGGAACAAATATTTGTATGGCCTACAGATAGTTGTTCCGGATCTGTGTGTCTTGTGTATGTGAGTTTAAATGTTTCTAAACGCACCCAAGATACAGGAAGAAATTCCTAGTTTGGGGCAACGTTTTTTAAAAAACAAAACAAACAAAGAAACAAAACCGTCTGATGGCGGTCGCGGTGGGGCCGCAGGTCCGAAAAGTGGTAGGTGACTGCGGCCAAAAACTGGTAGGTGGCGGGGCCACTGACCTGACTCATCACAGGGGGACCAAGGGTGCCATACACGGGGTCGTCTGGCGCCAGTGTGCTGGTTTGGTCTCACGGCGTGCAATGTTTTCTGGTGCGCCGGTGATGGTGGTACTCCAAAGAAGAGGTTTTGGTGACGGACAGCCGCGGCGGGTTCTCAGATGAGTGCTAACGCGTGCCAATGTGCCCGCCACAAGCGGCACAGGAGGACAACGTGGAGTTTTAGTGGGTAGTAGTCCCACTTATATCTGCGCAATCTGCCATGGTAAAAGAACGGCTATAATTTATAAAGATATTATATATTTACATAAGTAGTTTTTCATAATTCCATATTACTATCTATTTCTGCCTCCAAACAGAATCGTTTCTGTATGAAGGGTGTCGGTGAAATTACAGGCACGTGACGTATCAACTTTGTCTCTAAGGGTGGCAATACATCGGCAAACTCCCCGCTATCCCAGGTGTCAATAAGCGACGGTAACTTCTTCCCATCGGGCGTGCTGTCAGCCCCTTTGTCAATCTAGAGGTAACAAGGAAAAGAAACCGGTTTATAAACCTTTGTGCTATACCCTGTAATACATCTTATAACATAGCAAAGTTCTGAGGAAATGAGACTGTATGATGCTTATCCTTTATTACGTCTAATAACATAACTAAGTTTTGAGGAAATAGTTGCTGATTAGAAAAACTAAACCAATTTTGGACTTTTAAGACACTTATTAAGTCGTTATGCTTTTATTTTTTTTATTAAGCTTTTTTAATTCTGTATCGCTTTTTAGGGTTTCGTTCCCAAAGGGTAAACACATTACCCTCCTTCGGCAGTCGGGTAAAAAAAACCCGACTGCTTCAAAAGCGAACTAAAAAGTCGTAAACAAGGAAAAAATCATGCTGTGCAGTCGGAGGATACATATTCGCGGGCTGGCTGACTAAAATCTGGTGTATCCTCCGCCTGCACAGCATGATTTTTTCCTTGTTTACGACTTTTTAGTTCGCTTTTGAAGCAGTCGGGTTTTTTGATTTTTTGAATTAAGTTTTTTTTATTTATAACTTTTTAGTTCGTTTTTATTCAAATTAGATAATTCAAACATATAAGTGTTATATATTTTTGAAATCACCTCTTAAAACCCTTTATTTTGATACACACGAAGGGTTAGGAAGAAAAAAAAAATTTGGGCCCCCATAATATGGCCCCCAAAATCCGCCATTTTTCTATTGTCCAATTTTAATGTAGCCTATGACACTCGCAGGGTTAAGACGAATCGATTGACGTATGAATCATCAAAATCGGCCAACGCGTTTGGTCTCTGGAACGCCATATAGGAACAAACATACATACATACATACATACTTACATACATACATACATACATAGACTGATAAACACATTACCCTCCTTCGGCAGTCGGGTAAAAAGTGGACCCGTCTGTCTGTTTGTCTGTCTGTCACCAGGCTGTATATCATGAACCATCATAGGTCACCAGTTGAAATAAAGAATAAAATAAATATTTGAGTGGGGCGGGGCTCCAATATAACATACGTGATGTTTTTGTAGTTTTTGCGATAATGGTACGGAACACTTCGTGCGCGAGTCCGACTCGCACTTGGCCGGTTTTCCAATTTGTGTTCGTTCACATTGTACAACCTAATTAGAGAGCCTAGACAGTATTTTATTCTACTAGCTTCTGTCAGCGGCTTCGCTCGCGTGAAAAGTGTTTTCTTATCCCAAGGAAACATAATACCGGAATTAAAACCAGCCTATGTGCTATTTCAGACAATAATCTAACTGTGTGCCAATTTTCATCCAGATCTGTTCAGTCGTTCTGACTTGATTGATTAACAAACATACATCCAAACTTTCCACACTACATATATAATACTAGCTTCTGCCAGTGGCTTCGCTCGCGTGAAAAGTGTTTTCCTATCCCAAGGGAACATTATCATCATCATCAGATCCGTTTAGCTGTTCTAACGTGATAGAGTAACAAACATACATCCACACTTCCACACACACATCCATCCAAACTTGTTTTATTTATATTTTATAGCAGTAGTAGGATTAGTAATAAAGACTGTAAGGAATTGGGTTGTTGAATTTAAAAAAAATTACGATTTTTTAAATTTATTTCGAAACTTTACATAACTTAAATTATATTGTCGTTTCAAAAAACTCTTAAATATTTTTTTTCATTTTATTATAAGCAATTGAAAATCGATAAAATATTGAATAGAACCACGTGACTACAAACGGGCCACATTTGGTCGCCATGTTGGTGACGTCATAACGTTCAAGGAAATCATGATACTATTGTGTCAACTACACGTAGATTGACTAAAAATATCCGACAATTAGTGCAAAAATATTAATAAACAACAAATTTTATTTAGTCATGTGTGATAGGATTTATAAAGGCTAATGTCGATAATATACCCACCTGATGGACGAATTGGAAGTTTTGAGCTTAAATAAAGTAGTCGTAATAAATAATACGTGAGAGTGGACCGGTGTAAGATAATGTTGTTTACCAGGTACATTAGGAAACATTATTGTCATAATTTAATCATTTTTACATATAGGTAGGTGATTTCGGTGTAAAATAAAAAGTAAACAAACCCGATTGGCGCGAAACTTTGACTTTGGTTAACAAAAAACTTCATTAGATACCACTAAATATGATACACATACACATAATTTTTTTGGTAATTCCCATTATTTACATATCCTTTAATAGAGGAGCTCGTGGCTAAATAATAACAGCCGCACTGTTCGATCATCAAGGTTAAGCAACGCTTGACGAGGTCGGTCCGTGGATGGGTGACCATTTCAACATACCGTGTTTCCTCCGTGCCTTGGAAAGCACATTAAGCCGTTGGTCCCGGCTGTCATTTGATGAAGATCTTTGACAGTCGTTACGGGTAGTCAGAAGCTTGAGATCTGACGCCAGTCTTGCCAAGGGGTACCGTGTTACCCAGTAACTGGGTTAAAGGCTAGGCAGATTGACAATATCCCTTAATAATATTGAACACTAATGTCTATATTATATATTTACAAACACTAAAAAGTTTGTAGAACAGACACGTAAAAATATTAACTTGGTAGGTACTTAGATTTTCGTTACACTAATTCTTCAGTAAATATCTCTTAAATACGTCGATCGATTCTCACAATTCAAACAGAAATGTTAGTTTTATGCCTATATCTGTCATTTAAGTATAAAATATTGAATATATCACCATAAACAAAAAATCATATTTTCAAGTTACGTAATTATACAACAATGTCAACTTTGCTCGAAAGTTCCCTTAAAATTTATTATTATCAGTCTTTAATGATCAAAGTAAGAATTTAATACGAATCTAATACTAAATTAGAACAAGATAACAACAGAATTAACACATTATAATTGGAATCTAGTTAGACATTGAACATTGCTTAAATTTAGTAGATTGCTAGGTACTAGGCTATTGCGCGAAACACATATAATTGGGATCTTTTTGTAGTATTCGTACATAATGGTACGAAGCAAGCACGATAACTTTTAAGGTTCGATATTTATGATCAATATATTCGATATTCATCAATATATTGACGATAATAACAAGATTGAATCGGTTAAAAGTCAAAACAATGTATCAGCTATGTGCTACAACGAGTAGAAATGAACGTTGTAACGTCACACGGGCTCGGATTTGTTCGGCAAACTATCGGGGTGTTTTCGGTACTGGATTCAAAAATATATTTTCAATTGGATTCTACTTTGTAATAACAGTGAAAAAAAAAACTAAAAATAGTTTTGTACGGAAACTTATGTATGATCTTTTCATTTTTTACAAAAAAAAAATTGGTTCAACAAACCAATTGTCATGTGCTAACTAAATGTCACGTGGTTTCCACATACATATTTTGGACTTTTATTCGCCGATATAATGTCATTTTGTCTAGAAATCAAAAATAGTACACTCAAGATTTTCACCAAGAAAATCTTCTCAAAACCCTGCAAACTACACAGAAACAATTCGACAAGCCAATCATTAGAATTCCGCAGCAGCAAACGATAGCGTCCAATATTAGCACCTACGTATAATACATTTAACCCTTTCGCAGCGACGGGGGTCGGGCGAGCCAAATTAGATTCAGTGAGTTATATACAACCTTATTGGCTGCGACTACCTTGGACCGGCTTGATTAATGCCTCTATAGTTCCGGTATATCGTTATCTCTTATAGATATGCGCACTATGATTATAATTTGAGTCCGACGATGTAATTAATGTTGGATCGGTTCGGGTTTGATATTTTGAGGGTTTTAGGGTACCTACCGACCTCCAATATGTCAGTTATTGATCTAATACTTACGTTTATTCTGTTGTAGGCACGAGTGCCTATGTCTACTGGATTTGCACGGAAGTTACTGCACCACTTATGTATTAAATAAAGAGTCTGATTGATTACTGTTGAATACTTATTTATTCAGAAATCCCAAGTTCGAACACACGCACATAGATCGGCCAGTGCGCAGTAACTCGCAGTAACAGGGTGTATGTTTGTTACAGTTTCTACTTTCCGAATGCACGGTAGAATCACTTTTTTTTTTTTTATTACTTGTAAATTTTAATTTTTGTGTCGTTCAAAAGTGCCGTTTATTGGCCTAATTGAATAAATATATTTTGACTTTGACTTACACAATCACGCCTGAACGACTGAACGGATCTGGATGAAATTTGGCACAGAGGTAGATTACAGTCTGGTGGTGTTCATAGGCTATTTCATTCCAGTATAATGCTTTTTTGCGAAAAGAAAACACTATTCACGCGGGCGACGCCGCTGGCAGAAGCTAGTTTTATATAAAACTAGTATCTAAGAATTCAGAATACCAAGAACATTAAACGTTTTTCCCAAAAAAGAAACTAAGAAAAGAATACGGAATCTGGCATTCGGGTAGTCGAGTCGTAAATGGGTAGTAAAAATGCGGTTAACATGCAGTTTTCGAGTAGTTAGCCTGACTGCACCCAAAACGTCGCTTGTATAATGCTCGGTTTAATTCAGTTCGTACTGAGGAGAGCTGTCTCTCTGAATTAACTGTAAAAATGGAAGGAGTTCTGAAGGTGTTGATTTCACGTGGAATGTCCATGGCTGGGAGTTGCTTTATTGGTTTTAAATAAAAATGAAATACGTGGTATGCTTGTTTGTTTTATTTCTGGTCTGTACATTTTGATGTATTTTATTTTTTTACGGAGTTGCATGCCTAAATAATTCGTTTACTTTTAAATTAAATATTTCCTCTCAGTTTCTTTTACCACAAACTTTTTTTTTTTTTTAATTTATTTAAGGAACTTTTAACATAATGTTACACCAGTTCCATCGTAACCTTACCCAAAGAAATCACAATTACAAAGTTACTAATGAATAAACTAATATAGCTTCTGGCGACATTGGTTTGGTCAAAATAACATTAAATATACCTAAATCTAGCTTATTTATATTTAATTGACTTATTAACGTACTCCTTTCAGATTCATTCCTGACACACTCCAACAAAAGGTGATGGACATCTTCCACTTTATTATCACAAACTAAGCAATAAGGAGAGTCCACCATTCTCATTAGAAATGCAAAGGCTCTTAAAGGCATATGTCCGGAACGAATCCTGAAAGAAGTTACCAACATCTTTCGACTAACTTTAAAACTACTAAACCATGGGGATCGAGGAGGCTCACACTGGATTGTTTTATACCATATCCCTTTATCTTTTGATTTTTTATTGAAATATTCTTTCCACTCTTCATTGCAATAGGTTCTGAATTTGGATAAAATCTCCGAATGAACTGGCAAAATATAAATCTCTATACCTGTCGTTACTGATATCTTAGCCAATCTATCAGCCTCCTCGTTTCCCTGTAGACCAATATGTGACGGGATCCACTGCAAAACTAAATTAACATTATTTAAAAGAGATGATTGTATTTTACTCAAAACAGCGAAGGCTATCGATACACCTCTGTGTCCAGAGGCGCATCGAGCCAAATGCTGGAGCGCGCTCTTGCTATCCGTGAATATTACTATATTAGTGTGTTGTAATGTGGCAATGTAGGACAACGCTTCGGAGATAGCTAACAACTCTGCTGTCATGATAGAAACTTTAGATACAATGTTGAAACATCCACTTGTTTTCGTAACTGGATCATAGTAAGCCGCCCCAATCTTAGAACTCTTAGAACCATCAGTAAACAATTTGTACCATTCATTATATTTATAGCTTAGTTCTTGTAAGACGTCATTTCTCAAACAATTACTTTCGTATGTACTTTTGGGCCTATTAACACTGCGCAAATGAATTTTAATTACATTTTTAATTGCAATATTGCTACACCAAGTATTTAATTTAAAAATATCTAATGGGTTAGTCGAGTACATTTTTTCTCCCTTGATAATATTATAAGTTTCTATTAGCGCAGGTATTTTTTTATTTGTCCAATATCTGTGGGTAGTTAGAACTCCAAGATCAGACAAAAATTTACTTGTCACACAATTGGTCCACGATTTAACCTTAAGACAGAACTTAAATGCTAAATATTTACGTCTTATATGTAATGGGGGTAAGCACAACTCGCTTTCCATGACATGAATAGGGGTAGTTTTGATGAATCCACCAACAATTCTCATAACCTTATTTTGATTTTTTTCTAATTTATACAAACGTGATTTAACACTACCATCATAGAATATACAGCCATAGTCCAATCGACTTCTAATTAAAGATATATATAAAAGTCTCAATTGTAGTGGATGCATTCCCCAGTTAGAACTAGCTAACACTTTCATAATATTTACCATTTTCTGACATCGTTCATTAAGTTCATTAATATGTTTGCCCCATCGAAGTGAAGTGTCTAGCCAAACACCTAGATATTTTATACTGTCAGCCACTACTAAAGGGACTTCATTTAAATATAACTGAACATGTTGCCTTCTATATCCTCTACTGAATAGGCAGACTTGTGATTTAGACGTTGATAATTCTAAACCTATAACAGATAACATCCCCACGATATGATTTAATGAAAGTTGCATTTTATTAATACTATCATTTATTTTTGCCGAACCAATAAAGAGGACGAAGTCATCGGCGTATTGACACAATTTGACCATATTAGTATTATTAATTGTGTTACAAATTTCGAGTGTTACAATATTAAATAATAGTGGCGAGATTGGATCTCCCTGTGCCAACCCTCTATTGGTCCACCTAATGACACCACCTTTCTCATCCATGTCATCTTTAACAATTAAATGTCTTTCTTTAAGGAATTCCCATAAATAGTTACATATTCGACGCCCTAGTTTTAGCTTATCTAACGTTTTAACCACACTGTCAATTAAGACGTTGTTGTATGCGTTCTCAATGTCCAAGAAACACGCTAAGGTGGGTGAGTTTTTAGTAAAACCCAACTGTATATAAGTGATCAGCTGCGCAAGAGAATCCATACATGATCGACCCCTCCTAAACCCGGTTGTGCTAGCAGATAATACACTATGATGTTCGATAAACCACTCTATTCTTTTAGTCAGCATTAAGTGAAATATTTTACAAGGGCAGGATATTAATGAGATTGGTCTTAATTTGGAGTTACTCCCAATTTTGGGTATAGCAATTATTTTAATATTACGCCATTCATTTGGGATACATCCAGACATAAAAATGTTGTTATATATATGGAGTAAATATTTTTTTGCAACTTTAGGAAGGTTAAATATCATAGAATAAGTGATATTATCAGCTCCAGGAGCTGTATCTTTTTTTTTAATAGAAGCCTCCAATTCCTGTAAAGTAAATTCTGATTCTAATGACACATTATTTGAAATAAATAAGGGTTTAGGCGCAAGAGTTGAATCAGGGGCTAAACTATGCAAAAGCTCACTTTTTTTGTCAATAGAAACATAGTTACCACCTTGTCTATATCCTTTAATCCATTTCATCTTACGCCACATCTCCGATGAAGTTACAGTGCCATCAATCGAAGTGCAGAACTCTTGCCAACAATTTGTCTTGGCTTTTTGAGTTTCCTGTTTAGCTTTTAAAGTTATATTCTCCAGAACAGCCAAGTTCGCCGGCGTCGGGTTGTGTCTGAACTCTTTTAATGCAAGTCTTCTTTGTGCTACAATTTTAGAAAGATGAGAATTCCAATACGGTTTAGGTTTAAAGCTGTTTTGTGGGTCATTACAAATTTTTGTGTAAGGAATATTATTATCAGCAGTTTTATCAATTATAGAAATAAAGGTCCTATACATTATTTGAATATCGCCCGATAGTATGTTAGGATTAACATCAGAGAATAACTGTTCTACTTCTTTTCTATAACCTGACCAATTCGCCTTTTTAAAATTACGTTTACTAATCGCATGAACAGTATCTTTATAATTCATTTTAGTTTTTATCATTAGATGATCACTCCCCAAGTTGTCATTTAACACTCGCCAAGAAAAGTAAATAGCTATATCGGATGAAGAAAAGGTGATATCAGGAGATGACTGTTGTAAATTATTATTGACATATCTTACCCGAGTGGCACTGCCGTCATTAATAGATATATATCCGTATTCTAGCGCTGCGTCTATAATTTGATTGCCTCTTGCATCGGTTTTATATGACCAATTTGAGTGATATCCGTTAAAGTCACCGGCTATAAGAGTTTTATGAGAACGCAACGAAAACAGTTCATCCCAATCACATTGTCTAGTTTGGATAGAGGATGGGCAGTAGACTGAGACTATATTTTCCATGTGTTTACAATTTTTTATGTTAACATGCAATATTTCAATGCCAGTATTATTAATACTAGATAATTTTAATTCAGACGTAATAGATTTATGTAAAATGATTGCAACTCCACCATATCCATCAGCTCGGTCTTTTCTATAGATATTATATTGGGATAAATTTAAAAAACTATTTTGTTCTAGCCAGGTCTCACAGATGATAGCTATGTGTATTTGTTCTTTAAATAAAAGTGACTCAAACTCGGTGATTTTAGGTCTAATACTTTGCGAGTTCCATTGCAGTATATTAAGAGCAAATTCGCATGATTTGCTAGAGGCCATTATTAAAAAAAGAGAAAACGTTCTTCACCAAATCACTGTCTCTTACAAAACTTATTACAAATTGAATAATTTCTTCAAGCATAACACTGACCACTGACTTGATTTTAACAGTAATACTTGACTTGGAAAAGTAGATTTCTTTCAGTTTATCCATTAACTTTTTCAAATAAAATATATTTCTATATGTATGTTTCTCTTGGCCTTCTATCCTTTCACTTTTATTTGAAGATTGCTCTTCCTCATAGATCTCGTTCTGTTCATATCGTCTCTTATCTCTAATATTACTTAATTTAGTAGGTTTTGAAGCACATTGAACGTTTGTAGGCTCCTCCATAGAAATATCTCGACTCGTTTCGTCTTTCTCAGAGTTTTTGGGTATTGTATCCATTTTTTCTGTATGGTTTTGAACTTGTGACAACAACACATCTCTGTATGACTTTTCTTTGTTAACCGAAAGTGGACCTTGGTGCGTTGGAAATATAATATTATCCTCTATGTTAGTACTTTCATTGTCCTGTTGATGATTATTTTTGTTTAAGTATATCATTAAAGCTCTTCTATAGGTGCAATTTTCCTCGCGCATGGTTTCTCGGATAGCTTTTTCTTTTTTAAAAACAGGACACGATTTATTCATGGATATGTGCGGGCCTTTACAATTGATGCACTTAAAGGTTTCGGTTTCACAATTGCCGTGGTTTCCTCCGCATTTTGGACACAATAGCTTCTTAATTGGACAGGCCTTAATCAGATGTCCAAACCTCCAACATCCCGAACATTGACTAACGGGAAAAGTGTATGGTTCTACCTTAAATCTGCACCCGTATATTAGCAAATACGGGGGTAAGGTAGAACTTTTAAAACCAATGCGAATTGTCTCGCTTTGTGTCCATACTCCGCTATCCAATTGTCTTTTTAATCTCTTGGCAGAAACAACTTCTTTTTCACACTCAATACTCTCTAGAAACTCTTTCTCTTCAATTTCTAAGTCAATTTGTTTCACTACCCCATATGACAAACTAATTTCATCTATGAATTGACATCTATAATCCAGACTGTGAAATGTACTGCAATTGATCAAACTCTGCGCTTCTTTTCTGTCTTCAAATTGTATAAGTATCTTGTACGGATTCTTGTACTGTATTTTAAGAATATTTTTAATACTTTCTGCTCTTAACAATTTGGCCATGCCAAATGGTCTGGGTAAAATCTCTTTCGATGTAACACATACTATTATATTCTCATTAATTGTTGATTTATCTGTACTCTCCTTGTTCTCCCTATTATTAGAACTCATTGACAAACTCCTGATTACCCTCTTAGTTTTATTTCGCACTGTGATGAACCCCTCGTCATCTTCTATTATTTCTTCGTTATCAGAACGCGCTCTTTTCTCCGGTTTTTTTCCTATTTCCGTCGATCCATTATCTTTAACTTGTTGCTCACTTTCCTGCACCAACTCTTCTTCTTCTATATCGCTTCCACTCGAATCGCAAAAGTTTATACTATCCATTATCACGTAACATTTATAAAATATAAAATGAAGGTAGTGAGAGAAAACAACAACAACGCTCGTACAAACTCGACCACGATTTAACGCGTGCGCTCACCTCGGCGATTCGCGCGAGACTGAGTACCACAAACTTATTTCAGAACTGTTTAAGATTATGGTCGGTCCAAATAAATCCATATATTATAGCCAATTATTACTTCGTTTTTCATGACTAATCTAATGACAAATCATTTGTTAAAATCTATAAACCCATTTAGACTTCAGCCTGCTTAAGATATTCACATAGATATATATAGTATAAAAAACATTACACTCCTTTTAGGACAGATGGATAAAAAATAAACCCACAACCCGGTGGTGTTGATAGATAGTATTTCAGTCAACAGTGAAAACATTACTTCTAGGTAAGACTGCTCTATCGTCGACCAGATCATCGCTTACTATCAGAGAGGTAGTGATCAAACGCGAACCTATCAATAAAATAGAAACTTTTATAATTTTAACAAAACAACAAGAAAATGATAATGAAAGCAGTGATGTGGTAATGGCCCCGGCTTACGTGTCGTAGGTCGTGGGTTTCGAACCCAGGCAGGCGCATTACGTTGTGTAATTGAAAACGGTGAAGGAAAACATCGTGAGGAAACAGGCATGTCCTAGAACCAAAAATTCGAAGACATGCATAATCCACCACCCACACTGGGTGGTGGATTATGTGGCCCTTTACCTCTCTCACAGAGACGAGGCCTGTGGCCCTGCAGTGGAAACGTTAAAAGGCTGATGATTATGATGATAATGAACAAGAAAATAGTACCCACAAAAATTTCCATTCTTCAAAACCAACACATCTCATATTTGACTAGCTCGGTTCAAAAAATCTCAATCTCATAGGGCATATGCATGACAAAAATAATGTATTTATTTATGTACACACAAAACACTTATAAGAGAAAATACATATAAAGATAGAGCACATAGCTATAAGGTAGGTAAGGCGCCAGTTTATTGGTATCTTAATATACAAAAATAAAATACAAAGAGTGAAATCAGAATCTGAAAGTGAAAATGGGGGTACCCCAGGGCTCAATTTTAGGTCCTTTCTTATTTTTAATATACATAAACGATTTACCCCATTTATTGGAAGGCAAACTAAATATGGTGTTATTTGCTGATGACACATCTTTAGTTTTTAAAATAAATAGACTTACTTGTCAGGTTGACGACGTAAATAACGCGCCACGGCAGGTTCAGGATTGGTTCACTGCCAATAATTTAGTTTTAAATGGTAAAAAAACCAAATGCGTAAAATTTTCATTGCCAAATGTCAAAAGTGCTGATTGTGACATTATATTAAACAAGGAGAATCCTGAATTCGTCGATAAAACGGTTTTCTTGGGGATCACGCTAGACTCAAGGTTGCAATGGGGTCCTCATTAAGTATCACTTGCGGGGCGGCTGAGTTCGGCAGCTTATGCTGTCAGAAAGATTCGTCAATTTACTGATGTGGATACCGCTAGGCTAGTCTATTTTAGTTACTTTCATAGTATAATGTCTTACGGTATCTTACTATGGGGAAAGGCTGCAGACATTGAGGCTATTTTTATTCTGCAAAAACGAGCCATCAGAGCGATTTACAATCTTCGCCGGCGCGATTCTCTAAGGGAAGTAACAACAAAGGTTTAAGGACATTAACATCATGACGGTTCCTTGTCAATATATTTATGAAAACATCATGTACGTAAGAAAGAATTTACATCTTTTTAGTAAAAACGGAGACAGACATAATTACATTACTAGAAATAGGGACCAATTAGTTCAACCAGGTTTCAGACTGGCAAAAGTGGCTTCATCTTCCATGCGGTACTGTACAAAATGTTACAATAAAATTCCTTTCCACATTCTAGAACTGAATGAGACAAAATTTAAAAATTGTATAAAACGCACACTATGCAGGCAGGCATATTATAAGTTGGGGGATTACATCACTGATAAAAATGGTTGGCTCAATGCTAGTCCTGCTCCACAATCACTAGGGTGGTAAAAACAAATGATATGTTTGTGTTGTAAAGACTCGATTTCTTTTAGTATTGTATAGCTGCACAGCACGTGTGTGGGTACTATGTACCCAAATGTAAATCTACCATTTGCTATACCTATGTGTCGTTCGTTGACTTGTGTGTGCCCTGGCAGTTGAGTGTGTCATGCTCTCTCAAATGTCTCTCTGATGGTGGCGCGTGTGTTGGATCATTCGGTTCCCTTCATGATAGTTGAGCTGGGTGGTGCCGATTCATGCGTCATGTTCGTGAACGGGCGCCGTCAGTTGGGATTCGTCATAACTTAACTGCTTCGGATGTTGATGTTTTTCTTCATATGTGAATTTATTAATGTATGTACTTATGTACCTAAATATTGTAACAATCTTTTTTTTTTTAAACAATAAGTATAGAGTTTCTTGTGCATTCTTCTCCATAACAAGCTACTTTCCGAATGCACGGTAGAATCAATTTTTTTAAAAGAGTAAGTATGGAGTTTCTTGTGCATTCTTCTCCATAACAAGCTACTTTCCGAATGCACGGTAGAATCAACTTTTATTCCATGTAAATTTAAAAAGTATGGAGTTTCTTGTACATTCTTTTTTCATAACAAGCTACTTTCCGAATGCACGGTAGAATCAACTTTTATTCCATGTAAATTTAAATTGTGACATTCAAAAATGCCGCTTGGTGGCCCAGTTGAAATAAATATATTTTGTCTTTTGTCTTTGTCTTAATCAAAATTGATAGGAAAATGAACGAGATATCACAAGTTAAACAATATCCATATCTGCTATGACGCCGTTTTCTCTGGCAGCTGAATGGGCATCATGGTATTTGACGTCAGAATATTATGTTGAATTTCTCTAATTATCTACTTTGAAGCTTTATAGATTCATCACATCACCATTTTTTTAGTCGAAAGACTTCCACTGCCATAGACTTGTGGGACAAGCGTCGCAACATTGGCCAGTCCCATACATCTCGCATCCAGCAGGCTCCCGCCACCATCACCAGGTCATCTGTCCACTTAGTGGTAGGACTTCCAGCACAGCGTCTTCCGCTTCACGGTCGCCACTACAGAACTTTTCAGCCAGATCGACCATCGGTTCTGCGAGCAATGTGCCCTACCCATTGATGAAGATATATAAGATATATATATATTTTTTGAATCTTTCATATTTGTTTATTAAAGTTAATAAGTATATCAGTTAGAAAAATAAATATGTACATGTATATTCCCTATTACTCAACAGTATTCACGGCCACAGCACTGTAGTGAAAACAATACGCTGTAAGTACTCTTCGCTAGCTCATTCAACCCGTATTCAGATAGTTTAATTGCCATCCTGTCTTGCATTTAGAATGCAAGGAACGTCTCACTTCGGTAAAATACAAGCTCGCGATTGGCGGAATGGAGAAGACTTGATTAAGCTCGAAAACTTTTGTTTATAATTTCGCAATCGAATTATGGGTTTGTGTATTGTTTTGTGAATTGAGTTGTTGAGTGTTTATTGTTGTAGTGAGGTTTTTTTTTTGCTGGAACTCGCGATATTCATCATCAACATCCTCATATCTGTCAAAAATCGTCAATTGCTGGACGAAGGTATCCGCCAAGTATGGTCATATTGACCAGTCTTCTGATTCCCGCAGTAGTTATCATCACACCACCTCGTGGGTGGTCTTCCAATGCTGTGCCTGCCGGTGGGCGGTCTTGAACTCTTGACATCAAAGTAGTAGTAAATTACGGACAAATAGTGATGGTTGAGCTGAGTGTTGCCAATCCATACGTCATGTTCGCGAACGGGCGCCATCAGTTGGGATGGATCATAACTTGGTTGCCTCGGCTGTTTTTAATTATTTTTGTGTTTTGAGATTGTTTTTGTTAATCTAAATGCTTTTCTTTTTTCTTTTTTTTTCTTTTAAAAAACGTTGCCCCACACCTTTTACGTGCACGTCTCACCGTTACACACACCGTTTTCACATATGTGTAATTTTCCAACAAGAATGATGTAACCAAATACTTGTAATGTAATCTTAATGATGGGAAAGAGTATCCGTGGAGTTTCTTGCACATTCTTCTCCATAGAGACTGACGCTTGCAAATGTTCAACTAGATTCATCTTTATTTTTTGGAACGAAGTTCCTTATCTCGCGTTGCGAAAAACACGGAAAAAATTAAGATCAAAAGTTGTAACGACACTTTTTGCTATAGTTGTAAGTCGTGCAGCGTGCGCGATAAAAATAATAAAATAATAACAATAATGCATCATGAGTGTTTAAAAAATATCCATTTATATATATATATATATATCACTGTCAGGATTCATTATTGTTATTGTTTTTTATTATTTATAATGTACAATTTTTTTTTATGACTTTTACGAAATAATAGACAGACAGAGTGCATATATATGCACTCTGTCTGACTATTATTTCGTATATATATATATGTGTGTGTGTATGTATATGTACAATTTTTTTTTTGGTTTTTTTATTTCAATAGCGAATCAACTAAATCTTCGTTCCATCCGGGTGTCCCTTGACACCTCTCAAGTCTTTTTTGACAATTCAAAAATTTATTTGAAATAAACTATTTTTATTTTGAAAGCCAATCCTAACAGCCATCCGTTCTGCAAGCGATGTCATTGAAAAATTGTCATACTCAAGTGTTGATGTGAATGTTGTTGAATGTGAAAGACTGTTTTGGAAGCCACAGAGCTATCTAAATTAATGCCGTTGACTTCCGGAACTATTGTTTAGTTAAAAATCAATCGTTATACTTATTAATTTGATATTATAATTTTTCAGACAATATATCTTTTTAATAAAACCAGCCAAATGGATACAATCAACACTTCCTTATTTTTTTATTTATTAATAAATCACGCATGGTGGCTGGATGGGTTTGGATGAAATTTGGATCACGATTTAGATGAGGACATAAAATACGTTTAGTAGTATGTTCACGTGGGTTATTTTGCCGAATTTTCGCAATAAGTTAGTCTTTACCTAAAGCACTAATTACTTGTACGACCATTTTTAACCCCCAACCACGTTACCTCCCCAAAAATACACGAACTCAACATTTTGCCAAATTCTTGACGAGCGAGACCTAAAAATGTATTTCGTCGGCAAAAATTAAATTAGTTGGCAGCACAAATGTAAATTAATTAGCGGTATTTACGAACAGGGTCGTTGTAGAAAATTGCGAACGTTCCACGCTTGCGTTTACTGCTTTGCACATAACTATAGTTTAGGCAAAAAATATTTGCCTTCTTTTTAGGGTTCCGTACCCGAAGGGTCCAAACGGAGAGTATATTGCTATCACTCACGGGTCTATCCGTTTGGCTTTAAAACCGTGACTAGATGGATAGACATCCATCTAGTCACGGTTTTAAAGCCAAACGGGTGAAGGTATAATCATCAATTTTTTACAGTACGGGTATAAAGATCTTGTTGACCCAAAGCCATACAAATTTAAAAATATGTTTTGAATGTGTTTTTTTGCGCTCCACTTTCAGCTGTATGGCTCCCATACAGCTGAAAGTGGAGCACAAAAATAAAATTTGTTCGTCCGATCGAGTGGGGTATAGTTGCTTACAACTTGTTGTATAGATAAATACTGTATTTTTTGTTTTGAAAAATATTGGCAATCAAAGGAGATTTATTCTTCGTTCGGCCCACTGATTTTCGTCCTAAATGCCAAAATCCTGGTTCGTCCCAAACAATATGCTTCTTTCGTCCCAAAATAATGGAATGTGAAGCCACCAAAGACAGCTTTTTTTTTTACAAAATTTTGTGTCGAAGAATTTCTTAACTTCCCTTTGACCTATTTGGTGACAATGTTTATTATTAAGCATATTTTACTAAAAAAATACCAATATATTGATAAATTAGATTTTTCTTTGAAATATCCTATTTTTTCTATTAAAACCAACTTGTTTTTGTGGTTTCAAAAGTAGCCTATGTCATTCGGGGATAGTTAAGCTTCCCAACGGTGTTTTTTTTTTTTTTTAATCGGTCCAGTATTGCAAAGTCCGATGTGCACTTGGCCGGTTTTTACATAGCAGTGGTAACGGCCCGACTTTCTTATCGTAGATTAGTTTCAAACCCAGGCAGGCACTTTACTTTGTGTTAATTATTTCATCACCACGGCTCTAAAAAATGGTGAAGGAAACATTGTGAGGAAACTGACATGTCCTGGCCCCGCGTGGTGGATTATGGCCCATTCCTTTTCCCAAAGAGTGCTGTGTCCCAACAGTGCCAAAAGGGTGATTATGCTTATGCGTGTATTCGCCGAAGAGCTAGGCAGAAGGACACCTATAGTAGGTAAGTATACGTTAATTTGGTTTTTTTCCTACGCATTCTCTTCTGATTAATCCATCCAAGTAACCAAGACAGTTAAATTCATTCTCCGGGACTTCGTCAGCTTCATTGCCTCGGCGCTTTTCTGGTGGTCGCCACTGTTAAAATAAAATAAAAACTGGCTTTCAGGAGTTGCAGTGGTTTGGGAATAGTGCGGTGGGATAGTCCCAATAAAAAGTACACCTACATTTTGCGGACACAAGTCCAAACTCCGGACTGCTACTGAAACATTCTGGATGGTAAAGCACAATAACACTTTGCCCCAGCCGGTACTCGAACCCAGGTCCTCATGCTCAACGGTAGCGTTTTAGAACACTCGACCAACGAGGTAATTCTTTTGTACTGGCTTGTACATTTTATGAGGCTAGAGTTGGCATTCAATATGTGTATGTGAGTTTATATGTTTGTAAACGCACCCACGATACAGGAAGAAATTCCTAGTGTGGGGCAAAGTTTAAAAAAAAAAAAAAAAAAATAAAAAAAAAAAAAAAAAAAAAAACTCGCACGTATAACCGGTAATACCATGTACCGTACTCGGTCGGGTAACCCTTTAATATATTTTTCGTCTCCTTGTTAATATTTAGGTAGTGTTTGGAAAGGCACATGAAATTGAAAACCTTAATAAAATGTTGGTTTTTCAGTACGACCATGGTGGAGGTCAACGACTACAACTTATTTCAGAGGTTTACTTGAAATTTTGATTATTGATTTACCTAAAGGTTACAATAACTGTGCAACATAATATCACACATCACATCAAACATCATCAGCCTATTAATGTTGCCACTGCTGGGACACAGGCCTCCTCTCTGTGAGCGGGAATGGGCCGTAATCCACCACGCGGGCACAGTGCGGGTTGGTATAGGGCAACATAATATACTGAAGAACTATAACAATGATCTTAGCTAGCTACTAGATATTTCAAAATAACGAGAACACGATCACAGCGACAAAACGGTAATGTTCCTATACGAGTCTTTTGAACACAGGTAACGATTGAGCACGTTTTATTGGGTCTAGCAATGCATTCCACAGATGAGCAGCATGGACAGCAAAAAAAGTTGTGGAATGCATTGGCGTTCTAAGAAGTTATCTGATGACATTAGAATTTTTGTCTGGGAATTGCAGTAAAACTGAAAACGTTTCGTGGTACCCAGTCACTGAGCTGTGGAGGTCAGATAGGCAGTCGCTCATTATAATACTGGGTATTCGGCTTTACAGTTGGAAAACGACTAGACAGATTTGAAAATTAATGTATCCTCTTTGTCTGTAAGATAAACTTAATAGATAAAAACGAGGATGTTTATATCCTGCATCTCTAAGCCCAAAATAAGCAAACGCGAGACATAATCGAGGTGCGCGCGCCTGCTCTAATGGACATTTATGGGGTCCCATGATTTATCGCGAGTCATATTCAGTTATGAGGCTCATCTCACGACATGGCCAGGGATATGACTCCTACCTTTGTGGAGAAAGAAGATTCTTATTTGTTTTTTTTAGCTTATCTAAGTTGTTTTATTTCATTTCATTTATTCATTCATAAACAATTTACATTGTGTTTTAACATATTATCATAAAAAATTAAATCAATAATAATTAGATAGTAAATAAAATCGTCGTCAAAATCTTAGCCTTAGAACACTAAGCAAACTAACAATTTACCTTTTGTTCGATTATAATAATCTATGGATACTTCCTTAAACTACTTGCAGTTTTGCTTTTCCAAAAACTTTTACATAAACTGATAGAAAGAAATCTAGTGTCACTGAGAGTACAAAAAATAACCCAGAAAAATCTGGCCCTTTAAGATAGGCCACGGCAAGACGCCAAGAGAACAAAAGAAAAAAAAGGGACATTGGAAATTTTTATACATAACATATCACTTACAAATTTAATGTTGATTTTTATTAAAGTTTTCTAAATAATTAACTTACTTATTTGATATTTTTGTTTAAAACCCTTTGCACGTACAACTTTTCGATGTAAACCATAATTTAAAAACACCATTTTATTTGGCAACCAACATTGCCAGCGAATAAAAATTCATTTCAGTTGATGAAATATGCCACAGAGTGTGCGATTGCCGTCACTCCATGTCAGTCGGTGTCATGATCAGGTGAACAGATAGTGCTCAGGTGCCAGCCTGACTGGCAATGCTGCCATTTTCAGTCACACGCAAAAATAAACCCGTAGTTTTAACAGGGTTATGTCGGAAATGGCAAAATTGGCACTTTGATGTGGTTTGAGGTGATGTGAAATGGAATTGGTTATGTTAAAAATCGTGTGAGATTGTCTATCAATTTCGTCTCGATAAGACTTGGATGTATTGTAAGTTTAATGTTTAAATAAGAGATGCATGAATAATAAGTAGAGGTAGACAACGCAAACGCTGGGACGATGATATAGCGGACATAGCTGGTGCCCCGTGATCCAGAGTTACACGTGACCATGACAAATTAATTAGCCTGGCCTATGCGTCAAGATAGACGCAGACGCAAAACTGTAATAGTAACTGTAATAGTATATATAAGCACAGGCTGAAGAAATCTGTAAAAAACTTAGCGCATCTGCTTATGCACTTTATAATCTAAAAAAAAAGTTAATATCAAAACAGTATTACTAGTATCATAGTCTTGTCGTCTCTATTTTGTGATTTGGTATTATATATTCGGGCAATTGTAACGAAAGAGAGAGTATCTTTAAGGCCCGAAAACGCTGCCTACGAGCAATATTCGGTTTGAACGTTACTAGTCATAGCTGTGTTCCTATTTTTAAAAGTCATAATTTGTTGACATTGCCGTGCCTTTACATTTTAGAAATTGCTCTTTTTGTTAAATGTATTCGTCGACATCTATTTTTGACTTTATCTGAAAGCAGATGGCGAAACGTACCTTTGCGATCTCAATACCAAAACTTGTTTCGCACAGGTGGATATAGGACTGCTTTGTTGACGAAAAGTATTTTTGGTAAGGCGCCGATTATTTTTTACCACATTCCTAATTCCATAAAAGAGGAATCAGTAACAACTTTCAAAAATAAATAAATGTTACTATTCCGTGTCGGAATTTCTAGCTGATCGATTTTAATTGTGTTGTGTATCAATGTTTGTATGTTTGATGATAAATTGCATCAATGTTTACATGCCAAAATGGTAGAATGTACAAGGATTCTTAAAATTATTGTAACCACCTTATTGTAAATACCTACATTCTGAGTAAATAAATAATATTCTATTCTATAATTTTGTTTAGTTAATAAATTATTTTGTAATATTGTAAATTGTATCTGTAAATAAAGTTTTTATATGTGAGATTTTACAAAAATACGATGTTTGCAATATTAGTGACAAATATAAGGTCAAAAGTGAAAATGTATAAACAGAAGTTATTAACATTTGATAATTAAAACAGCTGAAGCTTAGACACGTTAACACAACAACAGCGAATAACAAAGGCCATCACGGCTGCCCTTCTAAAATTAAATACAAATTCAATCACGTCATCCAACAGACATTTTAATGGAAAAAGCCGCAGGTATATATACAGTCAATTCAAATACGGACCAAATTAGAAACACGATCATTATTTCAGCGGTGTTATAAATCATAATCTACGGGCATGTCGTACTGCCGTCTTGAAGCTAAAATGGTACTAACTGACAATTGGCAGATTTAAGTTTTTTGATGCCATCGTAATCAGCAAAAAATTCTCTATCGATCTGTCTAAGTAGTGTGTTTGTAGTATCAGAAGATTCCGAGCAAAATAAAAAAAGTCGTTAATTTCACCAATTTTCTATTTTTACAAAACTATTTTTGATAGGATTAAGTCATTGATATAAACTAACATTAAGCCTATACGAAAGTTTGCATTTAGATGAATTTTTTGACACAGGAAGCTCTCGCATATGAATTATAGCTGATAAACAGCATGGATTTTTATTATTTAGCAGATTTTGTGTTATGTCTACCTATAACTAAAAAATACAGAATACTGGCTCGTTCTTTACTTAAAGAATCAGCATTGCAATTGAACGTGACATTGCATGTGGAGGAGTACTTCGACGCCTAGGTGTACCTTGTTTTTGTATGTATTTACTTAATTAGGTTTAATATAAGTTAGTATAGTAAATAAAAACAACAAAAACGTTTATTTATCTCCACAAATTACATCCTTATCTTTTTTTTTTTTTTTTATAACCTATAGGCTCGCGCTTGACCACAATCTCACCTGATGGTATGCGATGATGTGGTCGATGGTGAAACACGCTTGCCTAGAAATAACCTATTCACTCTTGACTTAAAGACCCCTAGATTGTAGCTATCGGGAAACACAGACTCCGGCAGGGAATTCCACTCCTTAGCTGTATGCATAATAAAAGTGTTCCCAAAACGTTTTGTGCGTATGGGTGGGATGTCTACCATGTATCGATGGCGCATCGCCGTACGTCTGGTAGTCCGATGATGAAACGGGCTAGGTGGAATTAGATCGTGCAATTCCATCGCACACTCCCCGAAATGTAACCGATAAAAAACCGACAGGCTGGCAACTCGGCGACGATGTTCAAGACTCTGGAGCTTTGACTTGACCAGCGCCTCATCGCCGATGAGCCTCTTGGCTCGCTTTTCGATCGACTCTAGTGCGTCAAGCTGGTATTTGGCTGATCCGTCCCAGAGATGAGAACAGTACTCCATGCATGATCGAACTTGCGCTTGATACAAGTTGAGGAGCTGTTCTGGCGTGAAGTACCGTCTCACCTTTGCAAGGATCCCCAGCTTTTTGGCAGCCAGCTGAGCCTTTGCCTCAATGTAAGGGCCAAAATTGAGAGTAGATGTCAACGTAACGCCAAGAAGCTCAAGATGGTCAGTTATTGGCACGGTCGCATCTCGGAAAGTTGGATCTGGGTAAAATTGGCTCTTTTTAGCGGAAAAAAGACACGCCTGGGTTTTAGCAGCATTAAACTTGACCAGATTGGCATCGCCCCATTCGGAGACTGCCTGCAAGGACAGGTTAAAGCGCTCCACCATGGCCTCCCGGAGAGACCGGATCTGAGGCCCGGTAGCACGAGCGTTGGACAACTATCTCTCAGCAACAGTGGTGTCATCTGCACACCCAAAGGTGCCGGGTTTAAGCAGATCGTTAATATGCAGCAAGAATAAAGTTGCTGAGAGTACCGACCCCTGAGGGACCCCGGCATTGATATCCAATTGGTCCGACAAGCAGCCATCGAGAACCACTCGAATGGACCGATCTCTCAGGAAGTCTGCAATCCAATCACACAGACCACCGGGCAAACCGAATGAAGGAAGCTTACCAATAAGGCTTTTCGTGCCAGACCCTATCAAAAGCCTTCGAGATGTCGAGGGAGACGGCAAGCGCTTCCCCGTGCCTCTCGATGGCCTCACTCCAGATGTGAATGGCATACGCTAGAAGATCCCCAGTAGACTGATTTCGGCGGAAGCCGTATTGGCGGTCACTAAGGATATCGTTAGTTTCTAGGTATGCCAGGAGCTTCGTGTTAAGTACACGCTCCATACTCTTACAGAGTATCGAGCGTATCGAGTTTCGAGTTCGTTATGTTCGTTCGTTCGTGTCGTTCGTCGCAGGCCCATCAGTCTATCATCCTTTCTCCTAAAAGCTCTGGAGAAACTGGTCGACAGGTACCTAACAGAGGGACCACTTAAAGTATTCCCTCTACATCAACTACAGTGCGCCTACAGCCCTGGCAAATCTACGGAAACGGCATTGCACTATGTTGCGAGTCGAGCCGAGGCTGCGCTTGAGGGACAGGAGATATGTGTCGGGGCTTTCCTCGACATAGAGGGAGCCTTCGACAAGACAACATTTGAGTCCATACGCATAGCTGCAAAGGAACATGGCATCAATGATACCACGTGCAACTGGATTGACAATATGCTGAGAAGCAGGATAGTCAGATCGGAACTGATGGGAGACAGACTTAGTGCAAAAACAACAAGAGGTTGTCCGCAAGGCGGAGTGCTGTCACCGTTACTGTGGTGCTTGGTAGTAGATTCGCTACTTACCAAACTCAATACCGGACCATTCTACACAGTAGGCTATGCAAATGACATAGCTATAATGGTTAATGGTAAATTCCCGAACATAGTCTCTGGATTATTACAACAGGCATTGAGGATGACAGAAGAATGGTGTACAAAAAACCACCTATCTATCAACCCAGGCAAAGCAGTCATTATTCCATTCACGAGGAAAAGACAACTAGGGAACCTAGGAGAGCCCTCCCTCAATGGAATAAAGCTGCCCTGGTCCACCGAAGTTAAATATCTGGGTGTAACGCTTGATAAAGAACTCAGGTGGAAAACTCATGTGGAAAATATTACGACAAAGGCCCTACGAGTGTTCGGCATGTGTCGCTCCACCTACGGTAAAACTTGGGGGCTAAAGCCCAAAGTGATACGATGGCTGTACCGGACAATGATAATACCTATTATCACATACGGCAGCATAGTGTGGTGGCCAAGAACAAAGCTTGCCTCGTGCAAAGCGCCACTCACCAGGTTACAAAGAACAGTGTGTCTCGGCATCACGGGTGCTTTCAGGACAACACCTACGGCAGCGATTGAGAGATACCTTAATATCCCTCCTCTGCATATGATGGTTGAATTCGAGGCAAGGAAGACATTACATCGTCTTGCTGTTGCTGGACTATGGGATGCCTCTAAGCCAAAGACTAACCATACAAAGTTCGATGGGAATGAAGACCTGGATCGGGTAACAAGCATGATATCCGATAAAATGCAAACTATGTTTGTGTTTGAAAGGTCTTTCAAGGTCCAAATCCCTACAATAGAGGACTGGACGAAGGGAATCGATCCACCAGAACAAGAAAGTCTGGTATGGTACACTGATGGATCCAAAATGGAATCAGGTACAGGAGCGGGAATATACGCAAAAGGTTACAAATGTAGCAGAAGCTTAGGGAAGATGGCAACTGTATTCCAAGCAGAAACATATGCCATAATAACCTGTGCTCAAGAGAATATAGATAGAGGAACCAGAGGCAAATCCATATATATTCTTAGTGACAGTCAGGCTGCAATCAAAGCCATGGCATCCTACAAAGTGGACTCCAGACTTATTCTGGATGCTATCCAGGCCCTAAACAGGCTTGGGAAGCATAACAGGGTAAGACTGATGTGGGTCCCTGGGCACAAAGGAATCCATGGTAACGAAGTGGCAGATGAACTGCAAGAGAGGGCTCAGCAAATGATTTTGTGGGTCCAGAACCATGTGTAGGCATTTCGACGTGTCTCGTCAAAGCCACATTTAGGGAGTTTGCAGATCAAAAACAACGAAAACATTGGCTGTCTTATACCGGTCTACATCACTCCAAGAAATTCCTAGGCTCTACGTTCAAAGCCCGGGAATGCATTTGGAATATGAGCAGGGGGCAAATCCGTTACCTGCTTGGGGCCTTTACTGGGCACTTTGGAACCAACGACATGCTCATGAAGATGGGTCTAACCGCGACACCCATGTGCAGGTTGTGTGGGGAACATACGGAACGCATGGAGCACCTTCTGTGCACATGCGATGCACTGGCTGGTAAGGGAATGAGTCTCCTAGGGGTTGGATATCCAAAACCAGAAGACTATAGGCTCATATCTCCTAGTCTCGTTGTAAAACTCATGAAAAGTGTTTTCAACGAGATCGGCGAGGAGTAAGTTATCTAGGGGAACACAATAGATCCCATGGGTCGAAGTGTCCGAGTTATTTCTCGGCCCCTCCACAAGATAAGATGGACGTTACAGAGATGGGTCTGTACTTGGCCCTTCTTGGGCACGGGCTGTACGTTAGCTAGCTTCCAAGCATTCGGCACTTTTCCAGTCTCATACGAAAGGCGGAATAGGCGTGTCAAGATCGGAGACAGTTCAGGCGCACAGGTTCTAAGAACGATTGCTGGTATTCCGTCCGGGCCACTAGCCTTGTTCACGTCGAGGTTGCACAGTACCTTACGGACGTCCTTTTGATGGATACGAATGTCCGACATACTCGTCTCGCATCCATCAGGATAAGAAGGGGGCCGCGCGTCACCAGGGTTCAGACGTGAAGATTCCGCAAAAAGAGAGGCAAATAAATTTGCCTTCTCCTCAGCGGAGTGGGCCAGCGACCCGTCGGGTTTTAGCAGTGGTGGTAGTGAGGGACGGCTGAAGTTGGACTCGACCGACTTGGCCAGGGACCAAAACGCTTTACTACCTGCTGGGTAAGAAGCAAGTTTGGCCCCTATTCGGCCAATGTGGTCGAACCGAGCCCTTCTCAACACCTTCTTGCAGGACTTGGCAGCCCTGTTGTAGGCTTTCTTCCTTTGACCCACGTCATTCGCTTTGCGCGAACGAGCGTCAACCCATGCCAGGTACGCCTCATGTTTAAGCGCGTCGGCACGATGACATTCGGCGCCAAACCATGGCCGGTCAACATTGGTCATTGTTACGTCAGAAAACGGAATGTAGTACTCCATTCCCTGACGCAACACATCCGTCACGTTGTCCGCGCACGCCGAAGGATCATCCGAAGAAAAGCAAGTAGGCTGCCAAGGATAACATGCGAAGAAAGATCGCATGCCATCCCAATCTGCTGACCTGTACCGCCAAACCCGCCGGGTGCCTCTTGGGCTGGGATCGGGCGGGGAATAGACGGACACAGACTTCACCAGACAATGGTCGGAACTACCCAAAGGTGAAGTTATCGACACAGAGTATCGGTCTGGCTCTGTTGTCAGCAGAAGGTCCAAGCAATTGGCCGTGTGCGAATCAACATCCGGCACCCTCGTTGCCCCCTGGACCAGCTGGGTAAGGTTAAGCGCAAGCGCAAGCTTACGCATCTCCCGTCCAGCATGGTCAGTGCACTGGTATGGGAAGAGCCACTCCTGGTGGTGGGCATTAAAGTCCCCCAGTAACACTAATTGGGCGGAAGGGTACCGCTGCTGTGCCGCATCAGCCGCCTCACTGAGGTACTCTGTGAGCCTGGTTGTCTCCTGATCTCCGCTGTGCGAGCGGTAGACACAGGCGTAGATAATTTTATCCAGACCTGTGTCCACTAGAGCCCACAGCGTCGAAAATCTTGGGTCCTCAAGGTTACGGAGACGCCGATAGCAAGTGTCGTCACGGGCGTACATACACACTCCCGCGCGCGGTTTATAATTCTGCTCCAGGGTAAACCCTGGGTAAGATAGGTACGACGCGTCCGACGGACTCGCTATCTGCGTCTCCGTAAGGAAAAACAGCGCTGGTTTTTCAGTCTCCAGGTGGTAGTGGACTGCAGAGAGATTTGAGTGCAGACCTCTAATGTTGGTGAGGTGCACTTTGTGGGGGAGGGGGTGCAGCCGCTGTTTATATCCTGTATTCTTTTTCCTTGGCATTTTCATTTAAAGAAGAGTGAATGGAGGAGAGGAGTAGGAAGTGAGACGAGGTTCCACGCTGCTAACCTACAGACACGCACTGAAAGGACGCCATCATTGGGGCACTAGCCCGGAGACTGCGGGGACGCCCGAGCCCCCCCGGAATGTCTATCGGGCCCTCCCATCTGGTCGCCAACCAGCACGATAGTGCATTCCGGGATTTTTCGACAGTTGGCGGGGCAGCCTTTCATGTGTGGCTGGCACACTACTTGGGCCCCCTACTACCTGCGGTCGGCCAGCGGTGCACCGTGACTCGGATCCCGCTACCCTCCGCGACTAGTCTCCCGATACGCCCATAACAGTGCGCGCCAGGCTGGTCTGCTTGCAGTGGAACAGCTATCTCGACCCAACTCCTCTAGATGGCTACACTGAGCATCGTAACCGGAACACGGCCAGGCCGCTTGGCGGTACGACTTTGCTCAGTGGGTGGTCACAAGCCTTCGGCCGAAGCCTACCACCAGTTGTGTCACCTGATTTGCACCACCCGGGGACCCGTGTAGGGAATCTAAGGGTACTCTCCTACGGACGTGGGTGACTCGGCTATCTATTTACGTTGACAGATATTTTTAACAAAAAAATTAATTTGTGTTCTGGAATCTAAACTAAGCCTAGAGTATAGATTAGGATACTATAAGTAGTACTAGTTAAGTATGTAGATTTCCCGTAAATATAGTTGTAGGTATAGTTAATACAATCAATTTATTGTATTTTGTATATTGTCAACTCAAAATCAGATTTAGTCAGCTAGTGTCATTGTGCCTTGAGCGCAGCTCTCCAGCGGGGCGACGACGACAGAACGACGGCGTGGCGGCGGCTCGGCGGCGGCTCGGCGGCGGCTCGGCGGCGCGGACGCTTGCAATATTAAATTCAATTTAGTTGCCTTGATTAGTTTTGTGGTCATAATGCTCTGGTCGGGTGCAGGCTCTTCCTTCATTGTCGTATTAATTCTGATATTGCGCATCTCGACCGGCTTGCCACGTGATTTTCAGTGCATTTATGTTGCCAAACCAATTTTGGGTCTCCCGAGTTGCTGTTATAATGTAACAGTGTTTCGGGGAATTAACTGGAGTACTGGTTGTAATATTAGGTGCTGTCAACACTGCTGTTTCTGGCCTTCAGGAGTGGCAGTGTTTGAGAATAGTATCGCGGGTTTGTGCCGTAAACGAGACTAGCTTTATCAATATCCTGCCATGTCCCAAAATATGCCAAAACTTGTACACTCAACATCTGTTTAACCGCTAATTATTCAATTAGTAAGGAATTGCCTGGCGGAGCAGAAGTTCGGGTGATCTAATCGGAGCGTTGACACGTAAAGACAACGTTAGGAAGCGAACCGATCAAGTGTGTTAATGTGATGGCTTGTCACCTAGTCATTAGGTGTTGTTAACATGTGTTTGGTGCATACATTATTAAATGATGTGATTTACATACTTGCAAGTAGCTAAGCAAGAGACTGGAGGCCGCGGCGGGAGAGGAGTGCCGGTATTGCAGTGCGCCGCTCTCCTTACCTTCCGCGGCCTGGAAGGTATCGCCACCGTCTGATGGCAGACGCGGTGGGGCTGCAGGGGAGGAGGAGTTTCGGTATAGCGGTGGTCGCTCTCTCTATCCCCTGCGGCCGAAAAATGGTAGGTGGCTGGGTCATTGACCTTGAACCGTCACAAGAGGACCAAGGATGCTATACACGTGATCGTCTGGCACCCATGTGCTTACTTGGTCCCTGGGGTGGTCACGGCGTACAGCGTGTTCTGGTGCACCGGAGATACCCCCCGTACTCCCCAAAGGATGGTCCGGTGACGGGCAGCCGCGGTGGGTTTGCGGTGAGTGCTAACACGTGCCCATGTCCCCGCCATAAGCGGCACAGGAGGCCACCGTTTTAGTGGGTTGGAGTCCCACATAACTGCGCTGTTTCCCCTGGTAGCGTTGTTTCCCAGGAATGCGTGTTTACATTTATCCAGACAAAAAAAATATATGCAAGAGATGTTATCTGGAAAATTACAGATACTGTATGGTTAAATCCACTACCTCTTTTAATGTTTTTACGTAGCAGTATTTAATGCGCTTTCAGTTTAACTTTTCTATCCTGCTTCTTTTCTTATGCAAAATACTTGTTTTTAAATTAAACAACCCTCAAGTGTTAAATGAATACATTGAGGTCGCACACAGGTACACATTATTATGTGTACGTAGTAAATATTATCTCAATGTATGTTTCGTGGGTCAGTGATATTATCAAATAATATTGGACCCGTATATTATCAAATAAATAAAAATTGACAAAGATAAAGCGCATCAAAGTTCAGGAGTGGGGGCTTGTGACGTCACTTTGTTAGTATAAAGTGTAGCACACCGTGACGTCACACGATATTCCAACGCACTATATCGTCATAATTTACGTATACGTGGCAAAAGAAAAATATTTTTAGGTTATCTAACTGACGGACTAAATAGATATTTTTTGTCAACTATCCTATTTTTTTATCCTGGTTTAGGATTCCTGTAGGTCAATTTTCGACTACATCGCGGGCAAAGCAGGACAAAAACAAGTAATTGATATTATCACCGGCATTCACACCGTGTCATTTTTATAGACACAGGGACATTTATTTAGTCTGTGAGCCAAACAAAAGTGCGTTTGTTGGAGAAGCCAACCCGTCGAGGGTTCTCAGAGAAGCTCAACAACTGCGCTAAAAGAAAATTATAAATAACTCCATTTGACTAAAACACTTTTATTTACCGCTTGTCAAGCACCGGGACAAGAACAGCCCGTAGAGGAATTAAGAGTGCTTTACCTCTCATGAAATAAAAAGAATTTCCTACAGGTGGTCGGTGTTTATGTGGGGGTTCCATAGGCATCAGATGATAAAAAAACTGGCCAAGTTCGTGTCGGATTTCGCACATTTGGGGTTCCGTACCAAACCGCAATATCTAGTTGGTTGTAATAGAAAAGTGAGGGAATTTCAAAGAAAAAATCTGGTTTATTAATATGTTGTTATTTTTGTAGTAAAATATACGTAATAGTAAACATTACCACCAAATTTGAAGTTCATAGGTCTTATAGAAAAGCTTACTTTGGTGGCTTCTCATTCCTTTGTTTTCCAATATATTTTTTTTACAAAAAATACAGTATGTATCTACTTAACGAGCTCTATCTAAAAAACGACACCCTACTCGATGGGGATTTTTTTCTTTTTCTGTATGGGAGCCCCCTTAAAACATTTAAAAATATTATTTGACAATTTGTATGCCTTTGCGTCAAGAAGATGCACAGCTTATACTGTGAGCTTTTTAAGACTCTATTTCCAACCGTTTGGCTGTAAAACCAGTGTAACAGACGACGGAAAGACAGATAGACGGGCAGACAGACACGTGAGTGACAGAAATAGGGCTCCGTGTGGACCCATCGGGTACGGAACTCTAAAAAAAAAACTGGCCAAGTGCGAGTCGGACTCGCGCACGAAGTGTTCCGTACTTGGTAAATTGCGGTTTACGATTTATGACGTATTAAAAAAAACTACTTACTAGATCTCGTTCAAACCAATTTTCGTTGGAAGTTTACATGGTTATGTACATAATATATTTTTTTAGTTTTATCATTCTCTTATTTTAGAAGTTACAGTGGGGGGACACACATTTTACCACTTTGGAAGTGGCTCTCGCGCAAACTATTCAGTTTAGAAAAAAGAAGAAACCCAACAATCATTTTTGAAGACCTATTCATAGATACACGTATGGGTTTGATGATTTTTTTTTTTTTAGTTTTAGTTTCAAGTATGGGAACCCCCAAAATTTATTGTTTTTTTCTATTTTTGTGATAAAATCTTATTGCGGTTCACAGAATAAATCTACTTACCAAGTTTCAACAGCATAGTTCTTATAGTTTCGGGAAAAAGTGGCTGAGACATACGGACGGACAGACAAACAGACAGACAGACATGACGAATCTATAAGGGTTATGTATTTTGCGGAACCCTAACAAGAATTTCGCCACTAATATTATAAACCTGGACTTATAATTACCATCGCATCGCTTACCATCAAGTGATACGAGTATAGTCGTCAAAAGAGAGGCTATCAATAAAAAAAAACTGAAATCACCAATCCGCATTGAGCAAGCATTTCTCTGTATGAGAAGAGACCTTTCCCTGCATAGGGACTTTAACAGACTGGTTATATATAATTATTATAAATGCGAAAGCATCTGTCTATCTATATATTACCGTTCCACATTTTTACAGCTTTAATTTAGATAAAACTTTGCACACGGACCATTTCCGGGATTAGTACATAGGATACATTTTATCCCAGGTGTATTTTTCCCTTGGGATAATTTTCTCGCGTACAAAGCCTTTGGCAGAAGTTACTAGAAAAATAAATAAAAATACAATAGTTTTCCTGTGCTATCAAAAGGAAATCTAGGAAGGTATAAAAACTGAGTAAACGGATTATTATCTGATTAAGGCATCCTTTAAAAGGTAAACCTCCATTAGCTTTATTTGTGTAGAACGGTCTTCAGTGCGCAGATATGAAACTAAACAACTTGCCAAGCGGGTATTTCCTTGGACTCTTGGTTCATATTATTAAATAAAAGAAATACTTAAGCATCTAGATTATAAATTGCGAAGCAAAATAGAGTTCAGTTGTAGTGAAGGTACAAATAGTGAAAAGTTAATTATAAAAAAATAACAGTGTTTATTCTTATTATTATTTCTTCATTAGCATTAACCTTGGACATCCCTGACAATAGTGAAGCTAAACATCGATCGTGAGAAAACCTGGTATATAAGTCTAAAATTGCCAACACGCCTTGAGTGAGCCTGGTGATTAATGCTTGCGCCTTCTCTGTTTAAGAAGAGGCATTCGCCCTACAGCGGGACGTTACAGGCTGGTTTTATAATTATTTACTAAATTTCCACAGAAAGAAGCAGGCTTGGCTTAAAAATAAGCGACCGTATAATGAGCAGCGTCATCAGGGCAAAGACCAAAGTCACCACTACGGGATCCGGAACAGCGCTCTGGATCTTCTTACTTCTTACTTGAGTAATAGGATTCAGACTGTTGACGTTAATGGAAAAAGATCACCCGGATCTATAGTAAAAACTTAATTAAAAAAATCAAAAAACCCGACTGCTTCAAAAGCGAACTAAAAAGTCGTAAACAAGGAAAAAATCATGCTGTGCAGTCGGAGGATACATATTCGCCGGCTGGCTGACCAAAATCTGGTGTATCCTCCGCCTGCACAGCATGATTTTTTCCTTGTTTACGACTTTTTAGTTCGCTTTTGAAGCAGTCGGGTTTTTTGATTTTTTTAATTAAGTTTTTTTATTTATAACTTTTTAGTTAGTTTTTTCGAATTAGATACATTTAAACATATAAGTGTTATATATTTTTGAAATCACCTCTTAAAACCCTTTATTTTGATACCCCACACGATGGGTTTGGAAGAAAAAAAAAATTTGGGCCCCCACAATATGGCACCCAAAATCCGCCATTTTTCTATTATCCAATTTTAATGTAGCCTATGACACTCGCAGAGTTAAGACGCATCGATTGACGTACGAATCATCAAAATCGGTCAACGCGTTTGGTCTCTGGAACGCCACATAGGAACAAACATACATACATACATACATACATACATACTTACATACATACATAGACTGATAAACACATTACCCTCCTTCGGCAGTCGGGTAAAAATGGGAGTCCCGCAGGGCTCGATTCTTGGTCCTTTCTTGTTTCTTATTTATATTAATGACTTGCCTTACCTCATAAAGGATAACCATGACATAGTGTTGTTTGCAGATGATACTTCACTTTTGTTTAAACTTCAACGGCAGCAGCTGGTTACTGACGAAGTAAATAGCGCGATCTCAAAAGTAGTTCACTGGTTCAATGTTAACAATTTACTCCTTAATGAAAAAAAAACCAAATGCATTAAGTTTACCCTACCTCACGTTAGGCAGGTGAAAACTGATGTGTTGATAAAGGGCGAAGAATTGAATCCTGAGAATAGCACAGTATTTTTAGGCTTAACTTTGGATGCTAAGCTTCAGTGGGGCCCACATATAGATAAATTGTCAAAGAAGCTAAGCTCCGCAGCATATGCTGTTAGAAAAATTCGTAATTTAACTGACATAGAGACAGCCCGTTTAGTATACTTTAGCTATTTTCATAGTGTAATGTCGTACGGTATTCTGTTGTGGGGAAATGCCGCCGACATCCAGAATATCTTTGTTTTGCAGAAAAGAGCTGTTCGATCAATATATAAATTAAGCCCGAGGCACTCTCTCAGAGAGAAATTTAAGGAGATTAATGTAATGACTGTGCCCTCTCAGTATATTTATGAAAATCTTTTATATGCTCATAAAAATATAAAATTGTTTAAAAAATACAGTGATATCCATAACATAAATACTAGGAACAAACACAAATTTGTAGTACCTACAACAAGGCTCAAGAAGATAGGTGGCTCGTTTAGATGTCAATGTGTACGCTTTTATAATAAGCTTCCAAGCCACGTACAAGATCTAAGTCTTAATAAATTCAAATCATTCATTAAACGTAAGTTGTGTCAGAAAGCGTTTTATACTATTAAAGATTACGTTGAGGACAAAAAGGCTTGGGATTGAGCTGCTCCAATTAATTTTGTTTTTTTTATATTTTGCACCGTGAATTTTGTTTTTAATTTTGATAATTTTTTTTGTTTTCTTGCAATGACAAGAATATTTACTTTTTAAAGTATTATATTTTTTATTTTTTTATTATTGTGAATGTGAAGACTATGTGGATTTTTGTTTTTTATTATAACTTAGTTAGTTTTTACTCATGGTCTGGCAGTTTGAGTAGTTTATGCGGCCTACCCGAATGTCCTTTCTTTGGTATTGTTCGTCGAATCGTTGAGCTCCGTAAATTCTGAGTTGCGCTGCTCGGTTATTGACAAATGCGTGCACTGACTGGACAGGTCCACTCAATCTGGCTGGTTCTTTCCTCAAAAGACCATTTCAGACATATGTCTACATGGTCTTCACATGATATAACCAAGTTTTTGTCAAGACTTTAAAAGAGACTGTGACCTCTGAGTTTGTTTCGGCCTTTCTTCTCAGAGTAGTCAGATAGGAAACGCCGACCTCATCTAGTTTTAAAAAATATGATCGACATGTAAAAGTGTTTGTACAAACCAACTTACAGAAATAAAATCATTTATCATTTATCATTATCATTTATCACCGATGTTTTGTATATGGCCGAGAAACTGAAGTGGATCTGGGCGGGCCACATCGCGAAGATCGCAGAAAACAGGTGGAGCAAGCGCGTCATGCACTGGTACCCACGAAACGGAAACAGACGCACCGCCACGGCAGACCATTGCAACGATGGCGAGATGATATCGTAGCACTGGCAGGAATAGAGTGGACCAGAATGGCCCAGAATGGAATTAGATGGAAACAGATGGAGGAGACCTTCATCCAGAAATTGGTGACCCGTTAAAAGGTTAATTAAAAATATGTATACACGTATATATAATTGTGATATATGAATAGGGAAGGGATAGGGAAATAAGGGTTATTTTTATTTTATACATTTCCACAGGTAGCTTACACATGAAAATTGAATACTGAAATAATAAAGAAGTCAGATGAAAAGTTTAACTGGCTAAAGACACAGTTAAGTATGTAAATAAATATATACGGCTCTTTCCTAATCTATACAAGCAGAAGGTAACTGTTATAACGCAAAACTTGAGAAGAGTTATAGGACCAAAACATAATGAGCTATTCAGTACATTTTGTCGAGTTATGAAAACTTATGGACAACAAATTTAAGGAGCAGTTGATCTTTTTCGGGATTTTCTGATTATTCCTATAGTAAAAAAAAATACCGGACATAGACGTGGTTGCTCACAATGGGCCTCATCAGAGCCTCACAGAAGGCTTAAAGTTCCCCAAAGGCCAATGGAGAGTGCTATACTTGGAGTTTCCTTGCATGATCAAATCAGAAATGGAGACATCCGCAAGATAACCAAGGTTACCTACATAACCCTAAGAATTGCCAAACTTAAGTGGCAGTGGGCAGAGTATATTTCACGCAGAACGGATGGCCGAAAAGTTCTGGAATGGCGAGCGTGTACCGACAGACGCAGCGCTTCCTAGGTGGAGCGACGACCTGGTCAATATCACGGGAGTCCGGTGGATGCGAAACGCATAGGACCGATCAATGTGGAGACACTTGAGGAAGGCCTATGTCCAGCAGTGGATGTCTTTTTACCCGACTGCCGAAGGTGGGTAATGTATTTATCAGTCTATGTATGTATGTTTGTTCCTATATGGCGTTCCAGAGACCAAACGCGTTGGCCGATTTTGATGATTCATACGTCAATCGATGCGTCTTAACTTCGCTAGTGTCATAGGCTACATTAAAATTGGACAATAGAAAAATGGCGGATTTACGGTGCCATATTATGGGGGTCCAAATTTTTTTCTTCCTTTCTCATCGTGTGGGGTGTCAAAATAAAGGGTTTTAAGAGGTGATTTCAAAAATATATAACACTTATATGTTTAAATGTATCTAATTCAAAAAAATAATAACTAAAAAGGTATAAATAAAAAAAGTTAAATCAAAAAATCCGACTGCTTCAAAAGCAAACTAAAAAGTCGTAAACAAAAAATTAGGAAAAAATCATGCTGTGCAGGCGGAGGATAAACCAGATTTTGGTCAGCCAGCCCGCGAATATGTATCATCCGACTGCACAGCATGATTTTTTCCTTGTTTACGACTTTCAGCTCACTTTTGAAGCAGTCAGGTTTTTTGATTTTTTAATTTAACTTTATTTTGGCTGAAATGATAATAAAAAAAATATAACAATGAGTTCAAACATCCCTATAAAGGTATTGTGTTGTTTCCTTATTATTCTCGACCATTATAATCTCGTTATGCTACTTCCGTAATCATGAATTTAAAATATAAACATTATAATGAAGTAAATACAAAATAAATAACAAAAAAGGTACACCGTAGCAAAACCAAAAAAAAACTGGCCATAAACAAGCCTCAGGCAAAATAGAGAGGTTTCTTGCAAACAAGTAAAAAAGATCCTATTCATTACTGAGTCGAGGAAAGAACACAAAAAATATATTAAACTCTTAACAAGGTAGCTAATAAACTTACATCATCAATATTCATCAAAAATTACCATTCATGAGCTTACCTTTGACGGCTGGAGCCAAAGATGATTGGATTTTTCTTCCTTTATCTATTAATTGAACGGAGGAATCAATTAAATAGAAATTGCGAGGCGATTCTTTATAAATTCGTCGGCAAGAACATAGCGGTAGAAACACAGGAACAGGTAGAGTAATTAGATTATCTTTAGGACAGAAATATAAATTACTTCAAACTGAAAATGTTTTAGTTAGGACATTTCGTCATAAATACTCTGGAAATTGAGTTTAAACCACCACGCTCTGCCACCGTCACATTAAACAGGAAGACAATTAATTCAATAGCAATATTTGAGGGGCTTAAGGCACTTGCCCCGGCGCCCGACGAGTAAGCGATTACCTATCGACTATTTTCTCAATGTCAATAAAAGATACACATATAGTAATGGTTGATCGCTGGCAGTTCACACTGCCGGCAAGTACTCACTCAGCACAAGTTTGTCACAGCGACGATACTCGCTCATTGATGCTCGCTTGCTCGCTTGGCGGTTAGAACTCACGCCGAGAGAGCAACCAGCCAGCGGTCATTTCTACCTACAGTGCAGTCGCCCCGAGCAGAGTAATTGCCCGTTGCACAAGAAGACTCATTTATTTATTTATTTAATACTTCCTGCACACTTAATGCCTCAGGCATTTCTCCTCAGGCACTACTGCGGACTTAATGCCTCAGGCATTTTCTACCAGTCGACCTTTGGGTGATTCAGAGACAACTAGTGGTAGGTGCAATATATACGAATCAGGTTTATGAAAAAAATATCGAAACTATAATTACAATATAATCAAGTTATACCATATATACTCAAAATAATAAACTAAATATATAGGTATACTTAAACATTAGATTAATAATTGAAAAACATAAGCGTTGTGACGATACTACTGCCAACTTCTTGCGTATGCCTTGCGAATGCTTGAACACTTATAGCCGAACGACAAAATTATCGGAACTACACACTCGCTACTCGCCAACTTTATTCGCTATCGTCGGCGGTGGGACAAGTGCCTACTACAGACGACACATAATTTCAGTGTTGGTCGCCGTGAGACGAACATTGAAATGTCGCGTTATGTGAACAAACATACCTACAGGTTTCTCCTGAGTTGCATCTTTTTCATTTTCAGAGTTTATTTATTTATTTAGGACCTACAACAAAATATATACCTACACAATAAAATACAATGATACACACAACAATAGGATTCACATTATGCTTTTGAGTATCGACTAAGTTAAAACTAAAATTTTAACTCTAACTAGGTTATTTGTAAAAACACATTAAAGTTTTAAGTCAAATAAAATATGAATTCAAACACGTCCTGCTTAAAGAGTTGATTCCGTAGTAAAAGTTGGTAATATTGAAGAGTACGTACTTTCATGTATTAAAATTGACAATGAATTAAAATGCCTTACTGGGTCGTGACCAGGGCCATGGAGTTTGAATATCGAAATAAGCACATTCATCATCAAAAACCTGTGACGCCCTACCGATCATACCCATATCACAATCCATGGATCATAGGTATAATTTCCTTTTTTTACAAGGCCTTTACGGACGAATCAATTAAATTGAATTAATGGAACGTTTCGAGTAGCAGGTATAATGTCGGTATATTGAAGGTATATTCGCAAAAGGTTGAGTTCAGTAAACTCATCTGCATAATTACTCGCACATCGTATGAGTTTTACAAATGGAAAATTAATTACTTTTTTTTTGGTTCTACTGTACATTATTTTCTTTTTTAACCGACTTTAAAAAGGAGGAGGTTATCAATTCGACTGTTTTTTTATGTGTGTCACCTCAGAACTTTTTACTTCATAAACCGATTTTGATGTTTTTTTTTTTTTTGAAAGCGGGTGGGTGCTTCCCATGTGGTCCCATTTAAATTTGGTAAAGATCTGATGATGAACTTCGGAGATATACAACAAAACCCTTTAATAAACAACGGCAAAACTGTCGGGATTGCTGCCAGGCGAGCATGACCTGTGTGATAAGCTTGAGTCACGCATTTTATCACGGCTTTTGCTGCCAAACTATGATAAAAATGTGTGACCCAAGCCTGTCACAGCAGGCCGTACTCGCCTGCCTGCAATCGCATGTTTGTTTATTGTTTACGCCATTTCCATACCATCACGGCAGTACGCTCTAAAGGGGTACGCAGATGTGTACAGTTCACCCTGGTACACTCTCATTTCACCGGTTATGTTCAAGTTACATGTTATTCATGTAATCTATTCTGGCATAACATTGTGTATTGAGTATAGATACCTTACTATAGAACTTGCTCATTATATCCGACAACTAAAGAAACAAAAACGAAAACATTTTTGCAAAAAAATACAACCGACTTCCAAAAAAAAACACTACGCAGTGAAATATAACTGGTGTCAATAAACAAACAAACAAAAACAGGAACACCGACTTCTGAAATTTGAGTTATTTTTCACTGTTTAGCCTTTTTTTTTGCAAGTCGATTGTATTTTTTTGTAGTAAGTAAGTATTTTTTCGAACTGTTGCCCACCATACCTAATAAAAGTCATGTCACATTAAAAACTTAAAATATTGGTCGGTCTTTTATATAAAGTGCAGTGAAACATCATTTTGGAAACAAAAACGTAATAAAACTGTTCGATGTTGAGTTATCGTATTCGTCTCATTTTGCATCGAAGACTTGATTCGGCTGAAGTTGACTCATGAGGTTGTTATCAAACAGAACAAAAATAAAGCTACTTCAAAACCTCGTATGTCTGGCGTCTCTTTACAAAATTGATGATTTCCCCGCGCCAGTCCGTTTTAATTGGCAGCCTCATCGGAAAATGTGGTTTATGCCTTATGCTGGTTGAGTGCAATACAATGGAGGATTTATTTTTACTTATCTTAGGTTACGGTGGTTTTAATTAGAAATTTGTATAGGTTTTATATCTTTGAATAAAAGCTTCAGAAGATACTTCTTAAACTTTTTACAGAAAAAAAGAGGTGTTTAACGAGATTCCTATAAAAAATGACAATGCACACAACATAAAAAAATAAATAAAAACAAATGTTGCAAAGGTTGTCTGTAAGAGATTGCCCTGTGCGATAAGACTGCCCATTGTACACTTGTTTTTATGTCTTTGACCTGTATATATATGTTTTGGTGTACAATAAAGAATATAATAATAATAATGTTTGGAATCCCAACTGATACAGTAATCTAAGAGATCTCTATACAAGTGAAATAGATTGTTCGTTTGTTTGTAGAAGGTAATCTATTGACTAACTGAAAATTATTTAAATAATATAATGCTATCGCTCAGAACCATAGGGCTAATTTTCATTCCTGAGAAATGTACAGTTGCTGTGAGATAACTGTGCGAGTGAAGCCGCGGGAATAGTTATAGCTCTGTTTCTTTACTCATTATGTAAAGTGTCAAATATTAAAGGTATCGTAGATTCTGGTACTTTTTCTGGGAATTTTGAATAATACTAAAGCTTCCTGAAAAATCAAGTATTAAACATACAAAGTATAAACTTTCATCTTCAAAAACTTACGCAAATTGTACTCGACAGCATCCCAACGCTTTTCAAACACTCATGTAAGAGCTTACTGGGAATTATTTCAACATACCTAATACGTTTAGACAGGAGTGCTGTGAAAACCACGAGCCAGCTGAAAATTCAATTTTAGGTCATAATAACATGTGCCACACTCACTACTAGTAGGAGAGCCCACCGCAAAAATATGCAGGCACCTTCAGTGTTTTATTCTATTTTGTTTGTTATTTATATATTCTTCTAATTTATTTTATTATATAAGTCCTGTTTCTGTTAGTGTGACCGTGGCATCAACAGTAGGCCCTATCAGAATATCAGCGCAGCGTTATTACCTTTTTTGGATATCGCTGCACATGCTGTCTCGCACAGGGTTTTATATTTTATTATTGTTTAAGTGTATGCTTATTTCTCGTGTCTCCTGTGCGGGTCACAAATAAATATTTTTCTTTCTTTCTTTCTTTCAGGCATCTATTTTTTATTAAACTAATTTTTTAGTAATGATACTTAGTAGCAGAATAGATTACTCCAGGGTTGCATTGCAATATCTAGACGCAACTTATTATTGTTTCAAACTTAGCCGTACACTGTATTAAATTTTTCCTCTAACGTGGGTCCGTATGCAACATCAACCAGCGCTCAGTTAGCCGCAATTTTTGGGTTGCCAGGGGTAAAAACGAAAACTGGCAACCCACATATTGTGGCTAACTAAGAGCTGGCAACTTTTGTGTTTTCTATGTTCTACATCACTTTCTATAATTTAATTTTTTTACATCTTTGTTATTATTTTCTAATTTATTTCGTTGTGGGATCCAAGACAGTTAAATTCATTCTTCGGTCTTGACTTCGTCAAACTTCATTGCTTCGGCCCTTTTTTGGTGGTCGCCACTGTTAATTCTGACTTTCAGGAGTTGCAGTGGTTTGGAAATAGTGCGGTGAGACTGTACCAAAAAAAAATCCTTTTTTTTAAATGACGTTAGGTTCACTTGAAAATTCTGGTGACCTGTAATAAAGATTCTCATTTCGAACGGTACTTGTGAAATTAGTTTTATTCCAATAAAAAATATGAATACAATGCAGATTTTTGCGGTGCGATCTCAGGCTATACGGGACACGGTGTTATAAGGTGACGTCAATAAGTAGAACATGCTATCTACATTCAATTTCTATTTCGAATAGTTTTAGGGAAGATATTTTTAGAATATTGAATATTAAAACCTACCTTACTTACTTTTTATTGATATTGTATCTAATCCAATAATACACGGCAATGTAACGTTGGTTTCGGCTCGGGGTGAATAAAGCACAAGTGCCCAGTTGTCAATTAGTTTCAATTGTTAAAGTTGAACTTAATCCAATAACACACGGTATTGGATTATAAGTGAACTTGAACATTATATTGGGATTCACGTTACGCTATTTCAGTGATTTCTGAAGTGCTCTCTACACGGACTCAAATAAGCGTTTTAATGACAATAAAGTACTTTTTAATTAATAATTTCGAGTAACGGGTCTCTCTCTTATAGTCGGTCCCTCAAGTCTGAAGTCATGCACTCAGCATCAGGTTTGTACCTGGAGCGGATCTGCCTCACCAATTTTTGTCCAGCGCGTCCCTTACTTCCGTGTAGAATTTTCAGGACGGAGAGTCTTTCACTTGATCGTTCCATCTCGTTGGTGAAAGACTACGCGATCTTTTCCTTGAGCCTTCGGTGTTCCTGACCACAATCCTTTTTTCCAAATTCTCGTCGCCACTGCACATTCCAAAATACGCAAGAATGCATAGTGGACAAGCGAGTTTTTATTCGGAGATGGGTCTGGATCGAGCGTTTCGCAGTCCAAGATATTCTTAGCATTCGTCTTCAACACCACATCTTGAATGCATATCGGAGGCAGCGCCAAGACATCGGTAGTCCTGATCCTGAAGTGGGGCGGAAAGTTCACGCCGGTGGGCCGCATCTATGTGGAGGAGCTAGGCCGCATGTTCCGCTGCATGTACCCCAGCAGGCAGGGCCGACACATAGCCGGCGAAGGTGGTACCCAAAGCCTAGGCTTTCTGCGGCTGCACTCCACCTTCCGGCACGACCTAAAGATCTACGCGTTGGCCGAGGTCGCGTGCAGATGACCACCACAGCCTTCGCCAAGGAACTGCTGGCCCTGGAGGAAGAGTTGACTCCTATACTGTCATCGTTTGTCTCTCTCAGGCTAGGATTGTCCACGTTTCCACTCCATACAGGAAAATAAGGCATACCAGGGCTCGTATCAATCTCATCTTAGTTATCATACCAATTGATCTTTTGTCGTCCCGATCTGCCTCTTTATCTTGGGGACACAGCTAACGTCATTGCAGATTTGGGAACCCAGTTACACGTAGCGGTCGACGATATTTATGCTAGGGATGTTGCAGGTGGCATTTGTTATATTTACGGCTCTAGCCACTATCAATACTTTGGTCGTTGCTCTGTTCATTGACCGATGACATTGGTGGCACTCTCTAATTCGAGTCTTTGGAACAGCTCACTCATATCTTCCATAGATTTTGCTAGCAAAATGGTGTCGTCGGCAATATCGAAGATTCGATAACCTCTTTCTGCCTATAAGGAAAACTTTCTCCAAATTTTCGATGGTCATTCGAATAATGTATTCTCCATACATAAATAAAGTGCCGGAGACAAGATGCAACCCTGTCTCACTCCTTTTTTTTAGAACATAGAGTTTTCGATCTATCCTGAAAGAACGGTTTTCTGTGTACAGACTCAGTCAAAGGCTTTTGTGTAGTAGAAGCATAGGACCACGAGACTGTTGAATTCCCTGCTCTTCTAAATGATTTGGGAAACGTTAAGTATTTGTTCTCGCGTTCCTCTGCCCTTAACGAAACCTGCCTGCTCTTCGGATATCTGTTGGCTTAAATAGTAGTTAACACGCCGATTAATAACTTGGAGGAGGATCTAACTCGCATGAGATATTAAGGCTATAGTCCTGTAATTTCCACAATCTTTTGAAGAGCCTTTCTTATGCAAGGGAATAACCCTTGACGTATAACTCCGAGCAGTAGTTTTTCCAGCTCTAGAACACTTGAGCCACATTTGTATGTAGACGCCCGTCTTTATCTTCAATGGCACACGTTACAGGCACAACGACTGTTAAAATTGCATTTTTTTGTTTTATCGATTACATAATTATCAATACCCATCACGTTTATCTCCGTCGCATCTGCCTATTCCACCCATGTCTGTCCCGCCAACACATCTAGATCTCTAACAAGATCTATACAATGACCAGTGGAATTCGACGGTGATGTTCTTCTTTAAGCGTTTAGTGACTTACAACCTTTGTCCGCCTATCCGAGTGCTTCCGAAAAACATGGCTTACCTATTTGAAGCATAAGTAAATAACCAACATGAAATCTCATTTAGATGTTATCAAAATGACTTCTATGACAGACTGGATCAAAGACCTTATAATTCTTACTACTAGACTGTGCACTATGGCGCAAAAACCGGTCCGAGCGGGACGGCTCCCGTTGGTAGTGTGTCTCTTTCTAATGAGGTGACCATGACCAAATATAACACGGGACAAATTGATTGTAAAAACAATAGTGTAAGTATCCCAATATTTGTATTTATGCTACCTAACTACGCTACCTAAACCTACAAAATTAATAAAAAAAAAAAAATGTATTTTTTGGAATCTACGTCTCTTACCGAGTCGGTGTCGAGCGTACAGAATTTCGACATCCCATGTTTTTCCATTGGTGTCATAAGAGGCGACTAAGGGACAAACCAGAGAATGATCAGCAGCTTTCTCTGTGCATTTGTAAAAACCATACTGGGATCGCCAACCCGCCTGCAAAGCACTCCCCATGAATATCACAAATAAAACATAGCCCCTAGTGCCCGGCAGCCTGCCTAACCTCGACTACGGTAGCGGACCAGGTTACGGTATGGCAAGGGGTGCAAAGAATCCCGGACGAGATCCGGCTACCCCAACAAATACCGACGACAGGACCTGGCAACGTACAACACGCGCACACTCCGGACTCCGGACCGACGATAAGATGATCGAACTCGAAGAGGAATTGAGCAGTTTACGATGGTGTATTCGGGGAGGACTCGATAATCCTCAAATCCCAAGTATATTTATATAAGTCTTATTCTTCAAGACCCGTCGTATAGATAGGAAAAAAACTCTCTGATCTTACTCTCAAGCTCATGAAGGAGAGGCGTTAGATGATCCTGCAGTCTTCAGACGATGAATTGAAATACCCCAAAGGATCTCAATGATTTCACATATTGTCCAGTTGCGTAGACAGTTGAGAAACAAAACTACACCATTTTTTTTCCACTAGGAATCAATTTGCCAATAATATTACCAGCCGCTGAATTTTACTCGAACAAAACCCGCCAAAAACGCCGCAAACCTGGTGGTCTTTTTTTTTTTTTGTTCGCCCTTTTCGGGCAGGCTAAGGTCTTGGACCATACCGTTTCGTCTTCAGTGCAATTTTAGCATTCTTTAGTATGCATTAGAATACGGGTGTAACAGATTGTAATGGTTTTTGCAGTATTTGGCAGCAAATTGTATCGAGTCAGCCTTCCCAGTAAGCTTTGCGGAGGTAGTCAATACTACAATAAAATTCTCAGCTCCACTATCCTGAGATCGCTTCTGTCAATGATTTCACATATTGTCCAGTTGCGTATAGACAGTTGAGACACAAAACTACACCAATTTTATATCACAATATCCACTAGGAATCAATTTGCAAATAATATTAACAGCCGCTGAACTTCACTCGAAAAAATCCCGCTAAAAACTCCAACCTGGTGGTCTTACATTTAGTATTACCAGGCCCAAACATTTAAAAGTACTACTCTTACTCAGTATTAATGAATAATTTTTTAAATACAATGAATTGATTAATTATAGGAACTGTAAAAATATTTAAATACGTTTCAAAGTTTCATAGACTTTGAAACGTATTTAAATATATTTTTTTATTCGTTCGTTTTAGTATAGCATAAAAAAGAAAATATATTTTTATTTTACCATTTCTACCAAACCCAATGATTAGTTGAGCTGGCAAGATGTCAGACAAGGACACACTACCAGCGGGCACCCTCTCGCTCAGGACCGCTTTTGGTTAACTACCGCTTAAAAGGGAATAGCTAACCTAGATGTATGTTAATAGATTTCATTTTAGCTATACAAAATTTTTTGGTGCACAGTCTAGTAGTAAGAAATACGTATAAGGTCTTTGGACTGGATAGCCTTTCATTAGGCTCTAAACCATAGATTTAGATATTTTTTGCTACGAAACTGACAGACAGAATGTCACTTTACATTCTGTCAGTTTCAAAAAATTAAAAATGGATGTGACTAACATGCGCTATCGAAATGATAAGTGGACAATCCTAACATTCTGACAATACTTGACAGTGGTTCCGCTGATAGGATTTAACTTTGCCCGGAGCTTGTTGTAAATCATTATTAAATAAAATGGAAATACATATTTATTATCTACAATAGTCAGATTCGAAAAATCGACAACAAATTTTTGTTCAGCCAAATATCTTCCTCAAAAACTCACAGAGAAAATTAAATTAACTGACACACAATCCACATTCCAAAGCAACACAGTTCCTGTTACTTCATCAATGTAAGCATTCACACGTCACAGCAAGATTAAATTCTTAATCAAAATAACTTCAATCCTTGGCACAACCTCGAGGAAGCGACACTGTATCTATGTGTGTCTCAGTGTGTCTATAAGCCAACGCACACACCTACAAGATTCAATAACTTAACGGCCAATATGGAATTCACGGGCTTTAATCAAATGCTAAGGTTGTGAAAATGAACAATTCACCCGGAATATCGACGACAGAAGTTGTCAGTTCTGTCAGTAATCAAAGTTGGTTGGCTGATTAACATAGTTTTCACATCAAACTTACTCCGATTAACTTCTGTAGGTATTCGTCGGCGCAAGTTGAGCGGGACTTGAGTTCTGCTGTTCCGTTTTGTTCTTCGACGTAGTGAACGTGAACTTGCTGGTTCTGATTAAATGGAGTTGTATTTTTCTCGGCTTCGCAGCTTCGGTAGTTTGTGTTTATGATATTCTTTCGTTTCTTCTCTTGTGATAGGTTTGCTCATTTGCATGGTGCTGTTTATTATTAAAACACTTATTTCAGATTCCATATTTATACACGGTATATTATAAATTTCAAAATAAAATCGTTAAGTCATGGAATTATATTAATACACTGATTAAAATTAACAGAACAATTAGAGCCGCTTCGAGTGAATGATCTTGTGCTACCTACAGTAACAGAAAGTACTAGTGGGGATTCAATATCAAGATATCAATTTTTTACCACACGTGTAAAAAATATTCAAAAGAATAAAAGGGAGAGCAGAATCGTTTGTTCTTTTTCATAAAATATTAATTTTAGAAATTTTAAAATGTTGTCAACTACGCAGTAGGTACAATTAGTTAAAATAACTGCAGATACCACCCTTCGATCAAGGATATACCCTTGATCCAAGGTGCCACCTACGTAAAAAACCCACGCGTTTATCACCTTATATTAGCCGAGCTTTATTAATAAAGAAAAAATGGATAGATCAAAAGTTTATATTATAATTATTAAAACGTCGGTATTCTTATCTAAAAAAAGACATACAAGACAGGCACAGGATGCCTTCAGCGAAACACTCAATTTTCTTTCCTCAACAATCAAACTCGAACTAAAAAGCCCTAGAGCAGAAACGAACAAACTTTCCTCTTCATAAAACGAGTAACTGAAATTTAATATCGTTTAATTTATGAAGAATATGTGCGAATCTTTGGCAACATATAAATGCGTGGGCAATTCTCCTTCGAGTTACAAACTCCTTACAATCAATATGGCTGACAAAATTGGAAACGTATAAAATATTACTGGAGTCATGCCTTCACAAAGAACTTTGGGTGACTTCGAAAGAGACAATTTCGGTTTTATGTAATAAGTTTTTCGCTTTGGAATATTGTAATTTTGGAAATTTCCATAATTCCTATACTTGGGAGAAGGTTTGGTCTTATTTGTAGTTCAAATTAAACGAGCTAAGTAACCTACATTATTATTATTATGTCATGTAACTTTTGTAGCACTCTTATGCTCACTTAACACGATATTAAATTGACAATATTGAATGACAAACTTACAATTTAACCTTGTGATAGCAACTAACTCTGGGTTAAGTTTTTGGTGCAAGTGGGCCTTAATGTCTCAATATTGTGTATCTTTTCCTTATCTTTCTTGCCTTCTGTATTTGTCGTTAAAAGTATAATCACCTTAAAATTACACCGTTTCTTTTGTTCTTATTTTCTTGGAAAACTTACTTGCCCATTTATTAAATGAAGAGGCCAATAGGGAGCGCTTTTTAATTAAGAATTACATTATAATTTCTTTGACCTTTTTCACGGATTTTCGATGTGTTTTTGTTGTAGAAATGGCTTTGTTTCCATCGGTTCACGTAAAGATACAGTTAAAGAAATGCAGAAATTCTCTTCTAGACTCTTTTTAGGATTTAGGGTGCAAGAGTAATATTATATGAACGCAAACAACATTTTATTTAAGAATACGAAGCCACTGCCGTTCCAGTAAAATAAAAATAAATATTACTTCACAATTAAACTGCTCTTTCAACAAAGTGTTATAGATATAAGCGGCAAATGCAGGATTCGCTCCTTACCCGTTTGTATCGGCACGAAAAGTTATTAAAAATAGCTCTTGTTTTAGTAAATATATCAACCATATAAGCAAGTTAGTAGCAAATTGATTGACCTGGACAGGATGAAAAGTCATCCAATAGGTGGATATAGTCCTCTCCGGCGTCACCACATAGACTGGTTATATGCTTCTCTTCCAGTCATCCAGCAGACTCTCGCAGTCATTACCAGGTTTACGGTCTATATTTTGAGAGGCCTCCAACGGTGCGTCTTTCGGTGCCCCATCGCCACTGAAGAACCTTTCTGCTCCATCAACAATCAGCTCTGCGAACTATATAGCCTGCTCTTTGCTACATACCACATGCTTAGCAATTCTTCGGTCTTTATTCTCCTGAGAATCTCTTTATTTCTAATTGAACCGCGCAGAAGAACGTCAAGCATAGCCCTCTCCATTGACCTGATGAGGCCTCATCAGGACTAAAAAGTAAGTGGAAATAGAGCACTGAAACGTGGTCACATTTCAGTGGGATCACTGACGATACTCCACTTCCAAGTATCTCTCACGGAAGCCATGTTAATGCCCCACAATGCACTTCTAATAGCTACAAGTCTCAGAGAATGCCTTTATCTGTAATAATTAATTTGATTTCCTGGCGGCATGTCTATTGATTCGTGATTAATCCTCAGACGGCGGGGCTGCACTAATTCAATACATTAGCATAACAACACAATGATTGTCGTCAACGGCGCCGGTAACGATCTATTTGATGTACTGTGACGTTTTGGTGACTTAAGGGGTAGAAACAAATAAAATAAAGCATAGCAATTCTGGCTTTTTTTATTTCAAATGTATGTACAGTAAGCCACTACTGTACATACATTACTGTGCTGACAAAACCAGTTACTGTTTTAGCTGGATTACGATTCTATTGAAACCCCTTGCTACGCTAGGCCAGCTGAAGGTCCACGGTGTTGAAGTGGAGGTAGAGAAGTGTCTTTGCTCAACTATTATATATTAAATGGTTTACTTTCCTGCAATATTTGCCTTTATACAATTCGTTTAAATCTAAATCAGGTATAAGTGTTGTGACAAGAACATCAGTCTACTAATGAACTTATTTCTACCACATTGCACCACAACACCGCTAAGCTAAAGCCTCACAAAATATGTAACCATCAAACAAAATCTGTCCTCCGTTGATCGGATTCCGTAAAGAATATTTTAGCCAACATTCCAGTTTTAATCCCCACTAACGAATGCATCGAAAGGGAATCTAGGATACAACAAGCTAAGCCATTTCCAGCGAGTGATGTTTTACGTTTATCTCCAATTCGCAGTCACCGGGCGTGTTCGGACTGTCCAAAAGATTCCAACAGATTTCGAACGTCAAATGAAAATACTGCATTAGCACTTCTCTCGAACGTATGAGGATAAAATCGTTAAGGCGATGTCGTTCGCCAAAAACTCTGAAATTGCTAGTTTTGTAAAAAATTATTAGCCAAATCTGTTTAGTTTGTGGCTACCGAAAAAATATATATTAATTTTGATTATATTTCTGAGAACTTAATGGATTATGTGAGGATTGATATCAAAGTAAAATCAGTGATAGCGTGGCTGTTGACAGGGTGGAAGTGAAAAATAAAAGTTCAACGCCGACCCTAAGTAACGTGCCACAAGGGCACAATGACGAGGATGATGATCTAAGAACTTGGTTATTTCTGATAAGCGTTTTAGAAAAAAGATCTCATACAATGATTTAATCAACCTCAGCGATAAAATGCTTCTTAAATTGCAAGCGTTGTGTCGTCGCGCATATCTTTCTTCTCTATGCTGTCGGACACTGACAGCGCTGCATCTTGTCATGGCCTTAAATAAAAGAGGAAAATTTAATGACGTGCCACAGAAATCTGTAATCCGTTTTCCATTTTCAAAGGGGATTAATCAGTATATTATTATTTTATATGGAGCTGTTGAAAGAAATTGAGGTACATGTATTATGGCTTTAGATAATTACTTTTCAATATTTACATGTATAATTGAGATGTTATGTTTGCGATTTACAGACATGGAAGTCTAGTGAAAATCAGCACAAATATTATTTTTTTCGTTATTATTCAGTTTAAACCAGTTATTTTTTCTTTCAGGCGTTTAACGTCTATTTAAGTATCCATACGAAAAGCCTCCAACAACAAGGAAGGCGTTTTTGCTGCCCAAAGTTACCCTTAAACACCTATCTTCCCTGAGTGTAGTTTTATAGCGCTCTTAGGATGTTTATATTTAGTGCCACTTAACAAAAGTAGTATAATAAAGCTGGTTTGACGTGTTTTCGGACTCATCAGTCACAAACATCTAATCTGCGGACGGGACTAATCTTTCTTTTCATTCTTGGGTCCAATCTCTCTTTATTTGTCTTCTGGAGTGGACGAATAAACCCACTTCTTTCATTTACTCTACAGAGAAAATGATAAAGTGGTCACATTACGTTCTCAAAAACGTAAATAAAAATCCTGCTGATTTAATTCACCGCTGCATCTACCAGGCTAAAAACAACTTCTTGTTATTATTCTAAAACAATATTATCCTTATTCCGAGCAGGGAGACAAGAGACAGGAAGCTAGTGACACAAAGAGCGTTGTACCAGGAGTGCAGAACGTGCTAGGAAACGTTAACTGAGACAAACAAGCTCATTACCCGTGCGGTCGACCGACAGGAGTGCGGCGCGCGACTCATCAGATTGCCTGTGCTGCTACTATCTGTAAAGATTTATGTTACCCTGGTACACACTTGGAATTATTCATACCTGTGTTTCGCGTGTTTGAATATCGTTTGTTTGACTCTCCTCCGCTCCGTTAAGGTTAAATAAATATCGTCTTCGCAATAACGTGTTTTCTATTGTGCGGAAACGATTTCCGTAAATATTACAATTATTTGGAATGTTGGAACGGAATAAGATATAAAAGTTTACGAAACCGAAAAAAAGATGGGGTGGGATGGGATCATTTGACTTTTGTCTGTCGCATTCTGACAATGTACAAAGGAAACAATATTCGTAAAATTTACGCGAAAAGTCGCGGTATTGTTCAACTCCCCAATACGGATCGGATGCAGATATCAAAACACAACAGAGAATCAACTCCAAATTAACACTGGTCTTATTGTACGTTGTGACAATTTACTCCAGCATTTGTGTCGTCAAAATGTAAATGGTATTCAATATTCAGTATTGTTAAACAGAAGTCTTATCTGTTTCAATATAATTGACTGAATGCTGTTTTCATTCAACTCCACAAATTCAAACTGAACTCCACAGACTTCAAGTTGACAGTGGGTTTGTTCCACATTCGCATGTAATTTGTCAACGTAAAAAAGACAAACGCGACATTTCATCGCGGTCAAAGTCCTTAAATTGTTTGTCCTATTGTGGTCTGAATTCTTCCCGGTAAAAGGCTGACTCAAAGAAGGGAAAATTACACATTAAATTTTTGTTTGTACTTTATAAAGGGCAACTCATAGTACAAACCGTCCTCTGACGCAATGTCGTTGATTTACTGTTTCTTTTCCACTTGGTGAACTCTCAAAAAACGTACCAAGGATGTTGTTTGATAGCAATCATGCTGTTTTGTGTACACAAAGAACTCATTTTGTCCTTTACAAAGTAACTTCGCCAACCTACAGTGTTGATCTGTGATTTCTTCAGCCCATTCTCTGGAGCGTGGTAATAAAGGTTCTTTATGACTTAATATGAGATTTCGCGTAATTATTTTGAACGTCTTCCTTTTACATGTTTTTGTAGAATATTCGTATTGACGTCATCGTTACATGTTTTTGTAGGATTTTCTCATTGACGTCATCATTTGCGGATGTTTGTTTGATGTGATAAAGCACTCGATCAGTCTTCGGCAGGAATTTATCGTGTTATCATTTCAATAATTATTGCTACAATTTATGTAATCTATTATAATAATAATAATAACAATAAAGCCCGTTTATTTCCAATCTTCATTGTTATTACATGCTTTTTTAATATATATTACAATATAACATGTAGTGATTAGTTTTAAATATATGTGTATGTATGTATAAATTTGTTTTCTTTTTCTTCTACTCGCTATCATTTCTTTCTTCAGTACCATTGATCGGAACCCCTTCTTGGGTAAAGGCCTCCTCGAGCTTCTTCCAGATCTCTCTATCCATAGCTTTCTCTCTCCGTTCACTTCCTGCTATCCTTTCTATATCTTCTATCCACCTCTTTCGAGGGCGCCCTCTTTTCCTTTTTCCTTTCGGTCCCTTCCATATAGTTGACTCCAGTGTCCATCTTTTGTCTGTATATCTTGCTATATGTCCTGCCCATTGCCACTTTTGTTTTAGGGCATATTGTAAGGCGTCTACAACTTTCGTTTTTCGTCTTATTTTTTCGCTTTTTACTTTTTGTATTCTTCTTAATTTCAGTATACTTCTCTCCATTGCTTTCTGGCATGTAATCTATTAAGATGAGCTTAATTATGTCATATTATAACTTTGAGCTGTTAAATATTTTTGCAGTGGTTGAATTGTATTCTTTTGTTTTCGGGACAATGCGACATTGCTTGTTCATTGAAAATGTATCTGTAGAGCAATTTTGAAACTATCTGTAAACAGAGTGGAAAAATGGGTGGGTAGTTAATATTTTTTTTAAATATGATGTCGCATTTCTGTTACACACGTCGTTGTTGAATTGGCGTGATGTCATGTTGGATTTTTCTACTCTTTAATTATGCCTAAAACACTTGTCGCATTAATTATTACTATTTTTCTAAACCATTTTTGACATGATATATATTTGAAAGAAAATTTATTGTAATTGTTGAGAGTTTGCAAATTAATATAACTTTAATATGTTTCTTTGTAAGTAGAAAAAAGGAAGATATCAATTACCATAAAAAAGGTTATTTCTTGAGAATTTTAATCGATTCAATGTTCGACTAACACCTGAATTTCATATTCACGCTTCACGGCATTCCCATGAATGCCGAGCTCATTAAAATAATGTTCAAAAATGGAAAATTATGTGACGTTTATTTAGTTTACGCCTTATTTTATGTATAAATAAGGCATTACGGTGTCTTTGTCAGAAAAGACCATATTACGAGGGTTTGCGGGCGAGAAGTTAAAAAAAAAATATATCATCTTTCTCTTAAAGAACGATCACTATTAGTGTAAGTGTGGTTGTGACCAATCAAATTTGTGATGGAAAATACACAAAATGGCATTCCAACAAGAACATGGAACATAGGCGCAAAGGAAATCTCTTCAAGTATAATCACATTTACTTAAATCAGTGTCGTTTTCTCAATCAATTCGACAAGACTATATTTTAACCTTAGAATAATAACTCATAGTTAAGTATAGTGGCACTCAAGTTTTCCTGAAGTGGTATGACATCCCGTCACGCTACAAACTGTATTTTTCAGTTATTTTAAATTATTTACTCGCGAGCTGTTTTCGACGGAACGTGACCTAGAGTACTGACGGCTCGCCGAGAGAAGATAGCCACATATGGCTAAGTTTTAGTTGCCTCACTTTTTGCACTCGTGTTAGGTTTTAATGCGTTTTATTCTAAGATGTTCACCTTCTCGTGTTACGTTATGTTAGTGTTAAGTTGACAGCTGCCATAGCTGTTCTAAAATAAACAACGTCATCGTCCCAAAACTAATTCTATAAAGGCGAAATATAATTATTTTATTTACCTTAGCACTTTATTAACGATTAGTTTTAATCTAGTACAATTTGTGCAAGATTAAAACTAATTGTTTCTTCTGTTTTTACGAATTCGTAATTCAAAATTTAACCTGACAGTGAATAAGATTAAATTTATAAGTCCTGTACCGACCTAACATTATTTACAAAAAAAAGCCGAAACATTTAAGCTCTCCACATTTATTTTAATTCACGGAACCAGAAACACAGGTAAGCTTTTATGAAGACTACAACGCTAGCGCAGCGGCTACAATTAGTCGGAATATTCCAAGCACAGCATTCCGTACGTTTTGTCCCGAGCAGAAACATTTGAATAGTTTCTCAAATAGCTGAATTTCACGTAGTTTATTGTGTTTGAGCTGTCGCTTCGGACGGTCTTGAACAATTGTCGTTCTGGCGTGCGTCCCGTTCCCCGCTACACGTTTGTGCAATTGCGAATTCCGACGCGGTGAGGTAATATCAATATGTCGCGAGAGGTCGACTCCACACGAAACTTGTCGCGAATATTCACTTTCCCGTCACTTGCCGAACTCTCGCTATACAATGTATTACTTAAATTTAAACGCCACTGGAGATAAATATGTTGAATTTTGTTTTGTTTTGGTACATCTTACGATGTTCATGACTTCAAGATGTCATATCATACAAGTAAGGTTCACATACCGGGCGTGGTAATGTTTCATGACTTTTGTCCAAACTACAAAATTAATAATCAATTATTAAAGTAAATATTTCCATCTAGAATGGCTTATCTTAAGCTGAAAAGTTAACAACTTTCTAAGAGGCCTTATTACAAAATAAATTCAAAGAAAGTAGAGCTTAAAATTATCTAGATCAACACGAAATTATTTAATCAATCAAACTACGTAACTTGAAGACCAACTAAATCCACAATATTGACGCCATACCAAAACGTCTGAAATCTACAACTTTCGAGACAGCCCCCTCACATAGTTGATTCATTACACGGTTTTACGTGTTCCACTGTACCGGGGTTTGGTAAACAAGGTACAACCCCCTTGTACCTACAACCAGATTAAAATGAAGGCGAACCCATTGCCATTGCGGCGTAATTCCAAATTCCACTTGGTGCGAACGTCGACACATCGCACTGAGGTCTTACGTCAACTGACATATTATACGTACAGTAATGTACAGATACATACAGAAACGTTCAGATACGTACAGCTATTAAGTTTAAAGCCACGTAATTTCGTGGATGCACCTGCCCGTATTTTCACGGCGCTGTTACACTGGATTCGGAGCTAAGCACTGAATTATTTTGACGTCGACTGTATTTTGATTTAGTTCTGTCGAGTAATTCGATTAGCGCTTTTTGAAGTAGTCGTGGATTAGTTCGTTCATTTTAAGGTTTGTTGGTTTGTTTTAAGGTTTGCTCGTGATGTTTTTTTGGAAACTTAGATGAACAAACAGTGGGATTGTTCTATTTAAGACTAGCTGGCGGCCGCGGCTCTGTCCGCATGGTATTAGTACTTCTCCCAATATTTTAATAAATTTTAGCCTAGTTGTTATTCTGATATATTTCTGCAAAGTTTCATCAAAATCCGTTGAGAAATTAGTTTTTCTTATTACCCGACTGCAAGAAAATATGTTTTTCGCGAGTATCTTGTATGTATATTTGTTTTTATGTATCTTATATTATTTATTACCTCATATTTTTCAAACTACAAGACGGATTTATGATTATTTTTTCATTTAATGTGATTTATTAGTGTTCTTAGATGAGCGACGTTAAAAAAACAAATAGGGCTGATTTTGGGCGCCATATTGTGGAGGTCCCAATTGTTTTTGGTGTTGGAGGTCCTATACATGGCATGGGGTATCAAAATAAAGGGTTATTAGTGGTGATTCCAAAAATATATACCACTTATAAATACGTTTAAAAACAATTCGAAACATTATGGTTATAGCCAAACAGCTCGTGAATATGTTTTCTTCGACTGCACAGCATGATTTTCATCTTGTTTAATTTTTTTTAGTTAGCTTCATACGAAATCGGGTTTTTTGATTTTATTAACTTTTTTTGTAACAAGCTTTTATTTAGCTTTACACGTATAGATAAATTCAAAGTCAAATTAATAATTTCAATTGCTTTATTAAACGGCACTTTTGAATCTGTAAAGTTTTAAGTTAACAATAAAAATAATTGATATTGTTGTCCATTCACAACATGTATTTGCTCTTATTTATAACTCTACATTGTCTGAAATTATAAAATATAGACACTGAAACTTTTTGAAACATGGGCTGTTGTTTTGGGAACAATAATCAAGCAATTAATGCCGAACCTCACGCGAAAGCCTACCATACAGACAAAGCAGACAGCCATGCTCATCGATGCGCGATATTTGCTACGCATTGGAATCATGGCCGTCCGTCTGCCAGAATTTTTTGTCATACGTGTTACTAAGAACGTACAGTTAGCAATATCAGGGGGTATCGGTGTGTGAAATTGCATGCCGGTCCGTCGGGCGAACGATGCTTGAGTGACTATTGAATCGGTTAAGTCGCCAGACGCATGTACGGATTAAATGTTGATCATTCGCCGGAGTAGCTGGCGGTGTTACGGAGATTTTGTACGGTTTGGTTGGCTGTGGTCTGTTGTGCTATTTCGTCAAGTTTACTTGGAATCTGAGTCACATTCAAAATTGAATTCAGTTGTTTTTTACCCGACTGTCGAAGGAGGGTTTGTTCCTATGTGGCGTTCTAGAGACCAAACGCGTTGGCCGATTTTGATGGTTCTTACGTCAATCGATTCTTCTTAACCCTGCGAGTGTCACTGGCTACATTAAAATTGGAACATAGAAAAATGGCGGCTTCTGAGCGCCATATTGTGGGAGCCCGAATTATTTTTTTCTTTTAACCCCATCGTGTGGAGTATCAAAATAAAGTGTTTAAGATGTTATTTCAAAAATGTTACACTTTTAAGTTTAAAATTAGCTAATTCGAAAAAAAAATACGAAAAAGTTGTAAATAAAAAAAGTTAATTAAAAAATCAAAACATCCGACTGTTAAAAAGCGAACTAAAAAGATGTAAATAAGGAGAAAATCATGCTGTGCAGGCGGAGGATACACCTGGTTTTGGTCAGCCCGTGAACATGTATTTTCGCAAATATGTATCCGCCGACTTCACAGCATGATTATTCTTGTTTACAGCTTTTCAGTCGAGTTTTTGTTTTTTTTTTTTTTTTTTATAAGTAAGACATGAGATAATTCAGAATTCGAACAGTATCGAGGTTTAACAATTATTTTATTTACAGACAATATTACATTATTTATTATTATTTTATTTACATCAACTGCATTTTAATTAAAGTAACATATGGAATACTTCATATTTCGAACTGAACTTCAGCTATCGATACCGTTCGAATTTCAAAATGATGTGAAGACATCGTTTGTTTGTAAAAAAATGCGGCAAACTTTGTTTTTCAAATTGATTGTTTTTTACCCGGCTGCAAGGAAAGGGTTATGTATCTTGTATGTATGTTTGTATGTAAGTGTGTAAGTATGTTTGTATGTATGTATATTCTCTATTACCTCGTATCTTTCAAACCACTTGACGGATTTTTATAATTAAGACACCTTTAGATAGGCCTTGCCGCCAAAGTGTTCTTAGATAAGTGCCGTTAAAAAAAATAAACATCCGCCATGTTTATTTTTTTTGGGCGCCATATTGTAGAGGATACAATTTTTTTTTCTTCTTTACCCTTCGTCTGGGGTATCAAAATGAAGGATTTTAGAGGTGGTTATAAAAATATATACCAATTATATGTTTAAAAGAATTTATAAAATAAAATATTCAATAAAAGTTGTAAACAAAAAAAGGTAATTTAAAAATCAAAAAACCCGACTGCTTAAGAAGCGAACTAAAAAGCTGTTAACAAGAAAAAATCATGCTGTGCAGTCGGAGGATACATATTCGCGAACTGCCTGATCCTCCGACTGCACAGCATCATTTTTCTTGTTTACAGCTTTTTAGTTTGCTTCTTAAGCAGTCGGGTGTTTGATTTTTAAAATAGCTTTTTTATTTGATAATCTATTTCGTGGCCAGATTTCATGAAATGTTTGTATTTCAGGATATGGCCAGCTGAAACTGAACATATAGTTTAAACTTCAACATTTGATGACATGTTAATCCAAGTTTGGCCATTGGCCAAAGTAATTAATGTTCCGAACTTCAAGGATTTCGTTTTTTGAGTGCCTTGCGTAATATTCAAGTAGTTTTTCTCGTAACAATATTTCACTTCACTAATTTTATATTCAATTGGCGCGTTATTATTAGCTTTTTTATAAGAATAATTGTCCGCCGCCATGATATGCCGCATCACAAAAATAAAACTATATTAGCGCCTCTAACGGTTAGTTATTATTTATTTATTTAAACTTCATGTACAATGGTGATACATAGGCGGACTTAATGCAGCAAGGCATTCTCTACCAGTCAACCTTTGGTTGAACGGTTGATGATGTAACTATTCTATGATATGATCACTAATGTTTGACCATAATATGAAGTAGCTGTTCATATCGTCCAACGCTGATTATTAATTGATCTGGCTGCAACTATTTCATGAAATGGTCGGCTACATCATGAAGTGATGAACTCTCCAATTTGGCCATGACATCTATTTGAAGTTAGCTATGAGGGCAGATACATTTACATCAGTAGATATTTATTTGCCACCAACGTGCATACTGTTCGTGCAATATTAATTTTATTGTATTCTACATACATACATACATAAACTCACGTTTTTTTCTCATGGGGGTAGGCAGAAACCACAGAACGCCACCTGCTACGATCCTTACATACTTCTTTTGCTTCACACACATTCATACATCTAGTCATACACACACGCCGGTTATGGGTACTGCACACTTGGCCTTTCTGAAGAACATCACCTATAAGGTCTATGTATATCTTTCTAGGGCGTCCCCTCCCGGCGTTTCCATTCACGTCTGTCTTGTAAATACCTTTCGTTAGTCGCCTTTCATTCATCCTCTCAACATGGCCAAACCATCTTAACATACTCTTTTCAATTTTAGTCACTACATCTTCTTTTAAACCACAACGTTTTCTTATTACCTCATTCCTCAATCTATCATTTAAAGTTACATCACACATACTCCGCAAGGAGCGCATTTCAAATAATTAATTGTATTCTTATATTTAAATTACGTTCTGCTTACAACGCAGCAAAAAATACTTCAGCTTAATCTGAAAAATACTCGCGGTTACTAATTGCCTATTTCAGCTTTCTGAAAATCAGGCGAAGCAACTTGAAACTGCAATTATGATAGCAAAGTTTAACTTTCGCTTTGGGCTTAAATAATAATATAATTTTATTCGTTGGCAACATTTCGTTTTCAAAGGTTAAATATCGAAGCAGATTGTTATCCTTTATCAGAAATCGTAGAATTAGTGATTGACTGTACGAAACCGTTTTATGAAATGTGATTTGGCTTAGTTGCGTACATATCAGTTTTTTTTTTTAATACCTGTTTTGATATTTCATTTGATTACGAAGATGAAATTTTTTTTAGAAAGTCATTTGACATTCAATGTTAGAAACATGGTGTTCCTGCTCCATAGGGCAATCTTTAGTGTAGACATAATCAAATTTGTTAATTTATATTTATAGTTTCATAGTCATATTTTTTTTTTGTTTTTAAAGTTGTCTCACACACTGTTCCGATGTTGTTTAATTAGGTATTTTACCTAAGTTTGCAATATTTGTAAGTATGTGAGAACCATGTTCTTATTTATCAAATTAATGAATTTACCTGTTAATGCTTTTAATACCTTATACCTGTACGTAGTATAGTGTGTATTGCTATTCTGGGTGCATGGTCCTCACATATATGAATTTATTAATGTATATACTTATGTAAATGTTGTAAAACACCTATTTTTTTTAAAAGGTTAAGTATGGAGTTTCTTGTGCAAACAACATAACTAACAACACATAACATATCACTTTTAATATGTTGTGAAAATGTCGTAGGTTATACATTTATAAACCTTGTATATTTATAACTTAGTGTAAGATTTTAATGTATAACTGTTTATTTTCACGAATAAAAAAAAAAAAAAAAAAAAACAAGCTTCTTTTCCGAATTAATCCGAATGCACGGAAAAATCAACTTTTAATATTTGTAAATTTTAATTTGTGTTTGACGATCAAAAGTGCCGCTTATTGGCCTCGTTGAATACATATATTTGACTTTGAAAAAGTTTTCGTCTGTATTTCAGGCATAAATAAATTTCAACTTCTTGTAAAAATACGGATTAATTGTTGGTTTGAAATATAATTATTAAGTTTGTAAATTGATAGTCCCTAACGTCACAGGATTGAGAGTAAAGCAGGGCCGTTACCACTGAGCCACCACTGCTCTCATTTAGTTTATCATATATTATATTTTGATTTGTGGTGGATGTTTGATCGTAAGCTTACCAAAAAACACATGAAAAACACACGTGTCAATTGAAGGCACGTAAGCACAGTCGCGAGAAGTTTGCAGAATCATCACAGAGTTAATTTGCTGGATTCGCTTTCTCAATAACATTATTGATATGTTTGTATGTATCTAAGTATATATTGTTTTATTTTGTATTTCTTTTCTCCATTTGTTTTTTCATTAAGTTGCACCTGCCATATTTTATCTGTGCACTACCCTAAGGTCGAATGGTAGAAAAGCCTAAGGCATTAATTCCGCCTTTGTACTTGTGCATAAAGTTTAATAAACAAGTAAATTAATAAATAAAACGAGCATGAGGCAAAATACATAACAGACCAGCGTTTTCCGGGGTCCACACCCGTGTTCAATAGTACCAGAATACCAGATATTACCTTTTATAAACACGTAAACTAAGATCACGGCTACACAAACATCGAAGTGATTCCAAAGATGTATTTTATTACCAAGTTTGTCACAATATGAATACTTGTAAAACTATGTAATACGGGCCTTAAAATACTTACAGTTGGTTTAAATACTGACTGGCAGATTCTCAATTCAAACTCTGCATAGAAAATTTGAAATAAGAAACTTAATAAAGCTGGAAACAAATAATCGGACGCGGCTAAAGCTGGCAACAAATTATCGGACGCGGCTTACGGACGCGACTGATAGCCGCGACTTATAGAGTATCTTAATGAATGTTCATTACCGACCTCATCTAGTTTTAAAAAATATGATCGACATGTAAAAGTGTTTGTACAAACCAACTTACAGAAATAAAATCATTTATCATTTTATCATTTGTGCAAAATATCGGACGTAAGTCACGGACGTGACCTTGGGCGTTCGGACGTCTGATAGAGATCTGGCAGCCGCGTCCCATACGACTGTGCACACATATCAGCCGCGGCTGTAAGTCGCGTCCGTCAGCCGCGTCCGATAATTTGTTCCCAGCTTAAGGCTTGTCATGATTTTCAAAATAAAACAGGTCCAAAATGTTCAGAAAAAATACAAAGAATAACAATTATTGCAATGTGAAGTGCCCTCTGCCGCCTCCTAGAGGGTAAAACGAGGAAATCAAGAGCTTACTTCAGCATAGTCCTACCTCCTGAGTCTGCCTTGTTAGCGCTTGTAGTCAGCCCGCGTCGCCGGTGGCTCTCATTTAGACTTTGTTGTTTTTTTAATACATTTAAGTATTGAAAAATAAATAATCGAAATCATGGCGTTAAATTCCCGTGATATATTGTTTATTCAATTATGACAAGTGAAAATTTTATAGTTAATATTTAAATATTGTCTTGAATTAAATGGCTATGAATGGTATGATACGCAAAACTAAAAAGTTCATAGAATCATCCTTCCGCTAGACTATAACTCCTGGCAATTCCTTCTAGTGAACGCTAGCTTTAAATATTAAAACAAGTTTCTGATAAGATTTTTTTTGGCCCCTTTGAAAAGTGAACAAAATAATATTATATTTGTCCTCTTGAAATGGTGCATTTACAAGTATGTCTTGAATTAAACTACAAAGACAAGCTGGTTTACGAATTGAATATTTGGAGTAACGGACGTTTCAAACCATACTCAATGCTAAACTTTTACAGTTTTACAGGTTAAAGAAGAGTTCGACAAAATCAACTCAACATCAAATTATTAATTCAGTAATGGAGGGTATTATGACGTAAAGAACAACAACAAGGTCAAAATCACCTTCGTAGAAAGCGTTAATTTAGCAAATGTGTCAAACGTAGAAGTGTTAATTAAGCTCAAGCCTTGCACTAAAACTAGTCAATAAGGCGCCTGTAACGTGCGCGCCTTTGAACGTGTGAGTGTCTTTGTTTCCCTCCCCTACGGTTAGGGCTTTGGTTGACATGCTGCTTTTAGCAGCGGCGATATTGCGACTTGGTCTATACTGCTTAGGATTTTTGACTTTCAGCATTCGATCGCGACAGCTATCACTATTAGCGACTGTTTCGACGCTGTAACATTCATAAAACATTATAACTTACATCTTTTTCGAACGATCGTTGCGTTTAAGTTCGGTGTGAAAACTGCGCATTTTCTTCCGGTTAGTCTTCTGTCAGTCGCTGAATCAGGGATCTGAGCATCTGATTAATGCAATAAGCATAAGCATTACGATGAGGTCAAACTGTTTTGTAAAGGATATAATCTCTGGAATTTTATCACTGATAAAATAGCTGAGGTCATCTTCTCTTCTTGGTCGCGTTCGTCATTACTGAAGGCCGTGTCCCTGAAAGGCCTATGTGGCTTTATTCACGATGTTTTTCCACTTCATTCGGTTCTCAGCTTATCTCAGGGTGGTTGTAACAGAGAGTCCAGTGAGGGTGGTTACTTGGTCTGACCAGCGCTTAGGTGACCGGCCGTGAGGTATTTTCCCATCCACTTTGCCCATTACCTTTCTGCTTCCTGACGGGCAATGTGACCAAAGTAGCTGAGAATCCTTCGGTAGAAGAGCGTGGCAAGTCTGTCTTTTTATGTCTAGTTGATCAAGGCTGGATGCTGACGGTTATCTTGGACTTTTAAGGTTATTGTGAATGTCTCTCAGTTCAGTGTGCCTCTTAGCATAGGCTTCCTCTAACATCATCCATTGTTTTATATCTCTAGTCACGCTTCAAAATCAAATAGTTTATTTCAAATAAACCATGGAGGTACTTTTGAATTAACAGACAAAAAAAAAACGCCTGGAATTGCAAATTCGCAAGCGTCAGTAGAAAATTTGCAAGAAACTCTACGGACACTCTTTTCCATCAGTTTTAATTACAAGTATTTGGTTACATCATTCTTGTTGAAAAATGCATACAAATATTTGAGAACGATGTAAAAAATCGTGCACGTAAAAGCGTCTAGACTAACAAACAATTAAAAATTACAATAACAGGCCGAAGCAGCTAACTTATGACCAATCCCAACTGATGGTGCCCGTTCACGAACATGACGCATGGATCGGCACCACTCAGCTCAACCATCATGAAGGGATTCGAATGATCCAACATATGTGCCACCATCAGAGAGATATTAAAGAAAGCATGGCACACTCAACTGCCAGGACACACAGAAGACAACGAATGACACATAGGTACAGTGAATGGTAGATTTACATTCGGAACATAGTACTCACACATGTGCTGTGCAGTTATATAATACTAAAAGAAATTGAGTTTATACAATACAAATATATTCATGCAGTCTTCAGCAGGTCCAACAATACTTCAAAACTTTTCTGCTCATTACTTATTTTGCGCCCCAGTACCTGCAGAGCAGGACCAGCATTTTTATCAGCGATGTAATCCCCCAACCTATAATATGCTTGTCTGCATAGTGTGCGTTTTATACTAGTTTAAAATTTCGTCGTTAGACGTTTGATTGTAACATTTTATGCAGTGTCCCTTAAAAGTTGATGCTACTTTAGCCAGCCTGAAACCTGGTTGAATTAATCTCCTCTTAGTTTAGACCAGCTGTTAATTTTATCTTTTCCCTTGTCTATTCAGTAATTATGTTGCTCCATTTTTCTTGAGTACTTCGTCGTATATCACCTATCCATCTCCACTATAGTTGGTGTACCTTAACTAGCACGGGCTAACTAGGTTACAAAAACAGGACAGAAAAAAAGAAACACCCTCTTAAGATCAAAACCTAGAGTAACAAGGATGTGCTAGTAAAACCAGACGATTTGAGACCAACTAAATTACTCTATATCCTCAAACAACTTTTGCCTAAAGTCATTGCAAATAAAATTGTCCATCTAAGCGCAGCCTTATGCGCTAACAACCCCGAATCGCAAAAGGACTTAGCACGGATTGCGATTCGTGTCTCGTGACTTCAGTCTTTTCTGCCGTTCCACCTTTGTCTGTTTTCGTGAAAACGACTTTATCACGTGTTACAGCACTTGTTTCGTTATTGAAAGAACACGAAACGTACGTATTTGGAACGTAATGGTTTGCGTTTCGATCACGTTGCTTTTGAAGCGGTTTTATGACTCTATTGCGTTTATGGTGATCGATTTGGGTCTTAAAGTTCCCCTAGTCGACGCCACGAACTATTTTGTGCGCGTGGTGAAAGTGCATGCTAACTCATCCGATAACACGTGTGAAAGAGATAGATGCTGTGATGAGCAGTAAGAAGCAAGTTCACGTACGAATTAGCTTTTGCAAATTTGTATCGAAATGGATGATGATTTAGGACGAAAACGAGCGCGCGAAATTTTATAAACAGACCTTTGGGAGTATATCATGAAAAAACGACTAAATGTATATTTTCAAAATACAATTATTTGCATTGTTGAATTACTAATCTATCCCTGTATGGAGGCCGTTTTGCAATTTTCCTTCCTCTTTTCGCCCAAAGTTTTGTTAAAATTAGCGTTGAAATATGGAACTTTCGACGCTCGTATCTTTCAAATATTTTATTTTTTTACTTTTTTGTTTCCATACAGGGCTAGATAATGATGAGACAAATTGATATAATTTTATTTTGAACGTACATCGTCAAACAGTGGAGTAATCGCCAAACTACATTTGTATGAAAGAATGATTGACTAGTGAAACTTTAAATGCAGTTTGTGAAGACGCCTAATACATTATGTATCCAAAATGTTAAATGTTGGGTGTTTACTAAAATAATCATAAGTCTGATTGCACGTTAGTAAGTGTTGTCAACTTTAAAATAACGTTTAAAACTTTAATGGCCACACTGAAAAATGGTTGTTTTCTATAGAGTTCAGTCTTCCTCTTATTTTCGAGTCTTTGGAAAACTCTTTATTTTGGGCCCAGTAGGTAGCCACCCCGATTGTGACGCCTATGGTGAGCATAAGGTCTTCCAAAGTGTAGGTGTGTGGGCACTTGGGATACTCCAGCATGTGTGCCATATTCTGCACACTCACACTGGGTATCAGAAGGGTCTATAAAAAGCCCCATTTTGCCAAATTGTATTTGCAGCGGTCTGGGTACGCAAACGATTGAGTGATTTCCATATAGGCCACTGCAGATCACGTCCAGGTGGCAGGTGTCCCTGGGGTTTCAAGAAGTCGGGTTGTGGTAGATGAACTTCTTTCCACAGCTTGCTTCACTATAGGCGGTAGGACTTGGATGGCCCGTGTGCTTCGAAGAAAACTACTCTTAAGCCCACCCGGGGTTGTAGTGTGATCAAGTGAGCATAGAAGGGATGTCGGTAATCGGATTTCTGCTATTTTTCTCAAGCGCGCATGCGAGATCCCTTCGTACTATACCAGCCAACGGGTATAGCTTGTTGAGCGGAGTTGGTTTGAGGCAACCTGATATAATTCAGCACGTCTCGTTTAGGGCGATGTCAACTTGCTTAGCATGTGCGGATCGGTGCCACACGGGACCCGCGAATTCGCCGAGAGGCAGAGGGACATGCCAGTCATTCAGTATTATTTTTGTAATTTATTTTTTTATTCACTGAAATTTCCATGGAAAATAGTAATGTTCTGTATTTTGTAAGTGAAAACCACTTATTGGTTGACAGTCTTATTTACTGTTCTTGGTCTAAGAAAATAAAATAAATAAATAATGAACAAGACTGCAACGTGAAAAATATTGAATGATTGTTTCAGTTGGTATAAAGAATTTATAAGAAATTGCTACTTCGCAATACATATTAAATACGTTATCCTCCAGTTCAGTAACCAAATACCCATCAACTTATAATAAGGGAACACAAACCACAAAGCAGCCACTTTATCTCCAACTAAAACTATTACTTATTTCAAATTCATAGCTCGTACATAAACTTATTTTCAAAGAAAAAACCTTGATAGAACTTTCTATAAACTGGCCTTAGTGGCCGCTACAGAAACTTGGCTTATCTTAACTATAGTTTAAAACCAGTCCCGCATCTTTTATTTTTAATCCCCGAGCAAACGCTACCCGAGTTAAAATTACTTTGTTCTTAAGCAAAGATCGAATATCAGCGCTCATTTTTCAATACTTTATAATGGTTTAGCGGAACTTTGGTAATTAGACGTCTACTTAAACTTACTTCGTTTTTGTAGACGTGTAGGTTTAATCGAATTTGGATGAAGGTGGTCTGTTATTTTGTTTGGGGAATGTGCTGTTTTGGTAAGTATGTTTTTTTGTTTTGGTAAGTATGTTTTTTTGTTTTGGTACGATTGTGTTTTACAAAGCTAGTAAATTGTTGCAATACAAACAAGTCCTGATGCCATTGGACTTATGGTATTCAGCTATGGGGCTGCACCAAACAGAGCAATATATTAATTATACAACGATTCCAGAACAAAGTGCTAAGGGCAATTGTAAATGCACCTTGGTACATACGAAATGATGACCTGCATCGGGACCTAAAAGTTGAGTATATCGAAAAACTGATCCAGAAATTTGCATAAGCTCACGCTAAGAGACTTCATCAGCATGTGAACGTCTTGCCTAAATCCAGCTTCTCGACCACTCAAACATAGTGAGAAGACTAAAAAGAACAAAACCGTTCGAGTTAGAGTTTAGTGTTAGTGAATGCGAACGTTCGAAAGTGCTACCAAACAAACACAAGAACGAAGTGTATCCGCCTTAATAGAGACAATAAGAAAAGTGTTATTAGACACTTTCTTAGTAAAGACAATATAATAGTTTAGGATATAATTAAATTACATATTAGTCTATTTATAAGGCTAGATTGTAATATAATTAGGGTCCATCCTATTAATGAACCCTAGAAAAGGATAAAAACATGCTTTAAATATTCTCCTTTGTAGCAATCATTACCGCTGATAGAACGTCACTATATAAAGCCCTCGTGATACTAACAAACAGAGAGGCAACTCTCGTATTTTTAAGGAACGTTCACATTCGCAGACAAAACCGTGAGGAAACCGGCATGTCCTAGAACCAACAATTCAAAGACATGTGACATCCATCAAACCACACTGGGCCCGCTTGGTGGATTACGGCCGATCCCCTCTCACAGAGAATAGGCCGGTATCCCAGCAGTAGGAACATTAATAGGCCGATGAGGTTCACATGCGCATCGGAATCTTTCAAAATCATCTCTAATTTCCCTAAATTTTGACAAGTTTTTGGCATTGACTTTCGCTGAGAAGAAATTGCGACTTGTATTTGAATGTTTGTTAAGAACGAAAAGAGGCCATCAAGAAACCAACTGGATTTTTTCGAGTGCTTTACGGATCTCTAAAAAAGAGTTTTAATAAACACGGCAACAACTTTAAATTGGTTTTCCAACGCATTGACGAACCGATGCGAGTTTTGTTCTTCAGAAGCTGGGACTGGCAACTATTTAACGTTGGCTTAGCACCTACGATGTAGATTGGACTGACTACATTGATATAGCATTATAACTTTTACTTGGACAAGGAAGGGAACTAATTTATTCTCAGTGTGTCCAAGGTTTATTACTATTTATGAGTCTATGTTGTCCTACTGCAGGGCAAAGGTGGCTTCCTTTCTTCCACTTCTCCCGGTAGAATTAGTCTAAATAATGCATTCCTTTCTGGACTTACCGCGTTATCGTTTTCTGCTAATTGTGTGTCAAATTCAAGGTTAAAATTGAATTAAAATTGGGTGGAGTAGCCCGATACATAGTAGGTATAACACTCAACTGAAGGAAAAGGTGTTTACTTTTTACCGTAATAAGAGAAGTACTAGTTCATGTAGTTCGTGAATTAACCAGTTATACCCATAGCCTATACTCTGAATTTGTGGGAGCATCATCGATACTGATCTTTTTATTGGTTCGGATCATGTAGGTCCAAACGGTGGCTCCGTTATTGCTGTCCGTCTGTCTCTGTCTGTCCGTCTATCTGTCCGTTTGTCTATCTGTCTACCTAGAAAGAAAGAAGAATGAAAACTAGTTTATTTGGCACACACAGATACACACAAGTAGGTACAAATAAAAGGGAACTTAATTTTAAAACAATTAAATAGTGTGCCCCGCGGCTTCGCCAAATAGGTTAAATTCAACAAAATGACAACTAAGAGTTGCCTCAAGCTGGTTTTTAACTGAACTTTACGTTGAAGTCTGTCACACATGTATATCTGTCTGTCACACGGGTTTTACACCCAAACGATTGGAGCAAACTACATTCTTCATATTTTTACATTATACATCATTACTTCATATTTTTACATTATACATTTACATTTTTACATCATACAGCTAGAGTGGAGGGCAAAAAAAAATATTGACCAAACCCATCGAGGATATCATTGTTTAGAGACAAATGCTGCATTTTTTGTTTTAAAAATTTTGGGCGACTATTGAATGAGTAGCCACTAAAGTCAGCTTTTTTACCCGACTGCCGAAGGAGGGTAATTTGTTTATCAGTCTATGTATGTATGTATGTATGTAAGTATGTATGTATGTATGTTTGTTCCTATATGGCGTTCCAGAGACCAAACGCGTTGGCCGATTTTGATGATTCATACGTCAATCGATGCGTCTTAACCCTGCGAGTCTCATAGGCTACATTAAAATTGGATAATAGAAAAATGGCGGATTTTGGGTGCCATATTGTGGGTGCCCAAATTTTTTTTCTTACAAACCCATCGTGGTGGGGTATCAAAATAAAGGGTTTTAAGAGGTGATTTCAAAAAATATATAACACTTATATGTTTAAATGTATCTAATTCGAAAAAAACTAACTAAAAAGTTATAAATAAAAAAACTTAATTCAAAAAACCCGACTGTTTCAAAAGCGAACTAAAAAGTCGTAAACAAGGAAAAAATCATGCTGTGGAGGATACATATTTACGGGCTGGCTGACCAAAATCTGGTGTATCCTCCGCCTGCACAGCATGATTTTTTCCTTGTTTACGACTTTTTAGTTCACTTTTGAAGCAGTCGGGTTTTTTGAATTAAGTTTTTTTTTTACAAAATTTTGTTCCGGAGAATTTTTTAACTTTCCATTGACTTTAACTTGAAATTTGGTGATAATGTTTATTATTACGTATATTTTACTAACAAATACCAATATATTGATGCATTGGGACGAAACCCTAAATGTGCAAAGTTGTATTAATAGATAGGCTCGCATTTGAGCACTATCTCGCCTTATAGTAAGCAATGAAGTGGCCGGCGCCGACGGTGATTCACTCATGGCTTGAATTGGTCTAAATATTGTGGCTCAGTTTTGGACCTCCATTCTCTCACCTCACGATAAGAAGAAAAAGATTATTCGCAAATTTAAATAGGACGGTCCATCCACTCCATTATATTTTGTTTATTCATATTTATTTGAGATCAATCAATCTTTGCTGGGTACTCGGTGGGCCAGCTTGAAGGAAGAAAATAAAATAAATCTTTTGTAAAACTTTCCTCAGGATAGGTGTTATTCATGAGGTGTCAAAGTGGTGATTGATCGCGTTGTTTGTGATACAGGGTGATGTTGTGGGCTTAAGCGATTGTTGGAACAGGGCGATTGTTTGGTAATTGATAAGATGTAAGAATAATTCAATATCTTGGACAAAGGTATTAAAGTAAGGCATTTATCGTATTTTCACTTTCTATGAGAAGACAATAGAAATACAAAACCAACAAATAAAACAAAGTAGGTAACTTTCAACTGAAACAACTTAAGATCAACAAGGCGCCGGGTGATGCCGAACTCCTGAAGGCGTGTGGAAAACCGATACTTAATGCCCTTCAGGAGCTGTTTGATTCCGTCATACTCGAAGAGAAAACGCCACAGGAATGGTGCAGTGGTGTGGTGGTACTCTTCTTCAAGAAGGGTGACAATGCCCGATTGAAGAATTATATGCCCATCTCACTTCTTAGCCATGTCTACAAGCTGTTTTCAAGAGTCATCACGAATAGTCTCGCGCGCATATTTGTCGATTTCCAGCGCGCAGCGTTCCGAACAAGCCGGATTCCGTAAAGGCTTTAACACCGTAGACCACATACATACGCTGCGGCAGGTTATACAGAAGACCAAAGAGTAAAACCTGCCTCTTTGTTTAGCGTTTGTGCGAGGATGACTTCAAGGTTCTGGACTGGAGAGGGCTATACATCGACGTTAATGGCGAGTATATCACTCACCTTTGGTTTGCCGAAGATATAGTGGTCATGGCTGATACCATGCAGGACTTCAGTGCAATGCTCGATGACCTCAGTAGACCTTCCAGGTCTAAAAATGAACATGGACATGGACCAAGGTGATTTCGAATGCCCATATTGCACCCACTCGTATCAAAGCATATTGCTCGCAGAACGGATGGCCGTTGGGGTCTGGGGCCTGGTCAAGGCTGCGGGCGTCCGGTGGGTGCAAAACGCACAGGACCAATCAGTGTGGTGACGCTTGGGGGAGGCTTATGTCCAGCAGTGGACGTCTTTCTGCTGAATTGATGATTAATGATGATGAGGTACTTGGCAGTTGTTTTCACTCTGATGCTACTTAGAACTTTAGAGTGCCTTACCTGTATTTTAGGCCGGTATTCCAGATTCTCATTCTCAGCTCATCTTATACTGGCAATTGACATATGTGATTGATTTGCTTGTTTTTTTTTATAATAACGTACTCAAGTCCAAGATCTAGAACTAGGATCGTTCTACCACACATTTTGTGTAGAAAGAATTTAGTAACGTTTGGGGCGTCTGGGCTCTTGATCTATTGAGTATACATAATTATGTCAAGCTGAAGAATTATAATTATGCCAAACTCAAGAGTTGTAATTGGTTGGCAGTTGATTGGTAGGTGTAGCCAATTTTCAGTTTCATTCGAGTATGAGCAATGGTATCCGTATTCCAATTGCTCATGCTCAACTAACTTTACTTTAGATTCTGACACTAAAGGCCTTAAGTTTCAGAATCTAAAGTACACCTAGTTATGTTAACGTTAAAAATGAAAAAAAAAATGTGATACTTTAAACATGGAAAGTCCATAACACAAAAATTAAACGAATACGTAAAGGTTTACGTAAACTCCTAAGTTTGTAGTTTTATACTTCTACTTCTTTCTTAACTTGATACAAACTTGCTGAAATCTAATCAAGTAGGAACCTGGATACAAAGTATATTATATATAATTATACGAAATTTGAAATTATTTTGATCGGTAGAGAAAGACAAATATAGTTATTATTTAAAAATAAAACTTTTTATTAACATGATTTTTCTTCTCAGCAAATTATTCTCTGTGATATAGTGTTTTTTTTTAGAGTTAACTTTGAAATGGAATAAAACAAGCATGAATTTTGAAAATTGATAAGAAATTGACTTTATTCAAAAGATAATCTTTTGGCCTTATGATTTAAAAATGATTTCTGGCATATGACCGCCACGTCTGGCTCGGACGTAATCTAACCTGGAGGTCCAGTTTTTTATCACTTTTGCCAATATTTGTGGCCGTATATCGGCAATAACGCGGCGAATGTTGTCCTCTAAGTGGTCGATCTTTTCGGGTTTATCGGCGTAGACTGCACGATGACGACGTGCACGTTGGAGGATGTCACAATTTCTTCGAATATTTGATTCTAGGACATGCCGGTTTCCTCGCGATGTTTTCCTTCACCGTTTTTAGAGCAGTGGTGATGAAAATAATTTACACATAGTAAAGTGCCTGCCTGGGTTCGAAGACGTAAGTCGGGGCCACCCCTGCTCTCAACATACTAACAAAAAAAGTTAAATAAAATCTTATAAAAATATTAAAATTCTAGAGCCATTTATTAAAACGTCGGCCATGTCTGTTTACCTGTAACAAAATGGGAGACAGTTATATGAAAACAAAAGCATAAGTCTAGACAGATTTCAGTGAATTTAGACAATTTATAGTTAGATGACATCTGTCCCTCCTACGTGAGATTCAAAATTTGACTGAGGTAAACGTATTAGTATAGTTTTATAAAAGCTAAGAGCATCCATCTGTAGTTATTATTCTAAATGTATTATACGACAATAGTCTGTACACTTTGTCCAAGTGCACGATGATTGTTCTGCACACTTGTGATGATGGAAACACGGGGCTAATTAATTAAACCGCCCGTATTGAGTGTTATAAAAGCACTGATTTATTTAACTACGCTATTTTGCGAAATGATCGCGCCTATACAATCGCTGATGTTCTTTCGGCACAATCCCACTGCATTATTCCCAAACCACTGCAACTCCTGAAAGCCAGAATCAACAGTGGCGACACCAGAAAAGCTCCCGGAGAATGAATTTAACTGTCTTGGATCCCGAAACGAAATTAATCAGAAAAGAGTAACGAAGGAGTAATAAATAATACAAATTTCCACTTCCCTTCATACCAAGCAGGAGATAAAACAAACATGGCCAATAGGCAAAAAGGGTGAGGGGATGTTGCTTAACTTAATTAATGTTACAAAAGGTGCGGGTTACCGTACATTTATATCAAAATTACTGACATCATCATTTTCCTGCCCTTATCCCATGTTACTTGGGATCGGCACCACTCGTTTTCTTCTTTAATTCTGACTTGTCAACCGTCATGACATCACTGTCTGACTTTTCGGTCATATAATTGCTAAAACGATGTATCCATCTTTATTGTATTCTCCGTCTCCATTTATCCAATATCAAGGCTTTATTAATAGTAATTCTCAAGTTGATAGCATTACCTTCTTACTTGCTGAAAAGCAAAGACAGACAAAAAGACAGGCAAAGTCGCACTATAAGCGTATCTTGTTCAGAAACCCAATACAAAGAAATGAAATTCATATATATTGAGTTTAAACGACTCATTCCTGGAGCTTTTGCCTTTGAGTTATCGAAAGTTTCATAAAAATTGCTTAGTTGAATGTTCTTTTTATTTTTATTTTATCTGATATTAAATTATCTTATTGTGGTACTGTGTAGCAGCAAATTGGAAAAACATTAATAAAAAGCCGCCCTTCACAATAGCATGCTGATGCCTACACCAAACTATGGAAGTGAAGGTAGCATATATAGAATGCAGTACATTTGTACTGCATTAATCCGCGTTCCTTATGAAGTATGTGTGGTGTAATTTTAAATTATATTTTGAGGAATGATGTAATAAGACAACGTTGTGGTTTAAAAGAAGATGTAGTGACTAAAATTGAAAAGAGTATGCTAAGAGGTTTGGCCATGTTGAGAGGATGAATGAAAGGTGACTAACGCAAGGCAGACGTGAATGGAAACGCCGGGAGGGGACGCCCTAGAAAGACATACATAGACTTTATTGGTGATGTTCTTCTGAAAGGCCAGGTGCACAGTAACCATAACCGGCGTGTGTGTATGACTAGATGTATGAACGTAAGTGAAGCAGAATAAGTATGTAAGGATCGTAACAGGTAGCGTTTTGTGGTCTCTGCCTTACCTAATGGAAATAAAAACCGGCCAAGTGCGAGTCGGACTTGCGCAAGAAGAGTTCCGTACCATTATCGCAAAAAAATCACGTTTGTTGTATGGGAGCCACACTTAAATATTTATTTTATTCTGTTTTTAGTATTTGTTGTTATAGCGGAAACAGAAATACTTCATCTGTGATTTTTTTTTAACTGTCTAGCTATCACGGTCTATGAGATACAGCCAGGTGAAAAACGGACAGACAGATCGTGGAGTCTTGGTAATAGGGTCCCACTTTAACCTTTGGGTACGGGACCCTAAAAAGGTGTGAGTAAATGTATTTATTAATAAGAAGGAATAATTTATTTTCTCTTGTACCTAGGGTATGTTAATTTGGATTTTTTATCGCTTTGGGCAGTCATTTCTTAAATTCGAATCGAATGGATATAAGGCCACACAGCTACTCCACAGCCACCCCTATTTAAGTTACGCCCGTATACTTAGCTTTACTTGGTATGAAAATGTAGGCGCCATCGTCCACTGCGACCTATTGTCATGTTATGTTTTCTTATTAATTCATATTGTCATGTTACGCACGGATGTGTGTCAAATAAAAAAAATGACCTGCTAACGTACTCGTACAATCCTTTCCGGCTGCAGTTTCTGTAGCAGTGGACGGTCGACTTTAGACTGCGCTATGTCTGTCCATCATTCACGGAACTGTTTTACATAAATGTATGAATGGATGAGTTGACACGAACCTATTTGCAAACTCATGTCCAGCTGCCAACATTCCAGGCTTTTATGACGCCTGCATTTGTTACCATCCTAAAGGGCCTTTACGAAAATTATGATCTTTCGTTATACAACGTGCCGGTGAAATTTATTTCGTATTCGCGCGTGCTTCATCCGCCACAATTTGTAGGAGTTTTAAATATTCACGTAAGCGTATGCTTAATACATGCCTCATCTACATAATGTAATATTTTTCGCGAAACACCAACCAAATGTACAATAATGTTCTTATTTTTTTTCTCGAGCGTAAATTTAATTTTGAAGCGATGTCGGTTTTTAAACTTCGTTTTATATAACTTCTGATAATAATAGTGGGCAATATTTTAAGGATGGATTATTATTATTTAATTCGCCACGGAAAAATCTTCTAGAACGTAAATAATGCAGCAAATAAATAAAGCTTGCAAAAAACGTTTTCTTTTGTTAGAATTTATATTCAATCAAATCAATCTGCCTAGCCCTTTTCCCAACTTCATTGGGGTCAGCTTCCATTCTAAACGGATTCAGCTATCTGACCGCCACAACCCAGTAACTGGCTACCCGTAACGACTGTCAAAGATCTTCAAATGACAGCCGGGACCAACGGCTTAACGTGCTTGCCGAGGCACGGAGGAAACTCGGTATGTTGAAATGGTCACCCATCTACGGACCGACCTCGTCAAGCGTTTCTTTACCTTGATGATCGACCAGTGCGGCTGTTATTATTTAGCCACGAGCTCGAGTTAGAATTTATATTATCGACTAAAATATTGTTTTAATATCTATATATATTATCTATATATTGTTTTTATGTGATCAGATAAAAAAGTTATATTTGGACGGTACATAATGGTTTTTGAAAATTTTTGTGGTGATTCGTCCTAGCTACCAAGCTGGGACCCTCAATTAAAAGGAGTTTCGGATCTCCTGCTAAGTTGTGATTAATATGATTTTTTTGTCTATTTATTGGACTATTTGCTCCAGGTCAAAGTCTCTTCAAATTTAGAGTGAACAGGCTTCTTCTGGGTAAGCTTACTCTATCGTAGACTCTGTCTCTGTCACCTCAGACCTAGACTAGAGTCAAGAGCAAACCCATACCAAATAAAAAAAAGTTCCACAGGGGCTCATTTTTTTATTCATATATATTCATATTCTTTATTGTACACAAAATAAACACTTAAAATACAAAAGGAAAACATATGTACAAAGGCGATCTTAACCCATAATTGGGTTCTCTGGCAGCAAACCTCAGTGCTAAAGAAAAATTTACAAAATTAGGACAGTTAACAAAAGTGCACATCAAATACTAAAAAACACTTGAATTCTTACTAACTAAATACACTACACAAATACGTGCGTCACGTTGACAGGAAATGTTCCTTAATTCTTCTCCTGAATAAATGCAGTGAAGGGCCATCCCGTATGGAATGAGGAAGAATATTCCAGAGGCGGACAGCACGAACAGTAAATGATCCACCGTAACGAGTGGGGAGGAAAACGAAGGAGAAGAGATGATAAGGGGCGGCAAGGGTTTCCTCTCGGAACAAGATACTTAAAGCGTTCTTTAAGATACGAAGAAAAGGTAGGGTTGTGAAGAACAGAAAATAGTAGAGAAAGAGTGTGGGTATCAGACAGCCACTTCAACCGCTTCCGAAATTCCGACACATGGTCGTACTTTCAGAGGCCAAAAATTAAGCGTATGCACAAATTCTGCAAACGCTCGAGCTTATCAAGAATTTCCTCAGTCGCATCAAGAAAGCAGACATCAGCATAGTCCAGAAGAGGAAGAAGAAGAGACTGAGCAAGAGTAACTTTAGTTGAGAAAGGCAGGAACTTCTGGAGACGTTTTAGAGACCGAAACGACCAAAACACCCTCCTGCTTAATTGAGCAATGTGAACATTCCAAGATAGGTTGCAGTCCAAGAAAACAACTAAGCTTTTGAATTTTTATTTACCTTATAAAAAACAAACGAGTGGCGACGCTTTAACTTCTGCGGGCGAATAGCAGCAAGGAGCCTGCTACAGTGTTTCATTAAATAAATATGAATATTCACGTGAAGTGTATGTTCAAAGAGAGCTTTTATGTATTTTATTACTATTTTTATCACTTTATTAAAGTCTTTGATAAAATGAAAATCCACTTGCAAGCTTTATTTTATTTACTGTAGCATTCGACTCCTGCCATTGACCCACGGCAACGACTTTTGCTACGCTACGTCTACGAAACTGCTACGATATTGCTACGAAACCGCTACGCTTTTGTTACGAATTTAGACAGTGTAGAACTTACTAAGCTTCTCCTTGTAGATTTATCTATGTTTATAAATGATAAATGATTTTATTTCTGTAAGTTGGTTTGTACAAACTCTTTTACATGTCGATCATATTTTTTTAAACTAGATGAGGTCGGCGTTTCCTATCTGACTACTCTGAGAAGAAAGGCCGAAACAAACTCAGAGGTCAATATGTTTTACAATTAGGGGTTGACAAAGATCCCAATACCAATTCTCGAAGTAACCAGGTTCTTACACATGTCAAACTCCAGCACTCCATATTCCCTAAAAGACTTGCCAGAGAGGTTCATATATACCTATGATACAATGCTCGTTATGTTTTAAACCCATGTAACACGAAGGCATGTATGAGAGCAAGATTATTGCTCTCAATCGTGCACTAATCCAGACTCCGGACTTAAAAAACCTTATAACACTTTGACCAATCCGGGAATCGAATCCAGGACCTCGTGCTTATAGTAGAACAGCCTGTAGATACATGCAGCACATGTGTGAGTACTATGTTCTGACTGTAAATCTATCATTCACTGTACCATGTCTCTCTCAAATGTCTCTCTGATCGTGGCACATGTGTTGGCTCATTTGGTTCCCTACATGATGGTTGAGCTGAGTGGTGCCAATCCATGCGTCATGTTCATGAACGGGCGCCATCAGTGGGGATATGTCATGACTTAACTGCTTCGGCCTACTTTTAATTACGAACTTATTTTATTTTTGAATTGTTTGTTTTACTCTAGACGCTTTTAAGTGCACGTCTTTTTATATCGTTCTCACATATGTATTTTTCCAACATTTTTGTTGTATAACCAAATAATTGTAATTAGACTGACGCTTAACAGTGGTGGCCCAGTGGTATCGGTCGCGACTTACAAGTTGTAGGTCGTGGGTTCGAGCCCAGGCAGGCGCTTTTCTTTGTGTAAATTATTTCTTCACCACTGCTCTAAAAACGGTGAAGGAAAACATCGTGAGGAAACCGGTATGTCCTAGAACCAAAAATTCGAAGACATGTGACATCCACCAACCCGCACTGGGCCCGCGTGGTGGATTACGGCCCATTCCCTCTCACAGAGAGGAGGCCTGTGTCCCAGCAGTGGGAACATTAATAGGCTGATGATGTGATGTGAGACTGACGCTTGCGAATGTGCAACTAGGTTCATATTTTGTTTGACTATTCAAAAGTACCTATAAGGTTTATTTGTAATAAACTATTTGAGTTTTAATTTTGAAGATCAACATAGATAGATAACATAGATAGTTCTAGCATCTTGAACATACCATGTAAATATTATCATATAAATCCAAAACCATCTACTAAGTACATGACATTACACGGTGGATGCACTACTAAGGCGGCCCATTCAACCGCAGACGTATCGCAGGTGCGCTGCAATCGTCCACGGATCTTACGACGTGCGACGGTCGTAACGTGAATGGGACCCATTACTTGGTATCTTTATTACGTTGACATAAAGTCGATTCTTAGTTTTGCTGTAAATGTTGATAGTGCAGCTTGGATAGAACTACTAAGTCATGGTTAAAAGAGTATTATGGGTGCCATTTATGGTGTATTTGACGGCTTATGATTTTATTGTTTTGGCTTTCAATGTGGCAGTTATTTTTGTGGAATAGCTTTGAGATTTTTTTTATAGGGAGGTTGTTTTAGTAGTGTGATATTGTTGTTAAAACTTTTAAGATAATGTTAGACAGATCTTTATTTTGTTATTTGTTTATACTCGCACTGGACTGATCATCGTGTAAAAATTATACCAATGTAGCATAAACTTGAGAAACATTTAAAAACGTGTCAAGTTTTATGACTTTTGTAAAGGTTACAGGTATTACATATTTATTTTTAAATACCAAGAAATTACAATACAAAATAGTATGTAACTACAGTACTGTCAAATTATTGATTAATTATCTTTGTTAAGAACCGACTGCTGACGCCATCTCTGCAGCGCGACGGGCAACTCTGGCTTCAATTCAAATCCCGTGCGCTCCTGGTGGTCGCGTCAGAACACTAGGTATATCCGATGGTCACCGTGTTGTCTTCAGCATCCGCGGCCGCCTCTTCACTCTTCTGCTGAGAGCCTCTAGACAAACGTGCGTTGGCGTCGTCCTTATACGTTTTTTACTTTTTTATTATGTTTCAACCATCACGACTGAATGTACCTACCTATTTAAGATTGTTAAAGTAATTTCAGGTATTTTTAAATATAAATATTATTATTATTATCATTATTTGCGTTCTGTAGTTTCTGCCTACCCCTATGGGAAAAAGGCGTGAGTTTATGTATGTATGTATGTATGTAATATCATTAAAGATCACCCGCTGCGTCCCGCACACATACGCATTTAAACAATCTTATAAAAAAGCTCATGTATCCATCGCGATATAGTGGAATCCACATCTTCTTGGTTCGTTGGCATCACATCAGTCTTGTGTAGATAGAGCTGCTCCATCGTTGAAGCCGAATAACTTGGCTATTGGTTTAAATTTATGTCTTGTGCCGCGAATGCACATGCTAGTGGCAAGGATTATTGAGACGATGATTCTTCTTAGAGATCTTAGTCCCCTACACTAAGGGATCTATTTAGTTTAGTTTTATTAGTTCAATATCCAAGAACATGGTTACTTAATGCAAATGTTTATTTCTTATAAATACATAATTATAAGAATATTCATAACATACAATAAACCCCTATTGTGTATGTATGTTTAAATGTAATCACCTTCAACATCTTCTATTATCCACTAGACTATTACTGCAGCCATCTCATTCTTCTTGCATTAGATCCGAGACCGGCGGGCTTATTACGTAAGGAACAGCAAGTAGCAATAATTGTACAATTATTGCGCGATCAATTTAGTGACCTGGCTACTGAGGCCTTTAAGTCAAGTCTTTTTTTTTTGAGAGTCACTTTTAACAGAAGCTATTTTATCTGTCCGATGATTTATAAAATTTATAATTTATTTATTTGACAAAAAAAAAAATACAGAATTACAGGTGACACTTAGGATGCATTTGATGAGGTACAAAATACATGATCAATGACCCCCATGCTAGGAAATTCCTGTGTTACAGGGGTCATCTATCTGTCCATTAAATTAGCGATAAAATAGAAACATCAGCAATGCAGAGTAATGCAGAGCAACAAAATGTAACGTTTGATGAATTAACCAGCATATGAAAGAGCAACACTTCGTGGTGGCTGTTTTTTACAATAGTCAATTTGATTACTATTTAGCTCCAATATTCCGATAAATTAATATTCGCAGATGTAAAGAATTTGTGTAAAGTAAATATGGCAGTGAAAATTTGATATTTGCATTTTAGTTACATGTATGTCAATGTGTAAAATCAATTAAAGTTTCTTCGAATTGTCGATTGTTTTAAAAATTGAATCGATAACGCATTAGAACATCACTTAGTAGACTACATTATCTCGTATTTGAGCTATGAAACGTAAAAAAGATTTTTCAAATTTAATTTAGACATTGGCAGAATAGTCGACATCGGTGTTTGCCATATAAAAAAAAATATAATAGAAGATACTTATTGTGGACTTATCACATTCTCATGTTTTTGTAAGTATTTAGTAGTAAACATATAAGCTTCGCTGAGGTAGCCAACACAGGCTTTTTTATACTGTATATAAAAAAATCCTCAACTTTACCGTGATCACTTCTGTTTCAATGAATTAACAAATAGTCCAGTTGCGTAGACATTAGAGACTGAAAACAACACCAATTTGTCATTTACATTTACAATATTCACTAGGAATTTGTTATTTCAATATTTATTCTTATATTATTATTCTAATTTGCGGATAATTAAAGTAGCCACAAAATAACATACGAAAAAAGCCGCCAAAAACTCAAAAACTTCTGTACCTACTCAGCCATCAGCGAGCGATTGGCAATCGACCAACAACAAGAGGAAAAGTAATCGCAATTTGACAGCTACATTTGCTCGCCGATCGCTGTCGCTCTGCTGTCAAAAACCATACGTAATACGAAATTAACGCGATCACCTTGCGATAAATGCACATTTCAGTTAATAGATTTTTATTGTTAGCAGTTTTGTCATAAAATTATTATGGTGTGGCTATAGCTCATATATAATGCGGATTGGCGATTGAAGAGCAATTATTTCGCAAAAATATGCCTTCCAATTTTTTGACGTAAAGCGATGTTCGCGCGATGATTGTATCTGCGCAAATATTGTTAATTGCTGTTTCATACGTAATAAGCCTGCGGGCCGTTGTGGCGTGATGTAAATAGGAACCGGCAGGCGACTTTTCCTTTTGTAAGTTCCTACAAGTAAGTTATGTGAATTCAAAACGCATGTTTTCATCGACTGTACATGGACTTGACCAATAGCGTATTTGGCAATTTGCCTAGTTGGACAAAAAGACGATTTGACGAACTGCGGCTTTCACCAATACCAAATTTGACGAATTGCCGATTTGACCCGTTGTGGCGATGCTTGGGACGGCCTAAGTCCAATGTTGTCAATAGTTGAGAGTTTCTTTCGATCTAAATGATAATGAAGGCTCTGATGAATAAATTATATAAAACTTGGATGGAAATGAAGTATCTAACTAAATGAAAACATGACAATGTAAAGGAGGGATGGCAGAGGAGAACATTTTGTACAGACTCTGACAAGTGACACAGGACCTGAGTGGGCAGTTGAATCTTCAATCATTTGAAAAGATTCTGCTTACCTTCTTGTTACATTCGGCAGGAAGATCGAAGCCCTGTACCACGGCTGGCCCATGTCCTTGGTACTGAACCAGACTGAGGTGGTGATGTTGCCGCGTTTTGTTAGCTCCACCACGTTCACGCTCAGAGAGCCGAAGTTTCGACCATATTGAGTGTAGTAGAAGCGTATCTGTAGATAAGGTAACTTTATTAGAGTCTTGAACAAAAGCATTGCCATTCAACGTGGCAATACTGCCAGTCGGGCACGTTCCCGGATGACAGCGATGTGGAGAAGTACTTCGACACCTAGGTGTACCTTTCTTGGCCCTGGCTCAAGCAACTGAAGGAACACGGGTGGGTTTTAGTCAGTAAAAGTCTGACACGCCCTCCCGCCTCACCCAGAGCGGGAGAAGTCATTGGATGAATTCACAAACAAAAAAAAAAAAGTTGTACCTTGCTTTTGTATATTATAGGAATAAAATTAAATTAATTCTTTAATTTTATTACCTGGTTAGTATAGTTTTGTTTAGTTGTTAGTTATGTGAATTTTTAAAATGTGAAAATTGTATATTTGGAAATAAAGTTTATGTATTAATTTATTTATGTACTACCCGGCCGTAGAAACTTTGCCGATAACATCATGACGTCGCTCTCTGACGTTCGGCGAAAGAACGAGGCGAACGGGGGCAGCCGCGCGGGTAGGCGGGCGTGGTAGTCATCGGCAAAATTTCTGCGGCCGGGTAGTACATATTTAGTCAAAAAAAAAAAAAAAACGTAATTGCAAAAAATATATATAAAATTATGCATATCACCGAAGGGAAAGGCAGGTTTGTATGGTATCCGTCCTATACGTGTTGGAGTGTCCATAGTACCCGCGGGCTTATTACGTAAGGAACAGCAAGTAGCAATAATTGTACAATTATTGCGCGATCAATTTAGTGACCTGGTTACTGAGGCCTTCAAGTCAAGTCTTTTTTTTTTTGACAGTCACTATTAACAGAAGCTATTTTATCTGTCCGATGGTTTCTAAAATGTATCGTTTGATCAATTAACCAGCTTATGAAACAGCAACACTTCGTGGAGGCTGTTTTTTTACAATAGTCAATTTGATTACTATTTAGCTCCAATATTCCGATAAATTTATATTCGCAGATGTAAAGTATTTGTGTAAAGTAAATATGGCATTGAAAATTTGATATTTGCATTTTATTTACATATACCTATGTCAATGTGTACAATCAATTAAAATTTCTTCGAATTGTCGATTGGTTTAAGAAATCGAATCGATAACGCATTAGAACATCACTTAGTAGACTACATTACTCGTATTTGAGCTATAAAACGTAAAAAAGATTTTTCAAATTTAATTTAGACATTGGCAGAATAGTCGACATCGGTGTATGCCATATAAAAAAAAAATATAATAGAAGATACTTATTGCGGACTTATCACATTTTCATGTGTTTGTAAGTATTTAGTAGTAAACATATAAGCTTCGCTGAGGTAGCCAACACAGGATTTTTTTATACTGTATATAAAAAAATCCTCCACTATACCGTGATCACTTCTGTTTCAATGATTCAACAAATAGTCCAGTTGCGTAGACATTACAGACTCAAAACAACACCAATTTGTCATTTACATTTACAATATTCACTAGGAATTTGTTATTTAAATATTTATTCTTATATTATTATTCTAATTTACGGATAATTAAAGTAGCCACAAAATAACATAAACCGCCAAAAACTCAAAAACTTCTGTACCTACTCAGCCATCAGCGAGCGATTGGCAATCGACCAACAACAAGGGAAAAAGTAATCGCAATTTGACAGCCACATTTGCTCGCCGATCGCTGTCGCTCTGCTGTCAAAAACCATACGTAATACGAAATTATCGCGATCACCTTGCGATAAATGCACATTTCAGTTAACAGATTTTTATTGTTAGCTGTTGTGTCGTAAAATTATTATGGTGTGGCTATAGCTCATATATAATGCGGTTGTCTGTAAGAGATTGCCCTGTGCGATAAGACCGCCCATTGTACACTTTGTTTTTAAAAATGTTTGTTCTGTATGTTTTTTTATTATGTGGTGTACAATAAAGTATATAATAATAATAATAAAGAAAAAAAAATGTCCTATTTTTGCCAATAAGCCGGATATAGTGGTGATAGACCGATTAGCGCGCCGCACAATGATAATCGATGTCACCATCCCACATGACGAGAACCTCGTGAAAGCTGAGAAGGAGAAACAAATCAAGTATCTCGACTTGGCACACGAGGTTGTCGACATGTGGAATGTGGACTCGGCGATCATTGTGCCGATTGTCGTTACGGCCAACGGCCTGATGGCCAAGAGTCTCGACGACCATCTGTCGAGGCTATCATTGCGCGGTTGGATCAAGGGCCTGATACAGAAGGCAGTACTCCTCGATACGGCTCGCATTGTGAGGAGGTTCCTGTCTCTGGAGCCCTAACCACCGGTAGCTTGGACCCTGTTCCCGATACCGGTTGGCCTCTATTTTTTATATTTTTAAATGTTTTTAAGATTTCTTTTTTTAAATATTTAAAAATGTATTGAATAAGAAAGAAGAATAAATAAATGAATAATAATAATAATAATGCGGATTCGCGATTGAAGAGCAATTATTTCGCAAAAATAAGCCTTCCAATTTTTTGACGTAAAGCGATATTCGCGCGATGATTGTACAATCTCTGCGCAAATATTGTTAATTGCTGTTTCATACGTAATAAGCCTGCGGATCACTACGGATTAACACCTCGACGTCTTAAGGCGGTACCCCGAGCAAAACGCCGCGCTAGCCGTTTTTGGTGCTGTTTTTAGGAGCTATCTACTCGTTATTTAAAAAGAAATATCAACTGATAAAAATACAGCAAATTTCTACATATTATTGATTCTAAAACAGTCGTATACTTTTTTTTTAAAGGGGTACACGTTTCACTAATCTCCTTCCAACAAAACCATAAAATAAATATTGATAGCATGCATCTCCTCGTAAAGCGTTCATAAATTATTTTTTGTACTAACACTAATGGATAGACAATTTAATAACGAACATTTTTGTCGTATTTTTATTTTTCAAAAGGCTAAAATAAATCAAATCTGGGCGTATTCACTACTGTAATTCATGCGCCACCAGTGCCGCTAGGCCAATAGGAATGCTCATATCTCATGCTGATTGTTTGGTCAGGGTACCGCCTTAATATTCTATGTTATTTCTAGTTATTATTATCTATACTACTACCTAGGTTCCAATCTAGATTTTTATCAAGAATTTTAATAATCTTTTATGAAGTATGTTTTGGAAGTTTAGATATTATTGTAAATCAGGTTTTAGTGCCTGTTTCATAGGTTTAAGCTTTAATTGAAATCAATATAATATCACGATTGTGTTTCATGAAAGGGTGGGTAGAATAACATTGTTTACCCATGGTTTGGCAGTTTTGCTGCTTCTGATAAGCCTATTGCCTTCAATCAGGCACTAATACGGCCGTCAGCTTTCTTTCAAGTGACATCGAAGGGAAAAGTTGGCGCATAACGACATATTTATTTATTTGGACTTCATACACAGAGGTAAAAAGGCAGACTTAATGCTTTAGGCATTCTCTACCAGTATATACAATTAAACCTGAGAATTTGCCATTGAAACATTTCAACCAGGCGCACTTGGCGCACGGTTGGCGCAGTGGTTGAGCGATTGACTGCTGCGCTGCGTGTCGCGGGTTCGATTCCCGCACGGAACAAATATTTTTTTGACCTACAGATAGTTGTACCGGCTCTGGGTGTTTGTGTATGTGAGTTTATATGTTTGTAAACGCACCCACGATACAGGAAGAAATTCCTAGTGTGGGGCAACGTCTTTTTAAAAGAAAAAAAGCACGAACGAATCTTTTAATGAAATTACAACACCTATGAAAACACGCCCTAAACATTACAATTTATGTAAGGCATGTTCTACACGGTCACAAACGAAAATAGAGCGGAAATACACGGAGTGTCTCGGAGAGGAGATGTCGCGTCGCCTTGCCGACCACAAGCTTAGTCAGGGGGATAAATAACAGTTAGGGTGGAATACTAGTTAATGCATTGCTGTGAAAACTGTAAGATTGAATTTTGAGACACATTAAAAGGAAATAGAAGCAATTATAACGTTTCTTAGTAGTTCTAGGTATTACCTACGAAGGGTCTCTCTAGTATTGTCAGTTATGTCAGTGTTAGTGTATTTATGTCGAAAAACTGTTTATACTAAATTGGAGGAAATGTTTTAGATTAGAGCTTAACCAAAGAGCATACCTCTTATATCACTCAATCAATCTGCCTAGCCTTTTCCCAACTACATTGGGGTCGGCATCCAGTCTTACCGGCTTCAGCTGAGTACCAGTGTTTTACTTGGAGCGACTGCCTATTGAAGCGAAGGCACAGATTACTTATTAGTTACTACGTAACAGATCCTTCACTCAGTAGAAAATGTCCAATACCTACTGCTATAATAGCCTACTCCGTTGCGTCAGCAAACACTGCATGCTAAAATGTGCCTAAATGCTCAAGCGTACAGTTGTGATTGCTTCGCACCGCGCGATCCCACAGCAATCGCAGGGCTGCCTCATCGATAAAATTCTATGGGTCTTTATGTCAAGAGTGAATAGGTTATTTCTAGGCAAGCGTGCTCCACCGTCGACCACATCATCATTTACCATCAGGTGAGATACTGGTCAAACGCGAGCCCATTGATTATAAAAAAAAAAACAACTTTTTGTGTCTATGTTATTGAGAACTGTGAATATGTTCTGACTTATATGTGGCAGTTTAAAATTGTATCGTTTATAAAATATATTTTTTATAAATTGGTGCTGATTGTGCAATACAACTAGATAAAACATAATTATAGACGTCAATGTGTAGGTAAAATAATAAAATTTTTAAAAGTTTCATGTGTTTTATTTTTATATAATTTTTTATAAATTTCTTATCCTTTCTAAATTCTCGGTTGTTAAATTTTAGTGTAGAAAAAATCCTGAATCTAATAAAAAGTTTTATGAGATATTGTTTTGGAAAACAAGGGCAGGGAGAATCAAAATGTTTGTCATTTAAAATTTCATAAAGAGTACTACCCGGCCTTTGTTACATATTTTTTCAAAATTTTGAATAAAAATAGTCTCAAGTTCTCTTACATAATTATGAAACGCATCTGTTGGCACTTTTAACTTTCCGTAAAAAGACGATGTTTTGTTGAATGCTTTAAAATGGATAAACAATCTATTCGTAGATTCATTTAAATCGGGAATGTTCTGTAATTCAGCAACAAAGTCAGGACAGGTATGCTTCTTGCTACATTTAAAAAGTAAATATCCCGATATATATGTTAAGGCGTTATCAGTTGGCAAGTCGAAGCGGTAATCAGTTTCACCATTTAAATTCAAAAGCGAAGGTATACTGCGGCGCGAGCTATCTGCATGTCTCTGTGGTCTCAAACATCCATCGTTTTGTTGAGACAGGTCGCCGCGCCGCGCAACTTGTGTTGGAAGTTTCGTAGGTAGGTATTTGCGCGACTGTCCGTCAAATATGATCACAATTTTATTCTAATTAAAATAGCTTTTTAAACGTTGTTAAAATAGTGTTTATGATAAGCATAACGTTTCTATGTAACAAAAATATGTAAATCTGTGTCTGAAAGGGAAGCTAATGCTTAATACCTACATAATAAAAATAATTTTTAAACGACAAAAAATAGTAATACTTACCTTTCGTCATTGACAGGTAAATGGAAAAATGTTAGGTGTTTATCCCTTCTTTTACTTGATTTGCACCCATCTACAGCACATAAGGCACCAGACGGCATCGTAGGGTGCGCGTACGAACGAATGGAACTATTAAAATTGAACAGAGTGCGTGCGCTCCGCTTGCGAAAACCGCACTGAATTTGGTCCGCTAGAGGCCCGAGACCGCTAGGTCGGGCGGTAGGTAATTATAGCGCGCAAGTACATGGAGTGACGGAGGCCTGGCGAAGGGTCCAAACGGAGCCCTATAGCTGTCACTCACGGGTCCATCTGTCATCTGTCACAAAAATTTGATCCGAAGAAGTTTTTAACTTATGATTAACCTATGAACTTTAAATTTGCTGATAATGTTTATTAATACGAAACAAATACCAATATATTCTACATTTGGTACGGAACCCTAAACATGCGAAGTCTGACATACAATTGGCGCGTTTTACTTATTTCTGATTTATTTTGACATTTATGCTATCTGGCTAGGCAAGTAAGCAGAACCGGAGGCATAGGTAGTATATCAATACGAATCCATTACTTTTATGCCTAGAACCAGGAACCCGAAAACACCAAAAAGTTTGCTCACAAAACAGTGTTTACACAAATCCTAGGACCTCTCTCTGTTTGTAGTACAAAACATAAATCGCGACCCGGATCGCACTTGCTCACTTTTATTTTATGGTCGTAAACCCCACCGATTGTAAACATAATGCGTTGGAGACCATAAATAATGGGGCATTAAATTCCCGCGGCTTTAGCGGTAGGTACGGGACGGAGTTGTTACCACCTGAACCAATAATATACCTAGGGTGTTCTGCTTAATAGTTGATCGCTTGATCAGTGATTTCTGGGTTGGAAAGACTGAATTACAAAGACAAAGACAAAAGATATTTATTTCAACTGGGCCACCAAGCGGCACTTTTGAATGTCACAATTTAAATTTACATGGAATAAAAGTTGATTCTACCGTGCATTCGGAAAGTACCTTGTTATGGAGAAGAATGCACAAGAAACACCTTACTTACTCTTTTAAAAAAAAATGTTTTTTACAATATTTAGGTACATAAGTACATACATTAATAAATTCACATATGTGAGGACAATGCACCCAGAATAGCACTACACACGTAAAGGTGTACTACGTAAAGGTATAAAGTATTAAAAGTACTCACACATGTATTGTGCAGTTATATAATAGGTACTAGAAAAACATCAACATCCGAAGCAGTTAAGTTATGACCAATCCCAACTGACGGCGCCCGTTCACGAACATGACGCATGAATCGGCACCACCCAGCTCAACCATCATGAAGGGAACCGAAGAAATTATTAAGTGGAGTACGGGGTATCCCTGTTATGATTGTAGTGCTATTCTGGTACGTTACCTCCGGGCTTATTTCAAGTTTTTTATTAACGTACTTGTACATGATAACGTCAACGATCTCTTATGTCAAAACAAAGTGAAAAATAACTTCAATTTCGGAAGTCAGTGTTCCTGTTTTCGTTTCTTCGCTTTTGGACACAAATTGCCAAAATTTAACTTATTTTTCACTTTGTAGTGTTTTTATTTGGAAGGCGGTAGTATTATTTTGTAAAAAAGTTTTTTTATTTTTTGTCTTTTTAGTGGTACATAATGGACAAGTTCTATATTAAGGTACCTTTTGTTAGATTCCGTGAGCTACTCAATAAAAGCACTTTAAAGGATTCCAAAATGTATTGCGTTCCGCACAGGCAAAACGATCAGACCAAGAGTGACATCTGTCTATAAAACTTATTCTAGACAACTTAGAGTTTATAATGGAACAAATACAAACTCCTTGCAGGTATATTTCTAACACTGGCCTTTGATCCAATATAAACTGATATAAATCACATTACACACAATCAAATATCTAAGTGTAGACACATCCGCTGTCTAAAAATATAATATAACATAACAACAGCAAAACATAGCAAAAGCATAAATTTATCAAAGTATCCGTCACATATAAACAGTAAATATTCAAAAAACTATGTGATACGGATCTAAAACAAATTATACTTCTGCAAGTATACCTTATCTACTGCTTAGAACCATCGCATATCATTAATTTAATGATAGAAATAAATGACATACAAACTTATCATGTTTTTCCTTTACCAACGTTTTTGTTAAAACGGTGGCCACCATTTCATCAGTAGATAGGTATTTTACAACAACTGTACCTTCCTCAACAATTTGCCTGAGGAAATGATGTCTTACGTCAATGTGTTTCGTTCTGGCGTGGTACATAGAATTAGTGCACAACTTCATTGCAGATAATCATTAAACAACGTAATCCTATACTGTACCCTGTAAATTTCGAACAGAAACTTGCGTAGAAAAAGTGCTTCTTTACAAGCATCTGACAGACACATATATTCGGCCTCTGTGCTTGAAAGAGCCACTGTTTTTTGTTTTCTACTCTCCCAAGAGATGGTAGAATTTCCAATTCAACACACACAACACATAACCGGTATAAGATCGGCGATCGACCTCATTTGATGCAAAATCAGCGTCAGCATATGCAACGATATCCAACCCTGACTTCTGAAAAGTTAAATAATAATCAGGCGTACCTTTTAGATAGCGAAGAACGCGTTTTGCTGCCTTCCAGTGAGTCTCGTCGTAAGCGTCGTTGAACTGGCTGAGTGAGCTGACAGCATGTGCAATATCCGGCCGCGTACATACCGCTATGTACATCAGACATCCTATCAGGCCTCTGTAGTCGTGCGTACAATCCTTCTTTGTAGATTTCACGAGCTTTAGACCTGTCTCCATAGGTGTTCGTGCAGGTTTGCAATCTGACATGTGAAAACGTTCTAGCACCTTCTTAATATAGCTTGACTGGTCTAGAGTTATTTCCTTATTCTGTCTGCAAAACCTCATTCCAAGAATGTGGTGTGCTGGCCCTAAATCTTTGATTTCGAAGGCCTTCTTTGATTCGTGCCACATCTCGGGAACCAGCTGAAGAAAATAGCATTATGTCATCAACATAGAGCGCAATTATAATCATAGATTTCCCGCTCGACTTAACATAAACACAAGGTTCGGAAGATAAACGTTTGAATTTCATTTTGCTAAATGCAATTCAAACGCAACTTCTGGAGACGTTTTAGAGACCGAAACGACCAAAACACCCTCCTGCTTACTTCAGCAATGTGAACATTCCAAGATAGGTTGCAGTCCAAGAAAGCACCTAAGCTTTTGACTTTTTAGTTACTTAAAAAAAACAAACGAGTGGCTACGCTTTAACTTCTGCGGGCGAATAGCAGCAAGGAGCCTGCTACAGTGTTTCATTAAATAAATATGAATATTCACGTGAAGTGTATGTTCAAAGAGAGCTTTTATGTATTTTATTACTATTTTTATCACTTTATAAGAGTCTTTGATAAAATGAAAATCTATTTGCAAGCTTTTATTTTATTTACTTTAACATTCGACTCCTGTCATTGACCCACGGCAAAGGCTCTTGCTACGCCACGTCTACGAAACTGCTACGATATTGCTACGAAACCGCTACGCTTTTGTTACGAAATTATTATGTGTGTTATATTGTTATTATTAGTCAGCATAGAACTTACTAAACTTCTCCTTGTAGATTTATCTACGTTTATATTTTACAATTAGGGGTTGACAAAGATCCCAATACCAATTATCGAAGTTAACAGGTTCTTACACATGTCAATCTGTATGAACTTAAACATAGCAGCACCCATAATTCCCTAAAGGACTTGACAGAGAGGCATGTAGTAGGACGAGATTATTGCTCTCAACCTCGCAATAATCCAGACTCCGGACTGCAAAAACCTAATAACACTTTGACCAATCTGGGAATCGTTCTTTGACTTATGTGTGTCATTCTCTCTAAAATCTCTCTCTGATGGTGGCACATATGTTGGATCATTCGGTTCCCTTCATGATGGGTGAGCAGAGCGGTGACAATTCATGCGTCATGTTCGTGAACGGGTGCCATCAGTTGGGATTGGTCATAACTTAACTGCTTCGGCCTGATTTTAATTACGTACTTATTTTATTTATGAATTATTGGTTTTACTCTAGACGCTTTTAAGTACACGTCTTTTTACATCGTTCTCACATATGTATTTTTCCAACAAGAATGATGTAACCAAATACTTGTAATTAAAACTTATGGAAAGGAGTGTCCGTGTAGTTTCTTGCACATTCTTCTCCGTAGAGACCTACTGACGCTTGCGAATATGCTACTAGATTCATATTTTGTTTGACAATTCAAAAATTCCTATAAGGTTAACTTCAAATAAACTAACATCAGATTAACAAGGTAGTTTCTTAAACATACCATGTAAATATTATCATATAAATCCAAACCATCTACTAAGTACATGGTATTACACGGTGAATGCACTACTAAGGCGGCCCATTCAACCGCAGACGTATCGCAGGTGCGCTGCAATCGTCCACGGATCTTACGACGTGCGACGGTCGTAACGTGAATAGGATCCATTACTTGGTATCTTTATTACGTTGACATAAAGTCGATTCTTAGTTTTGATGTAAATGTTGATAGTGCAGCTTTGATAGAACTACTAAGTCATGGTTAAAAGAGTATTATGGGTGCCATTTATGGTGTATTTGACGGCTTATGATTTTATTGTTTTGGTTTTCAATGTGGCAGTTATTTTTGTGGAATAGCTTTGGGATTTTTTTATAGGGAGGTTGTTTTAGTAGTGTGATATTGTTGTTAAAACTTTTAAGATAATGTTAGACAGATCTTTATTTTTTTATTTGTTTATACTCGCACCTTGTAACAATTATACCAATGAAGCATAAATTTATAATAAACTAACTATATAACATGTTCTCTCACGATGTTTTCTTTCACAGTTGTCAGCAATGTGCAAAACAAACTCAGAGAGAACCTATGAATTGAAAAAGTCATGTTGGTACTTGAACCCACGGCCTCAAGCACGAGAGGCGAGGTTTTAACCACTGCGTTACTACGAAAATATGTTTTATTACGTGAACATTTAAAAACGTGTCAAGTTTTATGACTTTTGTATAGGTTACAGGTATTACATATTTATGTTTAAATACCAAGAAATTACAATACAAAATAGTATGTAACCACAGTACTGTAAAATTATTGATTAGTTATCTTTGCTAAGAACCGACTGCTGATGATCTCTGCAGCGCGACGGGCAACTCTGGCTTCGATTCAAATCCCGCGCGCTCCTGGTGGTCGCGTCAGAACACTAGGTATATCCTCACCGTGTTGTCTTCAGCATCCGCGGCCGCCTCTTCACTCTTCTGCTGAGAGCCTCTAGACAAACGTGCGTTGGTTGGCGTCGTCCTCATACGTTTTTTACCTTTTTATTATTTTTCAACCATCACGACTGAATGTACCTACCTACTTAAGATTGTTTAAGTAATTTCGAGTATTTTTTAAATATAAATATCATTAAAGATCATTCGCTGCGTCCCGCACACATACACATTCAAACAATCTTATAAAAAAGCTCATGTATCCATCGCAATATAGTGGAATCCACATCTTCTTGGTTCGTTGGCATCACATCAGTCTTGTGTAGATAGAGCTGCTCCATCGTCGAAGCCGAATAACTTGGCTATTGGTTTAAATTTATGTCTTGTGCCGCGAATGCACTTGCAAGTGGCAAGGATTATTGAGATATTGATTCTTGACCGTAGCCAACCCATCACTACACTAAAGAATCTATTAAGTTTAGTTTAATTCGTTCAATATCCAAGAACAGGGTTACTTAATGCAAATGTTTCTTTCTTAGAAATACAAAATTGTAAGAATATTCATAAGATCCAATAGTCCTTATTATTATGTTTGACTTTAAACATCTTCTATTTTCCACTAGACTATCTAAAATAATAGATATTTTATACTATACACTGCAGTCATCCCATACTCCTTGCATTAGATCCGAGACCGGCAGGCTTATTACGTATCTTTTGCAAGAGCAAATTGATAGCGATTTTTGCGCAATAATTGCTCTTCCATACAGAAGTTTTACAATTGTTGTCGGTTTTTTTTTAAATAAATGCCTTTGACAAACAGCGAGTGATTAGCAAACGATTGTGTAGGACCTACCATACCTACACTGCAAGTAATTCCGAATTTTATGACATAAAGCGTTTGATTGCTATCGTTTTGCTCTTGCAAAAGATACGTAATAAGCCTGCGGATCACTACGGATTAACACCTCGACGTCTTAATATTCTAGGATATTTCTTTTTATTATTATCAGTACCTCTACCTAGGTTCTAATCTAGATTTTCAAGAATTTTATAATCTTTGGATCTTTTGTGAAGAATGTGATGGGAATTTAGTTATTATTGTAAATCAGGTTAGAGTGCTGGTTACGTATGTTCAAGGTTTCATTGAAATGAAAATAACATCACGCTTTTGTTTCCCGATGTGGGTGGTAGGTAGAGGTGGGTAGAGATACATGGTTTACCCAAAGCATCGGAAACAAAGTAGAATTAATAGAACAATTACTTTTTGATTCTCAATTTGATTTTATCTCACTATCTGAATTGTGGAAAAATGAAAATTATTGTCATTCAATCTTGCCGCAGGGATATAAAATAGCGTCCATTTTTTGTCGTAAAACCCGCGACGGCGGAGGAGTTTGTATTATTGTTAAAGACACATTAGATTTTATAGAACGAATAGACATTGTAAATCATTCAAAGGAGTATGTTATAGAATTTAGTGCCATTGATGTTCCCAAACTTAACTGTACTTTTATAGGACTTTATAGAGCAGATCGTCATATTGATATATTTCTTCAACAATTGGGCAAAGTTTTACATAAATTAAATATAAAAAGATCACATAAACACTTAATTATAGGAGGAGACTTTAACATAAACGTAAACAATAAAAATAAACAGACTCTGGAGTTTTTGAACTTTATGAAAACATATAACCTGCAACAAATAATCCGCGAACCAACACGAGTAACCAAGACAACATCTACTTGCATTGACCTACTTTTTACAAACTACCCACCACTCATAAACAAAGCAATTGTTAAAGATTATGGATTATCGGACCATAAAGCAATAAATGTTCAGTTAAACGTAGACTATTTATCCAATAACAATAGTAAAACTTGGTACACCGAAAAAAGATTATTCACAAAAAATAACGTCGAATGTTTTAAAAACTCAATAAAATCCAAAAATTGGGAAGCTATACTAAATAAAAATAATAGTGTACATACAAATTACGAAATCTTCATTACAATAATTAAACACAATCTAAATACATTTATTCCATTACAAAAAATAAGAATAAAATCTAAACCAAAAAAAGGATGGCTTACTAAAGGTCTCAAGAAATCATGCGAACACAAAAGAGTGTTAAGAACTATTTTTAATGAAACCAAAAGTGGTGTTATTAAAAAGCACTATAAATTATTTAGTAAAATCTTAAAATCGACTATTAGAAAATCAAAAAAACTAACATATATTAAACAAATGCAAGAATCTGACAATAAGGTAAAGACAATGTGGAATATAATTAACACAAAAACAGGGAAGGCAAAAATAAATAGACGTGAAAATATATCACTGAAGATAGAAAATGAAGAAGTAAAATGCCCATTAAATGTATCAAACAGATTTAACGAATTCTTTGCGACGGTAGGGCAAAATCCAACAACTAACTCGACCAATAACATTGGAAAACCCGTGGTCAACCCCTCTACTTGTTCAATGTATTTACGCCCGGTGGACCAAAAAGAGATAGTTAATATAATAAGGTCAACTAAAAACAAACATAGCTGCGGTATCGATGACATTCCACCAATATTATTAAAACAATGCGCAATAGAACTCTCCATTCCTTTAATGTTTTTGATCAATCAAAGCTTCCAAGACGGCCAATTTCCAGACGCACTTAAAGTAGCTTTAGTAAAACCAATACATAAAAAAGGTGACAAGCATATCCCGAGCAACTATAGACCCATAGCACTGCTACCAACCTTTTCCAAAATATTTGAAAAAGCTATGTGCAATCAGCTTTATATGTTCTTGGAAAAGTTTAATATTCTTGACGACGCACAAAATGGATTTAGAAAATGTAGATCAACAACATTAGCAGTATATAAATATGTTCAACAAGCTCTACAACATATAAACGACAAACAATACGTAATTGGGCTACTACTAGACATGACAAAAGCATACGACAAGGTCCTTTATGACATTTTACTTACAAAATTATATGTTTTCGGCGTACGTGGACCAGCATATTCGTGGTTCAAATCATATTTACATAATAGGACACAAATAGTACAAATTGAAAATTACGACCATGGAAAACATGAGATCAAAAACATTAGATCACAAGAAAAACAAATTACTTGCTCAATCCCACAAGGAAGTGTATTAGGATGCCCACTGTTTTTAATCTATATTAATGACCTTCCTAAAATATTAGACAAAGAAAACGTTTTACCCGTATTATTTGCAGACGATATTTCAATATTAATTAAGTGTGAAAATATAAATAACCCTAGTCTGCAAATACAAGACACCCTCCAGACTGTAGATACTTGGCTCCAGATCCACAACTTGGAAATTAATAATAATAAAACTAAAATAATACAATTCAGATCATACAAAAAACCACCACTCAATCTAATAACAACATTTAGAAACACTAAAATAGAAGAAGTTAATACATTTAGCCTACTTGGTATAAATATTGACACACATATTAACTGGAAATCACACATCGAACATATAAAAACAAAGCTATCAAGATTCTCTTACGCTCTTCTTCAAATTAAACAAAACACTAACACACAAACAGCTATGGCTGCTTACTACGCATACGCCTACTCATGGCTGCGATATGGCATCATGCTATGGGGAAATAGTGTTAACGTTAATGATCTATTCATAATGCAAAAGAAGTGTATAAGAATTCTAGCCCAAATAGATAGCACGGAGAGCTGCAAACCATACTTTATAAAATATCTGATCCTAACTCTCCCGTCAATATACATACTTGACATTTGCGTGTTTGTTTTTAAAAATATCGATAAGTTCACTAAAGTAGAAGATACGCACAACGTCAACACACGCCACAAAAAGAGGTTATGCGCTCCATCCTCAAGAATTAAAATGTTAAGTGATAGCCCATATTATATGGCAATAAAAATATATAATAAGTTGCCCAACACGTTTAAAACTGAAAAATCAGTAACAATATTCCAAAAAAGGCTAAAATTATACCTTATCCAAAAATGCTTCTACTCAGTGAAAGAATATTTAGAGTCCAGCTTAAAATAAAGATTTTATCTTTAGTGGCGATCTGACCTATACAAACAATCAAATTTACTCTATCCTATTTAACTTCATACGAAATTATAATTTGTACTACCTGAAAAGGATGACATTGATATTGCTTTATAATTGTATTAAATTCATTATTATTGACATTGAATTTTGACATAACTATATTTTTATCAATTTAATTATATTAATGTAAAATATTATAATTCAGTAATGATAATGTTGATAATGTTTAATGCATGCTAATTTAGAATGATAAGCACAGCACAATGATAATTGCAATGCTTGTAAAAGGCTGCTAAGTCATAAGTACTAACATAATATAACACCAATATGATACACTTAGTTCGCAATAAACGTTTTGACTTTGACTTTGACTTTGTTTTTGTAGTTTTGCTGCTCCTGATAAACCTATTGTCTTCAATCGGGCACTAATACGGCCGTCAGCTTTCTTTCAAGTGACATCGAAGGGAAGAGCTGGCGCATAACGACATATTTATTTATTTGGACTTTATGGACAGAGGTAAAAAGGCGGACTGAATGCCTTAGCCATTCTCTACCAGTACATATAATAAAGCCTGCGAATTTCGATTGAAACATTTCAACCAGAGGTTCAATCTTAGAGCCACCTGCTAAACAGTCGCGTACTTGCCCCCTCAGCACAAACGAATCGTTTAATGAAATTACAACACCTATGAAAACACGCCCTAAACATAACAATTTATGTGAGGCATGTTCTACACTGTCACAAACGAAAATGGAGCGGAAATACACGGAGTGTCTCGGAGAGGAGACGTCGCGTCGCCTTGCCGACCAAAAGCTTAGTCAGGGGGATAAATAACAGATAGGGTGGTACGCTAGTTAATGCATTGCTGTGAAAACTGTAAGATTGAATTTTGAGACACATTAAAAGTAAATAGAAGCAATATTTAATGTTCCTTAGTAGTTCTAGGTATTACCTACGAAGGGTCTTTCTAGTATTGTCAGTTATGTCAGTGTTAGTGTATTTATGTCGAAAAACTGTTTTTACTAAATTGGAGAAAATGTTTTAGATTAGAGCTTAACCAGAGAGCATACCTCTTATATCAATCAATCAATCTGCCTAGCCTTTTCCCAACTACATTGGGGTCGTCTTCCAGTCTTACCGGATTCATCTGAGTACCAGTGTATTACTTGGAGCGACTGCCTATTGAAGCGAAGGGTCCAAACGGAGCCCTATTGCTGCCACTCACGGGTCCATCCGTCATCTGTCGCAAAAATTTGACCCAATGAAGTTTTTAACTTATGATTAACATATGAACTTTAAATTTTCTGATTATGTTTATTAATACGTATTTTTTACTAACAAATACCAATATATTCTACATTTGGTACGGAACCCTAAACATGCGAAGTCCGACATACAATTGGCGCGTTTTATTTATTTCTGGTTTATTTTGACATTTATGCTATCTGGCTAGGTAAGTAAGCAGAACCGGAGGCATAGGTAGTATATCAATACGAATCCATTACATTTATGCCAAGAACCAGGACCCCGAAAACACCAAAAAGTTTGCTCACAAAACAGTGTTTACACAAATCCTAGGACCTCTCTCTGTTTGTAGTACGGGACATAAATCGCGACCCGGATCGCACTTGCTCACTTTTATTTTATGGGCGTAAACCCCACCGATTGTAAACATAATGCGTTGGAGACCATAAATAATGGGGCATTAAATTCCCGCGGCTTTAGCGGTAGGTACGGGACGGAGTTGTTACCACCTGAACCAATAATATACCTAGGGTGTTCTGCTTAATAGTTGATCACTTGATCAGTGATTTCTGGGTTGGAAAGACTGAATTACAAAGACAAAGACAAAAGATATTTATTTCAACTGGGCCACCAAGCGGCACTTTTGAATGTCACAATTTAAATTTACATGGAATAAAAGTTGATTCTACCGTGCATTCGGAAAGTACCTTGTTATGGAGAAGAATGCACAAGAAACACCTTACTTACTCTTTTAAAAAAAAAATGTTTTTTACAATATTTAGGTACATAAGTATATACATTAATAAATTCACATATGTGAGGACAATGCACCCAGAATAGCACTACACACTATACTACGTAAAGGTATAAAGTATTAAAAGTACTCACACATGTATTGTGCAGTTATATAATAGGTACTAGAAAAACATCAACATCCGAAGCAGTTAAGTTATGACCAATCCCAACTGACGGCGCCCGTTCACGAACATGACGCATGAATCGGCACCACCCAGCTCAACCATCATGAAGGGAACCGAAGAAATTATTAAGTGGAGTACGGGGTATCCCTGTTATGATTGTAGTGCTATTCTGGTACGTTACCTCCGGGCTTATTTCAAGTTTTTTAACGTACTTGCACATGATAACGTTAACGGACTTATGTCAAAACAAAGTGAAAAATAACTTCAATTTCGGAAGTCGGTGTTCCTGTTTTCGTTTCTTCGCTTTTGGACACAAATTGCCAAAATTTAACTTATTTTTTACTTTGTAGTGTTTTTATTTGGAAGGCGGTAGTATTATTTTGTAAAAAAGTTTTTTTTTATTTTTTGTCTTTTTAGTGGTACATAATGGACAAGTTCTATATTAAGGTACCTTTTGTTAGATTCCGTGAGCTACTCAATAAAAGCACTTTAAAGGATTCCAAAATGTATTGCGTTCCGCACAGGCAAAACGATCAGACCAAGAGTGACATCTGTCTATAAAACTTATTCTAGACAACATAGAGTTTATAATGGAACAAATACAAACTCCTTGCAGGTATATTTCTAACACTGGCCTTTGATCCAATATAAACTGATATAAATCACATTACACACAATCAAATATCTAAGTGTAGACACATCCGCTGTCTAAAAATATAATATAACATAACAACAGCAAAACATAGCAAAAGCATAAATTTATCAAAGTATCCGTCACATATAAACAGTAAATATTCAAAAAACTATGTGATACGGATCTAAAACAAATTATACTTTTGCAAGTATACCTTATCTACTGCTTAGAACCATCGCATATCATTAATTTAATGATAGAAATAAATGACATACAAACTTATCATGTTTTTCCTTTACCAACGCTTTTGTTAAAACGGTGGCCACCATTTCATCAGTAGATAGGTATTTTACAACAACTGTACCTTCCTCAACAATTTGCCTGAGGAAATGATGTCTTACGTCAATGTGTTTCGTTCTGGCGTGGTACATAGAATTAGTGCACAACTTCATTGCAGATAATCATTAAACAACGTAATCCTATACTGTACCCTGTAAATTTCGAACAGAAACTTGCGTAGAAAAAGTGCTTCTTTACAAGCATCTGACAGACACATATATTCGGCCTCTGTGCTTGAAAGAGCCACTGTTTTTTGTTTTCTACTCTCCCAAGAGATGGTAGAATTTCCAATTCAACACACACAACACATAACCGGTATAAGATCGGCGATCGACCTCATTTGATGCAAAATCAGCGTCAGCATATGCAACGATATCCAACCCTGACTTCTGAAAAGTTAAATAATAATCAGGCGTACCTTTTAGATAGCGAAGAACGCGTTTTGCTGCCTTCCAGTGAGTCTCGTCGTAAGCGTCGTTGAACTGGCTGAGTGAGCTGACAGCATGTGCAATATCCGGCCGCGTACATACCGCTATGTACATCAGACATCCTATCAGGCCTCTGTAGTCGTGCGTACAATCCTTCTTTGTAGATTTCACGAGCTTTAGACCTGTCTCCATAGGTGTTCGTGCAGGTTTGCAATCTGACATGTGAAAACGTTCTAGCACCTTCTTAATATAGCTTTACTGGTCTAGAGTTATTTCCTTATTCTGTCTGCAAAGCCTCATTCCAAGAATGTGGTGTGCTGGCCCTAAATCTTTGATTTCGAAGGCCTTCTTTGATTCGTGCCCCATCTCGGGAACCAGCTGAAGAAAATAGCATTATGTCATCAACATAGAGCGCAATTATAATCATAGATTTCCCGCTCGACTTAACATAAACACAAGGTTCGGAAGATAAACGTTTGAATTTCATTTTGCTAAATGCAATTCAAACGCAACTTCTGGAGACGTTTTAGAGACCGAAACGACCAAAACACCCTCCTGCTTACTTCAGCAATGTGAACATTCCAAGATAGGTTGCAGTCCAAGAAAGCACCTAAGCTTTTGACTTTTTAGTTACCTTATAAAAAACAAACGAGTGGCTACGCTTTAACTTCTGCGGGCGAATAGCAGCAAGGAGCCTGCTACAGTGTTTCATTAAATAAATATGAATATTCACGTGAAGTGTATGTTCAAAGAGAGCTTTTATGTATTTTATTACTATTTTTATCACTTTATAAGAGTCTTTGATAAAATGAAAATCTATTTGCAAGCTTTTATTTTATTTACTTTAACATTCGACTCCTGTCATTGACCCACGGCAAAGGCTCTTGCTACGCCACGTCTACGAAACTGCTACGATATTGCTACGAAACCGCTACGCTTTTGTTACGAAATTATTATGTGTGTTATATTGTTATTATTAGTCAGCATAGAACTTACTAAACTTCTCCTTGTAGATTTATCTACGTTTATATTTTACAATTAGGGGTTGACAAAGATCCCAATACCAATTATCGAAGTTAACAGGTTCTTACACATGTCAATCTGTATGAACTTAAACATAGCAGCACCCATAATTCCCTAAAGGACTTGACAGAGAGGTTTATACATACCTATCGTACAATTTATTTACAATTTACAATTCAGAATGGCAAAGGGAAATTTATCTTACTTTTGTCGACTTCGAAAAGGCCTTTGATACGTTGAAGTGGTCCAGCATCTGGTCCCGCCTTTTGGACATTGGAGTGCCGTCAAAAATAGTCCGCCTATTGGAGAGCATTTATAGAAAATATTCCTGCAAGGTGACTCACGAAGGACTCATTTCGGAGGACATCGCAGTGCACGCTGGTGTCCGTCAGGGCTGTCTTCTTTCGCCCCTCCTTTTTATAATCGTTCTCGACGGAATCATGTTACGCACTCACGATAGCAGGCGTCGCGGGATAGAGTGGGGATTGACCAACGTCTTGGAAGACCTGGACTATGCCGATGATCTATGCCTGCTGAGTCATACACACGCTGACATGCAAGCGAAACTGAACGACCTGCGCCAGGAGGCGGCGAAAACTGGGCTCAAAATTAACATCCGAAAGACTCAAGAGATGCGTACAGGTGTGAAGAATTCTACACCGATGTTAATCGGCACAGAGGTTGTGGAACGCGTCCACAAATTCACGTACCTCGGGAGCGTCGTGTCAGAAACTGGAGGAACTGAAGAGGATATCGCTTCTCGGATTGCCAAAGCGCGAGCTACCTTCGCGCAGCTGAGACCTGTGTGGCAATCGCGGAAACTGACCCGAAGGGTTAAACTCAAAGTCTTCGGGTCCAATGTCAAATCCGTGCTGCTCTACGGGTGCGAAACGTGGAAGGTAACAAAGGACATCTCGCGCCAAATCCAGGTCTTTGTCAACCGATGTCTTTGTAGGGACACATTATATGTACAAGCTAACTCAGCAAATATAATATAGTTGGTGACGCACGGCTGCGCCCGTGAGACAGAGAAGTTTTTAGTCGCAAATAAACTACAGTCCTAATTGGTCGTTTCTATTTAACCTGTTACCTCAACACAAAAAGTGGAGCACATAAAGTTATACATACATAATTACAACAGACATTAATGCAATAATAAATTAGCATCATAATAGCTAAAGTGGTGACCCCGACGTGATCATTTTATTTTGGGTGAGGTACACGTATAGACTGAAAAATGGACGGAAAAATTAATCCACCGCAAGGAGTTGCGCCGCGGGCGCAAGGTGTGAAGGAGGACATGTCCGGAGATGCCAGCGAAAAGGCGCTGGCCAGCATAACTGTCTCTTCGCGCATTCCTGAGTTTTGGACAGACCAAACGCGACTCTGGTTTGTCCAGTTCGAGGCCGCGGTGGAGAATCAAAGGCTGAGTGATGCAGCCAAACAAAATCTGGTGGTTACAAAGCTAAACAAGGTCGCTATACAGCAGGTGAGCGATTTGTTATTGGCTCCGCCTGAGTCTCGGAAATATCAGACGCTGAAGGAAAGGCTGTTGGAAGTGTTCGAGGAGTCGGAGACGAGGAAATTGCAGAAGCTGATCAGCGAAATGGAGTTGGGAGACCAGCGCCCATCCCATTTGCTACGTCGGATGCGTGAGTTGGCCAGGGAGAAGGTGGCGGACGATACCCTGAAGTTGATGTGGCAATCACACCTACCGAAATCAGTGCGTGCTGTGCTGGCAGTGTCCGACTCGAAGAAATTGGACGTGCTCGCAACCATAGCAGACAAGGTGCTGGAAAGCATAGGAGAGGGCTCAGCAATGGTAGCAGAGGTCAAGGCAGGGGAGGTCCAGACCAGGAGTGATGGATCATCAAGCACCAGCCAAATCCTGGGGGAGCTAGCGAAAATCAACCTGCGTCTCACAGGTCTGGAGCGTGGCAGAGGCAGAGAGCGTTGGGACGGCGGCAGCCGAGGTTCGAGATCGGCATCGAGACATGGTGATGCGGGTGGCGAGAGAAAAAGTGCTAATTGGTTGTGTTTTTACCACTATCGTTACAGGGAGAAGGCAACAAAGTGTGTGAAACCCTGTAATTGGAGCAAGGGCCAGGAGAAGTCGGCGGGAAACTAGACATGGTGCAGCCGACGGCGGGACGTTGCACGGTGTACAACCGCCTAATTGTATGGGATAAGAAGACAGGTATGAGATTTTTAATAGATACGGGAGCTAATGTATCCGTAATACCCGTGAGGAAAAATCGTTCGCGTAGTTATTATGATAGTAATAGGTCTAACTTTACTTTATATGCCGCTAACGGTACAATAATAAAAACTTACGGTATTGAAACATTAACTTTAAGTCTAGGATTAAGACGGCCGTATACTTGGCATTTCATTGTAGCAGATGTGAATCAGCCCATAATAGGCGCAGATTTTTTAACAAGGTATAAATTGCTAGTAGATGTAAGCGGCCGACGACTCATAGATGAAGTAACGAGTTTAAGTGCAGTAGGTTTAATTGTAAAGTGGAAGGGACCATCCTTAACTACGATTGATAACGCTTGCATTTATTCGGATATTCTAGCCGAGTTTCCCGAGATCACTAAACCTGTGTCTTTTAATGAGGAACCCCCGCATGCGGTGTTACATTACATTGAAACACACGGCCCTCCCGTATTCGCTCGAGCTAGACCATTAGCCCCAGAGAAATATGTAAAGGTAAAGGAGGAGTTTAGACGCATGCAGGAAATGGGAATTTGTAGGCCGTCGAAAAGTCCTTGGGCCAGTCCGTTACATGTGGTACCCAAAAAGGACGGGCAGATTCGTCCCTGCGGTGATTATAGAGCCTTAAATGCAATAACAATACCGGATAGGTACCCCATCCCGCGGATAAATGACTTTACATATATTTTAGGGAATAAGTGTATATTCTCGCGTTTAGATTTAAACAGAGCGTATCATAATATTGTGATTGCACCTGAAGACGTAGAAAAAACCGCGATAACCACACCCTTTGGGTTATATGAGTTTACGCGCATGACCTTCGGTTTACGGAACGCCGCGCAAACATTTCAGCGATATATGAATAACGTGGTATTACAAGGCTTAGATGCACAATGCAAAATAGGTGCAGAAGGCCAAACCGAGTCTAATTTCTACTTTTGTTACATAGATGACATCATCGTAGCTAGTGAGACGCCCGAGCTTCATAAGTTACACGTAAAGGCGATATTTGAGCGATTAAGCCGATTCGGCATAACTATCAATATGGCAAAATGTAGTTTTGGAAAAGAGAAACTAGAATTTTTAGGTTACGAGGTCACGTCATCAGGAATCAGTCCATTACCAGATAAAGTTCAGGCAATCATTGATTTCCCAAAGCCCGAAACGGTAGATCAGTTACGTCGTTTTTTGGGAATGATAAATTTTTATAGGTCTAGTTTACCTAGGGCAGCGGAATACCAATCAGTGTTAAATACGTATTTACAGAAGGCTAAGAAAAAAGATAAGTCTATAATTAACTGGTCGCCAGAAGCAAACGTTGCGTTTGCGAAATGTAAAACTAGCCTACAGAATGCGACTATGTTATCGTACCCGGTGCTAAACGCCGAGCTTGCAATATGGGCGGACGCGTCGAACGACTGTATCGGTGCCGTGTTACAAGTTAAGGTTGGATCACACTGGGGCCCCTTAGGTTATTATTCTAAGAAACTCAGTGACGTGCAGCTTAAATATAGTACGTATGACAGGGAGCTATTAGCTATTTATTCGGCGGTTCAGTATTTTCGTTATATGGTAGAAGGCAGATCTTTTGTAATTTACACGGATCATAAACCATTAACTTATGCATTCACACAAAAACCTAGTGACAAAGAAACAACTAGACGCGTTAGACAACTTATGTTTATCAGTGAATTCACAACAAATATACAGTACATTAACGGTAATGAAAATACGGCAGCGGATGCACTGTCTCGGGTTGAAACTATCACATGTCCAACAACGCTCGATTTCAGCGAATTAGCGTTGGCGCAACGGATGGATGACGAGCTGACGTCGCTTTTATTGAAAGAAAACAAAGTGATGCAATTTAAGCGAATTAATTTACCCGACTGTCAAAGCGAGGTGATGTGTGAACTATCTACTTCGGTTGCAAGGCCATATCTACCAGTAGCTTTTAGGAAAAGGGCATTTCAAGCAGTACACGGTTTGTGCCATCCTGGAGTTCGTACTACTCGGAAATTAGTGACGTCTAAGTATTTTTGGCCAGGTATGAACACAGACGTAGGACAGTGGGCCAAAACCTGCGTTCAATGCCAGAAGTCGAAGGTTATACGTCATACTGTATCCGGACTGGGTCAATACGAAAGTAGTGGCCGCTTTGAACATATACATGTCGATCTAGTAGGACCATTACCTATGTCACCAGAGGAGTATAGATATTGCCTTACGGTGGTTGATAGGGCGACAGGATGGCCAGAAGCTTTTGCAATCAGAGACATGTATGCTAGTACGGTAGCCAAGACGTTGTACGAAGGTTGGATTTCAAGGTACGGTTGTCCGGTAAGGGTTACTACAGACCAGGGCAGACAATTCGAGAGCAGCTTGTTCAATGAATTAATGAAATGTTTAGGGATAGATAAATTAAGAACTACAGCGTACCACCCGCAGGCGAATGGCACTGTAGAAAGGTTTCATCGCGTGTTAAAAGCAGCACTGATGGCCAGGAGGGACAGCGGCGCGTGGGTGGAAGAATTGCCGACAGTTCTGTTTGGGTTACGAGCAACACCGCGGAGCGACACTGGTGTCAGTGCCGCGGAATTAGCATTTGGAAAGACATTACGGTTACCCGGGGATTTTTACGGGGGCAATAGCATAAGCGTTAGCGATTCAAACGAATATGTAAACAAAATTAGAAATATTATCGAAAACCTTAGGCCGAGACCGACTAAACAGAGAGACGCGAGGAATATATTTGTTCATTCTGATTTAAAAACTTGTTCACATGTTTTTGTGAGAGTAGATCTGGTTAAAAGATCCTTACAACCTCCCTATGACGGTCCATATCAGGTTTTAGAGAGAAAAGAGAAGTATTTCATGTTACAAATAGCAGATAAGCGTGTGAAAATATCAATCGATAGGTTAAAACCGGCGTACGTAGTTAATGACGGAACCTTTCCACTAATACAACAAGAAAAAGATTGCGTAGTAACTAAACCTAATAACAAACTGTTTAATGATAAGACTTGTAGTACTAAGCGTATAACTTATACCACCCACAGCGGTAGAACGGTTAAGCAGCCGATAAGGTTTGCAGAATGAAAACTATGTATGTTATACCTTATGGTACAGTAAGCAAGAGCATTACGGGAAATGGGTTCGATTCCCAGTTTAAAAAAAAGTGTACTCTACTATAATTGTATTGTATTCATGTAATTAAGTAAACAAGTTAATAATATAAGTTACAGGTGATATTCAATAAGTAGGTAACATGTAAATTGGTTAATATTGTATCAACGTAGAAGCATTTAGTAATAAACAATGAATGCAACTCTAGCATATTGAAGGATGTTTATTTAGGCCAGCCAAATGCGAAGTATCATAAAGAAGTGCTGACTAAGATTAAATTATAACTAAGACAAAATGTTCTGGTAGTGTAACAAATAGCATTTGTAACATTAAACGTAATTTATCCATTGTTGGAATAAGTCCTTACGAACGTGTTTGTTTTGTTAATAGAATAAAAATCTCTGAAATTAATAATGGGTTAGGGACAAAGTAAACCACAACAGAACAATGTCGCGTTAGCACAGTCGGTGTCTAACGAAACGATGGGGCAAAGAGTGGGTGTATTGGAAATTATGGTGATTGTGTGCGCTGTGCTCATGGGAGTGTTGATTCTGTATTTAATCCGAGGCCAATGTAAAAAACGAGTACGAGGCTGGTTCCAAAAGGAAGCAGTTGCGGCTGGTTGGAGTCTGCCAGTCGTTAAGGTGCAAGCAGTGCCACCGCCGACCATACCCCGTAATCCAGATGTGTATTAATTGTAAGCATAGTGTGGTGTCACATGTGTCGTTTTCTTCTTCATGAAGAAATAGGATTATGAAGATAAAGTAGTGTATGGACATTAAAATAAAAAACCATGTAGTTTTAAAAAAAAAAAAAAAAAATTATTTGTATTGTTCTTAAAAAGTATACTTAGTGTAAGTTCCATATTTTTTTTTTCTTTAAGGAGGGGGCTACTGTAGGGACACATTATATGTACAAGCTAACTCAGCAAATATAATATAGTTGGTGACGCACGGCTGCGCCCGTGAGACAGAGAAGTTTTTAGTCGCAAATAAACTACAGTCCTAATTGGTCGTTTCTATTTAACCTGTTACCTCAACACAAAAAGTGGAGCACATAAAGTTATACATACATAATTACAACAGACATTAATGCAATAATAAATTAGCATCATAATAGCTAAATCTTCGTCGCATCCTCGGAATTTACTGGCCAGAGATCATCTCTAATGTAGAGCTGTTGGAGAGATGCAACGAGACCCCGATCGACCGACAGATCAAGCGGCGTAAATGGAGTTGGATTGGTCACACGCTCCGGAGGGATTCCGATCACATTCCTAAACAGGCCTTAGATTGGAATCCTCAAGGAAAAAGGAAGCGAGGCCGTCCCCGACAATCTTGGCGACGTACCGTATTAGCTGAAGCGACAAGCATTGGAATGGCGTGGAGCGAGGTGAAGCGCGAAGCTCAAGACCGGTCTCGATGGAGGACTACTGTGGAAGCCCTCTGCCCCAGCTAGGGGACATAGGATCTTAAATGATGATCGTACAATTGCTCGTAATGTTTCAGTCCCGTATAATACGATGCATGTAGTAGGACGAGATTATTGCTCTCAACCTCGCAATAATCCAGACTCTGGAATGCAAAAACCTAATAACACTTTGACCAATCTGGGAATCGTTCTTTGACTTATGTGTGACATTCTCTCTAAAATCTCTCTCTGATGGTGGCACATATGTTGGATCATTCGGTTCCCTTCATGATGGGTGAGCAGAGCGGTGCCAATTCATGCGTCATGTTCGTGAACGGGTGCCATCAGTTGGGATTGGTCATAACTTAACTGCTTCGCCCTGATTTTAATTACGTACTATTTTATTTTTGAATTGTTTGTTTTACTCTAGACGCTTTTGTGCACGTCTTTTTACATCGTTCTCACATATGTATTTTTCCAACAAGAATGATGTAACCAAATACTTGTAATTAAAACTTATGGAAAGGAGTGCCCGTGTAGTTTCTTGCACATTCTTCTCCATAGAGACCTACTGACGCTTGCGAATGTGCAGCTAGATTTATATTTTGTTTGACAATTCAAAAATTCCTATAAGGTTGACTTCAAATAAACTAACATCAGATTAAAAAAGTAGTTTCTTAAACATACCATGTAAATATTAGCATATAAATCTAAAACCATCTACTAAGTACATGGCATTACACGGTGAATGCACTACTAAGGCGGCCCATTCAACCGCAGACGTATCGCAGGTGCGCTGCAATCGTCCACGGATCTTACGACGTGCGACGGTCGTAACGTGAATAGGATCCATTACTTGGTATCTTTATTACGTTGACATAAAGTCGATTCTTAGTTTTGCTGTAAATGTTGATAGTGCAGCTTTGATAGAACTACTAAGTCATGGTTAAAAGAGTATTATGGGTGCCATTTATGGTGTATTTGACGGCTTATGATTTTATTGTTTTGGCTTTCAATGTGGCAGTAATTTTTGTGGAATAGCTTTGTGTTTTTTTTTATAGGGAGGTTGTTTTAGTAGTGTGATATTGTTGTTAAAACTTTTAAGATAATGTTAGAAAGATCTTTATTTTTTTATTTGTTTATACTCGCACTGGACTGATCATCTTGGAAAAATTATACTAATGTAGCATAAACTTAACAAACATTTAAAAACGTGTCAAGTTTTATGACTTTTGTATAGGTTACAAAAGTCATAAAACTTGACACTTTACCATTTCTTGGTATTTAAACATATATAATACCCCCATATACAATACAAAATAGTATGTAACCACAGTACTGTCAAATTATTGATTAGTTATCTTTGCTAAGAACCGACTGCTGACGATCTCTGCAGCGCGACGGGCAACTCTGGCTTCGATTCAAATCCCGCGCGCTCCTGGTGGTCGCGTCAGAACACTAGGTATATCCTATGGTCACCGTGTTGTCTTCAGCATCCGCGGCCGCCTCTTCACTCTTCTGCTGAGAGCCTCTAGACAGTCGTGCGTTGGCGTCGTCCTTATACGTTTTTACCTTTTTATTATTTTTCAACCATCACGACTGAATGTAACTACCTACTTAAGATTGTTAAAGTCATTTCGAGTATTTTTTAAATATATCATATCATTAAAGATCACACATACGCATTCAAACAATCTTATAAAAAAGCTCATGTATCCATCGCGATATAGTGGAATCCACATCTTCTTGGTTCGTTGGCATCACATCAGTATTGTGTAGATAGAGCTGCTCCATCGTCGAAGCCGAATAACTTGGCTATTGGTTTAAATTTATGTCTTGTGCCGCGAATGCACATGCTAGTGGCAAGGATTATTGAGATGATAATTCTTGATCCTAGTCAACCCATCACTACACTAAAGAATCTATTTAGTTTAGTTTTATTCGTTCAATATCCAAGAACAGGGTTACTTAATGCAAATGTTTATTTCTTAGAAATACAAAATTATAAAAATATTCATAAGATCCAATAGTCCTTATTATTATGTTTGACTTTAATCAACTTCAACATCTTCTATTTTCCACTAGACTATCTGAAATAACTAAACACTGCAGCCATCTCATTCTCCTTGCATTACATCCAAGACCGGCAGGCTTATTACGTATCTTTTGCAAGGGCAAAACGATAGCGATTTTTGCGCAATAATTGCTCTTCCATACAGAAGTTTTAGATTTGTTGGCGGTTTTTTTTTAAATAAGTGCATTTGACAAACACGGAGCGATTAGCAAACGATTGTGTAGGACTTACCATAACTACACTGCAAGTAATTTCAACTTTTATGACATAAAGCGTTTGATCGCTATCGTTTTGCTCTTGCAAAAGATACGTAATAAGCCTGCGGATCACTACGGATTAACACCTCGACGTCTTAATATTCTAGGATATTATTATCTGTACCTAGGTACCTAGGTTCCAGTCTAGATTTTGATCAAGAATTTTAATAATCTTTGGATCTTTTGTGAAGAATGTGATGGGAATTTAGTTATTATTGTAAATTAGGTTAGAGTGCTGGTTACGTATGTTCAAGGTTTCATTGAAATGAAAATAACATCACGCTTTTGTTTCCCGATGTGGGTGGTAGGTAGAGTTGGTTAGAGATACATGATTTACTCATGTTTTTGTAGTTTTGCTGCTTCTGATAAACCTATTGTCTTCAATCGGGCACTAATACGGCCGTCAGCTTTCTTTCAAGTGACATCGAAGGGAAGAGCTGGCGCATAACGACATATTTATTTATTTGGACTTTATGGACAGAGGTAAAAAGGCGGACTTAATGCCTTATTCATTCTCTACCAGTACATATAATAAAGCCTGCGAATTTTCGATTGAAACATTTCAACCAGAGGTTCAATCTTAGAGCCACCTGCTAAACAGTCGCGTACTTGCCACCTCAGCACAAACGAATCTTTTAATTAAATTAAAACACCTATGAAAACACGCCCTAAACATTACAATTTATGTAAGGCATGGTCTACACGGTCACAAACGAAAATAGAGCGGAAATACACGGAGTGTCTCGGAGAGGAGACGTCGCGTCGCCTTGCCGACCACAAGCTTAGTCAGGGGGATAAATAACAGATAGGGTGGAATACTAGTTAAAGCATTGCTGTGAAAACTGTAAGATTGAATTTTGAGACACATTAAAAGGAAATAGAAGCAATTATAACGTTTCTTAGTAGTTCTAGGTATTACCTACGAAGGGTCTCTCTAGTATTGTCAGTTATGTCAGTGTTAGTGGATTTATGTCGAAAAACTGTTTATACTAAATTGGAGGAAATGTTTTAGATTAGAGCTTAACCAGAGAGCATACCTCTTATATCAATCAATCTGCCTAGCCTTTTCCCAACTACATTGGGGTCGGCTTCCAGTCTTACCGGATTCATCTGAGTACCAGTGTTTTACTTGGAGCGACTGCCTATTGAAGCGAAGGGTCCAAACGGAGCCCTATTGCTGTCACTCACGGGTCCATCTGTCATCTGTCACAAAAATTTGATCCGAAGAAGTTTTTAACTTATGATTAACCTATGAACTTTAAATTTGCTGATTATGTTTATTAATACGTATTTTTTACTAACAAATACCAATATAATTCTACATTTGGTACGGAACCCTAAACATGCGAAGTCCGACATACAGTTGGCGCGTTTTATTTATTTCTGGGTTATTTTGACATTTATGCTATCTGGCTAGGTAGTCGTTACGAGCAGTCAGAAGCTTTAGATCTGACACCAGTCTTGCCAAGGGGTACCGTGTTACCCAGTCTGGGTTGTGGAGGTCAGATAGGCAGTCGCTCCATGTAAAACACTGGTACTCAGCTGAATCCGGTTAGACTGGAAGTTGACCCCAACATAGTTGGGAAAAGGCTAGGCAGACAAGCTATCTGGCTAGGTACGTAAGCAGAACCCGAGGTATAGGTAGTATAATATATCAATACGAATCCATTAAAGATATACATAACAAAAATATGTTTTATGCCTAGAACCAGGACCCCGAAAACACAAAAAGTTTGCTCACAAAACAGTGTTTACACAAATCCTAGGTCCTCTCTCTGTTTGTAGTACAAAACATAAATCGCGACCCGGATCGCACTTGCTCACTTTTATTTTATAGGCGTAAACCCCACCGATTGTAAACATAATGCGTTGGAGACCATAAATAATGGGGCATTAAATTCCCGCGGCTTTAGCGGTAGGTACGGGACGGAGTTGTTACCACCTGAACCAATTATGTACCTAGGGTGTTCTGCTTAATAGTTGATCGCTTGATCAGTGATTTCTGGGTTGGAAAGACTGAATTACAAAGACAAAGACAAAAGATATTTATTTCAACTGGGCCACCAAGCGGCACTTTTTAACCGACTTACAAAAAAGGAGGAGGTTCTATGTTCGACTTCTTGTATGTTTTTTTTTTTTTTTTTTTTTTTTTTTTTTTTATGTATGTTCACCGATATCTCCGTCAATTAAGGACCGATTTTGAAAATTCTTTTTTCGTTTGTAAGAGTATGTTTCGAAATTGGTCCCATTTTAATTTGGTGAAGATCTGATGGAGAACTTCGGAGATATACAACAGAACTCTTCAATAAATAACGGCAAATCATTCGGAATTGCTGCAATCGCATGTCTGTTTATTGTATATACTATTTCATAACATAACATCACGGCAGTACGTACTAAAGGGGTACGCAGATCTCTCATTTCACTGATTATGTTTAAGTATCATGTTATTCGGGTGATCTATTCTAGCGTTATAGGTACCTTACTAAACAACTTGCCTATTTTAGGTAGGTAGCTAAAAAGGGCAAAATAAAAATCTTTTTTGCAAAAAAATACTACCGACTTCCAAATGAAAAACTACAAAGTGAAAATAACTTAACTTTTGGAAGTCGGTGTCCATATCGCAAAAAATGGTACCTACGAAAGACACCGACTTCCAAAAGTTAAGTTATTTTCACTTTGTAGTTTTTCATTTGGAAGTCGGTAGTATTTTTTTGCAAAAAAGATTTTTGAATGTCACAATTTAAATTTACATGGAATAAAAGTTGATTCTACCGTGCATTCGGAAAGTACCTTGTTATGGAGAAGAATGCACAAGAAACACCTTACTTACTCTTTTAAAAAAAAATGTTTTTTACAATATTTAGGTACATAAGTACATACATTAATAAATTCACATATGTGAGGACAATGCACCCAGAATAGCACTACACACTATACTACGTAAAGGTATAAAGTATTAAAAGTACTCACACATGTATTGTGCAGTTATATAATAGGTACTAGAAAAACATCAACATCCGAAGCAGTTAAGTTGTGACCAATTCCAACTGACGGCGCCCGTTCACGAACATGACGCATGAATCGGCACCACCCAGCTCAACCATCATGAAGGGAACCGAAGAAATGATTAAGTGGAGTACGGGGTATCCCTGTTATGATTGTAGTGCTATTCTGGTACGTTACCTCCGGGCTTATTTCAAGTTTTTTAACGTACTTGCACATGATAACGTTAACGATCTCTTATGTCAAAACAAAGTGAAAAATAACTTCAATTTCGGAAGTCGGTGTTCCTGTTTTCGTTTCTTCGCTTTTGGACACAATTTGCCAAAATTTAACTTATTTTTCACTTTGTAGTGTTTTTATTTGGAAGGCGGTAGTATTATTTTGTAAAAAAGTTTTTTTTATTTTTTGTCTTTTTAGTGGTACATAATGGACAAGTTCTAAATTAAGGTACCTATAATTCCCACAGTGGAATAGATTACCCGAATAACAAGTAACTCGAACATAACCGGTGGAAAGAGTATACCAGGGTGAACTGTACACATCTGCGTACCCGTTTAGAGCTTACTGGTGTGATGTTATGTTATGAAATGGTGTAAAATAATAAACAGACATGCGGTTGCAGCAATCCCGAAAGATTTGCCGTCATTTATTGAAGAGTTCTGTTTTATATCTCCGAAGTTCTTCATCAGAATTTAACCTAAATTTAAATGGGACCATTTTCGAATAAATTACTTTCGAACAAAAAAATATTTTTTCAAATCCTTTTGTATATGATGGAGTAAAAACCGATAAAAAAAATAGAGCCATCTGAATTGAGAACCTCCTCCTTTTTGAGAAGTCGGTTCATAAAAGAGGTTACTCTTTACCGTTACCAGACGGTGCTTATTCAGTTTCAATAAAAAATGACATTTGCGTTAATGCGATTGAGCGTGAGTAAATATTCGGACTAAGCACTCTGGGGTCATCAATAAAAAAACAATGACCGTTGGGCGAGTAAAAGTTGACAAATAATGAGTGCCTGAAAATAGACGACGTCGCCAAGGCCTAGCCAGAAAAAGATGGTGGGACAATTTAGACAAGTATCGCGAGGACTAGTTCAAGGAGGCACGGGAAAAGAGTTGCTGGAAGGAATTTTCTCAGCAAAAAAACAAGTATTGGTGTCGTAATTATGCCCATAATCAGAAGCTCGGGTGTCAGTGTCCAGTGTATCGCGGGAATCACTCAGTAGTTACTGATACCATTACTCTGCCATAACCTACATAACAGTCACTTCCATGTATATGCACAAATTGACTTACTTAAAAAATTACTTATTTCCTATTCAAATCATGCTTCAAGAAACACATCTCTCTCGGTCTATAAATATTTAAAGACCACCCACCCATCTGCCACAAGATCGCCACTATGATAGCTTAACCCCGAAACGATCGATTCCCCGCTAGCCGCTTATCCAAGAACCCTTGAGCTATGCTACTTGAGAAACTGAAAATAAATTGGTATTTCCATTTTCAGTTACAGTATCGACCTCGTTAAATCGGCCGGTTGATTTCGAGTTTGCACTTAAAGAAATTAGCAACAATTTGTAAGCTGCCAAGGGTCGTAACTTTCAAAACTTTACTAGGGAATTTGTCAATGCATTAATTTGTTTTACGATGAAGTAACTTGTGGACTTCGGGATTATGAACTTAATGATCCCGGATTAATATTACTATAGTGGAATTTGGATTTAGGATCTTTAAAGGCACCTACATTTCTGCAGCTAATATTTTGATCTTTGGCTAATGTCATGATTAAAACTTTTCAAATGACAGCATGAGATAATAACCTTATATCAGTATCGCTAATAAAGCTGAGGGTCTTCACTACAGACCACCGTAGTATTTCGTTTTCACAGGCATATTTTTATTCAAGTAGAATATGAATGGAGAGTATGAATGGTTCAGGCGTTCAGTGAAAGAACTAGGTAGAAATTTATTTATTTCACACCAATAAGTGCAATATCTTACAGTTATCCAAGAAGATGATAAACCCCAGAATAAATAATGTTATACACAGAATTTAAACATAAAAAGTTTTTTTTTTTTTCATACTCTAGCAGCCCTTTACAAAGGTGCAAACTTTAATAAAATAACTGATTGATTAACATAAATATGATGACGAGTAGGTACTTTAGTTTTTATTTTAGATTACGCAGCGCACGCAACGGAAGCTCTCAAAAAGGAATGTTTTTTTCCCGTTTTTGCAACATTTTTCATTTATGCTCCGCTCCTATTGGTCATAGCGTGCAGTTATATAGCCTATAACCTTCCACGATAAATGGACTATCCAACACAAAAATATTTTTCAATTCCAACAAGTAGTTCCTGAGATTAGCGCGTTCAAACAAACAAACAAACTCTTCAGCTTTATAATATTAGTATAGATAATATGCTCGCGTTTGACCACTGTGACCCAGATACAAAAGTTGTTTTTCATCGCCGGCTTACTTTTTCTTAGCCTCAGAATTCATTCACAAACTAATTGTATAAGTGGTGTCCTTCAATAACATACAATTAGTTCCTATTTATTACAAACGGTGTGGATGTGGACCTCATGTCAGGGGCAATACTTTGGCCTTGAACTGGCCTTGCGAAGAACGGAGTACACATAGAGGTCAGCTTATATTAGTTTTTTAACCTCTAACATGCGTATCGTGCAAATACTTACGAAGTGATAATCTCTCTGTTGTAATTTTCATAGCACGTGGCGATCTGTTTTAGATTATCCAACCCCCATGGGAAAAAAAACCACACGTGAACTAAAAATCCTTTTAAAATATACACGGAAATCCCTTAAAAAAATACCAACCATATCCTTTCCCCACTATCACATGCACGTTCTATAAATATAATGTCGGTAACTATTTATAAAGAGGGTAAGTGGGGTGCGGCATAAGAATAAACGAGCCACATTAGGGGCACACGCTGGCAGAGCGACCCATTTTGTAAAAATGTACCAGGCACTGCGTGAAGCAACAATACGGGAGTTTAAGGTATGTTCTCGAGTGTTTATGGCTATAATGAGGTGGTGTGTGTACAAGGAAAGGATGTTAGCTGAATTAATGGCGATGGAAATGTGAGATGTGTAGTCATTTGGGCCCACTAACTAACTTGAAAGTGACTACGCCCGCCTAAGGCTGCCTGTCCACTGGAGTGGAGCGAGGCACCGGAGCGGAGTTGCGGACTGTATCTGTCCAAAGACGCGGAGCTAGGTAGTGGAGTGGAGCGAGAAACAAATGCAGAACAGAATAGCGGAGCGTAGTAGCGAAGCGGAGTAGCGAAGCGGAGTAGCGGAGCGGAATAGCGGAGCGGGATAGCGGAGCGGGATAGCGGAGCGGGATAGCGGATCAGAGTAGCGGAATCAATCCCACCAACCACACATGACCCCACCGACATCTTGTCATATGGGCCGAATCTCAAGGAGACGGCTGCGGACATAGTGCGCCAATTAGGCGCGCTATCACCGCTGTCGCTTCTTGACTCCTTTACAAATCTCGTCCTGTCCTCCTTGTGCCTTCTCCCCATTATGGGGCGGCCACTAGCGCGTACCCCGCTCATGGGTACGGACGATACGGTACGCCTTCGCTGCCGTCGTGTACCTAGCCCTCAGAGTAGCGGACTGTGTTTTGTCATACGCGGAGCTCGGTTGCGCTCGTTTCAGCTCCCCGTTTCCCCGCTGCGCCTCACTGCTCTGTTTCTCATCTCCGTGGCCCTACTCCAAGTAAATATACCGGGTGTGGAATCGTGGATCAAACGTCACAGGGTGCTATTTGGGGCTATTTGAAACAAAGTCATAAAGAATCTTTTTTTTGTTTCTTTTTAATTATTTTTTTATTACTTATCATCCCAACTATCTCCTTGTTCCATTTGATCCACGATTTTTTTCCGCCCTGTATATGAATATTGAAACCAGTTTTCAAATCCCTGTGCACTAAAATGGAGCGTAGTTTTTATGCAATTCGATTGGTTGGCTCCGCTCCTCTTTTCTCCGCTACGCGCCAAGGGGACAGGCAGCCTTAATGTCTGGAATTATCCTATAAACGTATTAACGGGCCAAAAATTTATTTGTACTGCTCGGTGTATGGTGGATAGAACTATTAAAATACAGTATAGTGTGATAAACACAGCTACTCGGCTTGTGAACGGAGACTAGCTTTCACCAGCTCACGGATCACGAGTAGGCGTATCTATTAATGGTGTAAGTCCTAATTCAGATCATGCTTTACCTGTGTGCCCAGTTTCTTTTAAATCCGTTAATCTGATGTGGAGTGTTTGATTACCAATCTTCTAAACATACAGACTATCAAATTAATAGAATTAGTAGGGTATCATCATCATCATTATGTAGGATATATTTATTTGCAAAAAAACTGAACTGTTGTTGTAAGTTAGATACAATCATCCAAAGTGTCAAATACAAGCTAATGTTCAATCTCTACAAAGGTTATAAATTGTAAACAAAATGTTGTAGAAACACTGCAAAATAGATTAATTTTCTGTTATTTGTTAGAAAGAAAAGAAAAGAAGAATTTATGCCGCCAAAAAATGTCGCACAAATTATTAACTATCAGGTATTAAGATTAAGCAACACCTTTTAAAAACAAACACTTTCTACAGTATGTTCAAAACGCCAAAGCTCAAAAACATTGCAAGCTAAACTCAATTCATCCGATCATAGAAGTAGCATTAGCACCACACCAGAATTCCATTCGAATATGTTTTATGACCGAAGTGAAGGCAATATCGAGACTATGTGGTTTCTTAGAGCTCTCGTGAACTTTAAGGGTGTTTTTCCAGTAGTGATATGCAAGGTAGCGAGGCGGTGCGCGGAGATAAAATTATTTAATGGAATCGCTTCATTTTGCCAGACTTGGTTATTGCAGCTTTGTTTGAAAAAGGCTCACAGAGCTAGATGTTTTAACGTACAAAAAGCAAGAGATGTGTGTGAGGGACGCGGGCAAAGAATATGTGAGGTATGTGTGTCTTGCCAAGGGATAGGGTATTACCCATTTACTGTGTTTGTGGAGGTAAGATATGCAGTCGTTCCATGTAAGACAACGGTACTCAGCTAAAACTGCAATAACAAAGTTGGACAAAAGTTAAGCAAATTGTGCGCGTACAACTGAACTGAGTCCACTACGAATCACTCACCTACACACCGTTTCACAAGTTCACTACGAATCCTCATACCGCACAAGCTCCTTACATAGCTTTGGTAGAAACAGTCGCACATTTTCACAGCGCCGCTACACATCCTCGCACCGCTTCGCTGCCTCTCACATTTATAGTGTAAAAGCACCCTAATACCGTGTGCCCGGTATACGAACGTCTACGGAATACATTTGCTTCGTAAAAGTTATTTTTCGTCATAAACTGTTCGTGTTCAATGTCTTAGCGTATTGAATTATTGGGAGCGATGCTTTCGACGTGTGTTTGGTGTACGTATTATTTTTATATCAAGGTTGTATCGATATAAAAGTATTTTGTCGTATTAAGTAGGATGTATTAGAGTTTTGTTTATAGAAGGGCTAGCTTCTGCTAGCGGCTTTGCCGCATGAATGTCGAAAATTATCCCGAGAGAACATATTCCGAGGATAAAATTATTCTATGCGCTATTTCTGACTATAATCTATCTCTGTCCCAAATTTCACCTGGATCCGTTCGGCCGTTCTGGCGTGATTGAGTATAAACATACACACATCCATCCAAACTTCGCATTTATAATTTTAAATTAGTATTAGTAAGAGTAAGATTACAGAGATAAGCTATATGAGAACCGTTCATTGTATTTGGCATGCCTGTTGGTCCAGTAATTTCAAATGAATTCAAGTATCTGCTACGATACAGAGAAAAAAATATGGAACTCAAATGAATTTGTCAAGGCCACGTGGCAAAGCGCAATGATAAAAGGTGGAGTAAGTCGGTGACTAAGAGCTATTTTTTTTTTGGATTTGGGCGTCATTCAATGACTTCTCCCGCTCCACCGTGCCCGCTTGACGGTTTTTTATCGGTTGCATTTCGGGGAGTGTGCGATGGAATTGCATGATCTGATTCCGCCTAGCCCGTTCCATCATCGGACTACCTGACGTGCGGCGATGCGTCATTGGTACATGGTGGATATCCCACCCATACGCACAAAACGTTTTGGGGACACTTTCATTATGCGTACAGCTAAAGAGTGGAATTCCCTGCCGGAGTCTGTGTTTCCCGATAGCTACAATCTAGGGGTCTTTAAGTCAAGAGTGAATAGGTTCTTTCTAGGCAAGCGTGCTTCACCGTCGACCACATCATCGCTTACCATCAGGTGAGATAGTGGTCAAGCGCAAGCCTACAGACGATAAAAAAAAAACCCCGAGCTGCCCGCCACTGAGTCTGTCTGGGAACAGCGGGAGGGAGTGTCAGACTTTTACTGACTTAAACCCACCCGTGTTCCTTCAGTTGCTTGAGCCAGGGCCGCGGTAACTCTCTTTCAAATATATCCGCTACCCAGACAGATTCAGAAGCATCCTAGGATTGGATCGTGGGCACAGGATCATGCCACAAGGAAAGAGAGGCAAGAGCATTGGGACTGTAGTGGACGAAATATTGCTGTGAATGTTAAAAATATAATTATACTAGCTGACCCGGCAAACTTTGTTTTGCCATAAAAAGACCAAACATTTATCTACCCTACCCTACCCTACCCTACCCAACCCTACCCTACCCTACACTACCCTACCCTACCCTACCCTACGTACCCTACCCTACCTACCCTACCCTACCCTACCCTACCTACCCTACCCTACCCTACCTACCATACCCTACCCTACCCTACCCTACATACCTACACTACCCATTAAAAAAAAAAAAAAAAAAAAAAAAACCTATCTCTCAAGTTGGATCGAACTGCACATGGTGTGCGAATTTTATTATAATCGGTTAAGTGGTTTAGGAGTCCATTGAGGACAAACATTGTGACACGAGATTTATATATATATTAAGAAGATAGCAGTATTTTTGTAACACTCGAGCTCGCGAGCTCGTGGCTAAATAATAACAGCCGCATGGGTCGATCTTCAAGGTTAAGCAACGCTTGACGAGGTCGGTCCATGGATGGGTGACCATTTCAACATACCTACCGAGTTTCCTCCGTGCCTCGGAAAGCACGTTAAGCTGTTGGTGCCGGCTGTCATTTGAAGATCTTTAACAGTCGTTACGGGTAGTTAGAAGTCTGAGATATGACACCAGTTTTACCAAGAGGTATCGTGTTACCCAGTTACTGGGTTGTGGAGGTCAGATAGGCAGTCGCTCCATGTAAAACACTGATACTTAGCTGAATCCGGTAAGACTGGAAGCCGATCCCAACAATAATTGGGAAAAGGCTAGGCAGATGATGATGATTTTTGTAACATAATGTTTGAAATGTCATAAAAGACGATGACTGAGAAATACAAATTTCTATTGTTTAGCAATACAAAGTCGAAGTAACACTTTCGAAAACAACCGCACCTGAGCAAACAAAAAATAAAATACATTTAAGTATCCAAAACCTTTGTAGAACACAACGCACGTACCGGGGCCAGTGAGATGGGTCTGTTATTAACCAAATTCTGGAGATGTTTTCTGAGCAAACGTTCCGTGCCGTCATTCCCATGCAATTCTTGGCTATTCGTGAATTCTGTTAAATTATGTTCATGATATTATTATGTCAAGAAATTACGGTAGCCGACTGTAAATACCTATGGCATAATATGTTTTAGAGGAAAAATGTTTTGTATTGTTCTGTCATTCATGTATCGATTATTTTTATTTAGTCATGTTAGTAAAAAAACTAGAATCTTCTTATCTTCTTCTTTGCGAGTATATTGGACTCAATTTTTTCCAACCGAATGTGGCCACCTGGAAAGGTCTGTCAGTGGCCTCGTAAAAGTCGTGGAAGGTGCAGGTGGTTCTGCATGTCGGGCAAGATAGGAGGTGGTGCATATCCTGTGAAGGGCCTCCATGCATGATCGTGTCTGGGATAGGTCAAGAATGCCTCATGGCGACAGGATTAGTCTCTGGGGACTAATCCTGTCACCACGATGACTCAAACCACTCAAAACTTTAAAAAACACCCCGATTCAAACAGTAAAATGGCCCATAACTTTAGAACGGCTAACCCATTTCATCTAACATAGCTAAAAATACTCGAAAAAAAAAACTAAATCATAATCGGTTCATACGTTTAGGAACTATGATGCCACAGACAGATACACAAATACACAGGTACAAACGTTAAACTTATAACACCCCTCTTTTTCCGTCGGGGGTTAAATACCATATGAGAGTTACATTTTGCCGATTTAAGATTAAATATTTTTCTAAGGGCTGATTTTCAATAGTCTGACAACTTTTAACTGAGGAATAAAAATGGTCGTTTGACAGCTTTTGTAAAGGAAATTTGTCAAACGGCCATTTTCATATTCCTCATTTAAAAGTTTCAGACTATTGAAAAATCGGCCCTTAAGCTAATAAATTTCATTGTGAAGCAACGGTAACCTATAAATAAGGCACCGAAAGCAAACATTTTCATTAAATTTACTAACAATTAATTTAAAAAAATCGTCCTTATAAGTTAGCGTGTCAAAAAATAAACAGTTGAAAACCTATAATCCTTATGACTTGGAGCTCTTCTTATAAACGACGACGAATAGCAGCGAGCTCATGTGGTGGCACGAACGAAATTACACCATCAATTCAACAACCGCGATTGGTTAAGGTGACAGGTAAAGGGATTTAATAAGGTAGGAGAGCACTGTAGTTCCCAATGTATTTAATTACGATTTAAAATTTTCTTTGGTTTGCTGTTTTGGGTGACTTATCTTTAATCATCGCTTCGAAGGTTGTTTTTATTCGACTACTCCTAGATCTTAAGTAACTTCAGGTCTAGGACCTGATGGGATCTTAAATCAAATACTTCTCACATTTGCTTTATATAGTGAATACTGTGAGTGAGAAGAATTAGCAATAGGCTGCAAAAGATCCCTCCCCGGACAAACTGTGCCAAAACAAAAGTACACTAAACGCACTTGTTTTTTTTTTTATAAGTGACGTGTTACATCTATTTAACCAATGAAATAAAGTTACATTCTATTCTATTTATTCGACTACAACCTTTTCACCGCATACGTAACAACTCAATAATATTAATATTAGCCCATACTGTCTCACTGACCAGAGGTCTTCTTCCACTTTTTCCGCTTCTCAAGGCTGTTTATTATTGTGGCCCAACCTCTCATGAAGCAGTCTAGGTCATCTCAACACCAACATCATCATCGAAAACTCAATAATCTAAGCCTACTACGACATTTTACCAACTTATTTCAGTTTGTGTTTATCACAAAACACAGACACAATTACGGGCCGCTTACCGGCAAGCGGCACACAATATCAGCATGCACTAAACACTCGCCTCACAAATGCCTTGTAAGAAACTCCTCATACATTTTAAATAAGAATTACCCGGCCAAGTGAAGGAGACACCCGCACCGCGACCAAGTTATCCGCTGGCGTCTAACCATTACTCGGAGAAATGCCAATTTAAACTTGTAACGAGGTTTCCCGCGAGTGGCTGCGGAACGAAATTAAAAACTGTAGTGAGCTGAGCCAACGCTCGAATAGCTTCGGTGACTGGGGCCTGTAACCGGCCTAACTTTCATCTTCACTCTGTTACGTACTTCCCTCACGGCAATTTTCAGCCTTTTCAGCGAGAGATCACGATGCAAAAAGTGTGCCAACACTGCCAACTAGTTTATGCCCCGTTCGGTTTTGCCCGGCGTATGTAATGCCTCGTTTACTAAAACTTTCTATGGATTAAAAGAGCAAGGCGATATTAAAATTTTATGGTAGTCTTCAGGTCTAGAGTATCTGCGATATTGGTGGAATGCTTTGTGTGTACGTCATAAAGTGCACGGGCAACTTCTATCGGTAAACGCAAGGTATTGACGCTGAGCTTTCATACAGGTGTAACTTATGCTTTGGCTGATCTTTTATAGTAGTGACGTATTGATTTTAAATTTACTAACTGACACAACTACACTGATCGTCTTACTTACAAACGATCTTATTTTTAACCCCCGCCGGAAAAAGAGGGGTGTTATAAGTTTCACGTGTGTTGCTGTGTATCTGTGTATCTGTGTGTCTGTGTATCTGTGTATCTGTGTGTCTGTCTGTGGCATAATAGCGTCCAAACGGGTGAACCGATTTTGATTTAGTTTCTTTTGTTTAAAAGGTGACTTAATCGAGAGTGTTCTTAGCTATGTTTGAATAAAATCGGTTCAGCCGTTCAAAAGTTATGGGCGTTTTACTGTTTGAATCGGGGTGTTTTCGCAAGATATCGTGTCATAATTACGTGTTCAATAGATTGCCGATCGAAGCGTATCTACTATGTACTAGATAAATTATGTTGCACGAAAAAAAAATGTGTCGGGGGTTTTTTAAATTTTGGAATTTTACTTGTAGCTATACAAAAATTATAAACTCAACAAACCACGAAATCTAATTTAGTAAAACTTTTTCTAAAGCTCTGTCCCACTGCTCCGCAATGGCCACCCCCAAATCCATCAAAATATCACAACACCTAATTACTTAATTTAAAAATTATTCATAAAAAAACTTTTTTTAAAACAAGCTTTTACGTATTCTTCTCAGCAAACCTTTCCATTAGAGGCAGAAAAATTACTAGTCGTCTATTTTGGGCAGTCCGCCATATTAGATTTAGAATGACGTCACTTAGCTAACCATGCATGGTCATCCAAAATAAACGTGTATGCAAAATTTCATCTTAATCGGTGGAGGAAAACTGCATTAAAATTCGGCTGCAAAATGTCCAACTGTTCAAACACCAAAACTTCAGACAACTTCAGTACCGCAAATGGAGCTTAAAATGCACAGCCATCGCCAACATTTTAAAGAAACATAGTTCAAACTTGTCCGCCCTGCACACGTAAATACCGCCGAATAACTTTCAAAAATTGCGACCAGACAGATGTCAGTTTTAAAACAAAGTTCAAGACGCTACAGCATGTTACAAAACAATCCAGATGTTAAGACAGCGGCGAACGTGATCGGAATCGGAACAACCTTTATACCCCCCTCCCAATAGTTGTATATAAAAGCGGTTATTGAATATTAAACTCACGAAATGGGATATTATGGGCGGAGAAAGTTAAGAGTTTACTATGAAATTTTTCCGTAGCTATTTTTTTTATTTTGTTTGCGAAGGCTTACTTTTAGTAGTGCTCATTTTGTGGAGCGGATTTTAGGAATATTACTTTTTGTTGACTTAGTATTAGATTTTCTGCTTTTAGCAATTTGTGTGGCCCTTAATTTGCTTATAACTTGAGAACTACTTGTTAGGCATTATTTATAAAAACATTTGAAAGTTCCCGTCACTAGAAGCTATTTTTGTAATTATGGTACTGGAACGTTCCATGGTTCAGACGCGTTCTAGTACCACAAAATTTTAGACGACAGCGTTTTATATCGCTTATAACCCGATCAATTAAAATTGCTCGTTAGTTTCGTATTACACGTATGTTAATTTGATATGATTGAATTTGGTATTATTTGGTTTTTGATTGAATTGTCATTAGTCATTTATTCATAAATAACTTGTATCTGAATAAACACGGTGTGTAAACACCAAATAAGACAAATACAGTATATAAACTAAAATAGATTACATTTGAATTTCATAGATTACATAAACAAATTTAAAACAATAAAATTTACATTTCTTCATTTCTTTCAACATGTAAATTAAACAATATGGCCAACCCCTTAAAATCAAAAACCATAACATATCGCTACGTAACTTAGTCATCATCTTCCTGGCCTTTTCTTCCATACCCTTTTACTCCTCACACAGTCCATCCATCTTTTCTTTGGCTGTCCCCTCCCTCTCCATCCAACCACAATAAAGTTCATGATTCGTTTAGTAATATGCGCTTCATCCCTCCTCATCACATGACCATACAAGGACAAACGGTTTCCTTTCAACTTTTCTGTCACTAGCGCCACTTTCAAACTTCCTCTTCTTCTTCTTCTTCGTCGTATCGATGATTCCTCAATTATATATGTTTTGACCAGAATTCAGCCACGGCAATAGCGTTTTCATTTGCCTCATAAAGGTCTTTCAACTTCCTCTAATAATATTAATTACTCACTTTATCTATTCTCGTCACTCCGCACATCCATCTCAAGATTCTCATCTCTGCTACATCCAATCTCTTTTCATCCATCTTTTTCACAGCCCAACATTCTGGTCCATATAGTATGACAGGTAATCACAGACTTGTAAATTTTCCCCTTTAACTTGAGGGGCATCCGTGGTTTGAAAGTTGTTCCTACGCTACGTCGTTCACTACGTAACTTAGTAAAGTTCTTTACAAAATGTACTTAGCTTCTCGTGACGGGGACTTTAAATATAATACACCTTTATTTATAAAAATCTCGACACTATTAAGCGATAGCTTAGCAGATTCTAAATTCAAAAACCAATAAACCGATTCAAAATTTAAATTTTCTGACCATATTATTATTTGAGTTTTAGTGCTTAGTCAACGCAAGTCTAGTAATGATCTAAGTCAGAGTAGCCATCTAAAAGGTCAATCTTTTCCCGGTTTAAAAATAAAACTAACGACTTACTTGATGGAAAGTGATTACCGGATTTTTTGGCCACCTGCTACTAAAGAGAAGGCGACGAATTTAAGTAGACAAGGTCACAAATATACACGTGTTAGCTATATCACCGAAAAAATGGAACACAGTATTAGATCTAAGCGAATATGAGCTTTTGGTGATAGCTATATTTAGTTCTTCTACGAAGGAAGTCTTTTACTAAATGCTCTAATACTGTTACTAGTATTACGTAGGACTGATTAAATTATGGTATAGGGCGCGACTTTCAAGTTGTAAGTCGTGAGTTCGAGCCCAGGCAGGTGCTTTACTTAGTGTAAATTACTTCATCACCACTGTTTTCAAAACAGTGAAGGAAAACATCGTGAGGAAACCGGCATTTCCTAGAACCAAAAATTTGAAGACATGTGACATCCACTAACCCGCACTGGGCCCGCGTAGTGGTTTACGTCCCATTCCCTCTCACAGAGAGGAGGCCTGTGACCCAGCAATGGGGGCATTAATAGGCTGATGATGATGATGATTAAATTATAGGAAATGCGGGCAGAGAGCTCCTTAGTAAAAAGCCGTAATTCGAGTTTTGGCTCTCGAGTATTTCCACTTCCAATATTAGACAAATTTAAAAGATATTCCATAAATTGAATACAAAGACATTGGTTGTACTTCTATGTTTTTCTTTTTCCATTTATAGTTGTCAAATTTTACACTAGGCCTCTGTTGTCAGCGCAATTTTGAGCATTTTAGAGATTTCTAGAGCTTTTAAAGATAATGTCTCATCAAAAAGGAAAACATAGGGTCACAGTATATACCTTTCGTTTTCAGATTATGGAATATCTATTAAGTTGGTCAAATATTGGAGGAGGAAATAGGCGAGAGCCAAACCTCAAATTATTACATTTTACTTAGGATATTCAGTTGAATGTCAGCGACTGCATTTCCTCTTAAGTGACTCACGTTTTTAAGACTATTTTCAGTTATTGGTAAACCTGAGTAACAGGGGAAAATCCTGGGAAAATCTGGGTTGTGCTTTTTATCAAGCAGATTTTAGTCATTAACTAACCAAAATGATGTAAAACTAAAAACCTGTGAGAATTGATCAAATAAGCGAAATCTCAGAACCAGTTAAGTATCATTATCATCTTCTTGTCCCGTGTTACTTGGGGTCGGCGCAACACGTTTTCTTCTTCCATACCGTCTTGTTAACTGTCATGCTATTGCTAACGCCTTTTTTCGATTCCGTACCAAAATGGTAAAAAGAAACCCTTATGGTGTGACTCATTCAATAATGAAGTGAACAAGAAAGAATGTTTTTGCAACAGTTACTGTCTTGAAAATTAGAAGTGGGGCCTACTAGGGCATGTAAAGTATCATATGAAAGAGCGCTATTTGCACATTCTATTTTTTTAAGGTTCATTGGTTTCGACTTTAGACGTAAAATGTAAAAAAAATAAAACGTTGTCCTTCCGGAGTTTGCATAGGGAAAAATCTGAAATGATTCTATGTTAAAAAAGTTTATGTAAAGATTACAGGAAAAATCAAACGATGTCTTTGAATAGCGCACTATACGATGCATGCGGCTGTTATGATTAAGCCTCAAACTCCTCATAAAGCTTTTCATAACATCCAAAATATTAAAACTTAAAACGCTAACGTTTATCCAATTGCCGTCTCTAATTCGTAGCCAGAAAAACTAACATAAAACACACGTCCAAAGACAACATCAGTTTGCTTGCTCAAAAGGGTCGTGCCGTACGTCCGGCAAGCGTGTTTTCGCAAGGAAGATGGTTCGCGTACGTGTCCGGCATTCTGTCCGGCTGTCCGGGTTTAACCCTTAACGGTTTTAGATTAGCCCGTATTCTTGGAGTGTGACGAGAAATATAACTGTGCGCGAGTGTTATGAATTTCGACGTAAGCGATTTTTCTTCCATTCAATTTAACGGCCGGTTGGGTTGTTTCGTTTTTTGTTTTATGTGAGGGCTGTTAAATATGTTTTTTTAGATGTTTTGGAATGATTAGATTTTTTTACTGTCTGGGTAGGACACTGGTTACAATGTTGCCAACTGTGCTATACATTTTCGAAATAGTGTCATATTTTATTTAATTTTTACTTTTGAAATAAAGCTTCTTATTTTTTGATGAAACAGGCTGCTAGCCGAACTCAACGTATTTGAGAAAAGGCGAGGCAGATTGTTTTTGGAACGGAGTTTCTTATCGCACGTTATATGTCCTGATTTGTTTGTGGTCTACGGGTCTAAACCGAAAAAAGTGCAACAATGAAAAAAACGACACCAAAAATCAACAACTTTTTGCAGTGATTTTTGAGGTACTTCCTGATCACCTAGGAAACTATAACCTTTTTCATTAAATTCAGCTTCCCGTAAATTTTGAGAATATGCACAAATATTTATAAGTTTAACGTTTATAAAAATTAATAAATATTTTAATTATAAGAGTATGCTAAGATGGTTTGGCCATGTTGAGAGGAAGAAAGGTGACCATCAAAAGGTATTTACAAGGCACACTTGAATGGAAACGCCGGTAGGAGACGCTCAGGAAAGACATACATACACCTAATTGGTGATGTTCTTCCGAAAGGCCAGGTGCGCAGTACTTATAACTGGCGTACATGTATGACTAGATGTATGAACGTGAGTGAAGCGAAAGAAGTATGTAAGGATCTTATCAGGTCTGTTGTTTCTGCCTGCCCCCATGGGCAAAGGCGTGTGTTTATGTATGCATGTATAAATAATTATTTTTGCGTGATGAATTGTGCTAGGCACAGCGTGCTGCATGCAGGATAGTACAAGCGAAGATCCGCACAAAAGGGAGCCGCCGGGGAGAGAGCCGGAGGCGCACGAACAAAACCGAAGACGTACGAGCGCGCGCTGACTAGACACATACAGTACCTACGCTAGCAGCCTCTACTGTATATTTACACTGAGCATCACCTGTGTTGTTGTTATTTCAGTTTCATCATATTTTACGAAACTAAAAGACTGTAAATTTAATGAATCGAACTTCGTTCCAACCGGGTGTCCATAAGACACCTCTCTCTTTTTGTACTTGTATTTCGATGACATAAAGGTGTGAAAAGACTTTAAATAAACCTATCTGGCCCAAGATTTTTTAGTTTGCCGATTCAATAAAAATATACAACAGTATACTTCAGCCGACATTTATGCAAACAAACAATAACCCGGGTTCTCGCGTAAAGCTACAGCCAACGATTAATTTACCTGGCAACATTATGGCATTATGCTAATAATGTCACACTGCAAATTTTCACATTATCGGAACGTTTTCACGTACATTGCTGAGTTTATCGCGGCTCGTCATGCGAGAGTTGGAACACGCCGGGAAACAGGTAACGCCGTGGCGTAGTCGTGTATAAAACCGATCTTGATATGGCGTTTGCTTGTTTGATAGGAAAATTGTTCTTATGAATGTTGGACTTGGAATTTCTGTGTACGGTTGTAAACTTGTAACTTGTATGGCTTGGATTGGTCACTATGTTATAAACTTTTAAGGTGTTTGTTTATGTGAAAGAAAAATTGTTCTTAAGAATGTTGGACTTGGCATTTCTGTGGACGGTGGTAAACTTGTAACTTGTATGGCTTAGATTCGTCACTATGTTATACGCTTTTGGATTGATACGGATTTTGCCGAGGTATCCTAACAAGCTGCATAAGACATTTTGGAAACCTAAAGACTTTTAAAACCGCCAGCTGAATCGCCGCCTCAATCATTACCAGAATATTTTTGGAGCAAATAAGTAAATGGCGCCGTACGAAATCCTTATTATGTGCGAGAGTAGGTATGACTCGCATTTGTTTCATTTTGCTAAATAAGCCTTCTTTACAGCTGACTAAACGAAATATATTAATAGCCACTGCTTCTAAGTAGAAATAACACTTTACAGGATCTGATATTCTAGACATTTCTCTAGGGAGCATACCAGCATGAAAAATCGCAAGAATTCAAAGCACGGACTTATTTCTGTTTAATTTCTCCATCAAAGAACACAAAAACGAATAAGAAATGCAAAGCGCAGCAACAAAACATCACAAGATGCATGCCGCATTTTAACAGACGAGAGAAAATATTAAAAAAGGAGATTTAATGCAAAACAGGCAGGCGACAAACGGGACTGGATGCAATCAACATCTCATTAGCGGAGTTCTTAATTCCCGTGTCTCCCGGGACTCCCTCTGATTTCTTCGATAAATCGTTTATTACAATGCCCGTTTTTCCCCCTCCTACCGTTCTTGTCTCGCGAATATCAGCGTTATCCGATCGGTGATTATGTTAAAAAAATTGAACGAATTTAGATTGGATTCGATAGAAAGTAAATTGGGGAGTCGAGGAAAAAGTTTAATGAACTCACGCTTCGCAAGTTTGAAAAATTCCGATTTGTCTGACATTTTTTGATAGCTACATAGTTGTTAGAGTTACAGAATTTTTGGCTGGAGAATTTCGAACTATATGGACAAAATCGCACTCGTCTGAAATCACAGCTGAAATTTTTAGGGACACGGTATCGATATCTGTATTACTGTGACAGGGATCTAACTAACGAAAAGCTCCTTTTCGCGATCCCTGAGTCACCTCTTTTGATTCTGAGAGTCAGGGGTCACCTATTCCTATTAACACTACGCCAATACGCTTCGTATTCATATATGTACTGTTTATAATACTTAAAATCAACATGGCAACATTACGACGCGAGTACCAGGCTCGCAGAGCCAGTGCGGAGTAATTTAATGAGTTGACCCGTTAATTGGCGAACAGCTGGTTCCTACAGCCAATGTTTAAATTAACTGCCTTTTGTGTAGGGCTGTTGAGCTCTGACGGTTCTAATACGACGTACAATGTTATTTTAAAACTAATTGCAAAATGGTGTTTGCTTATCCGGCTTAGCTGGATGTCCAAATAAATAAAACTAAATAACGCGGCATTCATGCATGATATCCACAGGAGAACCAAAGTTACCGACGTAGCCCGAAGAATTGCCAAACTTAAGTAGCAGTGGGCAGGGCACATTGCTCGCAGAACGGATTGCCGATGGGGCTGTAAAGTTCTGGAATGGTGACCGCGAACTGGAAGATGATACGTTGGAAGGCCTCTCACTAGGTGGACTGAAGACCTAGTTAAGGTTGCGGGAAGGCGCTGGATGCGTGACGCACGGGATCGGTCAATGTGGTGACGCCTGGGGGAGGCCTATGTCCAGCAGTGGACGTCTTTCGGCTGAAATGATGATGATGAATGCGGCGTTCTATCTATGTGCCTAGCCTTTTCCCAACTATGTTGGGGTCCAACCTTAGAGGATTCAGCTTAGTACCAGTTTTTCACATGGAGCGACTACCTATCTGACCTCCACAACCCAGTAACTGGGTAACACGGTACCCCTTGGCAAGACTGGTGTCAGATCTCAAGCTTACTACCCGTAACGACTGTCAAAGATTTTCAAATGACAGCCGGGACCAACGGCTTAACGTGCTTTCCGAGGCACGGAGGAAACTCGGTATGTTGAAATGGTCACCCATCCACGGACCGACCTCGTCAAGCGTTGCTTAACCTTGAAGATCGACCTGTGCGACTGTTATTATTTAGCCACGAGCAATAAGTATAATTAGGATTCCACTAAATACTATTTTAGGTACACCAATGACCTGGTGTAAACCTTGGGAGCCCGCTGGATGTAAATAGCACAGGACGGGTCGATGTGGTGACGCTTCGGGGAGCCTTATGATCAGTATTCTTGAATTCTTGATGTTGTCGTTGAAGAATACTTATGAGATTTGGCTTTATTGATAAATCGGTACAATATTTTGTAGGGTTATAAGAGTACCTTTTAGGAACATTACACTAAATACGCAACAGACCTGACTTCATATTTTTTTTTACTTGCTTAAGTTTTCTCTCCATATAAATGCTCAGTGCACAATACCTAGTTTCGCAACAACTTATTCCGAGAATGACAGCCCTATTTTAATCGCCCACTTCCGATGTTACAGTTTCCCGACAAACGCGTAAAACTCCCACTTGTTTTTACAATGAAACTACGAATAACCAACAATTTATTGGACCGTTTACAACCGAAATACTATCTTGTAATACTTCGCTATAATTGAGTTGTTGAATGTAAAATTTTATTTCCATTTATTGAATAAACACATCCCATTCTCCTTTTATAAACAACACTTTACATACATACATTGGAAAGTTCGCAATTGTTACCTATATTTTTGCAAAAATATCTGTCTATCTCTGTGGAACAATTAATTGGACTTTTGTAAATACTTTCTCTGAAATTATCACTATGGTAATTAAAATTAGGAATCATTTATCAAAACAAAACCATATACCTAGTCAAACATAAATTATTAATATTTCATTGATCCTGTGAATTAATACGTTCAATGTAAATAGACCTTTAAGAAAATATTTGTATTAGTATCAAACATAAAATCAATCACCAAATAAAGAAACGGATTTATAACGATAACGTTCATATATTTCAAAATATATACATTCTACACGTGAATATTTATTTATACACTTGTAGATGAATCTGGGTCTGGTATTTTAATTATACATCGGAATATAATACCTACGTTTATGTACTCTTTGATCTTGACGTTATTGGAGCTTCAAATTATTTCAGCTGTTTAGCAACTGACTAGTAGGTACTAAATTAAAATTCTCTTTAAAGACAACGACGCGACGTACGGCAATGCGCCATCGAAACATGATGGACATCCCACACATACGCACTAAAACATTATCAATTACCATCAGGTGAGATAATGGTCAAGCGCAAGCTACGAGTAGGGCATGCATTCCGGCATTTTGTAATTCCAGAATTCCATAAAAAAAATTCACCAGGTCATCGGTCCATCTGGTGGAAAGCCAACGCAACGTCTTCCGGTTCGCAGTCGCCACTCCAGAACTTTTCTGCCCCATCGACCATCCGTTCTGCGAGCAATGTGCCCTGCCCACTGCCACTTAAGTTTGGCAATTTTTCGGGCGATGTCGGTAACCCTGGTTTCCTTGCGGATCTCTACATTTCTGATTCGACCTTGCAAGGATACTCCGATCATGGTCTCCATTGCCATTTGGGTGACTGTAAGCTTTCTGATGAGGCCCATTGTGAGCGACCACGTCTTGGTCCCACATGTGATCACTTGTGTGAGGTATTCATATTATTAATTTAATTCTATTGTCCCGCAACAATTTACTCAGACGCCTAACATCAACCAACTACTACTGGCCTAGCACTCTGTTTCTCGGCTGGTGAATATGCATGTCCAGTGTGACATCGTTTGGCCCAGTATATGTAGCTCTTTACGACACGTACAATTACCGGCTGCCTCAAACCAACCAGGTCATCGCACTATATCCCTCATAGATAGGATAGCACAGGGATAGCACCTCCACACGTCTGCGTGTGGAGGTGCTATCCCGTTGATCTATGCGGTGATCTATGAGCTGCCACAGATGACGTCGTGGAGGTGGCTAAGTTTTGGGCCAAACAAATTTGAAAGACTGTCGTGCCAGCGGCAAGAAGACCTTGTAGATTTTACGGTTGTAAATATTTAATTAGAGTAATAAGGGACAGATATTACCAAATATGTTTAATTGCTCACTAAAAACTATTAAAAGACTGATATAATTATAAATCTTGTTTGATTTGAAATAAACTTTAAAAGTTACCAGTTCCGCAATTAGATCTCCAGTATTGGAACTCAGTTCCGCAATTGAAAACCTTGCGATATTGCATGCCCTAGCTACGAGGGTATATATACCTAATAAAAATAAAATAAAATAGCTCTAATCAGACGGTAAACAGCGTCCAGATTTTTATAAATAACGGTACCTACTAAATTATGAAAAACGATGAAAATCCTGCTTTGATTTAATTCCCTATTTGCCTTTTAAAGTTTTTTAGGGTTCCGTACCCGAAGGGTGCAAACGGAGCCCTGTTGCTGCCGCTCGCGTGTCCATCTGTCTGTCACACAAAGAGTTTTTAAACTTGCTATTGATCTATGAACTTGAAATTAGGTGAACATGTGTTTTATTACGTATACTTTACTAACACTAATTTTATTAAGTTAAAAGAGATGAGTATAAATGTGAACAAGACTAAGGTAATGGTGTTTGAAAGAGAAGACGATGTATCGAAGTGTGAAGTGAAAATAAATGATAAGAGTGTGGAGCAAGTGAACGAGTTTGTATATCTGGGAAGTATGTTTACAAGGGATGAAAAGATTGAAGAGGATGTGGAAATGAGAGTGAATGCAGGGAATAAAGTGAATGGTGCTATACATACAGTTGTGACCAGCAAGTCGATTTCTCCGGAAGCTCGACTCGCCGTTCACAACAGCGTGCTGGTGCCTACACTTATGTATGGAAGTGAAGGTTGGGTATGCCAAAAAAGACATGAAAGTAGGATTAATGCAGTAGAAATGCGCTCCTTGTGGAGTATGTGTGGTGTAACTTTAACTGATAGATTGAGGAATGAGGTAATAAGACAACGTTGTGGTTTAAAAGAAGGTGTAGTGATTAAAATTGAAAAGAGTATGTTAAGATGGTTTGGCCATGTTGAGAGGATGAATGAAAGGCGACTAACGAAAGGTATTTACAAGGCAGACGTGAATGGAAACGCCGGGAGGGGACGCCCTAGAAAGACATATATAGACCTTATAGGTGATGTTCTTCAGAAAAGCCAAGTGCGCAGTACTCATAACCGGCGTGTGTGTATGACTAGATGTATGAATGTGTGTGAAGCAAAAGAAGTAAGTAAGGATCGTAGCAGGTGGCGTTCTGTAGTTTCTGCCTACCCCCATGGGAAAAAGGCGTGAGTTTATGTATGTATTTTACTAACCAATACCAATATATTGCTAAATTGGTCATTGTCATTATCATCGGTCTCTTGGTGTTCCCAATGCTGGTACGCAGACCTCTTCTCTGTGAGAGGGAATGGGCCGTAATCCACTACGCACGACCAGTGTTGGTTGCTGGATGTCACATGTCTTCGAATTTTTGGTTCTATGGATATGCCGGTTTCCTCACGATGTATTCTTTTACCGTCTTGAGAGCAGTGGCGATGAAATAATTTACACAAATTAAAGCTCCTGCCTGGGTTGGAACTCACGACGTATAACTTGTAAGTCGCGGCCGCTATCACTGGGCCACCACTGCTCTTAACTATAAATTTATACGGAAAAATAAAGATAAATTGGTACGGAACCCTAAATGTGCGAATTCCGACACACACTTGGCGGGTTTTTCTTTCTTGGTTTGTCTTTTCTTTGGCAGTTATTTTGTCTGCACTTTGTTTTAGACTTCAAAATACGAAAAAAAAACAAATACATAATTTATCACCATTATTGTCCTGCCTTAATAACAATTTATTTGGGATCGTCAAAAGGTGTCCACTTCTCTATAAGTCGTCAACTCGGCACACATTTTTTATTGTCGACTAGCTTCTGCCAGCGATTTTATCCCGGGGAACATATTCCCGGGATAAAAAGTATTCTATTTGCTTTTCCCGACTATAATCTATCTCTGTGTCAAATTTAATCCAGATCCGTCCAGTCGTTTGAGCGTGAAGAAGTAACAAACACACACACAAAGCTTCGCCTTTATAACATTAGTGTGATAGGCTCGTGTTTGGACACTACCTCACCTGATGGTAAGCGATGATGTGGTCGACGGTGAAGCACAGTTGCCTAGAACAAACCACTCATTCCCATTCCATCTATGAAAGTGCAAATAATAATAATGACAGTAATTATGAACATCACAAATCCCCCTTACATAATAGCGTCCCTCAATTGTAAACTCCACGGTCTTATTGTCAAGTTAATTTGCTCTAAACAGTAGGTATAATCAATCGAAAATTTCCAGAGGGATCATGAATAATTCGCTGAACAAGTGAACTGGCTGAAAACTTTTCTCCCCAAGCGTCTCCGCTGTAATGAATATACACCCTTAAAACATTTTGCAAACTCTATTGAATGAACGGAACGAATGAACTTTAATTTTGATGAAGTATTATGTACCGCAATTTGGGTGCGGGATCGGTTTTTGCTCGGTCATAGCACTCTATTATAACAAATAGGTAAGTTTGTTTGTTTAGAATTATAAACTGTGTGTTAGTTAACTAGAAATTTGTATTGGGTTTGTATTTGTATTGGGTGGGTTTTTTTTAGGTTAGATATTTGGTTGGTTTTTAGTGTTAGATACATATAAGGATGCATACACTCACGCCTTTTTCCATAGGGGTAGGTAGAAACTACAGAATGCCAACGCCACTCACGGTCATATAGTCATACACGCACGCCGATTATGAGTACTGCGCACCTGGCCTTTTTGAAGAACATCTCCAATAAGGTCTATGTTTGTCTATTGGGAGTCTTTCTTTTAACGGGACTTTCACTGGTAGATAGCTGATGTTATAAGGAGTAACATTGGCTACTTTTTATCCCGGAAAAAAAATAGTAGGTAGTTTATGCAATGGTCATATAGTATGGGTTATTAAAACACGAGCGTGCGTTTAATATTATCACACGCGAGTGTTTTTACCTAATTATATGCCGTTGCATACACTATTTTATCTTCACTCATACAGTTGAAATAAAATAAAAGAGGAAACGAAAAAAATATGCAGTATGGCGGGCAACTTAGATTCTCATTGCACCATGACAGCGCAGCGCGCGCATCCATAGACAGTGACACTAGCTCATAAACGCCAATGAATTAAAAAGTAAAAGTGTGCTATAAAAATTAAAAAGTTATTTTATGATGCAGTTGTTTGAAAATCGAAGGAAAATGTTGCACTGTAATGTTTTTTTTTAATAATTTTTACCTTACCACGAAAATAAAGTACGTGTTTATGCAATAATTTTTGAATTCATATTTAGAACATTACGTTATGAGTGAAGATAAAACAAATTTTAAGAGTGTTGACGCGGACGAAGTCGCGTGCAACAGCTAGTAACTTCATCAGTTACATGACTGGGAATCACAATACATACTTTTCACAGAACAACCCATGATCAAACCTAGTATCCCATATTGTTCATCCCCATTAAGCTCAACAGCTGTAAACGAGTATTGTTACAATTATATTCTTTTATTTTATATGCGTCATATTTCAGGGCTGCTGTAAAAGCAACTTTTTTATCGTCCGCGTCGTGTCAAGTTTTATTTAGTTCTGCTTCAATGTGAACAGCTTCTAATGAATGTGGAATTCCGTGTTGACAAAGGAAATAAATAATGTATTAATAGACGGCAAAATATTTTTCCTTTTATTGAAATTAATGACAATGCAATAGCGATACGACAACACGTTTCCATAGAAATTGATCTGAAATGGCTTAACAGACACTACTAAGAAAGCGTCATCGCAGCGTTGTCGTTTTGCACCTTCTGTGGTAGCCTTTATGCGGGCGTCCAGCTATTAGCTCGATAAGTATATTTGCGAAGTATTATGAAGTATCATCTTTTAGAAGCTTGTTCAAAATAATATTTGTTAAATAATATCAAGTAACAAGAATATGAAACCTAAATATTTCTAAAATGTAGACAAGAAATTCGGTAAGACTAACTATAATTGGGAGTCTTAACTATCCATTAAAATAAAATATGTTTTAGCTTTGAAATGTTTTGATCTTTCTTACCTAAACATCGATGGACGAGACAAATTTTGACAAAGGTCAAATAAAGCTGATACGTTTTTTAATCTCACAAAACATGTTAAAGATATTTTTATTTACATCGCATAAAGTGAGTAGCGAAAATGATGTTGTGATATGCGCTTGACGCAAAAAAAAATCTTTGTATAAAGTTGATTGGCTCAAATCACAGATAATAAAGGCAGGCTACAGGCTCAAATAAAAAAAAAGAAGTAGCTCCAGGTTGACTGGAAGAGATCGCGGTATGCGATAAGGCCGCACATTGTATGTATTTTAGCTATATGTTTCCTTTTCTAAGTTTTAACTTGGTGTACCTACAATAAAACATATATAAATAAATATACATATATTATATTATATCATTTATTCATTTTATATATACATATTTTTACATTTTTAAGTATTATTCTATAAAAATAAAATAAAAAAACATTTAAAAATACATAAATAGTAGCCCACCGGTATCGGGAACAGGGTCCAAGCTACCGGTGGTCAGGGCTCCTGAGAGAGGAACCTCCTAACGATACGCGCCGTGTCCAGGAGTACCGCTTTCTGGATCAAGCCCTTGATCCAGCTGCCCAACGAGAGCCTCCTCAGATGTTCGTCGAGGCTCTTGGCTATTATGCCATTGGCCGTCACGGCTATCGGCACAATGACTGCTGTATTCAAATCCCACATGTCGACAACCTCGCGAGCCAGAACAAGATACTTGCTTTTCTTTATTATTATATAAATAAATATATATATATTATTATACGAACAGCAAAAGGGTGGAATTCCCTGCCTGAGTCTGTGTTTCCCGATAGCTACTACCTGGGAGTCTTTAGGTCAAGAGTGAATAGGTTACTTCTAGGTAAGCGTGCTCCATCGTAGACCACATCATCGCTTACCATCAGGTGAGATAGTGGTCAAACGCAAGCATATTGAATAAAAAAAAAAAAATGGATATTTAAAGCAATTTAAAGCATATTCTAAAATCGCTCCTATATTATAATAATATTATCCATCAAGAAGTATGGTGAATTATTATCTGCCTGCCGGCAAAGCCATATCCTTAGGACCGGCGCAACAGAATTTTTATCTCCCACTCTCTCAGAGGCTGTCAAGCGAGTCGCCTTCCATGAAAAAGGCTTCAAATTCAAAAATATTACAGTTTTTAACACTGATGACTAAAACTTGTTTGATAGAATGAATGCACCTTTTAAAAGTAAGCAAAAATTCTAGTATCAAACAAGTTTTCAGCGTACTATATCAGTGTTGAAACCTGTAAGATTTTTCAATTTGCCGCCTTTTTCATGTGACACGACTCGCTTGACAGACTCTAACAACCATCACGTTAAAATCCACTCCCTCTTTGCTTACAATCGTAATTTCCACGAACCAGAACATCCGTAAATGCAAAATCGCATTCGCCAGATATCGTCTAATCATGTCCTGATGATTATGACCGGAATATGAAAGGCATTCAGACAATATAGCCCACTCTTCAAAGGATAGCCGTATTGGCGGCGCAACTGATAGTGGCTCGCCAATGGGAGCCGAATGATTATGAAACATTTGTGATTGGCCCAATGTTCGGACTCAAAGGGATTCGGATGTTTGTAACCAATGTTTGAATCAATGACATGAGGCTGTCTGATTAGTTATTGCGTAGGTATGCGGTGGTCATTCGGTCCGTAAATTTCAGACTAGCTATGTACTTATGTGAGTTACTACCTTCTGCCAGCGGATTCGTCCGCGTGAAAAGTGTTTTATCATCCTAAGGAATCATTATACCGTGTTTGTGATATTCCAAATTATAATCTATCTCTGTGCCAAATTTCATTCAAATTAATTCAATAGTTTTTGCGTTTTTGCATGAAAGAGTAACAAACATGCAAACACACACACTCACAATCGTTCGTCTTTAAAATATTAGTGTGAGGAGTTTTTTTTTTTTTTAGAACATTGCCCCACACTAGGAATTTTTGTTCCGGCTCTGGGTGTTGTGTATGTGAGTTTATATGTTTGTTAACGAATCCACAATACAGGAAGATATTCCTAGTGTAGGGCGAAGCTTAAATTATCAAAAAAAATACTAGTTTGGTCCGTTGGTAATGTTTCTGAGCCCGGGTACGCTTAGTTTACTGTCACTAGGAAAGACTCTACGATTCAATAAACTCTACCGTCTTTATTTCACTCCTCTTAATAAATCGCCGCGACATTTACAACATTGAAATCTAAGGTAGTAACATGGTAATAACTCTCTTCCTCCTAGCACCAGCTCCCAAAAGGTTAGAGATACGACAGAAACCAACTTGATAACTATATGCGCATAATTCGACAACCCTGTGCCATACGCTGCTTTTTTTGCATAGTCGACAAGACAAACTCATTCAGTATGTGAAGTGTTTCATATTGAATAAAATTTGCATGTGACGCCGTGTTACGATCGTGCCAAAAGTATGTCCGCACATTAACTAAGGTGACCTACGACCTCCGTTAGCGATTTGGAACCGGGCCAGAGATGTCCACGTACATTTTGTTTCCAGAGTTCAACATTAGGGGTGAAAGGGTAAAAAGTTAAATATGAACCCTGTTACATCTCCCGTGATGGAGGTAAGTTATTAATTTTACATGGCAGCTGAAGGTTAATCCGAGAATTTGTATCTTAACATGTGGATAAGCTTTAAGATAGACGTCAGGGGTTTTCTAACCCCACTGTATTTTGGTATGAAGGGTCGTGACATTCACGGCTCAGTACCTGCAAATTGATGGTTGAGAAGTTGTGTGAGAGGAAATAAATAAAGGTGAAAAATAAGAGAATAATTTAGAGTAAATTCTCTACAAAAATCGAGTAACGATATTAAAGTTCCATTTATGCAGTAATATTCGCTCCATTGAATCTGAAGCAAGTCTCATATTCGGAACCTCTTCATAAAACACAGCCAATCATAATTCAGAACATCCCACTTGTCGTATATTTTATTCAAAGCAAAATCCGAAAGTGAACACATAGTTTTACGACGATGAGCGATGGCTTACAATCTTAGATAAAAAGAGTTACACAATAGTGATATCATAAAGTTGGCCTCATCCCGCGAACATAAACGGACACTGGAAAATAAATCGAAAGAGCTATAAAACCTCAACGATCGGCCCGAAATATCGGTCGTAATAACAGTACTGTCGTTAAAACAGAGAAAGAAAAAAGCCATTGGCGGCGTTATCAAACCGAAAACTAATTCAAAGTTCTGTCATTGTTTGCCGTCGGGACCGGAGTGAAGGAATAAAAAGCATCTTGTCGCCAAACGATATCGAGTTTCTTGAAGCAATTAAGATAAAACTGATGACAAAAGCGGCTGGGTTGCTCACAGAGCCTTTGTTACCCGCGGGGTAATTAACGGGGAGGTCCTTGCTGCCCGCATGGCCAACGGATTCCACCTACGGCCCCGCTCATTTGTAACTCGCCCAATTAAATTTGTCCTCTTTTTAAACTTTTGCATTATTTTACACCGAAATACCTTCAAGTAAATACAAATAAATTAAGGTGTGTTTGCAGTTAAATGTGTTTTAAAGTTCAGGGAGTTTAGGGGTCTCGGTTTTATGTAGGTTAGGACAGGTATGTAGTACATTTATCTATACTAATGAGATTGTTTGTATGTTTGTTTATTTTATTATGATTGTAAAAGGTAATCTTGATAGTACTGAATTGATTCATCATTATGAGCCTTTTTTAATGTTCCCACTGCTGGGACACAGGCCTCCTCTCTATGAGAGGGAATGGGCCGTAATCCACCACGCGGGCCCAGTGCATGATACGAGTCTTCGTGTATGAACTGATTACCTACTTTTTTACCTATTGTAATCGGGAATCTCCCTTTTGGCATACAACTTTGAAGCATAATATTGTTTGGCGTAGCGTTTTCGCGTAACTTTTATTAGCATAATAATACTGTGACATAATAATACTTTAGCATAATGCAAAGGCTAGCATAACTGTCTTTTGGTCTTATTTGTTTTGGCATAATTTGAGTTGCATACATTTTTAGGGCATAATATTTATTCGTCATAATAATTTTATGTTGAATTTTAGGTTAGGAGTCAATGCCCCCCGGTGGGTTCCCATATTATCGAAGCGGTAAGGCTCAGTAGGCGTGGGTTGGTCACCCACGGTAATGCGAAGAGAAACCCGAGGACGAGCGAGTGACGAGCTGCTGAAGAGGGCTTTTGCGATAAGCCAACTTGGGCGACATCGCAACTGAGGCGGGCCGTGATGTCGTATGGAGGCATCGCGTCTGAGGGTCGAGGCCGCAGCGGGAGAAGAGTGCTGGTATTGCGGTGAGCCGCTCTCCCTACTTTCCGAGGCCTGGACGGGGTCACCAACGTCTGATGGCGGCCGCGTTGTAGCCGCAGGGAAGGAGAGTGTCGGTAAAGCGTTGCCGCTCTACCTACCTCCTTCGTCCGAAAAGTGAACTGAACCGTCACAGGGGGACCAAGGGCGCCATACACGGGGTCGTCTGGTGCGCCTGTGTTGGTTTGGTCCCTGTGGTGGTCACGGCGTGCAACGTGTTCTGGTGCGCCGGTGATGTGGGGTACTCCCCAGAGGAGGGCCAGGTGACGGAGGGCCGTGGCGGGTTCGTGACTTACGCTTGCCCGTGTTTCCGCCATAACTGGCACAGGAGGACACCGTTACGTTTTAATGGATTGGAGTCCCCCATAACTATCTCCCCGTGGTGGCGCAGTTTGCATGAGCATATCTCCACGCAAAAAAAACAAATAGGGTTATGTTTAATTGGATTAGGTTAAGGTACGGCGGGGGTGGCCATTGAGCCGCGAACATGTTTATTTTGGGTTCCCTCTATCTGGCAGAATATTAATACTCCGAAATTTATTTGGCATAACACACTTGGCATAATCTTCTTTAAACGAATATTCTTAAGGCATATTTTTTTAAACCTATTTATGGTTGGGCCGAATTTCTCTATGTCGGAATTTACAATAGCTTACTTTTAAGATGGCAGAATTTTATTTGGCATAATTTTACTTGGCATATAACGAAGATGGCAGAAATTCATTTAGAATATTTTTTTAAGCAATTCTATAAAATAGTATTTTCAACCTTAAAGTAAAATTGAAATACTGTCATAAAAAGTCAATATGTTGTGTTAGTGACAGAAACGAATCGCTGCAAAACCGACTCCACGTAGTCTTGTCTGCCCTACCCCTAGAGTGTAATTTAAACCCGCGTAGGGGCGAGGCGGCCTGCGAGTTGAGGAGCAGGTGGTTTTATAACGGTCGCCGCCGCGGCTGAGGCTGGCCGGTGAAGCCAGCCAGCAAGCCGAAGCTGCGGTGGTGAGCGTTAAAACCATCTGCGACGATAAGCTCGCGTGGGACCGCCGGAGCCCCACAGCGCCGGAGCCGTGACAGAAACCATGCCTGCTGCATGCTGCATGCTCACTTGCATTCTTGCTTGCATGTTGCATGCTTGCTGCATGCATGGTGTATGCTTGTTTGCATGCTGCATGCTTGCTGCATGCATGGTGTATGCTTGTTTGAATGCTGCATACTTGCTACATGCATGGTGTATGCTTGTTTGCATGCTGCATGCTTGCTACATGCATGGTGTATGCTTGTTTGCATGCTGCATGCTTGCTGCATGCATGGTGTATGCTTGTTTGCATGTTGCATGCTTGCTGCATGCATGGTGTATGCTTGTTTGAATGCTGCATGCTTGTTGCATGCATGGTGTATGCTTGTTTGCATGCTGCATGCTTGCTACATGCATGGTGTATGCTTGTTTGAATGCTGCATACTTGCTACATGCATGGTGTATGCTTGTTTGCATGCTGCATGCTTGCTACATGCATGGTGTATGCTTGTTTGCATGCTGCATGCTTGCTGCATGCATGGTGTATGCTTGTTTGCATGTTGCATGCTTGCTGCATGCATGGTGTATGCTTGTTTGCATGCTGCATGCTTGCTGCATGCATGGTGTATGCTTGTTTGAATGCTGCATACTTGCTACATGCATGGTGTATGCTTGTTTGCATGCTGCATGCTTGCTACATGCATGGTGTATGCTTGTTTGAATGCTGCATACTTGCTACATGCATGGTGTATGCTTGTTTGCATGCTGCATGCTTGCTACATGCATGGTGTATGCTTGTTTGCATGCTGCATGCTTGCTGCATGCATGGTGTATGCTTGTTTGCATGTTGCATGCTTGCTGCATGCATGGTGTATGCTTGTTTGAATGCTGCATGCTTGCTACATGCATGGTGTATGCTTGTTTGAATGCTGCATGCTTGCTACATGCATGGTGTATGCTTGTTTGCATGTTGCATGCTTGTTGCATGCATGGTGTATGCTTGTTTGCATGCTGCATGCTTGCTACATGCATGGTGTATGCTTGTTTGAATGCTGCATGCTTGCTACATGCATGGTGTATGCTTGTTTGAATGCTGCATACTTGCTACATGCATGGTGTATGCTTGTTTGCATGCTGCATGCTTGCTACATGCATGGTGTATGCTTGTTTGCATGCTACATGCTTGCTGCATGCATGGTGTATGCTTGTTTGCATGCTGCATGCTTGCTGCATGCATGGTGTATGCTTGTTTGCAGGTTTGCATGCTTCATACAGCGAATTAACACAAAAAAAATGTGTTCATTCAATCTTTTAATATGGTAAAATACAAAATTACTCTAACTATGCATTATATGTAATATGATAGATGAGTATTTCAATTAATATATGAAATTTATGCCAAAAGATGATTCTGACTGTGAATTTTCTGCGATATGATGGTTCTGCCTTTTAATGACTATCCATATGAAATTTATGCCTAAAGGTGATTCTGACTTACAAAATATTATGAATAATAATAATAATAAATAATATTATGACATAAGAAGTTCTACTATAAAAGGTAGACCCGTTTATTTTATTTCAAAGAACATTATGTGTAAATATTATTATGCGTTTATAAAATTATGCTTTATAACATTATGCCTTATCAAAATATGCTTCATTACTATCATGTTAACAGTTTTTATGGCAATATACATTATGGCAAAACCTTTATGTCTAATAATGTTATGCGTAATGATCATTATGCTGAATTTCGTTATGCCAATGTAAATTATGGCAATACGTTTTATGCTTATCATTAGTAAACCATTAAAATCTAGTCTCTCGCTGAGTGCCAGAGGCCTTTTCAAGACAAAAAAATCCTTTGACATTGACCACGCGAGTGAAGCTTCGGCAAAAAGTTAGTAAAGAAATGCAAGATTAGTGTCTTTTATAGGTAACTTTCGTGGAAGAGGATCAAAAACCATGAATTACCAAACATTGCTGAAATATTATGATTGTTCACTAAGAATGGTCAAGGTCATGTGTTATTTAAACTCCAACAATGAAAAAGAACAACATAAACCTTACGCTTTTCCTAAACCTAAATAATAGAAACAGTTAGACCGGCAACGAGCCCTGCAGTAATGCGGTAGTCATCTCTTACAGCGAGAATAATATGCGGCAATTATATCAGATGGCACTGTAAGCAGTAGACTGAAATGTATCGCGCGATTTACTCCCTAAGCTTCGTCTACACTACGATGCACATGTGTCCTGACTTGTGCTGGGACATGACTGTGTAGTGTGTACTTTCTTATTAATAACTAGCTTCCGCCAGCGGCATCGCACGCGTGAAAGTGGCAAATTATCCTGAGGGAAGATATTCCCGGGATAAAAAGTATCCTATTTGCTATTACTGACAAAGTTTTCGGCCATTTGAACGGACTAGGTTTTGCCACCGGCTACGTTCGCGTGAAAAGTGTTTTCTTATTCAAGGAAACATTATAAGGGGATGGTTCAGCAGTGGACGTCTTTCGGCTGAAATAGAAAGAAAAAGTGTTTAATTGTCACAAAAAGACATACATATATAAGTACATGCGTATGGTAAACCCTTAAAAGTAGTATCAATAGTTGAAATGATGTTTAAATTTATTTATTTAACAATTTTTTTTTATTTAGTGGCTTTTATCTGAAAAAGAATTTTACTTATTTACTTTATAAATGCGAAAGTTTAGATGGATGGTTGTATGTTTGTTACTCATTCACGCCAAAACGGGCGAACATATCTGGATAAAATTTGGCACAGAGATAGATTATACTCAGCAATAGCATAAAAGACATACATATATAAGTACATGCGTATGGTAAACCCTTAAAAGTAGTATCAATAGTTGAAATGATGTTTAAATTTATTTATTTAACAATTTTTTTTTATTTAGTGGCTTTTATCTGAAAAAGAATTTTACTTATTTACTTTATAAATGCGAAAGTTTAGATGGATGGTTGTATGTTTGTTACTCATTCACGCCAAAACGGGCGAACATATCTGGATAAAATTTGGCACAGAGATAGATTATACTCAGCAATAGCATATAGCTGATTTTCATCACGGCATAATATTCCCTTAGGATAAGAAAACACTTTACACGCGAACGAAGCCGGTAGCAGAAGCTAGTCGGAAAAAAGTGTCTAAGGACCGAAAATTCAAAGCCAAAACCAAACCAGTGATTAAAAAAAAAGAAGAAAACAATAGGGTAAAACCAGATATAGTTGCCCCAGAGAGGTATAGTTGCCTCAATCGTAATTACTAGTTTCTTGGATGAAAAATAATATGTTGTTTTATTTCTCTATCGACAGACTACAACTACCACGGTCAGCCATGTTTATTTATTTATTTGTTTAACACTCGCATTGGAACGTCTTGCAGTAATTACACCAATGGAGCAGGACTTACAAATACTAACTATTAGTCCAGGTTTCCTCATGATGTTTCCTTCACCGTTGTCAGCGATGCATGTCTCTGTGCGATTGCATGGGACGGCTAGCTGCGATCAAAGTTTTTGCGGGAAATATTCCCTCTTTCTCGACGGGGCAACTATCCTAAACGTAATTTATAGGATTAGGCAACTATCCCCTTTAAAGGATACATGTCCCACAATTTAGAGGCCCGCAAAAATCGCCAATACTCTCGAAATATTAAAGATTTTTTTTATCTTCTACTATATAAAAATAAGTCGGGTTTTTTCCTGACGATATAACTCCAGAACGCACGAACCGATTTCGATGGTTTTGCATTCGTTGGAAAGGTCTCGGGCTCCGTGAGGTTTATAGCAAAGAAAATTCAGGAAAAGTTTAAAAAAAGCCTTTTCAAGCGGGTAAATCATATTTCACATACAGCGCCATCTCTGATACATAGCATGTACTACAAAGATGGCGCCGGTGCGTGATACATTGTTTGACAGCTACTAATTGTTCTCTGATCAGTTAATTTCAAGTGACAAACCGGTATTTTCTAATATATAAAAATAAGTCGGGTTTTCCTCCCTGACGCTATAACTCCAGAACGCACGAACCGATTTCCATGGTTTTGCATTCGTTGGAAAGGTCTCGGGCTCCGTGAGGTTTATAGGTAGGGTAGGGTATGGTAGTGTAGGGTAGGGTAGTGTAGGGTAGGGTAGTGTAGGGTAGTGTAGGGTCGGGTAAGGTAGGGTAGTGTAGGGTAAGGTAGGGTAGGGTAGATAAATGTTTGGTCTTTTTATGGCAAAACAAAGTTTGCCGGGTCAGCTAGTTACTTTCATAAATTTGAACATAATAAAACCGTTTTACACATAAAAAGTAATTTCAAAAAGTGTGGCAACTATCCGGGTTTTACTGTTGTGCCGACCAAAAATAAAAAGAATAAGTAATAATAAGTGCAAGAGAATGATAATGATGATGACTCTGGATATAAAATACAAAAAAAAAATCTTTATCGAGACAAAAGACACAAAAATTGTTTCCTGTACACACTACACAATATGTTGTTTTTCACAAGTTCTGCCGCAGTGTAGCCAAAGCTTTAAACTGACACACCAAAATGTTGCATTATACAGTAAACAATGTGGGTCCCGGACAAAAAGATACCCACTACAGTTAATGGGTACTCATATAGCGGTGCTTAAACTAAGAGCCGAATTGTGATGCCGACCAACATTTTGGAAGCTATTTCAGGTACCCGGAAGATATTTAAGTGGTTTAATAGCGGAATACTTGGTCTAGTGGTTGCAAGCAGTCCCATGTCTGATGACTGGGTCGAGCAAAGCTTTGTTGAGTAGTCCGATGATGGAAAGGGCTAGGTGGAATCAAATTATGCAGTTCTATCGCACCATCGCGATGCATGGTGGCTGGTGTCGCGCTTGTTTGACAGGTAACATCATATCCCAAAATCGTGTCACATTTTCGTGTTTGCGAGAGAGAGAGAGAGAGAGAGAGCCTTTATAAATACCGTAATGGTATGTAGATAGGTACTAGATTGTCTGTTTAAAAGTCTCTTTACAGTCATTAGCATCGAAAGGAAATCTCAGTCATTACTTAATTAGAAACTAAAAACAAATGAACCTCATGAATTTCATCAAAAGATGAAACTTAAAGATAAAGAATTTTCGTCACTTTGTGAACAGTTCCAAAATCCGGCTCAACGCCATTTTGTATTTTAATTGTTAACCATAAACAACAGTCGCCATTTTTTTTGTAAATGAGGCCCTTATTATATTTGTCTGTGGCTGTCGTGGAGTCAAAATTACAAGGGTCAGGCTGATGACCTTTGACCCTAGGTAATACAATAATGCTTGCGTAGGTAGATGGTAAGCTTTAACCGTTGGTGGTCACAAAATGATGCAAGCAATGGCTTACCATCAGGTTAGATATTAGTCTAAAGTAGGGTCTAGGTACAGTATAAATATAGAAACGGCACCGACTTTACAATTATTTAAAAATCGAATTATGGGTTTAAATTAGCCTAAATCAAATCTGCCTTGTACTACGCGATCGATACATTCTACAAAATTCAAACCAATGTCAAATTCAAATGAGTATTCCGAACCGGCCAGAATTATTTTTCTGCCAGCCTGCATGCGGATATAAAAGTTATTGTAGACTATGGCCGTATTCCAGATGCTCATGCTCATGCTCAACTCAACTCAAACTGGAAATTGACAGTTGTGATTGGTTGGCTTGTTTTTTTACATTACTGTGCTCAAATTTAAGATCCTAGACGCCCCAAACGTTACCAAACTCTTTTAACACAAAATCAGTGGACTTGTGTAGTATTAGCATGTAATTAGAACGTGCTCGTACTTGCTAACTTGTTTTCGTTTTCATTTTCATTCAATACCTACCACATTTTTTGTGTTGAAAGAATTCAGTAACATCTTGGCTCTTGCTCTATAATATGTCAAGCTGAAGAATCATATGCCAAACTCGAGAGTTGTGATTGGTTGGCAGTTGATTGGTAGGTGTGGCCAATTTTGAGTTTGAGCTTAGTATGAGCATCTGGAATACGGGCCTAAAAGATTCCTCTTAGCAGGTAATCGCCAATCGCCAGCCGAAAGACATCTTCGTCCTATGGGAGCGACGCCACATTGACGGGTTTCTGTGGTTTCACAACCGGTGGATTCCTGTGGCCTTCATCAGGTTATCGGTCTACCTTGTACAGAATTCTTTAAACGCGGTCGATGATAAATACAATACCTTGAGCTATACCCTATTTAAGGCTAGGTTCTGTTAAATTTTCATAAAAGGCAAAGTAAAATTTGTTGCGAAACTAATTTGTATTGTTAAGGATGTTAATCTAAGCCAAGTAAGCCGTTCCTTAGCAACCACTAATCAATCTTAATATCGCTAAGAGCTATTAGTTTGATATCGCCTACTAATCGAGTTGACCTAACAACTATTATAACAACACAGACTTATAAAACTGGCAGAAATGTCTGTAACAATTTCGGATGTTAAGTTTTTCATAATATTTAGGTTAATAGAAAAAATAATCTTGTAGAAGTTTTATCTTTTTCTTTCAAATAAAACTCAATCTTTTTTGTTCATTGATGTAAGAAATGTTATCCAAATAGCAATTAAAATTATATTCTTTTAACACAGACAAAAATAGATAGAAATAAAATTGATCTATATCAAAATACGAGTTATTTTACGGAACACTGGATAGGAATATAATATTATACAAGTAAAACTAAAATAAAACTCCGACGCATTTTTATTTCCTGTTACATAATTTATCTAATAGTAGACACGCTGCGATCGACAATCTGACACGATATCTTGCGAAACATATGAACACGAAATTATGACACGATATCTTGCGAAAACACCCCGAAAACAGTAAAACGCCTATAATTTTTGAACGGCTTAACCGATTTCCATCAAACATAGCTAAAAATACTCTCCATAAATCTTTGAAACAAAAATCGGCCAAGTGCGAGTCAGCCTCGTGCACGAAGGGTTTTGTAACATTATCGCAAACAACGGCAAAAACAAACACGTTTGTTGCATGGGAGCCCCACTTAAATATTTATTTTATTCTATTTTTAGTATTTTTTGTTACAGAAACAATATAAATACATCATCTGTGAAAATTTCAGTTACCTAGCTATCAGATACAGCTTGGTGACAGACGGACAGACAGATGGACCGCGCAGTCTTAGTAATAGGGTCCCGTTTTTACCCATTGGGTACGAAACCCTTAAAAATAAAAAACAAAATCGGTTCATCCGTTTAGGAGCTATAATGTCACAGACCCACAGATGCACACGTCAACTTAAAACACTCCTCTTTTTCCGTCGGGAGTTTAAAATTTAGGGTAACCTGTCTAAAGGAACACCAGAATACTTGTTACAATTAAATACCGTAGAGAAGAAACAGCTGCGATCTAACCAGTAAATCACACTATTTTACTTCAAAACAATATTCATAGATACTTGCTACCATTTTCGGGTTGAATAACATCTAAAAAATACATCCTGTAATTTTGTGATTCCATTTACTTCCAGTTTGGCTGCGGTATCTCCGCAATAAGTTTGGTACAAGGGCTTTAGTTACCTGCAGGTATATCATATACCTACCTACCCTACTTTTGGAACAACCTTAAAGTTTTCTTCCTTGTATTTTGAACGGTAACGAAAACAGACGCTCGAGGGAAATACTCGTGCGAAACCGGAACGGACATGACTTATAAACTGAAGGAGCTTAGAGATTGCCGTGTTGATCTAGCGGACGCAAGCCTCTACTTTTGAGTGTGAGGATGTTGATACTATTCGTGGGGCTGTTAAAGCGTAATAATGTTTATTTATAAGGACCTAATGAAAGCCAATACGCTGGCCATTAACATATCAAACTACTGGGCTTAAAATACTTAATAATATAACCGTCGACTTGAAAAGCAAAATAAAATGAGAATACTCTATGAACTAGGCTGTCTGGAAGCAGGATTTGGACCCGGTTACTATGAAAAGGCTAGTCATCTATTCCCGGTTACTATGAAGGGGCTTGAATTTTCCCTTCAGGAGTTCTGGGACATCATCATCATTTCAGCCAAAAGACGTCCACTGCTGGAAATAAGCCACACGCGCCGGCACACTGATCGGTCCTGTGCGTCTCTCATCCACCGGACTCCCGCACCCTTGACCAGGTCTTCGTTTCACCTAGTGGGAGGCCTTCCAAAGCAACGTCTTCCAGTTCGCGGTCGCCACTTTTTGGCCCAAACGGCCATCCGTTTTCCGTCTTCCTTGAAGAATACCTACGAGCGTGATATTATGTTACACATAAGCATAACATACATAAATTCACGCCTTTTTACACGACTGCGGGTGGGTAATATTTTTCGAGCGTATGTATCTATGTATGTACATTTCTAGCACGCTCTACAGCCCAAAGGGCTTGACGCATTATGAAATCGTTGTCGTTGGATTTGTCCCAATTGTAGGAGAACTATAGGCTATACAATAGTTTTAAATAGCGCCCCCCTAAATAAAAGGGGGTGATATCATTTTTTTTGTTTTCCTAAGAATATGGGTATCAAATGAAAGCTACTAAATAGTCCATTCCAAAAAAATATATTGTAACACCTTATACATTCCTATTTTGCCACAAATTCAAGATAAGCGTAACTTTGATAGCAAAATATTTTTTTTTTATCACATAACTTAATTGGAGACCTCGTTCATTACTAAAAGTCTGAAATAAAACAAAAAGCCGCCGGGAGGGGACGCCCTAGAAAGACATACATATACCTTATAGGTGATGTTATTCAGAAAGACCAAGTGCGCAGTACCCATAACCGGCGTGTGTGTATGACTAGATGTATGAATGTGTGTGAAGCAAAAGAAGTATGTATGGATCGTAGCAGGTGGCGTTCTGTAGTTTCTGCCTACCCCCATGGAAAAAAGGCGTGAGTTTATGTATGTATGTGTAAAACAGAAAACCCGACAGCAAAAAAAATATTACTTGTTTTGCTCTTTTCAGTTATTTTTTTTCCATTCGTGTAGGTAGAAATTATAAAACGTTAATTCGTCCGTTCATGTTTTAAACTACACAAAACAGATTATTTCAGTAAATGTCACCTATCCGGACCGTTACCCTATTTATATTTTAAAACAGATCTTTTCGCTATCAAAGTGAGATATCTCTTTGTAATCTCCGTGAATAATATCGGATTAACAAGACTTTGTTACTAATCCAGTTCCTTGGGCTGAATCCCTTTTATCCTATTGCTGGGCTCCAGCCGTCCCAGTTATCCGTTCCCGAAGGTTAATTTAAAGACATCTTTTATCTTTTTAAAAAACGTTTGTCAATAATGAGCGTCTGTTTTGTTCCTCGTTTATGTTTTTGTGCAGATTCTGGCGCTTTCATTCCCCGAGTTGTGGCCGGCATTTTAGAGAAACTTTTTTGAATAAACGTAGATGAGGTTTCGCAATATAGTTGACTCAAAACGTATGATTTTTAATTAGTTTTCACACACACACATGTTTCTAAAAATTACTTTTCACAATAATGTTTGTAGTTGGCAATTCCAAACATAAAATTTAGATACAAGGGCACCAAAGAGCTTATTGCGAGTCTCTGATAGCGAGATCGGTACACCCGCATTAACACACACGAGCCAGCTCATTTAATTCAAATCTATGTATATGAACATAAAGTCTGCTATTGCTTAAACAATCTGCGTTCCAGCCTATAAAGATGTTCGCACACTGGCAACTCGTAGAGGGATTTTGTATTAAAACATTATGACAAAATTATAGCACACACTTGGGAAAGGCGAGAGCTTAAAATGTTCCGGACGTGACATTTTAGTTCCAACCCGTACTAACGACGAGTATTTGACTCTACTTAAACGACACAGTTAAGTAACACTCCGTACGTACTAAGCTCGGAAATTATTTGATGTCAAAAGAGTTTTGTAGAGAAGTGCTTTGTGAAAGGGTATTTGTTGTCACGTTTTGGGAATGAATCGGAATGGATTGCAATAACCGATCGCTGTATGCTTGCCTAGTGGGCATTGGGCTTGCATGAGAGTTAAACATAACTGGGAAAATGTGGCTGCTATTAAATGCACCTTTGATGAATACAGGCGTGATTTTATGAGCTGAGTTAAAAGCTGTCTCGCACTAAGGCCAGAGTAAGTTTTTATTTAAATAAAAACGTTTTAATAAAAAAAATAAACAGAATTCCAAAACAAAACACTACAAAGAGAAAAATTACTTTCCTTTCGAAAGTCCGTGTCTCTCTACTTCGTGTGTTTATCGCTTTGTAGTGATTTTTGGAAGTCGGTTTGATTTTTTCGAAAAAGTTTTTTTTATTTTCCACTTTTGGTATCTTATATTAAAATGAAAATACGCATTATTACTTGACTTGATGACTTAAGACGACGACTAACGCCAACGACCTTGAGGGAACAAAACGCGTCCTCGTTTCACACCCGCGCGACCCGAAATTTAGTAGTTTTTTGTACTTTTCTTATTATTCTATGACTTAAAAAAAAAAGCTTCAGATCAAAATGTAGATAATTAAATTGTCTTTGATATGGTGTCGATTTCATTAAAATACGCCCAGCGGTTTTGTTGTGATTGTCGTGTTTTTGTCCGTTTTAGACATAACTTTACAAATTAATTACACTATGTTATACGAATAAAACTCAAAATTTGCTCAGATGATATTATTAAGAAAATGGTCTAATATAACATATATTTTTCCAATAAATTACGACTAGCCGTTTAGACGTGATTCTCATTTTAAAATCAGCTACTCAAGGGAGTCGGTGCCTTAAAAACTACTCGTCAGATTTTGATAAATTTAAAATAAAAAAGGAATCACCAAAATCGGTTCATAATTGGCGGAGTAATTGCGTAACAAACATACAGTCGAATTAAAGACCTCCACCCAGCCGCCCATTGTGTCACCCAGTGTAATTTTTTCTTCGTCTATACTTTCTGTAACTTAAATGGTGTACATAATAAAGAATATTCTATTCTATTCTATTATATTCTCCTCCTGTTTCAGTCGGTGGAAAATCGATTGCGTTTACGTAAACGTCAATTTGTAATAAAACTGGATAAGCACCGTCTTTTTACAGTGAGATACGATTATTACATACTATTAGACATATGCGAAAGTTTTCGATAACCCGATCGAGTGAGTATAAAAACTCACATTACGATACCAACAATAAATAAAAGAACTTGCTTTATGTTTTGTATGCAAACTGATAGCCAAATAATTCTAATTGTAAAAACATTTCATAATTAACGTAAAAAGTACGGTTGGGTAAAATAAGTTGATTTTTCGTTTGAAATTTTAATTGAAATAGTAGCCATTATTATTGAAAATAACTTAATACTCTTTATTACGCTGATTCAAATACACCGTGTTTTTAACAGTCCGCGAGCCTAAAGTTTCTTTTACTATTTTTTACTATCACCTCTGAAAGTATTTGACCACGCAGTTGAAAAAATACACCACCAATGCAAAACTAATGTGTCTAAATGCTGACATAATCTAAGTATTTCGGCCTTTGGCATTAGGACACTGATGACTAGAAAAACTTTCATTTTAACGACACATTAGCTAACAATCCAGAAAACTCTTAAATTAAAAGTTAAGAGACTAAGACGTTAAAAGTGTATTCATATAGATTTCGTTAGGCTCATTGTTATGGAATAATAAATTATTGATTTATTTAGTAAGTTATTTTTAATTGACTACTCAAAAACTAATCTTTAAAACAATACTATAAAAATACATTTACAATCTATTAGCATAAAATGCAAAACTTACACAAAAAAATACAAGCACAAACATATTGCAGAACCCTCAGATCCGTTTAGCTCTCAAATACACAACGGTTAAAGTGTACGCTCAACAGAGCGGCACGTGACCTAGCCAGTTTTTAACATTCTGAACACCATTCAACGAAATAACAAGGAATTTTGACATTTCAGATGTTAGCAGAATGTCTTTTGTAGTTCCCATTCCGCTTTGCCCGTCATTTAAGTGCCGGATCCCAAGCATCTGCTCAGCTTTTAATTTTCTGAATGTCTGTAAAACAAACTGCCTCCCCCAAGGGATATGAAAGTAAATGAAACACTGATGGCTCCTTAAATATGCCAAGTTTAGCGTTGATCGTTAATTTCCTTGGAGATTCTTGAGTACTAAATGGCGTCAGGGAATTAATACGGAAAAACTTTGCGTTTCGACTTATCTTTGAAGAATTGTTTATCGCTCTTAAGCAAGTGAAGTGCTTCGCGCGTTATTAGGCTAAGCTGCAGGACTGTTCTTGCAATTTTCTCAGTCGTAACTTCAAGGGAATTATTCATATAATTAAACACTCGTAAATTTGCCAAACGAAGCATTTATAACGTAATTTAGTGTCTTCATTAATTGAATACGGCCTGAGGTCCACAAAGTCGGTTCAAATTGCCAGTTTCATATTTACGTTAGTTTGCTTGTTCAACTTTAGTTTCTCTCCAAAGCCGAGATACACAAAAGATTGTTGTCCCACTTAGGTACACCTTTCCGTACTTTTATCAACTATCCGAAAATCCGAAATGATGACAGGAATGACTCTTAAGTCTTAAAACTTTGCTATTTTCCTCACGAAGGGTTCTGGTCTCGGGAGGTTTTGTCGCTGTAACGCTAAAAGATTCAGGAGTTGTGAGTCCCCAATCAAGAAGTTTTCTATATACGACGGTTCTTGAATCTGACTTAGTGGGAAATCGGTTTTTCTACTCAAACAAGATTTTGCTTTTTGACAACAATAGGATCGAATGAAATTTACTCTTAACAACCTTTTTTCTTCTATATCATTTAAAATTAACTGTTCCATCATGGTCTTAATTGTTAGCAACTACTTTACAATCATCATTTTCTTCAGTAATTTCCTCGCTATTATCTGTGCCTTGCGCCTCTTCTAAAGAATCATCTAATACAGAGCCGGGGACGGTGGGACAGATAGTATATTGTGTGGCGATTACGTCACGCTCTTTAGGGACGAGCTCGTTACAGCGGATTGTTACATCTTACTTTAGTGGTGTAAGCGTTATTAGTGTTTACTATTTATCGGTGTGTCGGGAACGTGGAACTTGGAGATAGTTTTTTACGAGTTTCGCTTTTTTCTATTCCTTGTTTTTTTGCCTGAAATACTCGATATAAGCCGATAGGATAGAAACCTTTTCGGTCTCGCACGGGGTTCCTTTTTTACCGGCTTTTAATTATCGTTTGCGTTTTTTTCTCTTTTCTGTGTCTCCTGTACGAGTCACAAAATACTTTCTATATAAGTCTTTGCCTTGTGAAAAACTGCCTTTGGTATTTTGACTGCAACTTGTTTTACTTTTAAACCATAGAATCATTGAACATCAACAACTTATAAAAAAGCACTGCTGCTAGTTTACGTAATTATTAACAACAAATGCCCAAAACACCCACTGAGCGCAAAACCTAGAACCGAAACAAGTGAGCCTGCCAAAAAATTCAAGTTCCCTCCTTTCCTTCAAATATCCGGGTCAGCCATTGTTCCTTTGTCACAGCGCCGGACAGTCTTCAGACAAAGTTAACTTTGCATTCAGTGCAATCTCTAATGCACAGTTGAAACAGTGAAACTCCATTGTTCTGACTGCACCAACCAATTGCAAAGAAGCACAAAAGATATCTGATGTTCGCTCCGGTGATATACTTTTCTGTTTTTTCGTTTGTTGCTCTCTTGGATCTGGTAAGGTATTGACCAGGAACGAGTAATTTTTTTGATGGATTTACTCCTTGTCTTTTTTAAAAGTTGAAATGGCTTAAAAGAATTGCTAAGCTGTAGGGTTCTTACTTTGATTAATAGTTTTAAGTGGATGGGTCGTTATGTTTAAAGACCTTTGTTTGATATCTACAATCTACAAGTTTGGTACACGTCTGGTTCCTGTGATTTCTTATTTTTTATTTCCTGTTCATCTAATACGCTATTGTCCAGAAACAGTACTGAATAATCCGATAGCGATATTATTGTGTTTGTATCAACTGTATCTGTATCTGTCTAAATAAAGTCTGTTATTCAACAGTTTTACCTCTATTGGCTAATAATCTTTAAGGATCCATCTATAAATGGGTGGCTCATAAATAATCATGGTGGTCATATGCAAATGCAGTTGCATATTCTTATATCAGATGATATCATAATTCCTTAACCAGCAGTCTTTGAAAGCCGGATTTACCTAACTTTATTATGTTTACCATCTCAAAAAGAATATAATGGTCATAGTCTCCAAACTAAAAAACTTAAGTGCATGCATACATTGGCACAGCCTTCTTACAAATCCGTTGTCACCTAAAGGACCTTCCTGGTGGCGCAAATTAAATTGTATCGATAGACGATATCGTACAAGTATTTTACAAGAAAATTTCAAGTCCAAATCGGTTAAACTGCGTCGCATTGAGTCCATGTGAATCACGTCAACCCATCAGAAAGGTCGCTTAGGTTGGTATTAAGTTTGAATCCTTTGCTTTGTGTCTAATGTCTACGAACAGAACTAAACATCCGATAGCTTATGAATGTTTGTTACAACTCCAACTGTCGTAAAGTCTACTACATTAAGATTTAACATCCACTCATTCTTTTAGGATGTGACCGTAAATGTTTGACTCATAAACTTAGTCATATGCGGATGCAATTGCCTTCACTATTATGACATAGCAGATGATATCACAATTCCTTAACTAGCAGTCTTTGAAAGTCAGGTTTATGTAACATTATTATGTTAACCATCTAAAACTTATATTTTGGTCAGTCTCCAAACTTAGGAAATTAAGTGCATACTATATATTGGCACATCCTTCTTACAAATTCGTTGTCACCTAAGCCTAGTAATTTTGTCATCTGTAAACGGAGATAGTCTTAGAAACTGGTCATAGCAACTAAACTTAGGAACGAAGTGCATGCTATTCCGGCACTGACTTACGGGTGATTCTTTGAAATCGAGCGTATTTGACTCATTAATATGGCTCAACTTTTTTTTTACTTTTAAATCTTAATTAACATGTTATCTTGTCCAGGTCATTAAATATTATAATATATATCAATGGCACTGATTTGTATCCAGTAGTTCAGGATTTGGACTGTGCTGATTAATTGATCAACCAGATTAATGATGAACAAGGCAGATGAATGAGACTTTGCACCATATTAATTAGAATCATGCAGATAAATGAGACTCACAAATTTTCTTTAATCAACTTTATTCTGAATCAACGAACAATTATGAAAAATCTACGTTTTGACTAAAATATGATAATCTTATATTAATCCTAATTGAAACGCTTGCACACGTTGACAATTTAAACACAAAACGTAACATTTTTGCTTTAATTAAACATTCGTTGAAATTAAAAAGTAATCAATCAGGCTTTCTTCAAAGTTACATATAATTTTGAATGAAATAGGTAACACGTTATGTCACAAATAAAAAGATCTTAAATTAAACCAAATCCTTATGGCCTGGGCAGACCGGCGAACGGGAGGCAGAGATTTAAATTTTATCATATGAATTTAATACTTTTTCAATTGAAATAAGATATATATTTCAATGATTGACCTCAGAGAATCGCAGCGCAGCTGCCTCTGGAACACCGAGCATTGAAAAATACTTTTTTTCGATTGGATAAGTATTAAATTCAATTGAGGAATTTACTATCCTCTGCCATGCCATCCACCAGTGTGCGAAGGCCATTACAAACTCTTGATAAAAACAGAAACAAAAAACAATAAAATCTTTGTTTAAAACAAAACGCTTAGAAACTCTTAATAAAATCAAATAAAACGTAATTTCTATGAGCATAAAATTTCATCATTCTCAATTCAATTTAATTTTCTATTTCAATCTGACTTTTAAATTAAATAATCAGCAATAGGAACTTTAAGGCGATCCGTTAATGCAGCCCTCAACATTTTATATTTCACGTTTTACTTATTGCAATTTTGGGCAACGTTAACGGTCTACTGGGGATCTTCTATGCCATTCACATCTAGAGTGAGGCCATCGAGAGGCACGGGGAAGCGCTTGCCGTCTCCCTCGACATCTCGAAGGCTTTTGATAGGTTCTGGCATGAAAGCCTTATTGGTAAGCTTCCTTCATTCGGTTTGCCTGGTGGTCTGTGTGATTGGATTGCAGACTGCCTGAGAGATCGGTCCATTCGAGTGGTTATCGATGGCTGCTCGTTGAACCAATTGGATATTAATGCCGGGGTCCCTCAGGGGTCGGCACTCTCAGCTACTTTATTCTTGATGCACATTAACGATCTGCTAAAATCCGGCACCTTTGGGTATGCAGATGACAGCACTGTAACTGAGAGATAATTGTCCAACGCTCGTGCTACCGGGCCTCAGATCCGGTCTCTCCGGGAGGCCATGGTGGAGCGCTTGAACCTTTCCTTGCAGGCAGTCTCCGAATGGGGCGATGACAATCTGGTCAGGTTTAATGCTGCTAAAACCCAGGCGTGTCTTTTATCCGCTAAAAGGGGCTAATTTTACCCGGCTCCAACTTTCCGAGATGCGACCGTGCCAATAACTGACCATCTTGAGCTTCTTGGCGTTACGTTGACATCGTATCTCAATTTTGGCCCATACATTGATACAAAGGCTCAGCTGGCTACCAAAAAACTGGGGATCCTTGCAAAGGTGAGGAGATACTTCACGCCAGAACAGCTGCTCAGCTTGTACCAAGCGCAAGTACGATCATGCATGGAGTACTGTTCTCATCTCTGGGACGGATCTGCCAAATACCAGCTTGATGCACTAGAGTCGATTGAAAAGCGGGCCAAGGGGCTCATCGGCGATAAAGCACTGGTTAAGTCAAAGCCAGCTTGTCGGTTTTTTATCGGTTATATTTCGGGGAGTGTGCGATGGAATTGCATGATCTAATTCCGCCCAGCCCGTTTCATCATCGGACTACCAGACGTACGGCGAAGCGCCATCGGTACATGGTAGACTTCCCACCCATACGCACTAAACGTTTTGAGAATACTTTTATTATGGGTACAGCTAAGGAATGGAATTCCCTGCCGCAGTCTGTGTTTCTCGATAGCTACAATCTAGGGGTCTTTAAGTCAATAGGTTACTTCTAGGCAAGCGTGCTCCACCGTCTACCACATCATCGTTTACCATCAGGTGAGATAGTGGTCAAGCGCGAGCCTGTAATGAATAAAAAAAAAACTACCATAAACATGATATCGTACAAAATGATATGTATGACGATAACCAAATATTTCCTTATCTATTATAATTATTTTAAAAAATATCGAGGTTCTCTTCATCACTAGATTCTAACAAGTATGGATTAACATTTCCTAAATCGATGCTAAATGTATTATTACCATCTCTTGAAAATGTTTTATCTGAGATATTATTGAAGTCAGCATCTTCGATTAATGGAACGCTTACTTCTGCACTTGCCTTCCTTACGTCTTTTTCTTTAGTTATAACAACTTATTTATCTATACTATTGCTTATGCCTAATGAATTGTGTGTATATTTACTTTTTCTTGCTGGTTTATTAAAAATAATTTCATCATCTTAAATTTCTTGATTCGTGTAATCTTTTTAATACTCTTCCGTGTGTTTTGTTTTTATTTTTCTTTGAAAAGATTTTGCTTTGTTCTTTATGTGTTGTCCAAAAAGATTTACCGATTTCTCTACATTATCTTTTGGAATTAGCTAGCGGTGTGACCGATAAGTTTTGCTTTCCTGCGTCTTCCACGTCATAAAAACCAAGATGTTCATGCCATGGTCGCAAATGACAGCTTGATACAGACACACATTATCTGTACAGCTCAGTTTGCGAACGATTAAAGTAGTGGAATCGATGTTCCATACTATCTGGTGCATTTGCATTAAACCTGGAAAACTTTTAACGTTTTGAGGGAAATGAAAGTTCTTTCCACTAACATCATATTCTGAAACAGTTTTAAATTAAACTTTTTTTTAAAGTTTTGCTCCATTACATTTAAAAAATCATCCAGATCTTTTATATCTTGTCCTTGGGAAACAGCACGATCCGCAGTCCTCTTCATAACAGCACCTACCCCATCAGGGGCGCCCTTCCCATGACCAGATTCGCTGTAATTCCGTACGTTATGGTTTCAGGAGCTCAGGTATATGTGTAAAGAAGAAATTAGATGAAATATATTTTTATTCCGATACTGACTAGATGGAGAATCAGAAATAAAATGTATAGTGTATATACGTGTATATAGTGTGTGTACGTCTTTGTTGCACCTACATATTCTAGGATTGGTACAATATGAGCCCATACAGCTGAAATGTCATGACGAAGGCATTCACGTTGTTAGTTGCAGTAGTTGTTTTTTTTTTTAATTTCTACGCATGTAGTTTAATCGATTTTTTTCTAGTTTCTCTTTCCAAAACTCTTCATTATTTTTAATTTTTGCATATATCCTTTGCTCCGCAAGCCTTTTTTTCTTAGTCTTTGTTCTCTTGTTTGCTTCATTGGTTTTGCCATTTCGATAATCTGTAAAAAAATATTGGAAGTCAAGCGACAGCTGGAGTAAACATCGCTTACACCTATTATTAAAACTACTCCTAAACTAAAAAACAAAATGACGGCAACTGGCAATTTCACAAAGGTTCTATCCCTTTCAATAAAAATAATTACTTACTTTTTCATTAAACCTAATTCATCTGTTTAAGCTAAATTAATCTGGTCTTATGAGATCATCCGTATTTAGATCAAACCTAATTCGTATGCCCCGTTAAAATTCATCTGGTCATAAGAGCCAGATAAAACCAGACTAATGAGAGCCAGACAAATTAGGAAAAGAAAAAAAATCGAATCCTGCTCCTATATTTATGACCGGATGGAATCATAGGTATAATTAACATGAATAAACAACCTTATTACAGAGTTTGGTTTAGTTGCATAACGTAGCTACATACACACAATCAATAAAAGAAGACAGATTAATTATGCGACTTACCTGACAAACGCCAGATCACAACTTTCGATCGTACTTTTTCGAAAAATTTCCCCCGCGCATGAGCACTCCGTGTGAATGGTCGGCATGTGACTGACGTGGCCAATCACGAGTCGATATTATTCTATGAAATATTTTGTGTTTACATTGAAATCATGCGTGAACAAATAGCGCCAGCTGAATTATTATTTTAGTTGGGGACATTTTTTAAAGTAATTTAATTACGAATCTAGATAAGTATTTTGAAGACAAATTATAAAATATCAAAAAACAACTATTTAAATATCGGTGGAACGTAGTTATTGTAATAAATTGCTTTATTAAGACAACATAAAATTGAAAAATTCCATAAAAAGCGGCATGGGGACATACCAGATTAATTAGTTTTGACTGTTTTCTGCAGACTTAATTACTGCTTGATATTAAGTAATCCCAATTAAATACATTATGCCTCGATAGACATTTACATTTACTAATAAACCTGTAAATGATGTTCAAATTGGATATAATATTGACGTGTTCTTCAGTAAAAAACATGTCAAAACTGTGTTTCAAAGAATCACCCTTACGTCGGGTCACTGAGCTCTCCGAAATAGGGTTGTAAGATGACGGATGCAGACGCTTGCCGTTTATAGAGGCGGTAAACTCAGAGCTATTTTCTCAAAAGTCCGTTCTAAATTATGTCCTAAATTGCTTGAATTTGGACTCTATTACAATGGATAAAAGTTAATTCAAAAAATTAAAAACCCGACTGCTTAAGAAGCGAACTAAAAATAAGTAAACAAGAAGAAACTCATGCTGTGTATTCGGAGGATACATATTCGCGAGCTGGCTGACCAAAACCAGATGTATCCTCCGACTGCACAGCATGATTTTCTTCATATTTACGTCTTTTTAGTTCGCTTCTTTCGCAGTCGGGTTTTTTGATCTTTTTAATCAACTTTTTTTAGTTATTTAGATTTTTAGTTAAAATTTTTTCGATTTAGTTACATTTAAATATTAGTTATATTTATTTATATGTTTTTGAAATAACCTCCTAAAACCCTTTATTATGATACCCCATGATGGGTTTGGTAAAAAAAAATTGTGCCACCACAACAATATGGTGCCCAAAAGCCGCCATTTTTCTATTTTCTAATTTTAATGTAGCCTGTGACACTCGCAAGGTTAAGAAGAAGCGATTGACGTAAGAGTCATCGATATCGGCAAACGCGTTTGGTCTCTTGAAATAGGAACAAACATAAATACATACATACTTACTTATATACATACATACATATATACTTACATACATAGACTGATAAAAACATTACCCTCCTTCGGCAGTTGGGTAAAATACAATTCAATGTTTTGTCATCATCGTTCTTCTTCACCTATTATACCTCATGCACACAGTTCTGTTTCAGATTTGTTAGTTTTTAGTTTTGCCAATTTTTTTATGAATGTCCGATTTGGTTTTTGCTATATTCTGTTTCTGTCATAATTAATAATATTTTATAATCTAATAATCAGCCCATAATATTTCAACTTATATTTAGGGGAAGGTGAGGCAGCCTCATTCAGTTTTTCCATTTTTTTTTCATTTTTTTTCTTTAAAAACTAGTACTCTAACTATCTGACTTAGTATCAAAACATGTTATTTGTGTAAAAACACATGTTAGGCTTTTTATAAAAGTAAAAAAAAATATAAATGTATGAATGTACCCCACATGCGGGGCAGATTAATACACGTGAAAAATAAACAAATTAAGCAAGAAATGTTTAATTATTTATCAAAATAAAAGTCAAAACACAAAGTTATCGAAATCAAAAGCAAGTCAAGCAAGTCTCTATGAGCAACTAATACTAAGTAATAATCAAATAATACTAAGTCGACTAACGAAAAGTATTAATAAATATAACAAGGCAGACGTGAATGGAAACGCCGGGAGGGGACGCCCTAGAAAGACATACATAGACCTTATAGGTGATGTTTTTCAGAAAGGCCAAGTGCGCAGTACTCATAACCGGCGTGTGTGTATGACTAGTAAGTCAGTTAGTAAGGATCGTAGCAGGTTCTGTAGTTTCTGCCTACCCCCACGGGAAAAAGGCGTGAGTTTATGTATGTAGTATGTATGTACTAAGTAAAAAATAGAATAAAATAAATGTAGGTGGATTTTCTTTTTAAGGCACTGAAGGAACTTAGTTAACCTAACAGTCTTTCTAATTAGTCAAATCAGTATTTAAATATCTACGTCCTAGAATTAAGTATTATACGTATAATTCTTTCTTATGTATTGTAATTCATACAGTATGAATGTACCCCGCTTACTGCTGTATGAACCTACCCCATCGAAAGAAAATTAAATAAAAATATTCCTATGAAAAAACCAACCATATATATCATTATTCACGTATCAATTCACAAACTTGATCCTATTATCTTTTAAATAAAATAGTAGTGAATAATCTTGATAAAAACTTTTATTAAAATAAAGCTGTTTGAAGTGAGGTTATACAATTACTTAAGCATGGCCGAATCACGTTTCGTATCAACTCGTTGCGAGTTTCACACTGACAGCTGTCAAACTCCGTGAGCCAACACACACATAAGTAAGTTACGACACGTAATATGGGTGTATACCCATAAGTCGTTCAGTTAATGCGCGCCTAATAACAGATATCTCTAGTGTATGATGGTGCCGCTTGTATGAATTTTCCCCATAATTAATAGATATTATTTTCCAACCCATAGCGTTGTATAGCATAACCTAATAATCAACCCATAATATTATAATCACTTATTCTTATTTATTTAGGGTTGGCGTAGCAGGTTTCTTTTTCTAAAACTATCTAAAATATCTCGGACAATTTCTTTCGACGATTTTTAGCCATATTATTATCTTTTACACGAAGTCTTCTCATACCACTAAACTTATAATAGAGATCTATCCTGGGTAGAAAAATAATAATTCTATTTAGTCCGTCAGTGAGATTATCAAATAATATTGGATCCGTATTTTTTGCTTTATCAAATAAATGACAACTGACAAAGATAAAGCGCATCAAAGTTCAGGAGTGGGGCTTATGACGTCACTTTGTCAGTATAAAGTGTCGAAGAAAGTGTGAAGACGTTACACGATATTTCAACGCACTGTATCATCGATTTTTTTTGTTTTCGTGGCAAAAGAAAATTTATGTGTCCAATATTTTTAGGTTATCTAAATGACAGACTAAATAGATATTTTTTGTCAACTACCCTATTCGACTTACCACTAGGTAATTTATGCTAAAACGAAACAAAGACAGTTTACTAACCTATATTTTAATAAATACATACAACAATTGACCTTTATACTTAAGTTCGCGTGTTGTATGTATGTTATAGGTAACTACTACTAGTACGCTTCACGAAATGTAATTAAGTTTACTTTTATATTTATTCTTTGTGGAACAAAAGTGAATGCTACACCCACACATTATTATTGTAATACTTAACCTATAAAGTCACATGTTTTATTCAAATTGACGTGTTATTAAAGTCTTGTGTTGGATTATAACTTTTGCTTTTATCTATTTTAAACGCGTTTTAGTGTTAAGTATTTGAGTTAAGACTGCAAACTAAAGTCCACGGCATCGAAACGTCATGATAGTTATTTAATGATTAACGTATTCTCCCGCTGGCGGTTTTTGATCAATCCATTTTATTGCAAGGATTGTCTCAATATATTTCAATCTACTCGTAAAAGTGAGCGTACCTGCTTAGGTATTTAAGCAAAAATATTTGAAGAATAAACCCAAGTAAATTGAATCAGATACGAATTTCCAGTCTAAATCTAAATCCTGACTTTTGACTGAATAAAATAATTTACCAAAGCTGCCCCAGCTTTGACCATCCGACTAGCTAAATCTCAGCTAAACGAAAGAAGGTCGTTCAATTCCACATACGTAGTTAAAAATAAACGTTGATATAACAACAACAAATAACCCATTCGTAACTCGTATTCTCTCAAGGGGCAAATTGAAAAATTCCTAAAATAAAAGTGGGCCGGGGAGCTAGAAAATCCTAGACAGCGGGCAGTCCGTGCTTCGGACATTAATCTTACCGTTCCGCACACGTCCTCCTCTGCTAAGTAACATACGAGTCGTCTCTGTTTTTCCGAAAGGGAAGATATAATATCGCATTAACAAGAGACAGATGGCAACATTACGCAGTATACCATTTCTCGGAGGACGTTTAAGTTGTGAGACACGTAAAGTGTTGCCATTTGTTCACTTGTAAGTTGTGTTTATTCTTTTTCTCTTCCGGATCCTTTTCGGTTGGTTATGAGTAATGGTGGGTTAGAGGGCGAGTGACATGGAAACGGCCCTTGACGTGAAATACGCTCACAATGCGACAGGGATTGTTGCAGTCTATTGTAAGATTTCTCTCTGCGGAGGTTACACGCGTTCCATTTCACATGATCTCTTAATTGTGTTATTTTTTTCCTTTTGTGCGTAAAAAAGATACGGTGAATATTACTGTTTGACGCACATTTTCTAAACTCAGTTGCTCTAAATGAAAGGCGTTTTGCAACACAAAAGCTTTTGTGATTTTCTGTGACGATTTTTTGTGTTCTATGAAAAGCTTATCAGTGTAATCTAGCTAGTCAATAACACTTGTTTTATATCTAAAACTAACATTCATTTAGCGCGGTTGTTGTTTTGACGTTCATAAAATTGTCACGATTTTTGTTCCACCGGATTGTACCCGTGTGTGTTTTAGCTTTTGATGTGTCATCCCAGCTTACCCACGGCTCGCATTCCGGATTAAATATTTAGGTGATATTTATAGAAATTTCTAAAGTTTTATTTGCACTTCTCTAAACGAACACATTCAGCGGATGCTTGGATATGACAAATATTTTTACGCCCTCGCATCTGACGCTGGATTCCTATTTCCGTACAGATTTTGAATAAAATAAATATTTCATGTTGATTTTGCTTCCTGTTCCAAAAGTTGCACGTTACTTGTTAAAATGTTTAACACTACAAGTTTATTTCAGTTAAGTATGATAAAAAGTTGGCAGTGTTACACAAAAATCAGAACGTGGTAGCGAAAAATTTAGAGAATGCTGCCAATATAATAAGTCAGAAAAATAATTTGAACTAGCTATTGGAAAAATTGGGGTGGAACTGTGAACACATTGCCCGAAATCCGGCCTCCTTGTTCCAATAATGCGCACTACACATTGATTAGGATCCGGCCCGAATACAAACAGAGAGCGAATTAAATAAAAACGTGTAATAAAAAGTTTATCTTAGTATGGACCTAATGCTATTCCGGGAGAGGGTTTTAACCCTGAAGACGCTGGCGATATCCATTACCATTCAGCAGTAACCCCAATAAGAATAAAGAAGCTCGAAAAATAAAAGACTGGGTAATTGAATCCCCATAATGGCATGGGTAGAGAAATATATGTAGATTACGATATTCGGATGCGAGAACATTGGGCGCTATACTGAGATTTTACACTTCGCCGATAGCTGCCAATCCCTCTAATATTATTATGGTAATGCGGCCAATTTCAATAAAAGCGTTCGTCGCAAAAGACATTTTCTTTTAGACGCTATGTATAAATCCTGTAGACATGTGCCGGGTTTGCAGACATGGGTCTGAATTTGTAGCTCATATCTTTTCACGGTCTCGGGGTACCGTATTTTAAATGGACCGAGAAATTAATTGGTGGAATCTGTTTTCGCTGATGTTGGTATTGGGCACTTATTTCTTTGTATTCATGCTCGTTTCACCTTTTTAGATAAACACAAACCATGTAGATATTTACATAATTATACATTGGAATTGAGTTCGAATACGAAATTGGAAACAAATTTACATACGTACGCTGTTTAATGTTATAATAATAATAATAAAATATTTATTTGCGTAAAACATGGTATACAATGGTGTTAAATACAAGTTATATGGCACAAACATGTTTAGCTAAGATAGAACAAAGCATGCAAAATTTCAAAGTCAGGCAAACAGGTAAGGAGGCATCAACAATTAAATATTTAAAGCATCAAATTTTTTATCTTTAAATTCTTTTATGCTATAAAAACTATGTTCAAGCAACCATTTATAAAATTTAGTTTTAAACAATTCTGTATTTAATGTTTTAAAATGCCTCGGTATTTTATTATAAATGCACACACACATTGCTAGGCAGTTATTATTGTACTTAGCTAGCCTAGGCAAATCATTCAACACTAATCTATAGGGATCTCGTCTGCTCCGAGGATTCACATCATTTGCAGTCTTAAATAATAGTTTATTTTTCATTACAAACATACATACTTCGTAAATGTAAAGTGACGGTAACGGTAACAAACCAAGTTTCCTAAATATTGGTCGACATGAGTCGTCAGGTTTAAGTCCACAAATTGATCTCATACACTTTTTTTGAGCGATGAATGCTCTACAGAAGTCGGTGCTGTTTCCCCACATTACAAGCCCATAACGTAGTACCGATTCGACATATGCGTGGTATGATATTACAGCAGTTTTTATGTTAGTTACATTTTTTACCTGTTTAAGTGCGTATACAAATTTATTGATTCTAGTGCTAACATTGTCTATGTGTTCTTTCCAATTGATATCTTTATCTATTGTAACACCCAAAAATCTTACATGTGTTACTTCTTTGATTTTGTTAATATTGAGTTTAATGTCATTTTTATAATTATTAGATCGATTAAATTGAATGTAAACGGATTTATCTAAATTTATCTTTAAACGGTTAATGTCAAGCCAGTGCAGTAATTTGTCAATTGTATTATTCATTTCAAGCTCATGATCCAAAATGGTATTATGTTTTTTGTTTGATGTCACTATAATAGATATGTCGTCGGCAAATAATATGCATTTATGGTTCGTTATTTTTATTATGTCATTTATGTAAATGAGGAATAATATTGGGCCCAGAACGCTTCCTTGTGGAACGCCATATTTATTATATCTATATTCCGATGAGTGGGATATTATTTCATTATTTTTATTTACCTTATTGATGATGACACGTTGTTTTCTATTACTTAAATAGGACGATAGCCACTGGAGTACAGGTCCTCTAATACCAATAGCCTCTAACTTCTGTAACAATATATCGTGTGACACCAGATCGAAGGCTTTCGATAAATCAAAAAAAAGGCCAGTGGTCATATAATTATTATTAATATTTGAAAGTATAGCTTGCATTAGAGAAAAAATTGCCAACGATGTGGATTTGTTCTTTTGGAATCCAAACTGCTTGTCACTTATAATTTGAAATTTATTGCAGAAATTAATAAGTCTTCTGTACATACATTTTTCATAAATTTTAGACCAGATAGGTATTAAAGTTATAGGTCGGTAATTATTGATGTCGCATTTGTCTCCCTTCTTGAATAAAGGCTTTATTAAGGACAGTTTTAATTTATCAGGAAAGGTTCCATGGGAAAATGACATATTTATTAAATGAGTGAGAATACCAGTCAGTTCATTACTACAAGCTTTTATAATTTTTGTATTAATTTCATCATAGCCCTCTGACCTGGTGTTGGACAGAGACATTATTTCCTGTCGTACCTCGTTTACCAGCATTGGTCTGAGGAACATTGTGTTGACACACGTATTTATGTAGGGGTTTGTATGTGCGCCTTTTACCCCTGGTACATTCGTTAAATTTACATAATGATTATTAAATATATTGGCCATTTGTTCAGGATCTGTAATTATAGTATCATTTAGTTTTATAAATTCTATGTTGTCTTTGTGAGTGTTATTATTTATTTCATTTTTAATGACAGTCCATGTGGCTTTACATTTATTGTCCTGAGTATGAATATATTTTATATTAGCATTCTTTTTTGAATTATAAATACATTTCTTTAACAAACTTGAGTAATTATTATATTTAGTTTTATTATTTGCATTTTTGTTTTTGTAGTACAGATACCTTAGCTTCCTTTTAGTTTTGCAACTTTGTCTCAAACCTTTACTTATCCACTTTTGTGTGTTTTTATTATTACTATTGACTTTCACTCTTACTTTGGGAAAACAGAGATTGTAAAATAGACACACCAGTTCATGAAAGTCATCGAACGCAGAGTTTGTGTCAGTCTGTAAATAAATATCGGACCAAGAAAGATTTTGTAAGCATTCCTTAAATTTTCGGATGTTGTCTAAGTTATAGTCTCTCTTATGAATGTAGTGAATTGCTGATTTTTGTGGTTTCTGTTTAGTTGGAAAGCTTAACATTTGTGCTGTATCATGATCTGAAAGATGCAGGGGTAGTACCGTGGCCGTTGCATTGTTAATGTTGCTTAAGATATGGTCAATACAAGTCAGTTTGCGAGTAGGAACATTAATGTGGATTTTTAAATTATAATTGTTGGACAAGTCTTGCAATCTATTTGTGATGTTACCTTTTCTAAGTGTATTTATGTTGAAATCGCCGGCTACAACTATATTTACTTTAGATTTGAATTTATTTAACAAATCGTGTAAAAGATTATGCAATTTTGTTAAAAACTGATTCGGATCAGATTGCGGTGTTCTATAAACACATAAAACAACTAATTTGTTACTTGTTAGTTCTAAGCCGCAAGCTTCAAACGTGTTTTGAGTTGCATAGTGTTTCACGAATGATATCTCTTTATAATTTAAACCTTTTTTGACTAATATACAAGTGCCACCTCTTTGTTTTTCTCTACAGAAGCTAGTAGCCATTTCATAGTTGTGTATTTTTACATAATTTTCACAGCCTCTTTTTACGAAAGTTTCAGACAGGCATATTATATCTGGATCATTATTTACGTCTTTTAACTCCTGCATAGTAATTTCTAGAAGTTCTTGTTTAGATAATATACTGGCGATATTTTGATGAAATATTCTAAAATGGTGTGTTTTGTTGGTTTGAGGTACGAAAAAATGAGTTACGCTTATTTAGGACAGGAAAGTAATAGGGTATAGTCCCTTTTTGACCCTTTGCATTGCGTTGCAAGGAGGAGTTATGTTCGTAGGGCGTTGTGTTCTTAATACGACTAAAGTAGTAGGGAATTGTCCCTTTTTTGGGTTCATTTGTAGAAACATTTAATTTGAAACTTGATTTGTTACTCACCAATCTTTTACGAATTTCGCTAGGATTTAAATAGTTATCACTGTAATCACAACAGTCTATGACGTAATTTATCGACTTACACACCTCGAACAGTTTCGTGGATGGTTGATTTACAAAGTGGCATTTTTTATACTTATTACATATATTTTTTATAGAATAGTTTAACTTCCGGACATTGAGGTACACGTTTTTGATGACATTTAATACAATAATAGTGTTATTTGAAAACGAATTTAAGATATCTCGCAATTGAGACATCACTAGGTCAGGGTTGTGATCGTTTTCACCCAAACATATTACAAGTTTGTCTTCAGTTGTCAACTTCGCATTTCTGCAGCTTGCTATTACTTCATTGCAAGGCGCATTTGGTTTTATTTCCGCTACGAGTCTGTATTTTTCATACTGGGTATTTGCTCTTGAGTGTAAGATAGCTGCTGAAAGCCCAACGCAGCGCTGAGTGCCGAAGATAAATATCTTCCTTTGGGGGACCATATTGTGCCCGTCTGCGAAAGCACATGTCTGAGGTTTGGCTTCGTCACAATATCCCGCTTCAGTTTATGACGAATGGTAGGTGCACAGACATTGCAATTACTTTGCATGAATACTGCAATACGGTCCGTGAGGGCCGCTATCTCAAGTTGTGCAACCTTTAATTGCTGCTGTAGGGTAACAATTTCTTGTTCCAAGGAGGACACCTTTACGTTGTCATTGCTGTCGACTTGCAATCTGGATGACGGTAAGGGGGATAGTGTAGAAAGTATGTTGTGTTGATTTACCAGAGATAGTCTCTTTTTATTAGAGTTAGTACCCGGACTTGTAAATAAGGAGGGCGACTGGCACAAAGATTTTAGTGTTTTATTTTCTGAAGTTAACTTACATATTTGTTTCTGTAGATCTGTGTTCTCTAACAATATATTGCCCAGTTCATTTTCAGTACTTTCGAGTTTTAATGTAAGCTGAGCAATTATCTCTTTCATTTCTGAGGCTAATACTAAGTCAGACACAGTACCGTCAACACTCATTGACAATTTATTGGGCGTATATGATTCGATAGATGTTTCACAATCGGTCAGTATGTGAGAATCGAGTAAATCGGTAGTATTATGAACCGAAGATTGACGTTTCAACGCTTCATCATGTACTACTACTACATCCTTAGTAATTATTGGTTGTTCTGTAGGTGGTTTTGTAGAATTTAGTTTTTTCCTCATGGTAATATTGGTTGTGCAGTCGGTACTAGCGTATTTTTTAATTCTGATGCACGTCTTACACCTCCACTTTTTTTTTGCTTCCGCGTCCTTGAGGCGATACGTTTGTTCTGGGTAGCCATCGCAATCCAATTCATACCTGTTATCACAGGCACAACACAAAGCAGTACTTTTTATATTTACCGATTTTTTGCATTTATGGCATGTTACTAGTGCTGCCATCTTGTAATGACTTTTTACAAAGTTTGATACTTGTGATTATAATAAATATTCAAGAGCTTTCTTAGCTCAACACAACAGTAACAGACTTGTTGTATGTACCTTTTTCTTTCTAAATGCCAAATATAATTTACGAAAAGTGATGTGTTGTCGCTGGGGTTTGAACTCACGACCACTCATGTGCGGCTAGTTAACTTGCAAAAGTAGACTTGTTAGCCACTAAGCCAACCGAACATATTATTATGAATTCAATTTGTTGATCAGTTGCAGCAAATGTTTTTTCTTAGATAAGGGAAATGCGTTTATTATGATGTGTGACGGTTGAGGTTTAAATCACTGTATGAGTCACTTTTGCACTTAGTCTTTGTTATAATTGGTTTTTTCCGCACTTGTTTTGCTGAATTTGGGTCACAATTATTATATTATAAGGATTGCATTGCAATCTTTTGTTTATTTAGAATGATAAGTATTGTTGTATATTATTCACGTTTCTTATTCTAAGACACAGTTTATTGATGAAGTATATTGTATATTCACTTCACAGTTTGTGTATGTATTCCGTGGATAACACTGTCACTTATGTATTAGGTGATGTTTTATTGGTTCACTTGGGTTTTGTTCACTTTTATGCACTAATAATATTTTTAACAAATTTTAATAACAGAGCGTGTGTTTTTACGTTAGACTAGACGCAGCGCCATCTAGCGAAAAAAAAAAAAAAAAGAAAAAAAAAAAAAAAAAAAAAAAAAAAATGTTATTCTGATAGAAGTTTGTTTTCATCAATCATGTTTAAAATCACTCGATCAAAAATATGCTAAAAATTACTGAAGTAACCATAAACAGACTCATTTGTTTTTAAAATAAATCATGGTGGATCACAAAGTTCGAATTCCAAATTATTTTGATAGAACATTCCATTGATATTCAATACAAAAAGTGACATCAAACGTACTTCTTTATTCCCTTACAGAAATAAATTAAACTTAAAATTGACTTTTCTGAAGTAAACAACGCAAAGTTCTCAAGGAAACATAAAGAGGGGTAGTTAATAAAGTGTTTATTGCCGGAGGCTCCGTATCGCGTGTCGCGTACTGCGATACGTCCATTGGGGCTCGTATCGCATCGGAGACACTTCTAGTTTTAATCTAATTATCTTTGATGGCGCGATTAGTGGGTTGGATTGTCGGCGTTTTTTGTTTAATTATTATTTGCAAATTTATGAAAACTAGAAGCAAAATGTGTTTTTTATATATTAAGAAATGACCGTTAAAATTATTATTTTAAATTCCTAATGAAACCTGCTCTTAATTTTGATCCGCCTGATGGTATCTAACAACGGATGAGGTAAACGAAGAAGCGAGTGACTCCAAAATATGCATCACGTCATCATCATCATCATATCAACCGAAAGACGTCCACTGCTGGACATAGGCCTCCCCCAAGCATCACCACATTCATCGGTCCCGTCCGATGACCTGGTGAAGGTTGCGGGGATCCGCTAGATGCGAGACGCTCGGAACCGATCAATGCATGACGGACACTCTCAATTTAGTTAAAATCATAGAAAGCGTTTGCTCCCAAGAGCAAAAAAAATATATAATTTTAACTAAATTAATAGTTTCCAGTCTAGTTCGTTTTTCAGTTCTTTTTACCCGGCTGCAAGGAAAGGGGTAATGTTTTTCACGCGTATCTTTTAAGTATGTATGTATGAAATATTCTTTATTACCTCATATCTTTCAAACCACTTCACGGATTTTTATAATTAAGATATCGTTAGATGTCTTGGCTGTCCGAGTGTTCTTAGATAAGTGCCGATAAAAAAATAAACATGGCGACTTTTGAGCTCCATGTTCTAGAGATTGCAATTTTTTTTTCTTCGCAACCCGTCAAGTGGGGTATTAAAATGAAGGGTATTCAGAGGTCATTACAAAAAAAAAAACAATTTTATGTTTAAAATCATTTAAAAAAAAATAATTACTAAAAAGTTGTGAATAAAAAAAGCTAATTTAAAAATCAAAAACCCGACTGCTTAAGAAGCCAATTAAAAAGCTGTAAACAAGAAAAAAACATGCTGTGCAGTCGGAGGATACATATTCGCGAACTGCCTGATCCTCCGACTGCACAGCATGATTTTTCTTGTTTACAGCTTTTTACTATTTTTTTTGTCCGATTAATTTCAGTAAACCAATCATGCGTTACAGATTGATCAGTCAAATTAAAAAAAAATATTTATTAAATGATTTATTGAACCATATTCCATGTAGCATGTATCAATACTATATGGCTTGGTCAACGATATATTTGCAGGAAAAAATCTCTATTTCAATAACGGGCATAAAACCTCATCCGCCTGAACTATTCATGTATTCAGCAAAATATTTGAAATGGGTCATATTCCTTTCGACGTGATTGAGTTTCCGAATAATCAAATGGGTATATTAACGAAGTCCTTTCTTGAATGCACGTTATGGGAATAGTTATACAATTTGTGACTTTAGTAGAGTTGATATTTGTTGTGTTAGTTTTGTATAGGAATATTATAATATCCAATTTGTTATCTCACATTTGTTATGACTTAATATACATTGACGATATTTAGGAATTTGGTAATAATGAATCTATTACTATGGTTGAAAACTGTAAAAGCAGGTTTGTAAAATTGTAGAAAGTAAGTTATAAAAATATAATAAAATAATCAATCTTTAAAAACGATATCAAAATTTAAGGAATTAGAATTAAAGCAACACAGCGTAGTACCGTGTCATAATCTACTACGGCGTAGTAAGTTACTACGGCGTAGTAAGTTGCTACGGCGTAGCAAGTGCTGCGTACCACGGCATACGGCTAAGCACGGCCATGCGGCGTAGCTAGGTGCGCAGCGTAGAGTAGCAAGACGCACAATATCAAAGCTTATTATAGGCTTAGAGAATTAAACTTATTTTCCACATGAATGTTACTTTTGCATTATTTAAACACACCCATAGAAAAAGGTAGAATATATTTCATTATCTTTGTTTTGCATTTAATTCCAGAAAAAAACATCGACAATACTTTGCCATTAAAACTGTGCTTTTTAAATTTTATATTGTAGCTGCCACAGAAAATAAAAGAAAACTCTGAAACACAAGAGGCTCACTGCAACACAAGTCGTCAGTCATTTAAGGAAATTGCTTCCCGAGAAGGCTTATGTACCTGACATCTGACCTGCTTATGTTGTATTGAAATATATTTAAGATGACATAATCGTATCTCGGTATAATATTTCCTTGGAATGATGAAACACTTTTCACGAAGCCGCTAGCAGAAGTTAGTTATTAATGTATCTTCTTCAACAAGGAGTATCATTTTAAACAGTTGTGGAGATCAGATAAGCAGTTGCTCCACTGACACTGAGCTGCATCAGGTTAGCTTTGAAGCTGATCCCAATGTATGTAGTTAGGCTAGGCAGGTTCATCATCATCAACCTTTTAATGATTCCACTGCTGGGACACAGGTCTCCTCTCTGTGAGAGTGAATGGGCCGTAATCTACCGCGCGAGCCCAGTGCGGGTTGGTGTCTTCGAATTTTTGGTTCTAGGACATTTTGGTTTCCTCATTATGTTTACCTTCCCCATTTTTAAGAGCAGTGGTGATGAAATAATTTCATAAAGTAAAGCGCCTGCCTGGATTCATACTGCTGCTGCTAACCAGGTTGATTAAATAAAATTCCTTAATTCGTTCAATAAAATCGCTGGGAGTTGAAATATGGAAATATTCACAAGTGCACAACAACATATCAAAGATACATATCAACATACATATATCAAAGGTGAGCACTAAGAAAGGTTGTTTATTACCAAGAGTGGTTGACAATTTGTATGGAATTATGTAATTTTTACGCTAGAAACGTGGCCAATATTTAAACTTAGTTTAAAAAGTAAAAGTTAGTTACACACATAGACAGGGACCTTATTGGTGATGTTCTTCAGAATGGTTTTGTGCGCAGTACTCATAACCGGCGTGCGTGTATGACTAGATGTATGAACGTGAGTGAAACAAAAGAGTATGTAAGGATCTTAGCAGGTGGCGTTCTGTAGTTTCTGCCTACTCCCATGGCAAAAGACTTGAAATTAAGTATGTGTGTGTAAGTTATTTGTGTCTTATTTTTTGGGAAGCATTCGAGAAGTTACCCAGTGCGGGTTGTGATTTAGATCTTTCCAAGAATAAATGAATAATAAGAAGTATTACCAACGTATCGATAATTTACACTAGAAAGAAAGAAAGAAAGATAAAATATTTATTTGTGAAATAAGCATAAAATTAAACAATAATAAAATAAAAGCCAAAAAGGCTCCTATCTCAGCATGTGCAGCGATATCCAAAAAAGGTAATATCGCTGCGCTGATATTCTGATAGGGCCCACTGTTGATGCCACGGACACACTTACGGAAACAGGACAATCAGTACGTACACATACTGTTTAGGCTTAGATTTCTCGATGCTATAGCTTCATTACGAACACACTCGTGAAAGCATTAGAGGGAAGCCAATACTCGACATGATTAACTATTCTCGGCTCCAGCTATTTCTGCGTAATAGGCTCTGCAGATGGGTGGTGACATTGTATGTTTAGATTGTTTGTTAGAATTTAGAAGTAGTATTATGTTTATACATACCTACACGCCTGTATGCTCGAAGAGCGAGGCACCCATTTATACAATGTGTCCGGTCTTGCAGTAATAAAACTTTAAGGCCATAAAATACAGTTAATTTTATCGATAAAAAACCAACATGAGGATTGAAATCAGCACACCCTTAAAAATTAAGCACTTTTAGTACCTGACTTACCGATATTCACATAGTCTAACAAATATAACTTTGGATCTAGGTATCATAGAGGCGTACAATAAATGTTCTAAATCAAAAGATAAGATATTATTGTATCACATCACACTAATATTATAAAGCACGCGCACGGTTGGCGCAGTGGTTGAGCGATTGACTGCTGCGCTGCGTGTCGCGGGTTTGATTCCCGCACGGAACAAATATTTGTATGACCTACAGATAGTTGTTCCGGCTCTGGGTGTTTGTGTATGTGAGTTTATATGTTTGTAAACGCACCCACGATACAGGAAGAAATTCCTAGTGAGGGGCACGATTTAAAAAAAAAAAAAAAAAAGGCGAAAGTTTGTGAGTGTGTTTGTATATTTGTTACTTCTTAACGCTCAAACGGCTGGACAGATCTAGATGAAATTGACGCAGAGATACATTATAGTCTGCATTAGCACATAGGATACTTTTTATCCCGGGAATATGTTCCCTTGGGATAATTTTCAACATTAACGCGGATGAAGCCGCTGGCAAAAGCTAGTTGAGCCATAAAATATAAATATTAAACGTAATTTAAAAAAGTTTTTCATGCATGTTTTAACATGTCTATTATGAGACTTTTTGTTATTCTTCGAATTGTTCTACAACTCACAAAAGAATCACAGCTCTAAGTCAATAAGTTTTAATTGTATTATTGCCTAAAAATAACCCTTGCATATTTTTGCCTTAAAGTTTTATTACTACAAGTCCGGATACATTGTATAGTACACTCACATTGCGACAGTTATGTTTAAGTCCCATGTAATATGGGGCGAGCCTATTGCCACAAATCTAGACTACGGGCTGATAATGAGAAATTCCAAATGGAAAACCCCAATAACACCTGGCTTGACTCGGAAAGCGAACCCAGGACCTCGTCTTCAGCAATAGCGCTTGCGATCACTATGAGGATGATAATGATTTATGAGCTATCATCTTCCCAGCATGAAATATGCATGAAAAAATTGTTTGTCGATGGCAGTTGTTATTCTCATTCTCAATGTTGACGCTTTATGGCTTAGTCACTAATCTATATTTTTTTTAAATTATTTGATACGTTTTTACTATTCATGTAGAAAAAAAAAATACCCATTAAACAGACTTAAAACAATAATAAATAATAATATAATACCAGCCTGTAACTGTCCCACTGCAGGGCAAAGGCCTGTTTGTTATTATTTTAGTGATTTTATTTTATCTGATTTAGGTGATCTTGTTTTATTTGGTAATAATGATTTTATTTTATCTGATATTAATGATAAATTTTTACTGATTATTTATTTTATTTGAATGATTTAATTTAATTTTAATATTTAATTTGTTTTGTATTTGATTTATTTATCGGATTTGTGTGATTTTCAATGTAATGGGTGAAATCATCAAAAAAATTATGAATTATTCTTATTATTACTAACCTTCAGATCAAAATTTTATATAACTTAGATTTAATACGAGCGCTTATCCCGCCGACAAACTGTTACGCAGTTTGGTGGGTATAATTAAATGTGTAATATTGTATGACCGAAAATAAACGATTTATTTATTATAATTATTATTATTTCTTCTCATACAGAGAAGGCAAGACAATTGATCACCACGCTTGCTCAATGCAGTTTGGCGATTTCAGACTTCCAGGTTGCCTCACGATGTATTCCTTCACCGTTGTCTGTGATTTCCAAGAAGTATTATATGCATTTAAAAAAGTCACGTTGGTACTTTTAACCCACGACCTCAACCACAAGAAGCGAGATCTTAGCCACTGGGCCACCACGGCTACTATAAAACAATGTGAATCAATATAATTGAACCATGTCAAATTGCCATAACACAATTCTACGCATTTGTAGCTACATAATTATCTGCATAGTCACTATGATCTGAGGCAGAAACTATTCGACGTACGCTGTGGTGCAAATGTTACGGACTGTTCTGTCTGTTTGTTTGTAAACTTTATTAATTGAATCAGTGATCACCGTGTATTGGTCGGTAAATTACTCACATACGTGTTCAGTGTAGAATTCACTAGTTAGCATGCTTGTATGTATTGATAAAGGATTTTCATTCAAATAAAATGTTTACAGCGTACTTGGGCCAATATTTAAGTTTATTTATTAATAAGGCACACCAACGACTTTTTACACATTAATATTACAATTAAACATTTAGAAAAGATCCTGTGTAAGTACTTACACTACTGTCACTTACAGGCATGCACATCATTTACAAAAAATCATTTAAAATCATAATAAAACAATATAAAATAAAAAATTAAATAAATTTTGATTAAATTATAATTGAACTTTTACTTACCCTAAAACCTAAATAATTAATAGAAATTAAGTAAAACAAAACATTATTCATTCATATTACATTAGTCAAATCAAATCATTATTAAAACAATACCATTAATATCCGATACGATTTAAAATACAATATTATCGAATTCCATTATTCAAATAAATATTGAGATACTCACATTGCACATACATCAATTAAAATTACAATTAAATTATCAAATTAAATAGTATTATAAAAAGTCGACGTCAGCGAGTCCAAGCGAACTAAGTGCGCGGTATTTTAAAGTTAGTCTCGCATTTCTCGCAAAAGTTGAGTCATAGGATGACAAGCAGCGCTGGCGCCGGCGGGGCGGTGTGGCGTAGTGCGCGAGGAGTATCGAGCGTTCTGCGGGTTGCGGTAGGTCCGGGTTCGAGCCGTTAAATTAAAGTTTTGAAAGGTTTTTACCTATAACTTTGCACTTCGTTGATGTAGTCATTAATGTCATTTAACGTTCACAAAATACTCACCAATTTTAACCGTATTTTTCCTTTGGCATCAATGTGCGTACTGTTCATTCAGCATGATGATGGTGATGATGCTATTTAGCTGATTTAGGCCACAGCGAACGTATTCCTTGGCTCCTCAATGTAATTGTGAGCTCAGGTTTGCTGCTCTGTAATCAGCCCTCATATGACTTGTATATCCAACGTTGGCTGAAAAACTTCGAGCACAGAGTAGACGCGTTTTTTTTATTTCAAGGTAGGCTTGCGTTTGACCACTATCTCACCTGATGGTAAGCGATGATGTGGTCGACGGTGAAGCGCGCTTGCCTAGAAGTAACCTATTCACTCTTGACTTAAAGACCCAAGGTTGTAGCTCTCGGGAAACAAAGACTGTGGCAGAGAATTCCACACCTTAGCTGTACGCAATACGCTTTGTGCGTATGGATGGAATGTCCACGAGTCCGCACGGACGATCTTGTAGTTCGATGATGGAAAGAGCTAGGCGGAATCAAATTGTGCAGTTGCATCGCACACTCTCCGAAATGTAACCGTTAAAACCGACAGGTAGGCAATTTGGCGTAGATTTTTGAGGCTCTGGAGCTTTGTTGCGACCAATTGCCAATAAGCCTCTTGGCCCGTCTGTCAATAGACGCAAGCGCATCAAGCTGGTATTTGGCAGATCTGTCCCACAGGTGAGAGCAGTACTCCATGCATGACCGAAATTTCGCTTTACGCCAATTGAGCAGCTGCTCCGGCGTGAAGTGCCGCCTCACCTTTGTTAGGATCTCCAACTTCTTTGCTACCAGATGAGCCTTCGCCTTAATTAATGGTCCGAAATTTATGTCAACGTAACACCATTGACTACATGATAAATGCATCATACTCATGCCCTAATCACATTCAATTTGCAGACGGCTCAATCTTCGTCTTGTCTTTCGTCTTTGCTCTCGTGCATTTGTCAGCCGACACAGCATGTTTTCTTCTTCTGTAACTATCTCAGAATTAATTGGCTTTGTTGTTATATCTCTATCTTACACTAAATAAAGCCATCGTTCTAATGATCTTCCCATTCATTAGGAATAAACCTTCGTCAAAAATTATCTCATGGGTACTTTTCATCGCAATTTTAACCTACTAGCTAGAATACTAGCACTGGATTACTGCAATTTCTATACTTTAAAATCTTTACTCAAAATAAATATAATCTTGACATCATCCCACCAATACTTACAGCGAAACAAAGATAAATAACTGCTGAAAACCCATTGAAAGTACTTTACAATAATGAGCTTAGCAGACTATAATTTCAGTATTAAACAAGCTCCTATTTTAGTAGAGGCGTGCTGCCGCATAAAAAGCTTTTGCAGCATTGCTACCGATTTCAATATTTGCATTCCATTTCAGGGTTTGAATTTCACCGTACGGTTCGAAGGCAATTCCGGGCAATTCTTGGCAAGTTTCTTATTGTTCCACTCGTCTTTTGTACGCTCTGTTATTATGTATTGCGTACATTTGTATAGTTTACGTAGAACTTGCAGCTGTGTTGGTTGCTTAATTTAATATCTTTGTTTATTGTTGGAGCTCTGGTAAATAAATTCAAGTTCTGTGTGTAGTGTTTTGTTTTAATTGAATTAGTTGGTTCTGTGTTTGTGTGGTGTTAAGATCGAGTTACAGTAAACATTGCGTCGGAAATAAGGAATGCCACATCCTAACAGTACATTGAAAGGCTTTGAGTAGATGAGTGCCATAATCATGAGGTTTGTCAAAAAGATTTGAGTTCACAATATTTTATCAAAACTAACGTCAACGTTTTTCATTTAATGAAAAATCAAACGCGCTCAGTCGTACCCCATCAGGTGTAAACCTTCCACAAGGCTACAGAAAAACAAGAAAAAAATAAAGTCCAACTCCCTGGCGACACGACCACTGCCGTTAAAATCTTTTGTACATAATACTTGTTCTCAAATATGTATTAATATCCTTTGCGTCCATAAAAAGGGTTGAACATTAATGAGTTTTGTCTTGTGACCACGTCGTGCGGTAACCCTATGCCACCCTGGGGAGGTCATTAAAAACTTCGCTTAGGTAGGATAATATGGCCGTGTAGACATTTAACGGGCAATGCCTGAAGATTTTTATACATTTTACAAGGTTATTTTGAGTGTAAACCTTAACTATTTTGTTTAGAATCACCTAGAGACATGCCAAGTTTATGCTCAGTATTCGACTTGAATACAGCAGATAAATATATTCGTAAATCAACGAGACGTTAATAGGTACCCCGAGACCCTTAGGTCTAGTCTTTAAGACTACCTTAGCGGTCGGTTCGGTAAGATTTTGTGTATTAGACGACCCTTTTACAGTAACTCTATCAATAACCCGTTTTTAACCGTACTGATTAAATCAAGGCAACGTTAAGTAGTATATACGTTCATAGCTACTTTTACTGTGATTCATTAATTAATTAGTTGAAAAATAATTTTGTACTTGCTCAGTTCCTGTGCTTATGATTATTTTAGGAATCGAACTATTATTTAATTAAATTTTTATTTCAATAAACGATAGCATTTTTAATTGTGGAACGATTTCTAGTAAATAACAACGAGGGCATTGAAGGGTCTGTCAAGCACTGTTAAAACTGCACTGCTACTTTTTGTCAAATTTATGTTGTTATGGAACACAAATTTTGACAAAATATCAAGGCAAAAAAATTGGCAAAGTGAATAACACCACAAAATGGTCTATATTTTACCTCTAGCTGGTAACGGCCCTAACTCACGTGTCTTTGCTCGTGGTTTCGAACCCAGGCAGGCACTTGACTTTATGTATAATTATTTCATCACCGCTGCTCTAAAAACGGTGACGGAAAACATCGTGAGGAAACCAGCATGTCCAAGAACCAAAAATTCGAAGACATGTGACATCCATTTACCCGCACTGGGCCTGCGTGGCATGGGCCTCCCCCTCTCACAAAGAAGATGCCTGTGTCCCAGCAGTGGGAACATTAAAAGGATGATGATGATGACTGTAGCATTTGCAGAACCCCTTGAGCTGCAATTTACATATGTATCAAACCACCTAGCAAGGCCTAACCTTTCATAAATAACTAGTGTTCCATTAGCAGAATCCCTTGGGCTGCAATTTACACGTGCATTAAACCACCTAACAGAAATATATTAATTCAAAATGCAACTTAAAACATCCGTTTCAGATCTGCAAACTTCAATGCGAATGCAAATACGAATCTCAAACGTTCCGTGGTCGTGACGGTGAATTCAGATGTCTGTTACATCCCCGGATTTCGAGATACGTCGACGTACTTGAAATACGATTTCCAGAAGTATTCGGACGTCGAAAACTAGGTATAAAGAGTGCTTAACACTCCATTAGTCGCGCTTTCTACTATTTTAGAACACGCATGCATTTTGTGGAATTTAAACATGTCACAGGATTATAATTGGTGATTACTATTAATGTCCTTGCAGCGACCTACGCGACCACACGTGTGAGTAATTTCGTGTCAAACGTAAAATTCTACAATAGTAGAACGCACGAGCACTCGCGTGACATTTTTGTCGAAAGTTTGCCTTCGCAATAAGTCCACCAGAAAAAATATAGCACCTGTATATAAGTGGAGGTTCTTCTATGTCCTGACTGTTGTAAAATTTCGAAGGCCGACTGAAGTCTGATATTAAGTTCCTAATAAATCTTAAATGTTATAATTTGTTTGTAAATAAAGTATATTATGATATGATATTAATATATTTTTTTTCACCCCTGTTATATCTTTACACAAAACAGTTCTACATATTATGAAGAGTGCGCGAGTGTCGTCTCAAACAGGGGCGCGTGTACTGGAGTGTTAATAGGGATTTTTGAATGGTGGGACTGTTTAGTTTTTTTGTTTTTGGTGACTGTACAGTCGGCAACCAAAATCTATTAAAAAGAAGCCGGTGGTTTCGGCCGCGTGAAAAGTGTAGGTAAGCGTGGTTCACCGTAGGCCACATCACCGCTTACCATCAGGCGAGGTAGTGGGCAAACGCAAGCCTATCGATAATAAAAATAAAATAAACTATCTGTGTGCTAAATTTCATTCAAATCTGCTCAGCCATTTTTATGAGATCGCATCAATAATATTAGTAGGATTAAAATTGATCCAAAAAGCTTTGATACATATTCTGCTTTTCTACAAATTTTAATTATATTATTTTTACACGTTATTATTTTTTGTCAATTTACACTAGTGTGGACATTAATCTCACGAATCACGCGCCATAATGACTAAGGTGTCAGTTATATCCAGTCGTTAACTTTCCAGACATGCTTATTACTCAACACTTCTCAACATAATAATAACCATTAAAATTGTATTAATTATCATACTGTAACCAAGACCCAACTAAAAGTCTTTCATCTAAGTTTCGCATGTTTACTCAAGCATAGGGCTTCAAAACTTATTCACCACGGTGTGGGGTCTCAAACTAGGTTCTAATTAGGCAACTTTGAACTTTATTCCCAAGTGGTAGAGTGAAAGGCTAGTTAGTAGTTCTTGTGTTCTTTTATCTCTGAAGCTTGAAGGTCTCGAAAAGAATTTATTTAATGAAGAGGCAAACGATTGATTTAGCTCTAGCTTTAGACTTTTTTGTAAAGTATAGTTGCAAAGAACTAGGGCTCTTCTTTTGATTAAAGATTGAGCATAGACTGGCTATCTAAGTCTTACAAATAATATTTTTAAGCGATTGCTAAGCTTTGTTGCTCAGTGTAGTGGTTTTTATTGGTTGGTGTTATATTAATAGTAAAAAGAATAGAAACAGAGGAAGGCTTAAGGAAGATGGATGAGTTATACGAGGAATCATGAAAACAAAGGAAATTGAAAAGAAAAACCGGCCAAGTGCGAGTCGGACTCGCGCACGAAGTGTTCCGTACCAGTATCGCAAAAAACGGCAAAAAAATACGTTTATTGTATGGGAGCCCCACTTAAATATTTATTTTATTCTGTTTTTAGTATTTGTTGTTATAGCGGCAACAGAAATACATCATCTGTGAAAATTTCAACTGTCTAGCTATCACGGTTCATGAGATACAGCCTGGTGACAGATAGACAGACAGACAGACGGACCGGGGAGTCTTAGTAATAGGGTCTCGTTTTTACCCTTTGGCTACGGAACCCTAAAAATACTTGTTGCGCTGGCCTTAAGTCTCATTGCACAAGAGCAGAAAGATCATGCGCTTACAAGGCGATTACATGCGCTTACAAGGCGATTACCAAATATTAAACACTAGTTGTTGTCCGCGACTTCTTCTGCGTAGCATTATTACTTCAAATAGCTTATTTTTATTTATATTTTAGATGTTTCCACACCCTTAAGGATGATTTCCGGGATAAAAACTATCCTATGTCCTCCCAAGGGTCTTAAACTATTTCATTTAAATTGGTTCAGCGGTTTAAGCGTGAAAAGGTAACAGACAGACAGAGTTACTATCGCTTTTTTTTATTTTTTTTATCATAAGTTAGGATTATAACTTTATTTATTTATTTATTAGTTTATCTTCGCACTGGAACGCCTTGCAGCAATTATACCAATCAATTTGTCTAGCCTTTTCCCAACTACATTGGGGTCGGCTTCCAGTCTTACCGGATTTAGCTGAGTACCAGTGTTTTACATGGAGCGACTGCCTATCTGACCTCCACAATCCATCAACTGGGTAACACGGTACCACTTGGCAAAACTGGTGTCACATCTCAACCCGACCCGTAACGACTGTCAAAGATCTTAAAATGGCAGCCGGGACCAACGGCTTTACTTGCTTGCCGAGGCACGGAGGAAACTCGGCATGTTGAAATGATTACCCATCCACGGACCGACCTCGTCAAGCGTTGCTTAACCTTGATGATCGACCAGCGCGGCTGTTATTATTTAGCCACGAGCACATTATAGATTATTAGATATAGAGTCTTTACAGTTCAATACGGTATAAAAAGGCATTTTTCTAGATTTCGGTGGATTTCCGGTGCCGATAATGCTAAATGTAACGCTCAAACTACGGTCATTGATCGTAATTTTACTCCGATTTTTGACACGCGAAGTACATACAATTGCGTCATCTAGTAAAATTTATATCTGTGTGTAAACAGTAAAAAAAATATATCTATGAACGAAGCAAACAAAAACAGACTTTATGTTTACGAACTTATTTTAACTGTGACTGCATCTATGTCATAAAACGTCACACATCGTTGTCATGTGCCCTGTTTATTTCTGCCACATTTTATTACATGACTACTAGCCTAAGACCTCACTGCAAAAATCTGCAGGTAAATTTGTTTTTGATTCAAGTATACTTGATAGTAGAAAATGCTGCAGGATTTCCTGGAAATAGCTACCCGCAATTACCTTAATTAAATTAATTCAATTCTATGTTTGATTGTAAGTTCCAAATATTAATATGTTTCAAGTGAATCCAACATCATTTTAAAAGAAAGTGGTCTAGAAAATAAAATAAAAAACCGGTCAAGTGCTAGTCGGACTCGTGCACGAAGGGTTCCGTACCACTATCGCAGAAAACGGCAAATAAATCACTTTTGTTGTATGGGAAAATATTTATAATCCCTCCTTAAATATTTTTTTTTCTGTTTTTAGTATTTGTTGTTATAGCGGCAATAGAAATACATCATCTGTGAAAATTTCAACTGGCTAGCTATCACGGTTCATGAGATACAGCCTGGTGACAGACAGACAGACCGCAGAGTCTTAGTAATAGGGTCCCGTTTTTACCCTTTGGGTACGGAACCCTAAAAATGGGCCGACTCTCAGTTATCCACAATCTGAGGGTTGTCAGTATACCTGCTAAATCTAGTAACCCATAAATGGCAGCTAACTGAGAGCGAGACAGTACGCACCAACGATACAGGAGAAATTCCTAATGTAAAGCAAAGTGCAAACAAATACATGAAAAAAAAAACGAAAAACTTTTTCGTCCAGATGCGGCCGGCCAACCCTGCATAAATCTATTCTTATAACAAATATCATAATTGAAAATTATGTTTAATCAAAAACAAATTACATGCAGATTTTCGCACTGGGATCTCGTACTATACGTGCTATTTCTACCTCTTATAAATATTCATCATTTCATTTCGCAATGTTCAAACTTGTGACGTATCTTTAAACTTCGTTTTACGCTAAGAGCTTTATATATAAGCAGTTTAACATAAATAGTTTTCAATATAATTTCAGACTTGGGTAGGTATAATCAGTGGCGTAGCTATGGTAAGGCTAGGTGAGGCAGTGCCCCGGACCTTCAATCTCAAGGGACCCCTCGGCATCTATGAACGACTGCTGCATTAGTACGTAATAGTAACTTAACCTTGCTTTGCTAATTGTCCTGCAGTGGATCATAAGGGGCTGATGATGAGTATTGCACCTTAAAAAAATAGATTAGTTTAAATAGGCCTCTAATTTTATTTTTGACCCGGTACCCTTGGTGACATAGTTACGCCACTGGGTAAATTACTCCATTCACTGGATAATATTCTGGAGCCTTTCAAGAGTATCTTTGTTGTCTAATAACATTCTCAGAAATTATACTTGAATAGAATATTATAAGCTTTATAATTTAGTAGTATGAAGGTTTTATACTTAAATGGTCTTACGGACGAGTAGACAGGTAGGTGGTAAACAGGTTCAAGACGTTTTCATAGATTTTTGGACATCTTATTCTGAAACACAGAACCTATTTATTAATGAGTTAATCTGCTAGTAAAGTGCTCCATGAATAAATATATTTTTAAATACTTTATCTACTTTGAAAGCCCTTCAAAAGCTGTACATTGATTTTGTTAGTCTTCGTTAATATACGTAACTTAAACACATAGATACAATCCAGCAGACATTACGATTAATAGTCCATATTCATTTGGCCAATTGAATTATTATTTTCCTAGCTTAATTTGTGTCCTACTGCTAGGCAGAGACCTCCTCTTTCTCCTTGTAAACCTATCTGTCTTGCGCAATTCCTGGCCAAGTTTATTTCTTTATATATACTTTATTGTACACCAAGATAAAAGAAAACTTCAATAAAAACTTAAAAGGACAAAAGGCGGCCATATCGTTTTCCACGATCTCTTCCGAGCAACCATGAATGGAAAGAGACAGCCTGGACACTGCAAGGGGTTGCACTTGGTGCATATTTTCAACAAAAAATTCATACATACACCTCAATATACAGGCAAGAAAACAATGCAGGTTATACAAGAATAAGATCACAGTGACAAGTAGTGCTCCTTTACAAGTTTCTTAAAAACAGGCAGTGATTGCGCGCGTTTTATGGGCAATGCATTCCACAGACGAGTGGCCTGGACAGTAAAAGACTAGGAAGGTAGTGGAATGCATTGTCATTCCACTACTACTATCTGTTTGGTTTATAAACGAAGTAAACAAAAAATAAACAGCTTTCTTCTTAAAGTCAGTTTTCAGCCACTTACAGTTATGAACTAGTTGCACTAATAAAGTTACCATTACAGACCAACTAGCCTCCTAAGTGGGGTCACGTTAAATCTGAAAACTTTCCTCAACTCATTCAGTGCGAATCGTTTGAACGCCAAGAAAGCCGGCGTATGATCTTGTAAAGGTCTGTACGACATTTAATTAGTGCAGACACTGTTGCAAAAGCGACGTCCTCAAAACCGCCGGGTTATAGGAATGTCTCGAGACATTGGGAGACAACCTTAAAGGACGGAACAAGACGGTGGAATTTGAACTGTATGATTAAAGTGACTGGGTTGATTTTTGTTTGTAGAAATTAATATAAAGAAAAGGAGTGAAAAGTGAAGCAATTCATCAAATTGTAGTCACAATCACGGTCGAGTGACGAAACGTCTGAGGACACGCTTTCTCGCGACGCTTTGTGGGATTCAGCGGGATTTGCTGAATTTATGGAAGGCAAGCTCGTTAAGTGCGAGTTGGCGATGAATACAGATCCTTCATGGTGTTATAATGAGGACATGAACATGGCTTTATCTTGAGAGTACGGGCTCCTAATTATAGAAGCATTATTTTATGATTACGGGGCTTTTAATGTTGACAGCGTAGAGAGAGATGTGAGTTCGTGAATTGTTTTGGTATTAAGACAAATGTATATTGCTAGTGAAATAGAAGAAAGAATGCAATCAATGGCTATTTGAAAATATTAACTGTTTTTGTATACTGGGAACAGTCTGGCTAAGGGGCATCGTTTAATGCAGTTACTGGGTTGTGGAGGTCAGATATGCCTATCTGACCTCCACAACCCTATCTGAGCTCCATGTAAAACTGGAAGCTGAACCAATACAGTTGGGAAAAGATTGATTGATTGTCTAGCCACCAACCAGTATGAATCTTGGGAATATTTTTATGAGTAATTCAATTAGTAAACGGTTGTAAAATACAAAAGTAAACATTAAATGCAATATTAAAGCATTTTTTGAGAGTGACTATTTCGATGGTAATTAATACAAAAATAACTTTTATTAACAGAAATCGGGTACCTACCTAAATAGATTTAAAGATAGATTATCAGTGGTTTAATTAATATGTACAAAAACTAATAACTACCTACTAGTTCGGGTATTCGAAAAACTTAATTAAAAGTTTGAAATTAACTCAACTTAAGTAAAGCAGGTTAAGTGAATGGGGTAGGTACTACAATTTATAATAAACGTATACATGAAATCATCTATATTTACGTCTGCGTTAACATATATATCCACTTAAAGTTTGAAGGTGAGCCAAAACAAATATCGTATTACGAGAAAGGGCTCTTTGTTGGAGGATTCATTAAAAGTTTCAATTACCGAATACGTACGCGTTCCGACAGCCAGCGATGGTCAGGCGATGGGTAATCTGCACCTGAGATTGCTTATGATGATGATGATTTATATGCGGGTTATAAGGTACACGTTGCAAACATGATCAAACGAAAAAATATAGAAAATCGTCAGATCTTGATCAAATTTTAATGGGACCACATAAAAAGCACCAGTTTTCAAAAAAAAAACAAACGATCAAAATCAGTTCACAAATAGCAGAGAAATACCGGTAATAGCAGGCTGATACATTTTATTAATTTACTAGAATGTTTTCTACATCTTCGCTCGTATGATATAGGTTCCACAAGGGCCGAGCATTTTTGGAGATAAAAGGTAGCCTATGCTCTCTAAGCACGGGCCGTCATGACTACATATTTACAATTTTATTTAATTACACCGATATACAATACGGTTTTATTAAAATATAATATTCTTTAGTATACTACGAGCATTACGGAAGACAAATCCGCTTCGGGCAGTATTCGTGTTGTGATAGGTAGGTAGGTAGGTAACTGTGCATGCAAGTAGGTATAGATTCGTATACAGGAGGGGACTGCCGAGTTTCCTTTGCTGGTTTAAAAGTAAAAAAAAAAACCGGCCAAGTGCGAGTCTGACTCGCGCACAGAGGGTTCCGTATAAACAGCTATATTCGCCAAAATAAATAGGTTATATTACTAACGTTCATAAACAATGAAAGCAAGAGAGCAATATTCGGTACATTGCTCTAACGAAGGGACACAATTAACTTTGCCGTTCGAATACTGTTGTCCTCATACATCAATATACATTTTTTTTACTTTACCAAGTACATTTTATAAGTTGGTCGACCATTACTCGTAAACTTATCAAGCCTACTTAGCTGTTTTCCTTTTAATGTTGTTATATATACTACTGCCGTGAGTTTGTTTACATGTCCAAAAGCAACCATTTAGTTGGCACGGGGGCCACTTGACTCTTACAAAAATAAGCCATTTTTACACAAACGGATCCCTGAATCGAAAAATGATTTTCAGATATCCGTAATATTTTTAAATGCCTATCCAACGATATCGCATATGATAGGGTTGAAGAGAAAAATAATATGTCCACTTTACGTGTACAGGAGGTAATCTAAAAACTCTTGAGAGACTGCCCAAAAAGAGGAGGAAATTCTATTTTCGGCTGTATGTACCGATTTTGTGATTGAAAGAGTAAACTATCGAAGTGGTTCCATTGGCACCAAGTCAGAATCTGATGATGGGACCCCGTAGAAATCGAGGGAACGCCTCAAATATTAAAGGCTTATATATAGAAATTTTGATATTTTCGTCAACACCGCACCTCATTTGCACTCAGAAAGTATCAATTGGTGAAGTGGAACTGATGAAGAAGACCAAAGATGTCCACTGAATCTCCTGACGATAAGTATGTTACGGGTATAAGATATCTAAAATAATAAAGCGACTATAATAAAGCAAATACATATAAATAAATGGTACAGATGAAAATGGTACCATCGACCTAATCAATATATAATTGTTACTATTTTAAATTTTTAAATTTATACTATTTCATTATTATTTTTTAACCATTTAATTATTTTTTATTTATTGCTATTTTAATTTTGGAATGTTTGTTACTGTACTTTTTAACCACTGTATTCTGGAACGCTGTTGTCTTGTCTCCCTCCTGGTGGAGGGTGTTAATAGCTGCGACGCAGTTTTATAACTAATGTAGCTATTTACGTAAGAAAACAATTTTGTAAAATGTGTATTTGTTCCAATAAAGATAAAGATAAAGAATCAGGTGATAAAGCCGGGAGGTAGGCACTGGAACTGCGTAATAAAACAATGTATCCTAATCGTGCTTATTGAAATCTTCATGAGATGAAGTTTGGGTTTACATGATTTTCATTAACATGAGGCACCAAAACCAAAAAGAGAAAAACAGTAAAAACAAAAATTAAACCGTTTTTTAAAAGCCAGACACTTTAAAGCCAAAAATAACTTTATTTTCCGAAGCTAATGTCGAAAAAAAACAGGTACCACGACTTTGGCAAAGAAAGCAATTTTTTGCTTTGTAGTGTTTTGCTTTGGAAGTCGTTTTTTTTTTGTTATAAAGTTTTTTAAGTGTGATTTATTTGTTGATACTCAATTACGCTATCTTTAAGCCCAGTAAATGTATTCTACTTCTCATCAGGTATTCCAGTTTTCAACCAGTAGATAACATAAAGGTATAACAAAAGTACTATCAACGAACATATTAAGCTCTAACATGCCATACAACTTTTAAAAACAAATAATAATAAATTAAAAGTGCTCCACATAATCAGTCACGCTTAATCCCACGTGAGCTAATTAATCATTGCTACACTTTTAACTACCTAGTACTCATCAGCGGGGTTAAATTGCAGCAGTGTAGCCACAGCACTAATTACAGTGTTGCTAGGGCAAATAAAAATACGCTTTTGTAGTGATGTTCTCTTTTGGGGCGTCAAATAAATGTTATTTTTAGACAGGGTAAATGTTACCGCTGACATAACGGTGGAAGAAGTGGAAACTATGGAAAACTTTTTCGACTACGAATAGCATTTAAATATGAGATCAATTTCAAAGAAAAATGGCGATCTTCGTTTTAAACAAAAGACAAACGTTACGCAGCTAATAAAAAATCTAAAACATATTACAACGAAGTGGCTAGATGATTTGGACGTGTATTATGAGGGCTTGTACGGCGGCACAGAATAGAACTAACGCCTTTTCTCTGTTCTGTGTACGGCAGTACGGGAAAAGAATGTCTGGAAAGACTCAGAGAGGGGCCTCTGCCCATAAATGGGACAGAAATGACATGACAAAAAAAATACAACACTCAAATAATCATGTTGCCCCCGCTTCATCGCTGAAATACTCAATATCTGAACAAATGGATGCTCTAAAAATTTTTTGACGACCAATATGATTCACATATGCGGTCAATTTTAGAACAAAATGGTGATCTTATTTTCTAAACTAAAACCAGTCGTTCCAGAGCGAATAGAAAGTCTGAAACCTATAATATCACTTGAATAAACGCAGGATGTCCCTTGCTTCAACAGAAAGCACAAAAGAGGAAACTCGAGTCTCCAACATGTCTATCGTAACGTAATCAACAAATCGCGCCACCTAACATTGTACCTAAATGAACAAAAAATTCACTACAAAGAAAAATTCCGGCAGATTTTTTCAAAAAACACCGACTACCCACTCATTTCCCCTGTTTGTACAGTTCGGTTCTCCTGAAACGTGCTCGCAACGACATCAAAGTTAAAATGCTAGCTTCTCCATTTTCAAACATAGTCAGTAACTGTACAGAAACGGCAATTTCTGATACATTGCCAAGAAATTCTTCTAAAACAACGAATTGGAAAGCCTTGGAAATTTCAAAAGAATTCTTGGTAAGCACCTTATTTAGAACCAACGGTTTATTTTCTGCCAGGATATTTATTACATTGTATTGCTTTATCTTATCTGAAAAAAGGAGCGGCTGTTCTAAAACTGGAGTATTTTTAAACTAAATATTTCATTCTGTAAGCAGTTAAAAGACGTTTTTTAGAAGATAGTTACTATCGTTTTTTCAACCGACTTCAAAAAGTAGGCTTACAATAATAAAATTTAATCTATACAACTTAGAAAATCAACTTGTTAGCGCCAACTTTTTCACTAGCGTGTCGATGACAAACCTTGGCTAGCCCAGTATTCAGCCACGATAAAGCCTTCCGTTGATTCAGTCATAAGGTCCTCACGAGTACAGGCAACAGTACATGTGGTTCAAGATGAAAGGTGGGCCTTTGTCTTCGGAGAGATGGTGCATATTACGCCAAAAACAATATAAATTATTTTAAGTCTGTAGGATATGTACTGCAGCTCATCCTCCTCAAACAAGTCAATACTGTCGTAAACCTCAAGTCAAAGGAACAGCGTTTTCAATAAAATCGGCTACAGTTTAGTTCAAACTTTACTACACTGCATAGCATTGAAAAGCACTCCGTCGCAAAAGCAAGCTGCATTCTCTAAGTGATCGAAATTTACTATTCGCAATAAAACGCCAAAACATGAACAGGATTCCAATAAAGTTATTTACATCAAGATTATGCCTTTCTGCGCCCGTCCTCCGAATTTATTGTCCAAAAGGAAAGGAAATAAAATATGTAGATTTAGTATATAGTACAGTTAAAGCACTTATTGAAATTGGTTGATTTACTTTAATCACATTATCTAAAAGCGTAAAAAGGATTGGGTCGGACGGCCTGGCCCGGGGTGTATGGGTTTTGTAAATACGGCCATAGGCGTATCTGCGATATGTGTGATTTTCTTGATAAGTGCAGTAGCATTGTATCCGGTTTCTTTGTACAATGTTTTGCCTAAGATAACCTATGTATTGTAGCATTCCGCTACAAGACTTATCGGTATAGCCTCTTTTTTGATTTGTCAAACTGGTCGGTTACACTATTCATATTTTCAAATTTCGTTTGACAAGAAAAAAGAAAACAAAATTTATGCTGAAAGAATGTCATTCACACAAAATTCATGACATATATATTCAACCAAATTATCGATATTAGAAGCCGGACTCCGGCTAACCCGTACGGGCAGAGCTCGTGAGCCCTTTATGGAACCCATTTTACAACAGGTTCCATAAACTTTTCTCAATGGCCTGAGTTTTTTACAATTGAGGAGCTGTTTCTGCCCGTGATCCAGCATTGGAGCGGTACTACTGAAGGCGGATTTTATCGACAGGCGTGGAGCGTCGACGAGTGACTGACGTATGATTTTTTATTACATTTATTTTTTGTGTTACAATTAACCTAGTATTTACTTGTTTGTTGCTACTTTTCAAATTCCACGGATTAAAACTTAGCTTTATGTCGTTAAGGATTCGTTTCCACCTGGATGCTTAAGCCAGAATCTAACATGTTACAACTGCGTTGATGTGTGTTCAGCGTAATACTTTCAAACCTAGTCTAAATTTCAGCCTAGTTTTGGCTTACTAAATATTTAAAATAACTAACAGGTTATCGATAACTGCAGTTTTGTAAATTTAAATAATGTGTTTCACTTTTTTGTATTCTTTTATATAAATATTTTTAGTGTATTTTTAGCTTAAAACAAAATTATAAATATTAATGCGGCGTTAGTGTTTTCTTTTTCATAACGTCACAGTATGTATTTTCAAAATCGAGCTGTCCTAAATATTATGTGGCATGTGTTGCTAGATTCTAGTAGCAATGACCGTGGCAGGTAATATTTATTGGCAATTAGCTTCTGCCAGCAGCTCCAAATTATCTCAAGAGAACGTAATCAATCGATTTGAATTATTTAAATGTACAATTAAAACAATTTATTATTATAATTATTAATCCCAATATGAAAAGTATCCTATCCTCTTCAGTTCTCTAAGGTCTACTAAGGTAATCTATCCTTATACTGAAAGTCATCAAAATTGTGGTTTGGTCGTGAAAATGTAAGAAGCAAACAGATAGAGTTAGTTACTTTAATATTTATTATAATATGAGAATGGGTAAGAATATACTTTATTGAAAACATTGTTATACAACTCTCTTAAAAAATATTCTCTGCTTTTTTCTCTTTTTAGAGTTCCGTAGCCAAATGGCAAAATATGGAACCCTCATAGATTCGTCATGTCTGTCTGTCTGTCTGTCCGTCCGTATGTCACAGCCACTTTTTGCCGAAACTATAAGAACTATGCTGTTGAAACTTGGTAAGTAGATGTATTCTGTGAACCGCAATAAGATTCTCAAACCAAAAATAGAAAAAAAACAATAAATTTTGGGGGTTCCCATACTTGAAACTGAAACATTTTTTTTTTCATCAAACCCTATGTGTGGGGTGGGGTATCTATGAATAGGTCTTCAAAAATGATATTGATGTTTCTAATATATTTTTTTTTTAAACTTATTAGTTTGCACGAGAGACACTTCCAAAGTGGTAAAATGTGTAACTTCTAAAATAAGAGAATGATAAAACTAAAAAAAAATATTATATACATTACCAAGTAAACTTCCAACAAAAATTGGTTTGAACGAGATCTAGTAAGTAGTTTTTTTTAATTCGTCATAAATCGTATACCAATTTACCAAGTCCGGAACCCTTCGTGCGCGAATCCGACTCGCACTTGGCCGGTTTTTTATTAACATATTTTAAGCAAAATGATGTTCAGAAACCTAATAACTTTCTTTTCTACAAAAGAATATTTAAATTACATAATACGGTCTGGAATCTCACGTAATCTTCGCTTTCTCACGGAGTTTCCACAAGTCTATAAATTGCCTAAGGTGGGGGGGGCGCTCGCTTTCTCGATTTAAGTAGATTTCAAAGTGACTTAACTACCTGTAAGTCTTGATGTGTTAGTGCTTGCTGTCAAGCTGTATGTCCCAAGTTCAGAGCGATAAGCTTCAACCTGTCAAAACACACAAGTGCTCTAGACAAAATTACATTATTTAGGCGTTAGTGACTACCGAAATTCCAAAATATAAGTGATGGAACACGTGGCATTTTGGTAGTGCAGGTCAATCCGATACATTTTTAAATTTTCAACAATCGTTTTCGCTACTAAAATGTTACTTTGTCTAGTCACTAATTTAATTTAATTATCTTTATTTCAGACGAAAGTCCACACATTTTTACAGATAAAACGATTATCGTTGCTACATTTTGTTTGAGATGTAATTGCGACTTTTATATTTGATTGCGTTAAAAAACGGTCAAATTCAACGCTTTTCAAGTACGAGAATAATTGACCTTAAGTTTATAAACCATCATGTTATTGAGAGTACTTTATTGGGGTTTTGTCCGATATTATCGCCTGAATGAAATATATTATATTAATCAAAATTATCAATGTCTTGTCATTCGTATTTATTGTAAAATAAATACATTAACGATTTGTTAACTCATATTTACTCATAAAACAAACGAGGACACAAAAACACACACAAACAAAACAAAATACCTTTTTACAAAAAAATACATCCGACTACTGACAACAAAGTGAAAAATACAAACACTACAAAGTGAAAAATAACTTCTATTTCGGAAGTCAATGTTCTTGTTTTTGTTTCTTCGCTTTTTGACACCGAATGCCGAAAGTAAAGTAATTTTTCACATTGTAATGTTTTTATTTGAAAGTCCGTTGTATTTTTTGAAACGAAGTTTTTATTTTCACTTTTTCTTTCAAATTTATCCGCGACCAAATTGTTACACATCTGTGAACCCCATTACAGTGTACCGGCGTGATGTTATGTTATGAAATGGTGTAAACAATAAACAGACATGCGATTGCAGCAAACTCGAGAGATTTGCCGTCATTTATTGAAGAGTTCTTCATCAGATCTTAATCAATAAAAAATGCGACCACATGCTTTTAAATAAAAAAGAAACATCAAAATCGGTTAACCTAGTGAAAAGTTCTGAGGTAAAACAAATAGAGTCGAATTGAGAACCTCCTCCTTTTTGCAGTCGGTTAAAAATAACACATTCACATCTTACCGTACGTACTATTGATAAAATAATTATTCTACAAAGGCATACCAAAACCTCATACCATCTTCTAGTAATTCTATCGCAAATTCACACATTCTCAAAGTGAAATTCAATACGACATCAATCACCAGCGCCGGTGACTGAAAACTAACACAAAATTAATAACGAGCATTCACCGCAGCCAAACTCTACCTATTAATTACACGGCCCATACCTAGTTCTGTTTATACAGTGCAATATGCAAACACGGAGGTGAGTTCAGAAGGCTCACTAGTTAAGAAAACATTTTGACAAGTGATTCGATCTGATAATAGAAAGATACCAGAGGTTCTAGACAAGAGACATTATATCAACGAAAGCATAGCGTAAGTGATACGACCAAGTAAAAAAACCGGTCAAGTGCGAGTCAAACTCGTGCGCCGAGGGTTCCGTACCTACCCATTATACCGCCATAATAAAATTTGTACCTATAATTTTTTGGTGGCTAAGTTTTAAGTGTGTGTGTGTACTGTAATGGTTGAGTTGCTAACGTGTGGTAGTACAGATTTTTATACACCCAATAGTGACTGTAGACCTCAGTATCTGGTATAAATGTCAACTTGCTAGGTCCACCCATTCCTAAGAAAATGTGTCGGTGACACACGGGCAGACAGACGGACAAGAGAGTGATCTTAATATAAGGGTTCCTTTTTTACCTTTTGAGTTACGGAACCCTAAGAATTAATAATTTCCAAAACCCCAGACAATTTTTTTTTATTTCATTATTTTTAATCTACATAATTATTATTGATCTAGTAGTAGACACGCTTCGATCAGCAATCTATCAAACACGTATTATAATTTGACACGATATTTTGCGAAAAGATCCCGATTCAAACAGTAACACGCCCTTTTAAACCGCTGAACCGATTTTCATTAATCATAGCTAAAAACACTCCCGATAAAGTCACCTTTCAAACTAAAAAAACAACTAAATCAAAATCGGTTCTTCCATTTAGAAGCTATGATGCCACAGACAGATACACAAATACACAAACACATAGGTACACACTTCAAACTGTGGTACCTGTGTATTACAACACACTTTTTCCGTCAGGGGTTAAAATGACAAAAATCTATACGATTATCAAACGCTATCGAAATGTCTCTCACATTCCAGAATTTCGATTATCGCTATCGCTGATATCGAATGACAACCTAGATTCTAAGTACATTTGTTTGGTTTAAGCATGATAATAGCGATCATTACGTAGCGTAGCGTTTATTATTTGGGCGCACGGTTGGCGCAGTGGTTGAGCGATTGACTGCTGCGCTGCGTGTCGCGGGTTCGATTCCCGCACGGAACAAATATTTGTATGACCTACAGATAGTTGTTCCGGCTCTGGGTGTTGTGTATGTGAGTTTATATGTTTGTAAACGCACCCACGATACAGGAAGAAATTCCTGGTGTGGGGCAAAGTTTAAAAAAAATAAAATAAAAATTACTGTCTTTTCCCTAATATCTCTGCATATGAGACCCCAATCATTGACTGTGTTTCCTTTTACTATAGCAAGAAATGTTAATAAATGTCAAAATTCGTGATCCTGATCATCATGATCTACATAAAAAAGGTTGTGTCATTTTTTTCCGTTTTCAAATTAAGAATGTCAATAAATACAGGTATATTCTGAATTGGTATATTCTTCATCTTCTTCGTCTTTGCTCCTTCTTTATTTGTTTGATTTTAGAAAGAAATCTCTGGCATTACTATGGTTTTTATAGAGCTACTCCATCGGCTATTTTTACCCCGGTAAAACACTTGGAATATGGGAGTCAAGCTTCCTTAAAATCTAGTCAATTATAACAACTTGGAAACATAAATGAAAACGAGTGGAATAATTCCTAGAAAGACCTTTCTACCATCAGTATACAAAGGTATATGAAAAGGTCCCGTTTCAGGTACGTTAGTCGTAGAAAGGACGACGTTACAGCAATTACTCCGGCAGAACATTGGACCGAGAACCAATTACTTTTAGAAAATCTGAACCGTTACTATGTCCAACATAGGATACCTACTCAAGCTTATGTAGTGGTACACCAATCGATTAAAATAGAATAGATTAGTAGTAATAGTAACTATCTATTTCTCCTGATAGAGTAAGAAGACACTGTGGAACGCCACGTGCTTTCATGCTCATTTTGCTTTGTCTACTAATCTTCTTTCACATATCTCATTCACTTTAGTAATTAATATTGTTATTGTTAAATTGATCCCTATTATCCGATGCATAAATGAAGTTGATATTTTAAATCTTACTGTTCATTAAAATTGTGTACAGTCAGCCACGGTGCTATCTTCATCATCACCAAATTATAATAGTCCACTATGGGATGTATAATCCTCCTCTTAATCATTGGTAATTTTCATCTAGCTGCTACCACCACTTTGTTAAGATTATCGCTAACATTGCCAGATTAAAATTTACCCCCGGTACAAAGGTTCATCCATACTCTAATATTACAAATTGCGAAAGTAACTCTGTCTGTCAGTCTGTTACCTTTTCACGCATAAACCGCTGAACTGATATAGACGAAATTTGGTGTAAAGATAGTTTGAGACCCTGGGAAGGAAATAGGATATATGTTTACCCCGCTACTGTGTTTCCTTGGGATGATAAAACACTTTTTACGCGGGCGAAGCCGCGGGCAGAAGCTAGTTTCTTATAAAATTCGTGCCAACATGAGAAAAGAACTTTCTGCAGTTTCTAATCTTGATTGCAAAGCACATATGATGCCTATGAAATGCTATGCACATAATATGATGTCCATAGGATGTTTTGTTATTGTGACTACTTACACTTACCATCAGGTGGGGTCTGTTTTTTATCCCGGCATTCCGCCATCCATCAGTGTTGTGTGTAGGCCTCCCCTTTCTTTTACCACACTTCCCGGTACCTTGTGTCCTTCATCCAGATATTCCCGGGACTGACAACCCAGTACGCTTTTAGACGGCCCTGTTTCTACTTAAAATTCCAATAATACAATACAAATAATGTATTATTCCATCATAAGTATGTACAAACATCTGGTAATTGAAGTGCTCTTTTAGTCAAAAATTGCCTGTAGTAGAGCACTTCGCTCGTTGTATTATTACAATAAGTGCCTAACAGCATACAATTTTGAGGATAAAAGAATAAAAATCATAATAAACTAATTGTAAAATTAAATGAAATAAAAATCAATTAAAATGTAATCACAATCATAATTAAAATCACAATCATAATTAAAATAAAATCGCAATCAAAATTAAAAACAAAATGTGAAATAAAATTAAATCACGTACATACAATAACCTAACCAGAAACACAAGATCAGTGGGTCTTCTCCATTCATCTTCGGCCTAACACCGCCAACAACTTCGCGTAATGTAGCACTAGAACCGGGATAAACCCGTAAACGCCTCCGCGGTAATTCCGGTCGACAGTTCGCACCGTTTCGCGGGTATTATCATAAACACAACCGACATCGAACAGGGTCGATAAGACCGACGGAGTCAGTTGTATATTCGGTACAACGGGTACAACTATCTCTCTGTTAGCCTCTGTTTTATGGGTGCTGTTGATTTAAATTGAGTCAGGTTTGAGTTGCTCTAAATATGGCGAAGTTTTGGTCGGAAGAAAGTTTCGGAGTTGTGGGTACATTGTGTGGCTAATCATATTAAGCCGTATGCGTTAATTTAAGATTATATAGTGGCTGAGAAAAGTTTTCGATTGTCTTTGGTCGAGGTTCGTTGCTATTGAGCCATTGGTTGATATAACTACCGGTACAATGATGCCTGAGTCCACATTCCATATGTCTAAAACCTCGCGAGGTAAGTTAAGATACTTAATTAAATGTGGTTATCTTTTTTGTAAGTACCTCATTATGGTGTATATATTTTTTTTATTCATTTAAAATTATCAAAAAAAACCGGCCAAGTGCGAGTCGGACTCGCGTACGAAGGGTTCCGTACTTGGTAAATTGCGGTTTACGATTTATGACGTATTAAAAAAAAACTACTTATTAGATCTCGTTCAAACCAATTTTCGGTGGTAGTTTACATGGTAATGTACATCATATATTTTTTTTAGTATTATCATTCTCTTATTTTAGAAGTTACAGGGGGGGGGACACAGATTTTACCACTTTGGAAGTGTCTCTCGCGCAAACTATTCAGTTTAGAAAAAAATGATATTTGAAACCTCAATATCATTTTTGAAGACCTATCCATAAATACCCCACACGTATGGGTTTGACGGATTTTTTTTTTTTAGTTTCAGTTTCAAGTACCCCCAAAATTTATTGTTTTTTTTCTATTTTTGAGTGAAAATCTTAATGCGGTTCACAGAATACATCTACTCACCAAGTTTTAACAGCATAGTTCTTATAGTTTCGGAAAAAAGTGGCTGTGACATACGGACGGACAGACAGACAGACAGACAGACAGACAGACAGACATGACGAATCTATAAGGGTTCCGTTTTTTGCCATTTGGCTACGGAACCCTAAAAATGTGTTTCAGCTACGACAAATGACTGGAGCTTACTCCTTAATTACGATTGTCTTTGAATATTCATTTTTTTCAAAGTAAAAAGTGCGGAAGGTACGTCGTATGTATATATTGTATTAATTTCACTCTCCATAAAATTTCCATTTTCTTTATATGAAAATCGATTCTTAAGGAGCTAACTCCAAAAACAGACTAAAAGAAGATACCAGGCCTTAAACAACCTCAAATACCTGACTTCTCAAAACTCTTTATTATTCCACCAAGAAATTAAAACAATCGTACAAATATACACTCACCTTAAAACTTCCAGAGTCGCTCAAAATTTCGCCCACTTTAAAAGTAAAGTATTTAGTCTTGTTTACCTTTCACGACTTCTGACGTACCGTCAAAACGCTTTCCCGACGAATTAACTCGTAATTATTAAATGAGGACGTAATTAGAGTGGGACTTGGCAAGTTTTTACAGAGTGGAGAGTGCATTAAGTGAGAGATTAAAGCAGAAAAGCAGAGGTGTTGTTTGCCAAGAACCACTAGTCGTCCGGAGCTCATTAAGACGTTTTCTAACTAAGGATGCGTCGCTAGATAAATAGTTCAGTGACGTAATTCAAATAAGACGTTTTAAGCGACGGAGACAGGCTAGTTTATGATGCTAAAAGCAAATGCAATTAGAGGAGCCGGTACTACTTAGGTTTGTTCTCTGCTGCAACAGTTAGAACTGCAATGTTTTACCTATTGCTTGTCCAATGCATATTCTCCTGAGCTCCTACTGAATTTCTCTAGTAAAAATTCATAATAAGAAGTTTGGCTGCGGCATACATCTGGTTTTGGTCAGCCAGCTCGCGAATATGTATCCTCCGACAGCACAGCATGATTTTCTTATTGTTTACGTTTTTTTTATTATTATTGATAGGCTCGCGTTTGACCACTACCTCGCCTGATGGTAAGCGATGATGTGGCCTACGATGAAGCACGCTTGCCTAGAAGAAACCTATTCACTCTTGACTTAAAGACCCCAAGGTTGTAGCTATCAGGGAACAAAGACTCCGGAAGGGAATTCCACTCCTTAGCTGTGCGCACAATGAAAGTATTAGCAAAAGGCTTTGTGCGTATGGGTGGGATGTCCACCATGTACCGATGGCGCATGGCCGTACGTCTTGTAGTCCGATGGAAAGGGCTAGGCGGAATCAAATTGTGCAGTTCCGTCGCACACTCCCCGAAATGTAACCGATAAAAAACCGACAGGCTGGCAACACGGCGTCGATGTTCGAGGCTCTGGAGCTTGACGCGACTAGTGCATCGTTGCCAATAAGCCTCTTGGCCCGTCTATCAATCGACTTAAGTGAATCAAGCTGATATGTCCCAGACAGATCGGTCCCAGAGGTAAGAGCAGTACTCCAGGCACGACCGAACTTGCGCTTTATACAAGTTGAGCAGCTGTTCAAGTGTGAAGTACCGTCTCACCTTTGCAAGAATCCCCAACTTTTTTGCAGCCAACTGAGCTTTCGCCTCAATGAATGGACCAAAATTGAGGGTCGATGACAACGTAGCACCAAGAAGTTTGAGATGGTCCGTTAACGGCACGGTTACACCACGGAAATATGAAGCCGTGTGGAATTGGCTTTTCTTAGCGGAAAAAAGACACGCCTGGGTCTTAGTAGCATTGAAACTGACTAGATTGGCATCACCCCATTCGGAGACCGCCTTCAAGGATAGATTCAAGCGTTCGACCATGGCCTCCCGGAGAGACCGAATCTGAGGCCTAGTAGTCCGTGCGTCGGACACGTATCTCTCAGCAACAGTGCTGTCGTCTGCGTACCCAAAGGTAGGTTTTATCAGATCATTAATGTGCTGCAAGAACAATGTTGCCGAGAGCACTGACCACCGAGGTACTCCGGCGTTGATATTCAACTAACCGGACGAGCAGCCTTCGATAACCACTCGGATGGATCGATCCCTGAGGAAGTCTGCAATCCAATTACACAGACCACAGACCACTAGGCAGTCCGAAGGTAGGAAGCTTATCAATGAGGCTTTCGTGCCAGACCCTGTCGAAAGCCTTCGAGATGTCGAGGGAGACGGCTAGCGCTATCCCGTGTTTCTCGATGGCCTCACTCCAGATGTGAATGGCATACGCTAGAAGATCCCCAGTGGACCGATTTCGGCGGGAGCCATATTGGCGGTCACTGAGAATGTCGTTCGCCTCTAGGTATGCCAGGAACTTGCCGTTGAGCACACGTTCCATACTCTTACAGAGGATGGACGTTACAGAGATGGGTCTGTAGTTGTTCGGGTCAGCTCGACTGCCCTTCTTGGGCACAGGCTTTACGTTGGCTTGCTTCCAAGCCTTCGAATCGGTACTTTTCCAGTCTCTATCGAAAGGCGATACAGGTGAGTCAAGATCGGAGACAACAGGCGCACAGGTTTTAAGCACAATTGCTGGTATCCCGTCAGGGCCACTCGCTTTGTTCACATCAAGACTACGCAGCAACCTACGCACGTCCTTTTGATGAATGCGAATATCCGACATACTCGTCACACATCCATCAGGAGAAGGAGGAGGCTGCGCGCCATCAGAATTCAGATGCGAAGATTCCGCAAAAAGGCTGGCAAATAAGTTTGCCTTTTCCTCAGCGGAGTGGGCTAATGACCCGTCAGGTTTCAGCAGTGGTGTTAGTGAGGGGTATCAGAAGTTTGATTCGACCGACTTGGCCAGGGACCAAAACGCTTTGCTACCTGCTGGGTATGAAGCTAGTTTATGCCCGATTCTGCTAATGTGGCCAAACCGTGCTCTTCGCATCACCTTTTTGCAGGACTTGGCAGCCCTGTTGAAGGCTCTCTTCTTCTGACTCACGTCACTAGCCTTGCGTGTTCGAGCGTCGACCCATGCCTGGTAAGCCATGTGTTTAATCGTCTTTTTAGTTCGCTTCTTAAGCAGTCGCGATTTTTGATTTTTTGAATTAACTTTATTACTTTGGGTATTCAGTCGCATGTCTGCGACAGCATTTCCTCTTAAAGATACCAGGCCCCTCAGAAAGTATTGCGAAAAAAAGTTTTTATATATGGGAGACTGGCCAGTTATAATGTTTTTCGAAAATATGATTATTTATAAGTAAAAATAAGTAAGTTCCAATTTCAAAATTTCCCTCCACATTTTTTGCGAGTTAATTCAAAGTATTGTGTCTCACTGAAATATGGATCTGCGCCGGGAACATTTTAGAGCTATGATTTTATACGATTTCAAGTGTCGCCTGAAACCGGATGAATCGTACGATAGACTTCAAATGGCATTCATGGATGAAGGCCCTTCCAAGGCAACCGTGTATCGTTGGTATAACGAATTCAAGCGCGGTCGACCAACTTTGGGGGATGACGAAAGAAGCGGTCGCCCTTTGACGGCTGTTACCGAAGAAAACGTGCTAGCAGTGAAAATTTTAATCCAAGACAATAGGCGAATTACATATCAGGAGATTCAACACATATTGAAGATTGGATCGGGAAGCGTTCACGAGATTCTACACAGCCATCTTCGCGTGAGGAGGATAGTATCACGCTGGGTGCCGCACAACCTCACCGATGCTCAGAAGCAGGCCCGGGTGGAATGGTGCCGTGATATGCTTAACAAATTTGAAGCAGGCTCGTCTCGGCGTGTTTACGACATCGTTACAGGTGATGAGTCCTGGATTTATCAATACGACCCAGAAACCAAGCGCCAGTCGACTGTTTGGGTGTTTCAAAATGAGCCAACGCCTACCAAAGTGAAGCGATCTAGAAGCGGGGGTAAGATTTTGATCGCTAGCTTTTTTAATTTGACTGGCCACTTGGTATCAATTCCCTTACGGGATCAAAGAAGCATTAATGCCGAATGGTATACTACCAAATGTTTGCCAGAAGTTTTCTCTGTTATAAGCAACAAGCGACCAAACACAGGGCTCCGCGGGCTACTGCTCCACCACGACAATGCACCTGCGCACACCGCACTCAAAACGAGGGACTTCCTGGACAGCACGCCAGTCAAACTCCTGGGTCACCCTCCTTACAGCCCTGATCTAGCACCGTGTGACTTCTTTTTATTCCCAAAAATAAAAAATCAGCTCAAAGGGATACAATTTTCGTCGCCGGAAGATGCGCTGGCTGCGTTCGAGCAGGCTGTAAACGAGGTGTCTGCGGCGGACTGGAAAAAGTGTTTTGAAAACTGGTTTAGGCGCATGAATCTTTGTATAGAGGCTGGTGGAAAGTACTTTGAAAAGATTTAATAAAAATATATGTACGTATAGAACAATTTTTTTTAGTTTCGCAAAACTTTCTGAGTGTCCCACGTACATTATAAATTACTTACTGCGACCTGTACACACAGTAATTTTAGTGGGCCGAGCATATTTTCGATACCACACCACATGATCTTCTTCTTTTCGTGTCTATATTTTACTCAGTCTCAGTCAGAGCTCTATTTTTGGCATCGTTCAAGTTTTGGAAAGTGCAGGTGGTTGCGCATGCTGGGCAGGAAAGGAGATGGTGCATAGTTTGATAATAATTTATTTCAGGAATGGTTATTTCTTTAGCTTGAAACAAACACTTTCTGGTATCCGGTTAAGACGATGTCATATATGTTTAAGCGTATCGCTTTACTTTTATACTTATACTACTACTATATATAATTTAGTACTTATTTTTTGCGTTTGTACTTCAAACAATTATAGTTTTCGTACGTAATTTAAAAAAAGTTCTGTGTTAAAAATATGGAGAACTACACCAACAAGTGCTTGTGGCAAAGGCCTGTCCCAAATCTTTCCAGACATTATTTTCCCGCGCCGTCTCGAACTACCCCTCATGGTACGCGTCCAATTCATCTCGCCACCTCTTATTTATTTAACCATTAATGTACACACACATAGTAAATAGACAAGAAGAAGGAACAGAAAATAGGTACAAAGGTATGCTTATTTCTATCGAAATCTCTTCCAGCATACCTGCGAGAGGAGAGTTGCAAAAAAAGATATGTAGACACCGTGTGTAGAGGGGAAATAAATATAAAAATATTTTGAACAATTCACAATAAAGAAGAATACAATATAGATAATTAATATATACTCTTTTATACATGCATATTAATAAAATAAATATTACAATAATAAATACTAACTAATGTCATAAATACATAAATAATAATACATAATTATATGCAACTAAGACGGAATGGCAAGATAATGCTCTTTTACTCTCTTTTTAAAAACTGCAAGAGTTTGGCAGTCCCTAATATCAGGCGGTAACGAGTTCCACAACCGCACCGCGTGTACAGTAAAGGAGTAGGAGTAAAAGTCGGTAGTGTGGGAAGGTGTTTCAAGGAGATGTTTAAGATGCGACCTGCAAAGTGCATCGGAAGGACGGGAGAAGGAGAAGCGTTCGCGGAGGTAGGAAGGCGTTTTAGGGTTGTGAAGGACGTTAAATAGCAGACACAAAATCCGAGAGTTCCTGCGAAGTCGAATAGGGAGCCACTTGAGCATTTTGCGAAAGCCTGAAACATGATCATACTTTTTGAGATTGAAAACAAAACGAATACATATATTTTGCAAACGCTCAAGTTTATTTAAAAGCTCCTCGGTGGCATCCAAATAACAGGCGTCGGCGTAGTCGATAATGGGCTGAATAAGAGTTTGAGCTAGGGAAATTTTGGTGTTCAAGGGCAAAAAGCTCTGAAGGCACTTCAGCGAGTGGAAAGTGTAGTGCACCTTGCGACTGACTTTAGCGACATGTCCAGTCCATGATAAATAGGAGTCCATGATCACCCCCAAGTTTTTAGCCGTCCTAGCGTATTCAATTTGAACTCCATTCAAACTGAGAGGAGACAGCACCGCAACGTCAAGCCTGTTTCGAATATGCCTACCGCCGATAACCATGGCCTGAGACTTCTTAGGGTTGATTTGGAGCCCAAAGGACCGCGACCACTCCCCAATCAATTCCAGTTCACCGTGAATGGCAGACACAGCGGCTTCCGCATCTTGTATTGGAAAATGATAGTAAAGCTGCAAGTCGTCAGCATAGAGATGGAAGTTACACGAGATGACTCTAGTGACAGAGTTAATAAAAATAGAAAAGAGAAGAGGAGAGAGAACGCCACCCTGTGGCACACCCGCGGTAAGAGAACACCAATCCGAAAAAAACTCGTCAAGGTGTATCCGCTGCGAGCGGCCTCCAAGGTAGGAGTTGAACCAGTCAATAGTGGAAGAGGCGAAATTGAAAGATTTAAGGATCCCAAGAAGGATATCGAAGTCAACAGAGTTGAAAGCGCTGCTGAAATCGAGAAGTACAAGTAAAGTAAGAGATTTGTGGTCCATAGCCCGGCGGATATCATCAGTAACCTTTAAAAGAGCTGTGACAGTACTGTGACCGGGCCGGAAACCAGATTGAAAAGGACTAAGAAGATCATTACTAGAGAGAAACAGAGACAATTGCTGATGGACAATGTGCTCAAGAACTTTGGAAAGATAAGGAAGGATGGAAATGGGTCTGAAATCAGTCATTGCGACCGGGTTAGGGATTTTGGGTAGTGGAATAATATGGGCTAGCTTCCAAGCATCGGGAACAGTGCAAGAAAACAAGGAGAAGTTAAAAATGTGGGTCAAAACGGGAAGTAATGTGAAGAGGATAGGAGAAATCATTCTTGAGCAAAGCCCGTCATTACCAACAGCGGAGGAGGAGATAGCACAAATAGATTTTTTGACATCACTTTCACTCACAGGACTGAAATCGAAAGACGAACACCGCGGCACTGGCAAAACGGAAAGTTTATTTAATGTTGATAATTTGACGTGTGGATCCAACGTAACGGGTGGAAGTGAAAAATGTTTGTTTAGAGCACACACGTCAATGCCTTTACTAGAAGCGACAGGGGACTTACCAATGCCGACAGTTTTCAAAAACTTCCAGACTTCAGATGAGTTACGGTTGTCAAGAGAATTATGGAAGTAGCGTCTCTTTGCATCTCTACACATACGACTACAGCGATTACGCATCTCTCTATACGAACTCAGGTTGTGCTCGGAAGGACGGCGCTTTAACCTCCTTTTGGCTCGGTCTCTAATTGCCATTGCATCCTTAATAGCAGGAGTGAGCCAGGGTGCCGGCATATTTGACTTTGACTTTACGTATAGGAGCATGACGTTCGTAAAGGCTAAGTATTTGAGAGTTGAAAATATGAACCATCTCGTTGATACATGAACTCTCTAAAACATCCGTCCAATCGATGACACCAGCATCTCGCAGTAGCGCCTCCTGATCTATGCCCTTGTAGTTCCGAAGGAAAATGAATGATGGCTTGCGCTTGGGAGGACGAATCTTGTAAGACATGAAGATTAAATCGTGATAGGAAAAGCAAGCAGTGAGCTGACCGTGAACCGACACATTATTAGATTTTGAAACAATAATGAGGTCCAAAAGAGAAGGGGTGCAATTAGGGAAATGATGAGTAGCGGAAAGAGGTAAAATACTGAGATTAAAAGAAGATACAAGAGATTGAAGTTTGCGAGTACGAGAGTCATTTTTAAGGAGACAAGTATTAAAATCACCCATCAAAACTACGTGGTCATAAGTAGGACACACATCATTTAAAAGGGATTCGAAAGAGTCAAAGTAATCAATACTGAGGTTAGGACTATACATCACTCCAAGAAGCATCTTAGCGTGATGTAAAGTGATTTCTAAAAACAGATGCTCTGCTGACCCCGAGTAGGAAGATGGTGATGTACTGATAACCTTATAAGGAATACCAGCTCGCAAATAAATAGCTACACCACCACCGCCCTTCCCCGTTCTATCATTTCGAATAAGAACAAAGCCAGGGAGGGCATAGTGTACAGATAAAAGTGACGGTTTGAGAAATGACTCTGAGATCAGTAGAGCATCTAAGTGTGCACAATTAATGGAAGCCAGAAGATCAGAGTAATGGCTAGGGACACTCTGGGCATTTATGTGAGCTATGTTGAGGTTATTGGGGTAAGGGGAAAACAAAGAGGAAATCTGATCACCAAGAGTCAGAGTAGACGATGAATCGCTTGCCGCACTAAGGAAGCTGCTGGATGTGGAAGAACATGAGAAAAAGTCATCATCAAAATCACCATCGGTCATAAGTTGCAAATATATTATATACTAAATAAAAAAATATTAAATAAAAATAATATCAGAAAATAATAATAATAAGTGCGCTAAACCAATAAAACCACCTGCTTGCTGTTGTTGGAAGAGATTTAAACAAAATATTAAAGATTAAAAAGCATTCGAGAATTTCAGTCATCACAACTAACGAACATAAACGCACAGTGTAACGAAACGTAAACAGAAATTAAGAAATTGACAGACGTCAAATGTCATCATGTCAAGTACAATAAAAATGTAAACAAATAAAACTATAAACATCTACCGGCAGACATTCAGAGTGAAAAGTAAATAAAATAGATGTTACAGCAAAGATTATTGTAAGGGTAGATTAACAGAAAAAACTAGTCCAAAAATGTACCGACATTATTAGTTACGTCATTACAAGTGGCCGAATTAAAATATGCACGGGGTTCAAATAAATGAAACCGTAGACTCAGCGACGGGCCTTCCTCATAACCTTCGCTCTAGGGGTAGCGGTTTTAGGCAAGGCGGCTGCGGCAGCAGGCGAGGTGGAGGCAGCAGACCCAGGATCGTTGGATGAACCAGCAGTGGCTGCAGTGGGAAATAGCGCGATTAATGACTAAAGCTCACCCATTGATGTTATCTTCCGGCGAGTCTTGTCAGGCGTCATGATGATAACCTTTCCCTCCGCAGACCAGCAACTGTTGATGCTAAAGTGCTTGCGGGCGGCCATAAATACTTGGTGCCGTGTTTTTGTCAGAAATTCTGAAATGGTGATCCCGCTGCCCTTGAGCGAAGTTTTGCTGTCCCAGACCAACCGGCGATGCTCCATCTCATTGAAACGCACCAGGACGGGTCTAGTTTTACCCTGGGCGGCTCCAAGTCTGTGGCAGACACTCAGATACTCAATCTTGAAGTCATCTATCTTGAGCAGGTTGGAGATAACTTCATAGATTCTGTCGCACAACTTCTCCCCAGGTCTCTCAGGAATTCCATGAAACAGCAAAACTTTTCTCGTCATTGCTGTCTCATGACTATCCAGGCTCGATGATAACAGTTGAATCTGCGTTTTAAAATGTGATAGTGTTTTGCATACAAAATACTTGAATTCGGTGAAATCCTTAGATAAAGATGCCAGGTCACAGTGTGTGAATCACTTCCAGCTGTAGCTCTCTGCAGCTTTTAGCTGTAGCTCTCTGCAGCTGCCTCTTTCTGGGCCGGCCTTGACAGCGCCTTCATCTTCAAGAACCCACTGTGTGGCGACTCCTGCCCAGCGGTCAAATTGCATGCGACTAACGTGACCCGATCAATCCCATTTGAGCCTGTTGTCCTTTTTGTCCACGTCTGTTATTCCCGGTTTGGAGCTCAACACATAAATTACAGACAAAATGTTGAATGAAACAATGAATTTTTCATTGAGATGACCTCAAGTCACATAAATATCGACAAATGTCATGAATATCAAAATTTGGGTCAGTGACGTCACTGCCGCTCAAAATTATTTCCTTTTGAAGTTATGGAGAATATTTAATGAGCGCCAAATGACGAGAAATTAATTAAATTCATTTCGTTTGATCGTTTTTCTTATTGCCTGAAATATGATTATTTTAATAAAACTGTTCTTGGTGTAAGCGGATATTAGCGATTAATTCTCGGTATCTTTGTTTTCTTGCGTAAGGGTGCATAAAAAGTGTCGCGGAATTTACGCTGCATTCGGTTTCATATCTACTAATGTCCTGTTTGTGCCACACGGCTACGCAAAATGAGTTGTCTGCTGACTCAAGCACATTATTTCAACCGTATTGCGCTCGATGTGAGGGAAGCGAGCAAGGCAAGTGTCTGTCAACAACATAGCATAGCAACTTAAATTACGACCATCCGTCTGGCAGCCTAACCGAATTTCAGTTGAACGTAAATTGCGACCTTAATAAAATTGTAACAGTCGATAATATCTCATTTTCTTTTATTTCAAAAATCTTTGTCCAATGTGAATCTTTTGAATTCGAAATATGTTTCCTTATTATCCTCCAATATTATCTCACGGTTGGGCAAAGGTCTCCGTACTTTTCCAATGTTCTTTGTGTTTTGCCATCGCCAGGAATTCAATCAACAGGGAGTCCAAATCGTCACGCCATAGTTTCTTAGCCCTTCTTCGGCGACGATTTCAGTTTTCAGGAACCTACTGAATGTTCGTGTAGATTCTTGCATGTTCTTCTCTATCGTAGATATCTAAGATTTCCAATGTGCAACTAGCTTCGGATTTTTGACTGTTTGGCCTTGATAATTCAAAAGTGCCTGTAAAGGATTTAATTGAAATGAATTCTTTGAGTTTAAGTTAATTTTAGGGTCTAAAAACATTAACTAGTTAAAAACCAACACTATTCACTAGCTAAAAATAAATTTTATTATTATAACATTTTAGAGAGTTCGTTTGCATGCACCGTGTTAAAACAAGACTATTAACGACACGCGAATGTTAATTTATTAATGAAAAGATCATTAATAAGGTCTCGCGAAATGCGCCGCTTTCATGAACGTGCTAATGTTTTTTTATTCTATTGTATTCATACAATGGAAAATATTTTAAAACTAGTAAGTGAAGGTTTTTAACCGCAGATATGAAAAAGTACACATGTGTGTACGGAATAGGAAGTATTAAGTTCCTTTTTTTCAATAAAATTACGCAATTATTTTTAAAATATTTCTATTATGAAAATAAAATGAATTTATTATATTAATAAATAATAAAATAAATATCCCATCCTTATTTCTCCTCAAAAAAAATAAAATTGTTGTATCCTAAAACACTACGATGCAATCTACTCTAAATACAACACTACCAAACTCAAAAGGTGACGAAGAGTATATTCGAATTTACAATAAATGATGTTTTAGAATGAACTGGATTTTCCTTTAAAAGAAAATAACATCTATATAATGTAATCAAATCTACCAGGCCCCACAGAAAGTATTGCGAAAAAAAGTTTTTATATATGGGAGACTGGCCAGTTATAATGTTTTTCGAAAATATGATTATTTATAAGTAAAAATAAGTAAGTTCCAATTTCAAAATTTCCCTCCACATTTTTTGCGAGTTAATTCAAAGTATTGTGTCTCACTGAAATATGGATCTGCGCCGGGAACATTTTAGAGCTATGATTTTATACGATTTCAAGTGTCGCCTGAAACCGGATGAATCGTACGATAGACTTCAAATGGCATTCATGGATGAAGGCCCTTCCAAGGCAACCGTGTATCGTTGGTATAACGAATTCAAGCGCGGTCGACCAACTTTGGGGGATGACGAAAGAAGCGGTCGCCCTTTGACGGCTGTTACCGAAGAAAACGTGCTAGCAGTGAAAAATTTAATCCAAGACAATAGGCGAATTACATATCAGGAGATTCAACACATATTGAAGATTGGATCGGGAAGCGTTTACGAGATTCTACACAGCCATCTTCGCGTGAGGAGGATAGTATCACGCTGGGTGCCGCACAACCTCACCGATGCTCAGAAGCAGGCCCGGGTGGAATGGTGCCGTGATATGCTTAACAAATTTGAAGCAGGCTCGTCTCGGCGTGTTTACGACATCGTTACAGGTGATGAGTCCTGGATTTATCAATACGACCCAGAAACCAAGCGCCAGTCGACTGTTTGGGTGTTTCAAAATGAGCCAACGCCTACCAAAGTGAAGCGATCTAGAAGCGGGGGTAAGATTTTGATCGCTAGCTTTTTTAATTTGACTGGCCACTTGGTATCAATTCCCTTACGGGATCAAAGAAGCATTAATGCCGAATGGTATACTACCAAATGTTTGCCAGAAGTTTTCTCTGTTATAAGCAACAAGCGACCAAACACAGGGCTCCGCGGGCTACTGCTCCACCACGACAATGCACCTGCGCACACCGCACTCAAAACGAGGGACTTCCTGGACAGCACGCCAGTCAAACTCCTGGGTCACCCTCCTTACAGCCCTGATCTAGCACCGTGTGACTTCTTTTTATTCCCAAAAATAAAAAATCAGCTCAAAGGGATACAATTTTCGTCGCCGGAAGATGCGCTGGCTGCGTTCGAGCAGGCTGTAAACGAGGTGTCTGCGGCGGACTGGAAAAAGTGTTTTGAAAACTGGTTTAGGCGCATGAATCTTTGTATAGAGGCTGGTGGAAAGTACTTTGAAAAGATTTAATAAAAATATATGTACGTATAGAACAATTTTTTTTAGTTTCGCAAAACTTTCTGAGTGTCCCACGTATATATTATCGAAGGTATGTACGAGTAGGAAAAGATTTCTTTAGAAATCCTCTTTACGTATTTTTTCAGTTCCTTCGTCTAGCCTAGTGTATGTATGTAGATAAACTATAAAATCAGTAATACATTATTTTTCATATTCGATTACATCATCCACCATCAAAACCTAATCAACAGCACATCCACACATCCTTATTTCATTTATAAAATGACCAGCATTCCCGTCAGTCGTTCAATCAACACGGCAGCGGACCTCGACGCCGAGATAGGTGGCGGGCTTACAAGCAATCCCCATCTCGGTCTCGAGAGCACGGTAAGCCTTTTGGCTTCCATTCGTGTCACTTGGCTTCAGACATTAAGACATGTCGGCTGAAGTCGCCGGTACTTCTTAGAAAGACGTTTCAGGGTTTAGTTTGTAAAGTAACGAGTGGTTAAGTAATGGAGGATTAGTGGTTGTTGTATTGTTATGTAAATTAGGTTGATTTGCAGGGCCACTTCATCTTCTGACAATAAACCGTGTTATATTATAGACATCGCTCCAGCAGAAACAATTGAAGACAGATTTAGTTCTCTTACGAATTGTTCTGTAAAGACAATTTATGTCATTGAGATAATTATTTTTTTAAAGTTTATAGCGTAACGTTCAATAAACTACTAACAAGAAAAGAAATAAAACGAAAATATAATATTTATATAATCAATCAATCTGCCTGGCCTTTTCCCAACTATATTGGGGTCGGCTTCCAGTCTAACCGGATTCAGTTGAGTACCAGTGTTTTACATGGAGCGTGTGCCTATATGACCTCCACAACCGATAATATAATATATATTTCACTCTATACAAAACGCAAGTCCGATCCTGCATGGAGTATTGCAGCCACCTTTGGGATGACTTAGCTAAATATCAACTTTCCGCGCTTGACTGCAGAGTTAAGAGGCTCATAGGCGAAGTTAAACTCGCACCAAGTGCTTCCAAACATCCTTTATAATGCGCACAGCGAATTAGTGGAACTCACTAACTGCGTCTGTGTTTCCGAACGCATTTAACGCCGAATCTATTCAAAATTAGAATGATCAGGCTTGTTCTGGGTAAGCTCACTCCATCGTCGATTCAGTCTCTGTCACCTCTGACCTTGACTAGAGTCAAGAGCAAACCGAACTCAAAAAAAGTCATAGGATACATAAATGGTTTTGGTCAGTCAGCTCCAACATATGTATCATCAATGAAACAACTCACTTTTACAATCGGTATAACTGACTGTTCTTTTCTCTATACTCTATGCGCTGTGGCATGGTGCGGGTGACAGTTTCAATAACATATTTTACTCATATACGTATACGAATTTTTTGTAGTTTAACATAATACCATAGTTATATCATATACCATAGTTGCCTGTATGGCGTCTAACTTAAACTGTTACTGAAACTGTCACCCGCACCATAATACAGCGCAAAGAGTGTAGAGAGCCTAAGGTCACAAATAAATCTGTTTTCGTATGGCGAGATTCTATCTAAATGCACGAATGCATATATCACTATAATATAATTATATATATTAATTTATATATTATTTAATATATAGATACGCACGTTAAGCCGTTGGTCCCGGCTGTCATTTGAAGATCTTTGACAGTCGTTACGGGTAGTCAGAAACCTGAGATCTGACCCCAGTTTTGCCAGGGGGTATCGTGTTAACCAGTTACTGGGTTGTGGAGGTCAGATAGGCAGTCCTCCATTGGCGCTTAGCTGAATCCGGTAAGACTGGAAGCCGACCCCAATGTTGTTGGGAAAAGACTAGGCAGATTGATTGATTGATTGATATAAAAGAGAGTTTGTATGATTCTTATAGATTCCGAAACGGCTGGACCGATTTAAATTAAATTTTCAGACAATCTTTAGATTGACCCAGCGGATAATCCTGTAGTTTGGTGGCGATCGGAGTATTTTTTTTTAACTTAAAAAAAGCCGCGGGCAGAAGCTAGTATTATATAAAATAAAGTCCCTCGCCTCATCTGTACACGATAAACACGAAAACTACTATACGGATTTTCATGCGGTTTTCACCAATAGAAAGAATGAGAAACGAGTAAGGTGTATAATTTGTCACGGCTGAAGCCAGGGCGGGTCACTAGTAATGTTTAAACATCAAAATAAATGCAGAACAAAATGCACACCACAACACTTCTCTACAAAAGCTAAGAACAATAATAAAACTAAAACAAACACTTAACAACGTCATCATATGGCAAGCGGTATTATAACCTCTTTTGAAAATCTGGGGTTCAAGCAAATAAGCAGTGTAAGCATGGCATATGGCTCGTATACGAATAAAAAAGCAGGTTAAAACAACAGAGCTTAGCACAGCGGCAGCCGCTAAATCGTAAGCTCTTAATGGAGGGCAACCTACGTGTACACCCACCCTAACATACGTCACGGAACGCCGCAGTAATGTTAAGGGTGTTACTGTACTTGAAAATATATGATAAGTTAAAGGATCTATTAAGACCTTACAGCCTAACAGTCTCTGCGACCCTAGGACATGCAACACACAAGCCCTACAGCCCTAACCTACCATATACCTAGTATGTGATAAAAAACCGGCAAAGTGCGAGTCGGACTCGCGCACGAAGGGTTCCGTACCATTTTCGTAAAAAACGGCAAAAAAATGACGTTTGTTGTATGGAAGCCCCCCTTAAATATTTATTTTATTTTGTTTTTAGTATTTGTTGTTGTAGCGGCAACAGAAATACATCACCTGTGAAAATTTCAACTGTCTAGCTATCACGGTTCATGAGATACGGCCTGGTGACAGACAGACAGACAGACAGACAGACAGACGGACCGCGGAGTCTCAGTAATAGGGTCCCGTTTTTACCCTTTGGGTACGGAACCCTAAAAAAGATAAGTTCAGGATGTCTGCACTACGCGGTCTAAGGTTACAGACGGATAGTGAGCTGGAATTCCAGGTTCGGCAAGGGTGCCAATCCCACAGAATCATCTGGTTTTGGTCAGCCAAAACGCGAATATGTCTCCTCCGACTGCACAGCATGATTTTCTTATTCGCTTCTCAAACAGTCGGGTTTTTTGATTTTTTGAATTACTTATCTTTTTTATTTAAAACTTTTTTGTTAAGTTTTTTTTTTCAAATTAGGTAAAACAATTAGGCCCCCCATACTATGTCGCGCAAAATCCGCCATTTTTCTATTTTCCATTTTGCATGTAGCCACTCGCAAGGTTAAGACGAATCGATTGACGTAAGAATCATCGAAATCGGCCAACGCGTTTGGTCTCTAGAACAACAAATAGGACAAACATACATACATACATAGACTGATAAACACATTACCCTCCAGCATAAAAAGAAGGAAGGCAGTTCTAGACTGCTTCAGTGATCAAGTGGTTACAAGCAATCTGCATTTATGACTGGTTCATGGCAATAGACTTGTTGTCTTCCATTTCGACATTATGGTTGCAACTCCGCCTACTGGTTGCTCTCTGGAAAGGCATAGTGAAGAGAACAGAACCCATGCCATGCCTTATTATCACTTCACGACCCTTGGTTGACTGGTACAGAATGCCTATGGCACTAGGTCCTCCATTGTACTTTTGTACATGAATTTTTAAATACATTACTAGAATAAGGACAAAAAAATTAAAGGAAATATTAAGGTTACAAAATATCATCTTTATTTTAGCTATCATCATCATCATACCAGCCGAAAGACGTCCACTGCTGGACATAGGCCTCCCCCAAGCGTCGCCACCTTGACCGGTCCCGTGCGTCTCGCAACCAGCATATCCCCGCAACCTTCACCAGGTCATCGGTCCACCTGGTGGGAGAGGCCTCCCAACGCAACATTTTCCGGTTCGCGGTCGCCACTCCAGAACCTTTCTGCACCATCGGCCATCCGTTCTGCGAGCAATGTGCCCTGCCTACTGTCACTTAAGTAGTAGTATTTTAGCTATATGATTATTTTAAATACTTCTTTCTTTTTCTTGTGAGGAAATGGCTGCCTCTGGTGTCAGAGTTAATTAAGCCACCTCTGGGTGCCTACAGGCCTGACTTGGCTATTTCAGAATTACATTAACTATATAAGTCCAGGTTTCATCAAGATGTTTGCCTTCACCGTTGCCCGTGATGTCCAAAATAAACTTAGAAAGTACATAATACATTTGAAAATATCACATTGGTTCTGGCTCGGATTTGAAACCACGATCTCAATCACAAGTGGCGAGATCTTAGCTACTGGGCGCGACTGCTTTGAAGATTCTTCATTAAAATTTACAGAGAATTTGAAAGGGCTCTATGTGTTGCGCTTGATGTTAGGATTGCAATAAAAATAAGAGACTTTTTCAAAGACTTCTTGCACTAGCCTGGGTCTGTACCGCAAAAAGCGGAAAGGTTGATAGATTTAATCTTATTTTAACTAAATAACACGTAGTACGGTTTTGAAACTAGATGCTTACAAAATTGAGTTGAGGTGCTTGCTTTGTGAATCAAGTAGCATAGTCTTTGACTAAATGCATGCCCAAGATTCTAAGGTTCTCTGCAGCATAATGAAAGGGTATGCCATCTTGCTTTACCTTAGCGGTCAACATCAAAATCTTAGGAATATATCCCTGTTTTCTGTAGGTAAGCGACAGTTACTGACTATATCAATATCGAATGCCTCACTGTGGTCACCATAGGATAGAAATGTATGCCATTTTGTCAAAACGATTTCTTTATAAGGCAATAAATTCAAACTAAGATTAATTAGTATTGTAACAACAAAGCTGCTAGCCTTTGTAATAACAAAGGCTAAGATGAAAATACAAAAAATAAATACTTTGTCCGTAAACTAGATAGCCATAATTTATTGAACCCAATATACAACAATTAATAAAAGCAACAAAAACTAATTAGTTGTACAATTAAGTAAATTCTGTTCTATTCTATACAGCTATACCTACATATTATTGTTTTCACGTTTGTCGATGTAATTAAAAATTAATCTTTGAAAATGTATATTCACAATTACAATGCACGCGATAATAAAACAGCAAATGAACAATTTATCGCGTATAGTTATAATTGAGGTATCACTAACACGAAACAAAACAAATGGTTAAATGAAAGCACGGTCATTATTCCAATAGACATGCAAACATTATATCGAATGCATCATACAGGTATGCATTGGTTTTGCATGACTATGACTGTTTGAAATATAAATAACGGTTTTAAACAAAATGCATTTAAAATGAAAAATACTGTATGCGGACTTGTGTCAAGACTGTCTGTAGACAGCTCTATATATAATAATAATACATTTATTTATCAGGGCCATACAGAACAGTCTCAATTGGTGAGGTGTAACAAATAAGGCATAATACAAATAATGTAACCTTGACTCCTAATCTAGACCCGTATCTTAAAAATCAGTGTCCCTCCATAGATTACAATTTTCCGAGTCAAACTCGTTGTACAGATTGCATATATCGCATATCTATGAAAACAAAGATGGCGTACGCACCCTCACAAAATATAGGCAAATTATAGCCAAATTTGAAATAAAAATGTTACCGTAATAGCTTTTTAAGCAGAAGGCAATGCAGTTTTGTCTATGACACACAACTATTTTAAGACAGGTGAGTTGTGGGAACTGTCTACCTAATCGACTATAGGCAACATCACTAAAATCACAAGTCCCACCCTATACAATGCATTCACTAACCACAACAGTACAGACATTAAATCGCATAACATATAACCTCATACACGCTCCATTACAGTCACGCAAATATATTAAACTAGATCATAACGGGGAACATGAAAAACCTTTCTCCAACTAAAATGTGGCGAAACAGCGGGGTTGAGACAATGGGGAACTAAAATCGCACGAAACGCGACTAAGATAGCGTAATGAGGGTTGACAAATTAGTGCCGAGTTCCGTAGTTGGCAAACACTCGCCGGCCGAGGTCTGAGAGACCTATTCCGAGGATAACGTCCGACTAATCGAGCGAGATAATTCGGTTTTTACGGGTTGAATTATTAACAAGTGTGGTCTTTTTTTAATGGTCCCTTGCGTGGATGGGATGTATGTGGAGAAGCTTAGTATTTTTGTGATAAAATTGGATATAGTATGGCATTTGTGAAATACGATTAAAATAACTAGTTTAAATATGTAAACAAAAAGTAGATGAGGTTAACAACTTTAGGTAAAATTACAAGACTGATTCGCGACGAACATTAAACAAATATTCTTGACAAAAACTCTTGCTATCGATAAACAAGCTAGAATGTGATAATTAACAACAATAAAAAACTTTTTAACTCAAAAATCAAACCGACTTCCAAAACAAAAAAATGACTTTCTTTTCCGAAGTCGGTGTCTTTGATGCCTATTGTTTGCCGTTTTTTAATTTATTTTTCGCTTTGTAGTTTTTTTTTTTGTAAATCTTTTATATTTTTAGTAAATTTTTTTTATTTATCTCTTTTTAGAATAGAATAGAATAGAATATACTTTTTTGTTTTTTTTTTTAGCTTTGGTAGGTACCTCCAATTACCATGCAAATCATTTATAGCCAAAGTAAATCTCATGACGATTCCAATAAGCCCAAACACGGCTAGGATAAATTGTTTTATTTCGGAGTTCCAGTTCCTACCTTCCGGCTACATCATCAGATCAGTTCGATAGTATCATTTTCATCAGTACCATTTATTTATAAGTATTTGTTTCATCATACTCTGTTAACTATTCCATATATCTCATACCCATGACATACTTAGCATTAAGGATTTCCAGTGGCCATCTGTGGTCTTCTTCATCAGTTGCACTTCACCAAATGATAATTTCTGAGTGCAAATGATTGCATTGTTTATGAAAATACCAAAATCGCTATATGTATGCCTATAATATTTGAGGAGTTCCTTCTATTTTTCAGGATCCCATCATCAGATCCTGACCTGATTGATGTGGTTATGAGACCACCTGGGAAGCATACCCTTTCAAACAAAATAAGAATATTCCAAATCGATCCAGGCGCCTTTGAGTAATCGGGGTAAATACATTTAAAAAAAAGATGCCGATGAAATGAGACCCTTTTTCTTTTTTTAAGGTGGAAAAAGAATACATAAACAAATCGTATCAATTCACAAAGCGAGGTAAGGCTCCCAGGAGTCTAACAACAATAGATTGTCATAGTAAATTCATCTTCATCATCATCAGCCTACAGCTTCCACTACTGGACCTCTCCAATTGCACGCCATCTGCTTCGATGTTCGGCAACTCTTATCCAGATACTACCCTGCGAAGATCGTCTATCCACCTAGCCTGAGGACGTCCTACTCTACGTTTACAAATTCGTAGTCGCCACTCAAGAACACGCCTACCCCAACGGTCGTCGGTTCTACGGCTTATTGAAGATTTTGGTCTTTAGGCTCTGTGAAATGTCATGGTTGTTGCTTGATAAATTAGTAAAAATCTAATATTTATTTCACAGTTCATTCGAATCATGCAAGTTTGATTATGTTCTCGTGAGAGTGAATTGAAAGATAGCGATCTTTCAATTCACTCTGTGGTAAAAGTACCATGCTCAAATTCAGATATTAATACGAGGTCCCAGAGATCGGTTCCAAAAAACCAGTTGACGCCCACCCTTCAAGGTATCCGTCATTCAGTATTCAAATTGGATCCCGTCACGATTCAATAATATATTCTAATAACGAATTGCTTACATAGACGGGCCGTTTATACCAGATATGAACGATACCTATGATGAAAGAGGCAAGGCAGGCTAAGAAGGTCCAAACTTTGACTGGGATCAAACTTACGAAATTGCCATCAGTTTCATTAGATAAAAATACTGGTCAGATACTGACCGCTACAGAAAAGCAATTCACTGGACGATAAAACATACTTTTCGCTAGACGGAGGGGTATGTGCCTTCAGCTTCTTTTCTTTCTCAGCCACCTTTTTCAAGGTCGTCAGTCTATCTATAGTTAGGAAGTCGGGGCCTATGCCTAATACTCTCCTAACTTTCCAAAATGGACTATTCCATTTTGGAAAGTTTACTAGAGAGTATTAGGTACCTTTATGACTCTTGATTGGGGATGAAGATGGCTTCGAAAGAAGAGCGTACGCAACAAGTAATGAAAGATGTTTTGTGTAGATAAAATGTGATGTTTTTTTTCTCAAGAATAGCTAACTTATCTACTACTAAAAATATCTTACCTTGTATGTACATTCTTTTTATCGACTTTTTTTTCCATTAACTATATGTGGAGGCTTGTTATTAGCTATTTGTTTAATATTACATTCTTTATGTCATTGGTTTGTTAGTCTGTAAGCCTTCTTTAAAATAAAATAAATAAAAATATTTTTAGTCTAAGAAAATGTGCCCTGTTGTTAATCGAGATAAAAATCTTTTGGTGGCCCAGATGTTTAAGGCTTCTAAAGCACGAAGTTGCTAATTTAAATATAATAGGTAGTACAATAATATTTAAATTGTTAGATGTGATGTTTATATTTAAATTGTTAGATGTGTTTAAGAAACATCTCGATTAACAACAGGACACATTTTCTTAGAATAAAAATTGTGCCATAACTAAAAAAAACCCGATTGATGATAAACTTGATGTAGTTCCTCAAACTGTTAAACTGCTGTCTGTTATTCTTAAGGCTTTTGACACGAAACTAATATATAGAAGTTTCTGAATTACTTATTTTGGTTCCGTATAACTTAATTCTCTCTTGTCATCATTCCCAATTTATTTACGGTTGACGCAACATACTTCCACTCCTTTTCTATTAGTCATCATCTCAGTTCCATGAGGATGCCCATAGAAGTAAAATACTACTTTTTATTTGATATTTCATCCCACCATGGTTAGAGTGGATCTTTTATCATTCCCATTTCATGGTAAGATTTAAATAACACCGTTATCTCTTTGCGACACCATCGACAATTTTTGACGCACAAATAATTTAGATTCCGCGAATCCTACTTGTTTATTTTTCTGCCCTTTAATCTTTAACGAATTTTTACGTGGTGACACCAAAAGAGATTTATTTCCAGAGGGTATTGAGATTTTCGTTGTATTTATTTTACGTAAAAATGTTGTGGTGGCCCAGATATTTAAGGCTTCTGAAGCATGAAGTTGCTAATTTAAATATAGTAGGTAGTACAGTAATATTTTAATATTGGAATACCTCTTATACGTAATATTGTGTGAGAATTATTATTAGATGACTGACGTAAAAAAGACTCGCAACAATATTCCTTCACTTGACTCAGCGTCCCTCAGTCAAATTGACCTTATTGACAGAATAGTTGTTTTCATGAACGACTGACTCCACTCAAGTCGAGGAAGTTTCCTCCGAAAGAATATTGGTTTCAGTTTTGGAAGAAAGCGTTAAAAATAAATATTTTATCTCTCTTGACTTCGGATAAACAGCCTACCGAACTGATTTAGACATTCGACAGTTGGGCAGCAGAATTAAAATAAAACAGATGATTTTAAGCATTTCAACTCTTTCGTGTTCATTTTCGGTTCTCAACAAAACTTAACAAACTCAAGATCTGTTTCTGACAACTCTTTTTTGCTGAAAATACTTCAGCGGCTTAATTAAAATTGTTGAGTGACAAAACAAGTAGAAACATCAATTTTAGTGATGGCTGGATTGTGAAATTTCATTTTAAAAATATCAAATGCAGACTGCCTCAGACTGCGACATCTTGGGAGAGTGCTTCCAAGAATAATGTTGGAAAAGAAAACCGGAGATTGGCCGCAACATTATTATTCTATTTTTGAATTTTATTTATAAAAGATGCCATTATTGACAACATTTACTGTAAATTATATGATAGAGATTTAATTTCTTTCCTTTTTTCGTGTGAGTATGTGGCCTCTGGTGTCAGAGTTAATTAAGGGGCATCTGGGAACCCTAAAGGCTTCTGACTTGGCTATTTCAGACTTACATTAACTATATAAGTCCAGGCTGTATGGAGAGACATACATACGGTACCTGCATGTAAATAGAAAGATGCGTGGAACAAAATAAATAGGCCTTTATTTTGCCCGATTTCTTAATTGATCTCTCTTGATCGTTTTTTTTTTCAACACAGCTATTGCTAAAATAATTGCGCCAGAATTATTAATGGAGAAATTGTGAGCTAGCGTCTATTCCTTTAAAAAAAAGCCACCTACAAATTGGATGTCCATGCAAACAAAACTTTGGTTCAGTCTATAAAGGTAAAGTATGCCGTTCATACTGTCTGCAAAAGTACACAGCAAAAATAATACACTCAACAAGTTCACACTTGATCGAATAACAAAAATATAAAACTACAATTTTGTTTGTTTCACCTAAGAGTCTCGACACTGTCAAAGCGCGTTCGCAGTACGTGCATGTGAATTCATATCATCGTCTTTGCAATAAGCTGAGTAACGAAAAGACTACCAATGACTATCCCACGTTACCGACACTTATAGCTAAAGTGTCACTATATGGCATTTGGCGGATTTTGTGTTTTTTAACTGACTGTCCAAAAAGTAGGAGGTTTTCAATTCGGATGTCTATTTTTTTTCTTTCTTTTTGTTTGTGTGTTTAGGCATAACTCCGTCATATATAAACGAATTTATAAAATTATTCGAAAGAAGTTTATTTCATTAAATTTGGTAAAGATCTGATGAAGAACTTCGGAGATAAATAAAATAACTCTACAATAAATGACGGCAAATCTCTTGGGATTGCTACCATCGCATGTCTGTTTATTTTTTACACCATCTAATAATATTCCATCACGCCAGTATGCTCTAAACGTGTACGCAGTTGTGTTCAGTTCCTGGTACACTCTCATTCCACTGGTTATATTCAAGTTACATGTTATTCGTGTAATCATTTCTGTACCTTACTGTAGAATTTTTATAAAAAAAAACAACCAACTTCCAAAAAAACACTGCAAGGAAATAATAACTTCAATTTCGGAAGGCGTTGTCAAAAAACGAAGAAACGAAAACAGGAACACCGAATTCGGAAATTGAAGTTATTTTTCACTTCGTAGTGTTTTTCTACTATAAATAGATAAAAAATAAAAAATAAATTTACAACCCTATTTTTGACAAGATTAAGTGATTTAAGATTAAATGTGCCTACTCGAAAGTCCGCAATTAGGTCTATTTTTCTCATCAAAAAGTCTTGCTTAAGATTTGATTATCAGCATCGATTTTTATTATGTCGCGGTTTTTTGTTTTTCGTCTATTACTCGGAATATGATTTCGTCAGATATGATACTCTAGCTATAAGACGGCAGCATCAGTAAGTAAGTATTGTTAGTCAACGAACGTAGCAAACGTTCCATGCGATTCCAAGTGCTTTCCAGAATAAGACGCCCGGTCTTAATTTTGGAACAGAGTTAAATATTTAATTAAGAACACTAACTTGAGAAGGTTGTTTAGATTGAGATAGTGAATTTATACTAATTCTATAGTTTTGTTTTGTTTGAAGGTGCATTTAGTAATAGTGCCGTGACTGTTAATTGGTGAAGAAAATACTACTCTTACAAAGACTTAAGTTTTATGAAAACCACGCCCAGAGTCCCTGGACGCTTAGCAAGGTCTAGGTGACCAGGACTGCTCTCAAACAATTCCAATTTATTTGTTTTAACTTTATTTCTTTCTTTTATTTTAACATTATATAGCTAAAGGCCAAAAACTTTTGTTTCCGTATAAACGAAATATAAATAACATCGGTAAATAAATGTAATCCTCGATGTTCTTGTTTGTAAAGTTTTTACACAAATGAGGGTGCAGGTCCCTAGAGAGACAGAGTCGAAGTGAACTTTACAGAAGCACTCAATCTATATTTAGACTTCCTTATAGCCAGCCTTATTATGAATACCATCCTTTTACTGTTCCAATACAAGGCAAAGATCTCTTTGCATACAGAGAAGGTAAGAGAATTAATCACCACGTTAGCTCAAAATGGGTTGGATTTAAAATATATATTAACTATATATTCAGTTTTATCGCAGGCAGGCATATAATAAGTTGGGATTAAATCGCTGATAAAAAATGCTTGGCTCAATGCTACTCCTGCTCCACAAAAACAAGTGATAAGCGAAACATTATAGTTGGACCTGTTGAAGACTGTATATGAATATATTTGTGTTGTCTAAACTCAATTTATTTTTATATTATATGTTATTATTTTTTCACATGTGTGAGTACTATGTACCAACCGTAAATCTACGATTTACTGTGCCTATTAGGTTGTTCGTTGACTTGATATGCTCAAGCAGTTACGAGTGTGTCACGCTCTCTCAAATGTCTCTCTGATTGTGGCACATGTGTTGGATCATTCGGTTCCCTTCATGATGGTTGAGCTGAGTGGTGCTAATCCATGCGTCATGTTCGTAAACGGGCGCCATAAGTAAGAATGAGTCATACTTAATTGACTCGGCCTGTTTTAAATTAATGATTGTATTTTGAGGTTGTTTTCTTTATTCTAGACGCTTTTACGTGCACGTCTTTTCACATCGTTCTCAGATATGTAATTTTCCTACAAGAATGATGTAACCAAATTCTTATAATTATAATGTATTTATGGAAAAGAGTGTCCGTGGAGTTTCTTGCACGTTCTTCTCCTTGCGAATGTGCAACTAGCTTCATTTTTGTTTTTTTTGCTAACAATTCAAAAGTACTTTATTACATTGGCATTTTGATTATTAGATTGAAGTCCACGATGTCCAAGATAAACCTAGAAATTACATACTGAATTCAAAACATCAAATTGGTAGGAATTTGCCCGGATTGGAACCCACCAACTAAAGCTCGAGAGTCGAAGTCTTAGCCACTGGGCCGCCATGATTATACAAATGAATTCTTATTTACAATTTTATTTTATTACACCGGTGTACAATAGGATTTTATTCAAATATAATATTCTTTATTCTGCTTCGAGCATTACGGAAGTAGATTTCGCTTCGGGCAGTATTCGTGTTGGGGTATGTAGGTAGAACTGTGCATGTAAGTAGGTATAGATTCGTGTCGTGTACAGGAAGGGACTCGATGGGACTGTTGAGTTTCCATTGCCGGTTTAAAAGTAAATAAAAAAACTGCCAAGTGAGAGTTTAACTCGCGCACACCCTTAATATTTTTGAATGGCCTATCCAACAATAACCCACACCATGGGAAAGACGAGAAAAAGAACATCCCCACAACAACTTTTTTATATTATCTCCTGTACACATAAATGTACAGGACACAATACAAAAAAAAAGTTGTTTTTTTATATCACTTTGTCGGCGTGTTTATTAAGTATATCCATGCCAAATAATAGCTTTCTAGTACTAAGAGTATAAGCTGCGGACGGACGGACGGATGGACGAACATGGCGAAACTATAAGGGTTCCTTGTTGACTACGGAACCCTAAAAAGGACGTTTGAACAAAGCTAGAGTTATCGATTTTTGTGACTTGTTGGAGATAACTGATAAGTGTTTAATTTAAAATTATTTACTAAAACTGATGAAATAAAATACTGTAGACACCATGATGATGATGATGATGATGGGGACAAATAAAACAAATAAAACAACACTTTGGCTCCCATTTGGTCCTTTGCACGTAGGGGTTCTGGCTAATATAGCCAGCCTAGCTCCGCCCAAAAGCGTAGAAGGTTCCTGGGGGCTTCACGGGCTTCGTGGAGCGACCTCACTGTTCCGAGGATTTCTTCGCGTTGAGAAGCCCCTCGCATTACAGAATGATGTTGGCGGCTGTTTTCTAGGTGACACAGCAGCCCCAGCGAGGCAGGCTGACTGTGATGCCTTTTCTTTTTATTAATCGCGGGTATACATTCAGTAAAGACATTTTTCCGTGACCATCTGTTATTATGATGTTCGGACGATCTCTGACGAATCCACGCACGAATTTGTGTGAAATATTTTAGACAACTAGGATTACTACCATGTGTACTACCATTAGTAGTACAGTGTGTCAGGTAGCAGAATTAGAAAATAAAAGTTTAATTTAAAAATAAATACAAATATGACAAGTGCGGATTATTATTTTATTATTCTATCTTACTGTTTTTAAGAACCACGTGTTTTTTCAGGATAAAAGGTAGCTAGTGTTGCGTCAACCAGTAAACAGATTTTCGTAATCAGATCTGCCCCCTAGCCAAGTTACAATCGTTTCGTATCGAAAATCTTTCTACAATAGTTATCGCCTTCTGTTTGTATGATCTTACCACGTGACTTGACGTTCAGATGTGTCATTATCATACATTGATTCGTTTTCTACTAGCGTTATTGATTGTAGATTGTCAACTGGGTATCAGGTTCAGTAGTTCCAGAGATTACAATATAATAACATTTGAAGAAATAAATATAACATTAAACATTACTAATTTACTTGACAGTATAAAATAATTAACTGTTTTAAAACTACATTAAAAAAAAAAAGTGAAAACTGTAGATGGAGACGAGTGACAGGCTGCCAATCTTCAATCTTCTTCTATTATTTAACCTTTATTGTTTTTACTTTCTCAAAATTCTGATCTAAACTTAACCTTAAATAATTTTGTATTTTATTGAATCTTTTAATTGGGAATGTCTGGCATTAGTCCATTCGCAGGAGACATATATCCCAGTTACACAGGGAAATCTATAATTGGCCATAAAAACTGTACAATACATTATTTTACAGTACCGTATTTTTCTATATCGCTATTGGTTACCTAAATAAATAAAATTTTATATTACTTTGCAAGTAGGTAGTGACTTACACAGTAAGATGATACTTGTAAGACATCGTATGTAAATTTTAATAAAGAAAACACAAATATCGTATAACAAGTTTCAGTCGAACTACAGCCAACTTTTACATCAGCCACGAGTATGTTGTGTCACAATGTTGTTCAGCCACCCGATGAAAACATACAGATACGGCATAATTTCAACATAACATCTATACCACCGAGGTGTCGTTCAGTAAATTTTTCTCATAAAAATGTTCCGTGTAATGCCTTCCTTTAGTCGATGAGAAGAAATTTATTGTTGGTCGTAAAAAGTACATTGCGCGAGCAACCGCGCGAATTTCGGAAACTCCCTGCCACCGTTCTCATGTCGTCACTCGGTCTTGTGGCGAACTTTGTGATGAGGGGTAAAGACTAAGCGAGCGAACGCTAGCGAACGAATTCGAATGAGTGTATGTGAACTTTTCACTTTTCATACGAGCGAATGGTTCTATCGCCTTCGGCTGTACGGTGCCGGGTGTTGGTAATGGATCAAAGGAAAATAAAGCACATGGGCGTTCGTAGTGAAGACTTATCAGAAAATGCTGACTCAGCTCATGCAACGATACACAGTGAAGGTGCGTGCGTTTTTAAAATAGGTTTATTTATCACTATTGAATGCTTGTGTTTTTACTGATTCTTTTCTTCAATTATTTACAGAAATTGACCCTGCGCTTTAAATAACATCTTCGTCACCCATAGCCAACAGATTATATATAGTCCACTAACGTTTGCTAGTTTTCGCTAAGCTTAGTTTCAGTGCTCCTCGTGCGTTCAACAGTTCTTTATGTGGACACAACAGTGAAGGCGAGCGAGCTAGCGGTGATGCCCTAGATTAGCGTTCGTTTGCTTTCGTTCGCTTAGTATGTAACAGGCATGACACCAAACGGATAAATACAGAAGGTCAGTTCCAAGCAACAAGAGAAAACGCACGCACACACAAACACACTTCAAGTTCAGCGAGTGCAATCGCAGTCGCGACCGTCTTTTATTTCACATCGCCATATTTACGAGTCCACATAATTGAGCACGCCTTTTTGTGCTCGTTGTATGAAGCCAACCTTCTGTACCTATCTATTCTGTGTTTGTAATATTTTCGACCTTATAGATGGTGTACATAACTAGAGATGATCTAGAACTTCATAATGTCACATGTATGTAGGCAGGAAGGTGCATCTATACAATTTGTGATATGAATGTCGAGTGCACTTCTGCAAGTCTGGTCACGTCCTTTGTACAGCCTGTCTTGGAAGCCGAGACAGTGTCTTTGGTCATGTTATGTGGGACTATGTCTTATGTATTTATGAAATATCCGTGTCGTTTGGTGTTCGTCTAAGTAATAGGGTGTTTGGAAACCCTTTTAAATATAGAAGAAATAAAACTTTCGAGCATGTTGGGATCACGTTTAAAATACTTTTAAAGTCAAAGAACATAATTATCACAATAGTGGTTTAGAGAGCCTGAATAAAGTTTTATTCTATCAGCCATAACGATTTTCAATACGGGAGGGCTATGTTCCTTTTTATCAAATGAATTTAGCTGTTAGTGCTTTCAGTGCGTCCGTCGTTGCGTGTGCCGTGTGCGTCCTCACGTATATGAATTTTATTAATGTATGTATGTTAATATTGTAAAACACTTTTTTTTAAAGAGTAAGTTTGGAGTTTCGTGTCCGTTCTTCTTCATAACTAGCTTCTTTTCCGAATGGACGGTAGAATCAATTGTTATATCTTTTATATTAAAAAATTTACGTTCACAAGTGCCACTTAATGTCCTAGTTGAAATAAAGAATTTGACTTCTTTTCTTCACGAAATCTTTAGGGTTGACCATGTTACATTATTGGCTTGTTGTCAGTCGTAAGCGCTGATAGCTTCTTCTTCTTCTTCCTGCCCTTATTCCATGTCACTTGGGGTCGGCGCAAGACGTTTTCTTCTTCCATATCGTCTGGTCTCCCGTCGCGCTATCATTGACACCCTTTTCTTTCACGTCACTCATAACACAGTCAATCCATCTTTTCCTTGGCCATCCCCTCCCTCTCAATCCATCTACATTTATATTCATAACTCTTTTAGTAACAAGCGTTTCATTCCTTCTCATCACATGACCATGATAAACCTACTGTTCCTCTCAACTTTAATTTTGCTGGCGCCACTTTCAAACTTCCTCTAACATACTCATTTCTCACTATATCCATTCTTGTCACTCCACACATCCATCTCAACATTCTCATATCTGCCACATGCAATCTCTTTTACTGTCTTCAAAAAAGGAGGAGGTTCTCAATTCGTCGGAACCTTTTTATTTATTTTTTCTCCGATGAAAATTCTTCTTTTACTTCCCAGATGTTCCCATAGTCATCAAGTCAGGATCTGATGATGCGATGCTGGCGAAACGAGGGATGTCCTCAAATATTATAGGCACACGTATAGCGATATTGGTATTTTCATCAATAATGAAATCTTTTGCACTCAGAAAGTATCATTTAATGAAGTGGAACTGATAAAGAAGACACACACATGTGGCCACTGGATCTCCTTAATGCTAAGTATCTCACAGGTATAAGATATCTCGAATAGTTTAACGACTATGATGCAGCAAATACTTCTAAATAAATGGTACCTACTGATGAAAATGGTACCACCGAACGGATCTGAAGATGAAGCCGGAAGAAAGAAAGAAAGAAAGAAAATGAGTTTATTTGCATTAAAACAAAAACACCTTAAAATTAAACAAAATAAAACAACCTATCCTAGTCGTGTTTGGGCTGATTGGAATCGTCATGAGATGTACTTTGGCTACTAATGATTTTCATAGTAATTAGAGGAACCTACCAAAACTAAAAAGAGTTATAAAAAAGCTTTTTAACAAAAAAAAAACAAACCGATTCCCAAAATAAAACACTACAAAGCGAAAAATTACTTTCTTTTCTGAAGTCGGTGTCGAAAAACGAAAAAACAATAGGTACCAAAGATACCAACTTAGGATAAGAAAGTTATTTTTGTTGTTGTGCGATTTTATAGTAATTTATGGGCGCGATCATACACTACCGGTGGAAGATACTGGTGATAGGAACCAATAGGTTGAGTTTGTATCAATCGTAATATAAAAGATAAAAATGTTACCGGCCAGTTTAACAAATCGAAAATGAGGCTATACCGATAAGTCTTGAAGCGGAATACTACAACAGGTACAATTGCTTCAAACGCTATAAAAATACAATCCATAAAATTGCTTGCCATTTCTGAAATACAAACATTCAAGACAAAAATATCACTCGGTCGGCATGAGCAAGGATTCATATTTGAGTCGGATGCATTTCCCTATAGTGTGATGCAAAATTAAAATTGTATTACCAGTTCACCGCCATCTTCCCTGACTTGCGCTCTGATGTAAACTTTGAGAAACTTTCTTTGGCCATTAATAATTCTCCCGCGGCATCCGGGACCCCTGAAAAGAATATTTCAGTCTTTTGAAGCTGCAAACTGGGTACAATCAAATTACCATTTGAAAGAGCCCTTGTATTGCTATTTAAGACGCTGAACGATTTTCGTGAGCTTTGTTTGTGTCTTATCATTGAAACCGTTTGTAATAAATCTCTTTACAGATGTCTACTTGTACAAGAAGGCCGAATTATGATGAAAGACGGATTTTCTTTTGCGTCAAAGGGCTAAAAAAAATTCGTGGATTTTTAGTGATTATTCGGCAAAGATACTTTGCTATTTTCAAGAATTGTGAAATTCTAGACTTAGTCATAATTTACTCGTACTTTCTAGAATATAACATCGCGAATGTTTTCGTTGAAGGATTAAGCAGAGGTGTATCTACCCATCCCACACACAATTATTTTTGTTTATACACACTATTTTTAGGGTTCCGTACCCTACAACCCATACAACAAACGTGATTTTTTTTGCCGTTTTTGCGACACTGGTACGAAACCCTTCATGCGTGAGTCCAACTCGCACCTGGCCGGTTTTTTTACTTGTTATGAAAGTAATTTTAATCGATTCACTATAAAAATAAATGCCATGCTCTCCGTTCTCATTGCAAACATTTGCACGAAAGGGGAATAAAAATAGACGTAAAATAATGAAGATAATCGTCCAGCAATCATAGCCGTAGGCATTCCATCTTATTTGCTTACCCTGCACAAAAGAGAGTGCAATTCTATGTCGTGTAAAATGAGGCCATTATAGCTCGGAGACTGTTGGAATTTATGTATTTTTATATTTTAAAATAATGGCAACTTCTACTTCTTCTTCTAATGGCAGTCACTTAAACTTCCTTTATTTCGAAAAAGAAAGGAAGCCTAAATGGTTGTCATCAATCATTTTTTTTCTTGCTTTTATATGAAACTATATCTAAATAATATGTGTAGGGAAAGTTAATTTTATGGTAAAACATATTCTAGGCCTGTCAGCAAGGTGCAAAAAAGGTGATTGTCGGCTAATAAATGACTTTTCACGAAACAAACAGACAGAGTTACTTTTGCATTTATAATTACCTTGTTATGGATTTAGCATGCAGCGACATTAAGTTTTGTGCTCCGCCCAAGTGGGGCAAACCTCCACCGTATGCTCCACCGAGTCATCCGGGGGATCCACACAATGGTGAGACTCGGGCTTTTCCACCCACCTTATCCTAAACAGTAACCTCCTGAAACAGCCTTGTCCGGTGAGGACCTGCGCCATGTGAAAAGTGAGGACGTCGTGGCGCCTCTCAAGCCACTCCTCAAAGAGCAATTATGGCGTGCCCAGCGCTGGGTTGCTACAGTCGCTCTCTCCGTATCGCCATGAGATTCTCCTGGAGCTCCGTCTGCCGAGCCGCAAATAAGAATACAACGATATGATATTATATTAAAAGTGTAAAAATAAACATATATTTGCTATCAATTTATACCGAATTATATAAAACTAGAGGCCAAGATACTGTTTTCAAAATGGAAATTAATTCTAAAATGCGATGCGCGAGACTACGCTAGTATCCGTGAGCGAGACTGGCTAGCGGCCGAACGTCGCGCGTCGCGATTTCGCGCGCAAACTCTCTCCCACACAAAGCCTAAGGAAAAGTGGTGTCGCGCGCCTCCTGCATCGGCTGCGTATCGCGGTTTTGACGCGATCTCACATCGTGGTCTCGCGTGGCAGTCTCTCGTCACGGTCTCGCAGTGAACTCGCACCTTTAGGTACTCCTCTGCCTAACCATTCGGTGAATACAAGCGTGATGTTAAGCATTTTTGAAAGCTTATACTTCAAACTTAACAACACTAACAAAATGTTATAGATAAACAAACACTGATATAAAAACCACCACAGTATAATTTTTAAATCGAAATTCACAGGAGTAGATTACATTATCCCGATACGAATAATTTATAATGCAAATCGAGCCCAGGGGCAGCTTTGCGCTTCTATAATAGAATAGATTGCTAAACATCACGGCATAGATAATTTACTTGTTAGTAAGGGTCGTCACTTGTTTTCTGCGGCGTATAACTATTAGCTGCCTTGATTACGTCGGTAGTGGATTGGAAGGCAGGGAAAGCGATTTTTATTCGACTGCCGAGGGAGGTATGAGTTTTTTTGCGATGTAAATTTATTTGGGTACATAATATGTCGGAATTGTTTGGCTGGTTCCAATTAAAACTTACTTAGCACTTCACTCTTACTTGTAGTGGTTTTTGACTATTTAAAGATTTTTGTAAGGAAAAATAAAATCTTTTTCTAACTGTGTCCACCCAAAGCTGTTACTAGTTTTTGCTGTGAAAATATTTTCACATGGGGAAATCAGTTATATAGTCACAATATAAACCAACATACGCTGCTATATCTACACAGAATAACTTTATACCTAAAGTTACTGCTGATAAGTGGTCACCGCAGCATAGACTATAGATCTACACTATGAGATGCATCGCAAATTTGTTGCCATTCTAGAGACGACAAAAGAAATGAATAAAAAAAAAGTTAGTCGTACAGGTTTAGAGGTTGCTCTCTCATTATTTGTTGATTAAAACAGACAAGCTAGTCTATATTTAGATAAAGCATAGCGCACTCTATTATTTAATGAGGAAAATTAAGTCAGCTTTTCTTCTCAAATCACTGCTTCAAAAACATTTTTCAGCCATTGAGCGGTAAACAAACAATTGATACAAAATACAAAACAAAAAAAAACAACTTAAAAAACAAAACACTATTTTAAACAGAGAATAGAAAACTAGCATTCAACCTTACCTACACCGACTAAAAGTTTTATGTCCGGGGCGAAAATTACATTAACCATTTTTACGTTCTATTTCTGCACCTCGCATTGCACTCAGCTCGGGCATAACTCAAAATTATGAAATAAAGAGAAATGTACTTTAAAACGTTTCTAAGAGTGTGCAACAGCTGAAACAAATCGTGGCCAACGTTGGCCGTACCTAATGGAAATAATGGAAACGGCTGACTATTGGCCCGCTTACCTTAAGTGGGTACGCGACTTGCAAAGAAATGGCCGGCTATTGGTAACGTACCTTATTGAGTTCAGTAAGTGTATTTAATGGAGATGTAGCGCTGTGGCCGGTGATAGGGTCGTTTAGATAAGGTCTTTAGGATCGGGACATCTTTATAAAGTTTTAATAAGGGTGTTTTGGAATGTCTCAATAGTTTTCTTGAGCAGCCTTTGTTTAGGGTGGTGTGGTATTTTAATGCTATTAGATGTCGTTCCTGATTTTTGGAGCTGTTAAATTTTGCATTTATGGAAAACTGCGCATGTGTGTTAGTGAATAGGTTACTTATAGGCAACCTTGCTTCATCGTCGACCACATCATCACTTCCCATCAGCTGAGATAGTAGCCAAACACAAGCCAATTATCAAAAAAATTGAAAAAAAGTGTATAAGTGTGTTTTATATCTTTTTTCTTTTTCTTTCTTTTATAAAACGTTGCCCCACACTAGGAATTTCTTCCTGTATCGTGGGTGCTTTTACAAACATATAAACTCACACATACAACACCCAGAGCCGGAACAACTATCTGTAGGCCATACAAATATTTGTTCCGTGCGGGAATCGAACCCGCGACACGCAGCGCAGCAGTCAATCGCTCAACCACTGCGCCAACCGTGCGCCCAAGCACAATATGCACAAAAGCAAGATAGATAGATTTATTTACTTGCTTAGAATGTAGGTAAATAATACAATTAGGTTTTACAAATATTTTGGATCCTTATACATTCTGCCTTAATGGCATGCAACAATTTTAGTTACTTATACCACTATAGATTATTATATTTTCTTAAAGCTAATACTTAAAGCAAGCAAAAAGTATTTTTCTTCTTAGCGGGTCGATGGTATAGGTCTACCAGAATCTCATGGCATTTTTTATTTTTTTTTAATTGTGATTTTCATATGGCAATGTCAATTGTCACCTATCAAATCAAAGTACTTGATGTGTCAACCGCTGCTGAATTTTTTTGATATTATCTTGAAAAATTGTTATTTTTGTGAGAATGTCGAAAAACCCACTTCGATTTCAAGCGAGACATATTGTTTTTAATATGTATCATAAAATAAGGGAAGAAGAAGGCGTAAATCAAACTCAATCTTTGATTTTAAAGTGCGTCGTAGAGTGGACCGGTAAGTTGGACTGACTTGTTTTGATACTTTTAGTGTATTTTACATTTTTCTTACTTAATTTTTATTTCTTTCCATTACTATTATATGGTTAATACACAGGGCACATCGAATGATGGCCGGAAGGAAATGGCAACAGTAATGCAACTGTTACTAATTCTTCGACAAGATATTGATTTTAACGGAGGTTGAGAATCTTTGACGTAAGAAAAATATTAAGTAATAATCTGCGCCCTGCAGTGGGCCGTGTATATAGACGAGAGTTTTTGGCGGGCTTTTGTCGAGTGAAGTTCAGTGGCTGTTAATATTATTTGCAAATTGATTCCTAGTGGATATTGTGATATATTATTGGTTTAGTTTTGTGTCTCAACTGTCTACGCAACTGGACAATTTGTAAAATCATTGAGAGAAGCGATCTCAGGATAGTGGAGCGGAGTATTTTATTGTAGTTTGACTGCCTCTGCAAAGCTTACTGGGCAGACTGACTCGATACAATTTGCTGCCAAATACTCCAAAAAACATTAGAATCTGTTACATCCGCATTCTAATGCATACTAAAGAATAAATATAAGATCCAAAACTCTTTCCAAAGACGTGGCTAAAAGGTCCTAGCAACCAGGCCATAAAACTTACTTAAAAAAGTATATATAGACTGTTGATGATGAATGACTTATAAGTAATATGATACATTTTATTTACAGACTTTATACATAAAGAGATTGATTTTGAATATGTTAAATGCCAATGAAAAAGAACCATTTTGATGGAGTGAGATGACATAAAACTACAAAGATACAAGTTTTTGAAATGCCAGTGGAGTTCATGAAATCATATTCTAGTTTTCTAGTTCTGAATGAGGTTTTAAGTTATTAGTATGATTTAAATGATATATAATAAATTAGTACATAAATTAATATTCTAATGATTTATTTTTCCTATGTATGAATGAACCCGATGTATGACAACATTATTCATACACATACCTATAATACTCACAGTGGATCTTTGTGTCTCTGAATTGGTTGCAAGACCCCGCGCAGTAGCTATTTTTGTGTCAATGTTGAAGGTGAAGATAGCATTGTATAACTGTCTCTTTCACTCCTTATGTATGTCACATCGTCCTATCTCGCTTACTCTATGCAGTATACTCGATAACAAACTGTTTCTTACGCAATGTTTGGCAGGACCAAGTTCAAAGACACGAAGATCCACTGTGACTACTATAATATAAGTACCTCATGTTCATTAATACTAAAGAAATAAATAAAAATTAAACAGTATCAAGATCGTTTAATCCAATTTCCCCAGTATTGCATACAACAAATTTTTATTTCCACATTTGCCATGAGATTCTGGTAGACCTATAAATACAATTCTCAAATGTTATTTTTGGTCCAGCATTCAGCCACGGCAATACCCCTCACCAACGCAGTCGGTCCTCACAAAATATCGAAAACGAGTTTTAATAGAACTCTCTTTGTTCATTATGCAGAAACTCTATTATAAAAATGTGTACTCTAGTGCAAATCAATTATCTATTCTACGTTTACCTGATACAGTTAACTTTCGTAGCCTCTACTAGCCAGATTTCACGAATACATCACGTAATTCCCATATTGTACCAATATTTAACAGAAGATACCAGAACATTAATTAAACAATAGCCCCAGGCGACTGAAAATTTCAGTTAAACAGTATTTATTAAAAGGTACTTAGCAGCGTATTACACGTTATTAAGTTCCTCTGACCCAGTTGGAGCAGCCTCCTTTTAATCGACCCGCGGAGAGACTTTAATATTTTACTTGCAGACTATTCCTTAGTTCTCCGCTCAATTAATCATTTGGAATTCTGCACTGTTTTCAAATTGACTCGGGGAAAAGAAAAACAGAAAGTGCAGATGTTTTAATAGAAAGACAGAAACAAGTTTGAAAGGTCTTGGATAAGTAATAACAGTAGCACAAGTTGATCAATTCCGTTCATGATGGTTGAGCTGAGTGATGCCAATCCATACGCCATGTTCGTGAACGGGCGCTATCAGTTGGGATTGGTCATAACTTGGCAGTTTTTAATTAATTATTGAATTAGACACTTTTAAGTGCACGTATTTTTACATCATTCTCACATATGTGTATTTTTTCCAACAAGAATGATGTAACCAAATACTTGTATTTAAAATTTATTGATGGCACAGAGTGTCCGTGGAGTTTCTTGCACATTCTTCTCCATAGAGATCTACTGACATTCATTTTAGTTTTCTTTTTTGTTAACAATTCAAAAGTACCTTTAAATGGATTAATTGAAATATTTTTTATTTATTTTGATTTTTGATTTTGATATTTAAGGTTAAGCAACGCTTGCTAAGGTTGTTCTGTGGATGAGTATTCATACATTCATTTGGCTGAAGCTGAAGCTGTTGGTCATCGCCGTAATTTGTAGATCTTCGAAGACAGTCAGAAGTCAGAAAATATGGCGCCAGTCTTGCTAAGACCCAGTACCCAGTTCCTAACCCAGTAGCTGGGAAGTCAGATGAGCAGTCAGTCCATATAACAAAACTCGTACTCAGCTGCACCCGGTTCGAATAAAAGTCACCCCGAATATATTATTATTATATTTAAGTGTGGCTGTTCCTGTTCAATTCATGGATCAAGATTTTAAAATTGGTAGCAGATTTTCAGTCACAGCCCAGAGTCTAAAATACATGGGGATTATAACTTAAGCTAATGAAATGTGGGTATATCGCCTAACGCCGAAGGGTTATTTAAAGCGCACTAAACTAATTGAATAAAATCTTTTTTCAACTGTATGCTTTCCCAGTGAACCGTTCATAATGCCTGCCATTTAGCCAATTAGTCATAAGAACTATTTAAAGCACTCTTGTATTTTAAATCGGCCATTTGTTTAATTCATTCGCAATCTATCTGAGGCTAAAAATACTTAAATATATGATTAACTTAAAATGCTGCCAGGCGTGTCTTTTTTTTCGCTAAAAAGAGCCAATTTAACCCGACACCGATTTCCGGGAAGTGACCGTGCCAATAACTGACCATCTTGAGCTTCTTGGCGTTACGTTGTCATCGAATCTCAATTTTGGCACATACATTGAGGCAAAGGCTGCCAAAAAGCTGGGGATCCTTCCAAAGGTGAAAAGGTACTTCAGGCCAGAACAGCTGCTCAGCTTGTTTCAAGCTCAAGTTCGATCATGCATAGAGGACTGTTCTCATCTCTGGGACGGATCTGCCAAAAACCAGCTTGATGCACTAGACTCGATCGAAAAGCCGGCCAAAAGGCTCATCAGCGGTGAGACACTGGTTAATTAAAGGTTCCAGAGCCTTGAACATCGTCGCCGAGTTGCCAGCTTGTCTTGCCTTGGGGAGTGTGCGATGGAATTGCATGATCTAATTCCACCCAGCCCGTTTCATTATCGGACTACCAAACGTACGGCGATGCACAATTGGTACATGATGGACTTTCCACCCACACGAAGTAGGTAAACGATTTGAGAATACTTTTATTATGCGAACAGCTAAGAAGTGGAATTCCCTGCCGGAGTCTGTGTTTCCCGATAGCTACAATCTAGGGGCCTTTAAGTCAAGAGTGAATAGGTTATTTCTAGGCAAGCGTGCTTCACCGTCGACCATACCATCGCTTGCTATCGGGAGAGATGGTGGTCAAGCGCGAGCCTGCAACAAAAAAAAATACCTAGCACGACAATGCGAAAAAAATCGATATTTCTTTGTCGAGTTAGACGACATAAAATAATGTTGTACAGCAGATTTTTCTTTTCATATCATAATCATTATTGATCCCATAGAGAAAGCTTTTCAGGTTTGTGACTTGTGATTACTTTCACCCCATGAATATAGCCAATGAACTAAAATTCACGCTGTATACTTCATTCATGTAAAATAAAATAAAAATGGCCTGCATTCCACTACGTACAATTTTAACACTTAACTAAGTATAGACAATATACACGTAACAAATATTGAAAAAACTTTGAAAATAAATCTTTAGCTCTTCTTCTCAATTTGTTACTTCCTTCTTTTCCTTTCTTTTACAAGCGTTTGCCATTATTATTCGTAGCGTTCGCCTCTGCGGTGTAAGCCTCCTCTAAATCGCTCTACACGATTCTATCGCGCTCCTTCTCCACCAGTTTGGTCCGGTCCGGTCCGGTTCTTCCAGTCCGGTCCATAAAGTTGGGTAAATATACCTCTCGATCTCTTTCTTTCGCTTCCTTACTTTCTTATACCTTCTAACGGAATCCAATCGGTTACCCTCTTCATTGATCAAGTACACTCCAATCTACACATATAAGTGTTTGTACAAACCAACTTACAGAAATAAAATCATTTATCATTTATACCACCTGCCCAGTTCAACTTCAGTAATCTTATTTTCAGCTTTACATCGGTTAGTTTTTTTGATGTGTTGCATACTTCTTTCCATTTTCTTTTGGCAGATAGCAATCTTCTTTTCGTATTATATCCTTAACGACCGTTTGTTTGATATACGTACGTTACGTACGGTAGTATGGCTGATTTCTATGTTTTTCATAATAATTTATTTCAGTCCCCAGTACTTTTTCCATATTAAAGCTATTCCTCTATGTTTTTATTTTTCAGTGCAGTTTTCTAACAACACCAACAACCCTATGTGAATGACTATATTCTATCTTTGTGTCTCTACTGTGGCGTCATGGTTCTCTCCGTTCGTAATATTTTTTGTATTAAAAGCGTTTAGCGATAGACCGAGTTTCTTACCTTCTCTTGCTACTTCATTTACCATGGATTCCAATTCAGTTGTAGTTTCAGCGAAGCGGAGATAGCTCAGGAACTCTACATCCAACTTAATGCCACGAAGACTGACTGGAGTACCGCCGAAAACAACTTTTGTGATAGCGGATCCCCTTGTCGGACACCTTTTTGTATGAAGATTTGTATACCTATTTATATCCAACATTAAGAATAAACGCTCTTGGTTAAATTTATGTACTTTATGTCGGGTAAGTAAAATATGATATATTTACAAAATCCCTATTATTTACAAGATATAACAACTGAATCTATAATTTTATTTGATATAATGATCAGTTAATATAATAAATGATTGATATAATTTTAAAGTAACTATTTTTATAAGCATAACATACATTGGATATAAAATCGTTTGATATACCACTCAAAAGACATAAAACCTATTTAGTCTAATATGATAAAACGCCATTTTCCTGTAAAAAACATGCAAACAAGCATACACCATGCATGCAGCAGGCATGCAAACAAGCATATACCATACATGCAGCATGTAAGTAAGCATGCAGCATGCAAGTATGCAGCAAGCATGCAATATGCAGCAGGCATGGTTTCTGTCAAGGCTCCGACGCTGCGGGGCTCCGGCGGTCCCAAGCGAGCTTATCGTCACAGATGTGTTTCACGCTCACCACCGCGGCTTCGCATCAGCATGGACCAGATGCATCGGCATCAGCCGCGGCGGCGAGTGTTAAAACCACGAGAGCTCGTGGGCCGCCTCGCCCCTCCGCGCCTACGCGATTTTAAATAACACTCTAGGGTAGCGCAGACAAGACTTCGTGGAGTCGGTTTTACAGCGATTCGTTTCTGTCACGCCGCTCCCGCAGCACGCTCGCTTCATTTGTTCGCCTTCGCGCGTTTATGGTCACTGTTCTAACCAAACCTAACCCAAATGATTCACCAACATAGAGGGGACCTGGCACTCCACATAACCCATCCGAGACGGATACCATGCTTTGAATCAGGGTATTAACCATAAAGATGGTATCAATATTATATATTTTAAACGATAGGCCTAATGATTTTCGATTAAATAAACGTTATATCCAATAACGTTACACGAAATAAGTTTTAGAGTATATTAATGTTATATCTAAAGAAATTATATCAACAGTTGGTATAACTCACGTTTATTATATCTTCTGAACGTTATTGAAATGAAAATATACCAAATAACTTTATATGATGTGAGACGCACCCCTTTATGTCTTATCCTTGGTGTGAAATTCTTCATTCATGTACTTTTAGTTAATCTCTCAAATAATATTAATTGATAAAAGCGTACGGAGAATCAACTTTGATTCTGCATGTCGGCAAGAAACTGTTCCTATAGTGCAAACTTCTTCGTTCGTTGTTGGCGTTCCTAGCGAGCTGTTAATATTTTAGATGTTAGCTTTGTGGTTAAAATAACATGTATGAATGTGTACACATGCTTCTATGTTGTTCCTTGTCAGCTTTTCGCCATAGCGCCTGATATTTGGAACAGTGTAGGTTGAAATTTCCCTTTCATCAATTGTATGGAGTGTGTTTAGTTAGTGAACTACCTGAAGGCTCGACTTATATACAATTCGATTTATATCACTCTGATAGGTGATTTAAATTGCAAATACGTTCATACGGACGCAATGCGATGCAATTCGACCAATTTGCACTTGAAATTTTCTTAAAAAATAACTATGCGCGATAGCCGACCGATATCGCCTATCGCCGTAATTACAATTTTTCTTAGATGAGAGAACAATATTGTTGGAACATTGACAAAAGTCTGAAACATCGACAAAAGTCTGAAACATCGACAAAAGTCTGAAACATCGAATAAAGTCTGAAACATCGACAAAAGTCTAATTCAATCAATAATAATTTTAATATTTTTTTAGAATGTGGCGAACTTACACAACTTATAATAAAATTCTTCATCAAAACAGCATCGCTAAGCAATTTCAAAATTACTCACCCATTTACTCATCGACAACCCCAATTAGCTCAATCATGACAATCTCCCCTTCAAAACAGAAAAACGAATGACTTTAATAATCTCATTGTTCGCTCAATCGCTCGCCAATCGCCTGCATTACGCCCCTCTCTAATATTTGCATGAAAAATACTCATTGCTCAGGGCGTTGAAGTGCGAACATAAATAATGAGGGCCCAGGTTTCCTCAGTATTATTGTCGTCTATCATCGGAGCCTGTGAACCGTATTCTTTTACGTCCAAGCGTTTTGTCAGAGGAGAACATTTCACAAGTTATTTGTATCAATTTGCTTCGAGTGGAAAAAGTTGGCCCCTTTAACGTTCTCTTTTTGTGAGAGACGTATCCGCGTATTGGTTTTCGTAATGGCTTTTTGAATCATATCGATGTTTATGATGTGAAGTGAACTTTGTTATTGGTTTACAGTGTCTTGGGGCCTACGTTGTATAGGTTTTTATGTGGCAACAGCTTTTACTTTTATGATTATGTATCACTGTTATAGGTACTTCAATTTTCATCCATGATAATTTGATTGAGTAATATGAGTTATAAAGGGTATTATTTTGTGTGCAAAACCCAAGAATGCTGAACACATCAATTTTTTAATAGCTACTATTATTTCCATGACAATAGGAAATTGGAAAAACAAATTAAAACCACTTTTTAAGCTTTCCAATTTCATTTCAGACTTCAAATATGCAGCCAAACTCCATAGATCAACGTCGACGAAAACTTTAAAAAATATTTCAACAATGCTTGAAAATGGGAAATTTTATTCTGTAATTTTGCAGCCAAAACATCATTGCTTAAAATCGAGATTTATTTTGCTAGTCTCAAATATTCTCGTAATATTTCCGTTCCAGGAATCAACAATGTCTAGATTGTTGCTATAGACATTCTTTGCGAATATCTTGCGCGGCAGACAAGCTTTGCCAGTATTCCCCGTACATTGCGAGCGTACGAGCGCCTTGCTGTCCACTAAGAATAGTTTCCGAAACATTAAAGGCGGATTGGCTGCCTTATTTTTATAAAGTTCCGTTTTTTTTTGCAGATATAAGTTATTCGTGAACTAGTGACCTCCTGTTACGTCAGGATTTCAGTAGACATGCGCAATATCTGTTGTTCAATTACGCATATAAGAAAAAAATCAACGCTCATCGCTTTGTCATCATGATTTCTAGATATTACCATCAATCTGGCTTGTTTTACAACTTAGGTACTTATAAAACAAATACTCTTCCAGGTCGCTTAGGTATACTAGAGATTGGATTAAATATATAAAACTGTCGTGAATTCTATCCTTATTGACTACTTAGCAATAACAAAACACAGTATTTTCTCTCAACCATTTTAATTCAGCAATGAATTAATGTGCATAATATATTCGTTAAGAGCGGAATCGAATTACCGACTAGGCCTCTGAAAAGGGATCCTTTTCATTAGGCCTTCATAAAAAACGCGTTAAGAAAAACAAGGAAAAGAGATACATGCAATCATTTATCGTTTATGTTCCTTTCTACTGGCCCCATTATATGAACCGTGTTGCAAGTCTGAAGGATTTTTTGTAAATTTTTGTTCATCTCTTTATAAAACCGTTATTATTGAAAACACGTCATTTAAAATAGTCCTACACACTATTAACTTAGATAGTAATTACAAATGGTTCTGTAAAAATATGTTTTTTCAATAGGTATTTTTAGCAAACCTTCACTTAGTTTATTATTTTCTGTACCTACATGGGTTTAATAATGCTGCATGCACGTATTTTTACATTTTCATTTTGATTTTACCTTTAAAATGTAACAGAATGTACAATTGTACATATTTCTCTGAAGTCTTGGCTTTACGTCCACACATTGTCATACATAAAAATACCTTTAAAATTTATTACAGTACGTTAAAATTCAAGAAAATTTACTCGGAGTTCAGTTGCCTCCGTATTCTGGTAATCTGCGTTATAAATGGTATAACTACTATAACCTAAACATCGCTCCATCAACACAGCAAATCTTGTGGAACGTAATTTAAGAACGAGTAGCGATACAAAAGTTTGTTCAGAAAACTTAAGAATAAGACAGTTCTGCTTTAAACCGGTAATTTGTGTCTTTTAACATTGTAGTAATTTGAAGCTATATATATAAAATACCGTAATTTGATAGATATATGAAACAAAAATATCACGAATAATTTAATGCCAATTCTGTGCCTTTTTTAAGCCTACGACTGCATTCACAATAATAGTCGTATGAAATAAACTTACCTTCTATAGATACCGTGTTGAATATATTACTGACCTTGTTTTGTACATCAAACTAACCGTATCCGAAGTTTTAACTACCACTCATAGTGCGAAATGCTCGGAGTGTATGGTCACGAAAGCTGTTCCTCAGGGAACTATTTTTGGTCAAATTTTGTTGAATTAAATTATAAGAAATATGAAGATGATGAAAGTTCTTTGAAGCCTTACGACACATCTAAAGCACCTTGTACTTCTCTTATGTTACTTGGGATTGACAAAACACGTTTTCTGCTTCCATTCTCACCAGTCAACCGTAACGGCTACGAATTTTAACATATAAAACAGAATTAAAATTATGAAAGTCACACATATTCTCTTGGAAATAGCTTCGAGTTCATTCCACCAGTCCCCGCAATACGCTCCTGACTTCAACCGCACTGAAGCACGTCGCGTTCCCTCCACCGCTCTCTAATTTTGTATGCTCTGTTGTTTCACCGCATTTATTTTTCTTCGCGGTCTAATTCTCTTTGTTGTCTCAGTCGTTTCGCAACCAAATTTCGCGGAATGAGGTCCGTGGTTGAAATGAAATTGGTATTCGGAATGAATTGGGCTCCTCCGTAAGTTTTGCGGACCCTTGATTTTTAATTCGATTTGTGCTTCGCACGGATGCTGAATATTAACCCAGTTTACAATACGACTGCAAAACAATGACATTATTCAGGGACAATATAATTAACTTGAAAAAATCAGGAACTTTTTCTTTATCGTTTCCTGTTCCACCAGAGTCGCACAATAAACAAGATCAAACTGAATTTCTAGCAAAGGTAGGCATTATTGGTATATTCCTATCGAACTACGACAATACGAAATATTTCAAATAATTAAAGCAGAAAGAGGTGGCGAGATGATTTGGTCGCGTACCATGAGGGCTGGTCCGAGACGGCTATTGAAAATAATGTCTAGGAAGACTTAGGGGAAGCCTTTGCACAGCAGTGGTATAGTAACGGCCAGACAAAAAAAGCTAATTACAAGTATCAAAGTTTGGAAGGTTTTGCTAGATAATTTAATTAAACTCTATATAAATATTTCTGAACAACTAAGTATATTCTAACTAGTTTAATAACGTCATCTCATTAGCGTTGAACAACAGTGAACTAATTCTCGGCGATATGCAAGTCATCACCGCGGCTTACTAATTAAGCTAGCGCTCTCGACTTGAATACGTTTCTTCAAATGCTTTTAGCGAGGAAATCTTTTCATTGGAACATATTTTATGAAACGCCTATTAATTTATTTTTTGTATTAGCGGTTATTGGAGAGCTCATTGATAAATAACGTGATCTCGTTATATTAAACTAAAATTCAAAGACTGTTAAAAAGCAGTCATCGAATTTTGTACGTCTACTTCATAATATTGACATTACTACGAATATAATAATTTATATAATATTTCGACACAAGTTACTTTTAATACCTGTTTTGTGAGATCATGAAATCAACATTTTATTATATACAACATGACTATTTATTCAAATTCAAAGACAAGCGTACGCACAAAGATTTGAAGGTAAAATTTTGTGTAATATATTTATATGAAAATTCGAATCTAGGTCAATCCCCAACTCGAGGACGTTCCAACCCGTCGATTTTTGGATGACATGCAAATAAGATCAACACAAACTGACAGGCATCTATCCGCATCGAATTATACCAAACAGAGATAAGTAACATCATAATATTATTGTTAGAGACATCAGCAAGACAGATGGGGCGGTCAGCACATGAATATTTCAAGAGTGGCATTAGGACATGGGAAAATAAATATGGCCGACTTGACTGGACGCATTTGTACATAAATCGTAGTACCGCCCGTGTTTGAATTACCAATGAAAGGGACGGAGCCGGGGTTATTTATCAGTTAACCGTATATCCATCTCGCTGGGTAACACGCTGAATTTTTATTGAAAACTCACGAAAGAGATGATTCGTTGATTACGAGATTAGAGTTACGTGCGTAGCTGTAATTGATTTAGTTGATTATTACAATTTTTTTCGAAAACTTCAAAATTATATCCTGATCTAGAAGACTTTTATATCTTGGTACCGTATTTTTAGTAAGAAACGTTCGCGTTCATGTATATCTAAATTTTTGATAAGTTTTTGATATTGATTGCGTTGATTTGGCCTTCAGGTTGCGAGTTCAAATTAAGTATTTATAGATGGTATAGGTGCAACCAGTACAATTATTATTGAAGTTCTTTGAAGTTTTGAGGGCGGGGCGAGCGCGGGTAAAGGAAGTCTTGTTTTGGAAAAACGGACGAAGGAAGGGTAAGTGAAGTCAGAATATTCAGAAAGACAAAATTATCTAAAGTCAAAGTCAAATTTATTTATTTCAATTAGGCTATTAAGCGACACTTTTGAACGTCAAACATTTTCATTTATAAGTTATAATAATTGATTCTACCGTCCATTCGGAAAAGTAGCTTGTTATGGAGAAGAATGGAATGGACAAGAAACTCCATACTTACTATTTATTTAATTAACACTGTGCCTAGTATGTAAACCAACTTTATTATGTAATTTGGAAGGGACCTGTCTCCTGAGATACAGGTTAACTACCTAGTTCAGGAGACAGACCTTTTATGTAACTGTGACACTTGTTTGCAAATAAATGAATTAATTATTATGTCCTTTATTTAATTCAATTTCTTATTTTATACATTTTTAAATATTCAATATTTTCATTAATTTATTATTATTATTATTGCTTACTCTTTTAAGAATGAAGTTTTTTTTCAAATTAAATTAATTAATTATATACATACATTAATTCATATTCGTGAGTATGATGCACCCAGACTAACAATACTATACTACGTATACATACAAAGTATTACAAACACTAACAAGTAAATTAATTCATTTGATAAATACGAACATGGTTCTCACATACTTACAAATGTTGCAAACATAGGTAAATTACCAAATTCAACAACAACGGAACAGGTTCGAATCAATTTCATAAACAAAAAAGAAGAAGAAAAAAGTAAATAAAACAATTCTATTATTTACACCAATATTAACTTTCGTTTGTTTGTGTACCAAATAGGCTCCTATACTTGACTGATTTTAAAAATTATTTCACCTATGAAAAGCTACATTATTCCCAAGTAATACAGGCTAAAATTCATTTCAATAAATAAATTTCTAAAATTGCAACAATGTAACCCATTATTTGGCGTGCGCTGAGAAAACTATTGATGATACATAAAAAATATTTACTACATGATTAAAGTATATTACGTACAAAAAAGTCTGGAAGAGAATATACATACGCTTTTGCTGCTATTGTGAGTTAACTATGATAGCATACATACTCACTATCATAGTTAAGTCACAATAGCAGCTTTTGTGTTCTAAAATTTAATCAGATCACCAGTAGAAACAAAAGTTGGTTGCATTCGTATTGTAGTATTAATTCTTATTTAAATAAATAGTTTAATAAATTGGTAGGTAGATAGGTAGGGTAGAGGAAGTGGGTAAGTAGGTCTGTAGGGTAGGGTAGGGTAGTTAGGTTGATCGGTACGGCAAGTGAGTAGGTTGGTAGGTAGGTGGATAGGTAGGTTGGGTAGGTAGAAAGGGTAGATAGGTAGGTGGTAGGTAGGTAGATAGCCAGTTGACGAGAGCGAAGCCGAGGGGGTCAGCTAGTTTTTAGGGTTCCGTACCCAAAGGGTAAAAACGGGACCCTATTACTGAGACTCCGCGGTCCGTCTGTCTGTCTGTCTGTCTGTCACCAGGCTGTATCTCCTGAACCGTGATAGCTAGACAGTTGAAATTTTCACAGGTGATGTATATCTGTTGCCGCTACAACAACAAATACTAAAAACAAAATAAAATAAATATTTAAGGGGGGCTTCCATACAACAAACGTAATTTTTTTTTGCCGTTTTTTACGAAAATGGTACGGAACCCTTCGTGCGCGAGTCCGACTCGCACTTGGCCGGTTTTAATATTTATAGACTAACCAGTTTGATTTTGTTTACACTTAAGATTGCCATATGGAGCAGGACCAGCATGTTTCCAAGCATTCTAATCTTGAATATAATCATCTTATTTGTAATATGCACAGATATTTAACTAGATGACGCGATTGTATGTAATTCGCATGTCAAAAAACCAAATAATAAAAAAGTAAGATTACGAACAATGATCATAATTTGAGCTTTTCATTTAGCACTATCGGCACCGGAAATCCACCGAAATCTGCAAAATGCCTTTTTATGCCATATTGAGCTGTAAATACTGTATAGAAAAACTTGAGAAATGTTTTCTTTCAGTGGTAAATAAATTTGTTTTTAAATTATGTGCGAAAAAGTGGCACGCTTCACTTTCATGCAGATGGAGGAACTTGCGTTATCTAGTTAGATTTATGTTTGTGGCAATATGCTTGTTTACACAGTGTGGTTTTAACAAAAGTACATATATCACAAGGTAATTTGTTATAGAATTCCAATGTTAAGAATTTATGATAGTAGTTTTAGAAATCAAATTATTCTATATTTTTAAATTCAAATTTAAATCTTTTATTTGCAGAATATGGGTAGGTATACAGGTGTTAAAATTATAAAAAAAAATATTTCGCCATAATCAGGCTCACGCCATGCAAATTTAAAAAGCATATTAATAAATTACAAATTAATTAATTATACATAGTATCAAGAAAATGTATTACAGCGGAAAATGTCAAGCATACAATACTTTATATTTATTATTACAATTAATAGAAGTAACAATACATGTCAAACAGTGCAAAAATAGTCATAGAAATATACATAATACGATATACATTTACAATTCTTATTATTATGTTTTTGCTTTAAAGTTTATCATCAAGAAACTCTTTTACTGAGTAATATGATTTATCTAACAGTATTTTCTTTAGTTTATTTTTAAAAATATTATTGTTAGAAACCTATTTTCGAACATATTTTTTTATCAAACAGCTTACTTTTGACAGAAACAGAGAACTACTACGAAAAAAATTACAATCTATTCCGTGACTTTTAGTTTATAAAAGTGAGTCAGATCAAAATTACAATAGTAAACATTTCGTATGGAAGTGCGTTTTTATCCTTTTAATAAACTTATTTCTATGATTAATATGCTAATCATAAAAATGAGAAAATTGAATCATAGCAACCGTGTATGTCGTGATCAAGCCAAATACAGTGAGTATCAAAGTTAAGTCTAGTGTGTACAGGCGCCATATTGTGTATCTGAAGTGACGATGTTCAAGAAACTTCACCGCGTCTTCTACTGGGTTGCAGGATTTCGTATCTGAAAGAAATAAATACATTTTGGATTTAAGTTATCATTATTTTCGACTTGTCCATTCATCATAATCATCGCCAATTTAATCGAAATACGGCCACTACTATATTTAGGAATATCTCCGGTAGGCATTGCCACATCGAATGATCATGTGATCTTTACAACCAGTGGATTTTCGTGATCTATATCCTCCTCCCAGATGCCTCACTTATGTCAGCATGCCTTAGAAGCCCTACTCAGCCCCGTTCTTACCTGAGCTTGAACATTGCTTAGGTATTTTGCGTTCTTCAATCTTTGAAGCGTGTTTTTTTTTCGGGATAAAAAGTAGTTTGATTGTAATTGGATTGTTACGTCCAGAAATTACCTTTCAAAAGATTTCAATCAAAATTATGCATTTGATTCATTGAGGTAATATGTACTAGTACATTATTACCTCAATGATTTGATTATATTTATTAATTTGGCATCAATGAAAAAACACGTGGAAAACTTACCTTTACATACAAGGAGCTGCTTAATAACACATAATTTGATTTTATCAGTTTCACTGTTCACCATCTCGGCGAACAATGCTGGTATAAGTGAATAAAATGAATGAACTACATTTTGAGTCGTAGTTATCATTACAAGCTGTAAATTCAACATTATATTACAATTATCATCAAAATTCGAAAACATTGACAGGTCATAAAAATCAAAATCAAATCAAATCAAATCAAAATTGTTTATTTGCTTAATACAGGTAGATTCAAACAGGTGTTACAAATATTTATAAAGTACACTGTATCATACCTAATAAGGTGTGCAAATATTTATATTATTAAAAATCCATCTAAATAATTATTAAAATAACAATACAAAATAATTACACTGAAAAAATAAAAAAACAAAATAAATTCAAAATACTACAAATGTCAAAAGTGAAATAAAATAAAAATAAAATTGTCAGATGAATTAAATTATATGTCATAATAAAATTACATGTCATAAACAATCATATAAATTAAAGGGCTGTCAAATTAATGGATGTCACACTATTTTTAATGTCATATTATTCTATGTCAATAAATTACTATGTCTATAGGTCTTTATCTATATTTTGATCCTGTAAGTAGTCCTTGATACAATAATAACATTTATTCACTAGGAATTTGTGCAGCTTCGACTTAAATTGATGTACAGGTAACTTTTTGACATCGTCAGGTAATTTGTTGTAAATCAATGATGACATAACAAGAATACTTTTATTGATTAGTGCTGTTTTCCCATATGGTATTTCAATGTCTAATCTTTTTTTATCACGTAATTGCCTATAGTAACTTTTAAAAGCAGTCTTATAATAATTTGGGTTTGATTTCACAAAAACATTTAGTTCATATATGTATAACGAAGGCATTGTCAGAATGTTTAAGCTTTTAAAATATGGTTGACAGCTGGTAGTTTTGTCTACATTACACATTACTCTAATGCATTTCTTTTGAGCTTTAAATACAGATTCCTTATCGACTGAGTTACCCCAAGATATAATACCATATCTTAGAACAGGTGCCACAAGTCCATGATAAGCAGCTAATAAGGCTTCTTGATTAACAATTTTTGAAAGTTTATACAGAGCAAATGAGGATTTATTAATTCTTTTGCAGACATTTTCTAAATGTGTTTTCCATGTCAGTCTATAATCAATATTAATGCCCAGAAACTTTGTATCTGTCACGGGATGTACAATTTCGCCTTGGTAACTAACTTTTATATTTTTCAGTTGGGTTCTCTGGTAAAAGTGTATTATTTTCGTTTTGTTCATATTTATTTTAAGATTATTTTCGGTTAACCATTGAATTATCCTATTTAATGTTTGGTTGACTACGTGCTCATAATCATTTTGTTTGTTGCTTTTTATTATGACTGTGCTATCATCTGCAAATAGTACCATTGGTTGATTGATATGGTTAGGAAGATCATTGATATATATCAAGAACAATAAAGGGCCTAGAACACTTCCTTGTGGTACTCCCATTTTTACAGTTTTCGAGTTTGACCTATATTTAATCTCAGTTCGTGTTTTCTGACATATCTGTGTTATTTCTACAACTTGTTTTCTATTCTGCAGGTATGAATAGATGAGATCTAACGCTTTACCTCTTATGCCATACATGCTTAATTTTTGCATTAGTATCCTATGGTCAACTCGGTCAAAGGCTTTACTCATATCCATAAATATAGCACATGTTGGTATTTTGTTGTCAATGGCGCCCAAAATAGTTTTTAGTAGGTCATAGATTGCCATATTTATTGATTTCCCCTTGCGAAAGCCTTTCTGTTCGTCTACCAAAATATTATATTTTTCTAAATAGCTGTATAGTCGGCTATATACGATTTTTTCAAATAATTTTGAAAAAATGGGTATCAACGCTATGGGTCTATAGTTCCCCATTTTTCGTTTGTCATCTTTTTTATATAGCGGAATGACAATAGATGTTTTAAGTTTTTCTGGGTATATGCCGTTAGAAATGCATAAGTTAATTATGTAGCACAGATGAGCTGAAATATCCGGGGATACATATTTTATGACTTTGGTGCAGATACCATCGTTGCCCACACTATGGGTATTTTTCAGCAGCTTTATTTCCCTGTCTACCTCTATAGGTGTTGTGGGAGTAAGAAAGATTGAGTTAATTTTAGTTTTGATTCTATGATTTGAGGGTCTGGTTTTGTTTTGACTGTAATTTCTTAAGTTACATGTTTGGTCTGATTCTGAAGCTTGGTCAATAAAGAAGTTGTTAAAATTATTCACTATAGATTTAGGATCTGTAATCTTGATGTTATCTTTAAGTATTTCTGTAATAGGCTCTTTGGGAAAGTTGAATTTAGATTTGTTTATAATTGACCATGTCGCTTTTGATTTGTTTTGTGATGTATTTATATAGTAATTGTTTTGTGACTTCTGAGTTAGTGATATTATTTTCTTAAATCTAGCTGCGTATTGCTTAAATATGTTTTTATTTCTTTTTGTTGGATTTATTCTATATTGCCATAACATTTTTCTTTTGACTTTCCTACTGTTTCTAAGACCTTTGGATATCCATTTAGTTTTTTTATTTAGCGATTTTGTTATTATTTTATAAGGAAAACATAAGTTGTAAATACACGAGAAAAGGTCAAGGAAATAATTATATGCTTCGTTAGGGTCATTTGTATTGTAAATGTCAGTAAAAGACAGGCTATTTATGCATTTTTTAAATTTACTCATATTGTCAGTACTATAGTCCCGTCTTTTAATACGCCAAGATTTTATGGCACAGGTTTTTTTGACGGGGCATTGTAGCAGTTGAGCTGTGTGGTCGGATATACCAAATTCAATTATTTCACTTTTGCATCTAGGAATATTGTGTGCAAAGTTGTCAATACAAGACTTACTGCTAAGCCTGGTAGGATGTCTTATTTCTACTTTTAAATTATAGCTTTCTAAAAAATATTCAAAGTCTAGAGCTTGACAGTTTCGTTTGAGTAAGTTGATGTTAAAATCGCCGCATAGAACGATTTTTTTGTTATTTTTGTCACATATCTGGCGTAATAATTGCCCCAGATTATCGTAAAAAAGATTTAAACAAGAATTTGGCACCCTGTATACACAAACTATTATCATTCCATGTTCATTTAGTTCTATAGCACTACATTCAATAATACCTTTAATAGAGCAGTTAGTTTTAAGTGTTGTATATTCATGTCCAATTCTAGTTAGTATACATGCCCCTCCCCTCTTTACGTCTCTAGAATAACTTGCTGCTAGGCGGAAGTTGGGTATGTCAAGTGTGTTTTCCTGGTCGGTCGTCATAAAGTGTTCTGTTATACAGATAACGTCTATGGGTTTATTATTTTGTTCTAATTCATCCAAATGTACCGCCAAGATGTCAGATTTGTTTATGAGACCTGCTATATTTTGGTGGAGAATACGTATATTATTATAAAAGAAAAAACTGTGAGTTTTGTCTATTTGTGTCGCTGGTCAAGTCATCAGGAAATAATTCTATGTCAATTTTAATTCTAATCATTATGTCCCTAAATATGTATTGTATTCCATCTGTGTTCAATTTGCCCGATATATTTGAAAACTGGTCAAATGTTAATCCATATTTGGAGTCAACAAAATATGCATACTTATTATTTTGAATGTCCATACAGAGTAGGTTATTAAAAATTTCAACCTTATAATTATAAATGAGTGCCCCACAGATGTATGTGGGTGCGCATACTATTATGTTAGTGTGTGTTATATTCATTAAACATTCTCTTATTAATTTTACTAGGTCAATAAGGTTAACATTAGCTTTAATATCAGTCTCCCCTAACATAATTATACAGTAATCATTCATTGTAAAATGTTCTAACTTTGATTTTATACCCGCTAATAATATTTTAATATTTGAATTTGGCGAAGTGTAACTACAATAATTGAAGACCCTTACAAAAGTTTCTTCAATAGCTTGTAGCATGCCTCGTTTTGTGTAGTTACTGATTACGCAGAGTTTTCTATTTTTGGTATCCTCTCTATTATTCTTCTTAAAGGGTTGTTTATTATTTTGCATTGGCTTCGATACTACATTTGATGGTGGTATAGAGGTAGTCATAGTATCTTGCACTTTGTTTGGTGTATAAGTACTTCTAGTTTGTGTCTCTTTATTTTGTTTGTTAGCAACGCCCTCAATACCATGTGGTTGTTGTTCATGTTCCTTGATTAAGTACTTTGGTGAGCTTATTCGTTGCAAGGATTTGTTTTTAAGAGTCGGCGTCGCACTTTTTTTCTCAGGAGTTGAGCATATTTTCTTAAATGTGTTAACAGTCTTGATCATATTCTGTAGATCTGATTTGAGACGAAAGTTCTCCGTATTTAGATCTTCTATTTCTTTATGTGCGCTTAATAATTGGTTTTTAAGTGTTTTGATTTCTTCACTTAACTCGCGTACGTCGTCAATTGTGTCATGAAAACTATCAGGAATGCTCATCATTGTTGTATCAAGTATCGTTTTATCGCTGTTAGTAGTCATATTTTTAGTTAGGTCAGTTAACGAGCTTGATCTACAAGGTTTGCGGTAGGTGATGTTGTTGCTGCTGGAATCCATCATTAATTCCAAGCTATCGTAGCGACCTCCGGTGTGAAATTATCGAAGGATTATTTATTTTTTCAAACTGTTCGGTTATTTGAATGCGTTATTTTGTGAAATTATATATAATTTTCGAATTCACAAAAAGAGCAGGAACTTGGGCTGAGGTTCGAACCGGCGACCGAACGATCAGTGGTGAAGTGTCGCCTTCAATACCGCCGAGCCAAATGAACTCAAGTAAATAAGTTGAAATTAAGCATAGCATTGAGTTCCAATATTTGAACGATGCAAAAACGGTTAAAATGACTCATGCGAGTGGAATTTTATCACTGTCAAACACTTTGTTTTTGTTTTATAAGTTATAGGTTTTTACACTATTTATGCACTTTTTTGTTTGTTTGTGTATTGGAAACTGTTTAATATTGGTTAACATTTATGATGTTACTGGGTTGTTTGTTTTAGTTCCCCTTTTGAGGACGATTTTGATTTTTATGGGTTGAATATTTTATTAATTGTAATTTGCACTTTTTATTAAATGTCACTGTTTTAGGTGTAACTTCACTTGATATCTATTTATTGTTTTTGTTTGTATTTTTCATGTTATTATGGTTTTATGTATTTTGTTATTTCCTTCACAGTTTGTGTATAAAACTTGTAGATAACACTGTCACTACTGCATTAGTCACTGTTCCATCTTTTGACTTAATTTTATTTACTTTTGCAGACAACTAGTATTTTTCAAAATAAATTTTACACAGAGAGATGCGCTCGCGAGCGTCGTCGCCTACCCTAATCCTAATCATGTTTTCATGTTGCTAGTTCCTTCAATAAAAATGTTATAGAAATCGGACTTAAGCACTTTTCTTCACCTAATTTCCAATATTACGCATTTAATTTAAGCAAAATGCAGTAAATTATTTGAGCTCTTCGTTATCCTCTTTTTATTCGGTTTTTTGTTTTCATATTTAACACATCTTTAAATAATTATCCATGTACAGTAGTTATCACCCCCTTTCAATACTTATCAACTAACATACACAGACAGCCAAAAGTCGTCCACTGCTGGACATAGGCCTCCCCCAAGCGTCGCCACACTGATTGGTCCTGTGCGTTCCGCATCCACCGGACCCTCGCAGCCTAACTGGACTGTTTGCAAACCCGTTGTGAATCTTGCAAACGGCCCAAGAGCTAGATTGACCTGACACTATACCGAATACATCCCGGATGTCAGCCTCTACGAGATTAGGATGGCTCTAAAACAACTGAAGAACCACATGCACCTGGTGATGACGGAATTACGGCCGAACTCCTGAAGGCGGGTGGTAAACCGGTACTTAAGGCCTTCAGAAGCTGTTAGATTCCATCATACTCGAAGGGAAAACGCCACAGGCATGGTGCAGGGGTGTGGTGGTACTCTTCTTCAAGAAGGGCGATAATGCCCGATTGAAGAATTGTAGGCCCATCTCACTTCTTAGCCATGTCTACAAGTTATTTTCAATACTCATCACGAATCGTCTTGCGCGCAGGTTTGACGATTGCCAGCCTCCCGAATAAGCCGGTTGCCGAAAAGGCTTTAGTACCGTAGACCACATACATACGCTATGGCAGGTTATACAGAAGACCGAAGAGGTTAACCGACTTCTTCATTTAGCTTTTGTGGACTATGAGAAAGTCTTCGATTGGATCGGGACCTGGGCGTTACTGCAGTCTCTCTAACGGTGCCAAATCGACTACCGGTACATCGAGGTGCTGAATTGTTTGTACAAAAACGCCACCATGTCAGTCCGACTTCAGGATCAGACTTTGGAACCTATCCTTCTACAGCGAGGGGTGAGACAGGGAGACATCATATCTCCGAAACTGTTCTCTGCTGCATTGGAAGATGCCTTCAAGGTTCTGGACTGGATAGGGCTAGGGATCAACGTCAATGGCGAGTACATCACTCACCTTCGGTTTGCCGACGATATAGTGGTCACGAAGAACGGACGGTCGGAGGTTTATTCAAAACTATCCTCATGACATTTCTCTCATTCCTCCGCGTCAATAATTATAGTATAACAATATTTAAGAAACCTACTTACCGGGTTTTCACCAGATATAATTATGTTATACACCCCAATCAAAATTCTGGGGAAAAGGATGATTGTTGAAAAAAATGTCTGAAAGAATATTTAACAGATTTTGATTAACATGCTTATAGAAAAAAAACCGGCCAAGTGCGAGTCGGACTCGCGCACGAAGGGTTCCGTACCATTTTCGTAAAAACGGCAAACAAATTACGTTTGTTGTATGGAAGCCCCCCTTAAATATTAATTTTATTTTGTTTTTAGTATTTGCTGTTGTAGCGGCAACAGATATACATCACCTGTGAAAATTTCAACTGTCTAGCTATGACGGTTCATGAGATACAGCCTGGTGACAGACAGACAGACAGACAGACAGACAGACAGACGGACCGCGGAGTCTCAGTAATAGGGTTCCGTTTTTACCCTTTGGGTACGGAACCCTAAAAATGAACAAAATATTTTTTATACTTAAAGTAAATTACTGTATTTTATCTTTTTTTTTCCCCAATTTAATTATAAATAGTTGGCACTCTCAATGAATAAAAATAAAAATTTTAAATTAAAAGCCAAAAACAAATCAATAATATTATTTTGAAGAAGTAATATTTTTGTTTACCATGAATTTCATTGGACCGTCACATTGACGACTACACTCCACTAAATTTTTGTAAATAATCATAAATTTTCTTAAATTCTTCTCTCTATGCTTTTGACCGGATTCAAATCGACGTGCTACTGACAATTCTCTTTCCAAAAGTTTGCGAAGTATCGCCATTCGGCGCCATGTTGTTTCAAACATCATGATCCTTGTATGATGAGAAAAATCTATAGTTAAAACTATCAAAAATCCCAACATGGTTTCAAAAGCATTCGTTACGCAATTAAATATTGGTAAGTATGCAAAACAGAAAACAACCGTTCCGAATACTTCGTTTATCAGCATTCCGAAAAATACAATTCTTGAAACTGAGATATCATCTTTAGGCTTTGACCCCAATAAGAAGTCTATTTTCTCCAATGCAATCAAAAACTTCAGAAAATGTTCTCCATTTGTTAGGAAACTGACAAAAACATTTGTGATATACTGGATGAACTGGGATACTAAGAATATCTGACCACCAAGTTTCAATAAATGAACTGCAAAATAATACACGACAGTTAAAGAAAAAAAGGCACAGTAAAGTCTTGCTGCCAATGTAACAAGTCTGTGAGAACTGACGTTATAGTACAGCCCACATAGTAATCGAACCACCATTATGGTTTGTATCGAGACAAGTGATCTAAGCGAAATCATTATTAAGTGTTGACAGCAGTTAGCTTTGAAGGCAGAAAAATACTGACGCGACTGTGTCTATCCCGAATAGTATTCTAAACAAAAACAATTAGTTTGATGAAATGTGAGTTCCACGTGCCACTTCGCTATAATTGTAGTGTATTTTTTGACAGATTATGTTTTAATGCTGGCTGTGTTACAAATAAAAAATCAAATAAGGTTTTTTTAACACTGCAATCATTGGGTACGATAAAAATAATACAAAAAAGAATGATTTTATATAGTTTTATGTCCTTAATATGTCCTTAATTCATTTCTTTTCTTATTTTGTACAGTTTTATAGATTTTTTATAAAATCAATTAAAAAACAAAAACATAAAAAATATGAAAAATAGAGGCCTAGCGGTATCAGGAATAGGGTCCTAGCTACCAGCAATCAGGGCTCCAGAGAGAGGAACCTCCTAACTTTCACGAGATTTCCATCATGCGGGAAAGTAATGCAAACAATCGTTGCACGCCTCTCGATATCTAAGATCTCGCACTTCGGTAATGCACCTGTCTTCTCGTGTATATGTTTTACAATGTCATCGTAATTGGTTTTACCTTGTTTATGTGAGTCTCGTGTTCGGTTGTTGCCGAGTTCTTTTATGTGTTTCCTTGACTGTTTTGTTGGGGCCTTAATGAGGGAACTGCGTACCATCCGATGGTTTGTGTTGAAATTTAGGTTTGTTATAACAGTTGTATCTGTTAAAGATTTTGAGTGGTTGGTTATTACGTAGTCTATCTCATTCCTTTATTTTCCATCTGGGGTGGCCCAAGTCCATTTATTTTTACCCGACTGCCGAAGGAGGGTAATGTGTTTATCAGTCTATGTATGTATGTATGTATGTATATATGTATGTATGTATGTATGTTTGTTCCTATGTGGCGTTCCAGAGACCAAACGCGTTGGCCGATTTTGATGATTCATACGTCAATCGATTCGTCTTAATCCTGCGAGTGTCATAGGCTACATTCAAATTGGTTAATAGAAAAATGGCGGATTTTGGGCGCCATATTGTAGGGGCCCAAATTTTTTTTTTCTTCCAAACCCATCGTGTGGGGTATCAAAATAAAGAGTTTTAAGAGGTGATTTCAAAAATATATAACACTTATATGTTTAAATGTATCTAATTCGAAAAAAACTTTACTAAAAAGATATAAATAAAAAAAGTTAAATCAAAAAAACAAAAAACCCGACTGCTTCAAAAGCGAACTAAAAAGTCGTAAACAAGGAAAAAATCATGTTGTGCAGGAGGAGGATACATCTGGTTTTGGTAAGCCAGCTCGCGCGTATGTATCCTCCGACTGCACAGCATGATTTTTTCCTTGTTTACGACTTTTTAGTTCGCTTTTGAAGCAGTCGGGTTTTTTGATTTTTTTCTAAATATTGAGTTGAGTGCTGTTAAGTTGTGTTCCATGAGGAATTCGACCAGTCTCTGTCCGTTGCGACTTCTTTTCCCGTTACCAATTTTTCCGATTATGTATTCGTTCATGTTTTGTCTAGCCCCTACTTGTGCGTTGAAATCTCCCATTAGAATTATGTGGTTATCTATGTGTTTTCTTACTGCTTCGGATAGGTCTTCGTAAAAAAGTCTATTACACTTTGTTCTGCTTGTTCGGTGGGTGAATAAACTTGCATAATCGACCATGGTTTTTTGTAGTTAGGTAGGTTAACTTTGAGTATTGCTAGTCTACCAGATAGTTATTCGTCAAGATAACTTCATCCATAATTGTACAGACAAAACCCTCGGTTTCCCCAAAGAGATCACCAAAACGCAACCAGGCTACGGACGCTAATTGGTCTACATCGAACCCATGTAGGGCCCGGAAAAAAAAGTCCGTGAAGATCCTTACTCTGCCATACTTCCCTGAGGTCGTTAGTGTCAAGCACTACAGGCTTGCGCCAGTTCTCATTCGCCAAGGAGAGCGGGGTGCGTCCTTTGTCCACTGCTACTATACAATATCCACGTCGATGTTTAGAAAATATTCCCTGAGAGTGCATATCTCGCGGTTGTGGAGGTTTTTGGCATTTAAAAAGCCTCGGCCTCCACACTTCTGAGGGATATACAATCTCATGACCGACAATCTTGGGTGATGCATTCGATATGCAGTCAGCAGTGTACGGGCCCGCCCTTCCAGGGCGTCAAGTTGCGTTTGAGTCCGTTTGAGTATGCCGAAAGAGTACATCAATACTCGCATGAACCAACCGTTGAAGGCGGCTTTTTACGAGCGGAAAGAAGGTGCGCACCTTCTTTCCGCCTGAAAAAGGCTATTGAATACCTTCTTCAGGCGGCCAAAAAAGTTTTCCTTCAACGATTGCTTCATGTTAGTAGTACTGATACCTAACGCTTCCGACATACCCAAATACTTATAGGTTTCGTTTCGAGAGAGGCATCTCAGGTTTATCGAATCCGCGAGTTGAATTCCTACGGATTCCACAATCTCCCTTCGCTTTACATGCATACCGCACATTTTTTCACACCCTACTCCATCCTGTTGGCGCTACTAAAGAAATCACTTACCTTCGGTAGCTCCATCAGTAGAAGATTGCTGGGGCAAAGAGCTTCAGGTCATACATGTAAAGGAGGTGAGATATAACTTGACCACCTCTCTTCAACCGATAGCCTAGCCCTGAATTCTCCAGCAGCATGCTTAGAGGATTCAGGGCTAGGCAAAACAAAAGTGGACTCAAACTATCACCCTGGAATATACCTCGCTCGATCCTTACAGGTTAAAAAATATATATAAAAAAATGGATTTAAGAGCCTTATAGACCATTGGTAAACATGTTTTTGTTTTTGGCTTCCGCGGTGCTACCAGACTTGTGGAGCAGGTGGGTAATTCCTGTTGTAGGGAACTTGGGTAGCAAACCAGACTCTAAAGCTGCCTGGTATTGAGGTGCTAAACGAGCGTGCGACCTTTGTAGCTATTTGATCCAGAAATTGAGCAGCTCGTCCGGTCCCGGAAGATTTCCAGTTCGGCAACAGATGGACTGCACGGGCTACACCTTGGGGGCTAATCGTGACAGCCCCCATTTCTTGTATTAGATCGCACGCTCGCTCGACCTCCAGAATCCATTCACCATCGGTGTGACTGACAGGCACCGACCAGATGTTTCACCAGAATGTGAACATGGTGTCATCATCCGGCAGGCGCGTATTAGTCACACCTTGGTCGGGTCGCTCCCAAACCCGGTAAACCCATCTTTCATTTCTTTGGAATGTTTGATTCTGGGTATATTGCTCCACTCACCGCCTATACCTACAAATCCGATTTGCCCATGCATACACTTTTTGTTTCAGGAAGTCGATGCGCTCTGTGACATGGGATATGTAGTCTCGGGGGCTGACATCAGCCCTCGGAAATGCCCGTCTCATAAAGCGCATCACTCTTGGGCGATTATTTCTCTCTCTGAAACAAATTAGTATACCAATGAGTGCTCTGGCCCACCAATACGACGCTCGATCTTGCACTGCCAAGCCGGTACGGCTAGTTTCGGTCGTGTAGTTCTAGCATCTGCAAATTTGACGTGGAGTACATGACATGCCACTACAGCTACGCAGTACATGATAGAATGTGTATCAGTAAGGTCTTCGCAGTCATCAAAAAAGTACTACTATACTATATAGTATACAACTGCAAATCCAGAACAGCCACCAGTGCCCTATTCTTGTTGTGCTTGGGCAAACGAGGTAATCGTGGCCTAAGTTTGGGTGGCATGTAGCAATATTTCCGAATAGCACACTCCAAAGCACTCCTTAATTATTCATTGCACTGGGTACTTACATTTGTAACCCTATCACCCTGTACTTAGAGAAATGTCAAAAAGGATTTGGATACCGGTTGCCTCATGTAGTTTCTAATCATAAAATTGCGCTTATTGAACCATGACAATTGTGTATATCGTGATCATTCCAAGTACAGTGAGGGTCAATGAGATCTGGTGTGTACAGGTGCCATATGTGTATCGAAAGCGACGTTTTTGAATAAACTTTAATGCGCCCTCTACTGCGTTGTGGTATTTCGAATCTGAAAAAAAAGCGAAGATATATGGCCACGTACTCCTCCAAGCGACGTACATCGACTGGTCACTTGCCCCGCGCATCCAATGGAGTCCCGTAACTTTCACTGGGTCATGGGTCTCACTCTTTAAAGAAGTTTTTACCCAAGTTGAGCCTTCCGGTAAGTATGCTGCTTGTAGATTGCTGAGACATATCTAATGTGCAACTAAAAAGTAGCCTATGGCAGCAGCCATAGTGTGTATTTCTATCAGTGAGAGCATTTTGGTATTCGGATTCGTACGTCTGAAGATTACCTTTTGCAAACTTACTAAATTAAATATACAAACCATTTTACCTGTTAATAACACTTTAGATTCATTATCATCATCATTTCAGCTAAAACACGTCCACTGCTGAACAAAGAACTCCCCAAAGCCCCGCCACATTGACCGGTTCCGTGCGTCTCGCATACAGCGGATTTCCGCATCCTTTACCAGGTCACCGGTTCACTTAGTGGGAGGCCCTCTAACGCAACGTCTTCTGGTTCGCGGTCGCCACTCCAGAACTTTTCAGCCCCATCGGCCATGCGTTCTGCGATCAATGTCCAACTCCGAGTATAGCCCTCTCCAGTGCCCTTTGGGTGTTGTAACACATATAAATAGAAACCAATTTAATGTCACAAACCAGTCCTTTGCTGGGCTTACATGAAATATAACAATATTTTTTATATATCTTCATTTTCGACTAAAACAATAATATGTTTTGAAAAATGTGCAAACTGTGCAAAGGATACAGGATTCCTCAACAAGTACCTAATCGTAAAAAATCGTGATCATTCCAAGTACAGTGAGGATCAAAGTTAAGTCTTGTGCGTACAGGTGCCATATTTTATTGTGTGTCTGAAGCGACGTTGTTGAAGAAACCCAACTGTATCTTCTACTGCGTTGCGGGATTGTGTATTTGGAGCAAGAAAATGAAGAATGAAAGACTGACCAAATAGAAATAAATTATTTATTATTTTATCCTCGCACGAACGCCTTGCAGCAATAACACCAATGGAGCACAATCTTATAAAAACTCACTATAAGCCCAGGTTTCCTCACGATGTTTTCCGTCACCCTTGTCATAAAAAACTATTAAAAGAATGGTACCTAATAAATAAATGGTACCTACTGATGAAAATGGTACCATCGAACTGATCTGATGATGAAGCCGGAAGGGAGGCACTGGAACTCTTAAATAAAATAATTTTCCTATCCTAGTCGTGTTTGGGCTAATTGGAATCGTCATGAGATATACTTTAGCTATAAACGATTTTCATGGTAAATTGAGTTACCTACCAAAACTAAAAGGAGATAAATGAAAAACCATTTAACAAAAGATCAAACTGTCTTCCAAAACAAAACACTACAAAGCTAAAAAAAATTTTTTTTTCCGAAGTCGGTGTCAAATCAAATCAAATCAAACCAAAATCAAAATCATTTCTTTGCGTCCATTAGGTACAGAAAGTTCTTAGGCAATAATTACAAATAACAGAAAATAATAGGTACCAAAGACACCAACTTCAGAAAAGAAAGAAAGAAAGAAAACATTAATTGCCACTAAGGAATGTAACAACATAAACAAAACACAAGATAGTTTTAAAGCACGGTATTTCCAGTATGGCAAAAGGAGCGGGCTCAGCCGATGCTGACCAGTATGCAGCATGGATACTACGCTGGTCAACGCTGATTTTCAGCCCGCCCCCTTTCTTACTGCACTTATCATAACAAATCACTTGATAAATACCCAACCCTTAAAAAATACCAATTAATTAAAAAATACCAATAATAATTATTCATCAAAATACCAATAAATAATAAACCATAAAAAATACAAAAAAAAAAATTAAGTATAATGCCTACCAAAAATAACAATTCATTACAACGATGACGACGACGAACTATGTATGTAGTTATGCTTTGTAGTGTTTTGTTTTGGAAGTCGGTTTTAGTTGTTATATAAAAAAAACTCGATTATAATGTTTTCTTTGAATACCTACGAGTACCACCAGTCACACGACTATTGGTAGGCCAATTAATGTAGTGGATATATTTTTCATACCCCATTTCATAGTCGCCAAAATAAAATATGTTTATGATAGTTAAAAAGACACAGTAAAGTCTCGCGGCTAGTGTTATAAGTCTGAAAGAACTGAGGTTGTAGTACAGCCCACACAGTAGGTAGTCGAACTACCATTATAGTTGTTATAGAAACAAATAAATCTTAGAGAAATCATCACATGAGTATATTATTACTTTTATAAGTTTCTGGTAGAACAGTTTGGTATTACTAGTTAAAGTACAAGGAAAAAGAAACTTGGGCAGACCATATAAACGATGGGCGGACGACATAGTATCGGTGGCGGGAAAAACTGGACAAAAATAGCACAGGACAGAGCAAAATGTAAGAAATTGGAGGAGGCCTATACCCTACTAAGGGGTTCCTATAAAAAAAAAAACTAACATTAGAATCACTTATACATAGAGCTACTAACATAGAATTAAGAAAATATAAAATATATTGTAACTATATATTTAAGTTTTATAGTAAATAAAAAGGCTGTATTATTATATCTACCAATAAATACAGCTAGTTCTGACGTGGCTATATGTATATTCGAAGCATTATCAATGATTCGAAGTAGCACTTTAATCAAAAACAATAATTGCGATTGAATGCCCCACAACGCTACAATTATGGTTCATAAAGAACAAGGTTTATAGGACATCCGATCTATCAAATTAGTCATAGAACGAAATGATCAAAAATTAATAGAAAAAAAATATATTTAAATTAAATATTTTTAAAAGCCACTCATTTTAGGGCAGGTGTATTTTATTGTTGTTTTCTAAATACTAATACTTCTACGTAGATGGAGTAATAGACACAGCAGTAACCAGTCAATATATTTGAGTTTTGATGCATGATTATTATAAATTATGATTGAGTATGCTGTTAATAACAGACAGTATGTTACTAGTCTGTATGTATACCCATCAATGTTTACATAGTAGTAAACGACAATTTCCCAAGAGATACCAACAACTCAATATTTTGGTCCCAAAACGTCGCCATCCGTTACTATCCTTATGAAATCTTTGCTCAGACAATATTCTGTTAGGCGACAGAAAAAACTAATTCTTAATAACTAGACGCTCACGTATTACCCGAGATGAGACAAATAAAGCAGGATGTAGCCAAACCTACCCCTAAAATAATAACCGAAACCCTGGCCACATGTTGGCCTAATACCAACCGGCATTCGCTCGTAAAAAATAAGAAAAGAACCCCGCAAAATACTCTCTATTACAACCCTACGGTATGTCGAAAAAATTGGAAATACATTTGTTCGAAAACGAATCGGACTGCGTATAACCAGATCGGTGTCAGACATTCGGATATCATTTTGTATCTCACACGCGTCCCACGTTACGGCAGATTTAGAATTCTTATATGAATAACATATTCAAAGATGATCGTCGTGTTAGTTCTTGGATAGAAGTCGTTTGGTAATAAAATTGTGTTTCCTACCAGAGGTCGCAATTGGAAATAATGTGGTTCTGCGATCGAGAGAAATGGAACGAAAGTGCAATATGCAAGCGATGAAGAGATTTCGTATTATCAAATTTATGTCTGCACTGCTGCACCGAACTCACAACAAGTGAAGACTTCCACCGAGACGCGAAAATGCGAGAACGTGTTTTCAAAGAAGCTGGAGAATAAATTAAGAAAATGCCAGGCGAACATGTCGACAAATTTTCGCCTGCGGGAGTCTTTACTACTGAACACCAAGCCACTATATCCTGGAGTGTACACATCATCATCATAATCATTTCAGCTGAAAGAGCTCCACCAAGTGTTGCCACAGCATCCGGTCCTCTGCAGAAAAAGATGAAGAAAATAATTCTGCATAATTTTAATTGTAAACCTGTTAAACAAAGAAAAGTATTTATAGCATCTTTATCACAAGAAAAGTGAGCCCAACCACTCGAAGCCATACCGTTCCGAGTTTAAAGATCAGAATAATTATATTAATGACACAAAGAGCAAAGTTTTGTTTGAAATAAGATACTGAAGGAGTTTGAGAAAGGGATACCTGTTTCTTTGGTTTGGATCAAGAATAGACACAACAAATGTTAAGATAGATGATTATTTAGATGAAGATGCTTTGTGTAGATTATGTGAAAAAATTTTTTTCCTCCTGTCAAATCGTCGTATAACACCTTTACCATGTAAACTTCTAATTTTTGGGTTCCGTACCCAAAGGGTAAAAACGGGACCCTATTACTAAGACTCCACTGTCCGTCTGTCTGTCTGTCACCAGGCTGATCTCGAGAACCTTGTTAGCTGGACAGTTGACATTTTCACAAATGATGTATTTCTGTTGCAGCTATAACAACAAATACTAAAAACAGAATAAAATAAATATTTAAGTGGGATATAGAACAAACGTGATTTTTTGCCTTTTTTACGATAATGATACGGAACCCTTCGTGCGCGAGTCCGACTCGCAGTTGTTTTATTTGCTAAATATGTTTACACGAGGATTTCAACCAATAGTGAGCCTGTATTTAAAATAAAAATCCGGCCAAGTGCGATTTTGTGCGCGGGGTTTAAATGCATGCTATCCCATCCGATATACCGTGCAAAAGAGATATATGCTGTGATGAGCAGTAAGAAGCTAGTTCGCGTACGAATTAGCACTTTTGCAAATTTGAAGCGAAATTGATGTTGAATTAGGACCAAAGTAAGCGCAAAATTTTTTAAACAGCTCTTTGGGAGTATGGATGTCATGAAAAAATTTGTAAATGTATATTTTCAAAGTAAAATTATTTGCATTTTTGAAATTCTTATCTATCACTGTATGGTGGTTGTTTTGCAATTTTCCTTATTCTTATGGTATTTATTTCCGCCCGAAGATGTGTTAAAATTAGTGTTGAACTTTCAACGCTCATAACTTTTTTTTTAACTTTTTGTTTCCATAAAGGGCTAGATAATTTTGAGACAAATTGACATAATTTTTTATTTTGAACGTACATGTGCAAACAGTGGCGTAATCGCAAGAATGCTTTTCTGATGTATAAACTATATTACTGTAAACTGTCACCAAAATACGTTCAGTAGTTTTGTGAAATTCCGTGAAAGAGTAACAAACATCCACCCATCAAACCTCACAAACTTATGCTTTTGTAAATATTTGTAGGATTGATGGACGCGACGTTGACTAACTACCAATCTGTACAATTTTGTGATAGTTGATAAAGTTCTCGGTACGAATCATGTGTTAAGAAATTAATTTAAGAAATCAAAACAGCCTTCATATGCGCATTATACTACGCACATTATAATGCGTCAAGTGCAGCCTACGCTTTAGAGGACTTAATGAATGCAACCGAAGCAGAAATAAACGTGGTTATTTAATGGACTCTAAATATGTAAAGATTTTAATCATTGAATCGAAAACAAGAAGAAGCTTTCACATATCCGGTTGTGTGGTCCTTTCAGGCAAGAACCTATTCTTCTTCTTCATCTTCATCGTGTCGATGATTCCATTTTTAGTTTTTAATTTAAATGTTGTGTTTCGACCAAAACTCAGCCACGTCGACAGCCCCAGCGCTGGCCTTGCACAGGTCCTTCGTGGTGCAGGTGTTTGTGCACAGAGAGCAGGACCTATTGCAATAGCTTTTTTATAAATTATTTCTAAAATAAAAAAGTTAATATATAAATCAAAAACCCGACAGTTAAGACGCCAACTAAAAAGCTGTACAAAAGAAAAGAAAATTATGCAGTGCTATCAGAGGATACCTACATATTCGTGAGCTGGCTGACCCCCTGATCCGCTGACTCAACAAAACGTTTTTTCTTCCAAATTTATGGATTTCGAAGAAAAAAACAATTGGGAACGCACAATATGGCGCCATAAATCCGCATTTATTTAAACTGCACCTGTCTCGGATCATTTGGGTAGTCAAGACGTATCTGACGATGTTATAATTATATAAGTCCGTCTAGCGGTTTGAAATTTATGAGGTTTTTAATAAAAATTACATAGGTACATACATACAAGATATGCGCGAAAAGCATAACCTTTTCCTTTCAGTCGGGTAAATACAGAGGTAAATTTTATTTGACAACTGACTCTCTTGTCTTATTTACAGTAAAATGAAGCTCCAAAAAACTTTTTTGCAAAAAAATACTACCGACTTCCAAATGAAAAACTACAAAGTGAAAAATAACTTTTGGAAGTCGGTGTCTTTCGTAGGTACCATTTTTTTGCGATATGGACACCGACTTCCAAAAGTTATTTTTCACTTTGTAGTTTTTCATTTGGAAGTCGGTAGTATTTTTTTGCAAAAAAGTTTTTATTTTTCTCTTTTTAGTTTTACCTACCTAATAGGCAAGTTGTTTAGTAAGTACATATTACGCCAGAACAGATTACGCGAAAAACATGAAACTTGAACATAACCGGTGAAATAAGAGTTCTGCGTACCCTTTTTAGTATACTGGCGGGATGTTATGTTATGAAATGGTATAAACAATAAACAGACATGCGATTGCAGCAATCCCGAATGATTTGCCGTTATTTATTGAAGAGTTCTCTTGTATATCTCCGAAGTTCTTCATCAGATCTTTAACAAATTAAAATGGGACCAATTTCGGAACATTTTCTTTCAAACAAAAAAAGAATTTTCGAAATCGGTCCACAATTGGCGGAGATATCGGTGAACATACATAAAAAAAAAAAAAAAAAAAAAAAACATACAAGAAGTCGAACATAGAACCTCCTCCTTTTTGGTAAGTCGGTTAAAAAGTCGTTTCACATCTTTCATCTTTGATTCAAGAATGAGTTGTTTACTTCTAAACACGAAGTCAGTCGGAACAGTTCCCGACGAAGGGTCTCGCAAAAAGTTGCCAGTTTCATTAGGAACTTGATTAAGTATGTAAATGAACCTACAAGTTTGTTCCTTGAGGAGCAGTGGACGATGACATTTTTATCTCTTACCTATCTAAGTAAATATTTTCTTTGACAATTTTGTCATTGTGTAGAGGCAGGTTATTATTTTTGTGTGTAAAAGTTATGTATTAGAGAGACATTATTTTATAGCACCTGTCACAAGTAAAAGCCGTAAACATAAAAATTATAAACTTGAGTTATAGTGAACGAACTAAAGAGAAAAAACCGGCCAAGTGCGAGTCGGACTCTCACACGAAGGGTTCCGTGCCATTTTCGTAAAAAACGGCAAAAAAAAAACACGTTTGTTGTATGAGAGCCCCCCTTAAATATTTATTTTATTTTGTTTTTAGTATGTTTTGTTGTAGCGGCAACAGATATACATCACCTGTGAAAATTTCAACTGTCTAGCTATCACGGTTCATGAGATACAGCCTGGTGACAGACAGACAGACAGACGGACCGCGGAGTCTCAGTAATAGGGTCCCGTTTTTACCCTTTGGATACGGAACCCTAAAAAATATGGAATTTATTGTATTTAAAATTGCCTGTTCACAATATATGGACGGTATATTTTTGCGCAAGATTTATGAAAATCATATGGTGACTGCAATAAATCCGGTGACATACCCGATCATACTAAGGTATACATGAACAGAGTGTGATCAACTTCATTACTTCTACAATTAGCAAGTGATTGTGCCAGCATGACGTGTCGTGTGGAAACTTTAGTGATCCGGGACACCATGTGAACTTCGATTACATTACAAACTTGTACTGCATTCAGCATTGTTCTACTCAAGTTGGTCTCCAGTAGTCTTTTCAACAGAGAGTAATTTCAACTAAAAGCTCTCCATTTATTAATCAAATTGTAAATAAACGTTACGCAATTTATCAAGGTTAAACAAAGGTCGTTTTAATCCGTAGAAAATCACCTGAAACTGTCCTCTTAACGTTAATTGTCTGGCCCTGCCCTTTGTATATTTCAAATCCTTAACAAGATCTCAAGAAAAGTCATTAGAAAACACGTTCGTGGGGCTTTTATTTTCGATTTTAGCCCACTCACTGTTCCACTCAGCTGCCGGTGAGGTGGATTCATTGTTATCGCCCACTTTCCTACAAAAAACCTCTTGAGCACCATTCGCTAATGAAATAAAAATCTCAACTACAAACCGTGAAACGCCCCAGTATTGTGTTTTTCGTTGTGGATATAACTGGCTCTCCCTGCGGTTTTGCTCGCGTGATTTACGATGTTTGTGGGGAGAGTAAAAATCGGTAGTATTCTGGCAAAATACGACTAGTAAACGCAACAAAATATGGTTATACGTAAAACTAGCAGTGATAGAGAACAGAGAAAATTACTGAACAACTATTGATACCTCTTTCCTTGTCAGTATTACAAACCCTTCCACAAAGTGGACCAATGACGATAATATTGAGGCACCTCGTCATTCATGTCACGAATGAATATTACAACCTAAATAAATGGTCAGACGTAGTTTCTTTTGTAAAATAGTAAAGTTCTATACAACAGGGAACTTAAGAGTTAAAAAAATAAAAATGATGTTCTGTCTATTTTTAACTTCAAAAAGTAACATCAATAACAACCCATTTACAAAGACACGCGCGTTCTAGAATACCAACCATGAATTTACAACGATTGTTCCAGGAATACTCTTTGTTGTATCGTGTTTGCTCAAGAGCGTTTGGCAATAAGTCGCAGCCGCTTCTAGTTATACGTTAAATAAAGAGCTAGGTTCGCTGAAGTAGAAATTAAATTAGTCTTTATAGATTGAGTTTTTATTGGCTTCTTAAATAAAAGATGTATCATGTGTATCTTATTATACGAGTATGTTGTTTTTGGATGTAGGTATGCAACTTTTTTGTGATAATATTGATCACCATTTTTGCTTATCATCATCAGCCGATTAATGTTCCCACTGCTGGGACACAGGCCTCCTCTCTGTGAGAGGGAATGGGCCGTAATCCACCACGCGGGCCCAGTGCGGGTTGGTGGATGTCCCATGTCTTCGAATTTTTGGTTCTAGGACATGCCGGTTTCCTCACGATGTTTTCCTTCACCGTTTTGAAAGCAGTGGTGATGAAATAATTTACACAAAGTAAAGCGCCTGCCTGGGCTCGAACCCACGACCTACAACTGCTCTCATCTCACCAATGCCATTTTTGCTTACTGGGGCTTTATTGAAGTGGGATTGCGAAATATGAAGGATTCCAATCCGACTAGCTTTAGCATTATTAAAAAGAGACTATCTCATCTTCTCAAACGTAGTTTGCAACATCTGTGACATGTGTTATTTGAGTGGCAATATCCTTAAAAATCAAAAAATCAAAAAACCCGACTGCTTCAAAAGCGGACTAAAAAGTCGTTAACAAGGAAAAAATCATGTAGTGCAGTCGGAGGATACATATTCGCCGGCTGGTTGACCAAAATATGGTGTATCTTCCGCCTGCACAGCATGATTTTTTCCTTGTTTACGACTTTTTAGTCCGCTTTTGAAGCAGTCGGGTTTTTTGATGTTTTGATTTAACTTTTTTTATTTATAACTTTTTAGTTTTTTCGAATTAGATACATTTACACATATAAGTGTTATATATTTTTGAAATTACCTCTTAAAACCCTTTATTTTGATACCCTACACGATGGGTTTGGACCCAAAAAAATGATTTGGGCCCCCACAATATGGCGCCCAAAAGCCGCAATTTTTCAATTGTCCAATTTTAATGTAGCCTTATGACACTTGCAGGGATAAGACAAATCGATTGACGTATGAATCATCAAAATCGGCTAACGCGTTTGGTCTCTGGAACGCCATATAGGAACAACCATAGATACATACGTACATAGACTGATAAACACATTACCCTCCTTCGGCAGTCGGGTAAAAAGGCTTTTTAGAAGACGATTAAGTTAGTCTCCTAGTAAATGTAAACCACATTAAATTCAATCCAATACCTTACTTAGGGAAAGCTGAATTTGCTCATGCAATCACCAGTCTCTCTTAATTTAATATAATCTTGATCCTCTACTTATTGCGGCGGTCTCCGTCACCCCATATACGTCTGGTGTTCGATGGGGCGATTGACAAGGCCACTGTTGGGTCTGCTGGCCAATAAACATGGAAGGGATAACTTTGATTGTTTTCTGGCGACTTTTGCAGCGAGTTGGAGAGAAATGGTCTTACCAAAAGACTCCACAGTATCTGAAGGGTTTTCATTATAATATTGCACAAAATTAGTTCGGAAAGCTTAAGTTTGTTAATCACAACTGGATGTTACTCTAAACAAACCACTAATGATTAAAACTTCTTTGTTACCTTGAGCAACTAGCCAAATGGCGTAATTGGAGACATGGTGGAGGTTACAAGTGTCTGGTCTAGTGCAAACTGTTATCATAAAAGTAAAGAAAAATGTAAGTTGTACAACCTTGAATGAAGTTAGCATTAAACCAACAATTGTGAAGCTTAGAAAGCACTGAACATTTACACAATTGCCAGTTTAACCAATTATGTAAACTCACAAATGTTTGTTTGTTTTCGACTGCGGCCGTGCATAGAGGTTTTGACCTGTTATTCTTTGATTATGGGCCGCTGTCGAGATGCGAGCGCAGCGCAGCGCAGCCTCCGGCCGGCTGCCTTTGATCCCAACTCAACTGCGTCTAATTTTACTTACTAGGTCACCTTTGGCGCACACTCTCATTCCTTTTTTCATTTTCAGACAGTCGACAAAACATTTTATGAAACAAATCAACCTGTTTTGTAGATTCCATAACAGAAGGGCAATTGAAGTGCTTCAAAATCGTTCAAACTCAAGTTGTGAGCTCATCTCGGCGACAGCCAATGTTGAAAACGTGTCAAAATTAGAGGCAGCTTTTTGGCGGAATAATACTGAGAATAAGAATGCTTACGCTAAAGATTAAAAAGTTCTATACAGAAATATCCCTTCTCTGTTTTTAAGGATTCCTGTTGCTGATTATATAATACTATCAGGACAATGGGAAAGATTTTTAAAGCTTGAAAGCTTGTATGAAACACCGTGATCCTTAAACACTCTAAATGACAATATGTGAAAGTTCCAGAGTCAGCTAAAATTATATGCCACTCTAGAACTGTAGCAGCTGTTTTGAGATATACAAAACGGTCTTACAGAAGGAGGAAACTTTGAAATCTGCGACCTTCCTATGCTCGTTTAATTTCCAGAAATGGTCGAACAAAACTCATAGTATTATGGGCTTTCAAAGGAATTCAAACGTTAGAGGACTGCAAAGCTGTTAGTGGGAGACATTTAACCAATTATCATCAAAGTTTATTTGAAAGTGACTGAGTGTGGACGGAAGGTATATAAAAATTCGCAAAAAAATATGAGACGTTTATTGCTTCGCATAATGCAACATATCCATACATTTGTTTTATCTTTAAAATCTTACCGTCTTACTAAAAAATAAAGTTATACCAGGTATAACAAAGGAATAACCATACATTTTTATAGGTTTATATTTGGTATAACTTTATTCTGTGTTTATTAGTAAGAGGGTAAATCTTAATTATTTATTGTACACCTAAAACTTTTTATTATTGACAGTTTTGCGCTTGACCACTATCTTACCAGATGGTAAGCGAAAATAGAAATTTACTAAAGAAAAAATTAATATAATTTGGAATACTATATTCCAAATTAACTGCACCTTATGTGAAATCACGATTTTTTAGTTTTTTAATTTGATACAAATTTTGATAAGGTTTCTGGTTTAAGTTTTGTTTGATTGTTTTTTAGGGTTCCGTACCCAAAGGGTAAAAACGGAACCCTATTACTAAGACTCCGCGGTCCGTCTGTCTGTCTGTCTGTCTGTCTGTCTGTCTGTCTGTCTGTCTGTCTGTCTGTCTGTCTGTCACCAGGCTGTATCTCGTGAACCGTGATAGCTAGACAGTTGAAATTTTCACAGATGATGTATTTCTGTTGCCGCTATAACAACAAATACTAAAAACCGAATAAAATAAATATTTAAGGGGGCTCGCATACAAAATCCGTGTTTTTTTTGCCGTTTTTTGCGATAATGGTACGGAACCCTTCGTGCGCGAGTCCGACTCGCACTTGGCCGGTTTTTTTAAACAAAAGTTTGATAAATTTCCAATAGTTTAGTGCATTTTTATTGGCCTATCCCGATTCTCTTTCAATTTATCTCCAAAAAACAAACCAGTATTCCAAATATGCTGCCTTTCCTCTAATATAATCACAAATTAATATAATGTGATAATAAAGTACATGAACAAAGGCGTGCTTAACTCAATGTTGAGTTCTCTTACAGAAAACCCTACAGAGTGACAGAGAATGATTAAATGAAAGAGATGAGATGAGAATGATATTTTTTTTTGTGAAGAGCTATTTCTTATAATAATTCTTCATTTAGAATAACAATGAGACTCATAGTGTTATTAGCACACTGACAACAACAACATTTACACATAGATACTTTCCGGACCCGAACTCTATAATAAATTAAATAAAGAATTAGGTCTTTTCAATTACAGTAAATCTAAATGCAAACTAATATTAACTAACTGGCTACTAAATATAGACTACACAAAAACGGAAGAGCTGCTCATCATAAAAACGTAATAGGAATTAAATAATGTACCTATCCTTCCAAAACTATACTTTTTGAACACACTCATATAAATTCTCACCCTCTCAATACCGCACACAATCACACACACGCTTACACACAAACACAAACTCACATATATACACACTCACACTCTTGACTTCGCATATTAAAATAATCAAAATAAAACCTTCCAATTAAGTGTTTGCGCTTGTAACATAAAAAATTAAATTTTTGCTGAGCGTTATCTATCTAGAGTAGTAATTTTTGTAATTAGTTGATGGTATGTATAATTAAATAGTTTTTTTTCCCTGTAGGAGGGAGTCTCTGGTGTCCTGAAATACAGGTTATGGCTTAGCTCAGGCACCAGTCTCTCGCAAATAACTATGTGGCATATCGTTATTATTATTATTCCGTTCAGTTTTTAGTTGATAAGTGTTATTTGTGGAAGAAAAATAAACGTGATTTTGATGTTTCGATTTTGATAGATAATAACCATTGCTTCATTTCTCCGCAATGGTATTTATGATGAAGCTTTTTGATGTTATAAAATTTTTGGGTGTGACTATTGCATTTTATATCTGGTATGACAACACGACTGTGATGCATCTGGTCTACTGGAAAAGTTTCTATAGACCACAGCCCAAAGAATTGCCAAACTTAATTGGCAGTGAGCTTACCAAATCTCAACATTGCTCTCAGAATGTTTGGGCGATGCTACCGAAAGCTTTACGAAGAGCGACTGCGAGCGGAAGTAGGACAACCTCCCAAAAGGTTGATGACTTGATGAGGGCTGCGGGAAACTGCTGGTTGCGAGAAGCATCGGACCGATCGATGTGCTGACGCTGGCGGAGCCTTATGTCCGGCAGTGGACGTCGATTGGTTGTCGTCTATCATCACTATTTTAGTCACACACTTACTACACTTAGCTTATATCAAGTGCAAAAACACAATGAAAATAAACTTTTAATACATTACTTTTTTATTCCCCGCTTCATTGAATTCACTTAAGTACCCGCAGATCGTCTAGTGAACGCTACGAAGTTAATAAACGTAACGATGTTTAATAAACACCATCTTATTGGCTTCAGCTAAATGGAAGTTTCATGGTCCGTTATTTGATTTGAAGTAAACTGTTTTAATATTTATTTACCCTCAACTTTGTACGATAAGATTACAGGCTTTGAAGTTCGACTTTTGTTTAAAATAGATGAAGATTCGTGAAAGTTATAGAGATTAAGTAGGTATATAAGACTTAAACAATCATTCTACAATAATTTGGCTCTTGAAACAAAACCCACTGAAGTATTCCCAAATCGCTGCAGCTCCTGAAAACCAGAATCAACTGTGGCGACCATCGGACAAGCGCAGAGGCATTGAAGCTCGTTGAAGTCAAGTCTCGGAGAATGTATTGTTAAGGCCCCGACTTGTTGGTTTGAACTGGTTTGAACCCAGGCAGATGCATTATTTTGAATATTTTATTTTATTACCACAAAACACGTTTGAAACGTTTTGTTCTCAAAACGTTGAAAGAAAACATCGTTAGGAAAACGGCATGTCCTAGAACTAAAATTCGGAGACATGACATCTAGCAACCCGCACGTTGTAGATTACGGCCCAATCACATCTCACAGAGATGCGACCTGTGTCCCAGCAGTTACAGGGACACTACAGGTTGATTATTACACTTGAAAAACTCATCCTGTATAGTAGGTAAAGTTTCTATATTTTTATAAGATATCTTTGTTATAAATAAAATAAATAAAAATAAAATAAAAAAAATAAAAATATTTTATTGTCAGGCATCAAGGCCCATAGGGTATTAGTATTACATCTTACTTAAAAAAACTATGTTAGTAACATGCAGAAACACTCAAATTTAATAAGCAAAACCACAATCACAGGAAGGTTTAAGAGGCTCTATTGCCAACATGTAGCCTGATAAACCTCCCCATTGTAGGCCCATCCAGCTTCTCTGCAAACACCCTCAGAATGCTGTTGCTGCTTCCCCTCACTCTGGATGTTACTGAGGCTACTTTTTTCCGCATTATCGCAAAATAATCGTCAGTGTGCGCATCAGCGAACATACCTGACGCACTACAGTAAGGTGGAAGCCTCAACAGCGCCCTGAAGGTATTGTTGTATTGAATGCGCAGGGCATTGTCTGCTTTTAGGGTATGGTTATCCCAAAGGCTGCTGGTGTAAAATGTTTGGCAGTAGGCCTTAAAAAGAGTTACTTTGACCGCCACTGAACAACCATAAAACCTTCTGCACACCATATTACCCCTCACAGCCAGTGCCCTGCGCTCCCTTTCCATATCCAAGTCGTCTTTTAATTCCTCCGTAACAATGTGGCCCAAATATTTAAAGTGGGCAACTCTCTGCAAAAGTGAACCATTTAGTTTTACAGGAGGGACAAATGTTGGATTTTTATTCCTACCTCGAAACACTAACAACTCACTTTTTGTAGGATTATATTTTAGCCCGTGCTGTTTGGCATATCCTTCACAAATGGAGAGTAATTTTCTAATTCCACTGATAGTAGGGCTCAGCAGCACCATGTCATCTGCATAACTTAAGTTATTTAAACATACTCCATCTATATGGCATCCGACATGCGTGCTGCTGAGCTCAACAAGCAGTTTATTAATATATATATTAAAAAGCCTCGGGGAAGTTAGACCTCCCTGCCTAACTCCGCACTCAAGTTTATACGGGTCAGACAACGCATTAGACCATTTGACGAAGTTTCTTTGCTTGTCATACCAAAAAGATAATGTGGACACTAATGCAGTTGGAACACCTGCCTCTAGAAGCTTCTCCCATAAGACACTATAAGAAACCAGGTCGAAGGCCTTAGAAAGGTCCAGGAAACAAGCATAAACAGGTGTTTTCCTATCAGTATAATATTTGACAGTATGCTTCAACGCAAATATGGCACTCTCAGTAGATAGTCCAGCACGAAAACCAAACTGTGTGTCATGTAACTGGGTGTACCTACCGAGGTGTAAGTCGAGCACACTGTCAAACACCTTGGCTATCACAGTTGCCAGTGAAATAGGCCTGTAGTTACCTTTGTCTGCTATGTCCCCTGTCCGATTCTTCACAATAGGTACAACAATTGTATCCAGTAACTCCTGAGGTAAATAAGAGTGTCCCAAACATAAATTAAACAACATAGTCAACACTCTCGGCAGATGTATACCAGCATTTTGAAGGTGTTCGATGCTAAGCCCATCATGACCAGGCGACTTACCCCTCTTCATACATTTAATCACAGATTTTATTTCTTTACAAGTAAAGCAAAGGGGTGATCCTGATTGACATGTCTCAGCATCGCGCACCCTCGGCGCATACTTAAGAGGTGAACTCACTTTAAAATGGTCTTTAAACATATTCGCTATCTCAGCGTTATCATTTTTACCGTCCACACTAACTGGTAGGCTTGGAATATTATTTAGCCTTTTAGTACCTTTCCAAAATGATGAAAAACGTTTTTTTGAATGGAGTGAAGCCAAAATGTCCAATTCTATAATTTCTTGGTTCTTAATGCACCATTTCAATTTTGATTTAAATATTTTACGACTTAATGTCATATCTTCAAAAATCGGACCACTACTGGGTTGACCATACCACATCCATAATTTAAATTTAATTCTAGCCTGTGTGTGAAATTCTTTTACATGTTTGTTCCACCCCTTTACACCCTTTTTTCCTATAATGTGTTTTGAGGTTCTGCTTATACTAGCAGTCTCACTTAATATAGACACAATTTGTCCGTACATTTTATCCAATAAAAATTTATGGTGGGTATTATCACAAAATTTATCAGCACAAAGTTCAAAATCTTTAGGAAAATCTAATTTCTTTAATTTATTGTTACATATGGAAGAGTATTTACTTATTTCCTCTGGCTTTCGTTCCCCCCAACAAACACCGTTATACAAAGATTTATTTACTTTGGTTTTCACTCTAATAACATTAATATCACACTCTATTTTTAAAGGAAAGTGATCAGACCAAAACGAATCATAAATAACTTCAATGTTTACAATTGTTTTCCCTGCCGACTGTGTAACAAGACAGTGGTCAAGCCAACGCTTACACCCGTGTGAGTCACTGATAAATGTGTAAGTTTGCGATAACATGCTTAAATATTCAATGTCCGCACATATTAATTCTTGCTCAGAACAAAAACTAAGAAGTTCCGTACCAAATGGCTTATTCGGGTGCGCGTTGAAATCGCCCAATACAAACACTGATTCAACATTACTATTTTGTATGATAGAATACATTTCACTGAGACATTCCGTAAAATTATATCGTTCTGTATAAAGTTATGTATAAAGTTGCCTCACACAGGAATTTTGATTTGCATATTAGGCCCACTTTCTTCAGCCAGAGTAATCATAAAATCTCATGTTAGTTACTAACACAGGCCAAAGAGTTATCTAAGTTTTTGACGCAAGAGGGCCTTAGGCCCTAAGGAGCTTACTTTATTTTCTCTTAGTGCCGGGTTTCCTTTAATATCTCAATATGTATATATCTAATGTTTATATATCAACTATGATAAACATTAGATATGTACATCTATTTAAATCCCCATCCCCTCATAGAATACGAACTACGAAACTCCAACTCGAATATTTCAAAATATCACCATAGTTCATTAATTGACTTAGAATAGCGAACAACGCGAAAACTTGATCAACCGAGCTCGCCAACCTCGGACCGACGCATAATACAGCGCAAGTTGAATTAGTTCGGTTTGCGGCCACCGGACACGGGCCGGATGCTGCCGGACATGGCCGGACGACGCCGCACTTGAGAACAGCTAGTTTTACTCAAGTACCGATCTACTGAGAACCTTCATAGTTGTACTCATACTCCTACTTGTGTCATATGTCGCGATAGTTTGAAAGTTTTGCTGGGACCCAGTTTTAAAGCCTGATTTTGTATTCACCCGCGTAAAATTAGTAATTCCTCCATTTCATCCCCATTTAGCAAGATTGCACAATCATCATCATCATTTCAGCCAAAAGACTTCCATTACTGGACATAGCCCCCCCCGAAGCGTCGCTACACTGATAGGTCTTGTGCATCTTGCATTCACTGGACTCTTACAACCATGACCAGGTCGTCGCTCCACCTAGTGGGAGGCCTTCCAACGCAACGTCTTCCGGTTCGCGGTCGCCACGCGGTTCTGATTCGGTCACGCAAAGAAATGCTGACCTTAGCTCTCTCCATTGCCCTTTGGGTGACTTTAAGCCTTCTGATGAGGCCCATTGTGAGAGACCACGGTTCCATAAATAATCACTGGCAACACACACTGGTCATAGACTTTCATCTTGAGACACTGTGGTAATATAGACGAGAAGATACATGCAACTGCCAGAATGCTGCCCAACCGATTGTTACCGATTGCACTTCTGATTTATTGAGCTACGTCACTGTAAAGTTTCATCGAAATCCGTTCAGAAGATTTTGCGTGAAACAAATATCCATTTCTCCATCCTCAAAACCTTGCGCAATTAAAATAGGTATGTTGTAGTAGGATAGAATATTTTTTTTATAAAGCGGGCCAAGAGACTCATCGGCAATGAGGCACTGGTCAAGTCAAAGCTCCAAAGCCTTGAACATCGTCGCCGAGTTGCCAGCTTGTCGGTTTTTTATCGGTTGCATTTCGGGGAGTGTGCGATGGAATTGCATGATCTGATTCCGCCCAGCCCGTTCCATCATCGGACTACCAGACGTACGGCGATGCGTCATCGGTACATGGTGGATATCCCACCCATACGCACAAAACGTTTTGGAGACACTTTCATTATGCGTACAGCTAAGGAGTGGAATTCCCTGCCGGAGTCTGTGTTTCCCGATAGCTACAATCTTGGGGTCTTTAAGTCAAGAGTGAATGGGTTTTTTCTGGGCAAGCGTGCTTTACCGTCGACCGCGTCGTTGCTTGCCATCGGGTGAGATAGTGGTCAAGCGCAAGCCTATTGACGATAAAAAAAAAAAAAAAATATGTAAACTGCAAAACTTACAACGGTTATATATTCATACACTTTCAGTGTATGAATATGTACACAGAAGAATGCCCATGGACAGTACTTTAAAAAAACTAATTGTGTCGAAATAATTTCTGGATAATATATAAAATAAAAATATTTCAAGTATTTTAACTTCTTTTGTAAAAGATTCCTAGTGCGGTTCATTTTCTTGAATCAATAAGTATTTTACTTCCGTTTCACATCTTAAACATATTCCGCCATTTATGTTAGGTTGAGGTATGTTGACATGGTCTGATATCGATTAATCAAAGAATCGTTTTTTTTTGGTCTATCTGAAATACTAAATCGTTCCAAGGATCTCCTGTATCTAACCGATTCACCTCTTTAATGTTAAGAACTAATTGATTTCGAAATTGTTGTGGCTTACTTGTTTGATGCAAACCAAGATAACAAATGAATCATGTTTTTAGAAACTCATTATATTACCGATTTGGTAACATGCCTATAACTGTCAGTCATTTCATTTGACAATGACGGTAGTCGTCTTTTATTTGATTTGTTTACATGTATGATTTTTGCTTCAAGTTGAGTTGTTCGTTCCCCCGTTACTAAATACTTATCTTATCAATACAACACCGCCGTGTGTTTGTGAAAATAGTGCTTAATAAGACAAACATTTATATTTGTGACTTCCGAGATGGCTATGGCTTGAAGTTGGTGTCTCAATTGTTCTTTGATGTTGGCGCCATATATGCGCAGACATAATATTTTGCCGAAGATTCCTGATAATATATTGACCATATCTTATAAGACCATATACGGGCTTGGATCTACACTGGTAAGAAAGAATAACATTATATATTTAACCAGCACTTGAACAAATGTCTCAACTTTCAAAGGCATATTATTTATGTAACCGACCTATTAGTTCCTTACCTATGAAATTGGCGTTTTGTAAGGGAGGAACATAAAGTCATTTTTTTAATATAATATATTTATTTAATCAAAGTATGTACCATTGCTATCTATGCACTTTTGCCATCTCATAAGTAGTTCATTGATCCTTTTACTAAAAAAACCATTCGGACGGGAATGAATAAAATCTTTGAAGGCGCTTTGGACTGCCCCATCGGAGTTGAATTTTTCCCCTTGCAAGAAGTTATCCAAATTTCGAAAAAAACAAGGTCCGGGGAGTACGGTGGATGTCTTGGACATTCCAATTGAAGCTCCTCTAATGAGTAATGTAACGCAGCAGTCGACGCGCGTTTGTCGGTTTGCTGCACTCAATTCATGAGGTACCCACCTTTCAAGCTTTTTCTCCTTTCCAATTTGCTTCAAGTAGATTAAAACTATTAACAAATTAACAATAGAAAAACTCGGAATTTAGACGAGAAGATACATGCAACTGCCAGAATGCTGCCCAACCGATTGTTACCGATTGCACTTCTGATTTATTGAGCTACGTCACTGTAAAGTTTCATCGAAATCCGTTCAGAAGATTTTGCGTGAAACAAATATCCATTTCTCCATCCTCAAAACCTTGCGCAATTAAAATAGGTATGTTGTAGTAGGATAGAATATTTTTTTTATAAAGCGGGCCAAGAGACTCATCGGCAATGAGGCACTGGTCAAGTCAAAGCTCCAAAGCCTTGAACATCGTCGCCGAGTTGCCAGCTTGTCGGTTTTTTATCGGTTGCATTTCGGGGAGTGTGCGATGGAATTGCATGATCTGATTCCGCCCAGCCCGTTCCATCATCGGACTACCAGACGTACGGCGATGCGTCATCGGTACATGGTGGATATCCCACCCATACGCACAAAACGTTTTGGAGACACTTTCATTATGCGTACAGCTAAGGAGTGGAATTCCCTGCCGGAGTCTGTGTTTCCCGATAGCTACAATCTTGGGGTCTTTAAGTCAAGAGTGAATGGGTTTTTTTCTGGGCAAGCATGCTTTACCGTCGACCGCGTCGTTGCTTGCCATCGGGTGAGATAGTGGTCAAGCGCAAGCCTATTGACGATAAAAAAAAAAAAAAAATGTAAACTGCAAAACTTACAACGGTTATATATTCATACACTTTCAGTGTATGAATATGTACACAGAAGAATGCCCATGGACAGTACTTTAAAAAAACTAATTGTGTCGAAATAATTTCTGGATAATATATAAAATAAAAATATTTCAAGTATTTTAACTTCTTTTGTAAAAGATTCCTAGTGGGGTTCATTTTCTTGAATCAATAAGTATTTTACTTCCGTTTCACATCTTAAACATATTCCGCCATTTATGTTAGGTTGAGGTATGTTGACATGGTCTGATATCGATTAATCGAAGAATCGTTTTTTGTTGGTCTATCTGAAATACTAAATCGTTCCAAGGATCTCCTGTATCTAACCGATTCACCTCTTTAATGTTAAGAACTAATTGATTTCGAAATTGTTGTGGCTTACTTGTTTGATGCAAACCAAGATAACAAATGAATCATGTTTTTAGAAACTCATTATATTACCGATTTGGTAACATGCCTATAACTGTCAGTCATTTCATTTGACAATGACGGTAGTCGTCTTTTATTTGATTTGTTTACATGTATGATTTTTGCTTCAAGTTGAGTTGTTCGTTCCCCCGTTACTAAATACTTATCTTATCAATACAACACCGCCGTGTGTTTGTGAAAATAGTGCTTAATAAGACAAACATTTATATTTGTGACTTCCGAGATGGCTATGGCTTGAAGTTGGTGTCTCAATTGTTCTTTGATGTTGGCGCCATATATGCGCAGACATAATATTTTGCCGAAGATTCCTGATAATATATTGACCATATCTTATAAGACCATATACGGGCTTGGATCTACACCGGTAAGAAAGAATAACATTATATATTTAACCAGCACTTGAACAAATGTCTCAACTTTCAAAGGCATATTATTTATGTAACCGACCTATTAGTTCCTTACCTATGAAATTGGCGTTTTGTAAGGGAGGAACATAAAGTCATTTTTTTAATATAATATATTTATTTAATCAAAGTATGTACCATTGCTATCTATGCACTTTTGCCATCTCATAAGTAGTTCATTGATCCTTTTACTAAAAAAACCATTCGGACGGGAATGAATAAAATCTTTGAAGGCGCTTTGGACTGCCCCATCGGAGTTGAATTTTTCCCCTTGCAAGAAGTTATCCAAATTTCGAAAAAAACAAGGTCCGGGGAGTACGGTGGATGTCTTGGACATTCCAATTGAAGCTCCTCTAATGAGTAATGTAACGCAGCAGTCGACGCGCGTTTGTCGGTTTGCTGCACTCAATTCATGAGGTACCCACCTTTCAAGCTTTTTCTCCTTTCCAATTTGCTTCAAGTAGATTAAAACTATTAACAAATTAACAATAGAAAAAACTCGGGCGTGGTTTGCAATGGATCCGCTTCCACAATAGCCTTCAATTCTTCATTATCAACTTTGGTCTCCAGCCGTCCACGAGGCTTGTTCTGCAGGTCGAAATTTCCAGAACGAAAACGTTGGAACCAAAAACGCACTGTGTTTTCATTTGCGACACCGTCACCATACACATCATTAATCCTTCGAGCCGTTTGCCACGATGGAACTCGTAAATAACGCGATATTTCAAGTTTTCCATTTTCTAAACTGACTGGCGCAAAGAAAAACCAAACGAGAAAAAAACAAATGAATTACGGTTTTCCAAACACAAAAGCATGAGTAAATTGCTGTATAAATTTAAATTTGGAAATCCAAACCAAAGAGGAGATATTTGAGATCAAAGTGGCCAGAACGACAAAACGCCAATATCATAGGTAAGGACCTAATTTTTTAAAATCTAGGTATTGTATTATAAAATATTCACAGTGCCGAGTGGCCAACAACTAATAGTTAACTGCTGGCAACTTAATAGTGCCTTAGTCTCAGTTGCATCGTTAATAACACAGTAGAGCTAGTGTTTCTCAACTTTGCGAACTCTGCAGTAAAGATGAAACTTCGCGGTTAGAATGCTGGTCAGCATGAAAAATTGAAAAAAAAAAATCCTTTTTATAAAAAATATAAAACCGACTTCACTGGCATCATTTTGGGCATAACTTCAGAATCGAAAGTTGCCGTCAAAAAAAACAATAGCAACACCGACTTCCGAAATTAATGTTATTTTTTATTTTGCAGTGTTTTTATTTCAAAGTCGGTTATTTTACTTGTTTTTTTTTCTATGTTTAGTTTTGGTACATAATGGACCAGTTCTATAGTTAGTAAGTTATATATTGTGGCATAATTTTTGACATTATAGGACAACTCTAGCCTTTTTCCCATGGGGGTCGGCAGATACTACAGAACGCCACCTGCTACGATCCTTACATACTTCTTTTGCTTCACACACATTCATACATCTAGTCATACACACACGTCGGTTATGGGTACTGCGCACTTGGCCTTTCTGAAGAAAATCACCTATAAGGTCTATGTATGTCTCTCTAGGGCGTCCCCTCCTGGCGTTTCCATTCACATCTGTCTTGTAAATACCTTTCGTTAGTCGCCTTTCATTCATCCTCTCAACATGGCCAAACCATCTTAACATACTCTTTTCAATTTAAGTCACTACATCTTCTTTTAAACCACAACGTTGTCTTATTACCTCATTCCTCAATCTATCATTTAACGTTACACCACACATACACCGCAAGGAGCGCATTTCTACTGCATTAATCCTACTTTCATGTCTTTTTTGCCATACCCAACCTTCACTTCCATACATAAGTGTAGGCACCAGCACGCTGTTGTGAACGGCGAGTCGAGCTTCCGGAGACATCGACTTCATCACATCATTTTGGGCATTATAGGTAGCTACCTATAATGCCCAAAATGATGCCAGAATAGATTACTCCAATAATATGATACTTGAACATAACTGGTGGATTGAGAGTATACCAGGGCGAACTGTACACATCTGCGTACCCTTTAGAGCGTACTGGCCTGGTGGTATGTTATGAAATGGTGTAAACAATAAACTGACGTGCGATTGCAGCAATCCCGGGCGATTTGTCGTCCGAAGTTACAAGATCAAATTTAAATGGGACCAAAGAAGCACCAGTTATCAAATAAAAAACCGGCCAAGTGCGAGTCGGACTCACGCACGAAGGGTTCCGTACCATTATCGCAAAAAAACGGCATAAAAATCACGTTTGTTGTATGAGAGCTCCATTTAAATTTTATTCTGTTTTGTTATAGTGGCAACAGAAATACACCATCTGTGAAAATTTCAACTGTCTAGCTATCACGGTTTATGAGATACAGCCTGGCGACAGGCGGACAGACAGACAGACAGACGGATCGCGAAGTCTTAGTAATAGGGTCCCGTTTTTACCCTTTGGGTACGGAACCCTAAAAAACATCAAAATAGGTTCACCTAGTAAAAAGTTCTTAACTTAACACAAAAAAATACAGTCGAATTGAAAACCTCCTCCTTAACATATATTCCAAGCAGAGATTTTATTGTACCACTTTGTTGGCGTGATTAATATGTGTATCCATGCCAGATTAAAGGTTTCTCTGGGCTAAGCTGCTGCCTGAAAAACTGGTATCAACTAATCGTTTGATGAATGCTCATTTTTAGGGTTCCTTGTTGACTACGGAACCCTAAAAATGAGCCTACAACAAACGATTAATTGATACTAGTTTTTCAGGGACCGCTCAATCTTGCAGCCAAAAGTCCATTGTCCTAGCCCTGATTATCTAGTTAGACATGAATTTCTTTCATTTGTCCGCCATTTTCCCTTGTCAAGAAGATTTTAGGAATATTTGAACCGATATCTTATTAAATAGTGTACCTAGTAGTGCGATACACCCGGTCAGCAGTTAGAGTACTCAACGCCAAAACCCTTTTTAGACCAAGTTAAGCAGTGCTGGCGATGACGTGGGTTTAATAACCTAACATCTATATAAATAAATACGACATGCTTAGGTTGTTAAGCGCACCACCTTTTTTGAAAAAAAAAACGTGCCAAATATTTTCGGATAATTTTGGAAAAACTGAAAATGCTTTTTCTAAGAGATTTTTGTATGAACTCGGAAACGATAGGATAATGTCTGACGGGGCAGCTATTTCTGGCAATAAATTTATTATATAGGCTTCGATTATACTGTAAGATTTTATCTGTTACTCTAGATTGGAATTCCAAAGTAGGTCATCCGAAGTTGATAAAATTTCATTGTGACTTATTCAATTTCATATTTACTTTTCAAGTTTGACCCAGATGTACTGATTTATTGCCAAGGAAAAAGCTAGTTCACACTGTGAAAACCTCTATACTAACTTCACGACCCTTTTCTGTATGAGATGAAAACTTTGCGATATCAGCTGTGGAATAGCAAAATACCTTTTCTTCTTCTTATTTTTCTGTGTGTGCATGGTACTGTTTGATTTTGTGGGCCAATCTTCACCATTTCCATTGTCATCTTCGCGTCGGAGGCAGCGCACAGGTCGTTTTGGCTCCAGGTTTGGAGAAGAGGGCAGAATAGTACAATATCCTGCTGTTCCCCACCCACACTCATCTCATTTTGTCGAGATTTCCACACGTAAAAAAATAGGTTTACTTTTAGTTAGACCACTATCATAGTTGTAAGCAATGATTTGGTCGAACATGGAGCACACTAGCATCTGCCTATTTTGGGTTTTTGTTGTCGGTTCAGATACCTTTCAAAGCCCACACCCGTTTGTTAAAGTTGACGGTCACCAAAACCTTGACAAACACTGCCAAGGTATGCACTGGCTATCCTTGCACTATTACGTTAAGAACATACTTTATTTGCTGGAGTTTATCGTACGGAACTAACAGCTCAGGGACTCGTCTCAAGGAATCCTGAGGGATTTTATGTGTATGATGAAATTAAGGTGGGTATCTACGTCATGCAGTGGGTATCTCCGCCACACGTTTCTCGAGGAATCTCACCCTAATATTGACTGGGGTAAAAGGAAGTGCACCGTCGCATAAATTAAGCTGTGAGCTGGGAATAGCAAGAAATAGCTTGTCGCCGCTTTGAGATAAGTAGTTTCAACGGAATATAGCGCTAACGCTTCCTGCAGATATTAGGGGTTAGGATTTAGTTGTAAAATAATACTAAGCATGTTTACTACAGAAGGAGCGGTTTTGCCAGAGGAAATTGGTACTTAAATATTTTGTGTGTATCACTTGTGCTGTATGGACGTTTAGAATTATATATTAATTGGCTATAATATTAGCATAACTTCGTACATAAAGCAGATGATTTGAAGACAGACTCAAAACTTAAGTTACATTTGATCAGTCATGAAGACGTTTTTAGGATCCCGAATCCGAAAGGTCTAAACGGAGCCTTATTGTTATCACACACGTCTGTCCGTCTGTCTGTCTGCCCGTCATCTGTCACACAGGTTTTACTATATTGCTAAAAGGTTGGAGCTACAGTCTTGAAATTTTCACAGTATAAGCATCTTGCTGACCCAAAGCCATACGAATGTTCAAAACAGATATCCAATACAAATAAAGACGGGCGTGAAAAAAAACTGAACTATTCCATCGAGTGGGGTATCGTTGTTAAGAACTCGTTGAGTAGATAAATATTGTATTTATTTATTTATTATATTCTTTATTGTACACCATTAAAATAAAAAACATACAGAACAAAAAACAAAATCATCATCATCATCATCATATCAGCCGAAAGACGTCCACTGCTGGACATAGGCCTCCCCCAAGCGTCGCCACATTGACCGGTTCCGTGCATCTCGCAACCAGCGGATCCCCGCAACCTTCACCAGGTCATCGGTCCACCTGGTGGGAGGCCTTCCAACGCAACGTCTTCCGGTTCGCGGTCGCCATTCCAGAACTTTTCTGCCCCATCGGCCATCCGTTCTGCGAGCAATGTGCCCTGCCCACTGCCACTTAAGTTTGGCAATTCTTCGGGCTATGTCGGTAACCCTGGTTCTCTTGCGGATCTCTACGTTTCTGATTCGATCACGCAAGGTATCAAGGTAAAAACAAAATAACAAAACAAAAATTTTGGAAAATAAAGAAATGAGAAACCACCAAATTCGGATGTATTTTCAATTTTTTTCTTAAAATTTGTTTAATTTCCCGTAGACTTATGAACTTGAAATTTGGTGATAATATTTATTTTGACGTATATTTTACCAACAAATACAAATATATTGATAAACTCTCATTTTTCCCATCACAACCAACTCAATTTTACGGTTAGGTACGGAACCCTAATATTTCGATTATTTCCGATACGCAATTGTCTGGTTTTTAGACATACGAAAAACACAATCACGCACACAAATAAGGCCCACTGTACACGGTAGTCTTTAAGTTGGTGCGAATAGCGACCTGAGTTTATGTCTCGTTGGCCTAGTAGACTTCAGAGCAAACTCCAAAGAATTTGCTCTGGAGTCTGTTATTCGTCAGTGAAACCTATGTAGCAGCCCAGACTTGGGTATGTGTCTGGGAAGTCAAAACAGGAGTTCATAAAATTTACTGGTTGACTCTAAGCATACAAGACACGTGTCTTCTGCCTACCCATTCGGTGATAAAAGTGATTTTGTACATAATTATATTTATTTAGAAGAGAGAGAATTTTTGGCCTATTTTACGCAAAATTACCAAAAGATATGCTCATATGTTACTTTTTTAGGCTCAGCAAAACAAAATACAACAGGAATTCGAAAGCATTACTGCCTACTACGTCTGACCTAAGGTTGACGACACCATCACACGTCCCCTTTACGACTTTATCAAAATCCATTGAATTATTCCGATGCAACTTTGGCAGGAATGTAACGACTCCCCCTTTATTAGTCTCATGCTTGTCATAAAAAAACGACGTAAAAAGAAACTTTATATATAGGACAAACCTGTCGTTTTTATGGTCAGGTGTCAGCAGATTGGGTCCATTCTAGATTTAGATTAGATTTACAAGAATAAATGTCATTTACGTTTATACGTACTTTATTATGTATGTGAGTGGTAAGAAAACTAGTATAAGCTTACCTCTTATTGTATCGAAACTCCGTGCAACGCTAGGTCAGCTTAGGGTCAAACTGCTACCTTCGAGTAGTCGACTATAAAAGATGTAAAAGAAGATTTTGAAACTAAATTGCCGTAACGAGAAAAATATAATAGAACAAGAGATAGGAAAATATGATAAAACTGGACTAGTGCGTGTCGGACATCGCACAATTTAGGGTTCCGTACAAAACCGCAAAATAATCTGATTTAACAATTTATTGGTATTTGTTAGTAAAGTATATATTAATACGTAATAATAAACATTATCACAAAATTTGAAGTTAAAAAAATATCGGAACAAAAACTATTTAACAAAAAATCAGACCGACTTACAAAACAAAACAAGGTACTTCTTTTCCAAAGTCGGTGTCTTTGGTACCTATTGTTTTCCGTTTTTAGACACCGACTTCGGAAAATAAAGTTATTTTTCGCTTAGTAGTGTTTTGTTTTGGAGGTCGGTTTGATTTTTTTGTTGTAAAATTTTAGGCTTACTACTGTATCAATTTTCTGTTTTAATTTTTTTGTTTTGATTCTAGGTTTATTAAATCTTTGTTCCTAACTGTAGATCTAATTATCATACACTTTGTATTACTGGCATTCAATTTAAGATTATTCATAAAAAAACAGTTTTCACAAGCAGCTATTAATACATTTTATTTACACTTTAAGGTCTTTATATTATCAGCAACTATAACAGCACTTGTATCGTCAGTAAATATTATCAAGTCAGCATCTGGTAAAATACTTTTAAAAAATGCTGGTAAATAAGAAAGGGCCCAACTCTGAACCCTGCGGAACACCTCTGGTGTACAGTAAATGATTTGGATTTAATAATTTCTTCCACACCCTCGAGAAGTGATTTAATTTCGACGTACTGTTTCCTGTTGGTCAAATAAAAACTAAATGGTTTTAAAACATTTTTTCTTTCACCATAATGCTCTAACATATCCATTAGAATGCTATGATCTACAGTATCAAACGCAGAACTTAAGTCCAGGAATAAGCCAGCAACACAACAAAGTTATTAACTAACGAGTCTATAGCATCCAGTGTCCCTTTACTTTTTTGGTATCCAAACTGATTACGATTATGTGTAATAGTTTTAGCACATTTTTTAAATAGTGGTAGAACTCTGGCTCACTTAAATTGGTCAGGAAAAAGGCCCTCATTGACGCAGTTGTTTATTATTTCTGATATTGGGTATGCCAGTATGTCTATATTATCTTTGATTACGCTCAGCTGTATTTCATCGTGTCCAAATAACTTTTCACTATCCATACCCTTTACCATTTTAAAAATCTCTACCGGTATGTCGGGGTTAAAAGCCATAGACTTATCAACTCTGTCAGTATTTTCAATAATATGTTTCTTAGCCAGTTCTGGAAAACCAGTGTTTACACCTTTACGGTTATCAAATTTTGTCGCAAAAATGTTATCAATGTCTATAGGGTTATAAATTATTATGTTTAAGTACAATTTTATCGTTTTCGAAATTGTTGTAAGTCTTTTTTAGAGTTTTATTGAATATTTTCCATATTTCTTTGCTAGATTTAGTTGCTTTATTTATTTGATTAGTTACTTCCTTTCTTTTAGAATTCCTAATCACGTTTTTATAAATTCTAAGATACTGTTCTCGATATTTTAATAACGATTTGTCACATTTAGTTTTATTTATGGAATTTAGTAATCTCTACATTTTACTAGATATTCTTATTCTTTTCGTAAGCCATTTTAATAAGCCAGTTCTTTTTAGGCCGATTTTATCTTTACTTTTTTTTTACTTATTAGAATGTAGTTGTTTGTTTTTTTTTTCCTAAATTTGTTATTTCCTTAGTTCCAGTCGTAGAGGGTGATGGTGGCTAAGACTTCACCTCTCGTGCTTGAGGTCGTGGGTTCAAATCCGGGCAAGTACCAATGTGAGTTGTTCAGATGTCACGGTGGCCCAGTGGCTAAGACCTCGCCTCTCGTGCTTGAGGTCGTGGATTCAACTACGGAAATACCAATGTGACTTTTGAAAATGAATATGTACTTTATAAGTTTATCTTGAAATCATCACAGGCAACGGTGAAGGAAAACATCGTGAGGAAACCTGGACATACATAGTTAATATAAGCCTGAAATAGCAAATTCATAGACCTGCGGGGTTCCCATAGGCGGATGAATTAACTCTGACACCAGGGGTGGCTACCTTCTTACACGAAAAGAAGACATTAACATTCTAACTGGGCAAATAAACACAACGAACTCCTCAACCCTATGGAAAACAGACTGCAGTGTTCTATTACAGCCATATTTACCTGGTTCATCGATTCCCATGGTGATATCGTGCCGCCAATGTTTCCTAACGTATCATTGCATTCCCGTAATCCATTAGCGACCATGTAAGCATTGCATTATAGGCGTCACCTAGTTACACTACCTCATTTATTTGTTAGTTTTAAATATACATGACTTGAGCTAGTTATGCTTTAGAAATGATTTTAGTGACCCGCGCTAAATAATATATCCTTGTTTAATGGTTCATCATCATCATCATCAGCCCATTTAAGTCCACTGCTGGACTTAGGCCTCCCAAATTGCACGACATTTGTCTCAATTTTCGGCAGAGTTCATCCCGCCCCACCCTGCGAAGATCGGCGCTCCACCTTGCCTAACGCTACGTTTACCCATGCTAGCTTGGATGGGAATCACTAAATTATCGTGAATGCTCCGTGGCTTCGAAAGCACTCTACAAGACCGTTGGTCCCGGCTGTCATTTGAAGATCTTTGACAGTCGTTACGGGAAGCCAAAAGTATGTAAATCTGAAAATCAGCCTTACCAAGGGGTACCGGCATTTTATCCGTTAAATTAAAGTTTTTTGTTTTATATGTATGCTCGCGTTTGTACACTATCTCACCTGATGATAAGCGATGATATGGTCGACGATGAAGCACGCTTGCCTAAAAGTAACCTATTCACTCTTGACTTACAGACCCCTAGGTTGTAGCTATCAGGCAACAAAGACTCCGGCAGGGAATTCAAGTCCTTAGCTGTGCGCACAATGAAAGAATTTGCAAAACGCTTTGTACTATGGATGTGCCGGTGGCTCATTGCCGTACACGTAATGAATTGTGTAACTAATTTGGTATACAATAGACTCTATTTTGTTCTGTTTAGTCGTGTTTTCCAGTTGCTGGTTAGTGGAGGTCATAGGCAGTCATTCCATCTAGAACAATGGTAGTATAATGGCTAATTGAGCTGCATCCGGAACTGAAAACCCCGGCGTATTTGGGAAAAGGTGAAATTTCATGTAATGATTTTCTTGTCTCTACCAGGTACTATGGAAAATAATACCGGGAATTTCATGAAACTTCATTATTAGTTTTTGGAAGCCACAGGTATTTTACAGAATGTTACAACCATAGGCCAAAAACACTGAATATGCATCAGTGCTCAGCTGAAAATCAACTAAACTTTTGTTGTGTTAACAGACTTGTTATTTTAGTCAATAGGTTACACAAACCGCTGAAGTTTGTGTATTTATAACCTTTAACCAAACTGTTACACAAAGTGGTCTAACAATATGTCGGAAAAACAAGGGCAACAGAATAATAACATATTCAACAACGCATCGAATAACATTTTGTAAACTGATTTACATTTTTTGATTTGCGAAGTTTGCTTTAATTTTAGACAAAACTAAGAACACGTTTGGTACCTTTAAATTAAAGCAAACTTTAGTTACCAGAAAAAAAAAAAAAAAAATACAAAACTAATTAGCAAATAGCAAAACTGTGTTTTGTTGCTAGTAAAACAAAAAGTTCACAGTCCTTTTATTTTTCAGTGTACGTACTTGTGGGCTGCGTTGCAAAAATGTTGACCCACAATTTAACATTCACCCTGTACTTCATCACTTCCAAAATGAAAATATTGAAGCATACGTTTATCAAAATTTAAATTTTCGATCACGAGTATAATGTAGGTCGGTACGTTTAAATTCTAAAATGCAATTTGTGCCGGCAGAGGGCAGAGTGGGTGAGGTCTGAACTCCATTAGAATTTATGATACATGTAGGGGCGGACAGTAATTAAAAGAGCCCGCAGAGGGAAATAACACACCGAAATACTGTAAAGTTATGGTATTATACTGCTCCAGCTACTTTGATAAATGGAGTTGTTTGTTTTGAAGAGGTCGATGACCAACTTCTGTAGTGGTAAAAAGGTTGTGTCTATGATTGTAGTGATTCAAACGTATGAATAATTGGTTTTGAGAGTCAGTCCGAGTGAGTTCAAATTGCACTATATTACAGAAGCATTAGATTGCCTGCAATTAAGCTTGTGAAAATGAAAAGTCTGACGGGGATCACGCTGTGTTTTCTTGCAACTGACTGCAGCTTTACTTGCTTGTCTGTCCATAACAGCCTTGTGTCTAGACGATTCACATTGAAGTATATAATACTTATATACTTTTTCCTAAGCATTTCGTGAATAAATCCGTAAGTTTCACACAATTTCAGATTATATTTTAGCAAAACCGTATCGTGTGAAAAGAAATCTGGTCCACAGCACTTCTATACGCAATTAAGAGGCTTTTATAGGCAGCCGTATGGCCTTTTTTATTACGGAACGTTTAAATAATTTTATGAGATTGCGTTGCCGAAATTACCCCATTAACTTTTTTAAACAATCTCATTTTGAGTTTTACTTTCGCATGAGATTTTGTTTAAATGCAAAGTGTCTAGAAGAATTGTTTATCTACTGATTTGTATGTTATTTCTAGATCGAAAATCTTACGTTCTACACGCTTTTCCGTGGTCAGAGCATACGAGTAAGTATTGCTTTACAACGTGGCAATGGTGCCCGTCTTTAGGACACAATACCAGTGTACAGCGATGCGGCGGCGTTTTAAAATTTTCGATGCCTTATTCTAGATTAGTCTTCTTTCTTAATGCTTAATTAACTATGATCATATCGACTAACTAACTTAAGTCAATTTGATTATACGAGTTAGTTAAATAAGTATTTTATATAATACATTTTTATTTATGTAAGTAAATTCTATATCAGCTGATTACCAATAATTTTATATATCAGCTGATTACCAATGTAAGATTTGATATGGGGCAACTGCTATCTATAGAGCAGTGGTGGCCCAGTGGTATCAGTCGCGACTTGCAAGTTGTAGGTCATGGGCTCGTACCCAGGCAGACACTTTACTTTGTGTAAATTTTTTCATCAACACTGCTCTCAAAACGGTGACGGAAAACATCGTGAGAAAACCGGCATGTCCTAGAACCAAAAATTGGAAGACATGTGACATTCACCAACCGGCACTGGGGCCGCGTGGTGGTTAAGGCCCACTCCCTCTCTCACAGAGAGAAGGCCTGAGTTCCAGCAGTGGAAACATTAAAAGGCTGATGATGATGATGATGAACTTCTATCTGACATCCAAAACCCAGTTACTTGGTACAACGATATGCATTGGCAAGACTGTTTATCAGACTTCGGGATTTAGACTACCCGTAACGACTGTCAATCATGATTGTATCAAATAAAAAAACAAAATGGTAATTTGGTAGATTATGTAAATGACAAACGGGATCAACTGCTAAATATATTTTCCGAGGCACTAATGGGCTTCAGTATTTATTTGATGATCACTGGTCAGTGGTCAGTGGTCACCCATCAGCGGACCAACCTTGTTGCTTAACCTCAGAGATCGACCCGTACGGCTTTTATGTAGCCCTTAGGATTGAGGAATAGGATAGATGATCTCCTTTTTTTGCATTTAGAATCCTATTTGGTCCGTTCCACGCAGGCCCAGTGCTGGTTAGTGGATGTCTTCAAATTATTGGTTAGATGACATGCCAGCTTCCTCACGATGTTTGCCTTCACCGTTTTGAGAGCAGTGGTGCTGAAATAATTTACTCAAAGTAAAGTTTCTGTCTGAATTCGAACCCACGACCTACAACTTGTAATTCGGGCCGTTACAACTAGTCCACCATTGCTCTGAATCTCTATTTAGCCCTTAAAATACGTCAATCAATAACGTCAAATTCAAAGCTTTAATATTTTCGAAGCCGTAAAACTTTCCTTTAATTATTTATTGACTGTATTTTTTGCTCATATTTGTAGAGCACAAAGAGAAAACGATGCTGTTGAAATTAATGAGGAGAGTCGTTAACGCCTTCCCTCTTATGAATCGAAACATTTACAAATGTTGGATCATGAGTTGAAAGATAGATTATTTTTGTGATTTTAACTGAGTGCAAAGTGGGCTTGAATCTAGTTGATTTTGTATAAATAAACGTGTGTGTAAAAGAGGTTGAATGAAGTACTAAGCTTTACAAATATTTTGATACAAAATCGGTTCATTAGTTAGAAAACTAACACTAAGTGACATTCCCAATGGCTCAAATGGGAGAAAGTCCATACTGTGCCACAAAGTCAAAGGGCTCTTACCACTCCACCTCACGACTCTTAGTTTTGTGGCCCAATCTCTTACAAATCATTCTAAGTCATTCTCGCCTTCTTCGGCTAGATCCTCCACAGATTCACTTTTTGTTACATAGTTAGTTAGGATATTCAATCCAAGCGACAGTCTGTTAACAAATCCAATCTTACTTAAGTCCATATGACAGACAAACCAATACCAAATCACCGAAACCGCTAACTCAAAAACCCTCATAATTTGTTTAACAGTTGAAACGCTCCATAAACTAACAAAAAAGGAATAGAAACGAACGTATAGCCCGATATTGCGGTTCTGCACAATCGTAAGGAGGCACACATGACGATCGTAAAAAATGTGAATGGCATATTGAAATATTTCTCGCGACCCTTTTTCTGGCCAATTTTCCTTAAGGCTCTATGTAACGCCGATATAAATCTGACTCGCAGCCCGTTACAGCTTCTATTTGTGTGTTTATGGTAAGATGGGGGCTCCAGTTTTCGTAATACTTGAAGATCGAAGTCTGGTTTTGTTGGATACCTGATATTATTGGCAGGGAGTGTAAAATGAGGCGTCTTCCTAAGTAGAGGTAAGGAAGAGTTTACCAATAGGTTTATATTATGTAAAACATGATGACTTGTGCATCTCGCATCCAGCAGAGGCGGTCTGCTGTCAATGTGGTGGCGCTTGGTAGAGGCCTACGTTCAGCAGTGGACGTCTTTCGGCTAAAAGGATGATGGTGATGATGTGTTCATTTCGATCACGCCTGATGGAAAGTTATGAGATTTACGATGAGACAAGCTGACCTAAAATATGTCTGTTCGCTTTTGCTGTAAAGGCAAATCCCTCCTCCTTGCGTGGACGCCCCAATTCTGGGGATCAAGGCCACATTATGGTTTCAAAACTTTCTTTTTGATTATGTTTTACACTTGCTCCTATTTTCTGCAACATGCACGACTAATGGGTTAGGTTATACGAAATACAGGAGCTGCCTGAGAGTTCCAGTCTTTGGCTGTACAGTAGAAGCGCTAAGAACGACGAGTCGTAGTAGTAGTAGTAGGATATTAATTATATTATTTATTTTTCATCTACAGCAACGTCTTATAAATATGGTTTACAGCTCTTAAGCATCTAATGATCTTCTGAACTTCAGATAATTACATTTAAATTAATAATGACAAACTTGGGAAACTTCCAAGTTTGTAGTCTCGTTAAAATTTTGACGTTACTTAGGAATGTCGCTAATAGACTCGGGCGGATTTCGTAATGTTTTTCATCATTCATTTTCTTCTCTATGACCAGTTAGATGAAAAGAATATTTGCATGAACTTTAGAAGTGTTATTCCAAGTCTTTACTACTATTATTATAATTATTTTATTGTATACTTTATTACTTTTGTTTGGAGATATCATAAAATTTTCTATGACAGGCAACAGAAATAAAAATACCGGCCCAGTGCGAGCCTGACTCACGCACGAAGGTTTCCGTACCCATGTTGTCGTCAACTATGTATGTATTGGGACACCCTATAATTTGCAACTTTTTTTATTTTTTGGAATGTTTCCTTTATTTGTGCTCTAAGACCTTGCTTATTGCCAAATTTCGTGATTCCAGGTCAATGGGAACTACCATACAGGTTTTCGACCCAAACCTATAGGGTACTTCCAGTTGACCTAGAAGTGTCAATTTTGGTTCAAAGCAAGGTCTTACAGCACAAGTAAAGGAAAAACTCCGAAAAATAATAAAATAATAAATTAAGATATACTTACAATTTTCGCGAAAATCTTATTTTGCCCCTATCTTATTTACTTGTTGACTCAGAACCTTGATTTTTTATAAACCTAATAGGGACTATAGACCTCAGTATCTGGTATAAATATCAACTTGCTGGGTTCACCCGTACCTGAGCAAATCACTGGCGACACACGGACAGACAGACGGGCATGAGAGTGATCTTTTATGGGTTTCTTTTTTACCTTTTGAGGTACGGAACCCTAAAAACCAATAGTATTCGAAAGCCAAAACTTATAGAAATGGTCCAATAAGTACCACTACTAAAAAGTGAAAACGAAAAAACTATTTTACGAAAAAATACAACCGACTGCCAAACAAAAACTTGTTTTCGATTCTTCGTTTCTTGACATCGACTTCCAAAATTGAAGTTATTTTTCACTTTATAGTGTTATTATTTGGAAGTCTGTTGTATTTTTTTGTAAATAGTTTTTTTTATAAAACACACATTATGCTCACACCCATATTTCCGAAGAGGGTTAGGTAGAGGTGAAAGTACGAGTACATTACACCCAAATTACGCCAGTTATGGTATAAGTTTTACCCGCCACCCGCGGCTCCGCCTGCGTGGTATAAGTACGTCGTCCAATAGCTTTATAAATTATAGCATATGTGTTATTCTTCTTAATTCTTTATTGTTCATCAAAAATTAAATATTCAATACAATGTGATAATAAAGTACAAGTACAAAGGCGAGCTTAACTCAATGTTTAGTTCTCTTACAGCAAACCCAAGAGTGACAGAGAATGATGACAAAAGAGGGTAGGATCCAGTGTACAATTTCAAAATGACATGGTCATAATCATAACAATAAATCATAAATATATACATAGGTACATGAATACAAATATATATATCTACTAACATTGCGTTAAAAGATAATGCTCTTTAATTTTCCTCTTGAATTGGCATCTAGAGAAGGGCTATCGCGTAGGGAGTGTGAGAGAGAATTCCAGAGATTCACTGCAGTTACAAAGAAGTTACTTATTATGATGTATAAGCTATATTTCTGTAAAGTTTCATCAATATCTATTCAGTAGTTTATGCGTGGAAGAGTAACAAACATCCATCCATCCAACCATCCTCACAAAGTTTCACGTTTTTATAGTAGTAAGATTCAAAGTCCAATACAGTTCCCTACAGCAATCCTGCAGTTTTGCAATGCCAATCTACTTGAATCCATTTCTCAGAGCTTTATTTCAACTGTGACCAACTTAGATATTCCATAGCACGTTGCAACATGAGAGAATTTTGCTTTTTATGCATTTGCAATTTTACCGAAGAGTTGTAGTTTATGAATAAGATTTGTTTTAGTTTCGCTGTGGAATGATTTAAATTGAGGATCCATTTTGTGGAAAAGGTGTAAATAATAGTACTGGTTACAAGATGTATATTTTATCCATGATTTGTTTTATATACCTTGTAATCTTTGTAATCAGTATGATTGGCGTTTTGTTGTTCTGCTCTGCAATCATGCATTATCATCCAAACTAAACGTTTATGTAAAATTTCATCTTAAGCGTTGGAGGAAAACTGCTATAAAATTTAGTTGCAAGATTTGACCCGAACACACTTACATACATACATACATTTCAAGTTAAGACGGTACCCTGACCAAAAAATCGGCGTGAGATTTGAGCATTCCTATTGGTCTAGCGGCACTGGTGGCGCATGAATTACAGTAGTGAATACGCCCAGATTTTAGAATAAAATCTTTATAAAAACGAATTCGGGTCTTTTGAAAAAAAAAATCTACAAGAATGTTCGTTATTAAATTGTCTATCCATTAGTGTTAGTACAAAAAATAATTAATGAACACTTTACGAGGAGATGCATAATATCAATAATTATTTCGCATTTTTATGTTTTTTTGGAAGGAGATTAGTGAAATATATACAACATTTAAAAAAAAACTAAATCTACCATTTTAGAATCAATATTATGTAGAATTTTAATGTATTTTTAATAATTGATATTTCTTTTTAAATAACGAGTAGATAGCTCCTAAAAACAGCACAAAAAACGGCTTGCGCGGCCTTTTGCTCGGGGTACCGCATTAAATAAAAGCTTGTAATAATCCAATACATTTTTGTCATTTTTGCAATAGCTGTCGTGACGCTTTCTTGGATAAAATGTCACAGCTTTTTTTTTGTTTTGGGTTGGGAATTCATCCAATGACTTCTCCCGCTGTGGATGAAGTGGGAGGGCGTGTCAGACTTGTACTGACTAAATCCTACCCTGTTCCTTCAAATGCTTGTGCCAGGGCCCCTGTTACACTCTTTCAAATTAATCTGCGACTCGTCTAGAGCTTAAGGTCACGACCATAGAGTTAAACCAGATAAAACTCAAGTACCTACTACTTTATTTACCAACAATAAGGGACCAGTACCACCTTAATCAATGCCAAAAGCAAGACCAACGTTAATAAACGCCAAACCAGTGAGTGTTCGACCGAGATACAACGGTTTAATGGACCGTCGGCAAAAACAACGCTGTTGCAACCCAAATTATAATATTGGAGTTCCAATTGCATAAGTTTGTGCTATTTGCTACTTCGCACTATCGTGGACGCGGGGGCGAGGGCTCGCTGTAATGGCACCGGGTTTGGTACTGTGTGGATAATTGGTTAGTTCTTCTGTACTTGGTCTAAGGACTTTTGAAGTAGAAGATTCGTTTGAGAACAATTATTGAATTCGATTGTGACAAGGGATTTAGGTTGGATTATACCATTAATTTATTTTGTGTATATATTCCAACATTTTGATTGCTTTGATTGATATAATAGTGAAAGTCTCTCTTCGTATAGGTAGCCAATATCCTGCTGAGGATGCAGCAACTTGCTGGATGGGAGAAGCACAGGACCAGTCGGTCTGACGATGTTTGCGGTCGGCCTATGTCCAATAGTGGATATCTTTCAGTTTTAATAATGATTATGACCACAAGGATGACACTAAGCCATCACCATTATGCTTGGGGTAGAATATTTTTTCATTTACATATATTATTCAAAATATCTCCTTTAGTTTTTATTTTTTTTATTTAAGCAGGTATTTTATTGAGCACTTTTCTTCCAGAAAAATGGATTTTTTAATAAGTGACTCTCCGGAAAAGCAAATCCCCAGCGAGCGTTGCTCTAATCCAAAACTAATTAAAGCCGGGAAGAATCTCTTCCGTCTCCTTTGTTTTAATTTTCCATATTGTATGCTACTCACCGGTTCATTATTAAATCATTAATTAATACTAGGAAGTTAATATCATTAATTAATCGTTTCAATAATTTAATGTTGTCTGTTCATTGCGAAGCTGCAAAATGAGGGTTGATCACTTTAGGTACTATTGACTTTTTATCTTTTCGTGGCATTTTAAAGGTGTCATACCATACGGTAGATTTAAAGGTGACAAGAAAATAGACTTGTGCTTCAAAGGATAAAATACAGATAAAAGTTTCTTAATCTATGATTAGTACGAGTAGGATAGGATAGATGGATCCCCTTTTCCGCATGTAGACTCCCATTTGATCCGTTTTGCGTGAAGGCCTTCTCTCTGTGAGAGGTAATGGACCGTAATCCACCACGCAGGCCCAGTGCGGGTTGGTGGATGTCACATGTTTTTGAATTTTTGGTTCTAAGACATGGCGGCTTCCTCACGATGTTTTTCTTTACCGTTTTAAGAGCAGTGGTGATGAAATAATGTACACAAAGTAAAGCGCCTGACTGGGTGAGGCCCAACTGAGTGTTACTCAATCACGCCAGAATGGCTGGACAGATCTGCATGAAATTTGGCGCAGAGATAGATTATAGTATGTAATAGCACATAGAATACATTTTATCCCAGGAATATGTTCCCGCGGGATTATTTTTAACTTTCGCGTGGGCGACGCCGCTGGCAGAAGCTATTTTTTTTACCCCCGCCGGAAAAAGAGGGGTGTTATAAGTTTCAGGTGTGTTGCTGTGTATCTGTGTGTCTGTCTGTGGCATCATAGCGCCTAAACGGATGAACGGATTTCGATTTAGTGTTTATTTTGTTTGAAAGGTAATTTTGTCGAGAGTGTTCTTAGCTATATTTGAATAAAATCGGTTCAGCCGTTCAAAAGTTATGGGCGTTTTACTGTTTGAATCACGGTGTTTTTACAAGATAAATGTGTCGGGGGTTTTGTAAATTTTGAAATTTTACTTGTTATAAAACTGTAACATAGGCAAGTATCAAACGCGCCCAACATAACCCAACAAAATAAACTGCTCTGGGCATTGGCACTGAAAACTTTGACTAATTAGTTCATGCTTTGCACACAGGAAGAGCATTTCAAGCCTCGTATTTCTCATCACACCAACTGTCTCACTGAGTTCTTATTAACCTGTTAGTTGTCTGATAACTTTTTCTCAGAGGTTTTTAAGATGGAACAGAAGAAGTATAAGATATTTTCCAGAATCAGTCTCTGTAGCCTTTTCCCAACTATGTTGTCATCATTATCATCATTTCAGACAAAAGACGTCCACTGCTGGACATAGGCCTCGCCCAAACGTCACCACACTGATCAGTCCTATACTTCTCGCACCCACCGGACTCCCGCAGCCTTGACTAGGTCGTTCTCCACGTAGTGAAAGGCCTTCCATCGCAACGTGTTCCGATTCGCGGTCACCATCCTTTCTGTAAGTAATGTGCGCTGCCCACAGCCACTTAAGTTTGGCAATTCATCGGGCTATGTCGGTAACCTTGGTTCTCTTGCGGATATCTTCATTTCTGATTCGATCACGTAAGGAAACTCCGAGCATAGCCCTCTCCATTGCCCTTTGGGTGACTTTAAGCTTTCTGATGAGGCCGATTGTGAGCGACCACGTTTCGGTTCCATAAGTCATCACTTGCAACACACACTGGTCATAGACTTTTGTCTTGAGACACTGTGGTAAGTTGGACGAGAAGATACCGCGCAACTTCCCGAACGCTGGCCAGCCGAGTCGGATTCGACAGTGGACCTCTTTCTCGAAATTGGACCTACATAACTACTGAACTATGTAATGATCGACTCTTATTCTTACCAGATGCAGTGAAATAATTTTTTACATGGAGCGACGCTAATGGACCTCAACAACCCAATAACTGGGTAATGCGATACCCCTTGGCAAAACAGATATTTCTTGGCGTTAGGCTATCCGTAACGGCTGTTAAAAGTGTATAAATGACAGCCGGGACCAACGGTTTAACATGCTTTTGAAGCAAGGAGAAGTCCCGGTATGTAAGTAATGGTCACCCATCCACGGATCAACCTCGTCAAGCGTTGATTTACCTTGAAGATAGACCTAAACGACTGTTATTATTTAGCCACGAGCTCCACTTGGAAAATCTTAATGATTTCAGACACAACTATACTGGAAATAGCCAAAGTACGGTATCAAACGCATACACCATAACCTAACACAATGATCTGCTCTGGGCACTGGCACTGAAAACTTTGACAAATTAGTTCATGCTTTATGGCTGCTCCAAACTTTGTTTAAATGTAACACAGGAAGAGCATTTCAAGCCTCGTAATTCTCATCATACCAACTGTCCCACTGGGTTCTAATTAACCAGTTAGTTTAGATAACTTTTTCGTATAGGTTTTTTTATGAACCTCAAAAAAAAAGACTTTTCAGGGCCAATATAAAATGTAACCCAGCCCGAATTTTGGGGCGAAATATAGTATTCTCAAAATGTAGTATAAATATTAGGCAAATAAATTACTGAAGTTCACCATTCCCAAAAATAATGGCCAACATATTAAACATAGCTTATATATATATATATATATATATTTTGTAAACAAACGCATATCGGCAATTTTTCGCAAGTTATTTGTTAAAATATTTCAAAAGAAAAGCTATTTACATTCGTAAACTTGCGACGACAGTGTGATTTTGGATTACACGATATTTCATTTTACTGATATCCTGAATCACGATTTTGCGTTCTATTATCTCTAAACACGGGATATTTTTTTCCACAAAAACAACAAAGAAAATGAGAGAAGGAGACAAGATATCACAGTGTAGCGCTGTCTCGTTTGGTGATCTAGTTGGCTTTGCCACAGTGACAATTCAGTTGTCAACTGGGCTTCGAGCTGTGAAGTGCTCTCGGTTTTCATGAAAAACGTGAGATCACGAAGATACCACGATTTAGGAGATAAAGGTGAGTCTCATGTAATAATTTTCTTTTATTCGACAATGTGGCAGATCAACTTATCACAGTGTTCTTGTAAAACATCAAGCAAAGTGAATGAGATATGTTTTTGAAGTCACGTTTTTCTTGTAAGAAATTCACCGTGTCATTTTGATTTGTAACGTTGTAGATGAAACATGTTTCTCATATACTGGAAATATGTTCTGGATCATTTGTTGATGTTCTGTTGTTGCAGAATACATATTGATAAAATTGAATGGTATCTCCACTTGTCACGTTGTATACACTAAACAGTAAAATATAACGCCATTTATATTTACAGATGGGGACAAGGTCTAAACTAATATTGCAATTAGCACAAGCAATAATGGACGAGGATTTGCCCAATAGCAACCTAGTTGATCGTTACAACCCGGGTTCAACTTCTTCAAGTGAGGTATCAGTTGCTAGTAATAACCCGAATTTAAAAACTGTTAATGACGATGAAACAGTAGATGATCAACAAACTTATCGTATCTATGAAATGAATGGATTGCTTTTTGCTTGAAAATGGGCATAGACGGCAATCAAGTAAGTTCACTGAATATTGAATGAGACTTTGAGATTGGATGAAAAGTTTGTAAGAAATGAATTGGTCGAACTCACGAAACTGCTGCTACCAAACCCTTTTTCGTCCTTTTTCGACTGATGCTGCCGACGCTGCTTGATTGTGCTGCTCCCAGATGCTAGTAGGCTGCGCTCGCTGTTGCGATGACCGCTGTTTGACCTCCAGCTGAATTCCGGACGTTTTGTGATGGCGTGGCTTTTTCTTACGATCGCGGCTCGACTTTTAAACCTATTTGATTGTTGCTATGACGGATCTGAAGGACCATGAATAGGCCCAGGTTAAAGGAAAGCAAGTGGACTGTATATAGGTTTATTTGGTGGTTTACAATATTATAGCAATTTAAGTATTATATTCAAAAGGTAAGTATATGTCTAAGCGCGGTCGTGTCAGACGATGCAATGTCGAGCCGAGACGCTGCTGTGCTACCGGCCCCCGCGCCGCCGCCGTGCCGCGTCGCTCGTTGACGACGCCGTAGTGTGTTCGATGGTTTTGGATGTGTATGCGTGAACATATTCCCGGGCCAGCAATGGATGATGACTCGAACAGTCCAGCCAGGTTGAATGATTGGTTGATGAATGCATGAGGTTTATGTTGATTTGTACATGTTGATTGTTTGAGACATGAATGATGATCGGTCCAGATGGGTTAATTGAATAATGAATTTTCAATTTGGTGGTCTTTTTAATAACGGGCAAATTCTGTGGAATGCCCTTCTGATTGTGCCTGACTGTACTTTGATGTCCGCTATGCGAGCCTCTCCGTCAGGTCCCGGATAAAGCTTCAGTATTCGTCTCAGTGGCCAGTGTGCTGCACGTAGCGTCTCGTCCTTTACGATGACTAGCGAGCCCTCTGTGAGCGCGCCGTGTGAGCGTTGCCACCGCGTCCTTTGGTGCAACTGGGAAATATATTCCTTATTAAAGCGTCTCCAAAAATGCTGGCGCAGAAGCTCGACTCGTTGATGCCTCGGCAGCCGTGATGGGTCGCAGTCGGACATCTGTGGGTAAGGTAACACAGTTAGAGGACGACCAATTAGAAAATGGAAGGGGGTGAGGACCGATAGATCAGATGGATCGGATGAAAGAGGTGTGAGAGGCCTCGAATTAAGGATGCCTTCTATATAAACAATTAATGTGTACAATTCCTCATATGTGAGGTGTGCCAAGCCTAGAACTCTTTTGAGGTGGTATTTTACTGATTTAACTGTACTTTCCCACAGTCCTCCGAAGTGAGGTGAGTATGGGGGAATGAAGTGAAAGTTAATTCCTTGCTCTGCAGCGCAGCTGTAAATTGACTCACTGTGATTCCTGATGAAATTGGTGATCACGCCCGCGAGCAGCACCTACCAGATTTTTCCCATTGTCTGAATAGATATGATTGGGTTTACCCCTACGAGAAATGAACCTCTTAATTGCTGCTATATATGACTCTGTCGTCAGATCTGTAACCAACTCCAAATGCACAGCTTTTACTACAAAACAAACGAAAATACAAGTATGATTTAATTAGTACACTTCCACGCCCTTTACGGTTATTAATCATAATTGGCCCTGCATAGTCTACACCTACGTCACTGAATACAAAATTTGCATGCAGTCTCTGCTCAGGTAACGGACTCATTATAGGCGTTATAGTTTTCCCTTGAAACCGTTTGCATGTTATACATGATTGTGTCGTTTTTCTAGCTAAATTACGTCCTGAAATTGGCCAAAATTGTTGACGTATGTGTGACAGCAAAAGTTGTGGGCCAGCGTGTAAAAGTGTTATATGGTATGTTCAAAATATGATTTTAGTAATATGATGCGCTGTATGCAAAAGGATAGGAAATTTCCTATCGTAATTGTATGCCGAATGGGCTAACCTTCCGCCCACACGAATGAGGTTATTATCCCCTAGAAAAGGGTTAAGTGAATTAAACTTATGTTTATAGGTAACTTTTTATTATGTAATAACAATTCGTATTCCTCAGGAAATGGTTCTATTTGTACTATCTTTGCTAACTGGTATCTAGCTACATTAAGTTCTATGGTTGATAAAGGTTTGATGTCACCTATGCACACCTGTTTGTTTACGGTTTTTTCGATTTTATCGATTCAAGATAATTTTTGAAAATTGTGACCTTGGCTTTTTGACTAGCTCGTCTTTTTTTTGTAAGTGCTGACCTGTGAATCGTCATTATCAGGTATATTAGATGTGTGGAGTGTTTTGGTTTCCATAATCAAAGTTATAAAATTAAAACGATACTTAAATAATATTGGATTTGTGGCAGGCACTGTGCGCTGATCACGCAACTTTACCAAACTACCCTCGGTTTGAGACTCACTCGGTGCACACAGAGCAAGGCGATGTATGCTGGAGAACAAAGGAAAATGTAAGTTTATATTTATGAACGTGTTTAAATAAAGTGGTTGGTAATTGGAATCCTTTGAATTACTAAAATAATTACGAAGAATTAAAAAAATAATAATACGTGGGTAGGTAGTAAGAGAAAAAAAATTGTATGCAATAATGAATTATTTTAATGAAATCTATGAAATGAATGGATTGCTTTTTGCTTGAAAATGGGAATGGACGGGAATCAAGTAAGTTCACTGAATATTGAATGAGACTTTGAGATTGGATGAAAAGTTTGTAAGAAATGAATTGGTCGAACTCACGAAACTGCTGCTACCAAACCCTTTTTCGTCCTTTTTCGACTGATGCTGCCGACGCTGCTTGATTGTGCTGCTCCCAGATGCTAGTAGGCTGCGCTCGCTGTTGCGATGACCGCTGTTTGACCTCCAGCTGAATTCCGGACGTTTTGTGATGGCGTGGCTTTTTCTTACGATCGCGGCTCGACTTTTAAACCTATTTGATTGTTGCTATGACGGATCTGAAGGACCATATGAATAGGCCCAGGTTAAAGGAAAGCAAGTGGACTGTATATATGTTTAATAGGTGGTTTACAATATTATAGAAATTTAAGTATTATATTCAAAAGGTAAGTATATGTCTAAGCGCGGTCGTGTCAGACGATGCAATGTCGAGCCGATACGCTGCTGTGCTACCGGCCCCCGCGCCGCCGCCGTGCCGCGTCGCTCGTTGACGACGCCGTAGTGTGTTCGATGGTTTTGGATGTGTGTGCGTGAACAGTCGTGAATTGAGAAGGCGAAAGATTCAAAAGACAAGGACATTTTTGTGACCGTTTTTGAACTTCAAGCTGTGTTTCAGTGTCCGAAAGGAGACACGTCCAGTTTTTTATTATAAATCCAAACTGAACGTATTGAATCTGACAATTTATGACCTCAAAATAAACTCCGTTGAAAGTTACTTGTGGCAGAGGCTCATAGGGGTGTGAATTAGATTGCCACCTACGTTTTCCAATACTTAAAGAAGTTTTCTGAAGGACAAAATTCGACGCTTGATTTGAGACGTTGATTGTAGACGTTGATTTTATTTCGACAACCGTGCTGGCCAGCAGAAGAATTAATTCATGTTGGCTATGTATCTCTATGCCGAGCAAAACCTTCCAAACATAAACTCCATTACACACAGATTTCTCACTAAGGGGCACACACAGAATGAGGGAGACTCGGCCCACTCCCAAATTGAACGCCAGGTAAAAATGCAGTTGAGGAGTGTACCTATTTTTACCCCTGAAGGATTTATTGGGGCAATCAAAGCTGCAAGAAAAAAGTCATAACCAGTACATGTAAATGAATTATGTTACAGTAATATTTATGATTGGGAGGCTGTTCTCAATCAAATGAATTTTGCAATTCACAAGGATGAAGATCAAAAGGACATTAAAACTTCGGAAATAAAGGGAATTCGTGTGTTAAAAGATGTTCACCATGCAATCTACTATCGTACGTCTTACGCGGATGAAATTAACAAAACTGCGGTAATAAAAAGAAGCCTAGTTTATGAAATCTAACTAAAGAACGCTTTCAAAAGAAAACCGGGGTTGGGCGAAAAGAAAAAGAGGATCTTCTTTCACTACTAAATGGTTAACACATTCCTGACTATTACAGGCATTTTTCGAAGGTTTATAGTTCCTTTGAATTTAAAAATGTAACAGAAGACTGATTTTATATGACTCATAAATCTCACTAATGTTCCTATGTTTGTTATTGTGTATTGATAATGTAAGTACCTAACTGTTATTTAGTTATAATCTGTAAAGTCTATTCCTAAGTCTCTACTTCGATAGGTCTTACGTTATATTATTTTGGTATTGTAATAGTTTACAAAATTGTTTTTTGCAGTCTAATATGTTAAGTTTTCACGTGTGTATTCAATTTTTTTTCTTTTTATGTAAAAGAAATGTTAGGATAGTTAAACATACCTTCTACATAGATCTAAGACAATAATAGGCAATCATTCCTAACAGTTTACATAAATGCCTAATTAAATACCTAATAATGCCTTTACTTAAAGAAATTTTAATTTATCCTGCCACTCTTTTTTTGTTTTAAAGTGTAATAAAAACAGTAGTGTCTTAATAATTATAACTTTTTTATAAGTTAAACTGTAATTTAACGTAAAAAAATCCTGATTAAAATAGTTACTACTATATTGAATGATTACATTATTCCTACAAAAAAACTAATTTTCAAGAATAATGTTTTATTTTTATTTAACCTAATTAAATGTCAATTTTAACATCATCTTCAATGTGACATCTAAACTTGCCGCCTTGTAAACTTTCTTTTTTTCTGGAACCATGTGATAAGTTTTCCTTTTTTTTTGAAACTCTAAAATGAAGTAAATTTGATTGCAAAAGTGTTTTGTCTTTTTAATATTTCATTTCATTATTAGTTATACTCTAATCACTTAATACATTATAAAGCTATCTTGACAACAATTTAAGAGTTATGTTAATTTAAAAGTCGTTTTCTGTGAAATTACGGTTTTTGATATGTAGCACTGTCGTCGCAAGTGGACGATATAGGTTACACATTATAATAAAGAACATGGCATTCTTTTTTTTTGCGCTGGAGCTTTTCGGTGTTTGGGTCATATTTGACGAGTCTTCAGTTATAAGGCTTTTTCCAGAACTATTACCTATATCCTGTGGAAAATAATGGAATACCACTGATACGAAAAAGACTTGTAAGTGTAGGTGTCTTGTGGAATGCGGCATGCCTTCATTACATGTACAAATAGACCCAATTTTATACCAAACGAGACCCAAACTGCAAATTTGCTTCTTTGGAATTTTGGTATCCCAAAGAAACCGTACATGTTGCTGGAATAAAAAGCAATAGTACAATAACATATATCATTTAGCTACTATAAAACTGCTTTGCGTCCGTCACGTCATCGGTCACAGATCCAGTTGAAAACCAGCGTCGGGCACTAGTTAACCAAAATTTTACTAAACTGGTCCTATTTGGCGCAGCCGTGGGACACACAATTAATACAATTTTCCGTCGGTAAAAAAAACAAATCGCATCAGCACCTGTAGCCAAGTTGACAATCTACAATCGATAACGCTAGTAGAAAATGAATCAATGTATGCAAATGACACATCGGAACGTTAACGATTGTAGAAAGAGATTCGATACGAAACGTTTGTAGCTTGGCTGCTTGGCTGTACTTTAAAGGAATTTCGTTCTAAAAACAAAATTTTTAACCTTTTAATAATTACTCTAGATTATTTCTAAACAACAAAAATATTGTATGTATTGTTTGATAAGTTATAAATAATTTAAAATAAATATAATAATTAATCATTAAAATAATTTATTTTTGGAAAGAACTGGCTGAATAATTCAGCGTTCGCTGAAAATTAAAAGAAAATATTACGCTACATTCTGTTTTAATAATATACCTACGGCATTGTGTTTTAATTAATGGCCATTCTTTAGAAAGCCTTATTAACCACCTACGCATTGACCTTTATTTCCGATACGTTGAAACCATTTTTTTCGTTCCCATCAACACCGCTAGCTATTAGGGTGAAAAGTATTTTTAGAATTATTCAGCTTTTTATTAATATACCCACAAGTTCCTGTTAAAAGACACCTACGTAATTAAGAATCAGTTTTGTTTTACAGAAAAGCGACTGTGTCTAACAGACAAAGAGTAAATTATTTTTATTTTCTAGGTCCAGTCTGAAGTTGGTAACACTATCATTATCTTTCTGTTAGCGATCATATACCCAAGCAAGCTTTGATCTGGAATCAATCGAAGTAAAAAAAAAATCGAGGCCGTCCCCATCTTCTATCATTTTTTTTTTTCGTGTGAGGATGTGGCCAGCTCTGGTGTCTGAGTATTTTTACTGTATTTTTCTTCTTTTATGAATTATAGGCTCGCGCTTGACCACCATCTCACCTGTTGGTAAGCGATGATGTGGTCAATGGTAAGACTCGCTTGCCTAGAAATAACCTATTCACTCTTGACTTAAATACTCCTAGATTGTAGGTGACGGGAAACACAGACTCCGGTAGGGAATTCCACTCCTTAGCTGTACGCATAATAAAATTGTTTCCAAAACGTTTTGTTCGTATGGCTGGAATGTCTACCATGTACCGATGGCGCATCGGCATACGTCTGGTAGTCCGATGATGAAACGGACTAGGTGGAATTAGATCGTGCAATTCGAACGCACACGACGAAATATAACCGATAAAAAAACTGACAAGCTGGCAACTCGGCGACAGTGTTCAAGGCTCAGGAGCCTCGACTTGACCAGTGCCTCATCACCGATAAGCCTCTTGGGCCGCTTTTTTATGTCTAAGATAAACTTTAGTAAGTACATATGAATTTGAAAAAGTCATATTGGTACTTCCGGATTTGAACGTCGTGGGTTCAAATCCGGAAGCACGAAATAATACTCAAGCACGAAAGGCGAAGTCTTAGCGAATGGACCACCAGGATATCCCCGTCAAACCTGGTGACGCAACGTATTGGCTCAAGCAGCGAGCATTGAAATATCGTGGACCGAGGTGAAACGCGAAACTCAAGATTATGAACTTTTATTAACATATATACAATTGAAAATTCTAAAAACAAAAACAAACCTATATACAAATACAAAAGAGAGACGGAAAAGACCTCATTGTGCATCAAGAAATTCGTCCACATCGATGTCAATGAGAAAAGTGCCCAGAACGCTGGCAGCATTGCCACGTTGGATGGCAATGCTGATTTTCTGGCCGAAGAAAACGCCAGCCCTCTGGTCACGTGAAGAGTCGACGAGCTTTGTACTAAGATCTCGAAAAACTCGATGCGCCCTCGGACCCCATGAACCTAATGTTTCAACCCCAAACGGCTCAAACATATAACTCCCAATAAGGTTGTTATATTTGCGCCGTTTGAGGTTTTCTGCACCGGCAGCAGCCGCCCCAGTACAGCCCGCCGTGCTAAGAAGATGGGATGGCGCAAGGGTGTCGACACATGTTGCATCCCACACCAAAGGCCTACCCACCTTCCAAGGCATTATGGTCATCCCGTCTGGTCGCTTCCCATCGTCGCGTGCCAAGCCATTGAGTTCTAAAACAGCTGGCACCCCGGCGGTGACAAGAGCCCGACGTATGATGTCATTAATGCTGGCGTGCCGTGCTATCCGGCCAGCGCTCCTACTGCAGGATAAGCCATGGTGACCGAGGCGGTCGACTGCTTCACCACATTGACAATGATGTGGAGCTCCGCTAGGAGCACCCAAACGCAGACATGTAGCGATCCGGAAGGTGTTGTCACTCAACATAGTACCTATGTTGAGTGACGGTAGAGCCAGAGGCCCGACTCCCACTCTCCCACAGCCAGTAGGCGGGCACGCTCAGCAGTATTGGTGGACGTATTCATAAGTTTATTCCGTACCAACATGCAGAGCGGCTCATCCCACTGTCTCTGGGAAGATGGGTTCTCGGGCAACGCCGTATTCGGGCAAGCCACTTTCCAGGCGCACACTGCGTCGGTCGAGCACGGCACTTCAAAGTTAACCAGTGAAAGGGATAAAAAATTTGTGGTTAACTTCAGTGCCGTGGACCGAAGACAAGAACGCCGGTAGGCTTATACTAGAAATTTTGCGGATGCCGAGCCCGCCGAAGCGAATGGGTAGAGTAGCTTGCATCCAGGCTCGATCATCCAAGGCCACATTTAAGATGGTAGTCAGAGTGCATCGAATAATTTCGTCAATTTTTTCCAAGAGATGTGGCTGCTTACATAAAGGGGAAGAGCGGAGAAAATACATGAAATTTGGTCCAAAACAGCAATACCTAATAGGAGTAAAAGCCGAATGTAGATTAATTTTGGAGAGTCTATCCGAAATATTATTAAAATGGTTAATTTTGCCATCAATGAATGAAGAAAAACTGTCTTCCAAAATTGGGGAACCTAGGAGGTGCAGTGAACTTTTATCTAAAATTTTGATCTCTGGGGCTATTGCATAGAATTTCTGTAGGGTTGGTTGTCTGTCGGTATAGTCACTAAGAAAAATTTCACATTTGGAGTGGTTGAGGTCAAGGCCGATGGATTTAAACTGATCTTTCAGGAATTGAAAATCTGCTAAAACGGTTTCTACGTCACCTCCTAGTGTTCCATCATCCAAATACCATAAGTTAAATTTCGAATTTAGTTTCTGAATAATGGGATGAATAGCCAGACTGAAAATGACTGGCCCGAGAGGGTCACCTTGTTGGCAACCAACTGAAGATAGCAAAACATTTTGTTTCTACAATAATTTAGATGGAAAACTAAAGACTGATCACGATGGAGGATTTCTGTGGACGCCTTCTATTCTATCTAGAGGACAAAAGACACTAAGGCTGGTATGCCAGATGCTCATGCTCAACTCAGATGGATAGTTGTGACAGGATAACATTTTTAAAGATTTATTTATTTATTTTATTTATAGTTAATTAAAACGGCACAGATACCAATTACATTAATTAACATAGAAATAGTGAAACAACAATGTTGACGACTGTGTTACATAAGATCATTAAATAATTCACATATACAATTAAAATGGCACAGTAGAGCGGCAATGTATCAACCTTATCCCAGTCTTGCTCCTAACCAATCTATTTCAGGCCGGTACAATATGTCTTCTTCTCCCATTTACTCTTCTCGTTAGTCTTAATTTAACTGGTCACTCCCTTTCTAAGATATCACGTTTCACCATCCATCGTTTTCAGGGTTCCGTACCCAAAGGGTAAAAACGGGACTCTATTACTAAGACTCCACGACCCGTCTGTCTGTCCGTCTGTCACGTTCAAATTTTCACAGATGTTGCCGCTATAAAAAAAAATACTAAAAACAGAATACAATAAATATTTAAGTGATTATTTATTTATTATTATTTTATTTTCCCAAACAAACGTGATGTTTTTGCCGTTTTTTGCGATAATGGTACGGAACCCTACGTGCGCGAGTCCGACTCACACTTGACTAGTTTTTTTGGTCTTCCCGTACTCCATATTCACATACAAAATCCCAAATTACAAGTCTTTTATACGTACTCCACTCCTCTTCAAAAGACTCAATCGCCATGTCAACGAATAAAACCTTGATTAATATCAATAAATAACAAGTTCTACGAAATCGCAACAAAATACTCAGAATATAGGTCTACAGACATAGCTGGTTCACATATTATTTCAAAAAACAATCTGAACATCTTTACTTAATAAATCTACGGCTGGATTTGACTGATCTTATAAATAAAGTTACTACGCGCACTTTAGGCTATAATTAAAAAGGCCAGACACTATTACTTGAACAACCATTTAATTTTGTTAAATCAATATTAACATCTATATTCTCTTTGATAAGACATTTTAATTACTGTCTCCGATTAATTGGTTTTATTTCTTTGACTTTGGCTCAGCGATTATGTTCTTGGAATTCAAGCTTCGATAGATCCACTAGATCTAAAAATCCACCTTTGTCTACAAAGAATTTAAATAACATTTAATATTAACTAATTTGGTCCTAAGACTATGCTCCCGTGAAATCTTGCATTTATCTGAGATAAAAAGAAGTTTCTGGCACTCAACAATAATGTATATTATTTTACAATGCATGTCCTCGAAAAGAGCGGTTTTCCAAGCAGCCAAACTGTGCGGAAAGTGTCACTTTTTTTGACTAGTGCTTTTTACTTTCCTGTACTTTTTTAATTTTTAACTCCAACGTCAGCCCGACGCATAGAGTTTTTATTAATTGAGAAAAGTTTTAAAAATTAGTTATGTACAGATTATCATTCATATAAAAGGTAAAATAAAACTAATACTTTATTTTAGGCGTTTTTAATTACTCTAGATTTAGTTTTTGATCAATAAATTAATTTTAAATATTCATTAAATATGTTTGGCAGAACGTATATTTTGCTCGTGCCTTATTGCGTTACGATGTGAAAGCAATTCGCACATGCGCAGTAGATATGCCCGAGGAACTATTAGTTAATCTGTGGATATGTTGAACGCGCTTGAATAAGCCCGCCATGTTATTAATTTCATTTTATTAATTTTGTTTATTTCCTCGCACAATGCATAGTAAAATATTGTATGATACACGTACGTAAGATGATTTCCGACTTGTGTCGATTTATCCACTCACTCGCTTCGCTCGCTCGTGAATAAAAATGCCACTCATCGGAAATCACCTACCTTCCGCACTTGTATCATAAATAACTAATATATTGGTGTTTGTCATCCCAATAATTTTGTTTGAAATCGGTTTAGAAGTTCCTTCAAACAAACATACATAAACTTACGCTCTTTGCCCAATAAATTGGCAGAACAACATCAGTACTATTCTGAAAAACTCTCATGAAATGAAAACTTATGTGAAGTGACCGCAAAATATGTAATGAGTATGTAAAAATATCTCAGCTATTTGAATTGAGCTAAACTAGGTTATGGACTGCACCCTGGGGTAATCATGGAACTCTGCAAACTTCTGTTTTGCCTTCTTCCCATCAAATTTACAAGTAAGAATGAATGGGCATCTCCTGGAGTAATAGTGAAACTCTGCCAACTTCTGTTTTTCCCTTCTATCCATAACCCGTCAAACTTACAAGCAGGAATGCAGACCTCATATATCAGGCAAGATTGGCTCATCAAATGAACAATGGTACAGTGTACACAATTATTGACCTGCCAATCAATAAATTAAATAAACCAGAACAAGAGTGACCTAGAAGTTCTCCATCATTATAAAAAGAAACACGATATTAAAAACAAGTCACCGAAGAACAATGACAATGCCATAACTGTAATCATAACGGCCATTGTTTCATCTGTTTGACATTGTAACAAAAAAAAGAACAAAAACTAAGTAATATTTTCTTTTATCGTTAAAAAATAATTAGAATTCTTCGCCCTCATTACAATTCGACGTCGTGAGATCAAAAGCCTTAGAAATGATACACAGTTTGATTCACAAGACATCGTTTTTTATATCAATCTATTGGTATACCTACTGAAGAAAATACAAAATAATAATTGGTGTTTTTCAACAGTCTTCATTTTTAATTTGTGTCGGTATTTTTGTAGTCACTCAATTGTTTTAGGGGTGTTTTGTTGTGTGTGCGGTTGTTAGGGTTCCGTACCCGAAGGGTCTAAACGGAGCCCTATTCCTGTCACTCACGTGTCTGTCTATCTGTCTGTCTCTCCGTCGTCTATCACAGAACTTTCACAGCCAAACGGTTGGAACTACAGTCTTAAAATTCAGAGTATAAGCTTCTTGTTGACCCAAAGCCTTACAAATTGTCAATAAATATTTTAAAATGTTTTTAAGGCATATAGCAAAAGGCGGTCACGAAAAAAAAACAATCTACCCCATCAGTGGAAAATCGTTGTTTAGAATTCGTTGAGTAGTTAAATAATGTATTTTTGAAAACAAAGGAATAAGAAGCCACTATACTCAGCTTTTTTTTACCCGTTGCCGAAGGAGGTTGTATGTATGTATGTGTGTATGTATGTATGTATGTTTGTTCCTATATGGCGTTCCAGAGACCAAACGCGTTGGCCGATTTTAATTATTCATACGTCAATCGATTCGTCTTAACCCTGCGAGTGTCATAGGCTACATTCAAATTGGACAATAGAAAATTTGCGGCTTTTGGGCGCCATATTGTGGGGACCCAAAAAAAGGGTTTTAAGAGGTAATTTCAAAAATATATAACACTTATATGTTTAAATGTATCTAATAAAAAAAAACTAACTAAAAGTAATAAATAAAAAAAGTTAAATCAAAAAATCAAGAAACCCGACTGCTTCAAAAGCGAACTAAAAAGTCGTAAACAAGGAAATAATCATGCTGTGCAGGCGGAGGATACAGTCGGGTTTTTTGATTTTTTGATTTAACTTTTGTTTATTATTATTATTACGTATATTTTACTAACAAATACTAATATATATAAATCAGATTTTCTTTGAAATTCCCTCATTTTTTCTATTACAACCAACTTGATTTTACGGTTTGGTTCGGAACCCTAAATGTGCGAAGACCGCCACGCACTTGTTTTTTTTTATCTTGGTGGATTAGTGATATGGATTTCAGCTGTGAGACTAATGACATATTTATGGAACCTAAATTATCGTAAAAGTAATGTCAAACAGTCAAGCGCGCGTAAATTATAGTGACTGGTCAAAAGCCAAATAAATAAGTGTAGGTCGCTTGACGATTTCGTTACATTAATTTTGCGTTTGAGAAGCTGGCAACTTATCCATACAAACACATGAGTACAGTTTTGTGATTGGTGGAAAGCTTGAGCTAGTTAAGCGTGGTCTACGAGGTAAAAATTGTCTCTCATTGCACCCCGTAGCATTTGTGACAGAAGTTTTAGACATTCCAACTTAGGCAACTGATCCAAAAGTAGTTAGGAAAACTGCATACCATCGTATGCAGTTTTCTAACTATTTAAAATACTGGCCGACAAATGTTGTAGGCAAGTTTTAAATCAGTATCGTTTGGTGTTGCCAAGTAAGGTGTAGGAATAGATCAATAGGTTCAAATAAATATTGTTTTTGACTTACTTGTCTTAAGATCCTATGTCCAGCTAGAGGCTGGGAAGGAGAGTGTCCATAGTAGTCCTCCATCGCGACCGGTTTGAGCTTCACGCTTCACCTCGCTTCACGTCATTCTGATGCTCGTCGCCTCAGCCAAAACGGTGCGTCGACAGGTTTAACGGGGACGGCTACACTTCCTTTTTACTTTACGATTCCAATCCATGGGGTTTTTTTGACGATTTATGACAATCAAACCACACTATTCCCAAACCACTGCAACTACTGAAAGCCAGAATCAACAGTGGAGACCACCAGAGAAGCGGCTAGACAATGAAGCACGACGAAGTTCCGGAGAATGAATTTAACTGTCTTGGATCCAACAAAGAAATTAATCAGAAAAGAATAATGGAGGAATAGGAACAAAATACAAATTTCCACTTCCGTGGCCTGTTTAGGAATGTGATCGGAATGCCTCCGGAGCGTGTGTCAAATCCACCTCCATTTAGGGCGATCTGGCTGTCGATCGGGCTCCCGTAGCATCTTTTCAACAGATCTACGTTAGAGATAGTCTCGGGCTAGTATATTCCGAGGATGCGACGAAGGTATCAGTTGATGAAGACCTGGATTAGGCATAAGATGTGATTTGTTACCTTCCAAGTTTCTCACCCGTAGAGCAGCACAGATTTGACATTGGACCCGAAGATTTTGAGTTTAACACTTGGGGTCAGTTGCCGCGATTGCCAAATTGGTCTCACCTGCGCAAAAGTAACTCGTGATTTAGCGATCCGTGAAATGATGTCCTCTTCAGTTCCGCCAGTCCCTGACACGTTGCTGCCGAGGTACCGTCTGATAACCTAGTCAGGGAGGCTAGCTGATGACAACACTAACTCCATTAGAAACGCTACTCATTTCCATTCCATTGCTGTTCAACAAATGTCCTGCTGCGCCAAATTTACCGGCCCTAAATAACGCAAATTAACGCAAACGTTTGCGTTTGCGTTAATCGCACTGGAGCCCATAACAGTGACAAGTAAGCCTCGGCGACGTATTGGTGCAGTTAGGCCGGTGTAGATCAACGGTGGCTGTGTTCGGGATTTGTTGAATTTATTTGCTAGAGCCCGATGCCTCTCTGTATCCTTGTTCGGTTGCAGATGTTGATTTGCTGGAATAGACTGTTAATACTTTTGCCTGTGTAAATTATTTCTATACCGCTTTCAAAACGGTGAAGGAAAACTGACATATCCAAAAACCATTTTTTTTTAGATATGTGTCCACCTACCACTACCAACAACTCGCATTTAATGATTACGGCTGACACCGCGGTGTAGAGGCCTGTGTCCTTACAGTATGCAAAAAGACTTTGCAATAAGAATGGGAACCTACTAGTACTTATGTCACCTCGCCTTTCATTGTTAAGATGTTTAAGAGACAATGGTCCCGTTTTTACCCTTTGGGTACGGAACCCTAAAAATGGTATCAATAATTCAGAGGCTATAAATAAGAGACATTTTATCAATGAAAGCGTCACGAGAGCGATTAGTAAAATGGCAAGAATGTATGGGATTGTCAAATCCAAATGTCACGTGACCAATCACATACATTTTTGACACTTTGTCTAGACTAAACTTCATCATCATCAGCCTTTTAATGTTCCCACTGCTGGGACACAGGCCTCCTCTCTGTGAGAAGGAAAGGGCCGTAATCCACCACGCGGACCCAGTGCGGGTTGGTGGATGTCACATGTCTTCGAATTTTTGGTTGTAGGATATGCCGGTTTCCTCACAAGGTTTTCCTTTACCGTTTGAGAGCAGTGATAACGAAATAATTTGCACATGGTAAAGTGCCTGCCTGGTTTCGAACCCATGACCTACAACTTGTAAGTCGCAACCGTTAATACTGGGCCAACACTGCGGTCACTTAACTTGAAAAACTTTAATTCCTATTCTAATAACTCCATACCAATATATGTTAAGAGGTCATCAAACCAACAATTTCTGCACCCAGTAGGTACAAGTACATCAACCCACCTTATCCTAAACCCCATCTAGTCTCTGTAACTCCTTACCCGCGTCCCCTGACAGCCATTCGCTGCTCCCGTACCCGTTTCGATTACATTGACGTCACGACCTCACAGCAAAAAGATAAGTTTTAGCTCTAATGTAAGGGTTACGGCACACGCGAGGGACCGGGATAAGGACGCGGACATAACTTACTGATGGCTAATAGGCTAGGTCTGAACAGTCTAAACTTAGCTTCTGTTAGTAATTTATTTTTTTAGAAAGGAGAAAAAAAGACTTTTTTTGCCCAGCAGTGGGGAAAAACAGGCTAAAAATAAATAAATAGTATCTAGGTAAGATTTGGAAGATAATGTTGTTGAGAGTGTTGTAAAAATTTACAGTTATATAGTTATATGTTTCAAAATTGAAACGAGTGGAGGTTTTTTTTTGTATGGTGGGTTTGCTCTTGACTTTAGTCTAGATCGGAGGTGACAGAGATAAAGTCAACGATGGAGTGAGCTTACCCAGAAGAAGCCTGTTCACTCTAACTTTATAGAGATCCAGGTTGTATGCATTCGGAAACACAGTCGCAGGCAGTGAGTTCCACTCTTTTGCTGTGCGCATCTGTGCACATGAAGGATGTTTGAAAGTGCTTGGTGGCAACGAGGAAAGGATGGTAACTTGCAGTGCGTCTAGATGTCCAATGGTAGAAGGGGCCGGTGGGATGAGGTCGTGGAGTTCATGAGCACACTCGCCATAGTACAGTCTGTAGAAGACCGACAAGCAGGCAGCCGTCAACGACTACTCGGATCGACCGTTCACTGAGGAAATCAGATATCCAGCTATAAAAACCAGCTGGGATGCCATAAGCAGGAAGCTTGCTGAATAGACTAGCGGGCCAGACCCTGTCAATGGCCTCCGAGATATCGAGCGATACAGCAAGAGCTTCGCCGTGTTTCTCGATGGATTCGCCCCATCATTGCATGACAAACACAAGAAGATTATTGCCATTTGACCGTCCCCGGCGAAAGCCATATTGACGGTCACTGATAAGATCATTGTCTTCAAGGTAGGTCAGCAACTAACTGTTAGTACCCTTTCTATGACCTTGCACAGTATGGAGGTAATGGCTATCGGACGGTAGTGGGCAGGGTCTGCACGGTCGCCCTTTTTGGGACCTGGTTGTACATTTGCAAGCTTTCAGGATTTCGGCACTGTCTTTTTTTTTAAGGAGAGGTGGAACAAGCGAGTCAACATAGGAGACAGTTCAGGCGCACACTGCCTCAATACTCTTGCTGGAATGCCGCCAGGCCCGCTGGCGGTCACAATATGAGTCACAATATGGTATTACAGACGTGAATTGCTTGCAAAGAGAGATGCAAATAAATTTGCTTTCTCACTTGCAGAGTGAGCCAGCGACCCCTCAGGTTTCAGCATTGGAGGTAAAGTGGGGCGATAAAAATTAGTTTCAACCGCTTTGGACAGGGACCAAAAGGTGCGATGCCAGCTTGGCCCCGATACGTCCAATATGGTCAAAACGTGCCCGACACAGAACCCGCTTGCAGAGCTTGGCAGCAGAATTAAAGGATATTTTCCTCGCGTGAACCCTACGCACTCTAAGTTAGGGGTCGCGGGCCTTGACCCAGGCTTGGTAGGCAGACTCTTTTCGGGACCTGAGCGTGGGCGCATTCTGCATTATACCAAGGCCGGGATTTGTGACCGAGCGGGACATCGGAGAATGGAATAAAATACTCCATTCCCTGCCGAATTACGTCTGCAACCACGTCAGCACGCCGCTAGGGGTCACCCGAGGAGAAGCACACCATGCCGCCAAGGATAGAACACAAAAAAGTGCCGCATCTCATCCCAGTCTGCTGACTCGTATCGCCATACTCGCCTCGTGCCTCTAGGACTCTCATCTGGAGGAGAGCAGGTCGAAATAGATTTTACCAGACACTGGTCAGACGTTCCCAGCGGGGCTGAGACCGTTACCGAATGACTGTCCGGATCAGTCGTCAGCAGAAGGTCCAAGCAATTTGTATTATACTTACACATACTTTGACCCACCTACAGTATTTTATTATATTTTGTTTGTTAACCCCCGCCGGCAAAAGAGGGGTGTTATAAGTTTCACGTGTGTATCTGTGTATCTGTGTGTCTGTCTGTGGCATTATAGCACCTAAACGGATGAACCGATTTTGATTTAGTTTTTTTTGTTTGAAAGGTGATTTTGTCGAGAGTGTTCTTAGCTATGTTTAAATAAAATCGGTTAAGCCGTTCAAAAGTTATGGGCGTTTTACTGTTTAAATCGAGGGGTTTTCGCAAGATAAATGTGTCGGGGGTTTTTTAAATTTTACTTGTTATTTATATAGGTATTCCTTTATTTTATTTTATTATATAAGTCCCGTTTCCATTAGTGTGTCCGTGGTATCAACAGTGGGCTCTATCAGAATATCAGCTCAGCGTTATTTATTACCATTTTTGCATATCGCTGCACATGCTGAGATAGGAGCCTTTTTGGTCGCGCACGGGGTTTTTATTTTTTTATTGTTTAATTGTATGCTTATTTCTCGTGTCTCCTGTGCGGGTCACAAATAAATCATTTTCTTTATTTCTTTTACCCGCATTGCCACATTCACCAGCTGGGTAAGATCTAGCGTTAAAGCAAACTTGCGCGCCTCCAACCCAACATGGTCAGTTTTCTGGTACGGGAACAGCCACTCCTTATGATGGGCGAACTCAAATGGGGGACTTCAAATCCCCCAGAAAAATAAGCTTCACTGTTGGGTATAGTTGAACTGTCGAGGCGCTGCTCAGTTAACCAATTAGACCACTAAAACTAACCTAAATTATGGGGAACTCATTTGGAGACCGCGGGGACGCCCGAACCCCCCCGGATATGGCCACCGGTTCCTCCTATCCCGTCGCCAGCTGGCACGGTGGAGCATACCGGGATTTTTCGCGATTTGGCGGGGCAGCCTTTGGCACGTGGCTGGCGTGCTACTTGGGCCCCCTACTGACTTCGGTCGGCCAACGGCTGGCACCGTGCTTCGGATCCCGCGCTACCCTTCAGAATGAGTTACCCGGCAAGTTATTCTCAGAGACCAAGACCGGTTCTGAACAGCGCAACTGACAACCTCATTTTCCCCCAAAGGCACTGGCACTCCCACACTCCGACGGAATACAGAAAGCTGCTTGGCGCCGGACTCCGGTAGAATGGTGGTCGCGAGCCAGGTGGCCCCTTTCGGAGCCTACCACCGCTTAAGTTGGATCGTTCAACCTTACCATAGGCAAGCCCGTGGTGCCGTTGCTCGGGGTGGACTGCTAGGAAGTAGATCTCATACCACCCCAAAAGTACAGTCAAGCAAGTTGATTCATGACCCTTTCGGCCGATAATTCGTTCGATAACTTTAAAACACTAAAGTTTTCTTGGTTTACCACTCATGTTGCACTTCAGACGTTTTGTATGATATAAAAACTGTATCAATCTGGTTGGTCGTGAAATTTTGAGCATTCTGCTCATTGCAATAGAGTTGTAATTGAATTAAAAGTATTTTTTGATGAAGTATAAAATATGTTTTGAATTTGGAATTAGCTGTCGTCCTTGTTTGCTCGTAGAAAGCAATAAAGTATAAAAAAAAACAAAATCATAATATACTACTTCGGTTTGGCTTCGAACTATTTCGGTTACATTAACTTATTTTTAAATTAAAAGAAAAATGCCAATCATGGTTGTTGCTATGGAAATATACATTTAAGCAAAATTCGACCTAGATGTGTCATGAATCAACTTGCTCAACTCTACTTATTGTTTTCAATTTCAACTTTTTTTGCTAAATTGACTAAGTTACTTCAAACGAAAAACAATTTTAATTTCGATTGTAATTAAGTACTTACACTACCAAATTATAATATCACCGTAATGAGATACGTATTAGTTATTAAGACAAACATCGTAACAACGAGTTCTAAACGAACGAACGAACGCATTCTGTAAATCACTAGATTCTGCACTCTATACTCTGCAGTCTGCAGATAGCAATCAGCGTTCCTGAACAACTTCTGAACCCCCGAAACTGCAGTGTAAAGGCAAAAACATCGGTTCCGTTTGGTGATTAATTTTAATTGCCTAACTTAGCAGAGCAGAGTTGTAGTTGATACTTGAAACTACAAATATGATTCGAGTTCTGTTACTTTGGAGTGAGCTAGTTGTTTTAGTTCCGTTTTTTGGGTGAGATTGTTATGTTGATTTGCGTATTGATTAAAAGTAGGATAGGCTTTCTGTGAAAGTAGTTGATTGATATAAATCGTAGAATTGCGCAGAATTCAATAATTCAGCCGTTGTGTTTGTGGTATCCTATAATAAACGACTAAGCAATGCGTGCCTGCGTCTACATATTATTATGTGTCACCCACAGCGGTGACTGGACGTATCCATGTAGAGCTCTGTGCCTACTGATAATTTGAGTGTTTTATTATAAACCCCAACCCCTAATTAGTGAACACCACATTGGCGACGAGTAAAAGCGCAGTGAGTAAAGTGATTATATCAAATAATGTCCCACTTACGGAAATTGGTCAGCAACAAAAGTATTATTTTATTGCATGTGTTTTGGAAAAAATAAAAGATAAAATGTGTAATGATTTGTAGTAATGAAAATGTGTAATTTAGTAGAATGTTTATTTTTATAATTATTTGCCTATCCATGAGCGATCCGCGTCGGCGATAAGCTGAGGGATGTGCTACATAAATCATTGAAATCATTACTTGACTTGTGTAAATAAACAAAACCGTGTTCCGAAATGTGGTTATGAAATTAAAATAAAAACTACATTTCGACAGCAATAAAAAACTCAAACCCGGTTTAATCCGGTTGACCAAATCCGTTTGCTAATAAGGCGATGGAGCGTTGCCAACGTATATAGTTATAAAACGATCCATCGCACAAAACAATAATCACTAGTTATTCAAGCAACGCAAAACTATCTATTTTCTAAACTGTCTAATTTTCAAAACGATTTATTTCTCAAACATCACTCGTTATTTATGAAACGAAACCAAAGCTGTGTCACAACGCTATAAATCCCCGCAAACTATAACATACCCACTTGAATTTGTCAACGCAGCTGGTTGAAGAGAATAAGCCAGATATAGCGTTTTGATGCGTGCGAGTATGAGAGCTATATTCTTTAGGGTGGATGATAAGCTGAATTTGACAATGCGATAATGAAGCTTATTCCTAAGTTACTTAGGACGATATTATTATTATGTACAATTTCGTTTTGAACTTTGACTTTGTCGCATACGTTGTGATTGTAACCTGCGACACAATTGTTTCGAATTTCGATTTACTATCTCGATATGTACTAGCAATCACATAAATGCAATGTTAATAGCAGGACGTGGAATCCAGCCAGTCCTAAGCTTGGTAATGTACTAAGGGAAGTTCATCAAATACTATAAAAATCGTTTGGTAAACGTGTTTAAGTTAAACCGTAGGGTAACACATTAAACATTTAGAAATAGATAGTTGCCAAAATAGATAGTTTTGTCAAAGGTTGACCAATGATCAACGGTGTCGTTACGTTGTTTGAAAAACGATAACGACACATCAGATGTCAATCATATCGAAAGATATTATTGGATCTAAAGAAAAAAAAATGATGCCAATCATATCGAAAGATATTATTGGATCTAAAGAAATAAATGATGTCAATCATATCAAAAGATATTATTGGATCTAAAGAAATAAATGATGGCAATCATATCGAAAGATATTATTGGATCTAAAGAAAAAAATGATGTCAATCATATCGAAAGATATTATTGGATCTAAAAAATGATGTCAATCATATCAAAAGATATTATTGGATCTAAAAAATGATGTCAATCATATCGAAAGATATTATTGGATCTAAAAAATGATGTCAATCATATCGAAAGATATTATTGGATCTAAAAAATGATGTCAATCATATCGAAAGATATTATTGGATCTAAAAAATGATGTCAATCATATCGAAAGATATTATTGGATCTAAAAAATGATGTCAATCATATCGAAAGATATTATTGGATCTAAAAAATGATGTTAATCATATCGAAAGATATTATTGGATCTAAAGAAATAAATGATGTCAATCATATCGAAAGATATTATTGGATCTAAAGAAATAAATGATGTCAATCATATCAAAAGATATTATTGGATCTAAAACAAAATATTTGAACGGTGAACCGTTAATTGATGCCAATTAATCGAAACGAATTATTGGGTCAAAACAAGATGAGAAGATGTTTCAGCGATGAATCGTAAATTCATTCATTCAGTTATTTCATTAAATGATAAAAATTAAAAAGTTCCAAGCAAGTTCAAAGCAATGTGATGCCAAATTAGGTATAAACTTGTTGTTAAAATTAAAAAGCATCATGAAATTTGTTAAGGCTAAATAAGAATCAAATCGAATGCATTTTGTACTGACTATTATTTTATTTATTTTATTTTATTTAGGTACTCCAACGACTTATTCACTAGTACATATTACATAAAAGAACTTATATATCTATAAGTATGGTGAATTTGTCACTTAAAGAAGTACACAGCTTACACACAACATAAGTAAAAAATACATACAAGAGAACTTTTCTTAGTGATTTAAAATAAACTAAACATAATTTTGGTTCTAATAACATATAAATAAGAGCTGCTTAATCCTAGGATGACAATACTAAGAAAATACATCATCAGATTTACATAATCAATAAAGAAACAATTGATAAGCTCAGTTTAATTTTATTGCGTTCAATAGGTATACGTAAAACGACTGCAATAAACGTGATCAAAATTTTATGATGAGTTAGTTAGAGAGAGATAAGATTTTTACGGAATTGGTTAAAAGTGTCAGCAAAGATGTCAATGTTGCTGCTATTGTGGATTTTATTATAATAAGTCATAAATCGGTTCATAGGGGCACTGCGACCAAGGTTTGTTCTTGATGAGGACACAGCAAGTATATCTGTTCTGCGTACAGCTCTAGTTAAAGTGCGCCTAGGTACAGTGATATTAAGTTCCGATAATAGTTCTGAAACATCGGACCAATTATGAATAATTTTGTAAAGAAATATCTGATCGGAGAGACTTCTACGTTGTTCCAGAGATATCATATTGAAATGGTTGAGTCTTTGAGGATAATCGGTGTCTCGATCGCAACTAGAACATCTGAAGCGCAGATACCTGGTGAAGGCCTTCTGTATACGTTCTATTCTATTGACATGGACGCGATACATAGGATTCCATGCCGGAGATGCGTAATCCAGTACACTTCTAACAAGCGTGCTGAAAAGAAGTTTTAGGGTCGATATGGACCGAAACTCCGAGCAAGTTCTCTTCACAAAGCCTGCCATTTTCGTCGCTTTTGATACGATTAGGTCGATGTGGTTAATGAACGAAAGTTTACTGTCGAGCTGGACTCCTAAGTCACGGATGGTGCCAACATTTTGCAGAGAAACTCCATTTAATCTATAAGACGAAGGCACTTTATTCTTGTTACGCGTAAATGTCATGTGATAGCACTTACTTACATTAAGCGCCATCATGTTTAACCGACACCATTCTTGTATCGCATCTAGATCCTTCTGAAGAAGTGATACGTCCAAGTCCGTTTTAATTTCTTTGTATAGTTTTAAATCATCTGCAAACATGGAACATTTGCTATGTCGTACTGTGGAAGCATATAAGTAGGGAGAGGGCGCTACCGTGCCACTGTAAATATTGGCTCCGTAGTTAAATACGTTTAGATAATTATTACGTTGCATTTGTGAAAGTGTGAAAGTAAAAAGAGACGAAAAACTAAGTAGTTATTAACATATATTGGAGACAGAGTGAAATGTGATCAGTGAAAGGCAATAAAAACCAAAAACTGTACGCCGTGTAACACTAACAGCACCAGTGTTTATCATCAGTGTTTACTATCTGTGTATTATCAGAGTTAGCTTTTAATCCTTTTTTCATTGGGACTTTTTTATCAATGGAGACGTATGTTATGTAGTGAAGAATAGAAAATATAGCATTAAATTGCAAGTTTAAATAATTCTTGTGCATATTGGTTACAAATATACAACATACCCTCAAATTGTATGATTGCAAAACTTCGTTCAACGCCATCTGTTACAAGACGAGTATACTACATCAAACTGCAGCTAATAAGATCCAACTTCGATCATAGATAACTACGCATACGAAGTATTACACAGAGGGCACCACAATTACCAAAACAAGTTGTCATAACAATTTTATATCATGGAGGAAGTTATGACCGCTCTTAGAAACATTCAAAGGGAACTAGATGAACAAAAAATACAAATTCGGAAAAGCGGAGAAAAAATAGCGGAACAAGTGTCACTAAATATCAACAAAATGTTGGAAGAAAAGTTGCTAATTTGGGAAGAAAAGCATGAAAAGCTGAAAGAGATAGTTGTTAGCCAAGAGAGAAAAATCTACTTTTTGGAAAAACAGGCGAGACAGAGAAATATAGTTTTATTCGGATTTGAGGAAAATGAAGATAGTTATGGCAACTTACAAAATAACATAATCAATTTTATAAAAGAACGCTTTACCACTAAAATAGAACTCAGAGACATACAAGAGGTAAAAAGAATAGGGAAAAAGGGAGACAGACCGCGCCCATTAATTGTAACGTTTTCGACCCTTGGCATTAAGATCAATATTTTCAAGCAGAAAGGGGTTTTAAAGGACACTGAATACTATTTGAAAGAAGATTATCCACTGCAAGTATTGGAGAAGCGGAGACAACTGCAAGAACAAGTGAAATTGGAGAAAGAGAAGGGTAACAGAGTGAAAATAAAATATGATAAACTGGTCGTACTACAACCCATAAGTAAAAAGTCACTTTCCACTTCACTGGCAAATAACTCCCATACACAAGGCGATACTAGCACAGAAACAAAAAGACAGAACAAAAAACTCAAATCACACATCTCTGTACAGAGGTCAAACAGCGTTTCAGATGGAGTTCTAAAACCGAGCATGTTAAACTTTCTTGTTCATAAAAATAGCAACAACAACACAACACCTAAGCGGGATAATCAACACAGATACAAGAATTTATAGCAATCAAGGCCCTCCTCCCGCACGGATTTTAAAAACGAACATATTCAATCAAGCAACAAAATACATCTTCCAATCCGGTTGGTCACCGTGGAAGATTATGACCACAACCCTTCAAAGATAACAGCAACTAGAAAAATACTAAACTCTAAATCTGAAACCGAAATACCCGAAACGGCTGGCGCAGGCTGGCAGAAATCAAAAAAAAAAAAAAAAAAAAAACAAAAAAAAATCATAACAAAACATTGAAATTCTTTGGAGGAGGCCTACACCTGCAGAAGGGTTCTTGTAGATTAATTATTTTTAATCAACGGTTTTATAACAGTATTCATATTTACATGTAAAACAAATCATTTGTATACCTTATAATATTATACATAATTTTAAGTATCTTAGCTCATAACCATAAGTTAAAAATAAATAAAGTAGGTAGCTACTTAAATAAAAAAGAAAACGTGTCAGTTTACTGACAGATGAAAATATTTAAAACCTTGAAATTTAAATTAAAAAAAAAGCATAAACACCTAAAATTGAGTAGTTTAAGTATTTGTTGCAAGAAATAAATAATTAAGCATATATTATTATTAAAAAAAATACTAATAAAACTAAAATAAGAATACTAATATTAGAATTAAGAAACTGTTTTATATAAAGGGTACAGAAACAAAATAGAATATAACTTATAGTAATTAGATATATTAGAATATAGTTAACTTGGAATATGTTTATAGATAGATACTATAATTTCTACAAGAAATAAAGGCTTTTTTATTTTTTATTACTGTGGAAGCAATATCATTTACAAATATGAGAAATAAGATCGGCCCCAGGTGCGATCCTTGTGGTACTCCGGAAGTGGAAGAGTAGAACAGTGATTCGTATCCTCTCACAACCACTCTCTGCTTCCGCCCCGTCAGGTAGGAAGCGAACCATCTGAGCAGTTGACCGGCTATTCCAAAATTTTCCAGCTTCATTAAAAGTATATTGTGATTAACTTTATCAAAAGCACTGCTGAAATCTGTGTAAATAGAATCAACCTGTACACGGGAATCTAGAGATTTAGCAATGTCGTTGATGTAGTGAACCAAATTAGTGGAAGTAGATTTACGAGCTCGGAAGCCGTGCTGCTCAGAGGCCAATTGCGCATAAGTATGCGAAGACAGTACAGGACAAACCAACGCCTCAAACAACTTTGCAAAGATAGAAAGAAGAGATATGGGGCGATAATTAGAAGTATCGCTGGGTTCTCCCTTCTTAAAAATAGGTACCACGTTAGCGATTTTCCACTCTGTGGGGAATTTAGATGTTTCGATAGAGCGATTGAAAATAAGTTTGAGTGGAAGAGCCAGATTGGATGCACATTTTTGGACAAATAGCGGGGGCAGGCCATCAGGTCCCGGACCTTTGCAGGTGTCAAGTTTCTTTAATTCCTTTGATACTTCTATTTCTGTGAACGCAATTCTGCTTAGAGCGAATTGAAAATAGTTACGATGCGAGTAAGTATCAGGAGCAGTCGACTTATTGGATGGTATGAAGTTGGATGAAAAATGTGTAGCAAATTGATTGCTTATTTCCTCACCAGAAGAAGCAGTATCGTTTCCCAAATGCATAGTAGTGGGTATGTCACTAGACTGTGATTTTTTGGCTTTAAGAATGACCAGAATAGTTTCGGGTTTTGCGCTATGTTTTTTTCAGTATTGCTTATATAAGTTTTATAACAATTTTTTATCATAATTCTTGCGCGTCCGTCTAGCATTTTGTATTCATAATTATCTCTTGGATTTTTGTATTTTTTATAGCGAATTCTAATTTTTTCCTTTTCGTTCAAAAGTGTAATTAACGGCCTAGAAAACCATCGCGGAAATGAATTATTGGGTAGTTTGGACCGAGGCACATGTTCTTTAATTAAAGTATTAATTTGTTCCTACAACAAGTCAACCATCTCGTCCACATCAGTCATTTCAGAAAACATTTTAGTCCAATCTATTACTCTAAGTTTCGCCTTAATCGACGTATAGTCAGCGCGTTTGAAGTTATACTTCGAAGTTATTTTGGTTTTTAACGGTGCTGGTGAACTATGAGTGATAACAATTTCTAGGGGAGGGTGATGAACATCTACTTTTGACATCGGGTTATTGCATTCGCTTACACTTACAGATAAATTTGATAGAATCAGGTCTAAGGTTTTATTGTAACAATTCTTTACAATATTAGCTTGCAAAATATTGTTTTCGGACATGAAATCAACAAGAGAGTAGCCTAACTTATTGGTGTAATTGGTGGGAATTGTACATGGAGGGCTAAGAGTATTGTCTATGTTCCAACTAATGAAGCTAAGGTTGAAGTCTCCGGCAATAATTGTATCTTCATTTGTGGATTCTATCAGTGTAGATACTTTGTCCAGGAATGAGTCAAGTGTGTTTTGTTGGACCGGTGGGGGTATGTAGACAGAGCAGATGTTCAGATTTCGATGACTCTTTCCCTTAGTAATTCTAAGCCTGACCCATAGATCTTCAATGTCAGATTCCCATTTCGGTATACGTACGGAATCAATGAGCCTAGATACAGCAATCAGAACACCACCGCCCCTCTTGGTTCCCAGAGCAGTTGAAGATCTATCTCTGCGGTAGACACGATACCTAGAATCGAATATTTCGCCGTCTTTTATACCATCGTCCAGCCACGTTTCGGTTCCAATTATAACATCATAGTAGCCCAACTGTGCCGCCAACTTAACAGTATTAAGTTTGGTTTTTATTCCTCTGAAGTTCTGGTAATAAATGGTGAATTTTTAAGTTATTGCATGGTATTACTGCATAAAATCTAATTAAAAATTATAGCCGTGCAATGGCTTCCAGACTTTTAATGTGTTTTGCCTGGTGACCGTCGGCTTTTCTGACGAGGACTTTGCCATCGCGTACCCAAACGTATAAATACCCCTTTTCACGTGCAGCTTTTCTAGTTTCCGCGTGTATTCTTTTATTCAACGGTGACAGGTGTTCCGATACGAATATAGGCCTGATAGCTCCACCGTAGCCCAGGTGTTGAGTACTGAGTTTTTCTTTAGAGTGGGCTCTGTTAAATTGTAATACAGACACCAGGACTGAATCTCTTATTAATGTGCTTCGCAATCTGACAACAACTGCTCTTGGGTTTTTGCTTTCTGGGTCTAATTTCCTCACGCGCACGACGGACAGAATGTCGTCTTCCTTGATCGTGGCAGACACAGCGCTGCCCAGCTGAACCACTGTCTTGACCAAGTTTTCAGCTTTATTTTCTGGTAAGCCATTGATCTCCAGATTTTGCTGGCGCGAATTTTGTTCGATGAAATTTACTCGCATTGCCAAATCAGAAACCTTGGTCTTGAGATCTTCATTCTCCTTATGTAGACTCTTGTTTGCACTCTTGCATGCATCCAGTTCCGTACTCATACGGTCAAATTCAGAGCTCATAAAATTCACAGAGTTCTCCAAGCCTCGCAACATATCTTTGATGCCCCTTAATTCACCAGTAATACAGGTTTTTATGTTTGCTGAAATCTCAGAAGACAGAACTGAACGTATTTCCTCGCGAATTGTATCTAATAGTTCATTCTTAGATTGCCGATCAAAATCCGGGCAGGAGTCAACTTCTGGTGAGCATTCAGTACGCTGCCGCTTGGATCTCACGCCAGTGTTTGGTGTGCTCTGTAAGCCTGCAAGGACTGCCGGTATGTTGGGCTCTGATTGCACCTGAGGTAACCTACAGGTGTTGCCGACTTTTGGTGGAGTGCGTGGCATTGTATAAATTTAAAATTTATATGAAAAAATTAAAAAGGAAAAAAAAATATGTTCACAAAAATAACTAGTTTGTAATGAGTATCGAACCCGTACCCCGTCGCACGGGAAGCGCAGTCAAAACGGTTGCGCCACGAGCGATATATCTGTTTAGGTGAAATTTGTAACTGTTTTAATGTTCAAAACAATCACTGACAACGCTGCCAATGAGTCAAGGTCGCTTTTTGTTTTGCGATTAGCGTAAACAGGCCGGTGTGGGTATTAGAATAATTTAGTCAGTCCACTTAGTAACGTTTTTGCACTTTTTAACACAGATTTTTATAATTTTGGTTAATCACAATATGTTCCAAGTAACTCACAGATTGTTTTGGTACTATTTGACACTAGAATAGTTCACTTTTCGATCACTTTAGAGTTTTATAAAGACAGAGCTCACAAGCGTATGACAGTTCATGTGCACACCCGACTGCCGAAGGTATATTCAAATAAGAAAAAAAAAGAACCGTTTCCTGAGGTGATAGACTGGGACTCGAGTTAACTGGCAGTCTGGCACTTAACAGGTACTTGAGGGACTTTTGTGCGGCTTGCTAGCTAGAGTTTGTTGATTTAAACATTCCTACGTAAACAGAGCCACACTGAACTCTTGTTATGAATAGAGCACAATCAGTTTAAATATAAACTCAATTGTTAATTTTATAATTAGCATTTTGATTATTTTAAAAATGTTATAATTATTGCAAGAAGTTAATTTGAATGGAGCTAATGCAACATGCACTGTCAATTTAAATGTAAGTAGCAAAAGCAAACACTAGTGTCAGCATAACGTTGTCAGAGCCAAAATGCAACAAGTACTTGCCTTATTAAAATTGATACATGAACAAGAGGTATAACCTCTTTTGTCGATATGGCAATACAATCACAAACGTGATAACTAACGGTTTCTGCCGTATTTATGCCAATGTAGAGATGAGCACTTTGGCACTTAAAACTTAATGCAGTAAACTGCTCCTGAGTTACAAAGATAATGCTCAGTTACCAATTCCTAGTACAATGAATGAGAACAGAATAAAAGGAGTTTTCTAATGTTATTTCCAAAAACACTACAAAACAAGGGCTATTAAAAGGAAAAAGGCTCAACTTTTTGTCAAATGACAAGATACAAAATCTCAAAAAAAGAAGCTAAAAAGGTCCACTTTTCTTAACTCAAAATCTTGTCAAATGACAAGATGATAAAAGCTTAAATAAGAAAAAGATACAAAAAGCTTAAATAAGAAGAAGATACAAAAAGCTTAAATAAGAAGCTAGAAAGGTTTACTTTTCTAGATTCAACCTCTTGTCAAATGACAAGATAGTAAAAGCTTAAATAAAAAGCTAAAAATGTCCACTTTAGAGACTCAACCTTTTGTCAAATGACAAGTTACAAAAAGCTAAAAAATAAACTAAAAATGTCCACTTTAGAGACTCAACCTCTTGTCAAATGACAAGATAATAAAAGCTTAAATGAGAAGCTTAAAAGGTCCGCTTTTCTAGACTATATTTTTCAAGTCAATGACGATGCAACAATTGATTACAAATTTGCATGTGCAAAGCTTATTGGATGAACAGTTAAGACAGTAAAACTGGCTCTAAATGATTAGTGGTATGGGTAAAAGCTGCCATTGACCTTAATGTACCTACTACAAAAGGTTTTGGTCTGAATTCCACTAAAAATAAACAAATTTCCAAATTCAAAAAGGTTTATCTAGAGATTTCTATTTTCAAAACAATTCAATCAATTTGGTCAACGAATCTTGTGGATGAAATCTACGATTTTCGTTAATGTACTAAAACAAACACTTGGTCTGAATGCCACTGAAAATAAACAAATGTTCAATATCGCAAAATTAAATGTAGAGATCTCTATTTTCAAAACAATTCGACAACCTCATAGTTAAGTCCCAATTCCTGGAATCAAAGGTAAAAACACAATACGAGCTAAAGACATCATGGAACCTGTAAATAAAACCATAATCTAGGGTTTCCTTAAGTCTTAAAGCCTGATAATGATATTCTTATAATTTGGACATGCATATAGCCTTAGATAATATATAATACTAAGGTAGTGTTGCTAAGAAAAGCACACATGATTATCACTACTAAATTCCGCACAGCAATATTTTTCTATAAAGTAAAAATCAAAAATGCTTTTGTTCATGCATATTAAATATAGAATATATATATGATATATATATATTGCTTGGCGAAGGAGTGCTAAAACTTATAAACAACAAATGTAATAAAAACGATGAAAAAAAAAGGGAATTGTCAAACGCACGCGTCTGCTACTGCGATTGATCGAATCCAAAATTTGCATCACTTGACTGACGTTTAATTGTGATCGTTTATAATAATTTAACCGGTTGGTGAAATCGACGGTTAAACACAAACGCTCAAGTACTTGGAAAGTATAAAAGTAATCCAGTTTTCTGGATCAATTTTGTTGGCAAGTGGATCCTTAATTTCACAACTATAAAATCAATCTATAGTTTTGAAACTAAAATATTGTGTCTCTATATTGCCTACCCTTGGCTACAATGACACAAAAGGTTGTAATGCACCCAAGTAGTCGCGGACACCAGTTCTGTTACTTTAGTGACTGTACTAGTTCAGTTCGACAAACAAAAACAATTAATTTCACTCATGTGGAAACTAAAGTTTGACAGTGTACTGTCAGAAAAAAAAAATATAACGAGACGATATTAGTCTTTCTACAAAAAAAAAAAAAAGAGAAACGAACTCTTAAACTGGTTCTTTGGCCAAATAAAAACAAAGACCAGTTTAATTATGAATCCAGAGTATTTAAATATGAAATATGTTTACTTCCTTAAGGACTACTAACATAAAATTTAAATATTTTGCACAAGATCGAAATTGTGAAATTTATAGACTAAACACAATAATAGTGTTATGAAATATATTTCAAAAGCCGTAAATCGTAAAATTAAAATATCTAACAACGGCAGATAATTTATGTTATTAGTTATTCAAAAAACATCTAACAACGACAGATAATTCTGTAATCAGTTATTCAAATAACATCTAACAACGGCAGATAATACTGTTATTAGTTATTCAATACATGCTGTATCAAACGAGGCATAATGTTTTTCACTAATGGCCTCAGAAAAACAGGCATTTTTGTACGAGTCAGTCACCAGTCAATACGAAAAGCTGATAATTAGTGAATGAAGACCACCTCAGACTAATTAACCTACGACACAACGTGGTTCTTTTAAAATCTAAATGATTTGATCAGACATAAACCTACAGGGTTCTCAATTCTCATATGATTTGGCCATTCTATTAATCATTATGGACTCTAAAAGAGACTGTGACCTCTGAGTTTGTTTCGGTGTTTCTTCTCAGAGTTGTCCGCTAGGAAATACCGGCCTCATCTAGTTTAAATACAAAATAATAAAATGGTCATCTAAAAGCTTCGATCACTATTTGTGTTATTTTTATCCAATTTACAAAAATAACTTGAATCATAAAAAAAACCTGTAGGCCACATAGGCTGGAAGGTTATCGATCAAGAAGTGATGTTTCGTAAGCCTTTAAATAAAACACTGTATTGATTAAAACATATTATATAATATGTTAGTTTAGTGTAAATTAAAATTTAATGCAAATGCTAAATGTTGAGTATTTCTATAATCAAAATTAGGTTATTAGACCTACTTAAAACTTAATTATTGTCTACATGCAAAATAATGTAATTGCACTTGCAAAATAATTATTATTATAAAAAGGAAGAGATGTGGTATCCTATAATAAACGACTGAGCAATGCGTGCCTGCGTCTACATATTATTATGTGTCACCCACAGCGGTGACTGGACGTATCCATGTAGAGTTTTGTGCCTACTGATAATTTGAGTGTTTTATTATAAACCCCAACCCCTAATTAGTGAACACCACAGTGTTATTAGTACACCTGATTCTGTCTTCAACGTCAAATGTACTAAGGATTGCTCTCATGAAACCCAATTCATTCGATTGTCATTTAGTTTAGATTCAACGTCTGGAAAAATTATCACAACATTAATTTTAGTCCGGTGGATGCGAAACGCACAGGGCCGATCAGTGTGGCGACGCTTGGGAAGGCTTGTGTCCAGCAGTGGACGTCTTTCGGCTGAAATGATGATTATTCATTTGCCAAATTGTCAATACGCTGTGGAAAATGAATTTAGAACAATCACATCAATTGACTTGTGTTATAATTCTGACAAGGTCGATATTTTTTTTCCAGAATCCGGTATATTTACCAACAATATCGGTGACAACAATAAAACATTTTGAAAAATTTTATAGTTAAATAGAACAGGATTATTACAAGGAGTCAAAAAATACAAACAACTTTTATCCATACTGAAATATCAAATTACTTCAGAAAAAGATACGAAACAAAAAAGCAATAAATTACAAGAGTAACACACAGAGGTATAAACATTCCTATTTCAGGTATACCTCGTTAAAACAACAATAGAATTAGTGGTGAAATGTTTTATGTTGTTTTAATATACGACTCGACTAGACTACCCGTATTTTATGTAAATACTTTGAAAACAGAAATAGGTAATGTTATTCCATTTATTTATGTCGTACAGTGTAATGTATGGAGGTCCGCTAAAGAGTCCACACCAACTTTTGATATATTGTGCAAAGTTATTGTTTTATAATGTTTTTTAGACTAAAAATGCTTACATAGAAATGGTAGTTAGAAAGTATCTGGGAAGTATATCTTGTTTTTGTCATGATAGCATGTTTTTAACAATGTCGAATCGTTTCTTGTATTTGAGGCGTCAATCAACGAAAATTGTATTTTGCTGTATTGTGCTGTGAAAGAGATTTTACTTCTCGTGCTAGAAAAAAGTATTTGATCTTGTAATTTAAGTTGAATCAGTGCCTTTTGTGACAAAATGACTGAGTAAGCACAGTATAAACCACTGCATCACCCAATGATAATGGAGAGGGCTATGCTCCGAGTTTCCTTGCGTGATCGAATCAAAAATGTCGATATCAGCAAGAGAACTAGGGTGGATAGATGACCTGTTAAGAGTGACGGGACTCCGCTGGATGCGAGACGCACGGGACTGTTTAATGTTGCGACGCTCGGGGGAGGCCTATATCCAGCAGTGGACGTCTTTCAGCTGATATGATGATGATAAACCACTTAAAACGGGCGCAATATTCGTAAAATGATCATATTCATCCGCCTAGCCTTTTTTCAACTAGGTATGTTGAGGTTGCCTTCGAGTCAAAGCAGACGCAGCTGGATTCAACACGAAGCCAATCCTGATCTCCACAATCCAGCTACTACTATCAGTTTTTAAAACTTTTATTCATTTATTTAGAGTCAGAGTTAAATACCTGGTGGTATTTGGGGGAGATTTACTTAAAGATACTTAAGTGATAGCTACTTTAAAAAAAACCTTTTTTATACACTAATCGCGGTAACAAAACCATAGCGAATTCGACGCCACCGCCATCTATCGAGCGCCCTGGAAGCTTTACAAAGAGTTAAGTCGTAAACTATCGGTGCACTTTCTTCTAACATATTCTCTATTAGTATTCATGTTAGATATCAACCCACAAACTCCTTCCACTATTTTTTAAATAAAGACAGCTTTTTAACCTAAATCTCGATTGCGCCAACGAAGGTATAAAGCAAAATTAATAATAAGCGAACAACAGCTCTGCTAATTACCTATTTAGTGCAATCCCACAAAACCAGCACAAAATTACGGGTAATAAATAGTAATTTATAGACATAAAACTTGAATGTTGAATTAATTTCCATCGTTCGTACAGCCTCGCAACGCTGATTCACTATCGAACTGTGACAAATTGGAATTGTTTCACTTACGTATCCGCTTGCGCTTGAATATCGTGGCGCACAAATTTAATTTATAAATTACATTGATATTTGACGGTAGTGTAGAGTAAACTAATTGTTGGGATAAAAAATGGGAAAATTGCATAAAAAATTGACGATGGTAAAACAGACGGTTTGCTTATTAACGTAAAATGACGAATGTGAGTAAAATTGACATTGTTATAGATTTTGCTGTATGGAGCAGTGATGGCCCAGTATCGCCGTAACTTTTAAAGGATCGAACCTAGGCAGGAAATTTACTTTGTGTTAATTATTTTATTACCAATGCTCCCAAAAAATAGAGAAAGAAAAGTTAAACATCGTAAAAAGCTTTTTTTTAAATACTACCGAAAAACCCGGTTTCTGGTTTCGTTTTTACAAACTATTTATTAACTTGCAATGTATGTAACATACATACATTGCAAGTAAATAAAAAGTTTCAATTCCGAAAGAATAACTGCTGCTTTTGCTAATCCTCCTGATTTGGCAGCCATCTTTGATATCCAGTTTTCTATTGACAGGAAACCTATTCTATAGGACATTCAGTGAGACCAAAAACCGACTTACAAAACTGAACACTACAAAGCGAAAAATAACTTTTTTTTCCGAAGTCGGTGTCTTTGGTAGCTTCGGAAAAGAAAGTTATTTTTCGCTTTGTAGAATTTTGTTTTGGAAGCCGGTTTGTTTTTTTTTTTGATAGAAAGTTTTTTATTTATCTCTTTTTAGTTTTGGTAGGTACCTCCAATTACAATGAAAATCATTTATCACCAAAGTACATCTCATGATGATTCCAATAAGCCCAAACACGATTAGGATAGGTACATTGGCTTATTTCAGAGTTCCAGTGCCCACCTTCCGGCTTCAACATCAGATCAGTTCGATGTTACCATTTTCATCAGTAGGAACCATTTATTTATAAGTATTTGCTTCATCACAGTCGGTTAATTATTCGAGATATCCTATAACCTCGACAAACTTACCATTAATTAGTACCAGTGGCCATCTGTGGTCATCTTCATCAGTTCCACTTCACCAAATTATACTTTCTGAGTAAAAATGATTGCAATGTTGATGAAAATATCAAAATCACGATATGTCTGGTTATAATATTTGAGGGATTCCCTCGATTCCTCTAGGATCCCATCATCAGATCCTGACCTGAAAAACATGGGACCACCAGGGATGTTTGTAGAGATGACTTACAAACAAAAAGTGAATTTTCTAAATCGGTCCAGGCGTCTTTGAGTAATCGGGGAAAATACATTTTTTTTAAAGATTCTGACGAATTGAGAATGTCCTTTTTTTTCACTCGGTTAAAAACAAATGAATAAATGACTTATGACTTATGACTTAAAAGCCCATTAAAACGACATTTCTTACTAAAACCGTGAACTACATTTACTCATAAACTAATTTCATTACTTAAAAACCATACTGTTCCGACAATTTTGCTAAACTACGCAAACAACAGGAAAATAGCATCTCCTTTGTTTCACCTTTTTATTTAAAAACCCCCGATTCCTCTCTGATTTATAAATGCAATTAATCAGGCTGAAATATCATCCCAATTATCTCAGAGTATCCTGCCGCGTTTTTTTCGCGGGTTGTTAGTACGGAACGGAGGCTTGTGAAATATTAAATGATTGGGTTAATATTGTAGCATCTTGATTTATAAAAAAACTTTTTTACAAAAAAATACTATCGACTTCCAAACAAAAAACTACAAAGTGAAAAATAACTTTATTTTTGGAAGTCGGCGTCTTTCGTTGGTACCAATTTTCTACGTTATGGACACCGACTTCCAAAAAAAAAAGTTATTTTTGACTTTGTAATTTTTTTTATTTGGAGGTCGGTAGTATTTTTTTGTAAAAAAGTTTTTTACTTTTTTGTTGTACCTAACTAATTGGCAAGTTGTTTAGTAAGGTGCCTATAAAACCAGAATAGATTACCCGAATATCATGAAACTTGAACATAACCGGTGAAATGAGAGACGTACTGGCGTGATGTTAAGTTATGAAAAGGTATAAACAATGAACAGACATGCGATTTCCGCAATCCCGAGAGATATGCCGTAATTTTTTTTAAGAGTTAAGAGAGAGAAGAGAGAGTAAGTCGGTTAAAAATAAAGAATATGGACTATGAATAGGTTTGGTAGACTTTTGGGCTCTAAAGACAAAGTGACAACTCAAAAATTCCAGAGGATCTTGACACTTCAATAAATGCGTGGGATTGTCAAGCGCTCTTGAAATGTCACAAAATGAGAGTGACAGTTTGACATAAGTTTCGAAAATGTCACATGGCCAATTCCAAGCTGGGGCCTTATAACCTTGCATTAAAAAAAAAAAAAATCGCTGACGTGTGAAAATGTTTGTTGTTATAAAAAACTAGCTGACGTCTCGAGGTTTCCCGTTCCCGTGGGAATACAGGGATTAAAAGTAGCCTATATCACCCGGGAATAGCGTAGCTTCCCAACGGTGAAAGAATTTTTGAAATCGGTCCAGTTATTTTTACGGTTATTCGTTAAACACAAAAATACAAATATTTCCTCTTTACAATATTAGTATAGAATTAAAGATAATTCAATGGGCTTTTTAACTTTCTACGCTAATCCCGGATTGAAAATGGGGGTGTTAAAAACATTCCAACACTCAAAAAAAAATTTTTTTTTAAACCTTTTAATATTTCAGACTGTAAAGGTTCGGTTCTGTGTCCCTGGATTGACATAAAAATGTTTTATTTTGAACATCAAATTTAGTGCTTGATTTTAAAAAGAATTCTTGTCCCAAACGGCCTTTAACTCTGTTTAGTTGTTTAAATGGATTTATAAGATTTCTAGAGCTATTTCATTTACGGTTACGAGCATAAAAGAGAGATATCTAATTCTTTATCTACCGAATATAGCCTACACTGTCTCGCTACATGGTTAATGGCCCTATAGAGAGAAGACATGCTTTTTTGCTTTAATGGTCGATTTATGACTATATTTGACTGATATTTATAATAATAGCCAGCACCTACCTATTTTTTTTTTTATTTTAATCCTTCGCTGTATTCTGGCGAACAAAACAAAAAAAATATTATTCAGATCGGTCCAGCCGTTTTTAGGGTTCCGTACCCAAAGGGTAAAAACGGGACCCTATTACTAAGGCTCCGCGGTCCCTCTGTCTGTCTGTCTGTCACCAGGCTGTATCTCATGAACCGTTATAGCTAGGCAGTTAAAATTTCATAGATGATGTATATCTGTTGCCGCTATAACAACAAATATTAAAAACAGATTAAAATAAATACTTAAGTGGGGCTCTCATACAACAAACGTGATTTCTTTGCCGTTTTTTGCGATAATGGTACGGAACCCTTCGTGCGCGAGTCCGACTCGCACTTGGCCTGTTTTTTGAGCGTTAGCGCGACTAACGAACAGCAATTGATTGTTAAATGTATAGATAAGTCCAAGTTTCCTCACGATGGTCTCACCATAAAACAATGCCAAAGTGGTCAACAACGCCTTATATGTTCCACACTATGTTTAAACTCAAATTAACGTAACAAAACAATCAGGTGATCACAGCCACATCTCAGCTGCATCGATACTCGCTTCCAAAGGCAATCGATTACAGAACAATTCGAGTGGAAAATCAAAACCTGTAGTGAACATGATGGACTGAAGACCGTGACGCGGCACGCATTGCGGTTGACATGGCCATTTGTTCCCACAGAGTAAGATATTTACATGTCACGATACGACTACGCTGCGTGATTTGCGGTCGGTGATCTGTTAGTGTAGTTAGTTTATGGGTGGCGTAAGAGTGACTGGTAAACATGATTGGATTGGTGTTTTGGTTCTGGTAAAGTGAAATTCTAGCGATTACAATTATCAAAAAGTCAAAATGATATCATTTTTATAATTTTTTTATTGTACACCAAAAAAAAACAACATTAAATACATGCTATAATAAAGAAGATGTACAAAGGTGAGCTTAAATCAATGCTGAGTTCTCTTACAGCAAACCCTAGAGTGACAGAGACAGTTGACAATTATAGAGGGCAGGCATCCAGTGTAAATAAAAAAAACTTTTTTTGCAAAAAAATACTACCGACTTCCAAATGAAAAACTACAAAGTGAAAAATAACTTTATTTTTGGAAGTCGGTGTCTTTCGTAGATACCAATTATTTACGATATGGACACCGACTTCCAAAAAAAAGTTATTTTTCACTTTGTAGTTTTTCATTTGGAAGTCGGTAGTATTTTTTTGCAAAAAAGTTTTTTTATTTTTCCCTTTTTAGTTTTACCTAAATAATAGGCAAGTTGTTTAGTAAGTACCTATTACGCCAGAACTGATTACCCGAAAAACATGAAACTTGAACATAACCGGTGAAATTAGAGTTCTGCGTACCCCTTTCAGTATACTGGCGTGATGTTATGTTATGAAATGGTATAAAAAATAAACAGACATGCGATTGAAGCAATCCCGAATGATTTGCCGTTATTTATTGAAGAGTTCTGTTGTATATCTCCGAAGTTCTTCATCAGATCTCTAAAAAAATTAAAATGGGACCAATTTCGAAACATGTTCTTTCAAACAAAAAAAGAATATTCAAAATCGGTCCACAATTGGCGGAGATATCGGTGAACATACATAAAAAAAAAAAAAACATTCAAGAAGTCGAACATAGAACCTCCTCCTTTTTGGTAAGTCGGTTAATAAATATATAATATTACGCCAATAATAATATTATGTCATTGTGCAAGGAAATGATCTTTAATCTTCCTCTTGAAGACCTCCAGAGAAGGGCTGTCGCGTAGGGAGTGTTGGGAGAGAGTTCCAGGGACGCACTGCTGTAGCAGAGAAAGAGCCATCATAGCGGCTGGATGTGTGTCGCGGAGGACGAAGGAGCAGAGAAGTGGCAGTGCGACAGGGTTTACGTCTCGAAACGAGGTATTCAAAGCGTTCACGAAGGTATTGAGGAGAATTAGGATTGTGCAGGATCGTATAGAGAAGGGATAGGATATGGGTATCTCGACGACGCCGAATCAACAGCCACTTTAATCTGTTCCAAAACTCCGACACATGGTCGTATTTGCGGAGGCCAAAAATAAAGCGGATGCACAAGTTCTGCAGTCGCTCGCGTTTAATTTTGTGCGCTTGTTGACAATCGTTTTCAGTGACTCAATTTACATTTGTCCAGAGCCTCTGAAAATCAAAAAAGAAATCAAAATATCTTGCAAAATAAGAATCAGGTGTTATTCAACAAAAAATTAAACCAGTAATAGTTGAACACAATAAATATGCCCTGTTCCATTATTCGCTAATCCATCTTAAAATACTTATAAACTTTGAGAAGTTAATTAATTTCCTCATTTTATTAAGTTTTATTTATTTTGTTAATAACAATAAATCTGAATTCTTAATCCGTCTATCCAGTACACTCTAAACAGCCCCAACGCTCACTCGCGCGGTTCAAAGGAGCCTGTGTTACGTTACAGCTCCGCTGAATATCATCATTTTTCCTTGTTACCAACAAGGTGGGTGTTCTCTTGTAAAGTTGCCGGGATTTCCCCTGATGGTGACAGATCATACATAGTATTACTCGGAATATAAAGAAATTCATACTCCTACGTTACGACGATGAAACATTACGTCTGCATGCGATCGTTACGCTGCTTTTATCCTCGCTTTTATACTTTTTGAATGAAGTAGTTTATCGTGTGCGTGTTTAGGGGAGAGATAAGGGATGGAAATAGAGGGTTTTGTTGGGGTGCAGACATAATATCCCGTTTATGACGAGCTAGTTAGATACACTTACGGGCGGCGTATTTTATTAACTACCCACGAACCTGCTTTTTTGACGTGAGTGGTTGATGACTGGCGCACTGGAACGATCGATCTGGTGACACTTAGGAGATGCCTATGTTCAACAGTGGCCATCTTTCGGCCGAAGTGACAATGATGACGATAGTGACAGACTGTTTTGAAACAGTTTATAAACAATAAATGAGGTTGGATGTGCTCTGGTGCCCATTGTGATCAACGACTAGCAGCCTCAAGCTTCCTAAATGGGGCTACTACTTACTGGTAGAACAAAGTAAGAAAAAGAAGGAGGTCAGACTGATACAAAGTCACAAATTTGAAAAGAAGATGAGAACCAGTACGTCGACATATTTATGTACACTATTTTTCTTTTTTTCTCATCACAAATGTTGCAGGAAGGTACAGAAAAAGCTTAAACTAATACCAAAAAAAAATTATAACATTTGTGAGAGACTGGTGCCCGAAGAAGGTTTTGAATACTTGTGTTACGGGTAAATCATCATCATCTTCCTGTCATTGTCCCATGTTACTTGGTGTCGGCGCAACACTATTTCTTCTTACATAACGTCCTGTTCTTTCATATCACTCCTCACACAGATCATCCATCTTTTCTTTGGCCGTCCCCTCTCTCTCCATCCATCCACATTTATATTCATAACTCTTTTATTAACATGCGTTTCATCCCATCTCATCACATGACTAAGGTCATAAACTTAGACAAACGGTTTCGTTTCAACTTTTCTGTCACTGGCGCCACTTTCAAACTTCCTCTTATATACTCATTTCTCACTTTATCCATTCTCGTCACTCCACACATCCATATCAATATTCTCATCTCTGCTACATGCAATCTCTTTTCATCCATCTTTTTCACAGCCCAACATTCTGATCCATACAGAACGACAGGTCTAATCACTTGTAAATTTTCCCCTTTAACTCGAGGAGCAAGTTGTTCCAGTGACCTGTCGCCATTTCGTCCATCCCGAGTTGATCCGGTGCGTTACATCTCGGTCTACCTCGCCATCTCCTTGGACAAGCGACCCTAGGTACTAGAAGCCGGAGCACATCGGTATGGGTGTTCCAGCGAGAGCTATAGGCACGGAACTGGAGAGACCGCCAAAATCCCAGAACAAGTATTTTGTTTGTAAAAATAATAACACTTTTATGTCACATTTTATATTATGTTCTAGTTGGTTCGAGTTGGTTTCGGCCTCTGACACGCCTTTCAAAGGTTCGGGATCATAGAGTCCCGAGAATCTCAAAAATAAATAAATTGTATTTAAAAAGAAAAAGCTTTTTTAGTTTATATGTGTAAGCTAATGAAATTAAATAAATAAATAAATAACACTTGATTTCTTAATCAATTAAAAACGAGACTAGAATACGTTTTAACATGAGAATCTAAAAGCAGCAGTGTTTCAAATAGTCTTTTTTCAAAAACTCAACTCATTACATAGACTAATTTAACTTTATTCCATTGAGACGCAATAATGGGGTTGCCTTTTTTTCCGGCTTGCACTTTACAAAGTGAAAATGAGTCAGTTAAAAAAGTCGTTAAAATTCGAACGGCGAGGAATAACAAAAAATAAACAGAACTGTGAAAGAGTTAAGTCCAATATGCTTTTGCTCTTATCGAAATGTATTTGCTGTCGGCACTATGTATTGTCTTCATTCATACTTCTTTATTACTCGTTATCTCAACCACAATCGAAATCACGTCAACTGTCAACAGGCGTAGGCACGCTGTTGGAAATAAAAAGACTTTATTGTGTTAGACCGCGAGTTTATGCATAGAATAATTGTGAAAGTGAACTGTGTACTATAAAACCTGTGAACTATTGTTTGTGGCCTAAAATAATAAGTGGTTCGAACAAAAAACAGTGATTGTAACACATAAGTGACAGCAAACTTTCCAAAGTTTTGTCAACCCACCCTCAACATTTTTTATTTTATTTTTTCCAAAAAAACTTGAGACGTCATGCCAAAATGTCATCTGACATTTGGAAAAGGAGTGTTGCCATATTAATCCTAGAAGCCTAATCTATTTTAGAGGATCAACCCTTCTCGGGGAATAAAATGGAAAATTCACAACAATCTCATCCTCCTAACAACCTCAACAAACAACAAGAAACGAACCGAAAGGTTAGCAACCAACAAGCCTTCCTAAGAAACTTCCTTGAAGGCAGAACAAGATCTTCGTCTCTATCTGCACTGCCTACCGGTGAAGATAGCAACACGCCTCTGTTCAATGAACAATCAAACTCATTGAAAGATACTCCATCGCTAACTCAAAAGCAACCACCCACCTGGCAACGAGTTCCCACTACAAAAAAACGTAAAATGTGCAATGAACCTACCTCACCTGAAGGCATCAATTGCTCCAACAGTTTTTCTGGGCTTCCAACCGATCCAGCGGCAGACCCTCTACCAAAGCCGAAAGCACCAAGCAAGCCCCCTCCCATCGTCTTGTATGGAATAGAAAATGTGAACGAACTGACAAAACTCTTGCACTCCGTAGTTCAAGCACAGGAATTCAAGTATAAAATTGTCAATAAGAACCTACACCGGATAATGGCTGACTCCACTGCAAGCTATCAAAAAGTAATCGACCTCGTAAGATCTAAAGGATTAATCGGGCACACATTCTCGAGAAAAGACACAAAATGTCATCGTGTGGTTATTAAAAACCTTCATCACACCACACCCCGTGAGGCCATTACAGAAGCTATTGAGAGCACCGGAAACAAAATAAGAGGGGAAATTATAAACGCCCACTATGGTCCAGACAAAGTCCCAAGCTCCACATTCTTTGTCAATATTGAACCAGGCATAAACAATAAAGTAATCAAATCTATCGAATACATATACCATCAGCGCGTCAAAATCGAAGATCCACGCAAATCAACAACGATAGTCCAATGCAAACGCTGCCAACAATATGGCCACTCGAAGAATAATTGCATGCGGCCTTTTCGCTGCTTGAAGTGTGCCGAGGGACATAACACTGCTAACTGCCCTAGAAAGGATCGAAACACACCAGCAAAATGCGCATTATGTCAACTAGACCACCCTGCTAACTTCAAAGGCTGCCAGGTATATATAGAAATCCTAGCAAGGAAAACAAAAACGCGGTCAAATCCACAGACAGCTACCATCGAAGGTGATAATAGTCAGCGACCATCTAAAACGAATTCTGAGGTCATAAGACAAACCCGAACCGATGATCCCGAACCCTTAACTGGACGCATCCCAAATCAAGGATCATACTCTGATGCGGTGACGGGACGGAATCGTGGTCCACCTGAAACAGAAAGCACGGCAAACATGAACAAAATAAACAACCAACAACCTTCCAAAGTGGAACTACTCCTAATAAAGCAAAGTGAAAAAATCGACATTCTCCTTCAACAGATAGGTACCCTTATGGGACTATTGACCACAATAATCGCCAAATTAGTACCAAAATGATTGGGCTGCGACTGGCCATATGGAACATCAATGGACTCTCCCCGAACATCCAGGAACTTGAAACCATACTCTCAAGTAACAAACTTGACGTTGCACTCATATCCGAAACTCATGCCACCATGCGCAGCTCGTTCTTTATCAAAGGCTACCACGTGTATAGTACTCCTCATCCTGACGGCAATGCCCATGCGGGATCAGCTGTGGTCATAAAGACCAATCTGAAACACTCACCCCTAGAAGCTTACTCCACTGATTTCCTCCAAGCCACCTCGATAAGATTGGAAGACCGTGCTGGTCCTATAGTCCTATCTGCTGTCTACTGCCCACCGAAACCCCGAATTTCCGAAGAAATTTATCTTCATTACTTCCAGACACTTGGGCAACGCTTCATCGCAGGCGGCGACTGGAATGCGAAACATATGTACTGGGGTTCACGCTGCACAGTAACCAGAGGTCGGGTGCTCAAGGGCTGCGTCGACAGAATGAAGTTACAGACATGGTCGTCAGGCCATCCCACCTACTGGCCTACAGACCCCAAAAGGTTACCTGACCTCCTTGACTTCTACATCGCAAAAGGCGTTAGTCACATGTACACTAGCATAGAGTCTAGCCTCGACGGTTCATCCGACCACACCCCAGTCATCCTCAACCTATGCGCTAGGGCGATCGAGAGAGAGAAACCGGAGAAACTATACAATCATAAAACTGACTGGGATGGCTTTCGTACTTACCTAGAAGACAAAATCAACCTACGTACTCCGTTAAAGTCTTGTAGTGACGTGGATGATGCCTGCTTGTACATTACCAACTTGATCCAAACGGCAGCCTGGCTAAATACACCCAGCCTACCTGATTCACATAAATCTGCTGTTACGCCAATGGAAATCAGAATAAAGTTGGAGGAAAAGCGACGCCTTAGGAGAAATTGGCAACAGACACATCTCCCAGCCGACAAGACAAGATTTAACCGCGCAGCAAGAGAACTGAAACGAATGCTCAAGGAGTCCTCTAATCTAAGACTGAAAACTACATTAGAGCAGATGTCACCTACTGGACGGAACGACTACTCTCTGTGGAAAGCCTCTAGAAGCGTAGATAAGTCACAGAAACACTGCCCTCCCATAAAATTTAACTCTTCTTGGGCGGAAACAGACAGTGAAAAAGCCGAAGCTTTTGCTTTTCATCTGTCTCATGTATTTCAACCTAACGATGACAGCGTTGGATGCGATGATCGTGAACAGGACAAAATATTAAACCAGGATCTACAAATGTCTCTACCCCTAAGACCAACAACACCCAGAGAAGTAGCACATATGATTAAGTTATTACATTCTAAGAAGGCCCCAGGTTACGACTTGATCACCCCGAAGTTGCTCAAAGAACTGCCAAAAAAAGCAATTACGTTCCTAACCTGTTTGTTCAATGCGATCTTTAGAACGGGTAGCTTCCCAGCACCGTGGAAGGTGTCGCAGATCATAATGGTACAAAAGCCCGGAAAACCTCCACAAGATATTACGTCTTACCGTCCCATCAGTCTGACTCCCGTGCTGTCGAAACTCTGGGAAAGAATATTTCTGGTTCGCTTGAAATCACTAATGGATGAATGTAACATCATACCATCGCATCAATTTGGATTCAGAAAATCGCACTCCACGATTGAACAAGTTCATCGAGTTCATGAAGCAATACGACAGTGCTTTGAACGTAAACAATACTGTTCAGCGGCCTTCTTGGACGTGCAACAGGCTTTTGACCGCGTCTGGCATAAGGGCTTACTTTGCAAAATAAAACAACAGTTGCCCCATTCTCTCTTCAACATCTTGGCCTCATACCTTTCCAAGAGAATATTCCAGGTCAGACATGGCGAAGCTAGATCATGCTTTTACAATATCGAAGCTGGAGTACCGCAGGGCTCTGTGATTGGCCCTTTTCTCTACAACATATTTACGTTCGACTTACCCACACCAGATAATGTGATTGTTGCTACTTAAGCAGATGACATCGCCTATCTATCCTGTCATGACTCAGCTGAAACAGCTAGTGAGCAGCTGCAGCATGTACTTAACAGCATGTATTGCTGGCTAGTAAGATGGCGGATTAAAGCCAGCGCCCAAAAATCACATCACATTACTTTCAGCCTGAGAAGAGGAATTTGCCCTCCAGTCCAACTAGGCACTGACATCTTGCCACATGGTGATTGCATTAAGTACCTAGGGTTCCACCTAGATCGCCGCCTTACTTGGAAGACTCACATAAAGTGCAAACGCAACGAAGTGAACCTGAAATTCAAAAACTTGTACTCGCTGATGAAACGGAACTCGATGCTCTCCTTGGAAAATAAATTACTGTTGTACAATGCAGTAATCAAACCCATATGGACATACGGCATCCAACTTTGGGGGGTTGCCAGCGACAGCAATATAACATGTCTGCAAAGAGCACAAAATGCAATTTTGCGGACAATTGTAAACGCACCATGGTTTACTCGCAGTGACGAGATACATGAATACCTCAACATACCCATAATAAAGGAGGAAATTAAAGAACACACAAGACGTTATGCCGAACGCTTAGCGATACACCCAAATCCCTTGGCTATCAAATTACTTGACACCTCCCAAGCCGTCAGACGACTTAAACGGAAGCAAATTTCGCTTATGTAATGGTTGGTTGAGGCGATGGCCTCCATAACCCAAAGTGCTGTTGAAGTACAACCGAACTGATTATAGTCGCTAACGACTGATGGCAGTTTCAATCAAAAAAGAAAAAAAAAAAAAAAACTCAGCCACAATATGACTGTGGAACCACACTGCAAAGATGGCCCAACTGTTTGTCTTGCACCCTGTGCATAAACACCTGCACCATAAGGCCCACCTAAAAGTTGTAAAAAAAATTGAGAATTAATGTACGGCTATAAGAGAGGAATAACATCTCTTAATTGGCATAACATTTTAAGGCATAGTATTGTTCGGCATAACGTTTTCGCATGACTTTTATTAGCGTAATTATACTATGGCATAATAATATTTTAGCATAAGATCTATGGGCCTACTGTCCATGGATGCGTTTCTTCATAGATGCGTATTCGACATATAAAACTATGAAACTATGTCGACGGAGCGACAACGTAGCAGTCGCGTCGCTGCATGCAGGCTTCATGAGCCTGCCGTACCGCATGTCATACCGGGGCGTACATCGAGTGGACGACCTGTTATTGTTTTGTAAAAATGGCGGAAACGGCAGAGGCATTTGTTTAAAACATTGAGAACGTACGCGTGCGACACGCCTGGTCGACAGAGTTTAGTACACTTTGCTTCACAAGCTACACGGCGTATTTTGAAGCGTCTAAGAATCTACGCGTCCGTGGACAGTAGGCACAAAGACCTTATGCCAAAGTATTATTATGCCTTAGTATTATTACGCTAATACAAGTTATGCGATAAATGCCAAACAATATTATACCTTATTTTTTATGCCAAGAGGGAGATTCTTCTCTTATAGCCGTACATTCATTCTCAAAACTTTCCTCTCATCATTTACTCTCTCCTGTATAATATGACGTCACCAAAAAGTCTCTTCTAATATTTAAATCCTAAGCTACCAAGGTCATTGCCATCTCTAATCCGAAACTCCCGAACTTAAGGAGTAAGCAAAATAGGCAATAACAATTTGGGTTACTTTCGACGCCAATAAAACGTCAAGTGTTTGTTTAATTTGAATTTTGATAGAGTTCTAATGAAGTCGTAACGAACTTACTAAGTTCTACTTGGACGTTGAGCGTGGATTGGAACGTTGTTAAGGCGAAGGCTAAAAAAGGGTATTTTTTGCCAATCATTTTGAGCTCGAGGTTGCGGCAAAAATATATACTTCTCTCGAATATAATTCTGAGAATTTGGTGTTTTCCAAATGTCATATAATTTAAAAAAAAACTTGATACGAATGAACAGTAAACTTTCCTCTTACTTTGATCTAATATCTGTATTACTTGTAAAATTATTACATTAGGTTGCTTTTAATTTTCGATTACTCAACTCATATTAGAAGTGAGGGTCGATTTTTTTAATGTAAATTAACTTTTAACAGAGGATTGAAGACGGTGGATTGGCAGCTTTTGTAAAGAAAACTAGTTCTTTCTCCTGGCAGCGGCTTCGTTCGCTTGAAAGCGTTTACTTATCCTAAGGGAAAGAAGCTTATATGCTATTCCAGACTATGACTAAACAAATCACGCTTTGAAAGTTTCTGTAGTCTATCTGAAATCCCAACACGACGACAATCAAGAAAATTAAAACTTTCAACTTTGAGCCAAGTTTCATCCAGATGCGTTCAGCTGTTTGAAGTCATTGAGTAACAAACATCCAACCATTCATCTATCCATCCATCCAACCAAACTTTATAATTTAGAATATTAGTAAGAGTATATATAATATTAATATTAATAAGTCAAATGGCCCTGTTAGCCTTCAGTTGAAAATTGTCTTACTTTCTACCTGAAATATGCACTAAATTGATAAAATGCTTACAATATTTGCAACTAACGAGAAGGTTTTGCTTTTTGTTTTGTCATCGCTCATCTCTTTCTTTTCTATGCAGTCAGACACTAAAGTGCAGTCACCGCCTTAAGTCAAAATGTATTTGTTCTCCCTTCATCCCTGACAAATATTAATATTCCCGAGTTAAGGAGGCGTTGCTTCAATTAAGTTCATAACTTAGTTTGCCGCTTAGACTTGTTATCTTAGTTCTTCAGACGCTCAAAAATAATTTATTTAACAACCATTCGAAGAGAATTTGCGATGTTTTGCTAATTCTTCTCCTAAGCATTTATAATCTACTAAGATTTTCTTCATTGTCGTTGTGTTGGGATTTAGGATAGTCTACAGAAACTTTCAAAGCGTGATTTGCTTAGATGATTTTAAGTTTCTCACCTTTAATATTAGTTAAGTTTGCGTCTGAATTTTCGAGATTATTTATCATAAACATTATAAGTTGGAGTTTTGAACACATATTATAGGACCTTAATTGAATTTCTGTGAAAAGTAATTTGTTTGTTTAAATACTTTTAGTTTGATATTAAATAATTTTGTTTGTTATGTTGAAGTATTTATTATTCCAGACTTTTTCTGGCATACTAAATAGTATGTTGGCCTGAAATTCTAGACCAGGGATGCCCAAAGTAGTCAACATCGACCCCATCGGGTTGAAATCGGTTTCCCAGGGGTAAATAAACGAAAACAGATTTTCGGGGTCGTCGAGGTCTAAAATTCGGCACTTATTAACTAACACAAGTTATAAGTATAAGTTGTGTTATGTGTACCAACTTGTTATAAGAATGACTAATATTTTAGTAGCAAGTATCATTGTTGTACTTTTAATTGTATTTATCAAAAATAATTACCTACTTAAGTGTTTTACGTAATTAGTATTAAAAATTACTAATTACACTTGGTTTTATTATTATTTACGAAATTTTATGTCTATTTATTTTGTAAAACTTTCATGAGAAAATTTTGTCAAGTTTACGTACGAAAAGTGAATGATTCAACTCTCTGTGCACATTCTGTCACTAATATCATTTTTTTTTTTATGTCAAATATATTTATTTCAAAATAGATAAAAGTATATACAGTGTATAAAATACTTAATTAACTACGATTACAAACATTTATACACTTAAACCAAAAACTACTCACTACCTAAACATACAAAAATACTAAACTAAAATATGGCGTCGAAAAACTCCTCCACATCGTTGTCCACTGGTGATGTGCCCAAAAGAATGACAGCATTGCCACAGTGTAATGCTTATTCTCGGTAAAAGCTAGCCCTTGGGTCACGCAAAGTGTCAACTAGGCGTTTGAAAAGATCTTTAAACAAAGCGTGAGCAGTCGGACCCCACGGACCAAGAATTTCATCCTCAAACTTTGTTTATTGTTTTAGTACTAACATAATTGTTGTAGTAGCTAATGTCTATTAATATTGTCTATGAGAATAAAAAAAATATTCAATAATTATCCTTCGTACCGTTTAAAATGTTACACAAACGAACCGAACCAACATGCCGATGTCTCCATAGATCCCAAAACACTTAAATTTAAAATTCCCACACATCGCAAACACATTTCCCGACCATCCTTCTGAATATTAAAAGCGAAACACATTACAATAAGCTCTCGTTTCAACACAAACCGTTGTTTCACCAACTAATCCTTATCCAAAGGTGTTCCGTATGAAATAACATGCACCGTTGCTTTAGGGTGGGTGTAGACGAACGACTTTTTGAGCTTGCAATTCTTAATGTATGTGCTTCGAACGGTATTTAGCCACGTCGATATCCTTAGCGTTGACCTCGAAAAGGTCTTATGGTGAAAGCAATTTTTAACAAGGAGCAGGATAGCCGATGGAGCATCGTTTGTGGTGTGGTTCCACAGCAACATTATGGCTGATTGAAGTACCCTCATCTGACCAGGTTCCACATACACACACCCACTAAACCGCCACACACTTAGCTCCATAGCTGATTTAGATATTTCCACGAGGGCCATGGCAGTTTTTGTTCGCAATTCTCATGCAGAACAACCGAAATATTCTTTTACAATACCTTTTTGCCGCAGTGTTCCTCAGAATTGAAAATGAAATAGTTCAGTCTTCAGTCTATATATAAAATACCTTCATCCAAAACCACGACGGTCTGTTGTTCAATTGCTGCGTGAAAAGAATTATAAATAAAAAAAACAAGTAAACGCAATTTCACATTTCAGTTTTAAGCGTAGATTTATTCCACTACTTAAATATTTACTTCATCATGCACAGTCTCCGATGTCTTTTCCTACTTACTGTCTTAATGCTAACACACCCATAACAAATGGGTTTGTGACTTGTAATTTGACGATTTCACATCAGCAACCACCAGTCGACCGTCTACAACCCACCTTAGGGGTATCTGCCATTAACGTAATTGCCACTTGAATATTCAAGATGCTGGATTAGACGGGATGCTGTGATCGTCTGAACGCCTCATTTGTATGCCGTTCGGAAATTTTGCATGAGTACAACATCAGAGGTGATGCTACTTATTTTTAGCCAATTATGTTGGGACAGGAATGTTTGACAGTACATGCACGATTTTGTGTGAATTCGTGCATTAACGTTTGCTCAAGGAGCGTACAGGGACTTTTATTAATTTAAGTTGTCTAATTTTCGTGAAACATTGACGATAAAATACAAAAATAAGACAAAAAAAAACAAAATCATGACTGCTTAACAATAAGAAAATCATGCTGTACAGTCGGAGGATCAGATGGTCAGCCAGCTCGCGAATATGTATCCTCCGACTGCAAAGCATGATTTTGTTCTTGTTTATTAAGCAGTCGGGTTTTTTATTTTAAATTAACTTTTTTATTGACAACTTTTAGTTAAATTTATTATTTCGAATTACTTTGAAACATATATTTTTGTAACCATCTCTTAAAAGCCTTTATTTTGATAACCCACAAGAAGCGTTTGGAAGACAAAAATAGGGACCTGCACAATATGGCGCCCAAAATCCGCCATGTTTGTTTTTTTTAACGTTACCTATCTAAGAATACTTGGGAGGTCAAGACGTATCTGAAAATGTTTTGATCATATAAATTGTTTCGAGGTATGAAAGATATGAGGTAATAAATAATATTACATACATACAAGATCCGCGCGAAAACCATAACACTTGCCTTGCAATCGGGTATAAAGTCATAATTATTACTTCTTGACATGAATCAAAACTATAATATTACAGTGTAAAGGGCATAAAATCCATTGAATTGAAAGGAACTTTTAACCTTAACATTCTATATTATTATGCCCTGTATACTCAAAATTTATAGGACTGACATGCGCTACCAAAATGTTTGAAAATCAATTCCATAAGTTTTAATTTCTGGCAATCATTACTGCTGATAAATACACAGGGCAAACATACACAGTATACAGAAGAAAGGTGAGAGCATATCTTAAAAACTTCTTCTGCTCATGTATGATTTTATCGTTAACTTTTATATACCTTAACTTTCATTAGCTCAGTTTTGCCATTTTACAATTAATCTGCCAAGTGACAAGTATTGACTGTAGTAAGTATTGTATTTGTTATTATTATAAAATGGAGTAAATGAATTAACAATAAAGTTTATGTCTAAATGTAGGAGCCCCTTGCTGGTAGATAAGGATACTATAGTGTAGTAGAAATAAAAGAAATACTTACAATTAATTAATGATAGGAAAAACCCTATAAATAAATTCAAAAAAAAAAATATAGCATGTTTGTTGACGACGACCTTTTGATACAAGTCAAAGTCAATTATTATAAATAATTACACTCTTTCCAAAGAGTTTATTTTACATTTCATGCTGTAATAACTAGATATGGGAAATACTAATGCGATGTTGCCCTTTTACTGCCACGAAATTGAATCATATCACCTATTAAATACATTATTAAAAGTTACCCAGACCTAACCTACAAAAGTTCATGATTGAATATCTATTATTCTCTGCGTTCTCGAACAAAAAATTCTTGCACAAACTAATTCAGAACATGACCCTGAGTTAATATTTTTTCATTTAATTACGTAGGAATTTAATCCCAGCTAAAACAATTTATGGACTTCTGCCATTGTCCTTTAAGTAAATGTTTATTGTCCACAGTGATTATCCAGAAAAAAACCATGACAAGCCACTGTTTTATCGAAAAACATTTACTGTAGTCTCTGAAATTCCCAATTCGAACCTCAGAATCACCACAAAAGGATAATCTCTAGGTTCAGAATAAATCGATTAGAAAGTCTGCTCAAATAACATTGAACAATTATCGCAAACGGATCGCACCAGCAAATATTTGCCGTTGTCGTATTAAACGCACACAGTTGCACTGTGCAGATGGTCAACATTCATTTGTTGAAATGATTCCACGGTAGAGTTAAGCCAGAGTAATGGTCGATTGTAATAATCTGATTTGTTTGCAGAAGCGTTCTTATTAAACGGTCGATTATTAGTTTTAGCAGCTGAGTTTGAAGGTTTGTCGGAGGTGAGCTGTTTTGTGATCTTAGAATCTAGATGCAAAATTTTCTTTTGCATTTCTCTATGAAATAAATTATTTAAAAAACTAGCGACCCGCCCCGGTTTCGCCCGAGATAAATTAAACACAAAAGCCTTTCTCGCTTCACACTCTTTGTATTGGTGAAAACCGCATGAAAATCCGTTCAGTAGTTTTTGAGTTTATCGCGTACAGACGCGGCGGGGTATTTTATTTTATAACTAGCTGACCCGGCAAACTTTGTTTTGCCACAAAAACACCAAACATTTATCTACCCTACCCTACCCTACCCTACCCTACCCTACCCTACCCTACGCTACACTACCCTACACTAGCCTACACTACCCTACCCTACCCTACCCTACCCTACCCTACCCTACGCTACACTACCCTACCCTACACTACCCTACCCTGCCCTACCCTACACTACCCTACCCTACCCTATAACACCCTAAACTAAAAAAAAAAAGTAAAAACCATCTTTGAACTTCAACGAACATTTAAAAAAAGAATTGGCCAAATTGGTCCAGGCGTTGTTGAGTTATACGCTTACCAACACATTTTGCGATTCATTTTTATATTATATAGAAGATATAGATATGTAGTGATGGCGCAATGATAAATCTTCTTGGTGTTTCCCTTAGAATATAGGGCCTATAGAATGTTAAGGTTGAAAGTTCTTGTCTTTCAATTCAATGGCTTTTATGTCGTCGTTAATTAGTCACTTAGTCTATGCTATCAAGTTCTTCAAACTCTAGAATTAAACCAGTTTTCTTAGGAATAATAAATACTGGCGTTTATGAAGAAGCATTTAATACAAATAGCTCAAAAACGCAAAAAAAAACATAAACAAATGGCGGTACACTCCGAAACAAAACAAGGTAAACATAGTATCGAACGCTTCAATCAGGTGACCGTCGCTCGCAGTGATTGGACGCAATCGGACGCTTTACCCGGTGCAATGCAAACAGCCTTTTTGAACCGCCGCCCATAGCTTAGTTGTGAGTGCGCTTTGATCGGGATTGAATACCTGAAGTACCTAGCTAGTAAGGGCATTTTATATAAGGTACAAAACTCATTCAAAATTCTCTTACCACCACAGTAGCCAGACAAAGTGCTTTGTAATAGGAGATGAGCCTAGTGCCTCTGGGCACAAGTCCAGACTCTGGGCTCATCATATCAGCCGAAAGACGTCAACTTTTCGACATAGGCCTCCCCCATGCATCACCAAATTGACCGGTCCCGTGCGTCTTGTATCCAGTGGATCCCCGCAACCTTCACCAGATCATCGGTCCACCTAGTGGGAGGCCTTCCAACGCAACGTCTTCTGGTTCGCGTTCGCCACTCCAGAACATTTTTGCCCCAGAGGCCACTTAAGTTTGGCAATTCTTTGGGACTCTGGGCTGTTAATGAAAAATACCAAAAAGAAAAACCAATAACACTACTTGACCCGAGAATCGAACTTGGGACCTCATTTTCAGCAAAAGCGCTTGAAACTTCTGCTGAAAATTAGATCCTAAAAAATAAGAATGATAAAGAAGGTATGCTTGAAAATAATAAGGTAATCTTGTTACCATAGAGTTCATGTCTTAGGCAAGAAGTGTGCAATTTGTCGTTGCATTTTTTAACCGCAGCCCAAATCTTAGTTGTGAGTGCGCTTTGATCGAAAACCAATACCAAAATGGCAAACCTTAGCAGCTTAGATGCTAAGAGATAACATACTAAAACTAGTTGGTTACAGACTACAGTGTTCTGTTCAGTTTCGTAAAATATACGAAACTGAAATAAGAACAACACATCTGATGCTCAGCGTAAACACAAAATAGCGGCTGCTAGCGTAGGTACTGTATGTGTCTAGTCAGCGCGCGCTCGTCCGTCTTCGGTTTTCTTCGTGCGCCTCCGGCTCCCTCCTCGGCGGCGTCACCGCTTTGTTTGGATTTTCGCTTGTATATCCAATGATTATTTATATTTTATTTAAATTATTAAAAAAGGGTGTTTAAACGTTAAAATCTATATCTATTCTATATAATATTATAAAGATGTAAAGTTTGTGAGTTTGTTAGCTTGTAGGGGGTAATCTCTGGATCTACTGAACCGGTTTTGAAAATTCTTTCACCAATAGAAAGCTACATTATTCATGAGTGACATAGTATATTTTTTTAATCCAAAAAATGGGTCCTGTGGGGTGTGCCACGGAAGCGAAGCCGCAGGGAAAAGCCAGTATAATTATTTTTGCATGTTCTCAAAATTGTCAGCAATCTACATCGATTGAAAAAAGTCCTAGTTTCCTAGGATCGGGCAGTGCAAAAAGGTGTCGGTTTTTGGTGTAATTTTTTTCATTGTTACACTATTTTCGGTCTAGCCCGTCAGCCCGCAAACAAATTAGAACTATAACGTGCATAAGAAACTCCGTTTCAATAAAAAACTTTATTTGTGGAGCATGTCACTAAATAATAACAGTTGCATGGATCAATTTTCAAGGTTATGAAACGCATGGTTACGCATACCATTCCGAGACTCAACTTCAGAAGATGCTAAGCCATTGGTCCCAGCTGTCATGTATACATTTTTGACAGTCGTACCTAACGGGTTTTAGTCATAACCCAGAAAATCTGACTCTAATGTTGTCACGGAGTGTTGTATTGTCCAGTTACTGGGTTTTGAAGGTCAGATAGGCCGTCACCTCCTGCAAAATACTGATATTCGACTGCAAACTGAATCATTCTGATTTATGTGCACTGTCAATGTAACTTCAGAGACCAATGCTAAAAACTTTCAGTCGTTGAATCTTAAAGATTTTACGATGGAACCGATTGATGAATCTTCTTATCTTCACTTTTAGTGTCTGAATATAGATCGGACTTACCGATCGTAAATTTTTAGAGTTCTTTGAGTTCTGAAGAAAGACAATGTTTTAATTTAGCTATCGTGACATAAAGTTGTAGGTAGTATTATTGACTTTGACAATCTTGGGACCCTGGGGTCTCGGTCCTTTAGGGGCCGAAGCCAACTCGCAGAGGCCTTGTAAGGCATGTATCAGGAAATGTGACACCAACCGACGATTATCCTTGTATGCACTGCGCAAGTGCACCCAAGGTCAATCCCCGGTTGGTGCAAGACTTTTGCACAATATGGTGAAAAATGCATTGGGCTATGGGTTTGATAGGTTTAGTGGATCGATTACCTAAAACTATATAAGGACTACTGGTCCCTGCCTGACCACTGTTGAACTACACGGCTATAAAATGGCAGGGGGTGACACTGGCACACTCAATTAATGAGCCCACATAAAGCGCCGTTTGCACTTTAGTGACGAAGCGCCAAGGAGGCAACATAATATCCGGAGGTGCTTGAGGAGTGGAGAGATATACCACGGCTATCAGAACAATCCCGGCAGTACGTTCAAGTAACTACAAGATGCTGGTAGGGATCTACCAGCATCTTGTAGTATTATTATTTTTATGTCTTTAACAATCTCGGGACTCTGAGATGCCGGTCCTTTGAAAGGCATGCCAGGGGCCGAAGCCAACTCGCAGAGGCCTTGTTAGACATGCCTCATGATATGTGACACCAACCGACGATTATCTCTTTATACAATACGTAAGTGCACCCAAGAAAAATCTCTGGTTGCTGCAGGACTATTGTTAAATGTGGAGAAAAATATATTGGGCTCTGGGTTTGGGAGGTTTACTGCCTAAAACTATAAAATGACTATTGGTCCTTGCCTGATCACTGTTGAACTACATGGATATCAAATGGCAGGCTATGGCTATTATTATAATTACTATGGCTTTCACCTTGGCCAGAAGATAAGCATAGGTGTACAACGTGTCCTTCCCGGTGGGTTCCCGCATTGTCGAGGCGGGGGGGCTCAGTAACCGTGGCTTGGTCACCCACGGTGAAGCGAAGAGGAACCCGAGGAGGGGCCGCTCGTCAGGGCTTTTGCCGATTAAGCCGACGACGTAGCGGCCAACTAGTAGGTTGCGGTGCCGCTTGGTAACAGGCGACATCGCAACTGAGGCGGGCCGCAATGTCTTATGGAGCGTCCCAGGTCCCATAAGATGTCGCGGCTGAGGGTTAGAGCCCGCGGCGGGAGAGGAGTGCCGGTGTTGCGGTGCGCCGCTCTCCCTACCTTCCGCGGCCTGGGCGGGGTCGCCACCGTCTGATGGCGGACGCGGTGGGGCCGCAGGGGAAGAGCGGTGCCGGAAAAAAAGGTGTACAACGTGTGAATGCCGTCAGTCTTTTGGGCAAATTATCAGTTGACAACGATGCGGAGGAACATTAAACCCCATTTTGTATTTTAGATATTCTGCGATCAGTTATTAAGGAGTATTTTCTTGTGTATTTTTTACATGAAATATATATTTTTATCCGTGAAAATAAAGCCTCCATTTTACCAGAACTTAATTAGAAATCGAAGAAAATCACTGACTGCTAAAAATAATATATATTTTGACATGATGTGGAAAATTTTCGTCATTCTCAAGAATCTTCGAGCCCCGTGTTCCGACACGTTTCTGTTTCTTACATGAAGATAAACAAGGAAAATAAATCACGCTTGTAAATAAAAAGAAACGATGGGGAAACGAAACCACGAATTAATTTTGTGTGAAATTGGATTCTTTTTCATGTAATAAATAGGTTTGCAAAAAGAAGACTACCCGATACGGAGTCGCATCATCCTTGAGAGAGGGAATGGGCCGTTATCCACCACGCAGGACCAGTGTGGGTTGGTGGATGTCACATGTCTTCGAATTTTTGGTTCTAGGACATGCCGGTTTCCTCACGATAAGAACACACTTACAGAGATTACAGAATCAAAACAGTAAGACTCCAATCGTATCAGCCAATATTACTATCATTATTTCAGCTAATAGACGTCCACTGCCGAACATAGGTTTCCTTCAAGTGTTGCCTCATCGACCGGTCCGGCGTGTTGCATCTAGCGGATACATCTATCTAATACCTTTAAACGAACAATTCTTGTATAAATGTATATATTTAATCTGAATCTCGGAAACGGCACCAACGATTTTCATCAAATTTAGTATGCAGTGAGTTTCGGGGGCGATAAACCGATCTAGCTGGTTTCATTTTTAGAACACGTCGTTTTCTCTATGTTTACCCGAGCAGAGCTCGGTCGCACAGGTACTCTGACTTTAAACGAGAAAGAGAAAATGTATTTCAAGGAAAATATTGCCCGATCTTTTAAACCTCCCCTCTACATATAAAAAGTTAAAGACTTAATTCTTTTAACAATATTTTGTCTTTCCATTTCCCATTAAGAATTAATTGGGCAAAGTGTCAACTGAATTAAAACACCTCATTCAGTCGTTAAATTTAGTCAAAGTTTGGAAACCTAACCACCTACCTATCTATCTGGTGCTAAGGTTACCAAATCTCACTGTAAAACAATTTCTAGGTATACTATATACACACATATTATACATTTTACCAGAAAACATAAACATATGTGGAATAAATAAAACAGAACAGAACATTTTCAACAGTATTCCTAATTAGTATACAATTACGCCAGCGCCCTAGTAATTACCAATCGAGCCGTCACAGCCAGCCTGTAACTAAACACAAATGATTTACCTACGAAATAATAATTAAAAAGGTCCACAATAAGTCTTTCACACAGCCCGTCGATAAGGCTCTGTCACAATGGACTAGGAGACAAAAACAAGAGAGGAGCAAAAGCTATTGTCCACCGCTAACAATAAGGTAAGTGAAAAAGCCTGAATTGACAGGGAGGAAGAATTCACTGGATCTGTGTGAGACAACATGATGCCCATGTTATAGAAAGCGATCGATGAATTTATTGTGTTGGCATTTTGATGTTGGAGTTATACGGGGACCGATAATTTTGTGTGATCTGATAGACGTAGTTTGTTGGAATCTTTCACGAGATAAAATCAAATATTTGACATATTTATGTACTTAAGTGGTACTTTATTTACCTTGTACATTGGGTGATACTTAAGTGTGTTAGAACAACACTCAATTGCACTAGCTTTCACCGCGGCTTTGTCTCCGCGACTTATGTCCGCCAAATAGTGCATTTTCAGGTAATAGCTTTCAATCAGTAAAGTAACTTTTACATTCAGATCAGTTCTTTCAGAGGTTAGCTTATACAAACAACACAACACACACACCAATTTATATTATTACTTTACAGGTCAAAAGACGAGTCAGCATAAGTAAAGAATATGGGATCTATTTTGGACACTATTAAGGTGAATAACCATTAACCATTTATTTATTTACCCAGCTAGCCAACTAGGTAGTTTTTTAAGCTGAGCTTAGTGGCACATGAATTGACCGATCAAAAAATCATACCTCCATGCAATTGTTTTCAAGTTGGAAATAGATGCCATCTGTGTTTTTATATTAAGTTCTTTCAGTTCATCCAAAAGTTGGCTGGTAGATATCGCTGTCTGCGATAAGACTGCCATTGTACCTGTATAAATTAAGTTCTGTAAAAGGATGTGTCACTTTTTTGGTATACAATAAAGTGTTTTCTATTCTTACATATGCATTCTTCAACATGCACACCTATGGCACACCTCAGACATGTGCCTGTAAGAACATACCAGATGCACTGCAGAAATGGCTACACATTGTCTTATCGAAAAGGGATATTAGAACAAGAATGCAACTGAACAAAAACGAAAAAGTGCAGATATATAAAACAACAGACGAAACCTGCTAATCCTTCTCATTATCTAAGCGGTTGAAACGATCCAATTCAAAATTCGAAAGCAATCAGCCGCGTTCCTCAAACGGTAGTCGTTCAAGCGCAAAAACGCCCGGGGTCTCCGTTCCGTCCGGCGCGATCTTGTAATAACCGACGCAAACCGGTTCCGACCGGTAATATCTCGCTTCAACCAGTTTTGCTCGAATTAGCCGACGGTCCGGGTGGCGTTGCGTGCCTCGACCTCTGGGCCTGTGTGCATATGTAATTGATGTGCTTTTCCCTTCAATTTAACGCGGCACGTAAGCGTAGCACTAAACGTATTTCACCATCGGTTTAGCGCTCACTTTTATTCGTTTCAGCGAAGAAAAACCGTGGAAAGTAGGTATGTGTCTACCGGAAAGGTAGACGCTGTACGATTGTGCAAATATATGTTTGGTAAATATAGGTAGATTCATCTCAAGCTAATACCTACGTTTGTTGGAAACACTTTTAATAAGAAGTTGACCAACAATACTTTCTATTACCAACAAGGAAAATCAAATAATTTACTTTCATGTAATCCACTTGGAGTTTTTATGTACATTTTTGTGTTACCTCCATTTTTTTCGGTAACTATAGGTAGCTTCAAATTCTGTAGGTTTGTAGATTTATTTGCGGTCTCGCATTTCATTACAGTAATCAAGGTGATCAAATTAATCGGAGATAGTACTTAGGTAATAGTTTAGATCATGTTGCGATAACTCGTAGCAGTTCGTATTCTCTCTTTCGTCCCACAATAAATGGGATACTTACGCAAACATAATTGCTGAAATTGGAGCTGAAATGTACGCCGTTGGCTTACTCTTAGATGAGCATAAAATGATTTTATATTATAAACCAGCGGGCCCAGCAAACGATTGCAGCGCCACCTACCGGGTCCAATTGTGAATCTAAACAAAACCCCTACGCAATCTTTCGAAAAAATACAAACAAAATCGGTTCAGCCTTTTTCTAGTTTTGCGCTTAGCAACACATTTAATATCCAATTTTTATTTTACCTATACCATTAAACAAGTAATATATTTGTAATCAAGTTCTCGAAAACTACCTTGATAAAATTTGCAAATTTACAGGAATTTTCTCATATCTGGAAAATCAGTTTTCTCCGATTTCTTGAAAATTTTTTTTCTTGATTTTTACCCAAGCAGAGCTCGGTCGCTCAGGTACTACAAATGATAAACAAAAGCACACAATCCTTCAGATAGCTTGGCAGTTAACGCCACTCAGATGATTATGTCACCATCGATTGCTATAAGTTTGCAACAGATATCGCCCACAGAGGCTGTGTCTCAAGGGCGGCAGTCTGTTGACTAAGCTTTGAGATATAGAAAAAGATTTTTTGAAGCAACAAAGGCACGTATCAGCTAATAAACTATGCAAGGGTAATTTTTATTTTTCATCAATATCGCCAATATTTTTGATGATGATAGATTCAAACTTATTGACGACTTGGAAGGCACCGCTAATCACTGCGCAGTATCTAGTTCATGTGTCAGCAGAGATGGTATACTGGGGTGGCCCAGCATAATACGCTTGTTCATTCGTGTAATATACACTAACCTATTTTAGTCCACGGATATTTTTATCAATCTTAAAATAGAGTAGAAATATAGAATATTTTAGTTTAGAGTCTACAAGAATAAAGAACTGTAAAGTCAATGCCCTTTCTATACACAAAATTCTAAAAATACCCACATTATCCACCACAGGAAAAAAAAAAACAAAAAGCTTGTTCAGTATTGAAAGCGTCAAAATACAGCATTTTTTTCTCACTGTATGTATGAATATTAACAAAAACAAAGCCAAAGTACAAACAACAATTCAGAAATATAATTGGCCGCATTTGAATACCGATCTCGATTCCGATTGGTCGATTCTGCGCCGTGGACCCGTGAGATACATTTAGGTAATTGATACATACGCCCCGTCAATTTAACGATGGACAGTTACGGGTGCAGTTACCTTACGTGCGAGCGATTCGAAGCTAATTGCGGGTAGTTTTCGGCTTGCGATTTTTCCTTTTCTTGTTCGTTAAGTGTTTATAAATTGGTTTGTTTGTGCTCTAAGATAAAATGAGCAATTAGAAGGGCAACTAGTCCGTGTTTATTAATGTTAAGATGATTAACTAAAAACATTCTGTATCAATTGAAGCATAACTCTGGCTCTTTAGGGTAGACAAGCATGGTATTATTTCATCAATTATTAATAGCCCACCCCGGCTTTGCCTGGGTCGTAATTTATTAACCTATAACCATCTGGAATATTGCATCTTTCAAATTGGGATGATTTTTTTAGTGTAGTGGTTCCACACATTAGCCTACACATCTGAACAAACTTACAAACTTCGGACTCTCTCTATATTAGTTATGATTGACACTTATATTTACGCCTCGTCAATTTAACGATGGACAGTTACGTACTATACGTGCGAGCGATTCGAAGCTAATGGCGGGTAGTTGGGATATGGGTGATTATTATTTTCTTGTTACCGGTTAAATGTAAGTAAATTGGGTGGGTTTGGACTTTCAGACTTATCTTCTATACATAAACTTATGGGAAACGATCCTTCGTAACAGAATGGCCATTTTAAGAAAAATCTATCTTAGCAAGAGTCACACACCGACAAAACCTTTGAAAAAGGTTTTTTTTTTTGAACTTTAGTTTTAATAAATACCATAATATACAGTATATTTCTATTTTACGAGTACTTCAATGAAACATCTGTTTCTCTGATAATTCTCTTGACTTACACATAAACATGCTGACATTTATTTGAAAACGTCAAATAAAAACAGATTTATCAATATATTGTACCTATTTTTTGGTAAAATATACGTAATGATAAACATTATCACCAAATTTCAAGTTCATAGGTCAAAGGAAAGTTAAAAAAATCTTAGGAACAAAATCTGAAAAAGAGCTGACTTTGGTGGCTTCTCATTCCTTTGTTTTCGAATTCTTTCTTCACAATTAAAACATTGTTTATCTTATCAACAAGTTCTGAAAAACGATATCCAACTCGATGGCAAATGTCATTTTTTTCACACCCCCAGTTTTAGTAATGGACCCTTAAAAATATTTAAAGATATGGTTTAGACAATTTTGTATGGTTTTGGGTAAACAAGATGCTTACTGTGTAAATTTGAAGACTGAAAACCTGTGTGACAGACGACGAGACACACATGTGAGTCATAGCAATAGGGCTCCCTTTGGACCCTTCGGATACGGTACCCTAAAAAGGATTGCGTCCAACTTAGTACATCAACCCAAGTATTATTTAACTCTCTTTATTCCCCACCACATGATAACAAACTCCTGAAAATTAAGGCTCTTCTAAAAAACAAAGCTGCCTGTAATCATATCTAAACACCGTGATTAACGGTCTCCCATTGTTTTTTGTTTTGTTTTTCACAAACAAATAAAAACAAAAAGATCCTGCTAAGCCGTAGTCATTGTTTCAAAGATTACGCGTTTCACTCACCTCTGTTAAGGGCTGGTTTTATGTAAAGGAGCTGCCAACTTAGCTAAATTACTTTTTGTACTGCCTACCAATCAGTTTTTAAAGGCTTGCTGAACCTGAAATCTTATTAAGCGTGTCATTATGTAGTTTGATAGCTCTGAAATTATCTTTAACGATCGTCAGTAAGGAAGACACAGCGTTGCAAGGCTGCTCGCTAGGTGAACCGATGACCCAGAGGGGTCCACTGGATGCGAGACGCACAGAGCTGATTGATGTGGTGACTTTTGAGGCCTATGATCAGCAGGATAAAAAGATGATGATAAGTTAGGAAGCCTAATACTTACTACCATATTCCGAGTCTCTCCCAACTTGACAGGTGAAGTAAAAACATAAATTAACTGTTATAACTTGTTCTTACTATCAATAAATAACAAAAAAAATGGATTAATGTTAACTTATCCATATTTTCCGTTGTCATGGCGATTAACACAAGCGGAGGTTCTTCTAACTTTCTTGAAATATGGGCATTTAAAATGGTGGCTAAAGTAAAAGTTTTATAAGGTCCAACAAAGCCAGTCATATTCAAAATTCTGAAATACTACTTTCCATACATTTATTCGCTTTGACATGCGACCTTACAAGCAATATAGTAAATCCACTATATTTTCCACATCATAAAAAAACTAAAGTAGTAAAAATGATCCACACGCCACAATCTCTAGTGAGATCGCCCCTTTACTAGACATAAACAGCAAAATTGTACTATGAAGTAGCTGCATTTCACACGCTACCTTTATTCCAAACAAAAGTTTCGAATAAAAATTCTTATCACAGGGACAAACAAGGCGAGTAGGCAATCTCTTCGAATGGCCCAACGTTGGAAGAAGTTCAACTTCGATCAAAAATTTTAAATTGAAGCTCCTAAATGTGAAAGGATTTTTGGTGTTCGAATGTTTGAAATTGTGTGGAGTTGTAATTGAGTCTTCTCATTGGTGTTTTGGTAAATTTCAGTTGGAACTTGGACTTGCCGTACGAAACTTTTGGATAACGAACTTAGGGAATATATCTCAAAATATTGTGACCCTTAAATGTTACTGTAGATTGATGACACTATGGGAATAATAGCTCATACCTAGTAAGTATTCCTCGAAGAAGTATACCTACATTTGAGGAAGAAGAAGCATACCTACATACAGTTTGGTTGGTAAGTATATTTATAAAAGGCAGCGAATATTGTCGCCATTAGCTACTCACAAATCCAGACCTTCCACCGCACTAATCCCAAACCACTGTGACTCCTGAAAGCCAGAATCAATGGTGGCGACCACCAGAAAAGCGCTGAAGCAGTGAAGCTCGACGAAGTCCCGGAGAATGAATTTAACTGTCTTGGATCCCGCAACGAAATTAATCAGAAAAGAATAACGGAGGAGTAGGAAAAATATAAATTTCCACTACCCTCCATATCAAGCAGGAGACAGAACAAACAAGGCCAACAGACCCAAAGGGTCGTTTACAACTGGGATAAGCTCAGTTGCCTTGCACCACGGATACAAATTAGGATTAATATTAATGGGTCCTAACATTGTGAGCCGTTATATTTGATTTCAATAATAGGTATGGCAATAACCCTTGAACGCAAAACAAATCACGACGAATCGAGACATCCGGTTATTACTAGTAATGATCGAAAAACTTAAAAAATCATCAGTGATCGAAATCAAAACGTCATCAAGACGATTTAGGTATACACCTAACAGAACTTAAAACCATGCAGGACGGTAGAAAAATAGTCCTGACTGTTTTAAACAGTTATGCAAATACTCATATTCTTTCTCTTTTGTTTAATGTGGTCTTTACTTCTTCCACCCCTCTTTACCTCAAGGATCGTTTTCAGTTTATCTGCGATTCCCACACGAAATCTCTAAGGTCATCAGTTAACTTGCGACTCAAAATGCCAATGCATTCCTCAACTTTCATGGACAAATCTTTTACTGTCCAGGCTGCTCGTCTGTGGAATGCATTACCTGACCCAATTAAACGTGCACAGTCGTTGCCTATATTTAAAAGACTCATCAAGGAACATTACTTATCGCTGTAATCGTGCTCTTAGTTTGTTGTCATACATTTTGTCTATGATTGTCATACGTATTTTTTTTTCATTGTTTATAATTTAAATATGTATGTATTTATGTATCTATTTCATAGCATATATAATTATCTATTTGTGTTTTTTATTAAGTATTATTGTATCTGTATGTTCTTTGTTGGTATTGTTACACCACTGACAACCCCATGTCATGTCCAGGCAATCAATGTCCATTCCAGGTTGCCTGGAAGAGATCGCGGCAAGCGATAAGGTCGCCCATTGTATATGATTAGTTTTAAGTTTCTTTTGTTCCTGTATTTTTTGGTGTATAATAAAGTATAAATAAATAAAAATGCAAATTTAAAATCAGTTTCTTATAGCAGAAGGGTTAGTTGACTGTAAGTCTGACAGCTGCAGGCTGAAATTCGCGTTCTTCATATTATGTTTAGGTAATAAATTATTGTTTTAATTACATACATACATAAACTCATGCCTTTTTCCTATGAGGGTAGGCAAACTACAGAACGCCACCTGCTACGATCTTTAAATACTTATTTTGCTTTAGTCTTGTTCATACATCTAGTCATACACGTACACCGGTTATGAGTACTGTGCACCTGGCCTTGAACATCACCAATAATGTCTATGATCAATAATATATATATCCTAATCATCTTAACCTACTCTTTTAAATTTTAGTTACTACATCTGCTTTTAAACCACAACGTTGTCTTATTACATCATTCATTAATCTATAATTTGAAGTTACACCACACATTCTTCGCAAGGATCGCATTTTTACTGCATTAATCCTACTTTTATGTCTTTTTTGCCATACTCAACCTTCACTGCCATACATAAGTGTACACTTATGTGTTAATTATAATAAAATTTCGGCATACGGCTTAGTTAAACGGTATTCAGCCGATAAATTTCCAAATAAACATCACTGAAAATAACAAAACCCATAATTTCTCATTATCCGCTTACCTTTCCGTGGAACTCGTCAATAGCCTACAATTATATATACGTCTGATATATCTGCCATTTAGCCACGACCTTGTTCAGTAGAATTTATTTTATGACCACTCAAAGAACTTCTATGGAGTTGCGTGTTTGTGAGTACTCGCCTCGGGGGCGCGTCTTTTGTCTATGTGTGGTATTTAGACATTCGTTTGAAATATTACGGTTATTTTTGTGTTTTAGTTGCCATCTGTTTTGCCTTTTAATCGGGAGTTTATAAAATGTTTTGTCAAAAGTATTTTGTGTGGTAATGAAGTTATTAGAAGTAAGGTGATAGGTGGGTGGTACGTAGTTTAAAGTTGTTTGTATCTATTTTTTACCGACTTCCAAAAAAGGAGGTAAACAATTCATTAAAATGTTATATTGTTGGAATTGCACAATATTCACATATGCTATTGTGTATGGGCTTCTAAGCATGTGTGCCAAATTTTATATGTGGTTGTATGTTTGTTTGTATGTATACATGTATGTATGTTTGTCCACGCATTTCGCCAAAATTACATCACAGATCGTGATCATTATTTTTGTGTTGGATTGGGTATTTCTCAACTTAGGGAATCAAAATCGGTCCAGCAGTTTTCAAGATAGGGAGCATACAGCCGAACTTCTTAGCGTCAAACAGCACGAATGTGTAAATTGAGTTATTACGGGTATTTTGTCAATCCTTTAGGTACTTTACTATAGAACTTGCTCAATTTTAGTGACAGTATGTAAAACTAAAAAGAGAAAAATAACACATAGCCAAAATAAATTTCGTTTCGGAAGTCGTTGTCGAAAAATGATAAAAATAAGAGGTATGTAGCGTAGGTAGGTAGCGGCGTCGACAATGGTGGGATGTACGCGTGTGTGCTCGTAGATGGTCGAGAGTCAACACTCACTTGGCTCCAAATTTATATTCCTTGTAATGCGGGAGCTAATTTCTTCTTTATTTCTTATTGAGTCATCTATGTAGCTCTGTCAGTCTCTGTTCGACCGCCACCCGTCTTCCGGTCACCACCGGAAGACTAAATTAATAAATTCATCATTACTTGACGACATTTTAAAATAAAAACAATACAGCGAAAAGAAAAAGCGCGCGAAATAATTTTTACTTGTTCACAGATTAGCCATGCGCGCTTTTTTTTTTTTGACAAAGGCACAAAAACAGCCAGTATTACTAATAAAGTAAATTAATATTTTTGTGTTTTGTTACAGATAAATGGTTGTAATTTATGGTCAAAATTAATAAAATTAAAGAATTAAATGTTTATTTATAAATTTTTTGTCTCTCAAAGTTAATTTTATTCATAAAATGTTGACCACTTTTCTGACATAAAAACTCTTTGCTAAGATTAAAAAAAGAACCATTCGTTTTAGACAGAGATCTTGATAAACCGTGCGTTTTACTTTACAATAACACACAAGTACGTAATGAGATACATTACGATATTAAAATTGGTGAAATAAGAGACCCTTTACGAGCAAATGTGTTATAAACATATATTACATTACGTCAGCATTCCTCGAGGGCAGAGGAATACATGTACCCACATTGCACCAGAATAGTTTTAAGGGGACGAGTGTATTGCCGTGAACCGGGCACAAATCCAGACTCTGGGTTCAACATCATCATCATCACGAATCTGGGTTGTTACTGAAAAACTCTACCCAACAACACTTTATCCAACCCTACAATTGAATCACGTTGACGTAAAGTGGTCAACCGCTACAGTAGCTTTACATTAATGATGTAATCTTGGTAAATAGCCATCGGAAAATACGTAACGGAAATCAAGGTCATTGATGTTATAACTAGCTGTGTCCAGGTACAGTCAGACTGACCCACAGTCAACATCAGATCAATCAACCCTCAGCCCACAAACACATCTTACTTAGTACACAACCGACACTTACCCAGAAACAGTAGTACATTCGTAGCCAATGACTCATTTAAAGCAAGATTAATTGGACGGCTTGAAGCGTTTTCGTCGAGTGCATAACTGCCGGCGTGCCGTAGTACCGTAGTCCCATAGTGCCGGAGTGCCGGCTTGCAGTCCGTCCTAACCGCACTTGACAGCTTCGAACAAATCAAACGATCCACTAAACGACCTCAGTTGACCGGCTTAGATGGAGCAACAGACTAGCTGAGCTATTTATGTTTCTCGAATATTGCTTGGAGGGCCTCGGGTTAGGTTTTATTTTATGCAGTTCTTTGAGGTTTTAAGATCATTTTTGGCCCAACCTATTATGAATAACAGACATACTCATGATAGAACGGGTTCAACGCAAGTTTGCTCGTTACCTGTATAAAAAAATGTATGGGTACTATCATTATTTGTATCCGTCTCTGTTTGTCGCGGGAATGGTGGGCATCAACACGCTGGAACTGCGACGTAAGTGTGCGCTGTTGATGCATTACTACCTACTGCTGAACTTTAAGATCGACGACTCGGCCACGTTAGCTCGCTGTTCACTATTCGCTCCGGACCGAATGCGGGTGTCGCTGCCTGTTCGCGACTCCACCCTCGCGTACCCTGACTGCTCGTCATGCTCCTACAGCCCATGCGCTCAATTTGCTGAACGATCTAATTGCTCAGGAACCTGGCGTCGACATATTTATGCTCAGTGATAAGAATATGTTAAATGTTTGTATTAAGTTTTTTAGTCTATAAGTATCATTATATTTATATTATGTGTAGTGTTGACTTGCTGTACGCTTTGGTACAAACTGTAAGTACAGCAAGTAATTGTTATTAAAATAAATAAATAAAATACTGTGGTGCCTATGGTAGTCTTATGAAGGGTAGCTCTTTGCCCACTGCTTCGCTCTAGTGGCCTATCCCACAAGAACTGCTACTTTTGATCACTAGAAAGCTAGCTAGTGTAGCTTTGTTTCTATGATAGATTTTTTGTAATCGGATCAGTAGTCTAAGAGATTACCTTTCACATACATATGAACAAACAAGCAATTTGACCTTTTTTTCTATCAACCAATATCACCATTGCCAATTCATTGCATCAACTGGTGTGATGAACTTATATTTTTTATTAAAAAAAACTGGTATTATTAAAAAACTGTTTATTCTATCTCACGACGGCTGCGGGTTGATCTTAGTTGTGTGTGAAGATGCACATGCACATTATTTCTGTGTGCACATTATTTCTGTGTGCTCAGGCGATACTGAGCGCGCCCGAGCTTACGCACACAGAAACATTATGCCATCTACACACACTACTAAGACCAACCCACTGTCGTGAGATAGAACAACTGTAGTAGATTATCATGAACCGCTTAAGGAAATTCTGCTGTCGAGATTTTAAACTTTTCACGTTAGGCCACGACAGTGACAGTGTATACAAACAAGAAATTTAAAATCCTACTTTTGATGTTATAGTTTTCTAGAAAACTACAAGTTATTAAATAACACAATTGAACCATTCTGGCACACAACTTATCTAAAAATGCACACCAGTTATACAAAATTTGCTCAACATATTTTTCACACATTGCTTTGGGTCACTTTGTTTCCGATTTTATGTAGGAATTAATGATCCAATAGACTATCTATGAGTCACAGTCAAGATACCCCATACTTTAAGGGTTTCCACCGTCGTCGAACACATAATCGCTTACCATCAGGTGGGATAAAAACGAATTGCAATAGCGTCGCAACCCATCCCTATCGCATTCTAAATCACCAAGGACGTTGGGTGCATGCTTACTAAGCGATAGTGTTTGTGTATTCAACATGAAACTCAAAGGCCTTTGAAGGGTCCGTGAAAGCAAACAATCACGTCACACTTCAGAGGCTGTCATAACTTTTAGCTGATGCAGAGATGGAAAGCTGTGAAGAAACAGTAATGAGGCCTGATTAATCATGTTTAGTAAGTGGATGTATCCCCAAAAGCGTTTTTTTAACAAACGTAGTCTCGGTATGACACCACTGATAATGGTAAGCGATGATGTTGTGAACTATGGAACACGCTTGTTTTCCTCTTGGCTTTTGAGACTATACATGTCAGGAAATACAGAATTGTATTTTTAGGATTCCGTACCTCAAAAGGTAAAAAAGAACCCTTATAAGATCACTTTTTTGTCCGTCTGTCTGTCTGTCCGTCTGTCCCTGTGTCACCACCATTTTTCTCAGGGATGGGTGGACCTAGCAAGTTGAAATTTATACCAGATACCCAGGTATATAGATCCTATTAGATGTATAAAAATTAACAGGATAAAAAGATATGGGCAAATTTATATTTTCGCGAAAACTTGTAAGTACCAAAATTTACCTTAATTTACACCATTTTTTTTTTAATTTTCCCTTTGTGCTGTAAGACCATGATTTTAATCAAAATTGACAATTCTGGGTCAACTGGAATTACGCTATAGGTTTTGGGTCGTAAACCTATATGGTAGTTCCCGTTGACCTAGTTACCTAATTATGTTTGTGAATTTAGTTGTTTGTACGGAACCCTCGGTGCGCGAGTCCGACTCTCACTCGATCGATTTTTTTTGTAAACTTATCAGATTACTATTCTATAAGAGGTGTCAGTGTTAAGTGAAAACACAGAAATGATTTGCCGATAAGCAAATTTATTCCAAGAAGTATTACACATATCTTAATAATTACGATATGTCAAGAAGTCTTTGAAAAATCACCGAAATTATACGCATTTATACAATTCAAACTTAACTATTTGTAGAGATATGTTTAAACAAAAAACTTTTAAAAAGATTAATAATGTATAATAGTATATATTTTGTGATAATATATTGGAATAACATGTCGTATCGTCCACAATATTTTGTGTTAATGTTGGGTGAATTTTATTACTCGAATAAATTTTCGAGGGATGTATTCATGCGAAGCTTCACCGACCTATATATATAAGTAGACTGCACTTTATATCGCCGACCTGTAAGTGATGTGGTCGTAACCACATTATGTTGTCAGGAAACGAAAAAGCTATTACAATTTTAATATGGAACTTTTATTTGATATGTGAACACATTTTATTTTAAGGTTAATGTGAAATACTTGTGAATTGTTTAAAATTGTCGTTGTTCTCTATGAAAAGTTTTCAATTTGAATGTCTCGTTTAAAATGATATTCATAAAGTGCAGACTGTCTCCTTTTATATTTGTAAGTTGTAACTATACAAAATACTGAGAATTTTTGTAACACTAGTTTTAGTTTTGCCTTTTGTTGCCGTTCTGCAAAATTGTGGACTCAATATTTATCGAACATTTTTGATATTTTTTTTAACAAATTAGGTAGAGTTGAATATATTTTGGTACAATCAGAAACAAAAACACTACAGGAAAAGTGACTAGCATAATAATTCGTTTTATATGTTTTATAAATCCTTGTATTTATTCTGAAAACTTCACATTATGTTACATATACCCAAATTTATATATATTATTTATTTTTTTAATTTTTGTCTCTGATTGCACTGAATAATAAATAAATATATTTTATTAAACAAAAATAAATAACAGTAATTAATTTGAAAGAAGAAACGACCTTTCGACTTTTCAAAAGGATAATATTGCAAATAAACTAGCGGATTTGATTAACATTCAATTGTTTTTTTTATTTATTTATAATATTCCTTCACATTTATATAAGTTAATACTATTTACAATACACCAAATTCTAAAGTATTTCTCTAGGGTCATTTTCATAAGTACCCTAGAACCGACAACATCTTCATATTATTATTATTATTTACACTTATATAAACATTATGAATGTTATTCATAATTTAGAGAGTTATAAATTTTATAGCATCACAGTGTATTCATTTTTATTTAATTTTATTTATAGAAATTCAAAGTCAATTACAATTATATTCTTATACGCTAGTTTCAAGTTGTGATTTATACATACTTGAAGGAAAAGATATTTTGCTTTATAATTTGCTTACAAAACAACATAATAAAAAATAAAGTGGAAAAAATTAAACACATTCAAGAAAAATATTTTAACAACCTCTTGAATTTTTTTGTTGTTGATTTTGTTTTGTTTGTAAATTTGAATATAGTTTCTCGACATTATAAAATAAAATAGAATGTTTTACAATTTTTTTGTAATATTTTAAACCGGTTGGACACAAAAAAAATATAAATACATAAATTTTGCAATTCGCAATCAACGTCTTTGCTGACATTGTCATTTAATATTTTAGAGGATATTATAAAATAAATAAGTATAGAAATGAAGTATTTTTTAAAATAAAGACAAAAGAGTAAACTGAGTCTAGTCACGTAGATACGAGGAAAAACTTCTTTATATGTCTCGCAACTTATTTACATTCTGTATCGTGGGTGCGGGTGACATTTACAGATGCGGAAAACTTCCACAAGAAAATATGGTTAAGATCCTTAGAAAGGTCGAGCACCACATAAGTTGTGTATTTACTAAGATTCTACGTCAGCAATAAAAATACCTTAGTGAAAAAATGACTAAATAATTATGAACAGCTTTTGTTTTTTATTTAAATCCTAGATTTATTGTAAAACGTATCAAAGCAGCTGCTGACTTTTATTGAATATTTCCTCGAAATCTAGCAACGATTGCCCAATTCACCTAAAAGCTTTTAGAAAACAATAAAACCTAACAAAAGGTGTTGTAAATTTATTGTCTACTTTCCATTCAAGCTATATTAAATCCATTAACAGGAGTTTTTGATAGAAATCAATACAAACCTCATATTCGTAAACAGTTATCTTTTCATCAACATTTTAAACTTTATAATATTATTTTTATAATAACATTATTGAGCCAGTTTCAGAAAGTATAAATATATTTACAATTTGAAACTTTTTATATACATATAAACCTTTGATTTATTAAAAAATACCATTAAAAATATTTTAAAATTATACTTATTAAAAAAAGTAATAATTAAACAGTCATTTTATAAATCACAGAAATAAATGTTTTATAAGAGTTCAATCCATTATTATAAAATAACAATTATTTGCTTTTTTTGCTTTGAACAAAATCATCTAATTTAAATTTACAATATTGATATAATTTTCTAATATTATCTGTCTAACAAAACAATATTATGGAACATTTAGGTGAATATTCTTAAAACTAAATAAAATTGAAACTACTGATATTTTAAGAAGGACACTTAGTTTTAGGGAAAACAGAAATAATGAACACATGTACTATGTAGGTATATATAGATTTTCTTATAAGACTAGACATCTGAGATATATTTTATTTATTCGTATTATGTTAAGTATAAAAACTTACACAATTATTAATCCTTACTGATATTATAAATGCGAAAGTAACTATATCTGTCTGTTAGCTTTTCACCTTAAACCACTGAACTCATTTTGATGAAATTTGGTATGGAGATAGTTTGATAGCTTGGACAGGATATAAGATAGTTTTTTTCCTGGAAATTATTATTAATGGGGTGGAAAGGGGGGTTAAAATTTATATGGTGAACTCAAAATTTCTCCAGTAAGGCGGCGGTACTATTTCGCGAGATAAAAATAGGCTATTCGAACTACAGCTAGTAGTTAATAATTTAGAATCTGTTTCATTGTCAAACTACCAGGATATGTTATATATATATCAATGGGAATATCTAGTTAAAGAAAATCTATTTTATTAAAGGCTAGGATATGATTTAAAGTAGCAGATTCGGTAGTAATTGGTGCTCCGTCGGTGTAATTCTTCAATCACTATTAGTGATTGAAAGTTTAATTGCTACAAGGCGTTCCAATGAGAATGAATAAATTCTTCGAAATACCACAAAACCGTGCCCTGATTTCACAGAAACAGTTTGGAAAAATGCATGCAAATAAAACTGGTTTCAATTCGCCTACTATTCACGATATTTTGATGCACAGACTGTGACAAGATTCTTCGCTGAAAAATGATCAGCGTCAATTGGAACTGTGCCCAATAAATTAATGGCAATAGGTTTGTGCTGCCTCTGCTTTAATACAGTTGGCACGTCTGCATAACGTTTTAGGGACTAAAATCATAGCAATTTAGTTTGTAATGTTAACGAGCATTAGTAATTTATTCACTTTAAAGCCTTGTGTTGATTGGGAAACAAAGTTGCACAACTTGTTTTTGTGTTGTATGAACATATTTATGTAAACATGAAATGGTGCAGTGTTGCTGTCAATATGCTTTATTCAACCTCTTTCATATTTTTACCAATCCTTCATTATTATAATATTGTTGTCTCAATCAGTTTAGGTGCTTTAGATCAGAACACTAGTAGACCATGGACTAGAATAAAACATACGATCAGCATACATTTCATCCCGGTAGTAAGTTCCAGTGGATATTTAAGCGGGCAAACCTGCTGGCAAAAGCTAGTGCTAATTAAAAGTTAGACAACATTTGACTGTTCCAACATATTGTGTAACATTTTCTCAACTTTTATTCTATTTGTGATTTTTAATTTCTGACATTTGGAGACTGAACTGAAATTTGGAGGGTTGCCACTTTATCGACATAAAAATAGTGTCGTAGCTTGAGTGATCGAATTTTGATGAAAATCGAAGTAGATCGTTAATGGAACTATTGCACGGCAAAAAATTACATTTGTTAAGAAACTAGCGGCCCTTATTTTATTTCAACTCATTATGTCAGACTTAATTTTATCGATCGCATTAATTTTGTTGTTGATTTCTTATTTATTACTCTAAAAGTTTATGTACTGTGTGTATTAAACATGTTTAAATATATTACGTTTATATTCATGAAACATTTACACCAATTAGTAAAATTAAATTGAGGAGTCGTTTCACATCGATTGGATGAATAACTTATGATTGAGCCTGACCTACAACACTATGCTCTGCGCTTGCAACATTTAGAAAAATAAGTTCATTGGCAGCTGTCAGTTTTGACTACGAAATTAAAAATCACAATTTAATGGATACGGAGCTTTAACCTCATCAGCTGAAGTGTAAAACTCTGCAAGTTCCCTAAGGATCATTTCGCTTTTATTTCGTAGGTGTTAGACAATAAGAAGGATGTTGAAATAAACTTCAATTGACATAGAAAACACCCAGAAAACTATTTTCAAACACTTATCTATATGTAACTTGGGTGCCCGATGACATCATGTTCTTTTAATTGGCGTATTTACAAAAATCTTTTTAAAAAAAAAAAAATATATCAAGAAGTCTTACAGAATTGAATGCTTCTAAACTCAGCAGCATAGGCTGTGCCTTGTGTGACGGTGAATGAGTTTAAATTTTTGATAGCTATGAAATGCCTAGTAACTTTAGATAAAACTGATTTTTGGGCACTCGTATTGATGTGTTTTTGAATCTTCTAGTTCCAATAAAATTACGCTTGGTCTTTGAAAACCTAACGATGATATGTAGATCAGAAAAATAAATAACCAACCAAATAAGTTGATATGATATTCTTACCACAGATGCAAAATTTACCTAGTGAATTTTATTATGTAATGTATGTTTTATAAAGAAAGAATTTTGGAAACGCAAATTTCAAGCATTACACACGAAGAAATAAAATATATCCCGTTTTATGTATTTTATGTAGGTACATAATTTATAAAGTATACCATCAGATCATTAGTATAGCCTATTACAGATTAGTGCCAGTTTTCAGAACATTAATTACACCTTATATTTACTTAGATTGATATATCTCTTTTTGAAAGTGAATATTTGACTATATAAAACAAAAATGTTACCTAATTTACATTCGCATTTGCGTCAAAGGGATTATGTTTTAACAGTCTTTCACAATTTACTTCGATGTATATTTACAAAAATATCGATAGTTATTTATCTTTGAAAAAATCTTTTCATAAAAAAAAACATAAATGTTCATGAACAATTATTTAAAGGTAAAATATAGTCAACAATAAAATTTAGGAAAACACAGCAAAATCACTTAGAAAAACTTAAACCGCCACATACGCAAAACACACGTTAAGCCGTATCACAGACCTAATCCTAGATAGTAAAAAAAATATTCTAGAAAATAAACACGTAACATGATCCCTTTGGCCCAAACTCTGGCTAATAGTACTTTCAGACTAGCTAGACACAACTTTCTCTCGCGTTTGCTAGCAATGGCGTTCTTGTCGTGACCACTTCTCTCCGTCGAGAAAATGTTCCACTAGTCACGCTTCGACGGTCTTCCGCCAAAGTTCCGATGCTCTGCATTAAAAGGAAAAAATGTTAGCTTAGAAAAAAAAGTGACTGTCTACAATTTGAATATGGAATCCTAATTCAAAATCCATTCTTAAAAAAGTGACTCTCTACAGTTTAAATTTCGAATTCGAATACGCTGATACACGAATTTTTCCTTTTAGCAAATCCGTGTTAAAAATAACTTTTTGATAATTAGGCTCTGGCACAAAGTACGGAAGCGGCGGCGCGCCTCAGACAGAGGGGCCACTCTCACTTTGACATTTCGGTTTTACAGGGAATATTGGGCAATATTGGACCGAGCTCAGTCGCGGCTGTCATGATTGCTTTGTGCAGGCGTTTTCACGTCATTCATACATTAAGTACTGTAACGAGGTTGGTTGCATTGGATGGGTTACCTTTATTATTTGTTACAGACCGAATTAATTTTTTTGTTTTGAATTCTTTCTTTCAATTATTATTAAGTTATAAAGGTCATTAATCTTTCAAGATGACAAATTAGAAATTCATTATCTAGGATTATAATAAATTATTTTAAGCCCATAGATGAAATTGGGAACTTGTCATAATAATAAGGTTCAAGTCATACAGCTTACAAATATGTTTCCTCCGACTGCACAGCATAATTTTCTTCTTGTTTAAGATCATCTTTGGTTTTTTGATTTTATTAGATACCTGTTTTTCACATTTATATTTTTGTCGAGCTTGGAGCTTTTTACAATTTAATTTTTTAAGTGGGATCATTATTACACTATTACTACGTCTTTTTACTCTCCAATATTCATCGTATGTGGCGTAATATTAAATGTTTCATGATATTAAATGGATATTTGATGCCCTGTCTACCTTCTAAGGCATGCAAGTAAGCATGATAATAAATGATGTATGTTTAGACGAATCTATGTATTTAAATGTTTGTAACTTGGGCAACCTACTCTTTTTTTTAATTCGGGATCAATATAGTAGCAACCCTAGTGAATCTGTCAAGTTTAGCTGTCAATTTTCTAAACTGCGTGAGTGGCCCTTCTGTATACTATCTATTTTGTGGCTCTGGAACTCCTAAAGCCAAAGTTTTAATTAATAAGTAGGTATGATCAAAAAGCTAAGTACGGGTTTTTGAATTGAGTATTTGAAGTTAATGCCAAATACGACAAGTTTTCTGGCCTTTATTTGACAAATACTCAACATCAAATACTTAATTCGAAAATCGGGGATAAGTACCCTTAGTTATAAGTACTGACTCTTTTTTGTAAAGGGTCAGTCTATTCAAATTAGTAAGGACCCTACACAGCAAATTATTTTATTTGAACACATTTTCAGTCTAACATATTTTATTTACTTGAATGCTCAAATGAACACAGATTCACGAGTGTCTATGATCGGATTCGGTTAGTTTAATCACATAAGCGTTGCAATCCGACTACACTCAAATGTGTTTCAGGAGTATCATCTATCATCATGAGGTCGTTAGCGAATGTTTTATGTATTTCAACATGTTTTAATTACGTTAACGTGTAATGCAATATTATATTAAACCAAATATAATTTACACAAAACACGTTCTAACTAAAATTGATTTAGTGCAAACTGCCAATACAATCACTCAATTTTACCCCACACAAATATTTTCATCAATCTATGGTGTTATCGTGGCAGAATTCAGGCCCAAACATAATATTTAGAGACTAAGATGAAGAATCTATTAAAAACTTACATGGCCATCAGAAGCAGGGGTGATCGGTGTGTGTGGTGTGACAGGCCTCATGTCATGATGATGAAGACTATTTGAACTCCTTGAAGCCCCCACAGGAGGAGACATCACCGACCCATAAGGTGGGGGCTCTGGTGGACGCTCTAAATCCCTCGCACTGTTGAAATCTAGCGAAAAAAAAAAACAAAATGATTGATCAGACAAAAATTACCTAAGTTTCAAAGTTCGAGTAAGTAACATTACAAGAAAATAAACTTATTTCGTCAAAGTGGTCAGCGATCAATCTTAACTTAAAAATTACATTAAAACTTTTTCTTTTTGACATCACCTTGTTTATTTAGCTCTGTACCGAGAAAAGTAAACATAGATGAAACGATAAAATGAACAAACATATTTCTGAACTGTGTTTATTTGCTGAGTAACATAAAGCACCATGCACTGAAGAAAGACGTGAACAAAACATTTTGTGATAAATATAAATCGATCTACCTATATTACCTTTACCAAGAGGCACCACATCAGGATTTTTATCGTCAGGTTGAACAGGGGAATGGTTGGTGCTTTGTATCGCGCCTTTGTATGCCTTCACCGTCTGCATAGGAGCTAAAAAGAAAGTAAAATAAATTATGGAGTATACATCGCACGTCCTAAGGCGAAATTGGTTTAAAAATATCGAATTTGACGTTACATCCATCACTCTTTATGACTTTGTAGTGTAAGTTTTTATAGTTGGATCGTCTTTGTGATGTTTTGAGCGCAGGATAGTGAGGTAACGTTGGAGTCAAGCGGAACTATGGATCGGGGTCGGATAGATTGCAAATCTATCAACTCAAAGCTTGAGATGTATCTTTTGATGAGCACGAATTAAAAGCACTCGATAAATACACAGTCATAGACAGCCTAGGATAAAAGTTATACTCCTTTATGATTCCTAAAAATTTAACTGGTAAATAACCTCGACTTTGTTTGGTAAGTTAGATATAATGCCTAAATTAAGGTTTATTTTCGTCCATTTTAAATATAGTGTAGTGAACAACAAAAGTTTAATCGATATCGATGATTCCAGTGTCGATATAACGATACGATTGTCTGACACGACATTTTCAACTCAGATCCTAAATCCACCTGGCACTGGGCTGGCACAAAGAATGTTTTTCTCGATATAGGTAAATGTTTTTATTGCACCATATTTCTAAAAGGCTATTATTTCTGTGAAAACGTTTGTTGCTTACAAAGTTTTTGGAACATAACTTTTCATGCTCGAATTCTAACAATAGCTGCTTTTTGTACTAAATCTTAATAGCCGAAGGCAAGGAAAAGAATAAATCATTCTGATTATTGCAAAAGTAGGTTGTGGAAATCGAATGTTTAATAAGTGGGTGCCTATTCTGTGCGTATTGCTTCACGAGAACGCTGTACTTTGTGAATGCTCTCCGCAGCTTTGAATTCTGGCTATAATTCAATAATGAAACAGACACAGTGGAACTGTGTCATTCTCTTATAACGCATTGTGATCGTAAAGTAAATTTCTGCGAACAAACCCCAAACCGTCATGTTTTGCCAATCATTGTAGATATTCTCTAGTTAAGCTATCGTACTGTTTGTTAAGTTATATTCTGTGAAGATCAATTAAAAAGTTGAAAGAGACCGTATGCTACATTCGTTTAAAGAAGTCTTTGGAGAAAAGCTGTATTGAACAATACGAAAAAATGTGCTATACAAACTCCATCCCCATTCCCGTTATAAATAGAAACATTCAAAACAAAACACGTCAGCAAGATTCACGTTAAGAAAATTACATTACCCGTCACGTCAACGTTATTTACCGTCAAACCTTCCTTGTCTCTTGTTTGTCTCCATTAATATTATTACTGGTGGGACGAGCGAAGTGGTTGCATGTCATTCTAACCATCTTAGAGCAGTCGGTTCGTCACTGACTGTTGACGGAGCGGTTAGAATATTTGTTCGCATAACACGTTGCCTCTCTGGTGTTGCTATAGTCAAGGTTGCCATTCTACGCGTGTTTGTAAAGGGGACGTGCTGAGTTTGTGCTCCGAAGTAGCTGTCGACGTTTCAATTTTCGGATAATAGGATATTCTGTTGAAGTATCGGGTAGTTTGCTTTCTATTACTTTAAGGTAACACGGATAACACACGTTTTATTGTCTAGCTATTTTCATCTCCAGCTTAACTAGACCCAGACAAGTTTTATCCACGATCTTTTCCGAACTTCGAAAGTTAATCTGATTTATTAAGAGGATTAGCCTTTTTCTTAACTTTGAAGCAAACTATCTTCAAGTTTTAATCAATTCTGTTAGGGTATTTTCCAAGGAGTGACCGACATCTAAGCCCAGTCACTGAAGAATATCAATATGTTGAGTAAGATTGGCCGGTTTATTGGATAACAATTTCCTGTTCATTTGTGTGACAACCATTGACGTGGTCTCCAAAAACGTTAGATACATATTGTGGGGGAGAATGTGGTTGAGATATTATGATGCTAATTAATTTCAGTTGACCAAATTATGCCAACTACAAATTGGCAAAAAAGATTAGCATTTTTTATTTTACCTTCCAAAACCCACCAATGTCATTATTGCCATTCTGAATTCTACAAAACAAATATTTTGCAGACATCACGTAAAAGTATCATTACGTACAAACAGGCAAACGTCTTAAAGACAATTTATTTAATAATATGGAAACTTAATAAAGATGTCGCAGTCGCCGTCGTCGTCCATCGACAGACGGAACATCTGCAATTTCATTCCAAATGCAAAAGGACATAAATCACATTTCAAATGCAGTGAAGCCCACAGCCGGGCCGTCCGAGGCGTTCAAAAATTCCAGTCACGCGACAGAATCCACCGCTATTCGCCAGTAAACCTGCCCAGCGAAGCAATTTCGATTTATTTGTGGTCGAAGGTACGGACCTCTATATTGCTTTTATATTACCCTCAAAATAATTACCTATCCGAGACATCGATAATAAAAAGGCATTAGGCACGTCACTATAACATAAAACAATGTTGCCAACTTAAAAATAAAAATAAATTGTTTGCAACTTTCAAGTTATAATTGTTAGGGTTTCACAACGTATCATTTAAAGGTGTTATGTATTAAATTATAGTCACATTACGTGAGAATGGCTAAAGAAAATTACTTTGGCACTATCTGGCGACAATTTCACAGTAAAATTCAAACTTGTGTCGTTTATATTCTAAGTTATAGGCGTTGCACACGCCATGTCTCGGTTAAATACTGTTATTTGGTGGATTCATGGCATCTATCAAAATTGGACACGCTAGGACGATCATGTACACAGAAATGATTCATCGACCTTTTGTCAATTTGAGTAATCATGCTTTATGTGAAATATTTTTTATGCCTCGCTGCATTCCAATTTTCACTGTTTGAGTTTCAGCATAAGCTTTAAATATTTTCTCTCATCTCGTTCCGTGATATTTTGTTAGTTCGTTTTGTGCTACCAGGTAAAATGTAGGTTACGAAAAAATGCTAGAATAATGAGATATTATTTTTTGCGTGGAAGTTCACTGAATTCTAAACAATATTTTTTGTATTATTTGCATTAACCAATTAGGTGATTCTGGTTTTGAACAGTATTTTGGTCATTTCGTTCCCATTTTTCGTTTTAATGGTTGCTTTTCTGTAAGTATCGTCTTACCCTGTGACTGGAGATGAGATTGGCCGACCTATACATAGTTGGGTAAAGAGACTAGGTCAACTGAGGATGATGTTTTGATGTTTTTTTTGTGTCCTATATTACAGCTTAAAAGAAAATATGGGCAGAGAGCGCCGACTGAATTTCCTTAGTAAAAAATCATAATTCATACATTGGACAAATTAAAGAGATATGCCATAAACAGAAAATTAAAGATAAACACTATGCACTTAAGTTTTCTTTTTTGATGATACACTTTCTCTAGAAGCTTTAGAACCCTCCAAAAATTCTCAAAATTGTGCTGTCAACAGAGGCTTGGTGTACAAATTTGAATCCCGGCTTTAAGTAATGTTGTATTATGTCTGCCTAAATGTTACTAATGTCTTACCTTCATACTGCATAGGAGGATGCTGTCTTCTCCTGGCCAGAAGAGCAATCACCACGATTGCCACAAGGGTCCCGGCGATGCCAGCTATCACTCCTAACGCCCAACTTGCGTCTACGCCCACTGTCTTGCCGGATTTTGCTTCTGTTGGAAACAAAAAAAAAATAGACTGGACAAATGAAAGCTAAATAACACATACATTTTACAAAGTTATGAAATTATAAAAAGGCCTAGAGGTAAAGTGCCATTCTATGAACGATTAGATGAGACTGTCGGAAAGTCCTAAGTGTATTATCTATGGCATTTACATGCGCTACTGAAATATCACTTCGCGTATTCCAAACATTCTGGATTTTTGATATTCGTGACAGAATGTAATTTTATGCAGAGCCCAAGGAAATCGTTTCTTTACTATAAGATTTTTTGGTTGAGGCAAAATATGATTTTCTAACCCCAAAATGAAACCTGTTCTAGCTATATTTTTGCTTACTGCCCAATCCTGGCGAAAGATCTCCCCATTCTTTTCAATTCTTTAGGAGTTATGCTTCATCTGTTCAAGTCTCGAGGAAGTCATCCAAGGTGCAGAATATTAAAATATTTCTAAATCAAAATAAGTCCTAGGCACTGAGCGGTGCCATGAATACTTTTGTAAGTCTGTTTCCACTAATTGGAAAAAGTTGTTACGATTTTTTTTTAAATTGAAATTAGGATTACAGGACTATCTAATTCAATTAACATGACAACTGTATAAAAGTAAAAAAAAAATAGTTTATTGTCAATTCAATTAAACCTAATTTAGCAAAAAAACTAGGTCCAAACCTAATTTAGTATTGGACACGAACACTGCACGATTCTTTTCACGACTGTGATTATTTGTTTCGAATAATTACTACAACTCGAAAGGAAACAAAATGAAAACAATATTTTGTATTCTGAATTGAATAATTGATGATGTAACTCCTAACAACTTAATTAACGCTTTTCGTTTGTTTCTAGAAAGTTCTAAACGTTGCACGATATAGCGTTAAATGAGTCAAGGATTTTACTTTGTGGTGTGGCCAATCAGTAGATAATATATTTTGATACCATTGTGTATATTTTAACCGACTTCCCAAAAAGGAGGAGATTATCAATTCGAGTGTATTTTTTTATGTGTGTTACCTCAGATCTTTTTACTGGGTGAACCGATTTTGATGTTAATTTTTTTATTTGAAAGCTGGTGCTTGTCATGTGGTCCCATTTATCGGGATGGCTGCAATCGCATGTATGTTTATTGTTTACACTATTTCATAATAAAACATCGAACCCACGCCACGCAGCGCAGCAGTCAATCGCTCAAACACTGCGCCAACGGTGCGCCAATTTTTTTAGTTTAGTTGGTTACTTGAGTTTTAGATGACAAATTTGTCTCGTCAGGATACATTTTTAATCCATCTTCTAAAAACGGTCAAGACTGCGGCCATGCTTAGCAACACGTTTCTGTATTATTCTGAGAACTAGCTAGCTGACCGATGACTCGGTTAAGGTGCTGGGAATCCACTGGATGCGAGACGCATGACGCGGGACCGTTCAATGCGGCGACATTTGGGCATATGTTCAACAGTCAACGTCTTTCTAAAATGATGATGATGATGGCTAGGTAATGTTCCTAAAATATATGACTGACAAACAGACAGACTTGACGGTCTTTCTGTCTGGACCACTTAGAATTAGTTATAAAACTTACACCATTTGTGACGTAAGACTAACAACTTACTAACTCGGCACATACCTGTATGTAAAGCAAGTCGTGTCAGAGTATTGATCCTCATGAAGACACTCTCCGACCTTCCTCTGGCATTGGCCGCGTAGAAGACCAGCTTCAGACTCTTCCCCGAGCCCAGACCTCGCAGTATCCATGCTGGTAGTGCCGTAGACACGTTTGCTACTAAATTCTTTGATTCCCATACTTCAACGAAGTATGATGTTTGAAGACCACCGTCGTATCCTAGAAGAAATGGATTCTGTTTAGTAAATTTTCTTTTTAGAGACAGCTAATATTGCTCAAGTGAGATAGACAGTACAGTACACACATCACCATCTTTTTTTGCATCGAAACAATGATGGCTTTTACGTCTTAGAACGGTTTTAACTATGCAACTATACATGTATGGCAACTAGTCCAAATATTTATTGTAATATATTATTATTATGGCTTTCCCTTTGAGATCAGACAGAGAGAAAGGTAGATGGAGCTATGCATTCAATACATATAGCACACCGTTTCATTTTCGAAACGAAACGATAGTGATTTCAACATGTGTATTAGTACGTCATAAGACTTGATGCGCCTTAAGTTAATGCTAATTGCCCACACAGTGGCAAATAGACCTAAATATTTTAGAGTTTTTATTAGATAAAAAGGAGCAGTTTTGAACAAAAATTTAGTTCTCACGAAACCATCAATACAATTTTCACCAAAATACAGTCCATTGTTCTAACACAGCTTGAACTCGGAGATTTTTCATAGGGAACGGACGAATAGTGGTGTACGCTCACAGCGAGAGTTTTTGCGCACACTCGTTGTAATCTGACTGACAGGTTATGCTCAGTTTAAGCCGAAGGTTCCAAGTGTACGGTTAGTTTTTTGGACCGTCCGACCGACTATTGCTATGAATATTGCCATATATTTGCGATTATAGGCTTGCAATCTTGCTTTTAAGGTGTATTTTAATGGCATGGACGGAGTGCAAAGTTTTAATTTGTGTTTTGTGTTTAATATCAGTTAACCTAAACCCAGGTTATGCTGAAATGGGATTGGGTGGGTCATGCATAATAGCCGCATACAAAATGTCTACTCGGCTAGAGTTTCCACGTTGGGTTCCTGAAGATGAAAGGCGTTTCGAGGCCGGCCTAAAAAGAGGTGCCGAGATGATTCGAACATGTACAATAAAAGCTGATTTGAGATGGCCTGAGAAGAATAACTGTAAGGACTTGGGGGAAGCCTTTGGTCAGAAGTGGTACAGCAATGACTACATAAAAAATAAGATCAACGAAACAGTGCTCTATCCCAGGTTACACAAAAATATTTTGTTAGAGAAGGTATAAAACGTGAAACTTCTTGGTTCAACAGAGATTTACGATAAGAAAAAAAATGGAAACAAGGTGGTTGTTATCCTATTAATATACTGTAAGACAGGCGTAACGAAGTCACAATAAAACTGGAAATGAAGTAGACAACTCAGAGTTTTTATTTTCCTCAGTTTGTAGCTCAGGTGATTGGAATAACTCGATTTCCTCTTTCATTAAATGCTACGGCACTTCATAAAAAAACAACAAAACTAAGTTTGCAGGAAGATTCCAACAGGCGAGGTTTTATAATCGCTTGATTGATATCCTGAAGTTGTTCTACATTTTTTCTGCTTTTAACGCGATTTTAGTTGTTGATCACGAATCACAGGTAAAATTGATAAAATTCGCGATCAATCACATTTTACGCAATTACGGCGAAGCCAAAAGAAAAGGTTATGATTTTAGCAGTATTATGTATGTTTGTATTTACGTATGTTCCTCCGTAGCGCCTAAACTATTCATCCAATTTTGATGAATAAGGTGTCATTCGATTCATTATTATAGCCCGGGTAAAACAGGCAAAAAAAACCGTAGTCCGTAACCGTAGTGACTTTGTGATGTGAATGATATTGCTAAAAAAAAAACATTCAAAAAAACAACTTACCAGAAACACATCTGATTTCCGCCGAATCATCAGTAAGATTGACAGCAGAACAGTTAGCCAATGGGTCTGGCCTCACAGCTGGCAGCAAAGAGTACCGACACGGTTCGACCTGCTGACCTGCGAGGTTTGTAGCTCTGCAGGCTAAAGACCCATAGTCCTTTTCTGATGCTGGAGTGTAGAACAACACTGATCGCCCAACTCCATTCAGAGTAAATTTCTCCTGTTGGACAAAAAATATTTAAAACCATTAAAATTCATGCACTCACTGACTTAAACCGAACAACCTAAGCCACTGGGAATAGAAACAAGAGTTATTTTTACAAATTATAACGAATGTAAGCATGGGGAAGGATTTTTTAAAAGTCATTACCTATTTATAGGAGGAATCCAGGACCGCGTCCCAAAAAGCCCCACGACCCAAATAGGCTACGAAAATTTGTATAAACGTTCATCATTTTTGCCAATGGAATACGTAGCTATAATTCTCAAAAAGTAATACTCGTATAAATAAAAATGCTAATGTAATAAAACTGCCATTCAAATCGAAATTATAAGTTGCCAACACATGAATTTGTTTTACTCCCATGGGAACACTTATGGCGCGTTCTGTAATCCCGCAAAAAAGGCGAGACTCGTCGGAAAATGTGTTTGAAAAAAATATATTCATAAAACAAAGGATTATTCATGACGAGCGTTGTTCGCATGTCCATAAAAGAGAATGACAAGGACCGCACGTGTATTTATAAAAGGGGATGGTTGTAACGACGGAACAACGGGAGCACAAAATGAAATCGTGTAATGTTCAGTCTTAGTTGGAGATGGCTCTGGAACTATACAATTATGTTGGTCGTACAGATCCATTGAGGTATCAAGACTTCGAAATGTAGAATTAATTTCTTAATAACATTATAATTTATAATTGTAACATATTAATATAAGTAAACCACAGACATAAATCTACCCCGATAACGCAAGTCTCCATCTGTATGAAAACCAAGCGTGCGACTTTTTCACACAAAATTTTAAAACAAATTTACTAACTGTGCACGAAGCACTGTAATATAGATTAAATTTAATACTGAATTGTTTCGTACTTGTAATTTTATTACTGTTTAACTTTAGTTTTTAGCTTAGGGTATCTTTGTTGCTTTTTTATAGTTGTAAGTTTTTTTATACTAAGACGCTCGCATGTGCAAGCTCTTCAATAACGACGCAAAAGGGCTGAGCCATATAGTGAGCCTGGACGCGAGTTTGCCGGTCCTCTGGCAAGCTAGGCGTGCACTTATGCATCGTTGTTGCGTCCTCTTTTTTGTGTATTTTTGTGATCGTTATAAATACTATGACGCACAGATGTCAGACCCCTGTTCTCTTTGTGCATTGCCTGAGGCAAGTTTACTCATTTACTGTATAATTGTGAATTCCGTGTGATTGATTATAAGCCATACTTAAATCTATTAAGAGTTTTTACTACATCTCGAATCCTTACGCACCTGTGAACGTCTCGCACTACAGCGAAACCAGCTCCCTATAAATGAGCTCTCTGACTGTCAAGAACACTAACCAATGACAGAAAACATTTCCAATGCATCGGCCAACTTTTTCTATATAGTATTTACAGCTCAATATGGCAAAATAGGCATTTTTCTAGATGTCGGTGGATTTTCGGTGCCGATAATGCTAAATAAAGAACTCAGATAACGACCATTGATCGCAATTTTACTCCATTTTTTGACATGCGAAGTATTTATAATTGCGTCATCTAATTAGATTTAGATCTATGGGTGCAACTTACTAACTTTTTATACTATTCCTAACAACTAACATTTACTTACAAATTAATAGATTTAGTACAGGGCCTTTGTTCGTGGTACTCCTATTTACAATTTAATAATGTTTTCTTATAACAAATAATCAAAACTTAAATTGTAATTGATAAGGATTTATAAAGAACACAGTTACGACTTAAAGAAGCCAAATCCTAGGTTCCCGACATGGTGGCCATCTATTATCGTTAACAATTGTTAAAAACCCAAAACAATTGAAATTGATAAGCGCTACCGAATTGTCACATGATTTCCAAAATTTTGACATCAACAAAACTAGTCCGTGCTAATATTTCACTGTGTCTAGAGCCCTTGTACTGCCAGTGCAAGAACTACAATAATCTATTTATAACTCTCAATACTTCGCAACTTCATGCACTTTACCATTCTGTTTGAGACCTAAACTTCTCCACAAAACGTGTACACAATTTCGAGTAACGAGACATCAATTATGCCTTTTACCGTACAATGCACTGCCATAATAAACTTCGTTGTACTTACCGGCTCAATTTCGGAAGTTCCCATGGAATTATTGAGCGTCCATTGGAAATTCTTGGGTGGTGGGAAGGCGTCTACTTCGCATGTAACTTTGGTTGGTTCATTGAGCGCTGCGCCTACTATTGCTACTGCATTCGCCACACATACTGGCTTATCTGTAAAAAATTACAGTGTTTAACCTCTGTTATATTCATTTACTTATATAGTAAGGACATGATGAAAATATGCATCGATTTACAGAAGTTTACTATGGACTAACTGGAAGGAGACTAAGATGAAGACAAATGAAAAGATGGATGGACTGTGTGAGGAATGATATGAAAGAAAAGGTCAGTGATAACGTGGTAGGGGACAGGACGGTATGGAAAAATGAAACGTGTGGCGCTGACCACAAGGAACATGGATTAGGGCAGGAAGATGATGATGAATATGAATGAAATGTAAAGTTATAAAAAATGCTAGAAAAGTGCTTAACAATGTATGGAATAGATGTTTTTCCCGCGATTTTTTTGGAAAAAATTGTATTGCTTCATATTATGAATGATTACTTTAAACTTTTAAAATGGCGTTGAGTTAAAATCCACTCTATACGTCTACTCTACGATTGATACTGATTCAGCAACTAAAGTAAAAAAATGGAATGGTCTCAATTTTTATCTCAGAATTCTACGACCCTTCTTCTACACAATAAATCTGCCTTCGTGAGTGACATTTAATTTAAGACTATAGACAGCTTTACTCATGAGAATTTATCGGGGTTTCTTAACTAGATTTTTACTCAATCGAAGCCCATAATCATGAGTTGGTCCCGGCGCGGCTAAGTTGCGGTCCGAAGTAACCACTTCGGTCGGAACTAATCAGCCAACCTAGATAAAATTCACATAAGTTTTGCCGGACGTGGGTAGGAACTCTGTGTGAATCTGGTATCCGATCTCCATTAAGTTTTTAGGACAAAAAAAACTTAGTTTGCAATTACTTGCCATGATGACACAAAGGAGAGGGAGAGGTAGATCGCTGACATCTTAGATGACGAGTGTCCAGAAGGACACGAAAAAGTGAGGTCTTCTTACTGACGATGCTTATCAGCGGAACAAGTGGTGCCTCATGACCAGAAAAGCTGACCCCGAGTAACGGGAAGTGAGGTGGTGGAAGAAGAACATGACTGTTAATGAATTTAAAGGCTCAACGCAGATAGGTGCGACGCAAAACGATTGCCAAAACGCGTTTTTATATAAATTGTTCTACGGCTGAATTTGTTTGATAAAAGCGGCTGGCGCATTTTCACATCGCGATTATTCATCATCATCAACATCAGCTTTAAATTGTTCGCACTGCTGGGCGACAGGCCTCCTCTCTGTAAGAGGTTATGGGCCGTAATCCACCGCGCGGGCCCAGTGCGGGTTGGTGAATGTCGCATGTAATCGACATTGCCGTTTTCCTCACGATGTTTTCCTTCGCCGTTTGGAGAGCAGAGGTGATGTGTACACAAAGTAAAATGCCTGCTTGGGTTCGAACCCACGACCTACAACTTGTAAGTCACGTCCGTTAGCACTGGGCCACCACAGCTCGCTGCGCACTTATTTATGAAACCTTATGGTTCCACTGTAGTATATACACACCACCACCCACACTACACCACTAGTGGACGTCACGAACTATTTTGTGCGCGAGGTTATAATGCATGCTATCTCATCCGACAAAATGTGCAAAAGAGATAGATACTGTGATGAGCAGTAAAAAGCTAGTTTGCGTACGAATTAGCACTTTTGCAAATTTGTATCGAAATGGATGATGATTTAGGACGAAAACGAGCGCGCGAAATTTTATAAATAGACCTTTGGGAGTCTAGATATCATATAAAAACGACAAAATGTATATTTCCAAAATAAAATTATTTGCATTGTTTAATTATTTGCATTGTTGAATTACTAATCTATATCTGTATGGAGGTAGATTTGCAATTTTCCTTCTTCTTATGTTATTTATTTCCGCCCAAAGAATTGTTGAAATAAAGATTTGTTCCGGTCTGATCCCCTCGATCTGATCCCCTGCTGGTTTTTTTTTTAATATTTCCTTTCTGATCCACTACAAACTTTGACATTCCGGTCTCTCTTCCGGACTCTTTTTGACAGGCAAGTACAGTCAAGAGAAAACAGTTGTTTATGTATTTTTTTTTTATACATTTTTAAAGCGTAAGTTCGGTCGTGCATGGAGTACTGCTCTCACTTCTGGGACGGATCTGCCAAATACCAGCTTGATGCACTTGAGTCGATTGACAGACGGGCCAAGAGACTTATTGGCAACGATGCACAGGTCGCGTCAAAGCTCCATGCCTCGAACATCGACGCCGAGTTGCCAGCCTGTCGGTTTTTATCGGTTAAATTTCGGGGAGTGTGCGACGGAACTGCACAATTTGATTCCGCCTAGCCCTTTCCATCATCGGACTACAAGACGTACGGCAATGCGCCATCGGTACATGGTGGACATCCCACCCATACGCACAAAGCGTTTTACTAATGCTTTCATGGTGCGCACTGCTAAGGAGTGGAATTCCCTTCCGGAGTCTTTGTTCCCTGATAGCTACAACCTTGGGGTCTTTTAAGTCAAGAGTGAATAGGTTACTTCTAGGCAAGCGTGCTTCACCATAGGCCACATCATCGCTTACCATCAGGCGAGGTAGTGGTCAAACGCGAGAAAAGAGATTAAAAAAAAAGTTATTCGTTGTTCCTTAATACTAGCGTACACGTTTTCATTACAATAAGTATTACGAACATAATAATGTGTTTCAATAAACCCTGTGGCTGACTGTCCAAAAATCTGTTAATAGGTAACTAGGGGATCCGACCGGAATAAAATATTTAAATTAGTTTGTGATACCCTGCACGGTGGATCAGACCGGAATAGAAAATATTATAAAAAAAACTGATCCCCCAAGGGATCAGATCGAGGGGATCCGACCGGAACAAATCGAAATAAAGTGTTGAAATATGGAACTTTCGACGCTCATACCTTTCAAATATATTTTTATTTACTTTTTTGCTTCCATACAGGGCTAGATAATGATCAGACAAATTTATATCATTTTTTATTTTGAACGTACTTCAAACAGTGGAGTAATCGCCAGACTACGTTTGTATGGAAGAATGATCGACTAGTGTAACCTTAATACAGAAATTCAACTCACTATTACCAAAAGCCAAGTAAAATGAACTACCAATCACTATCCATCAACACCTGGTCACAATATATGCTCTATCATTCGATTTGGATACCAGTTGCATGGGTGACTAATATTATGCACTCCATCACATTTAGGAGTTAGCAATCTATCCGATCTCAGCCTATCGACGCCTGCATCATTCATTGGGAGTCATTACTCACGTTTAGACCTCTCGGTTGGTTTTTGGTCAACTAACACCAGTTTGATTGATCGTCTAAAATGTGAAAAGTTTAATTGAGTTTGTGATAGAGTGCAAATTTTTTGATCGGTTGATTGGTTTAAAAAATAACTCTTGTTTATGGGCTAGAAAATTGAGAAAATAGTGGTGACGTGTTTTTTTTTGGATAATCAGTTTTCATTCTAAGTATTCATGTAAGAATTTTTACGGTTATTTTTTAAAGAAAATTCTTTCTTGTGATGTAATGATAGTGTTTTCTGAATGATACGACAATTCCGCACTATCAAAGCCAATACAATTTACATTGAAATTAGGTTATTTTCTATGTCAGTTTCTCAATATTTAGGCCTTAAACCTTTTTGAGTAATGAAAAAATCATCTGCATTTTTTAAACTTTCACTTATAAAATGGTTAAACCCACAGCAAACTCACCTATATCGAAGTTTATAATATTTCCTAAATAAAGCTAACCGAACCGTTTTCAGTCCCGCGAAAAACAAACAAAAAAGATGTTTCGTATTTATTTTCCAGCGAAACGGGCCCACCCGAGTTTGAGTTCCAAACTACACACCAAATCTGGTTACGTTTTTATTTTAGTTTTTAATAAAGTCGTTATGGAATTAACTTTTCTCTAATTTTGGTAAAAAGTTTCCAATTTGGTTTTTGACAGCGGGGTGGTTTTCGGTTTAGTATTAGATATATTATATTTTATTTTTTCGGGCTCGCTTTAGACCACTATATCACCTGATGGTAAGCGATGGTGTGGTCGACGATGGGGCACGCTTGCCTAGCTATCAGGAAATACAGACTCCGGCAGGGAATTCCACTCCTTTGCTGTACGCACAATGAAAGTATTCCCAATACGCTCTGTACGTATGGGTGGGATGTCCACCATATAACGATGTCGCGTCTCCGTTCGTCTTGTAATCCGAGGATGGAACGGGCTAGGCGGTATCAAATTGTGCAATTCCATCCTACACTCCCCGAAATGTAACCGATAAAAAACCGACAGACTGGCAACTCGGCGACGATGTTCAAGGCTCTAGAGCCTTGACTCGACGAGTGTCTCATTGCCGATGAACCTCTCATGTGGATAGGCTTTACATTGTTTTAGATAGTCTGTTTAGTTTCTAAAATAATATGAGGGCCTAAACCATCTGACATTTTAACAAAGATTGTAGCTAAATGTACTTACTGACTGCTTTCTTCTTTATAGAAAGTTATATTTGTGATCATCGCATAATTGTCAATATGTCCAAAATTTATGGGATTGATATTCACAAAGTAAACTTTTGATAATCGTGGTCTCAATTGTAACGTTTTCTATGGAAGAAAACAGCCAGTCAGTATAATTTACAGATAGAAACATGATTTTGAGAGATTTTGAACATGATTTTTTATGAATCTAAACATGAACAGCTTAAAAAAACGTATTTTATTTTTTTCTATTCAATTATGGTATAATAAATGAGGTTTTTCTTTCTGGTACCGAAGATTTCGCAGAAACCCGTTTAAATATAGCATTTTTATAAAAAAACAATTTGACATTATTCATCATAATTACACAGACATTGACCTCGATACTTTAAAAATAACAAATTGCTTTCTAATTAAGAAGCTGAAAGGTCAAATTTCAATGCTGAGTCTATTTAATTTTTTACGGTATAACTTTTAATAAATTGTAAGGGAATTGAAGGCCGCATTAAGAGGTCTGAGTTCAAACAAATTAATGAAACAAGTAAAATTTAAGAACCTTAGACAAATTTTTATTGCATGCTACATAATTTATCTAGTAGTAGAAGCGCTTCGATCGACAATCTATTGAACACGTTATAATGACAAGATATCTTGTGAAAACACCCCTATTCAAACAATACTTTTGAATGACTGAACGAATTTTCATCAAACATAGCAGAAGATCTCGATAAAATCAACATTCTAACAAAAAAATAACAAATTCCAAATCGGTTCATCCGATTAGGACCTATGATGCCACATACAGATACACAAATATTCAAAGACACAAAAACACAGAGACACAAAGTCACTGGGACACAACGACAGACAGATGCAAATAAACAAAAACACAAGGACACAAAGATATAAAGACACAAAGGCACAAAGATACATTGACACATATACACAAATATGCACATACACAAATACAGAGAAACACACTTCAAACTTATTACATTCCTCTTTTTCCGTCAGGGGTTAAAAAGGTCGTGATAGTAATGAACTCATTTTTAACATTTAAGAAAAATATGACATACAGCCCGACCAACTTATCTGTGAAAAGGACGTTTTTGGAACTTACATTTTGAATGGGACATAAGATCGGTTTTTGTTTTTTTTTTGGTGAAATGGTGACGAACAGCGACACTCATAATTCACAGTTAAGTTGGTTTATCTGTAAAACAATTCTAAATAGTTTTCATCATAATTTTTAAATCTGTCAATTTGCGTAGGTAACCTTTCCCAACATGTTACAATGTAGAAATCGGCTTTCTATTCTAGACATGAAGCAACTGCTGCAGGGTAATAATCCAGTCACTGGCTTCTGGAGGTCTCTACAAGCCAGTGACTGGATTATTACCCTGTTACTGTTTTTGTACTGGTAGGTTTAGGTTTTTGACATATCGGCATTTATCCGTACGTCAAAAGACAGTCGGAGCCAACGGTTTTTATGTGCTTTCTCAGGCACGGAGGACAATTTAAGGCGCAGATGACTCTAAGTAGCTGATTTTAAAATGAAAATCACGTCTAAACTACTAGCCATATTTTTTTAGAAAAATATGTGACTTATTTTTTTATTTTTTTTATTAAATCATTTTCTTAATCATTTGATCTCTGAATATTTTGAGTTTTATTCGTATAACATAGTGTAAATTATTTGTAAAGTTATATCTAACACGAACAAAAAAATAACAATCACACCAAAACCGCCGTTCGAATTAAAATGAAATTTTCACCATCTCAAAGACAATTTCATCATCTACATTTAGATCTAAGGTTTTTTTAAAGTCCTAGAATAATAAGGCAAGTACAAAAAACTACAGAATTTTGGGTCGTGCGGGTGTGAAACGAGTGCGCGTTTTGTTTCCTCAAGATCGTTGGCGACTGTCGTCGTTGTCTTAAAAAAGGAATAAAACGTTAACTGGTGAAAACCACTTTAAACATACATAGTTTCAAAGAAACATTGTTACTATTCGACCATCTCAATGTTCAGAATCCAGCTCTGATTCATAAACACTGGCCTACAAAGCTTTGCATATAAAATCAAATCAATCCGGTGTTATTCAATGAATTTGCAAGTTATGCGTTACACGCTAGGTGCAAATTCAATTTGCGTTGCCTATGGTGTGTGCGACATGGCTGAATTGATATATTACACATTCGGATGCAAATGAGGGGGAGTTGGGTTTGGTGATCTGAAGTTCAGGTGAGAGAAGTCTGCTACTACAGTTGTAGGTATAACTAGTTAATATAGGTAAAACATTTCAACTGTCCGTGATCGAATCAGAAATTAAGACATCCACTAGAGAACCAAGGTTACCGACATAGCCCGAAGAATTGCCAAACATAAGTGGCAGTTGGCATATTGCTAACAGTGTTAAAATAAATCTAAAATAATTTCTAATAAACCAAAACTAATATATGTTTTTAAATTTTTGTATAGTACGTACTCGTAGATGGATAATGCAACACAGCTAATTTCTGAAAGGGTAGACAATGTGTGCACTATACTGGACAGGCCATCGATACAACTGCAGACCGACTGTAGATGGTAGGTGAGGTAAGGTGCTGAGGTAATCAAAATTGACCTAGTCAAAGTAGCAGAAGGGTTGGATGCGCGAAGCTTAAGGCCCAACGCCGGGTAAAGAAAGCGGCGTACAATGACGGAAAAGAAAAAAGATAGACTTGTATTTAATGGATATAGTTGAAGAACATGGGAAGCAATACATTAGCAAAAAATAAGCCTTGATTTAAATATCCATCCAACTCTTTACTGGCAACAAACAAAATGCATTTCACATAGCGACAGAAAAAAAAATGAAAACGTTTTTCAACCCAAAACTGTTGTAAAATTGCTTTTAAACATGCGAATAAAAATCAACGCTTAATTCATGACTGTCAATATCTGAAACATAAATGGAATGGGTCTTCCCGTGATTTATTGTCCAGTGTTGCCAATAAACTGCGTATCATTGAATGCCAGCATGTTTTATACACATATTTATTGTGAGAATTTAAAGAAAAACGCATTTTTGTGATCGATCACACGTGTGCGTTTGTTTGGATATACTTTTGAAAATTGCTATTTAAAGCGTTATAAAAAATAAATTCAGGTTAAAGTCGGTAAAAAAGTAAATAAAAAAAACTTAACTATAAATAAAAACTAAAAAGAAAACCGGAATACAGCGACTCTAATAGTCGGGCCATATTATTGGGAAGATTTGAACTGGTCTAGATTTTATTTTTTGCCTCCTTCGGCAGTCGGATTAAAAGTATGTTCTCTTCCATTCACGTTTACCATACCATATCCATACCAGAATTCACACACGAAATAATTGGTATAATAGGTAATTTTCAAAGGCAGTGACATTCTTTAGAAATACCTAAGAAAATTATTTTTCGTAAGAAAATACAGATCTTTTTGAAGCGAAGTATTCATCTAATAATGTTCAGTAATGTGAAGATTTTCATTAAGTCTTCATAATATGGACGGATATTTTTCCACAAAAATTGAAGTAATATTTTTATCCTCAACAAAACATTATGAGACTCGAATACTCTATTGTACGAAAGTACATAATTTAATAAGTGAGTAAAGGTAAATAACGAGATTACGAGTGCCGGAGATCCGAACGTTTATCGTCTTTCCATATAACTGAGTATAAGGAATTTCTTATAATAATTATTGTGAACCCAATTCGATTGAATAGAAAACCCTCGGGTATACTTACCATGAACGAAGGAACATGTCTTATCCATGTTTATAATACTAGAGTAAGATATTTTAATAATATTAATTCTGTGTTGGCGTAACAAGGAAAGCCTCCAGCTTTACACGGTATGATTTTCTGGGCAATTTGAAGCTGCAGAACACAAATCGACTAATCCCTGGCCCGTATGTTACTAAAATCGCTTGCACCAAAGTCAACTGCTATTGCGGCGTCGGATAACTAAAATTGACCGTGTAAATCTATAAATGGTCAGTCGGAAGCACACACATAGAAAATGGACTGAGCAGAGAGTAATGTCTTCATAAAAGTGACCAATCTGTAAAAAGAGACAAAGTGTATGTGCGGCTTATACCTCTCTTTTTTACAGACTTCAAAACAACGGAGGTAATCAAATCGACACGTATGTATGTAATATTGTTAAAACTGCACAATATTCACATATGTTATTCTATGCAGGCTTCTAAAAACATGTGCCAAATTTCATAACTGTATTTTTGTATGTATGTTTGTCCACGTATTTCTCCGAAACTACTTATGGGATCGTGATTATTATATAAAAAAATTTTCACAAAATTTTGTTTATATTTTGTGAAAAAGTTGAAGATAAAGCAGAACACTAGAGAGTGCAAAATAACTTTCGTTTCGGAAGTCGGTGTCGAAAAATGGTAAAAACAAGAGGTACCAAAGACACCAACTTCCAAAACAAAAGTTATTTTGCAGTTTTTAGTGTTCTGCTTTTGAAGTCAGTTTATTTTTTATGAAAAAGTTTTTGGTTGGATTCATGTTTATATGCAGAACTCGACCAGTCTTGCAAGCCTGTTCCCTATCATTACCGTATCTGAATTTTACAAAAATTTAACATACACGATAACTTTATATCACTCACACTCTTCACACCTGACACCTGTACACGGAAGACTCAATCCATTCTCTACGCTTATAATGGTTAGAAGCCATAACTCGAAGTACTAAGAGAGAACTTCGGTTCTGACCCCAAAATTAGTCGGAAGCGCTTTATTTGACTGTGAAAATGTAGTCAATATGCTGCCTCCCTAAAGGAACTTGGTACACAACGAAGCAAGGCTAAAATCAACTTATGCAAAGCCCTCATAATATTGAAGGGAGACCAACTCTTAGTTAATATAGCAAATGATGTGAGCTCGGGCAGCGATTGAATCAACACGTAAACTTTCACGTCAGAGTCTGGTCATGGAGTTAAAGTATGGGTAATTTAATAACAGATAATATTATGCGGTAGATGCTCTCTATTAGGTCGGTAAGTTTGACTGGAGCATTAGAAAGAGATATTATACAGACAGACTTTTAAGCAGCGGTGGAAATACTTCGGAACATCAACATTTTTGACTATAGAATCAAATCTAAAACATTACATCACTTAACATCAGCCCCCATAGCCAAGTTACAAAAGTTTCGTATTGAATATCTTTCTACAATCGTTATAGGTCTACCAGAATCTCATGGCATTTTTTTTTTTTTTTAATTGTGCTTTTCATATGGCAATGTCAATTGTCACCTGTCAAATCAAAGTACTTGATGTGTCAACCGCTGCTGAAATTTTTTGATATTATCTTGAAAATTTCTAATTTTTGTGAAAATTTCGGAAAACCCACTTCGATCTCAAGCGAGTCATATTGTTTTCAATGTATATCGTAAAATAAGGGAAGAAGAAGGCGTAAATCAAAGTCAATCTTTGATTTTAAAGTGCTTCGTAGAGTGGACCGGTAAGTTGGACTGACTTGTTTTGATACTTTTAGTTTATTTTATATTTTTCTTACTTAATTTTTATTTATTTCCATTACTATTATATGGTAAATCGTAGGTCAGGGCACATCGAATGATGGCCGAAAGGAAATGGCAACAGTCATGTAACTGTTACTAATTCTTAGACAAGTTATTGATTTTAACGGAGATTGAGAATCTTTGACGTAAGAAAAATATTAAATAATACTCTGCGCCCTGCAGTGGGACGTGTATATAGACGGGAGTTTTTGGCGGGCTTTTGTCGAGTGAAGTTCAGTGGCTGTTAATATTATTTGCAAATTGATTCCTAGTGGATATTGTGATATATTATTGGTGTAGTTTTGTGTCTCAACTGTCTACGCAACTGGACAATTTGTAAAATCATTGACAGAAGCGATCTCGGGATAGCGGAGCGGTGTATTTTATTGTAGTATTGACTGCCTCTGCAAAGATTACTGGGAAGCCTGATTCGATACAATTTGCTGCCAAATACTCCAAAAAACAAACATTAGAATCTGTTACATCCGCATTCTAATGCATACTAACGAATAAATATAAGATTCAAAACTCTTTCCAAAGACGTAGCTAAAAGGTCCTAGCAACCAGGCCATAAAACTTACATAAAAAAAGTATATGGTGGATGATGTAAGTATACGTGGATGATGAATGACTATAAGTAACATGATACATTTTATTATTTTTTACAGACTTTATACATAAAGAGATTGGTTTTGAATATGTTAAATGCCAATGAAAAAGAACCATTTTGATGGAGAGAGATGACATAAAACTACAAAGATAAAAGTTTTTGAAATGCCAGTGGAATTCATGGAATCGTATTCTAGTTTTCTAGTTCTGAATGAGGTTTTAAGTTATTAGTATGATTTAAATGATATATAATAAATTAGTACATAAACTAATATTCAATTGATTTATTTTTCCTATGTTAAGAACCCGATGTATAACAACATTATTCATACACATATCTATAATACTCACAGTGGATCTTTGTGTCTCTGAATTGGTTGCAAGACCCAGCGCAGTAGATATTTTTGTGTCAATGCTGAAGGTGAAGATAGCATTGTATAACTGTCTCTTTCACTCGCTTATGTATGTCACATCGTCCTATCTCACTTACTCTATGCAGTATACTCAATGACAAACTGTTTCTTACGAAATGGTTGGCAGGACCAAGTTCAAAGACACAAAGATCCGCTGTGACTGCTTCTATTATTGGTACCCCATGTTAATTAATACTAAAGACATAAATAAAAATTAAACAGTATCAAGATCGTTTAATCCAATTTCCCCAGTATTGCACACAACAAATTTTTATTTCCACATTTGCCATGAGATTCCGGTAAACCTATAACGCTTCTGTTTGTATGGTCTGACCACGTGACTTAACGTTCAGATGTGTCATTGCCATACATTGATTCGTTTTCTACTAGCGTTATCTATTGTAGATTGTCAACTTGGCTACAGGAGTAGTTGAGATAGTAGTCAAACGCGAGCCAACCACAATTAAAAAAACTACAAAAATTTTGAATAGATATTTTAGCTAGCAATATTGGCGTGAATTAGAATTGTCAGAACCATTTTAATTGAGGTCTAGACTCTAAAAGTTCTTAAATATTAAAATCCTTTATCTATATTGGAATTTGACCATCCCCAGTAAAATTACTCATCAAAAAAGTTTCACATCTACCTCTTCAATTTCTTGCTTGCCTAGTACATAGCGCGATTTTTCCGTCCCTGAAGCCTCTATTACCGGATGTTATATTTCAATATTTCACACGATATTTCAATATTTACGCTCAATCTAGTTTGAAGAGGGTCATATTTTCATACGCTGTCGATTCCCTGTCACATCTACAGGTAGGCATTTCTTAAGGCTTGGGACCCTCCTATTGACACTTAGGGTCTTCCCATTGACACTTGTGGCAATGATGATGGCTAAACACCGTAACAGGTGGTTTTGTATAGCGATGGCCATTTTTTGGGGCTCACCCTTTTTAGTAGGCGATGAGTTGCGAAATTTAAAGCAACGAAGGGTAACAGCCTGCCTGGGGCGTCGATTAAAGAATAACCACTTTGTGGTGTTCGCTAGAGGAATTTGAAATAAACATGTGATATAGAGCAGTTTAGAAAATTGTAAAATAATAAATACTATTAAGGTGGTCGAGTTGAACAAAACTGCCCAAGTGATTAAACACAAGTGTCAAAGTCACTTGGCCCAATGTTTCACAATCAAGTGGAATCACCACTATTTTCACTGCAGCAGCACTATTTGAAAAATTTAATCAATGGGTGTGACTCCACCATGTAACTGCGGCTTGTGGTTTTGACCCGCATGCGGTTTGAACTATGTATTAACAAAGTGAATTGGTCTCTGTGGGGAGATGCCAGTGTTCCAATAATATATCCAATAGTTTAAATAGTTGAAGATGAGTCCATAGTGTAACAAGCTGTGAAGTATTCGACTCGATTGTTATTGAGTTCAGTTGCTGTCTGATAACTACAGGAATTCTATCAATAACTTCTGAATATTTCTGAGCTAGACTAAACTTCAAAATTATATTTCATAGAATATTTGCAGACGTAGCTCGAAAAGCTGCAAAACTGAACAGACCTTGGGCAGACCATGTCTGCCGGATGCCGTCAAAGCCGTATATCTCAAGACTGGATCCCTAACACAGCTACCATAGCAGAACAAGGAGTTCGGAATGACGGGACTCCTTGGATGGCTTCCTCAGGAGTTGTGGCTTAAAGAAGATCAACACAGACAGAAATGGAAAAAAAAATGTCGAGTTCTTTGCGGTCGGACAGTTAAGGCTGATTGACAAAATTCAAAAATTTGTCATAGTGTTTACCGCACTGAATGTACTCTTATTGCTACATCTGTATTTGACACTATTAATATTAAGATTGTACGCGTGACGTGCAGTGTTTGGTAATAAATGTTTTCATTCTATAAAAAAAAAAATCGTCTTATATTATTTAATAATACTTACAAATAACTTGCAGGTTGACTGGAAGGGACTTGCCATCGCCCTCCACATTGGATGCTGTACACGCGTATTTTCCTGCTTGACTTCTATTTACACCTTGTAGAGCTAGGTTGGCTGAACCAGCTATGACTCCAGCCCGCTGGTTGTGTGTCATGATTTGACCCTGAAAATTTTCGGTCTGGTTAATACATTAACAAGTATCATTTGTGGTTTATTACCGCTGCCACTGTGGTCTATGCTGAAAAGTAATACCTTTTATTTTGCTTTTTATTATTTTCTAATAAGGGGTATCCGTGTGGATAAAAACATGGATACGTCAACCCCATTGTACCTTATACTCTATTTACACAGAAATATACATCTATATAAATATATATATATATCATCATCATCAGCCTATTAATGTTCCCACTGCTGGGACACAGGCCTCCTCTCTGTGAGAGGGAATGGGCCGTAATCCACCACGCGGGCCCACTGCGGGTTGGTGGATGTCACATGTCTTCGATTTTTTGGTTCTAAGACATGCCGGTTTATTTAAATATATTTATTTATTATCTATTATTATCTTTTTTTTCTTAATTAACACTACTATACTTACACGATATACGAAAGGGAATTACTGCCTCGACTTCTGAATTAAGCCACAAAATATGCTTTTGGTACTTTTTGATTTAAGATATGCCAACATATTTTGGATAAGTCCAACAAAGCAATACTTGGAAACTACTATTTATTCAATAGTGAGACAATGCATATTTCGTATGAGATAGATATCAAAAGTATTATTGATATCTATCTTATACAAAATATGCATGGTTAAATAGGTTTTTCTTATTTTGTAAATAAAGGCTATTTTATTTTGAACTGCTGTTACCACTGATGTTTCACTTCTGCTTGCTAAGCATAGCATTTTTTTTACATTATGTTATATTGGTTAAACGTTTTTTCCTTCTTTAGTAACTTTCATTAAATATGATATATTTTATTTTATAAATCGTTATGTTTATTTTGACAGAGACAGTAATGGCTTTTGTTTTTTTTTTCCTGAACAGTAATTATAAGTTTTTTTTGTAATGAAATCGAATTACGTTTCTAACGACATGCACGCGTATGTAAACTTTTCAGAGTAAAGATTGTAGGAAATTCGAAAACTCTCTGCTACACGTGTTTATAGAAACTTTTTAATAAGACAACGGTGTGACGTTGTTCAAGTTTGCTTTTGAAGTCAAGAAGAGGAAAAAATTGGGATATATTTTGAGACTAACTAACTTGAAAATGCAAAAGTAGAAAAGGCAGAAATGAATGAATTTTGTGATGAAACTAATTAATTTAATTGCTATGAAAATAACGTCATGAAAAAAAAGAAAAAAAAAACATACGCGTATATTATAGGTACTGATTTTAGCAACAGAAAAATAACTATGAAGTAACAACAGAATGATCATCATCATCAGCCTTTTAATGTTCTTACTGCTGGGACACAGGCCTCTTCTCTGTGAGAGAGGGAATGGGCCGTAATCAACCACGCGGCCCCAGTGCGGTTTGGTGGATGTCACATGTCTTCGAATAACAATATAAGGATACAATACACAGTTATGGATACAATAGAAGGATGACTTTGGTATATTGACGGACGAATCAAAGACGATAATTTATGTCTGTTAGTATGTCTGGAATTCTATGAGACTCATCTCATAAATCTCCAGACAAAAGTAAAAACTAAAAACTACACTGAACACACACTAAAACTACATAAAGTATACTAAAAAACTATAGGAATTTTGTTAAAAAATTCTTTAACTAATGTAATTTTAGGAGACTCGTTACTTTTAAAGTAAGAATTATTTGAAGCAGATAAAAATCTAAGTAGCAATATTGAATTTGCACTTGCATGGGACATGTAACAAAATAATCTATACCAATATTTTAAATTTAGGCGCACGGTTGGCGCAGTGGTTGAGCGATTGACTCCTGCGCTGCGTGTCGCGGGTTCGATTCCCGCACGGAACAAATATTTGTATGATCTACAGATAGCTGTTCCGGCTCTGGGTGTTGTGTACGTGAGTTTATATGTTAGTAAATGCACCCACGATACAGGAAGAAATTCCTAGTGCGGGGCAAAGATTTACAAAAAAAAAAACGATTTTATTTTTGTTTGTTTGTTTGTACCGAATAGGCTCCGAAAATACTTGACCAATTTATAAAATTCTTTCAGCTATGGAAAGCTTAATTATTCCCGAGTAATATAGGCTATAAATTATTTTCAAAATATTAGAGATCCTTATGAAAATTGCAACAATGTAAACCCAAAGTAGCAAAATTTTGCCTATTAAATTAATTATTTGGTAGCGGCTAGGTTGGTGGGTAGGTAGGTGAGTAGGTAGGTAGCTGATAGTTGACGGGAGCGAAGCCGCGGGGGTCAGCTAGTAGGCGTATAAAATACACGAAACTTGTACAACAGCTTTAAAAAACTAAGCCATATATCGGCATCCAATATCGAATGTGTTCCTGTCCCTGACAATCTTCCGCATTCCGAGAATCGCGTTAGAGGTGACAGAATTTGATTGATCAAATGAAATTCTCTACACCCAATAAGGAAACTATCTGCCAATCTATTTTTAGGTTATATATGGTGGCTTTTTTATTAGTCACTAACTGTAACTCTAACTGTTTTATCCTACTACTAATGTTATAAAACGCGTAAGTCTGTTTGTTTATTTATCAATCAGACTTCAACGAGTATTTGAATAACTTTTCCCGTATAAAAAATACTTTTTTAAACAAACTGTTTACCTTACCGTGTATTGTTATCACCAAACGTGTATGCAAAATTTCGGCTCAATCGGTTGAGTATAAAAAATTTAAAATTCAGGTAGACCATGATATCGATTAAGACATAAGATATTATACCTTGCCAAGGTATAATGTTTGATTTTCATGTGACTGAAACAGCAGACAAAAGGTGGGTTAGTGTTTATTGTCGTCTCTGTGTATATTGTATTTCATCATATGTTCTATATTCTTCTCCAGGACCTTCTTTAAAGCCCGACTGAAAACGAGGTGTATCATAAGTTTGACGTGTGTACCTGTGTATTAGTGTATATGTCTGTGGCATCATAGCTCCTAAACGGATGAACCGATTTGATTTCGTTAAAAAAAAGTAGCTGTATCGAGTGTGTTCTTAGCTAAGTTTGATGAAAATCTGTACAGCCCTTTTAAAGTTATGGGCTATTTACTGTTTGAATCGGCCTGTTTTCGCAAGATATCGTATTGTAATTACGTGTTCGATTGTCGATCGAAGCGTGTCTACTATTAGATAAATTATGTAGCATGAAATAAAAATGTGACGCGAGTTTTGAAATATTTTTTTCTTGTTATCGAATAATATTACTCTGTGGTTTAGCTGTGTTAAGAGCTAAGCTAATAGCTTCATGCATTACAATTATAATGTCGCGTTTCCTATATTTTTGGTACTTACGTTATGTTCCCAAACAACTTTATAAGCTGGAGGGTTCGACCGAACCATACACTCGAAGTACACGTCATCACCTTCTTCGATATCGTTTGGATTCATCTGGGATCCAAGTTGTAGCGTCACTATTGGCATATCTGCGAAGAAAAATATCGTATAAGGCACAGGTTTACTTCGATTTACTTTGTATTTTTAAAGTCTGGCAATTTTTTCATTCAAAAATAAATCCAGTCTGGATTTTTTCTACATCCATAATAAAAATAAAATGAGCTTTTATTGCGGCTTTTCATACATAAACATTATTCAATCTCAAGCAATAATACTTTATATCTATCAATATATTCAATCCAGCTCAAATAAAAATGTTAAACGGATGATAATAATATGAAATTATCTCAGAATTTTTTGCTGTTTAAAAACAAGTTATTGATAAAATCCAATCCATTAGGGCGGTTACGCACTACATCCGATCCGTTTTCGTTAAATTTCGGTTTTGAAGTAGCCATAGTACTTCTTGTAGAGTAGCTTATGCACTACATCCGATCTCTATCCGTCATAATTTTACTTATATCAATGTGCAAGTTTGGATGAATGTGTGTGTGTGTATGTTTGTAACTCAATCACGCCAGAACGTCTGAACTGATCTGGTTCAAATTTGGCGAAGAGTTATATGAAAGTATGGAATAGCTCATAGGCTACTTTTTTTCATCCCGGTATAATATACCCTTGGGATAAGAAAACACTTTTCAAGCGAGCGAAGCCGCTGGCAGAAGCTAGACTGTATAATTCAGCACATTTTGAACTTTCAACTTAAATCACGGACACGGACGTACAGTGCGTAACCGCTTTTAGTCGTTCTATTTTAAAATTGAGCTTAGTACTTATGTAAGACTAAAAATATCAGTTCCGTAGTTTATTAGTTTTCGACAGGCAAGCCTGCCAGTAAGTTTTGGTTGCAAATTGATAACCGTCTACCAATTTTAAACAAAATAAACAATAGTTACTCTGCACTGAAAATATAATTAAAATGTTCCTAAATAACAAACGGAATTAATTAAATTGGAAATCAGTTATTTATGTGTGACCGTGTTAATTATTAAAAAATATATTATTAAAGATTCGAATATCACAGTGCCTATACTGTTGTGGCTTCGAAAGGAAAATATGTAGGTATATGTTCTGTCTGGGCCAGACACCAAACTATCTTTTTCCACTACCTTGTGTATTATGTAACATATTGCCTAAGAAATTAGTTGCAAAATATGAACATGTAGACACAAGATAATAAATTTAAAAAAAAACCAAAATGACATAATAACAGTTACGAGATGACTTTTGTATGGATGTGTTAGCCCTAGAAAAAGCGCGCGTTGATTGTGTGTATACGTAATAAGTCTGTGGTTTTTAGTCTGAACGTTTCTAATAAATTGTTGTTGAAACTAATTTGCATTTAATTAAGTAAGCTCATCAGGTACTGGCAAAATAATCGTTCGAGTAAACACTCGCATGTAGCTTTCGACTTTCGCCTTCGGCTCACGTCGAAATTCGTTCGTGTTAAAATCTCGACTTTTTATGCTCGGCACGAAATGTACTATTTAAGAACTTTCGTCAAAAAAAAAAGCCAGTCATTTTCGCCATAGTAACAAGTACAGACATAGTGTTATTTTTCTTAGTACTTCTCTAATCTTCTAATATATAAATAGTATAAATCTTGTCTACGTAATCGATATACCTACACCTGCGGCAAGTATCTTGATAGATTTTGATAATGTTTTTAAGTTCAGCAAAAATATTGTAAAATAACGTCTTAAATTAGATGAGGTAGGGTAGGGTGACGGATGTAACCCAGTGACAATGGTGCACCTTCGGTCATTTTCATTTGTTTTAGTTCCTCTTAGCCCCGATTTTTCAATAGACTATTATCTGTTAACTGAGGAATAAAAATGGAGGTTTGACAGCTTTCATATACGAGTATGTCGGGTTTAGTCAATAGTACGGACGTCAAAACAAATCGCAAGTACGCCATCTGGCGGCAAAGCAAGAACAACTACACATTGGCGCGCTTTTCCTAACCACTTGCGTGGTGGGGACAGCAGAATATGGCCGCGTACTGACCGCCTTAGAGCTAACTCGTCGTAGAATCAGTGTCGATCCGTAATATTAGTAAGCAAGATTGTAACTAAGTTGTGACTATTTAAATAAACCCAGTGTATCGAAACTTTGTGTGATTTCATTTTGATCATCATGTGTAACAGCCATTTTTATTCATGAGTTAAAAGTTATCAGTCTATTGAAAAATCGACCTTTAGTCTTTTTATTCATAAAAATAAAAATCTCATTGCTTGTTAGTGATTGATTAGATCGACTATTAGAAAATGCCCAAGGCATTAAGCCGCCTTTGTGCCTGTGTCTAAAGTTTTAATAAATAAATTAGCATTACATAAAATTTTCTAAGAATTTCAATTTAGAATCTACTAATCGGTTGTTAAATTTCTCTAAAAGTTTTCTAAATGAGCCCTTAGTTGCTAGAGATCTGTAAAAATATAATCAGAATTAAATGTATAGCAAAGTTCCAAACACAAATATCTTTTCAGAGCTTTACAGGCAATAAATCCTCAAAAAAGATTGCCTTTCAACCTATTCAAAAAGAGAAAATAAAAGGGAACTTACAGTGCAAATTGAGCGTGACACTGGTTTCTATTGTGGTGTGCTCAAGTTTGACGTGGGCCGCCCGGCATGTGAGCGTGCGGCCATCTTGGTCCATGCGCGGCGTCCAGCGAAGAAACGATACGGTCTCGTTTTTGTCGTCGGAGTTCTGGATAAAAAGAGTAAAAACTTTATCACATATATTTTAATTATTATTGATAGGCTCGTATGTGATCACTATTTCTCGAGATAGTAAGCGATGATGTGATTGACGATGGAGCACGCTTGCTTATAAGTAATTTAATCACTCTTTACTTAAAGACAGAAAAAGTGCTAAACATCTCTCAGTGTTTAGCACTTTTTCTAAAATAAAACCGCTAATAATATAAATCTGAAATATTAATAAGCAAATTATAAGAAAAACGAAATAACATAATATGTGTAACCTACAACTTTATTCACGTCTTCATTTTCTGGAATGAATTTTGAAGTGCCTTTGCATCCGGCTTTCAACTAATCTATACAAAGCCAAGCTTCAAACAAGTTTTATTGTTGTGCTTTAACGCAACGGCAACGCTCCTTTTACGTGGTATCAACGTAACGTGAACGCTTACGGGCAACCGTAAGGTTAAGTGCTTAAAAACTTTTATTCAATAAATCTGTGTGTTCAAGCTACTCTCGCATGATCATAGTTTGAAAGATTACATCTTAATTAGTAATTAATCGTACTATCAATAAACCACGATATTGGTCTTATTGTTCAGTGTAATGATTTATGTTTCAATACAATATTGATTCAATAGACCTTGCATAATAGCTGTAAATTATTAATTTCTGCTTGAGATATGCAGTAAGTACGTTGGAATTTCGCATGGTCTATTATTATACTAACCTAAGATTATATTTACCTGAGAGTGATACTCTATCAGCAAAAGACGGCCAACTAATGGTCGTCATTCGGCAAACTGCGTGATATTTTTACTTTTTTATCGCTCGTTATCACTGATAAAATGTCACCTTTTTTGGGTCCTTAGACCTCTTACTTGCCAACGTTTGCAGTCTGATTTCAGTGTCGATGTGTCTAAACTTATTAAGCGTTTAACTACGTTTTTATTGGCTATCGTTGAAATAACATCAAGACCAGGTTTTGAACATTCCCGAAACCTTAAAATCTAGTCGGTAAATTGGCCTTCAGATCGTTGTTAATTTCTTCTTAATAAAGCCTTGTAGCCTTGTTTTGGTGTGCAATGAAGTATATTTTATTCTTGTTCTACATTACCTTCTGTATTGCTGTCACAGACATCTGCCGGTCATCCATCCACCACGTGATGACGGCTGGTGGCCTGGCCCCGACGGCCTTGCAGGCTAGCTCGGCTGCTTGACCCACGGAGAGTGGCTGCTCCCGGGCTAGGATCTCCACGAATAGTGGTCGCACTGGAAGAAAACCAGGGTTAAATATTTGAAGTATGTAAAGGTTTTACTACTGTTGTTGCATTTAAGTAAAGCAATTATAGAGATTATAAAGGGATGGATGAAATTATAGAGGTTACCAACTTTTTTTTTTTGTTTGGCAAATCATCCAATAACTTTTCCCACTCTGGGTGAAGCGTGAGGGTGTGTCAGACTTTTATTGACTAAAACCCACCCGTGTTCTTTCAGTTGCTTATGCCAGGGCCGCAGTAACTCTCTTTCATATTTAACCGCGACCCCTAGACGTTTCCACCTCCATTGATGTTTATAATGACAAAATCTTAACTATCTTAACTAATATTACAAAGCGAGAGCTGGATTTTGTGAGGTTGTTCAGACATTTAGGTTAATCTCTGCAACCACTACTCCTATTTGAAATTATCTTTCACTATTTGAAAATTACATTATTCCAGATGGTTACAATATGCTATTAATTGATTGATTGATTTGATTTTGATTATTATGACTCAGGCAAAGTCAGTCCGGGCTACTTGTCATATAGAATAAAGATATTAAACTGGCCGTGACATCTATAGTGATCCTGAACAAGTAGAAAAACAATTAGCTATGCATGTCATTGTTCGAGTTCCTATGAAGAGATATTAAGGAAAAGGTAAGAATTTCTTAGAAAAGGTCCTCCTTAGATATTAGTATGTACCAGGCCCCTCAGAAAGTATTGCGAAAAAAAGTTTTTATATATGGGAGACTGGCCAGTTATAATGTTTTTCGAAAATATGATTATTTATAAGTAAAAATAAGTAAGTTCCAATTTCAAAATTTCCCTCCACATTTTTTGCGAGTTAATTCAAAGTATTGTGTCTCACTGAAATATGGATCTGCGCCGGGAACATTTTAGAGCTATGATTTTATACGATTTCAAGTGTCGCCTGAAACCGGATGAATCGTACGATAGACTTCAAATGGCATTCATGGATGAAGGCCCTTCCAAGGCAACCGTGTATCGTTGGTATAACGAATTCAAGCGCGGTCGACCAACTTTGGGGGATGACGAAAGAAGCGGTCGCCCTTTGACGGCTGTTACCGAAGAAAACGTGCTAGCAGTGAAAAATTTAATCGAAGACAATAGGCGAATTACATATCAGGAGATTCAACACATATTGAAGATTGGATCGGGAAGCGTTCACGAGATTCTACACAGCCATCTTCGCGTGAGGAGGATAGTATCACGCTGGGTGCCGCACAACCTCACCGATGCTCAGAAGCAGGCCCGGGTGGAATGGTGCCGTGATATGCTTAACAAATTTGAAGCAGGCTCGTCTCGGCGTGTTTACGACATCGTTACAGGTGATGAGTCCTGGATTTATCAATACGACCCAGAAACCAAGCGCCAGTCGACTGTTTGGGTGTTTCAAAATGAGCCAACGCCTACCAAAGTGAAGCGATCTAGAAGCGGGGGTAAGATTTTGATCGCTAGCTTTTTTAATTTGACTGGCCACTTGGTATCAATTCCCTTACGGGATCAAAGAAGCATTAATGCCGAATGGTATACTACCAAATGTTTGCCAGAAGTTTTCTCTGTTATAAGCAACAAGCGACCAAACACAGGGCTCCGCGGGCTACTGCTCCACCACGACAATGCACCTGCGCACACCGCACTCAAAACGAGGGACTTCCTGGACAGCACGCCAGTCAAACTCCTGGGTCACCCTCCTTACAGCCCTGATCTAGCACCGTGTGACTTCTTTTTATTCCCAAAAATAAAAAATCAGCTCAAAGGGATACAATTTTCGTCGCTGGAAGATGCGCTGGCTGCGTTCGAGCAGGCTGTAAACGAGGTGTCTGCGGCGGACTGGAAAAAGTGTTTTGAAAACTGGTTTAGGCTCATGAATCTTTGTATAGAGGCTGGTGGAAAGTACTTTGAAAAGATTTAATAAAAATATATGTACGTATAGAACAATTTTTTTTAGTTTCGCAAAACTTTCTGAGTGTCCCACGTATGTAGGTGCTCTCACTCAATAATTTTCTGCCGCTAAGCAACATGGCTGTATTCCAGATTGAAGTAGAGGGCCTGTAATTACAGGCGCATGACGATTATTACAACTATGTTTTGTCCCTTAGATATAAAACGTCACCAAATCTTCTGAAACAGCAAATGTTAATGAGACCCATTTGATTATTTAACATCCCTTGTCAAAGGTACATTTACATTCTAGCTTTTAACATCTCATTGCTATGAATAGAACTGCCAACTTGATTACAAAATGATTCCATTTTGGTTTGGTAGTAATTACCAATGTCCCGCCTGTAGCATAAATGGGACACTGTAGTTTCTAAAATTCTTGCTTTAGTGACAAACCCCTTATCATCAATACGGTACTGTGAGGACCGCCAAATGTTGTTATCTATGACAGCCTGGCTAACCATTCCCCTACAATTACTATTATAACTAGAAATCGATTTCTTAGAAAAGGATCTCCCCGAATGTAACTATGTAAGTGCTATCCTGAAATTACAGGCAAATGACACATAAATAGCGTTGTTTTTCGAAAGCCTTTATTCCCATTTGCCCCCTTCGAGCTTGCCACCGGTGTGGTGGCACTAACTAGTGACGTTTACCACCCCGGTGGTCAATGGCACTTATTTACCGGTTAGTGCGAGACGCACAGAACAGATCAGTGTGGCGACGCTTGGGGGAGGCCTATGTCCAGCAGTAGACGTCTTTCGACTGAAATGATGATGATGAAGAATGTTTAATGTAAGATCTATATCTACCATATACTGAGAAATAAATACTTTACTTAATTACTTACATAATGAGAATCGACCACCTTACTTAAATTATGAAGGGGGCAGATGACACTAAATAAGTGCCACTGACCACCGGAGTGGTAAACGCCACTAGTTAGTGCCAGCCACCACCCCGACGGCAGGCAAGCTCAAAAGGGGCAGATGGGAATAAACCTCCGAAAGCAATACCTACCTCTGCAATTTTAGCAAACTGACACACTTCTTATTTATCAGCCAATCACAAATCTATTTTTATAAAATTTCTAAACATCTTACTACTGAAAATAAATCTGCCAACTTGATTTCTAAAATGATGCATGCTGATTTGATTTAGCGCTAATTTAGTCGTCGAACACTGTCGTTCCTAAAATGCCTACTCCTACCAAAATGAGATGATAATGAAAATCAAAATGGCGTTAAAATACTTTATTCACAAAAATGACAAACGCGGTACCCTTATCATCATTACGGTACTGTGAGGACCGCCAAATTTTGTTATATGCCAGCCTAGCTAACCGTTCCTCGACCATTACTATTATTAAACTCCAGTTCACAAAATAGAAGTATATTTAGTAAGCCTCTGCCATTGTAGTATGTAAATTATGTTGGTTTATTTTATTGTCATTTTGGTACGAATCTGACAGTCATTGAATTTAAACTAGGGCTGCCGACAAGTTATTTTTGAAAGCTAATTGTGACATTTAACTTATTTTATCTTTAAATACGGCGCCGTTTTAACGACATTTGAATTCCGTTTTGGGTGAGGTTAAATAAGAGATGAAATTGCACATAAACCATACCTAACGCAAATAAACTATTTTTCTTTCTTGCCGATTAAAGAAAAGAAATAAAGAAAAAGTGTTTATGTGTCACAAAACGACATCCATATATAAGTACATACATGCTTATGTTCAACCCTTAACAATAGTAGTACTTAAATTAAGATAGTAAAGACGAGAAATAAATAAAACAATAATATCATATACTACCTACATTTTATATAAAACAGTAAATAATTAGGGTGAAAAAGATGCCAGGCAGTGTATGTCGTGATTGTGGCAAGAAGGTCTCCTTTCAACATAATGCCGTGGGGGACCCACAGCACGGCGCTGATTTTCAGTGGTCGCCTAGGACGTGACGTACGGAAACCAAATAACATAAGTTCTAATAAAAAAATATTGCGGGTATTACAAACTCACATTCATATTTAAGTAGTCTTTGTTATGTGGCAGTAGCATAACCTTCTAATATTGTACTTATCATTATTGTACTTATCATTATTGTACTTATTATACAACACAGGATAAATCTGACCAAAAAGTGTTTCTGCTGTGATTTGTTCTGCGTATTGTTTATCAGATAGTCTGTCTGAATATTTGATGACGTTTTCCAGTTATTTACTGGAATACGCACTTGCACCATAATGGACTATCCATTAAACTTGATTTGTAATTCAATGTTTTGCAACGTTTTAAGTCGAGGCTTATTTTTATTCGGAATTTGTTGCTCCAAGCCTATCCCGGAACAGTATGAGAAATTGTAGGTACCGTGAAAAACAAGGGTAATCCATCAAAGCTGGTGAGTGCACGCACCGAAAAACACTCACACTTAATATTGACCTTTTAACTCTTAACGGTATAACATAATATAAAGAGGTTGTCAGAGGAGGATGAGGTTGTCTGTAAGAGATTGCCCTGTGCGATAAGACCGCCCATTGTACACTTGTTTTTATGTTTTTTGTCCTGTATATATATATTTGATGTACAATAAAGAATATAATAAATAATAAATAAACGAAAAAAAAACATTTTCAACCTTATCCATATAAATACTCTAATCGATTAGTTTAGATACTGATTAGCCAATTCTTATTTTTTTATTCGAGGAATAATTCCTGAATTCAAATTCTCCATAGTTACAAAAAAAAGGTAATTTGAATTAGGAGTCTATTAAACAGTACTTCAGCTAATCATATAAATCAATGTTAGCTTAAATACTGACTAGCAGATTCTTAATTCAAATTCTCCTTAGAAAATCGAATTATGTATCTACTAAACAGTGCTTAAACTAATCATAATTAGTTCAAATGCTTTTTAAATGAGGCATATTTTTTATTGTGTTGTCAAATCATTAAAGCCCTCCCGTGTTCCTTCAGTTGCTTGTGCCATGACCGCGGTAACTCTCTTTCAAATGTATCCGCGAACCAGACCAGAGAGAAATAAGGCACCTAGCGACAAATTGCATCCATAAATCCATCGCAAGAATTGAATTGAAACAATTATTCGAACAATAGGAAAGTAAAACGCTAATGGACACCATTAACGGCATGGATAGTTGAAAAAGTGTTAAAAACAAAAATATAAAGATCGCCCACTAAAAGCTTTGTTGGAAAAAGGCGAGCTTAACGTGCATTACTGAACGAATGACATCATGGGTTATTATAATGGAGAATAATTTCCTGTTCGCCGACGTGGCAATGCCGTCACGACAGGACAATGCTACACAAATAAAAACTAATGGCCCCTTAGGGGTGAGCGGTGACAAAAGAATCCTGTCAGCGACGAACCGTCATATTCCGAGATAATCCCACAGACTAGCGCGGTTGATATAGGTTAATCGCACGGATTTACGTGGATTCAGTCTTGCAATAACAGAAAATGAACGTTTGTCCTCCCGTAATACGGATGTTATGAAACTTTCCAACTATTTTGCGGCAACCAATGTTATTTTTCCCTGAAACTGTTGCTCGAGGCAGATTGGGTAACAACTGGGAAAAGGGTAGCACTAGATTTGATTAAATAAAGTGTCCTTATATCTTTTTATAGTGGCGTTTATTTTTCTTTGAGATAAAGTAAAATATTTTTGTGGTAAATGTAAAGCTTTTGATAGAACGAGACACTATATTCTTTTGTAGGAACGTCAATAAAAATAATATGAAAGCCATTTTTTTATATTTCCTAAATGTGCGTTGTTTTGATTATTTATTTAACTACGACTAGCTCAAATAGTAGGATTTGAATTTTATACTTTTCATTTAGGTATTCCGATTTAGTCTTGTGCATATTTTATGTGATAGAAATCTATACTATATATATATATAATATTATAAAGCTGAAGAGTTTGTTTGTTTGAACGCGCTAATCTCAGGAACTGAATTGAAAAAGTATTTTTGTGTTGGATAGTCCATTTATGGAGGAAGGTTATAGGCTATATAACATCACGCTACGACCAATAGGAGCGGAGCATAAATGAAAAATGTAGCAAAAACGGGAAAAAAAATGTGGGCTTCCGTTGCGTGCGCTGCGTAAACGGTTTAAGTTACGCAGCAATCATGTATGTGGGGTAGGTAGGGTAGATGGGTAGGTAGGTAGCCAGTTGACGGGAGCGAAGCCGCGTGGGACAGCTAGTAATAAATACACGTGTAACCTTTTTTTCGAATGCGGTTTTTTTTATTTGTATAATAGGTGTGTAACTATGATTTTTATGAGTTTTAGTAAAATGTTTTATTTTTTCTTATTATCATCAAAAGGCTTGCGTTTGACTACTGTTTCACCCAGTGTGAAGCTACGATGTCTTCTACATTTTCACACGTTTGACTGAAGATAACCTATACGCTCTTAGCTTAAAAATTGCAAGTTATAACTGTTACAAAACATATACCTACTCTGACAGGGAATTCCACTCTTTATCTAAACGCAGAATGGAAGTATTCCCAAAACGTTGTCTAAGTGAGAAATACTTTTATTATTTACCTATTTTCAATTGCTACTTACTAATTTTCAAAGCAGTATTTGCAGTGGTCACACTGCAAATATTGCTTTGAAAATTCAACCAAGTCCAAATATTTCCGTCTCAAACACAGTCATAATTCTACCCCATATTTTATACTCCGACCCCAGAAACAACTAACAGCATCCGCAAATCTTAAGTCACGTCTGTCTTTATGTACTTTTTCGTATGAATCCGCCATGTTTATGTGCTTATCCTCATATATGACTATCACGTACGATGATGTACTGCGCTGTCAACGTTCATAATGTCCCCACGCGTTTAGTTAGACAAATGACGGAATATTAGGCTGGAGACACGCTCTTACGAATATCTAGATAAATTTGTGACCTGTGTTTGGAACTGTTATGATTGTATACCGACTATGTGTGTTCAAAAATACTGTCACTTTCATGTTTCTGTTGTTATGTTCTTATACACTGCGTAAAAGATTTTGATGCATAGATGCGATTTTTATATGGTAAATAAATTATGCAAACCTAAATAAATAAAAAACGATAATTTTAAGCAGGAACAGATCTCTAGCTATGTTATTAAATAAATTTATTTTTCCTGCCTGTCCGTTTGATGTCTAAATGTCGTGTTGTTCTTCTAAACGCAAAGGATTTTGATGTGGTTTTCACCATCATTTAGAGAATTTATTCCGGAGGGTTTATTTATACAATACACGGTACAGCGACTAAACGGGTTTGGATGTTTAGGACGCAGTTTTATTTAGTAAACTTAACTGATACTTGGGGGGTTGCCACTTTATCGTTACATAAAATTAGTGTCGTTCCCTGAGTGATCGAAAATCAAAGTAGATCCGAACATGGAACTATTTCACGGCGAAAAAAATACATTTGTTAAGAAACCAGTGGCCCTTATTTAATTTCTACTCAACTATCTCAGACTTAATTCTATCCTTCGCATATATTTTATTGTTGATTTCTTATTCATTACAATAAAAGTTTATGTACTATGTGTATTAACGCTGTTATATTTATAAATATATATTACGTTATAAAGCATTTATTAACATCAATTTAGTAAACTTAAATTGAGGAGTCATGTCACATCGATTCAATTAATCACTTATGATTGAGCCTTTACCTACAACACTATGCCCCACGCTTGCAACATTAAAAAAAAATAAGGTAATTGGCAGCTGTCAGTTTAGTCTACGAAATTAAAAATCACAATATATTTTTTACAAACCTATAGGATTATTTTTATCCGGGCAAATTAAATCTTTTAACTAGGATACGAGTGAAACCGTAGGCAAGGTATCTACTATTGTACTGAAAGGAAAGTTACTACAATAACTTTGCGTGACCTTTCCAAGTTATGTTTTTGTGTCCTTAGTTTTGTTGTATAAATTTGGTGGTAGCCTGCGAAATTGTGGATGTTTGGATAAAACTTAGGCATTAGTATAATTGTTCTATTAAGATCTAGAAACTTTTAAACAGTGCTATGTATCTGTTGCTTCGTGACGTTTTCTAAAGTTTGTTCAAAATTATATTTGTGAACATTTTTTGTGATGAACGCAAAATAAGGTCTTGTTCATGTGACATCCACATACCCACACTGGGTCCGCGTGTTCGATTAAGTGTTTAATTTCCTTTTCCTCTTCTAGTGGGAAGGCCTGTATTCCAGCAGAGTCATGTCATGTGGCATGTCTTAAACCAGAGACAGGTCAAAACGGTAAAAATGATCTATGGAATACATTGACTTTATTCCAATTTATGCTTTAAGATAATTTCAATGCATCGCCACCGACTCAAGTGTCGATTTTAGCGTTGTGTGTTTAAAGTTGATTTTAAGTCACTTTTTGTATTAAAACGGCCTTTAAAAATGATGGGTTGCAATAGAATTATAACTTTGTTATGTACGACGTAGAATTGGTTATTCCAAAATTTGATAACTATGTTAAATTCTGAATTCAAAGATATAGGAACACAATATTACTTAACCTAGAACATTTAGAAAAATCAGAAAAAAAATACTTACAATAAATCTGTATTTGCACATTGACTCTTAAAGGCGGCACCAGCACCGTATTATCAGCAGTGCAAGTGTACACTGCCTCGAAGTAGTCCCGGGAAAGCTTGGGTATCCTCAGCTCTAGGAGACTGAGGCGAGACTCGTCGTCTACTGGAGCCAGGGTCGCTATGACCTTGTCGTCACGCCACCAGCGAATTCGGGGCATCGGTTTACCTGAGGTGAAATATAAGTTGTTAATACACTGTCAGATATTTATACTGTATCAAAGATTAAATTTGTCCTAAACTTTTCTTCTTTATTTTTTAGTACTAGTACACATGAAATACACTAATACACATGAACTGTTTCTAAGGGCCGATTTTACCAATAAAGCTAATATTGGTGAAATCTCTAATATTGAAACCGCTGAGAAACTACCAATCAAAACGCTGTATTTGCATAAACTGAGTTTAGTGGAACTAATCGCGATTAGTTGTATTGGGAAATCGGCCCTAAGTCCAGGGTACCTGCAGGGACATGCAGTTTATATATCCACAGTCTACCTATACATATTACTACAAATAAAGAACAAAACCAGTATGCTATATCTTGGGGAAAAGTCTCTTCCATCTTAGGTCCATCACAGAGTGTTTAGGGCGATTCATTAGTAATTTTCTGACGCAATCTGTATAATTAAAGTTTTTTATTGGCTGGAAGTGCTGCATTTTCCTAATTTTGATACAAATTTAATACATTCACGGCTTATGACAATAATGCTTTCAATCTAGTCCAGTCGATGACGTGGTCTCTGCCCTATCCTACCTGTACCTAATATTGAGAATCTTCAAACAAAATTATTTTCTCCTATTTCAAGAAAATTGCGAATCAAATATTGTTTGTTAGAAATCTTCCATTCAAATAAATACTCGGAATATTATTTTTTTCACTGGTAAACATCGAGAATTTCTTTATGGTATTCTCATCGTTTTTGTAAAACCATTATTATTAATTATATACTTTATTGTACTCCACAAAAAACATACAGGACAAACGTACATTATATCATTCATTTCATCATTGTTACAGATCTCACTATAAATCAGTATAACAATAATATGTCTTTACAAAAAAAGAAAGGAAGAAATAATAATATTGTCTGTGACGTAGTAGACTCACAATACACAAAGGAAGCATAAAAACAGTTTCGCCAAAAACATAATTATGTATGTTTTCTGCCTTATAAACCTTAACCTTAACCTTACCTCAGAAAAGGCAATAGTAAAAATATCTCACTAATTCTCTACTCAGCTAAAATTCTAAGTATTACCAAATCAAATATTAATAAAGGCAAATTGGTGAAATTGCTGATTAGCAAATCTTAAGGTTGTTTGAACTCCCTTCAGTAATTTATAATCGAATTTGTTTCAATTATAAAATGAGGCAGATCTTCCAGTTAAATAATTTATTAGACTACTTTACAGTTTGGGGGAGAGGAATTTTAATACAGTGGCAATATTTTATTTAACGTCAAACGAGCTTGGGTTGATGGCCGTGGGAGTTATAATATTTGTGTTACTGGTAAGTTGTTTCTTAGTGATAATAGCCTGCCCTATGAAATGGTTTGTGCATTTTTTAACACGCTTTTAATAGATATAAAACGGAATCTTTGAACGTGATTTTTACCCCCTTCAAAACGTCGGAGGAATTTTAAACTTTGCACACTTATCAAGGACTGATGACAATGCAATAATTTGTATAGTTTGTCTCATTATCCTTACTAGCATCATCAGGATTAGCAATAACTAAAACGTAAAAAATAAATAATAGTTTAAAAAAATACGCATTCATAGAAAACCAAACTAAAATGTAGACATTTTTATAATCAATTTAAATTAAGAATAGTGAAATAACAAAAAAAAAATGTTTTCTACTTTTTAGTTGGGTTTTCTATTAAAACGTTTGTAGTTTTGCAGAAGAAAACGTGTTGCGCCGACCCCAAGTAACGTGGGACAAGGGCAGTTAGATGATGTATGTTGTTAACTTATATAATGTACATAATAAAGAGTTTCTATCTAGGTACAGAAAGGGAAATTAAGTTTGAGTGTCAATTGCAGATCATAGACATACTAGGACTATACAATTTTAACGGCACGGTTGGCTGCTGCGCTGCATGTCGCGCGATTAACACCTGGAAGAAATACTTGTATGTGCTATTGATGCCTAGTTGTTCGGGTCTGGCTGCTTGTGTATTTTGTTTGGCCCACAACTTAGCCACTTCCACGGCGTCGTCGGTGACAGCGCATACATCACTCTGGTTGCATATTTTGGGGCACAGAGAAAAAGACAAGAGGTTGAACATGGTTTGCGACTCGTTACCACATGCACATCCAGCCGCTGAAAAATTTTTAGTATAAGGCAACGTTTTTAAAAATATTATAAATGTAGAAGTTAGATAGTTTCAACTTTAGTGATCTTTTAATTGACTAGGAGTGGTAAACAATTCATTTCCCTGAATTATGATATTAAAACACGCAATAAGGTAGTAAGCTGACAACCTAACAAAGCTTTTAAATTACAACAAAGCAGCTGGAAAACCTCCTACAAAAATAGTTAATTTTCCGCACAGCTCAAAACAAGATAATTCACGTACCTTCCTACTAAATTATAGCCCGTTCTTTTACGTTCATGGTACACGGACTCGGGTTCCGTAGCTCAAAGGTTCAAGCATTTTATTCTTTCTCCAGTGTACCCTATTTCATCGAGTTAGTCTCCGACGGTCGGCAGCAAACTTTAGTTGGACGGCACAAAGGTAACTACTTTAATTTGAACTTCTACTGGGCACCGTCACTTTTCCCTTGAAAATGTCAATGTTTAACTTTTTACTTTATTGTGTTTGTGGAAAGTTAACGGGTTTTGACACTCGATATTTTGATACGGCGCCAAATGGTGGATGCAAAAGTGGAATTCGTAGAATTTTTTCAAAAACAAATTTTATGTAAAGCCAAATCTGACACCAGTCTAGCCACTGGGTACTGTGTTACCCTGCTAGATGGGCTTGATAGGCAGTTGCTAGATACTGGTATAGTCATCGGCTAGATGCTTACAAGTCGTTTTTTAGGTCTCTTTGGTTGCCAAGCGGGACACGGGGAACGTTTAGCACCGTTCCGAGTGCGCGATTGGTTGGTCAGTTGACACAAGGATTAACTGACCAATCGCGTCGCGTCCACGTTCCGTTCGCTCTATACGGTGATAGATCAGTTTGCGCTCTATGTGCGAACTTATCCCCACTACGCCAAAACCTTGCTAAATTACTAGTCGAGGACTATACTCTGTTTCATCGATTTAGAATGAAAGCATATTTCAACCTACGCTAAAGGCTAGACAAATTACAATATATATTATACAGTGATTCCATCATCTTGCTGCCCTTGCCCCATGTTATATATGTCTTGATCGTTGCAACAAAATCTCCTGTTCCATTCGCCCCTTTCAGCCAGTATGCTACTCGTATTGTTCACTTTTGTTTCTAAAGTGATTATAGTCGATATAGTTCGATATATGTCCAGAAAAGAGAAAAGCTCAAACATTTAATCAAGAAGATTTTTATCATCATCATCAGCCTATTAATGTTCCCACTGCTGAGACAGAATCCTCCTCTCTACAAGAGAGAATGGGCCGTAATCCATCCACCACGCGGGCCCAGTGCGGATTGGTGGATGTCACATGTCTTCGTATTTTTGGTTCTAGGACATGTCGGTTTCTCAAGATGTTTTCCTTCACCGTTTTTGGGAGAAGTGGTGATGAAATAATTTACACAAAGTAAAGGGTCCTGGCTGGTTCCGAACCCAAGACCTAGTACTTGTAAGTCGCGACCAATACCACTGGGCCACCACTGATCTCTAAGAAAATTTTGCAACTCTTTTATAGATTCTTATAATAGCATATTATTTCCGAAAACTCATTTTATTGGCCTATGGTACCCTAAATTAACTTTTCACCTTCAAACGTAAAAGGTTGGCGAGTTTAGAATAATTAAGTACCTCCTACCTCTCTATTTAAATATCATTACATAAATAAATAAAAATACTTACAATTAATTATCTACTATTTTTGATCCTCTTGAGAGTCAGTGAGACTTAAAAGTTTAACTTTTAGCTACTAACTATAACAAAAAATTAAATAAGTCCTCTTGACTTACCTCCACTTACAACGCAGGTAAGCTTCAGACTGGTGTCTTCTATATATGGGCCGGCCACACCAACCACTTCTTTGTCGAACTCGTCGAAAATCTTCGGCTTCTCTGGTAGTTCTGTAACAAAATGTTTGTTATTTTAATAGCAAATCAGATCTTTAGAAACCTGTGGCTGAATACCGGGACGTGCCAGTATCGAATATTTTGTTTATATGCAGTGGTAACTCTGGTGGTATATTTTGCAATTAATTAAAATTTATAAAAAGTATTTGGTGCACCCAATGATACCTAGTAAACAGATATGTTATGAGCGCGCGGATTGTGAAGACTTGAATATTTCCTAATTGGGCAGCATAGTCTTTAGTCTCTATCACGCATGGCGACGATCGATACGCTTTGTTGAAACAAAAACAAAATTAAAAAAAATGCCATCATGTGTATTTAGAAAGTGTACCAATTGTGTTACCAAAGTATAGGTGCACTGGCATACCTAATGACAGGAACCAGACCAGACATTTCAACATAGCGCTGAAAGGTACTGTCAAGGACTGTTCTAGATACCACGCTTACGGCACATGAAATCTCTGGTCTGGTTCCTGTCATTAGGTATGCCAGTGCACCGACAGCCTGGCTGTACGGAAACTTGACTTGGTCATTGTCCGTCTCCGTATCTTACTGTCCTTCTTTAATTTTTGGAGTGCTGATTGCCTTACAGTCACTCATGCCAAATCTTTTCAAAATCTTCTTGGTATACAATTTTTGAGAGACCTTGATGGAACCATCTTTGTGGTTGTTAATTTCTAGCCCAAGAAAGTAGGAAGCTGGCTTTGTGGTAATCTTCTCTTGAACCTTCTCTTTAGTTCAGCCAAAAACTTTAAGGATTCCTTTTGATTAGTGGAGGCAATCAAACCATCATCAACATAGAGTCCTATGATAGTTTTACTCTCAATGTTTTATTGTTTATTTACAACCAATCGAATAAATAGATAAGGATGTCTGACTGTTTAAATCCGATTGTTTTGAGATAGTCAACTATGCATTTATTCCAACAACGTGGGGCTTTTTTGAGTCCATACATACTTCTTAATTTGCAAACTTTAATTGTGCCATTGCTAAATCCCTTTGGTTGATTCATAAAGATATCTTCATCAAATGAGCCATTCAGAAATGCAGTGGCAACATCAAACTGCATGAGGGTTAGCCCTTCGTATACTGCGATACTAAGAATTGATCAGACTGTCGCCAATCTAGCTACGGGGCTGAATGTTTCATCACAATCAATTCCTTTCTCTTGCGTGTAGCTTTTTGCCACGAGTCGTGATTTATACTTGTCAAGGCTTCCGTCGACATTTATCTTTTTCTTGAAGACCCATTTACAAGATATTAGTTTTCTATCTTTTGGCCGATCTACCAAAATCCAAGTTTTGTTTGTATTTAAAGATTTAACTTCGCTTTTCATAGCCTCAAGCCAGTCTTGTGTGGACTTTTTATAGCGTCTTCCTACGTCCTGGGCTCATCATTGATCAAAGAAGAGACAAAAAAGTCATCATATCTGCTTGAAGCCTGCAGTTTATACCTGACACGAAGTATTCTAGTATCAGGGATATTATCATGATCTTCGTTTGAATAATTTATTCGACACCCATCTGGTTCAGGAGACGACTCGTCCAGATTTTCCTCTTCTAGACTTAAATCATTAGATGTTTGAGGCAATACTTCCGTATTTTGTGGTATATCCTCGCTTGCTTCTAACATTGGTTGATTTTGTGGAGTCTTTGGAAAATTTAGTTCGATTTCTGTCGTAGTGCGTTAATCCGCTTCCTCGGATTTATCTGATTCCAATCCAACTGATTTTATTAGAATTCCTTTAAATGTCACATCTCTCGAGCGGATCAATGACGTTTCGATGTTATTATTAAATCCTAGTAATCGATAGCCATCATCACCATCATATCCGATTAAAATACATTTTTGAGTTTCATCTTTGTTCGTTTCTGTTTGGGAACTTGTGCAAAACATTCTGTTCCAATGACTCTCAGATGTTTTATGGCCGGCTTCTTTGCAAACCACAGCTCAAATGGTGACTTTCCTTCCTGAGAAGTTGCCCAGTTCTGTTCAGGATGTACGCAGCCGTGTTAACAAGCTCTGACCAACAGGTTCTTTGCGATCGTGCACCATAGTGCGAGCGGCTTCTACGAGAGTTCTATTTCTCGTTCACTGGACCCGCTTTGCTCTGGTGTATATGGCATTGTAAACCGGTGCTCTATACCATGCGACTGGAATATCTTCTCAATGGCTTCGTTTTTGAATTTTCCTGCATTGTCGCTGATTATTGTTTTAATAACATGACCAGCTGTATTCGTTTCATTGATCATCTGCACGAGCTAGTCTTTGACTTCAGACTTATGCTTGATGAAGTAAACATGACAAAAATTACTGTAGTCATCTTTAAACAATACGAAATACCGAAACTTCATGAATGAATTTGGAAAAGGTCTTGGGATTTACCTGTAAAAATAAATGTATGTGTAAATGAATAAATAAATAAATAAATAAATATATACTTCTGTGTGTATCGTCTCTCCTGGTTCTTTAGCTCTTTCTCTTTTTCCAAATTTATGTATGTATTTATCCTGTGCATAATTCAGAATCGTATTTGACTTTGATACCAAGTTCATTTTCAATCAATTGTTTAACGTGTTTTTTGCTCTGATGAGCGAATCTTTCATGATAAAGTTGCAAAGTGTTTTCTGTTTAAAAAGTGCTCACTTCTGGGGTTGGATTTTTAATAATCTGAACTTTCAGCTTATAGAGACAACCATTCTTGACACGTGTGGCAATCAAGTTCACTTTTTCATTGTTTATCAGCTTTATTGTTTTTTTGGATTCTCTCTTAGAAGTGAATACACTGTTTTGTAGCTTGTCTTAAGCAGCGAGTACAGAAAACAGGTTCCGTCTTATTGCGGGAACGTACCAAACATCGCAAAATGTGATATGCTCTTGTCGACCATAAACATCAGCAATCCATTTTCGACATTGTTTGACGTTATGTCCAATAAGTTTGCAATGCCCGCATATCTTCTTCGTTTTGCGAAAAGACTACTGTATAACTAGCGCTTGAGCCTCAGAATCTTCTTCTTTATTAGTCAGAGATCTTTTGTAACTGCAAATTTTCAATGTTACGGTCCTTTTTTGACATGAGCATCCAACTTGACTTGAAGGAGAAGTAACTATCGTCTGGTAACGTTTCTAAAATCTTGCATATGAGTAGAATCTCAGGAAGTTCAAATTTGGTTTCATCCTTACGTAGCTTTAATTCATGCCATATGTTTTTCAATTTGGATATATTCATGGATATGTCATGTAAGGGATCTTTGCGATAACTAAAGAAGCTGTAGTAAAGGTTATAGCTTTTATTTTCAGATGTGCCGTTGAAAAGAGTATGTAATTCATCCCACATCTGTTTCGCACTTGTGAGTCTCATTACCTGTTGCAAAGTGACATCTGACATATTTGCCATTAACATGAGCATTGTGGCACTATATTTTTCATTATAGTCTTGTAGAGCTTTTTGATAACTAGCCTGGTTTGCCGACGTAGCTGATGCGCCAGATTGCGTAGGTGGCTTTAGATTGCCGTTGATAGAGCATCTAAACCGCCAGGCATACCGAAGCAATAACAGTACATTGCAGCGCCATGTTGACCAATTTTCTTTACCTTCCAAACGACCAATATCAATTTCACAGCTTGTCGAAGAAGTTGACATTTTATTAATTTATTTAGACTTCATGCACAAAAGTACAAAGGCGGACTTAATGCCTTAGACATTCTCTACTAGTCAACCAAGGTCAAACTATGCACCTGCCATGTTGTCTCTTCACCACGAAGAGACAACATGGCAGGAGCATAGTTTAATAATAAAAATCTAGTAGTTATTATGCTAAAATAGGTGAAATACACGTATATTATTATATATATGATATTGAATATAATATATACCTATATAAATATATATATGTATATTTATGAAGTAACAGAAAATAAGAAAGTGAGATGACTGCTTATTTTGACAAATCTTGTTCGAATTTGGTTTAAAAATCGTTGCTAATTTTTTTATTAAATAATTATTTTACACAATCATATCTATTAAAATATTATTCTTTGCTCATTACAATTATGACGAAATATTTTTCAATATATTTTTCGTTAATAATAAACCACGCTCTGCTACCATGTTGAGGTATTCATAATAATATATTGACAGAATGTAAAGAAATCAAAATGACACATCAAATAAAATAGAAAACATATAAAGCCATAGCTATAGAGTTTGGAGTTTGCTAAAACCCTTTTCTAACACAAAGTACATAAAACAGAAGGGATCTCATACCATATGTAAGTACGCAATGCAGATGTATTACGTACTAATTTACAAATTTATTTCAATTTTTTTACCTAATATTCTGATATTTGGAGGTAAACATCAGAATATATCAGGTAATGGATGGATGAATGAAAGGTAAAAAAAATCTTAAAAATATAAATAATATTTTAGGAATCATGTAGCTTAATGCCAGTTCTGTAGTTTTTGCCTATCCCCGTGTTATAAAGGCGTGCGTTTTAGTTTGTGTGTTGTGTATGTTGTTTTTAATATTTGCCATCATCCTTAGTACAAAATATCAAGCGCGGCTACTTTTTTCAAGAAAGTTTAGAAATAAAAAAGTATATTTCAAATGAAGTCCTTGACTCAATACGACCCTTTAGAACTTATCATCGTCAGACATCAAACAGAAATCGGCAAAATTTGTTGTCTGAAACGCAAAAATCTTTGAAAGGTAAAAAGGAATACCAACAAAAGGAGCTCAGCACCTTCTATAGAATTGGCTAAGTATCATCAAATTCAAGTTTCAGTGGCAGATTGAACGACTCTTAAACCAACTTTACCGATAGACATTGGAAGTTAAAATGAATAAAAATGATAAACCTGTAAATCGCAATTATTGGATCTAGATGGATTTAATCGTGGTTTTTATACCAAATTGCTAGTATTATCTAAGACGATATAAAATCTTATAATTGCAGTCTTCTTCCTATTATTGATACATCTGCTATCATCAAGATGCATAAGGTGGTTTGTGTAGGTATAATAGGTTTGTTGGCACTTAGCATAAAGGTACTCGCAGTTATAACTTAGCTAGTTCACCTCTAGGCTCAGGTAACTAGTTACTGTAGTTAGCTAGTAACTAGTAACTACTAAATCAGGCTAGAAACTAGTTGTATACAGTAGAATCAGTAGATGCTTTTGAAGACAGTAGCGATTTTTTTTTTAAATTGTCTTATTCATTTTCGGTTAGTTAGTTACTCTAACGCTAAAGGTCGTGGCTCATTTACACGACCCCACTCTCGCTCAACATCACCTCAAACGGAGATCATTTACGCGCCGTCAGCTAATAGGCAACCAGCTGTTTACGCGCTTACAGCTAGCAGCCAACTGTCTGTCCACGCACCGACTGCTTTTGCCTTCCTTTTTAACACAACGTGCTTTAAGCCAGCAGTCTGCGTGTCTGTGTCTGTCAGTTTTGGTTTAGGACAGATTCTGGTTTGGGCAGATTCTTGTTACGGCAGATTCTTTTTTTCGCAGATTCTTTTTAAGACAGATAATTTATATTCATCTACAGAAGTATTATGTAAGGATTGGAAAACTATTTGTTGCGGATAAAAGCTCGCACGACTTGGTCTGATGCCTAATCTGGTCAGAACAGGAGCGATATCGTGTGGTCTCTATAGAGTATATATGTATAAATGAGTATATATATGTCTCTACAGTCTCATTTTGTTCGTAAGGTTTTTTGTTTTAAGAATAAGATTTTTTGCGATAATTTTGTTACCTTTGCTAGTACCTTAAAAAAGTTTTTAGTTTGAAATTGTCTTTAAATATACCATTACATAAATTGTATGGTTTATGTTGGTCATGTTACTTCTGCCGTATAACGAATCAGCCATAACAAAAATCTGCCCAAATTAGAATCTGTCCTAAACCGAATAATCCGTCTGCGTGCGTACAGCGCGTGGTAAGCATGCGGTAAGTGAGACGTCAACTATCGAGTGTTACGATGGCGGTAAGCTAGCTTACAGCGAGCTGTCTGCTAATTTGTGTTGTCAATGTGAAGTACATCTACAGAGGACGCCCTGAAGCTCACATTTCAATGAACATTATTTTGCCGGTCGGAGCGGTGTTGTATAAGTCGACTAAGACTTTTACGCTGCTACCGGATATTGGTCAATAGACAACGACTAATTGTAAAAGTATTCTATAAGTATCTATTGAAAGTCAATATATATCGTAGTGACTTATAAAGTCAGAAAAGCACGTAAAATTAAATTAGTCGATCTAGAAATCAAATTTTGAGACTGCATTAACACTTTTCCGCTCTTCGCTACCGCCTGCCACCCTATTCTAGGTCTTAAACGGATATTGGTTTACATAAAAGCAGCCCGCGTTACAGCTAAGCCAGTATACCTAATATTAAAAATCCTCCGAGCTCAGAAATACTAAACTGAAAGTAGAATATTAAATATATTTAATTTGTACCTATCTTGGCTCTGTGAATATTTACATCTCATATAACACAGGTAATTAATGTTTAAGATAGTATGTATTACATATTTGTACATAAATGTTGTGTTTACTGAGAAGACAAAATGTTTGCTTATGTTTTAAGCCTTGTATAGTGTGTACCGATTAGTCTATTATCCCTATTGTATGGTAAATATTAAAACAGTTAGATTGTCAAATACCTACCTAGATTTTTATTCAATTTGGCTTTCCTAAAAATCTTTTTAATAAAACGTGTACTGGACTAAGTGAAAAAAGCGTCCAAAGGCCGCAGAATTATTACATATCGATGTTTTTTTAGGGTTCTGTACCCAAAATGGTAAAAACAGGACCCTAATACTAAGACTCCGCGGTCCGACTGTCTGTCTGTCTGTATGTCACTAGGCTGTATCTCATGAACCGTACGAATGATGGCTGGTTGATTTTTTTCTTAGATGATGTATTTCTATTGCCGCTATTGCATCAAATACTAAAAAAAGAATAAAAAAAATATTTAAGTGGGGCTCCCATACAACAAACGTGATTATTTTGCTTTTTTGTGCGATAATGGTACGGAACCCTTCGTGCGCGAGTCTGACTCGCATTTGACCGGTTTTTTTTGTATCATAGATAGGCTCGCGCTTGACCACTATCTGACCTGATGGTAAACGATGATGTGGTCGACGGTGAAGCACGTTCGCCTAGAAGTAACCTATTCATTCTTGACTTAAAGACCTCTAGTTTTTAGTTACATATAATTCATTAGATACTATACTATGCAATACGTATGGCTTTACTCGAACCAAGGTAGGTAGAATAGGATTCGAATCTGCAGATTAAATAGCTTTCGATCATCCTGTCTGCAGATTCCACCTTGACTACAGATCCCATCCCCAATTAATTGCCATCATTGTATTATATCGGAATTGACGTCAAAGACACTCCAGAAATCACAAGTCAATCAATCCATGTGAGTACTTTTAATATAATACTTTATACCTGTACGTAGTATAAATGTGTAGTGATTCTGGGTGCATTGTCCTCACATATATGAATGTATTAATGTATGTACTTATGTACTTAAATATTGTAAAAAAAACTATTATTATTATTATTATTATATATACTTTATTGTACACCAAGATAAAAAAACAATAACACATATGGAAACCTTAAAATAAAAACAAACATACAACAGGCGGCCTTATCGCGTTCTGCGATCTCTTCCAGGCAACCCAGAATGGAGAGAGATAGCCTGGACACGACATGGGGTTGCACTTGGTGCAAGTTAAAATAAAATAATAAGTTACAAACAGTGCTTACATACTAAATATAAAATACTAAAATAGATACATAAATACATACATACATATAAATAAACAGGCAAGAAAACGATACAGCTTCAACAAGAACAAGATCACAGTGACAGGTAGTGCTCCTTTACCAGTCTTTTAAAGATCGGCAGTGATTGCGCGCGTTTTATAGTTACAGGCAATGCATTCCATAGACGAGCGGCCTGGACAGTAAAAGATTTGTCCAGGAAGATAGTGGAATGCATTGGCATTTTAAGTTTCATGTTATCCGATGACCTAAGAACTTTCGTGTGTGAGTCACATAAAAACTGAAATCGATTTTTGAGGTAAAGAGGGGTAGATGGGAAAAATAGTATATTATACAGGAGGGAAAGAATATGAGCATTCCGGCGAAGGCGAATTGGCAACCACTTGAGTTTCTCGCGGAATTCTGTGACATGGTCATATTTGCGCAAACCAAATATGAACCTTATGCAAACATTTTGAAGACGCTCAAGTTTATCAAGTTGTACTTCAGTGAGGTCAAGATAGCTGGCATCAGCATAATCAAGGATGGGTAAAAGAAGAGATTGCGCAAGCGCAATCTTGGTGGCAGTCGGCAGAAAATTACGCAGTCTCCTCAGAGATCCAGCAGATGCGAATAGCTTGCGGCTAACTTCCTGCAGCTGGGCAGTCCAAGAGAAGTTCTTGTCAATGAATATCCCCAAGTTCCTAACATTCTCGCTAAAGGGTACAACAGAGTTATCAAAAGAAACTTGGGGAAGAGTCGTCCAGTCGATCCTTGAGACCAACCTTGAACTGCCCACCACCAAAACTTGCGTTTTTATAGGGTTCACCGTAAGTCCGTGCTTCTTGCTCCAGTCGCATATACAGGCCAGATCACTATTTATGGTCAAGATAGCCTCAGATAGATTACTAAGAGGAGATCGTGTGTAAATTTGAAGATCATCTGCATAAAGGTGGTAGGAAGAAATTAATTCATTGGATATTGAGTTAATAAAAACTGCGAAAAGTAAGGGAGATAGAACGCCGCCCTGAGGAACCCCGGCAGAAGTACTACACCAGGAAGACAAGGTCTCCCCGATGCAAATACGTTGTCGGCGACCAAACAGGTAACTACGAAACCATTCAACAACCGATGGAGATATGTTAAGAGCGCAAAGGACGCCAAGTAAAACATCGAAATCCACGGTATTAAAGGCATTACTGAAATCCAGTAGAGCCAAAACCGTTAGATTACCCATCTCCATGGCAGACCTTATATCGTCTGTAATATTCAGAAGCGCTGTAGTTGTGCTATGACCAGGGCGGAAGCCGGACTGGAAGGGGTTAAAGAGGTTATTTTTGGAGAGAAAGGTGCTTATTTGGTTGTGGATTAACCGTTCAAGGACTTTGGATAGGAATGGCAAGATGGATATTGGACGATACTCAGAGAAGGATGTGGGATTGGACTTTTTAGGTAAAGGAATTACTTGAGCATCTTTCCATGAACTTGGAAAAACACTGCTAGACGCAGAAAAATTGAGGATGTGGCAAATTACGGGCAGGATAATGTCTAGCACCGGCAGTAGCATTTTACGGCTGATACAGTCGCTTCCTACTGCGTTTGACGAAATCGATAGTATGCTCTTCTTAACATCACATGCAGAAAATTGACCAAAAACAAATGGAGAATAACTGGGTGTCGGCAGAGATGAAAGATGATTCAATGTATTTAATTTAGTTGTCCTATCAAAATTGGACGAAACAGTAAAATGATTATTCATTGCGTCAATATTTATATCTTTAGGGATAGTTTCTTGTCTGGATTTACCGACCCCCAGTGACCTTAGAAATTTCCAAACTTTGGAAGCGTCCCCATTTTGGACAGAATCATGAATATGTTGGCGATTGGCATTCCTACACACCTTATTGCAGTGTTTACGGATTGAGACATATCTTTCCCTATTAGCGTCAGTAGGCCGACGCTTAAATTTGGCTTTTGCCGTAGCTTTTTTGTTCATGATACTTTTAATTTCCTCTGTCAGCCACGGCGCTGGCAAATGCCTTACTTTAACTGCCCGAACAGGAGCGTGATGGTCGTAAAGCTCAACAAGTTTAGTCGTGAACGTAAGAACTTGCTCATCGACTGAAGTAGAGGCAAATAGAGAAGACCAATCTATATTGCTGGCATCCTTACAAAGACTGTCAACGTCCATACCACCAAAATTGCGCTGCATGAGAGTTTTGGCTTTAGCCTTAGGTGGACGAATTTTATATGAAAGAAAAATCAGATCATGATAAGAAAAGGCATCGGCTGAGCATTGGCCATGCTTAGCGACGCGGTCAGGAGAGGAGACGAAAATCAAATCAAGAAGTGAAGGAGTAGAGTTAGGAAAATGGTGAGTAGCACTAAGTGGAAGAATAGAAAGATTACTAGAAGACAAAACATTACTCAGGGAAGAAGAACGATGGTCTTTCTTCAAGAGACAAGTATTAAAGTCACCCATGATTATGCTATGACTGTAAGAAGGGATAAGCATTTCTAAGAGCTTTTCAAATGATGAGAAGAAATTGATACGTAAGGAAAGGCAATAATAGACGCCAAGGAGTAATTTGGAATTATTTAGGTCAACCTCAAGAAAGAGATGCTCACCAGCATTCGATGGCGGTGGCTGTGCAGACACATTGAGAACAGAGAAAGGAATATATGCGCGAAGGTATATGGCAACACCACCACCACCACCAAGCGTCCGGTCGTTTCTAATGAGTACGAAGCCAGGAAGTGAGTAACTAATAGAAGGGAGACAGGGTTTAAGCCATGACTCGGAAATAAGAATGGCATGTATGTCTTTACAGTCAAAACTTGCCAGCATATCGTGGAAATGAGCCGGAATACTCTGGGCGTTGATATGTAGAACGTTGAAATTCTTAGGAACATCGGAAAACTGCGCTGTAAGATTGTCTGCGAGAGAAGGTACACTCACAAAACTGCCGTCACTACTAGTCAAAGAAAAAAAACTATTGCTATCGCTGCTTTCATCAATAGACATGAATATATAACTAATATAATAATATAAATATATAAAATCCTATCTCGAAAATATAAACTATTAATAAATTCACCTGCCAGTTGCGTTCAATAACATTAAACAAGATACAAAAAAAAAATATCCATAAAAAATTGGTGAATCCGGGCAACAAAAACAGAATCCGAAACAAAAAAAAAAAAAAGTATAAAACAGAAATAGAGATCAAGAAAATTAAGTTAACATACAAATAAAGATTAAAAAGTGCACCGTTACTTAAAACGGAACGCACCGATAGGAACATAAATTGACGTTTAGTATAGTCTATCTGACAGTGACAAGACGTGACAGACAAAATGTAAACAATAATTTTGAAGTTCTATCAAACAATAGTTGAGGTAAAACAGAATAAAATATCACCCGGATCTCCATAAAAAACATCACAAGGAAGTCTATCACTTCTTCAAAGCAGTAGCACGCTTCAGCCTTGCGGTCTTCACAGAAGCAGTGGTCGGAACAGAGTCTGGCATTGCTGCTTTAGATACACTCGGTTCGGTGTCAATGAGAATCGGCACAATTTTGTCCAATTCAGCGAGAGACTCAATCCGGTGTCGCGTATCGCCGGGACCAAGAATATAGACGCAGCCCGCCTTAGTCCAGCTCCTGGAGACGCCAACTCTCTCCCTCGCAGCCAGGAATACATCATGCCGCCCCTTTGTAAGGAACTCGGACATAGTAATGCCCGAGGCCCTCAGTTTGATTTTAGAAAACCAGATCCTATCACGAAACGCAAGACTGCGAACTTTAAATAGGATAGGCCTGGTTTTATTGGCCACTGCTCGACCCATCCTGTGACATCGGCTTATGTCAGCTACAGTGAAGTCGCTTAACTGCAGTTTATCATTAACTACTTTGGCGATGACCCTGGCGGTGTCCTCCTTCTGCTCCTCACTCACGCCATGCAAAAGCAGAATTTTCCTCCGTCCTCGCATCTCCATTTGATCAACACTACGGGCTAGAAGCTCCACTTGTTGCTGAAGGGTGTTGAGGGCTTGGGAGATGAATGCCCGGAACATGTTGAATTCAACTGCTAGGCCGGAACTTGTGACCGGTGATGGTGGGGCCTTCAGCAGTTCAGCTTCAAAGATGGACATCCGTGTGTGAAACAAGTCCTTTAGGTCACTCAAAGTGCTAGTCAGTGAATCCATTATGTTGGTGTGATGTTAACAGTAATTTGTAGTGAATAAAGTGTAAGGATAACGCTTCACCAGCAGGTAATAACTATAAACTTATAAAATATGTCATAAAATATTATTAAATACTATTCTATTAAATTAAATTGAATTTTAATAACAAGCGTTTTTTATTTAGTGTTAATTGGTACAACTACCCACAAAAAAAAAAAAAAGAAACTATTTTATTGTTAAAAGAGTAAGTATGGAGTTTCTTGTGCGTTCTTCTCCATAACATGCTACTTTCCGAATGCACCTTAGAATTAATTTTTATTCTTTGTACATTTTAATGTAACGTTCAAAAGTGCCACTTGGTACCTATAGTATCTTTGTCTTTGTCCAAATAAAACAACGTTATAAGTAGATGAATCAAAATCGATTCGATTCGCGATCAAAAGGTTCATAACTGAAGGGCGCAGAGAGGAACCGAACGCCAATCTCCAAAGAAAACCACACAAAAATAACGTGTTAATAAACAGCAATAGACCCTGAACCCATAATAACCATCTACCCTCATTCCTTGCGTGAGAAAACCAGCAGCTGACCTTATTCCCATTTACTTTTACAGATTGAAAATGTTACATCGAAGGAGCAGATGGCGCATGTGACGAAAAAAGACACGCACTCTCAAGTACCTCCTATAATTGAGTTACCCTACATTAAACTTACCCTCGGACCGTATATTGCTAAAATAAAAGCCTCGGAAGACATCGTTGATGCAAATTACTTTGGCCCAAAGCAATCTTTTCATCGTTTGTTTTTTTCACATAGAATAGGTACTTTGTGTTCACGATTATGATGTAAGAAATCAAATAACAATACAATAACGGGAATAAGGGTCTCGTAATAGATTTAAGGTTTTGTTTTTTGTTTATTCGTAATTTGGTGTTTTGTTTTATGAAAGTTAATATGGATATATTGTTTTTTACTTTAGCTTACCGAGAATTTTCAGATAAATCTATATTAAAGAATATTTAATATTGAAAAACCATATATCTTTACATTTATGAGATGAATTTTATTTGAAAACCTACAACAAAATGGATGTTTTAATCTTCTTCGTGAAGAAAACCTACGTAGTTGCTACGCCGTAGCCAACCACTACGCCGTAGCCAACAGCTACGTCTGCTACGAGATCGTGGTTGAACGTATATTTTAAATTTATTTATTACCCTCCAAGCCCCCTACCGTGTAAAATAGTATGATTGTTTCAGTGTAATATTAAAATTATTGTATGTATATACATGAAAAATGTATACAACATGTAACAGAATTAACGCAAAACCTGAAAAGAGGTCATTGTAGGTACTGATCATCATGAACAACTTTTTACAACAGGACCAATCCTGCAATCGTGAAAACTATAAATCTCCTGTTCCGTACATTTAGTCGAGTTATGCAAACATTTATGTTTTAAAAAAAATCTGTCAGATAAAAACTCGATATGGTCGCGCATACATTTGAAAAAGGTAACTTAGCCCTGACTCAAGCAACTAGTCAGTAAAAGTCTGACAAAACCTCCCACTTCACCCACCCCAAAAAAAGGGTTAAGTCCCATAGTAAAAGTTGTTCCTAATGATGAGAAAGATAACCCCTCTTCAGGTTTTAGTTTAATCTGTTACATATTGTATAAAAACTCGGATGTCGTACCTGTCAGAAATAATTTAATAATTAAAAGTAAAAAACAAGCTTATAATGGGCTAAGAATTGTAATATCGCTTGTCAATACATATCCAATGAGCCTAAACACGATGGTGTTATCTTGTCTGGTTGAGGTGTTGCTATGTACCTTCCATGCAGCTCCATCATGATTCCAAAATTACATATTATGTATGCCAATTTTAAGCTTAATCAGATACGAGGAAGAGCTTGAAATATCGATTACTATTTATCGGACACACAAAGCAAGGTTAATATAAAGCTTGTAAAAATCGATTAATAGTTGCCGGAAACACTTTTTTTTTGTTTTCTACCATGTAGAAATGCTCATGCATACTGCACTACCACGGGGAGATAGCGCAGCTATGTGGGACTCTAACCTACTAAAACTCCACGTTGTCCTCCTGTGCTGCTTATTGCGGGAACACAGGTACACGTTTGCACTCACCGCGAACCTGCCACGGCTGACCCACCTCTGGGGAGTACCCCCATCACTGGCGCACCAGAACACACCGGACGCCGTGACCACCCCAGGGACCAAACCAGCACATGGGCGCCAGACGACCCCGTGTATAGCACCCTTGATCCCCCTGTGACGGGTCAGGACAGAGGCCCCCCATCTAACACTTTTCGGCCGCAGAGGATAGGGAGGGTGGCAAACGCTATGCAATGTCACCCAAACGACACCACAACCTAACTGTTGGCTTAACGGCAAAAGCCCTGACGAGGCGAACCCCTCCTCGGGATCCCCTTCGCTTCACCGTGGCCTGTGGATGACCAGGCCACAACTACTGAGCCTCCCCGCCTCGCCAAAGTGGGAACCCACCGGGGGATGCCGGACACACATAGCAAGGTAATGTAAAGCTAGTAAAGATATCGAATTGCACACAGTGCTTTACGGTGTTAAATCCATTTCATACTATTGAAGAAAATAGTCAGTCACGATTTAATTACATTTTCAGACAATTTAATTCGGTATATATTTTGTTATGCAATACTCTCTGACTTTAAACATCGCAAATAAATCCATAACACAATATAACAAAGTAAAATATTCTCCAAATATTTACGACTAATTTTTCTTCACTTTGTATAACAGTTTCAATCTGCGGTCGGTGAATGTACAGCTATATTTCAATGTACCTTGCCGTTTTTATATCAACACATTGTTTAAGAATAGTTTGGCTTGTAGTGGAAATAAATTGCTCGTAATGTTTCAACGTTAGACTGAAAGTAGAAGAAAAAGTAATCTCACCTCTATTTACTATAGCAACTGCTTAGATTTATGGTCGATTTATTTTTTGTATTTGAAAGAAGTTATTTATGTAGGAAATAGGTTACTTATGATAAGCATAAAATATATAGCCATAATTAACATTGGCATAACGAAATTCAGCATTATAATATTATTAGGCATACATGTATGACATAATAATAATGAAGCACAATTTTATAAACCATAATGTTATAAACGCATAATGATATTTACGATATAACTCATATATAAACAAACATGAAAGAGTATGTTAGGATCGTAGCAGGTGGCGTTCTGTAGTTTCTGCCTACCCCCATGGGAAAACGGCGTGAGTTTATGTATGTATGTATGTAAAAACAAAAATGTTCGTGATTTAAGGGAGGCCCAAGGGCCACCCCCGCCGCATCTTAGCCTTATCCAATAAAATAATTTTCAAAATATAATAAATAATGTAAGTACGTAACACCATTTCTTTAATTTTTAATTTTCATAAAATTTTGTGCCTTAAAAATTTATGCAACGCCAAATTATGCCAAAACTTATTAGACCAAATGACAATTAACCTAACCTTTGCATTATGCCAAAGTATAATTATGCTAATAAAAGGTATGCGAAGACGTTATGCCAAACAATACTATGCCTTCAAATTTTATGCCATGAGGAGGATTCCAGCAGGAAGTATACGAGATTTTAAAGCCAATTAGGTACGGTTGATTAGTTAAAAGAATCGAACAACGCTGATCAAAATAAAACAATATCTAAACCTAGATTGTAGACCTAGGTTGAACGCTGTATAAATATTTACTTAAATGGGATATCCTCGACCCATCCCAAATAAAGTGTTGAAGACACGGTTGGCACAGTGGTTAAGCGATTGGCTGATGCGCTGCGTGTCGCGCGTTCCATTCCCGCAGGTAAGCAATATTTGTCTGGCCTACAGATGGTTATTTGTGTACGTGCGTTTGCATGTTTGTAAAAATACACTCGATACAGGTGAAATGCCTAGTCTGGTGAAATGTTATAAAAAAAATAATGAAAAATAAGACCCTTCGTCATCCTTCGAAGGGTCTTATTTTTTGCGTCACCTCCTTTGTTACCTGTCATACATTTTCATGTGACCTGTTCAGGTAGCTAAATAATTGAACAAAATTTGATTAAAATTCGAAAAGAACGTCGTTAAAGCAGAAGAATGCTGGGCTGATCAAAGGACTCGCGCATGAAGGGTTCCGTACCATTATCATAAAAAACGGCTATAAAATCACGTTTTTTGTATGGGAGCCCAACTTTAATATTTATTTAATTATATTTGATGTTATAGCGGCAACAGAATTACATCATCTGTGAAAATTTCAACTGTCTAGCTATCACGGTTCATGAGATACAGCCTCGTGACAGACAGACAGACGGACAGTTAAGTCTTAGTAGTAGGGTTCCGTTATTATCCTTTGGTTACGAAACCCTAAAAAGTCACACCAATAAACTTCTATTAATAAATCACTTATCCCATCAAATTGAAAGCGCATTAATTCAGACGTATACAGCGATTACATAATTCGACAAAGTAATAAAACTAAAAGAATTATTAGCCAATAAAGTTGAGCTTGGCCCAATGCCAGCATGCAATATGCAGCCACAGACGACTGAGTAAAACAGCTACTTTATTGAGCCACACTTTTTTGCTGCGTCTGGATATCATATTTTGACTTCAGGGTTAAGGTATATGCTAAATGGGCGATAGACAGGGATGTTGTGAACCTCGTTGAACATCAAATCCTCGGATGGTGCTGAAAGAAGGAGCAAGTGGACAAACATAATTAAGGAGAAGGTTTTAAAACCATGATGTTATCACGACCCCCGGTATTGCCGCAAGGAGTAGGAGCAGGAGACAGAAACAAAGCAAATGACAAAAAACGTTTTAACAAAAAAATAAACCGACTTCTAAGGAAAAACACTACAAAACAAAAATAAAGTTATTTCTTGTTTTATAATGTTTTTTACATTCACTTTTTATTATTATTATTTTTTGTATAATTTTTTTATCTATAATTTTTTAGTTATAATTTTTATGCGAATTACTTTTATTCATATAAGTGGTATATATTTTTATATCTCTTAAAACGCTTATACCCCAACAATTTGTTTTGAATAAAAGTGGGGCCAACACAATATGGCGCACAAAAGCCGCCATTTTTTCTTTTTTAAATTTTACTCTAGCCAGTGACACTCGCAAGGTAACATATCATATCGATTGATGTAAGAATCATCAAAATCGTCCTATGCGTTTGGTCTCTAGAACGCCACTAAGAAACAAACATACATACATAGACTGATAAATACATTACCTTCCTTTGCGCCGTGCAGTTAGGTAAAATTGTAACTTGGATTCCATTGTATAGAGGGGCTTGGCAAGACAAATTAAAACCAAATATGGAAGTTTTATCCCAATTAATTTAGAATCTGCGCAATTATCTTTTTCTTCCAATATATTCATCTTCATCTCTGTTGTCTATGCCTTTCCTAGACTTATCGTCTTTCACACATTACATTCACAGATTCTTCGGTATGCCTGTTTCACAGACGTTCTCAAAATTTCGACTTGTCTCTTTCCTCCACATAACAAGCTCACAACTTTTTAGTCACTGGTACTACTAATACAACGAACGTGTGACAGAAACCAATATTACTCCACCGAGACTTTAACTATGCCAATTTCATATGCCAATTCTACCGATTAACTTTATAACTACAAATGACAGAACTAATAATAACTGCTTCCTTTAATATAATTTCAGCTGTAATACCGCATTCTAAACAACAATTCCCAAACAATATAATAATTCATAACTCCTAAAACGCAACTTCATCATCGCCAGCAAGATGTCTGCCAATAAACCGATACTATTTGGCTGCGTTCCGATACCACACATAAATTTACACCGGACATGGGAACCAGGTGACTTGAACAGTCATAAAATATTGATACACCAACATTTTGTGGCACATAAAGCCTTATTGATAGTCCAAGACCCGTATATATACAGAGAATATTATGAACCTGTACGTTGAATAATTTTATTAGCTAGTTCATCATTTGGATAAATTATGAATTGTTTATTCGACTTGTCCGTGGTAATCACCACGGAGCAAAAGTTCGTCGTATTTACTTTTCGTTTTGTTCAGTGTATTTTTAGCTACGTAGCATTTTGTCCCATAACTAAACCTCATCGAAATTATATTATATTAATTTCATAAATCATGCACTATACAAAATATTCTACATATTATTATACACTGACCAACTCACTATTAAACTCTTTTTTGTTTATTTCTTATACGTTCTACTGCTTCGTACTTCGTGCTTCGTACTTTGCTGCAGCCATTCCCATTACTGTACATAGAAAACCTAAGGTAAGTTTATCTTATTTTATTGTTATACGAAGCGAAATTCTAATTACATCCTTTCAGGCACCGAAATTCTATCTTTTTCTTTTTGTTCCTCGTGAGCAGTCCGCAAAATAAAAGTTCTCAAAAAATACAAACTTGTTTCGTGAAATGGCTTCACATTTGCACTCTCTAGTTGGATTGAAAAAAATCCTTGTTTAAACTTTTTCTTTGACTTCATTTGGCATCGGCAAACATCATGATTACTTCGTTCTATGTTTTGCATTTCAATACAAGTGCCTACCTAAAATAATTTTACGTTTAAATTAGTTTGAATTAATTCTAACAAAGTTTGAAATGTGTCCAAATACCGGCTGCTCTTCCGCATCAAAATAACATGAAACATCACTTACATTGCGAATATAAACCGAAGTCTGCCAGCCTCATTGGTGACAATATTAATGATTTAAACACATTTGAAAATGGCAAAATACCAGGTCTTCCCGATCAAAATAATATGGATTAATGCACTAAAATTGCGAACATAAATCGGCGTCTACCCGCCTCATTGGTGACAATCAGTAATGACTTAAACACATAAAAGCTATAACGCGACCTTAATAACCACAAATTGACTGTGGAATATTAAAGACATGTTTAGACAAGCGCAGTGGAAGTTTGCATTCGAATGCGAATTTGAAATAGTTACTATAAATGTTAAATGAACGATCCTAGACAGTGCCGGAGCTCAGTGATAGCTAGTCGGGCTATGAATATTGTACAATAACTGTCTACCTAAAAGTGTCACGGAGTGTAACCTGCACTTAGTAACGTAGTGATGTGTAAAGCGGAGTTATTAAATTTTAGTGAGATCTTGCGAAGTTTGGGAGTGCCTGTATCTTTTGTTATTCTTTGCCGTTTGTCATTGTCTATCAGAGGCCATTAAAATAGGTTCTTCTATATGATACTTAAATATACGACTGGCACATCTTGCACAGTCAGTTTTTTAACGATCTCACTAAATGGCTTACGTTTTTAGATCCGCTTATCCTATTAAATAGTCTGTGTGAACAGAAGAAGTGTTAGTGTCGTATTTAGACAATGTATGACATGTGTTGTTGGCTTGTATTATTTATAATGCCCGGGCAATTTGAAAAATGATCTTACATGAGTAGGCAATATGATAAAAACTATTGAAATAATTAAATTGACCGGGCTTTCTGAATAATGCTTATCACTTATTGGGTCGGGTAATAGAAAGATGTGTTTCTTTAATTATTTTAATGTTAACATATTTATTTTTAATTAAAGTAACAAATATAGAGTGAAAAGGACTCATTGTGCATCCAAAAATTCGTCCACATTGATGTCAATGGGAAACGTGCCCAGAACGCTGGCAGCATTGCACCGTTGGATGTCCATGCTGATTCTCTGGCCGAAAAAAAGCCAGCCCTCTGCTCACGTCAAGAATCAACGAGCTTTGTGCTAATGTCTCGACAAACTCGATGCGCACTCGGACCTCATGGACCTAATGTTTCAACCCCAAACGGACAAACAACAACATTGATTTTAATATTGAATAGAGTACGATACTATGTTAGCAACAAAGTCGACAGAGCCCCGCTACGCGAGACTCCTATTTCTGTCTGCAGGGTCTAAAGTAACCTAACATGAAGGAGATGACGGATGACTTTGCTCGCTTTGCTCTCTCACTTAAGCTCCCGTCATCTCCTTCGAACCTAACCAATCCGTGTCGGGGTACCCTAAGCTCCCGAGCTCGCTTCGCTCACGCTTGGACTAATTCATTGGCCATAATTATCTAATTGGCCTACCGTACTGGATAGACGTTTAAATCAGTATTAATTACATTGACCGATTTGAATTGACTTGATTTATAATGGGCTTTATACATAGTGTATTGATTAATCACTTGGTCCATGATATATACATAAACTAATTTCGTCGCATTCGTTGCATTCATCTGTCGGAGCTAATCTAAATTCTTCTAAAATTCTCAGAGTAAACAAGCTTCTTTGCCTCAACACTTTTGTGATCACCGCTACTGTTGATTGTGGATTTTAGCCGTCTTACTAATAAACACGGCATAAAGTTATACCAGGTATAACAAAGGTATAACCATATATTTTCATAGGTTTATACTTGGTATAACTTTATTCCGCGTTTATTAGTAAGAGGGTAGGAGTTTTAGTGGTTTTTAATACTGTGGTAGGAAAGTTCCTTAAAAAAGCATAAAACCTTGCACTTGTCGCTGTAAGTTTTGTAGAACTAAATTCATATATTCAAGTATATCAAAATTCAACCCTGAACGACTCAACCGTTTTAGTTTGCAACGAAGTCATGTAGTTAAACAACTAGTTAAACATAAATGCAGTTCTAATAAACTGGATTACGCAGCGTTGATGTGCCAAATGTTTACTTATGCGAGCCGATCACGAATGTCTATTTAGGACATATTCAACGCCAGTGTGTTTGGTCGCGGGTTATTATGAACAACTGGCGATGAACTCGTTAATGCGTTTTGTGGGGAAGCCATTCACTGAGTAATAACATAACATCAAGCTTGTCCCAGAAAGGCACGGCATAAGTGTACTGTAGTATATTTTACCAGCAATATACTACAGCATACTTATGCTTAAGTTCAGTAAGACTGTGGTAAGGTGTGTGATGTGGCAACTCAAATGTTAATAACGTAGCATACAAAAAAAAACAATAAATTTCTCTTTTACTGATCTAAAAATTTAACTGAGGACATTTCATAAATTAACAACGCAGTCACACAAGTATAATAGATAACAATTATTTTACAATTTTGTGTCAATCAAGTGGCTATAGTGTTTTTAAAAATAGCACAATTAGAATTACAAATGGGCAATCAACCTGGTTCAAATCCAATAACTGTGTTTAAACCCATCTCTATAGATGGGCCATCTCTAAATTAACAGTTTACAGATGAGTAATCAATAGAGACCCATCTACATAACCCAGACCCCATGTTGCGCGTGAAAAGTGTTTTCTTATTCCAAAGAAACATTATACAAAGATAAAATTGCCTATATGCTATTCCAGAATCTAATCTATCTCTGTTCCAAATTAAATCAGGATCAGTTCAGCCGTTCTGATTGAGTAACAAATATCCATCCATCCAAATTTTCGCATTTCTAATTCTTTGATAAGTAGGATGAGATTTACTCACCAATAACATCCAACAAGATTTTATGGTTCCTCGTCGGCGATATCTTGAAGTCGACTCTGCAGCGGTACATGGCGCGATCAGTGGGGATGACGTCACGTATCCTGAGGGAAGACGGCGTCGCCGCATGCCACCGAGCTCGCCCGCCGAGCACGTCATCCGCCCAGTGCGCCGTCGGGCCCTTGATGCGGCCGTCGTAGCTGGAAACAAACGATAAAATTAGGCTAGTTTATGACTGATTGGTGTATGTAGTGGTTATGAAGTTGTTTGATACCTAAAGTCGAAGTTTCACACTAGTTGTGTTTGTTCGCTTTTTTATTTTACACAAATAACACTCAAAAATTATAAGTAACTTAATATGACAAGGCTTGATATTAAACTTTTAATAAACATGTCAAAGAAGAAACTCTTGTCTAACAGCGTCTTTTCGACGCCAAGTGTTTAAAGGCAGGTGTGGAGATTGCATCTGTTCCAGAGGACATCTACCCCAGCCAAATAGTCTCGGCATGACAGGCTCACATACACGGACGGGCAGTAAAACCTGGTTCAGCAAAGACTACTGAATTTTCAATGACCAGGATTTAATTCAAAGTACAAGTTTAGCGCCAACGATAATTTATACGAACGATATTTTGAGTAATTTTCATAGTTTCCGGGGACACCATTAATTAATAGGGGGTCAAAATCAGATTAAAGATGGGTGTGACAAAAATAAACATAAAGTAACCCTAGACAATGTATTTTTTTTATAGGTATTGACCAATATTATTGCACATGAGTTTACGTGAGTGACTGGGTGTAGTTTTACGGATTAGTGTTGTGTTTTTTATAGTACTAACGATGGATCATTAATTGGATATTAAAATTATTGTGCTACTTAATATAATGTGTATAATAAATTAGTATAAGAATTGTATGATATAAAATAAAATATGAATAATGATAATTAATATAAATTAATGTAAACTGTATAATATGTAACTCTGTAAAATTGAGTATAAACCATTTAAATTGCAATGCCTTACAAACCTCCAATCTCGAATGAAAGAGTTAAACAAAAAAAGTTTTTAAACCTGCCACATGCTGATGACATAGCATTTTGACTTTATATTATTCGCAATCGATTAGAACCTTTCTTGAGTGGAAAGCAAAATGCAGCGGAATGTTTTGGCGGACACATAAATCGTATGAAAACATCAAGAATGGTATTTCGTTCCGTCACAGTACCTATGTTTCAGAGGTGAGGAAGATCACAAATGTGTTCGGCACCATATACCCCATACCCACAGTGTTATAAGTTCAAAACTGAATCAAAGAAGAGAGATGAGAAGAGAAGAGAAGAGAGATGAGAAGAAGGTGATGCGTAAGCATCACCCTAAAATATTTTCACTGGTGGGACATAGGCCTCTTCTGTTAGGGATTGTGGGCTCTCTCTACCACGCTTGCCCAGTGTAGGAAGATAGTTCATATGTCTTCGGATATTGTGTTCTAGAACATACCACCCGGTAAAGACGTTCCTTCACCGTTTTGAGAGCAGTGGCGATTAAATAAATTACACAAAGTAATGCGACTTTCTGGGTTCGAACCTCATTACGACTGGGCCATCATGACTCAAGAGAATAATAACTCCATTTTTAATACTCTCAAATTCTAACCTCAAAGTTTAAACTCAGAAAAATTCAATGCGTTGCCAACGTGCTCCGAAATGAAAACGTTTTTACTCATTAATATTTCATAAGCGCGACCAGCTTAAGGCCAGTTCAGCCCTGCCCTATTCTTTTATACAGTCACCAACATAAATCAAAATGGGATCAAAGTGTAAGAGCGACGATTTTTATAAATTGCATAATTATGCAGTTTTCTACGTAGAAAAAACTCGCGACAAATTTTTATACCATAGCGAAGAGAGGACTATCAAAGCCGGGCCTATTAAAGGAATGTTCAAGGATGGAGTTTTAGGGAAGGAAGGAAGTATCTTTGGAATGTAAAAGTTTGGCTGAAAAATAACGTAAATCTAATTAGGTGTTTTTATGAAAAAAATATGGTTATAAGTTTTTAAACTGTCATGGTCACTAACACTAACATGAACATTAGAAACGGGAACGGAATCATGGCAACAAACAGTAAACATGGCAAATATTTCCCGTTGCTAATGTAAATGTTTATAATGTAACACATCTTTTTAACCGACTTCCCAAAAGGAGGAGGTTCTCAATTCGATTGTTTTTTTTTATGTACGTACACCGATTGATCAAAGACGCCTGAACCGATTTGGATAATTATTTTTTTATTTGAAAGAGTATATTTATTTATTATTATTTATTTATTTAAACTTCATGTACAAAAGTGGTACATAGGCGGACTTAATGCCACAAGGCATTCTCTACCAGTCAACCTTAGCCAACCTAACTAACCAACCTAACAACCTAACCTAACTAACCTAATTAACCTTACTTCCCATTTGATCCCATAGTCATCAGGTCAGGATCTGATGATGATATCTTGGAGAAATCGAGGGAACTCCTCAAATATTATAGGCATACATGTAGTGATTTTGGCATTTTCATAAACAATGCAATCATAAAGTGTCATATGGTGAAGTGGAACTGGTGAAGAAGACCACAGCTGGCCCATGGACCTCCTTAATGCTTAGTATGTCACAGGTCTACGATATCTTGAACAATTAAACGACTATGATGAAGCAAATACTTATAAATAAATGGTACTGATGAAAATGGTACCATCGAACTGATTTAATGATGATGAAGCCGGCAGGTAGAATCGTTATGAGATTTACTTTGGCTATATATGATTTTTATGGCAATTAGAGGTATCAAAACTAAAAAGAGATAAATAAAAAAAAACTTTAGAAAAAAATACACAAACCGACTTCCAAAAAAAACACTACAAAGTGAAAAATAACTTTCTGTTCCGAAGTCGGTGTCAAAACACGGAAAACAATAGGTACCAAAGACACCGACAGCATAAATGTATATTTCACGCATGTAATCTATTGCCATTAACCTGGCACAATTTCAGACTTTGTCTGCTACTGTGAAATTTCAGAGGGAAATGAATCGAACCTAATACCTCATGCTCAATAGTAATGTTTGCGACAAGATAAGAAGATTTCAATCTGTATCAATTTTCACTATATATTTTATATATAGTTTACATACATAGTCACAAAATATATAGTAGGTTTTATAACTGTTTTCTTTCTAGAACCATACTCGATTAATGTCAATAGATTCGCCTTGTCCCTGAAGACTTGATACCGTCCTCGTGTCCACTAACTATCGCATGGCATGTATAACTTAATACCTAATAAGTCGACTAAGTGGCTGATGATATTGACCAGACGACTGCAAACGACCCGATTACTTAATTAAATTGTGTGTTGTACATATTGTTCTTATGTACCTAAGAACTGTTTTAAAATAACGTAGTTAAATTTAATTATTTGAACCTAAATTCTATTTTGTTAAACAAATTTATTACCCGACTGCCGAAGGAGGTTAATGTGTTTATCAGTCTATGTATGTATGTATGTAAGTATGTATGTATGTTTGTTCCTATATGGCGTTCCAGAGACCAAGCGCGTTGGCCGATTTTGATGATTCATACGTCAATCGATGCGTCTTAACCCTGCGAGTGCCATAGGCTACATTAAAATTGGATAATAGAAAAATGGCGGATTTTGGGTGCCATATTGTAGGGGCCCAATTTTTTTTTCTATACCCATCGTGCAGGCGGAGGATACACCAGATTTTGGTCAGCCAGCCCGCGAATATGTATCCTCCGACTGCACAGCATGATTTTTTCCTTGTTTACGACTTTTTAGTTCGCTTTTGAAGCAGTCGGGTTTTTTGATTTTTTGATTTAACTTTTTTTATTTATAACTTTTTAGTTAAGTTTTTTTCGTATTAGATACATTTACACATATAAGTGATATATATTTTTGAAATCACCTCATAATTTTTAAACTATGCTTTAATATTGAACAGTGAATCACTTATTCGAGCAACTAGATAAATAAAATGTAATAAGAAGACTTGAACATAAAAATACGAATCTCAAGGTGTCCCAACTTTGAAGACATTAAAACGCACCACTATTAGTAGCCTCAAGTTAAAGGGGAAAATTTACAAATCCGTGATTAGACCTGTCGTACTGTATGGATCAGAATGTTGGGCTGTGAAAAAGATGGATGAAAAGAAATTGCATGTAGCAGAGATGAGAATGTTGAGATGGATGCGGAGTGACGAGAATGGATAAAGTGAGAAATGAGTATATTAGAGGAAGTATGAAAGTGGCGCCAGTGACAGAAAGTTGAAAAGAAACCGTTTGGCCTGGTATGGTCATGTGATGAGGAAGGATGAAACGCATGTGACTAAAAGAGTTATGAATATAGATATGGATGGATGAAGAGGGAGGGGACGGCTAAAGAAAAGATGGATGGACTGTGTGAGGAGTGATATGAAAGAAAAGGGGCTCAGTGATGGAGTGACAGGGGACAGGATGGTATGGAAGAAGAAAACGTTTTGCACTGACCCCAAGTAACGTGGAACAAGGGCAGGAAGATGATGATTCATCAAAACTTCCGCTCCTTGAAAGTTCAAAAGTTTCTGTAAATGGTTTAAGAGTGATTTCTGAAAATATTTTTTGTGATAGAAAACTAAGGTATCGCTGAGTGCCATAGTTATTTTTTATAGATAGGCTCGCGCTTGACCTTTATCTCACCTGATTGTAAGCGATAATGTGGTCGACGGTGAAGCACGCTTGCCTAGAAGTAACCTATTCACTCTTGACTTAGAGACACCGAGGTTGTAGCTATCGGGCAACTAAGTTCCTAGTTAGATAGGCCACTGGATCGAAAGCCGTGGAAAAAGTCGTTACTATAACAACAAACTATGTACATAATTAAAATAATTATAGAGCAGTGGTGGCCCGGTGGTATCGGCCGACACTTATAAGTTGTAGATCGTAGGTTCGAACCCAGGTAGGCGCTTTACTTTGTGTAAATTATTTCATCACCACTACTCCGGCATGTCCTAGAACCAAAAATCCGAAGACATATGACATCCACCAACCCGCAATGGGCCCTCGTGGTGGATTACGGCCCATTGCCTCTCTCACAAAAAGGAGGCCTGTGTCCCAGCAGTGGGGACATTAATAGGCTGATGATGATTATGTACATAATTTCTGCAATCTGATTGTTAATTTCAATTACAATTTGGCACATCACAACACAATAATTTGTAACCAATATACAACAAACAACGAAAACAATCAAATCTCCACTTTATCAGTTAAACGAATTAATTGGATTAATTTGACATTTAAAACTGACAAACCGGTTTTACCGGTCACGTAAATTGCCATGAAACTACGATTGGTTTGTTTTACAATTTATTTTAATTGTAAAGCAGTAATCTTTTTGATGACGTTAACGATATAATGTGTTTAACAAACTTTACTATGATAAACTGCAAATTTATCTTATATTCTGAGGTTTGAAGTAGACTCACTTAGAACCCCTGAGGTAAGGTTGAGGTGAGGTTTCTTCCAAGTCAAATCCATCAACCTGAGTCCGTTTGACTTTATCAAATCAACAGATAAAGCTTGTCTTTTTAGGGTTCCATACCCAAAGGGTAATAACGGGACCCTATTACTAAGACTCCTCTGTGCTCTCCGTCTGTCTGTCTGTCTGTCACCAGGCTGTATCTCATGAACCGTGATAGCTAAACAGTTGAAATTTTCACTGATGATGTATTTCTGTTGCCGCTATAACAACAAATACTAAAAACAGATTAAAATTAATATTTAAGAGGCTCCCATACAACAAACGTGATTTTTATGTCGTTTTTTGCGATAATGGTACGGCATCCTTCGTGCGTCATTCCGACTCGCACTTGGGCGGTTTAAAAAAAGAAATTAAATATGAGTTTAATAAGATAACGTATGTAGATCTAGGCAAGTCAACGTTTGATTGGACGATAATTACAAAAAGCTTACGTCCTTTTGGTTTACCTAATCTGGATCCCAAGACATTAAGACGGTACCCTGATCAAAAAATCGGCATGAGATATGAGCGTTCCTATTGGTCTAGCGGCACTGGTGGCGCATGAATTACAGTAGTGAATACGCCCAGATTTTAGAATAAAATCTTTATAAAATCGAATTTTGGTCTTTTGAAAAAAATAATTCTACAAAAATGTTTGTTATTAAATTGTCTATCCATTAGTGTTAGTACAAAAATTATTCAATGAACACTTTACGAGGAGATGCATAATATCAATAATTATTTCTCATTTTTATGTTTTTTTGGAAGTAGAATAGTGAAATATATACAACATTTAAAAAAAAACTAAATCTACCATTTTAGAATCAATATTATGTAGAAATTTAATGTATTTTTATTAATTGATATTTCTTTTTAAATAACGAGTAGATAGCTCCTAAAAACAGCACAAAAACGGCTTGCGCGGCGTTTTGCTCGGGGTACCGCCTTAATATAAATCTATTCCGAGCTTGATACAATAATAGTTTACCAAGAATTATCGGTAATACTTAATACCATGTTGCTGTATATAGCAGGAATTGCCAAGCCACCAACAATCGTGACGTATAATGTCTGTATCACTTCAATATAATGTTGTTAGTATTTAAGTGTACGAATATACGTGTATGTTAGAGTTTTAGTTGGCTATAAATACATTGTCTTCCACAAAGGATTACGTTAAGGTGGACCCTCAGTACAACCACAATTCGCCGGATATGTTAAAGTCCATTTAATAGGGAACAAGCCTATTGCCTTAGATTGGGCCTAAACTAGACTCCGGGGTACTACTGACAAATTTCAGATAGAATAATCCAATATCGCTTTGCTACAACTATAAATATTTCGACAATACCTACGTATATAATATTGTTAATATTTTATAGTGTCAAAATATTTATAGTAATTTTAAGAGCAATCGTGGTCCTTTGGTAACGGCCGTGACTTACAAGTCAGTAGGGCGTGGGTACGATCCCAGGCAGGTGCTTTACTTTGTGTAAATTATTTCAGACTACTACTCTCAAAACGGTGAAGGAAAACATCGTGAGGATACGGGCATGTGTTAAAACCAAAAATTCGAAGACATGTGACATCCACCAACAGGCACCCGCGTGGTGGACTACAGCCCATTCTCTCTCACAGAGCGGTGGCCTGCACACACAACGGACCAAATGCTATCCTTGGTGATATTTGGGTGAGCCATATGTCCAGCAGTGGACGTCTTTCAGCTGAAATGATGATGACAAATATTTCAAGAAATAAAATATTTCGGCAATTTTGCGGCATCTATGTCCTTTTCTACTGCACATTTGTCGAATATTAAAATATTTCGGTAATTTTGCGACATCTGTGTCCTCATCAACTGCATTTGTCGTACATTGGCCTAGCGATATCCGCGAATGACGTTTCAAGTTCGATCCGCTTAACCCTTGTCTCACTGACAGATCACTTCAACACCATACGCAATGTGACCACAACAACAATACAACTCAATAATGCCAATATCAGCGCGCAATATTGTCACACTGCAGAGCATAGGTCCGTTGTCGAACAAAGAAGGATCGGACATTAATCGCCACGCTTGCTCTTTGCGTGGAAGACTTAAGTCCGAGCTTTCCGACTGCACAGTGTTTTCCTTTACATTTAGTTTCTGTCCAAGAAATTTATTGGGATTTACTAGGTTTTAAACTCGTTCCACGGTGGGGCTTTAGATATTTGGATATAAATATATTTTTATTTTTTTTCAATTTAAGGTTCTTATTTCTTTCCATGTTAGGTTAGCTTTCCATAATGGGGCTAACAGGAGAAACGTCCTAGATATATAAAGATTAAAGAAAATAGTGTCTCGACCATGTTTCAACATTTCTGTGGTATACCTAAGCTAAATAATAATGTACTTTTATACTTAACAAGTCTTCTAAGCGATGGTGAAAATCGCATCAAACACCAATGGGTAGTTAAGAATATCTTGGCGACAGACACGGTCTTTATGTCAAGACTTTATTTTTTAATTCCTCAGCGCGGCTCAGCCCGCGTGGAATTAGTTATTTTGTAAAATTATAGCTTATGTGTTATTAAAAATTGTTATAACAAAATGAAATAAAACAAAAAACTTTTAATAATTACGTATAGTTTTATTGCTAGATGGACATAATTAAAAATAAAATGTTATTTGAACAGTTTTTAATGAAAAGCATGTGTATAAAATAAATCAAATGAAAATAACCTCCCCAACTCATTCCACACTCCTTTCTATCTATTTAGGTAAGATTATGATATAATTAAAAACATTGCGACAAGGCCGCCAATTCAATCAGCATCGATACAATATTCTGATAGCAGTAGAAAATACATATAAATACATCATAATCCGTCATGGAGACGTGAGAAATGTATCCGAAAGGGAATTTTCTTGAGGCTAGTTGGCGGTGCAGATCAATCTTCAGATAACATTCGTATCGTGTTTTCCACAGAGCATCGAAACGCCTCGGCGGCCATTGCTAGAGAGGGAGTTGTCAAAGCTATCCATACAAATGAAGCGAATAGAATAGAATACTCTTTATGAATGCCACTGTTTACTCAATAAACATGTATAATTGAGACGACAATCGAAAAGAGATCTTAATCCATTGCTTCATATTATGTGGAAAAATCCATCTACTCGTCACATCAACCAGTTTACTCGATAGCATTATCACGCACTAAATGCTATTGGGATGTTAAAATGAAAGAGTTTAATTTACATAAATTTATGTGTTACCTAATTAGGCTGCTTTTCTGAACATTACCCTTCACAAAATTGACTAATCTTTTGAAAGAGACAAAGCGAATGAGCAGCCAATACCCGTCGCTTTTCTTTATGTCCTGTCACCTGTGACGTGAATCAATAAAATAATCTAGTTTTCTGGCCATTTTCACTTGACAGCTAGGCAGGGAATGCTCAAGTCGAGTTTCGAGGAAGTTGGTTGCAGGTGGAAACGTGGCCTCAGTTCAGTTCCCTATGTATTGCTTACATTGCTTGGTCACGATATTGTTAGTATAAGGGCATTTCTAGTCACGGCCGGGACGCATCGATTCCTTGCTCTGTGCATTTCTCAACGTTATATCTAGCTTTGTTTTTGTATGTATTCTGTTTCTTTGCACGTGTAGAATAGAATAGCACTTTAGGGTGGGTAGATGTTACACATGACAAGTGTGTCTTATGTAGCGTTGAATAAAATTACGCTTCTTTCGTTATTTCAGCTAAAATAATATTGTTTGAAACGGAACATGAGATATTTCACAAAAAAGTGAGGAGAAGAAAATTAACTCACTCATACTAGCTTCATAAAAACTACTATATATACCTATCAGAGGCTTGTATTGGTTACGATTTAAGATCTGTATAATAATGGCAATCGAAACCTATTACCTCCCTGACGATATTGGTGTACATACTCGTACATAAACCTCTCCAAATTCCTTCGACAAATATAGACGTGATCTCATATTGTCAATGAGTAGGTAAATAATTAATAAAGCAGTGATTTTTTTTAAGTAGTTTATGTAAAAGAGTAATAATGATTTTAGATACCTTGAATTTAGATGCCTCGACTACCCAGTACAAACGCGTCTGGCGAAGAAAATCCAAGTCAACCCCAAATATTGGGATAAGGGTAGGCAAAGAAAGAAAACGTTCAAAAACTAACAATACCTTAGTATCTTTTTCTTCTTTTGAGTGGATGGTTAACTTTTTAAAGAGCAATGCCCGTATTCCGGATGCTCATACTCGAATTGAACTCAAAATTGGCCACACCTACCAATCAACTAACAACCGACCGTCTGACTATCAAGACGGTTCGAGGTTTGCTGTCAGAGAACCCAATTATGGGTTAAGCTCGCCTTTGTACATAAGTTTTCCTTTTGTATTTTAAGTTTTTATTTTGTGTACAATAAAGAATATGAATATGAAGACCCTTTGGTCTTGACAGACAGACGGACAATAAAATGATCATACAAGGTGTTTTTCCTTTCAAGGTCTGGAACTCTAAAAACAAGTCAACCAATCACAACTGTCCATTTCCAGTTCGCCTAGAGTTGAGCATGAGCATCTGGAATACCGGCCTTAGTGGCCACTAAGGCCACTAAGGCCAATAGGTGCCCACTAAGTGTGCGTATTTGGCTATTATGCTGTTATTATTATTTAACCAGGCTCTGGTAACCTCAATACTTGTTTAAATTGCGATACACAATCACACCGATTGACACACTTTTTCGAGCTGTTAAAAAGTTACTGTCCGTTCACGGAAATCATTTTTCAGAACAAAATACACAGAAGCACTTTGTTTCGGCTTTATTCGCACACGAGTAGTTTTCTATTCGCTTTGAATGCATGATTGATAGTGCAAAGACTAGAATTTATGTCGAAACCATCGCTTCTGCCTTGTCTGTGGATAGTTGAAAATAAACGACGCAATTTGTGTGTGTCTATGGTTAGTAAAAAGACTGAAAAAAGGCTCGTACAAAGAAGCTGGTTTTAAAGAGACTGATTACTTTATCTATGAATATTTGCCCGAATGTTTGTTTGCCCGAAGAATGGTTGGTCGAAAGAACGATTGACCAAAGAACGTTTGCCTGAAAGCTCGTGCGTGTAACCGAACATACGGGTGATCGTTGTACTGAATCTGCCGACCTGAACATGTCGCACCCCCAGAATGAAAGTGACCCAACTCAAAATACCTGTAAACTCTTATTTTGCTAAAAACTGGCCTTAAAAACCGTACTCTAAAACCCTGTTTTGAAAAAGATCCCGAATTATGAGCAAGAAAGGGAGAGCCTAAGACATCGGTCACTTTAGTTGATCGAATTTTTTACCTATGCTTGTTATGTGAAAGAGATCGAATCAATATAGCGTCAGAGGTGCTCTCGAGTGACTTGCGTAAATTCGACGCATCTCGTATTGTACCGGTTTATTACAATACTGCGGTATCTTATTTGTGCTAAACTGACTCTTTGTATATATAAGTCTGTTTATTCGATTTTATTGAACGTTTTTAGATTAAGTCTCTTCAGTAAAAAAAAAACTGAATTCTGAAGAGGCTCAATAAATGACCTAGCAATACAGTTTCTTTTTGCAATGAACAGACTTAATTTTGAACTCTGATGTTTAAAGTCCAAATATATATTTAAAATACATTTAAATCGAATATAATGTTTCCAATCTGTACATAAACGATCAATATATAAATCGGCAAAAAACACAATTTTCAATGAAACACGGTCGAGATAAATTTAAATTTACTCAACACTATACTTTTTTGTAAACTTGCAATTTTTGAATTAGGTCACTTTCATTCTGGGGGGTGCTAAATGTGTAGCACAGTTTGTTTAGTTTTCAAGAAGTTGTCTTTGACTTCTTACTACTTACGACAGGGAAAAGTTTAAAAGATAATTATCATAACATAGACACATATGTATTCCCCGAAGAGTAAAGCAAAGATGTATATACCTGCCAATAGTACACCCGAGGATATGTAGATAAAACTCTCGGCAAAAACACTGCACATAATATATTATACATAAGAGGTTTTTGTCGAGGTTTGTGTGCATAATCGGTATAACTATGTAGTTACAGCGGCCCGTATTATGAACAACATCAGATAAAAGTAACTGCCCATTCTGTTTAATCAGATCACATTTTGGTGACGCTTATTTCTGTGCCGTTACACCAGAGGGCAGTGGGTTATATAAAACATGGCAAGTACTGCATTCACCAATGGCAACTAAGCAGGCAATTTTGATTGTTGCCGTCTTGAAATAGAGATGTTTCCTGAGTAGATAAATAATAATTCTATTTAGTCCGTCTGTGAGATTATCGAATACTATTGGACCCGTATTTGTTGCTTTATCAAATAACTAAAAATTTACAAAGATAAAGCGCATCAAAGTTCAGGAATGGGGGCTTGTGACGTCACTTTGTCAGTATACAGTGTAGCACACAGTGACGTCACACAATATTTCAACGCCCTGTATCTTCGTAATTTTTTGTTTACGTGGCAAAAAAAATGCGTGTCTAATATTTTTACTAAATAGATTTTATAATCATCTACAATATATATGATAATAATACAATTAACTCCAATATTCTAAGTAATTTAAGCGAAATTAAATGTTGTACCTATTGACATTAATTAAGTGTTTTTTTCGTTGCCACGCTACTGAATAGTTTGCATTGTAGTTACCCGGAAATCTAAATTAAAATTTTAAAGTTGAGTACTTGTCAAATTCCACTTAAACCTGAACATCTGTCAATTTTGGCATTGAAGTACGGTTCACGGCTGGTACACGTTCTTAACTCCAACTAAATAAATCATTAAATACTCAAATCGAAAACTGACCCTTTGTTTTTTTAAAGCTATGACGACTTGCTTGCACCACAATTCATTAAAACGAATCAAATTTACGTTATATTTCTGTCATATTTACGTTATTACGTTATTACGTTATATAAAGTGGCATTGCTAAGTGTTTTTTGATCGTTATGTAAGTTATGTATGCATGTATGAATTTATGTTCATTTGTTACCTTAGGCTCTACAAAAACCTCAAAATACTTCAAATAAAAAATAAGTTCAAAAACTTAAACCCAACTACTGAAAAATCACGCTCTATAAAGAATGAAACAAAAAAATATTTCCGTAAATTTACCGTGGTCGTAGCAGAATGTATTGTTATTTACAGGAATATTTTTTTTCATACTTTTTTCTGCGCGATTTTTCAGAAGTCGGGTTTTAGTTCTAAGTTAAGTTCAACTTATGTACTAACACAGACTACGTATAACAGATGTGATAATCAGATTAGTGTTAAATTACCAGCAGAGTGCTGTATTAATAGCAAGCCAGATAAAATTAGTCAGGGCCACCCAAAATCCGTTTAATCAGATCACATTGTGCCGTCCCTAACCTCGCTACCTCGCGTGGAAACTAATTTGCCTTTCACATCCACACCGGCAGGAGTATGCATAACGAATGCCTGGTTTGAGCGATTTATAAAATATGTACACAGTGTCAGATTGCGATTTAGTCATGAATCTTAGGTGATACAGTGGCGTGATAGGTACGGTACGCTTGGAACTCGTTGAGTTATCACTTTTTATTATTTATGAGTTGTTTTTTGGTGACTCATCATTTGAACCGAAAGACGTCCACTGCTGGACATAGGCCACCTCCAGGCGTCGCCACATTAACCGTTCCCGTGCGTCTCGCATCCAGCGGATTCCGGCAACCTTAACCAGGTCATCGGTCCACCTAGTGACAGCCTTCCAACGCATCGTCTTTCGGTTCGCGGTCGCTATTCTAGAACTTTTCAGCCCATCGGCCATCCGTTCTGCGAGCAATGTGTCTTGCCCACTGCCACTTAAGTTTCGCAATTCTTCTTGTGTTTTGAGTTTTTGGTGACCATAATGCTTAAAATCTTTTGAAGACTTTTTACAAGCCGAACATCATTAAAGCTTGATTCTTTAAAAAAAATAATGAAATCCAGTTTGTATATGAAGAAACTCTTGAATAGGTGCATTTACATTTTTCGCTATAACAACAGAATATAAAATATTATTATTGTTCTTTTCGTGAGACAAAAACAACATTTTTAGAAACCACAAAATTGTATTCTGCATGGGTAGTTCAGAAACGAAATTCAGTTTTATTAAGTTTTCCCTAATATGATACAATTGATGACAACAGCTTCAAGACATACACAAATAATTAATCAATTATTTGATAAAGATTTGTAATTAAAAACGAAAGTAATCACAATAATCTGCCCACTTTGTAATAAGTAAAACGAATTTAAAAGTCTACTTGTATAATTACAATTTGTAATTTAATCCCTAAATTAGTTTTTTAATGATAAGCTTTACAAATTATTAACGAGGCTACTCTGCAAATAATTTTATCTTCAAATTAGATTTTAGACCCTAATTAAAATACTAAATGAGAGGACAAAATAAACATACTTAAAACTTATTATTTTCATTTAGTTTGTGTAGCGAAATTTAACAGATGGTAATGTTTTTTCTGGAATTAAAACGGACTTATTTATTTTATTTGCGCTTATTTTAAGTTTCATAATAAAACTATGAGTTGGCAATCTTTCGGTGTTACTGTGAAAACTAGATATCTTTTATCCGCAAGTAATCATCATTACATATCAGCCGAAAGACTTCCACTGCTGGACATAGGCCTCCAACAAACATCGCCAAATTGACCGGTCCCGTGCGTCCCGCATCCAGCAGATCCCCGCAATCTTGACCAGGTCATCGATCTACCTGTGGAAGGCCTTCTAACGCAACTTCTTCTGGTACGCGGTCGCCACTCCAGAACTTTTCTGTCCGATCGGGCATCGGTTCTGCAAGCAAAGTGCCCTGTCCAATACCACTTCAGTTTGGAAATTTGTTGGGTTATGTCAATAAACCTGGTTCTCTTGCGAATCTCTAAATTTCTGATGCCATTAACGCAACAAGCAGCTTGGGCAGCGTTCGGGAAGTTGGACGATACACAGTGCATAGTGTAGACGAAAGTTTATGACCAGAGTGTGTGTTGCCAGTGATGACGTATAGCTTTGAGACTTGGTCGTCTACAATCAAATGGGCCTCATCAGGAAGCTTAGGGTCACCCAAAGGGCAATGGAGAGGGCTATGCTTGGAGTTTCCTTGCGTGATCGAATCCGCAAATAATAATCCTTTTTCCAGCGGTTTTGTCCGCATATTATTTAGTAATTAACCCAAAGGAAGGTACTCCTAAGATAAAAATTACCCTATGTTCTTCTAAAAGGTCTAATATATTTAATTTTTACCAAAATTCATGAATATTGGTTCTATGATTTAGGCGTCGAAACGTCACAAAAAGAATGACAAAGTTACTTTCGCATTTAAAATATTATAGTATAAGGATCTATCAGGAATATTGCAAAACACCGTAAATTTATAATAAATCGCGTGAAATTGTAAACTCATTATTCTCAATATAACACAGGTATATTTCAAACTTTCGAATTTGGATGGGTTTTATTGTGACATATTCGATATGCATTCCGCAAGATTAATTACAAACTTACAATGTCCGCAACAATCCGTTGACAGCTCCATAGAATCAAAAAATCGAAAACAGAAAAACATATTTCTTTCTTGCACACCAGCAAGTCAAAGCAACACACACTTCCAGTATATAACACAAGGCCTCTTCACAGAGACTTCTCAACAAATCTCCCTCCCGAGGCGATGTCGTGTGAAAAGTTCACTTTACTTACTGTCACTCAACAGATAATGAACACATAGTAGTGGCAACCGGGTCGTTGTTCTGGCTCCGCACGCGACCTACCCTTATTACAGAGAAAAAAGAAAAACAAATGCCAACTAGCTTACTACCCAGCTCCTACGTGCCCCAATACAGAAGGCAATTTACATTTTTCCAACAAAAAATCAACAAAACAAACGTAGTGCTGAGGTTTTAATAAGAACCGGCTGAAAACTTAAAGATCGTTTCAAATACGACTGCTCTACTTAGCTGGATAATACCCTCTAATCCAAAATGCGTTAACTCACTCCCCAATACCAACTCTATTACTTGACCGTTAGAGTTCATTGTTTTGTAACGAAGGATCAAGTTTGGACGTTCTGTCATAATGTTAGAATTAAAGTAGCAGGTGGAATTATTTCTATTCTCATTTCTACAAGGTTGGAATTAAAATAATAATACAAATCGTTTTCTGGGAATAATGTTTAACTATTTGAGTAAACTGCGGAGTAATTTTTATTATTGCCCCGATGGTCTAGTGGTCGCAAGCACAAGATCATGAGTTCATATCCTGGTTCGGGCAAAGTGTTATTGGGTTTTTACCTGACTGCGCGATAGAAAAGGAGGTAATATGTTTTTCAATCTATGTATGTATATTTGTACTATGTATGTATGTTCCTATGTGGTGTTCTATTGACCAAACACAGGCCGATTTTGATGATTTTTACGTCAATCGATTCATCTTAACCTTGCGATTGTCACTAGATACATTAATTTTGAAAAGAAGAAAATTGGCGATATTTTGTGAGGGGGCTAATTTTTTTTCCTTTCACACCAATCCTGTGGGGTATCAAAGGTGATTACAAAAATATATAAACATATGATTAAAAGTATTCCGAAAATAAAATGACAACTAAAAAGTTAAATACAAAAAATGTTAATTAAAAAAGTTATGCGAGGTTACAAGTAAAAACACATGTCGATTTGAGAACCTCCTCCTTTTTTTTTCGTCAGTTAAAAAAACAAAAACCCGACTGAATAAAAAGCGAGCTAAAAAGACGTTAACATGAAGAATATCATTTTGTGCAGCAGGAGGATACATTTGGTTTTGGTCAGCCAGCTCGTTTCATCTACAATTTTTCAACAGCAGCCTAGAGTCTCCGATGATCCGGTGATGATCTAATTCTGGCAAAACGTGGGTGTACTAATAGGTTCAACTCTACCTAAACCAACGGGGAATATAATGTTGCATGTAATTTTCTTCACTTCGTAATTATAGTAAGTCGTTTTAGTAATTAATTACGGAGTTTTTGCTTTTAATATAATTGCGATTCGCAGAACACGAGAAATAATGAAAATGTTTTATTTCACTGTTTGTCTTCAGTCCTGTAATAAAATATCCGAGATTGTTTGAAATGAAGACGAAGTAAATAATGAAGTTTCTGTTTTCGATTTTTTATATTGTATTCGTATTTTAATTCATTATCGTTCTTACTGACATTCGTTTTTCAATCTTGTTATAAAACAAGGCTTAACGATCTCTCAAGCCAGATATGCGATTTTAACAATTTGTCACATCAATTTTGCGACAATTTTCTTTCTAGAAACTGGTATTTTATATCCTTCTCCAACTTCAAGGTTCAATATATCTCTATACCAAAATTCGTTCAAATTGGTTCAACTTTGGTTTGAAATCGTAACAGACAGACAAACAAAGTTACTGCCGCATTTTAGTAATATAAGTGTGGATTATTACTACTTCAAGACACAGTTTAGAATTTCTCAAACCAAGTTACAGTCACCTCATTTTGTCTAGCCTCAGGTATTACCAACTGTCTCCATAGCATCCAGCTGGTACATGGTGGACATTCCAACACAAAATACTTTCATTATGGCATATAGCTAAGGAGTGGAATTCCCTGCCAGATTCTTTGTTTCCCGATAGGTACAACTTCGGTGTCTTTAAGTCAAGAGTAAATAGGTTTCTTCTAGGCAAGCGTGCTTCACCGTTGACCACATCATCGCTTACCATCAGGTGAGATAGTGGTCAAACGCGAGCCTATTTATAATAAAGAAAAAATACCAATCTATAATTCTAGCCATCCACGAAGTAGACTCTTTCAAGGATATTGGATGACAAACTAGAACGATTTCTCAGTAAGCTGACCATATAAGTTATCAGAACTCTTATCCCTTCTCAATCACATGTATTCATTTCGTCGATATTCCAGGAATTATTGCCGATCCAATTCCAGGCTTATTTATTTTCCTTATACCTGGGAAATGCAGTTATCTGTTAGAACATCTTTATTAGTTTTATTGAGTTTACTTTAAATCAAAGTCGCTTTACAGTTAGCGTAGTTTCTTTTTAATGTGGCTCCTTTTGAACTCTGAAAAATCGTTGTCTTAAAAATCGTTAATATCAAGCCAGAATCTCATTTAAGCGACTATCAATGTTAAACATGTTATAGTCTAGGTAGCTTAAAAGTATTTTTGACAGATTTCAATAGCTATTAGCGATCGTTCTTATAATATCAGCAATTTCCCCTCTGGCTTTGGTTGAAAGCGTACAAACTTTCTGTCTTTCACTTCTAAGAAAAATGTTTGTAAAACAAAAAAAAACTTTATGTGCAAAATTTTTACTTGGTTTTTAAAACTGCAGATTCAGTAAAATTCTATAGACACGACACGTACATACAAACCATATCGTCAAAAACAAGCATTGCTTTTATCTACGTGTAACATTCTATGGGAGCTGCAGATCCGCAATTTTACTTTAATCTTTCATACCCAAACAGTTGTAAAGTGCCCTTCTTTAAACAATTCTTACAAAAAAATACTCACCTATACAATGGTACATCGTTCTTATACCACACGACAAGCAGCAACACATCAGAGGCCTGTGTCGAGCGAGTGTCACAAGGCAGTGTCGCGTCGCCGCCCGACACCGCTGACACTTTCACTATGTCTAGAGACTCCGCCGTGACACTCGGCATCGGTCGCAGACCTGTTGACAATTACCGTTTGTGAGGTTATAATGGCTTTAATATCACAGGCATTTATTTGGATAAAGAGAAGTTTGCAAGAACAATTACTGTGTAAATAATAGTGTTTCACTTTCGTAAGCTTTCTAAGTAAGAAATGCTCGCAGAAGTCAACTTCTGTAGGTTTTGTTCTTGAACTTAATTTTACTCAAGGATTAGCAATCCTTTAATTGTGAAAAGGTAAAAAGAACAGTAGGATAGCTAGGTATACAAAATAAAAAGTAACTACATTATTGCAGACTGGGACACCAGTAAACCACAGAAAGTAATTAAATCAGAAAAAAACCTTAATTACAAAAAAATACTACCGACTTCCAAATAACAAAACTACAAAGTGAAAAATAACTTTATTTTTGGAAGTCGGTCTTTGGTGTGTGCCAATTTTTTTGCGTTATGGATACCGACTTCCAAAAATAGTTTTTTTTTTTTTTCACTTTTTAGTTGTACCTCCCTAATAGGCAAGTAGTTACGTAAGGTATAATGCCAGAATAGATTACCCGAATATCATGAAACTGAACATAACCGGTGAAATAAAAGTGTACCAAGGTGAACTGTACACATCTGCGTACCCCTTTAGAGCGTACTGGCGTGATGATATGTTAAGAAATGGTATAAACAATGAACAAACATGCGATTGCAGCAATCCCGAGAGATTTGCCGTTAATTATTGAAGAGTTCTATTATATATCTCCGAAGTCCTTCATCAGATCTTCACCAAATTAAAATGGCACCAATTTCGGAATACACTTTTTCAAACGAAAAAAGAATTATCAATATCGGTCCACCATTGACGGAGATATCGGTGAACATACATAAAAAAAAAAAACATACAAGAAGTCGAACATAGAACCTCCTCCTTTTTGGTAAGTCGGTTAAAAAGGAATACGTAAACGAAGCTGGATATAAAACAATGTTGTTAAGAGTGACCCCTTCAGTATTGTGCATAATATTTCTGAAAGGGAAAGATTTGGAATAATAGTAATACAGAAAAGTAAGTAAGTAGTAGGTAATAGTAGTAGTAGCAGAAAATACGAGTTTGACACATATGAAAGAACACATAATTATCAACTAGGGTACAGAGAAATTAACAACAAAAATTGTGTTCTAAAGATAGGAAAGTACAGTCAATATATAAAATTTAGCCCTGACTCCTAAACTAGGAAGATCCTGTATCTTAGAAGGCAGTATCTTCGCAAGTAAATTATAGATAGATATACCATCACATCACCCGTGTTTGCCCGAAGGATTAGGCGTACACTACGTACCTATAGCAGTTATATTTCCCATATTTCACTAGCTATAAAAATACTTACTAAATATTTTTTATAGGTATGCAATATCATGGATACAGGCAGTTTTTATTATAGGAAACGAAATATTATTAGAACAAAACAAAAACATTACCTCAACAACAAGACAATGCAGTATTAAGAAATAAACTGTATACCGGCAAGGAACGCAGCACGAATAGTAATCTACTCCATTGTTCCATACCGTGCCGATCGAAACTTGGCACAGCACACCGCAGGTCTACGTCACCCGGTTAATAACTCTATTATTTTTCCGTCGAAAAGAAACGAACCAAATCCGATATGGAACACTGATAAACTTTTGTTCAGTAATAGAAAAAACATTCGTTGTTGTAATATTCCGGTAGTAAATAAATATACATTATATACATAAAGTCATGCCAGTTTCCCGTAGGCAGAAACTGCAGAACACGACGACACGGTTGGGGCAGTGGTTGAGCGATCGGCTGCAGCGCTGCGTGTCAAGGGTTCGACGAAAAAAAAATTGTAAGTGCTACAGATAGCCGTTCCGGTTCTAGTTGTTTTAGTATGTGAGTTTAAATGTTTACTCACAATACAGGGAAAATGTTTAGTGTGGAGCACAAATAAAGAGAATAAAAAAAGGGAATGAAATAAAGATAAAACGCCACTTACTATGAACCTTTACGTTCATACATCTGCCAATAAGATTCGTGTATGTCCTTCTAGGGCATCAGTTTCCGGCGTTTCCACTCACGTGTGCCTTGTAATACCTATTTTTAACCGACTTACCAAAAAGGAGGAGGTTCTATGTTCGACTTCTTGTATGTTTTTTTTTTTTTTTTTTTTTTTTTTTTTTTTTTTATGTATGTTCACCGATATCTCCGTCAATTGTGGACCGATTTTGAAAATTCTTTTTTCGTTTGAATGAGTATGTTTCGAAATTGGTCCCATTTTAATTTGGTGAAGATCCGATGAAGAACTTCGGAGATATACAACAGAACTCTTCAATAAATAATGGCAAATCATTCGGAATTGCTGCAATCGCATGTCTGTTTATTGTATATACCATTTCATAACATAACATCACGCCAGTACGTACTAAAGAGGTACGCAGATCTCTCATTTCACTGGTTATGTTCAAGTATCATGTTATTCGGGTGATCTATTCTAGCGTTATAGGTACCTTACTAAACAACTTGCCTATTTTAGGTAGGTACAACTAAAAAGGGTAAAATAAAAATCTTTTTTGCAAAAAAATACTACCGACTTCCAAATGAAAAACTAGAAAGTGAAAAATAACTTAACTTTTGGAAGTCGGTGTCCATATCGCAAAAAAATGGTACCTACGAAAGACACCGACTTCCAAAAGTTAAGTTATTTTTCACTTTCTAGTTTTTCATTTGGAAGTCGGTAGTATTTTTTTGCAAAAAAGATTTTTATTAGTAGTTTGTTTCGTTTTGCTTGTCGTAAATAAATATAATTAGGAACAAAACTAGTATGTCATTACTTGTTATTTAGTCGTCTTGTAATTATTGTTCTACCGTGTTGGATAAACGGTGATTGATTGGCTTTGTTAATTATATATGAGAAGGTGGTAGTTAGCATTCAAATAAATGGAATAACAAAACAACTGGTTATATTTTTAAATCTCACAGCTTTAGACAATGTGACATTTTAGTAGTGTCAATTTTAATCGAAGGGTCAAAATATAAGGGCAATCTCATGTCACATTTCGGTAGCGCTAATATATCTCATTTAAGGCGCCGATTCCCTTGAGTAGCTGATTTTAAAATGAGAATCACGTCTAAACAGCTCGTCGTAATTTTTTGGAAAAAATATATGTTATATTAGACCATTTTCTTAATAATTTGATCTGAGCAAAGTTTGAGTTTTATTCGTATAACATAGTGTAATTAATTTCTAAAGTTACGTCTAAAACGGACAAAAACACGACAATCACACCAAAACCGCTAAGTGTATTTTAAAGAAATCGACACCATCTCAAAGACAATTTTATTATCTACATTTTGATCTGAAGCTTTTTTTTTTGATGTCATAGAATAATAAGGAAAGTACAAAAAACTACAAAATTTTGGGTCGCGCGGGTGTGAAACGAGTGCGCGTTTTGTTCCCTCAAGGTCGTCGTCTTAAATCCTTTTTAAAGTTTTTAAATATCGAATGTCACTCTGTGTAAAGGCGAAGCCAATACAAGTTAGATTTCATCGGTCCAAAAAGGTTTACACGAAAAAAATATAGAAATATGGCATCCTGACTTAACAAACGAGAATCATGATCAGCCAGTAAGAATTTCGCGACTCGATTTCCTTTAGAAATCGTTCGCGAAATTCGAATTGTTCGTTCCCAGTGAATACCAAGCGCGATCGTGACAAATGGCCCGATTAACAATCCTGCTCCCGAAGAAGAGATGGTGCGACTAACGATGCAATATATCAAAGGATTTTTCTTAACGCTGACGAGTCTCTCAAGTTATTTGCTTGTTAAATATTAATGTGATCATAACTGGAATGCCTTGGAGGCCTTGCTGACGAGGGGATGTGGAGACAGACTTTATTACCTTTATTCAGTCGACTCATGTGTAATTTTATTTTATTCGATTGACATGTAACGTAGCCGTTTCACTATGCGACTTATCAGAGTCAATGTTAGAACTGGATGGCACTTACTTCTTTGTTTTTCGCAGATGAATTGCGAAAAAAAAATTGATATTAATCCTCTTCTACTTAGCCTTTCGGGTTTTCGATATATTCATCATATTAACACTTCTTAATATTGGTAAGAAACACGACAACACTAAATCTTAAAATCAATCAATCGTCCTAGCCTTTTCCCTACTATGTAGGGGTCGGCTTCCAGTCTAACCGGATTCAGATGAGTACCAGTGTTTTACATGGAGCGACTTCCTATCTGACCTCCACAACCCAGTAAGTGGGTAACACGGTACACCTTGGCAAGACTGGTGTCAGATTTCAAGCTTCTGTCTACCCGCAACGATTGTCAAATATCTACAAATGACAGCCGGGATCAGCCAACGGATTAACGTGCTTAAAGAGGCACGGAGGAAACTCAGTATGTGAAGACGGCCACCCATCCAAGGACCAACCTCGGCAAGCGTTGCTTAACCTTGAAGACGGATCGGTGTTGTTTAGACACGAGCTCCTCATAAATTACACAAAATCTTAAAATATAACATTTTAATGGTTAACTCTGGTTGAGTCAATAATTAAGTGTTTAATTGAGGTCACGTAAAATAAAACTAAAATGACCATTTACAAATACTACGCCAGTTACATATCCCATCTCCTCCAAACCATTCCATTACACTAAACAGCCCCTAGATTTGATGAACGAAACATGGTAATAAATAACACCAATTACATTAGCGGCTTTTCTACCGTCAAAACGTGTAGTTTCCACTTAAAACGCCACCTCTAAAGGAAAATACGGGATCCATACGTACATACATAAGAGCCGACAACCTATTAATAGTCTTAATGGAGTTTCTGTCTATAAATGTCTGTTCTCCTCGATAAACTGGTGATATATATCTGCCTTGTAAAACAGAGGTTGGTACATATAAAATAAGTGGGTATATCAATTTAGTGTGGGAACCTAGGGGATTACTGCCAGGTCTGCTTGGTATGAATCTCGGTCGCGTGTTGTCGTGAAGTAACATTAGCTGTGCTTTGGAGGTGATATATATGTACCAATATACTTAAATGGACCCATATACATGAACCTGGTTTCAGTTACTATTCTGGTTTCTATTATTATTCCTACCATCAGCCTTTTATAGAAATGTTTGACAAACTTAAGGACACTACCATATACTTCAAGACGAAATTAATGAACAAGACACTGATAGTTTTGAACACTTCATTCTTAAATAATAATGTTTACTAAGTTTTGTTTATTACTTTTAGAATATTTTTATACCTTTCAAACTAGATTATTGTATTCCGATAAATCTATCTTGACGCAACCCAGATTTTACCGGCCTACATCCATATTTAGACTAAGTGGATTTTGATGAATGTTCTGCCAATCAATTTGTCATGTTCCGTAAGTAGGTTTGACTGCAAACTTTATTTATTTCATGTTGTTATTTAGTGTTTTATACCTTATTTCTATGTTCTATGTAATTTCTTCCACTTGACTCAATGAAATTGAAACTTATAGCTTTTTGTTTACTGACATTAATCGGGTATTTTTCGTTGCCATGACAACGGTAGTCGATTGGAGTGCTGGACTTTTCTTTTAAAAATACTTAGAATATAGACGTTAGGCCATCTTTGTCGGTAAGTACTGCAATTCTGTAAATATGTTTCATGTTTCAACTGGGAAGATGCCCCATATGTTTTAGAAAAAAAGCTAGAATTCATGAGACCTTGGCACAGCTGGTACTACAGGCACAGTAAACAAAAAGAAATTGACAAAACCTGGGGACTTTATTCTGAACAAATGAAGTTTGAATGAGCCTTGTTCGTAGTGCCTACTAATCAATGAGCAAGAATTTCTTCCATAAAAAAAATCAAAAATTATAGATTACTGACAAAACATAATAAATAAAATCTAATTTATGTGCTTTCTACCTTATTTCAAACTATGAGTCATCATTTTATTTTTTTTATCATCATGTGTGACTCATACTATACTATGCTATATATACTAATCTATACCAATATTATAAAGAGGAAAGATTTTTTTGTTTGTTTGTTTGTACCGAAAAGGCGCCGAAACTACAAGACCTATATTATTTATTTTTTTTACCTACGGAAAACTACATTATTCCCAAGTAACATAGGCTATAATTTTGACGGGAGCGAAGCCGCGGGGGTCAGCTTTATTACTACTTTACTTTATATATACCGCGCAAATAAACTGCTTTTCTACTTTCTAAAAACAAAGTAAGCAATTTCATTAGAACACCCGTTAAAAACCTACAGTAATTAACAACCTTTTTAACCATTTAAACGCTACACACAAAACATAATATCTATACAACCAACTCATCAAGTAAGCGCTGTAGCATGTTCCATTTAAAACGAACGAATTCATTGAGTACACCAGTCCCGTGAGAGCCGACCCTATTTCCAGTACTACATGTCATGGCGGGAATCATACGTCGTGTTCTGACGTTAACTCCGACCAATTGTTGTATAAAATGGACTAAGTGTGCGCGAGGTATTTGATATTACATTTCCTAGCTGAATTTCGAAAGAACGTGATTTCTTGGTTCGTTTGTCATCTGTTTTCTGGTTTTGACAGTGTTGTGTTGTGTTGTTTGTTTTGGTTGTTATTAAGATCATTTAGGGATGTTACGTTTATTGATAGTTTATACTATATCGTCATTGCAACCTTGCGCAAAAAGTGCGCTTCCATGGAGCGCTGGGTGTGGGCAGCTCCAACAGTATTCTAAGTATGATTTCAGGTCTCCTAGAATGTGTATTGGTCACTGTTGTGTCCTCTCACATGGGTTGTCGCAACGGTGATCCAATGTAATTTGTTGTTTTGTTTTCGTAGTGTTAGTTGGTTAATATCTGTGTTACTAATATAATTGTAAGTGTTATTAACCATCTTTTGAGTCATGGATACTCGAACAAAGAGAATTCACAATTATTCTATTCTATTGGCTAAAAAAAAAAAGTTAAGATTCGATTTTTACCAAGAGAAATTGCAAGGTAATACGATGCAATTCGACCGATTTGCACTTTAAAGATTCTTATAATGTACGTGTGCGATATAGTCTGTGGACGCAATTTAAATTGCGTCACGCCAATCAAGAAGGACCCTAAGAGTTCGTTTTTAGTGAAAGCATATGCCATACTATATTTGTATACATGTGCAATGCAAAAAGACTCCGTGTCTGCTCTCCTTTGATATCCGTCGGTAATATGCAAATGTACACGGTTATGCAGTATGACAGTAAAGATACAGATAGGTAGATACCAAAAAAGAATTTTAATAAAGCAACTCTGCTCTCGAACCCTTAAAACAAAACTACCTACTAAGATCTTCTCCGAACTGTCCAAGCCTGTGCTCGTTCTAAAAAACTTGAAGCACCTCTCCAGGTATGTCGCAAAATTTATTCTGTCACATTTATTTCTAACATAAAAACGTTATTGAAAAAACGTGTCGAAGTTATGAACCTACGTAAGCACAAAGTGAAATCCGGATCCGATATTCGGTGCGTACTGAATTCCGGCGCTAATCGCCTCGTTAGTCACAACGTTGCACGGATTATCTCCGGTGGTATACTACCGGAATACATACTTTTATGCAATCCAGTTCTATCTGTACGAGTATACCATAGTTTGTTCATAGAATTTATTTATGTCAATATTCATTTTTGGAACAGATTATATTTCGGATCACTTTCGACAGTTTTCGACTGTTATCGACAGGTTTTTCGGCAGTGTGTTTTAAAATTAACAGTATTGAGGGTTGCAAAAATGTGAGTTTATTTTATTCGATTTTTATTTATATCATTTTATAATTTTTTGCCCAACAAATACCGTCCAAAGGCTTGACAGAAATCTCGTAATGGACGCTGCATTGGTAAAAAAGTTGAGCTCTTGGCTTAATACGTTCTGTATAAGGCCAAAAGCTCAACCAGCCAAATATTAGTTACTATGTAGGTAGGTTAGTATTTATAAGTATTGTAAGTTTTTCTTAAGACAACATAAGAACAACAACAATATTTTATTTAGTTATCAATTATGATCAGACAAATCAAAAGACACCCATTTACCAAAGCGACCCTTGGTCTGATAAGACTTATAAATTATTACATAATACCAAATCAAATCAATTACAAAAATCAAACAAATTAGTCATTGTGTTTGAGTCATCAAATAATTTGTCTCTTTAGGTACATATTTCACTTCCTTCCCACTTTTCAGGCATATTTTCATAGAATTTTCTTTATGTTCAGTAAAAACCGGTATCATATTCACTATTCAGATAATATCAAAAAGCTTTAAAAATATTAGTTTTTCCATTAACGCAGAGTCTACGGTTGCCTACAAAATGGACGATACAGTGAATGAACTTCAAAATTTGAATTTTTTGACCGTTAAAAGCTGGCGGCCATATTTATTCATAAAGCAGTAATGTATTTCAACTTAGCGAGTTAATATTGGGATTGGGTTCATAACATTCTATCACTTAAAAACGATTATGCTAGCCATTTATGATTTAAAAATAAAATGGAGTCACATTATCCAATGGATCGACGGACGGACCGTTTAATATCATTGCTCCTGTTGCTCAACAGCAGCTCAGCAGAGTCGATTTACTGTCGTATGCACTTATGTACAGAAAACAGTTTAATACTTATTGAATTTTACTACGTATGATAACCGATACCCATTAATTGGATCGCAGTGGCTTTGGGAATTTTGAATCATAAAGATTTTATAATTGCCTTTCAGTGGTTTCACTCTCGTAACCTATACTGCCACCACCCATTCCTTTTACTTCGGAATCAGTTCAGTAATTCCAGAGATTCTATCTATCCTTTACTAATACTTTTTAATTGTATTTTCTATTACATTATTGTTTCTATTATTCATTATTTTTGTACAGCTCACAATGTTAGGACACATTAATTTTAATGTTAATTTTTATCCGTGGTGCTAGGCAACTGGACTTATCCTAGTTGTAAACGACCCTTTGTGTTCTGTCTACTGCTTGATATGGAGGGAAGTTGATATTATGTTTTTGTTTTCCTACTCTTCCTTTATTATTTTCTTATTAATTTCGTTACGGGATCCAAGACAGTTAAATTCATTCTCCGGGAGTTCGTCGAGCTTCATTGCCTCGGCGCTTTTCTGGTGGTCACCACTGTTTATTCTGGCTTTCAGGAGTTGCAGTGGTTTGGGAATAGTGCGGTGGAATTTGCCATATAAAAAAATTAGCTTGTATTTCTCAAAGAAGTAGGCATGTGATTGGCATCGATACAGAAGATATCTTCTATACCTATATCGCCATGTAGAAAGATATCCAAGGTATAGCTTAAATAACGTATATCCTGAAAAGGTTTCATTGTACTCATCATAGCAATGAAGAAAAATTATACTATAGGGCTATCCCTGAAATTGCGGAAAACATTAGGTGTCGAGATATGCAAACGTAAACAGTTGTTTTTTTTTTCGCGATTTCGAGGTTAATCCCTAGTTCATAATAATTGCCGATATTACCTATTATCAGGAATTGCGTTGTTGCAATGTTTCTCAATCTGTCCGGTACATACCTACACAACGTTATGCCTGTATTTTCACTTAGTAAAAGTTGCATTTTCAACCTTTTATACACAGAAAAATATTAATAAATTACATGAAAGAGAAATTCATGAAATGTAATTCATTTATGTTTTATACTTTCTGCAACTAAAATCCTTTGACGATGACAAATGCAATAACAAAGAGCATTAAGTTCTATTGTACGTAAAAGTATTTCACAAAGTAAAGCGCTTAATTATTATTTATGAACTTTTGTGAACAACGGCTTGAGTAAATCGTGAACAAGATAAAGGTACATAAGACTTTGTCAATACAAGCTAGATTTTTAAAATATAATTTTCTACAGAGATTATTTAGTGTTGTGCATTAATTTATTCGTCCAGGCATTCAACATTTTTGTGCAATAACTTTTTCTTTTTCAATCTTAAATTACGAGTAGCATTCATGCATTGCCAACTTGGCTGACACACTACCGTGTGTCTTAATAACAATTTATGTCCTTAACTAAATCCTTAAATTGTTCAATATCATTCAGTAGTTCTTTGCTTCTCGCATTTTCAAATTCTTCATCCAAATCATAAAATTAATTCTAGAATATTTTGACAGATCTCGAAAGACATTAATATAACTTCAAGCTACTCCCCACCTACTCACAAAAAAGTGGCAGTATCTAAAAACTGATTAGCATAACCGGTTTTATTTTACACAAATTCGATTTCACGAGTATGAAGGCCCTATAAGTTCGCGTGTGGAATTCGCCGGCTTTTTCTTACAAGTACCTATGTATCGTGATACGTGACGGGGCCAAATTGGAGGGGAAAATTTGCCAAGAACACGTAATGTCTGAATTGTGACTTTGACGGTAGTAATGTGGAGCGAAGTTTCAAGTGTTGGCTGTCTGGGAGAAATCGATGGCCCTCGACGTTGAGAGTGATCCTTGAATTCGGTGTGCGCAGATCTTTACTAGTCTGAATTTCCTAGTGCTACGTTTATTTTAAGATATCTGAAAAACAGAACCCTTGGGTTGTTCCACTCGTCTTTCAAGTTAAGTTTTTCGCAGGAAAGACTTGAGTCTTTATGTTCGAATTAATGTCAAGTAGATAAGTCAATAGCGTACGAGTTTCATGTTTCTGTCTGAAAGTAATATTAAATTATTTTTACAATTTGTGTGTCACTCATCAATACCTACTTTGAATTATAATTTTCTTTGACGAGATGCAAAGCGCTGCTATGATTTTTATTTTCACTTTTTGGAACAAAGAAATATTATATTAAAAAAACACATTTATTTCAGACGTAAAAGTCCATAGACAAGGCAAGGTTGTTCGTAACAAGAATTGTATAACTATGTTAGTAATTAATAAGGGTTCATTGTTGACTACGGAACCATAAAAAAAACAAAAAAAATAATTCAAATTTAAAAAAATACGTTGAATATGTCTTGTATTATGTAGATTTCTAGATAAACAAATCATTTACCGGCCACCATTGTAATTATACTAAACTCAGCTTTTCCAGCGGCTTTGCCCGAATGAGAAACATACGCTCCTAGGGAACCTATTATTGTAATAAAAAGTATCCCAAGTTCTTTTTCAGGATCCAATCTATCTTTAATAAGTAGACAGACAAACAGATTTATTTTCGTATTTATAATACTAGTATAGTTATATTGATACACACAATGTAGGCATGTTTTATGCTACATATAACCAGTTAATACTATGCAAACTCTGACAACCTATTGAGCTGCCAATCTTGAACGTGAAATGTTTGGCAAGCGGAAACAAGAGCTTAGGCATCACTCAAATTGGATACTGATTTTTGGCAAAAGGTATTTGAATCATCTTGATGTCAAAGTAATTATTTATTTGATTTGTTTGTATGAAAATATTGGTAGTTTAAGAAAAGGAAGATTTATTTGTTTTAAAAAATAAGGCAAATAAGCTTACATAGTTACCTACAGTTAGCTTACCTTCGATACTATTATCTTTCAGTTTTTGCCCAAAATCAATCTGTTTAATTAAAATTTTCTATCCGTTGTCATTTCATTATTCATAATTATTTATCAGAAAAACTATATCATCAGAAAAACTCGTATGAAATCCGTTATAATCCGATTACTAAAGACATCGAGCTTATTTTCTTAGTAAAATATCTTTGGAAAAATAAAAGATACCCTTTCATAGTTTTAACTAAACAAAAATCCCATAGGGTTACATACTCGTCCACAAAAACAATGTTTTTGCAAAACCATGTCCTGATACTTAGAAAAGAAAGTATAAGAAGTTCTCATTAAAAATGACAGGGAAGGAGGGACCTGGGAAGTCATTGAAGCAGGGAGGAATTGGACGCGAGGGGGACGTAAAACCCAGACTGCAGACAAAGAGTGGGTTCTCTACATTTTTTATTACACGATGAATCTTAGAAACGTGCTGCACGTTAAACAACAATTCTGAGTCATTGTTAGTGTCGCGGTTCTATAAATTATTAAGTGTTTACGAATTAGCTAACGGGTTAATCCCTGGTTTCTGGCAAGCAATTATTGACGAGTCATAAATTAGACGCAAGTGATAAACTTATATTTATTAGTTATTTCGGGGAGTATGCGATGGAACTGTACAATTTGATTACGCCTAGCCATTTCTATCATCGGACTACACCACGGCAATGCGCCATCGGTACATTGTGGACATCCTACCCATACGCACAAAGAGTTTTGCGAATACTTTCACTGTGTGAATAGCTTAAGGGTGGAATTCCCTGCCGGAGTCTTTGTTTCCTGAAAGCTTCAACCTAGGGGTATTTAAGTCAAAAGTGAATAGGTTACTTCTAGGTAATCGTGTTTCACCGTCGACCACATCATCGCTTACCATCAGGCGAGATAGTGGCTGAGAGCAACCACATCATACAATTACTAGTGTAGTGACTATTGAAAATCCATTCAAGCATCCACACCAGCTTTGGACGAATTGACAAATAAATTTTGAAATTTTGAGTGCCAGAAACTGGGCCTAACTACTCGTAATTTATAGAAAAGTTACACTACATTAAAAAAAATGTGTTTTTTTTAATGTTGGACAGAAATCTTGGAGTATTCGCAGACATAAACGCGGCACACGATGTAAACAACTTTTTCGTTTTCTAAAGTCAATTAATTAAAATTTGGCTCATAGATTGAAAGATAGAATATTCTTTATTACGTGTACCATAAGAAGAAATGCGGTCGCAGAAAACCGACTGAATTTCATAAGTAAAAAGTCATGATTCGAGGTTTGGTCTGCCTATTGACTCCTTTAATATTGGAACAATTTAAAATATATTGCTTATACTAAAAAAGAAAAATAAATTCTATAATATTTATATATTATATTTTTAGGGTTCCGTACCCAAAGGGTAAAAACGGGACCCTATTACTGAGACTCCGCGGTCCGTCTGTCTGTCTGTCTGTCTGCTACCAAGCTGTATCTCATGAACCGTGATAGCTAGACAGTTGAAATTTTCACAGGTGATGTATATCTGTTGCTGCTACAACAACAAATACTAAGAACAAAATAAAATAAATATTTAAGGGGTCTCCCATACAACAAACGTGATTTTTTTGCCGTTTTTAACGAAAATAGTACGGAACCCTTCGTGCGCGAGTCCGACTCGCACTTGGCCGGTTTTTTTTCATTTGTCTTGGTGCAATAGGCTTCTGTTGACAGTGCAATTTTGAGCATCTTTTGAGAGTTTTAGTACTTTTTAAGATAATTCATCATTAAAAAGGAAAATATAGGGGCACCTTATATATATTTCTTTTCCAGTTTATGGAATATCTTTTAAGTTTGTTCAATATTGAAAGGGAAAATAGGCGAGAGCCAAACCTCGAATTGTGACTTTTTACTTAGGAAATTCAGCGGATATCTTCGACTGCATTGCCTCTTAACTACCAAGCTTTGATCGCGCAACGCCTTTACTAAAAGCATTTAGGAAACCGACTACAGCTACTAAAATTGCTTATTAATTCTTGCAGCGTAGTTCATCATTAAAACCGTACACATGTCTATAACATGTATAGATACCACTAAAACTGCTATCGCAAGGCAACCACCGAACATCCCCCATACACAAAGTCCCCTGTTCAATTACATTTCAAAGTGAAGTGAATTCCACTCTTTGGAAAAGTAAAAGGCAATATTTAACGTAAACCATTCAGGCGTCCAGCTAAGCTGTGTGCAAAAGAGAAAAATCCACTGGAACATTTTACTCCGCCCTGTATAGTTGGACGCGTATATTTTAACCCGTTCAATAGATCCCTGACACGGCTAGCGGTGGATAAAAATTCGTGGGAGGAAGCTATGCGATAGTGTCCTAGATGTGACCTCACTTGAAGTGTTGTACTGGTGTTGAGATGAAATTTTATGCTTGTATGAAGTTTGAGAACTAATCTTTTCGATTAAGTTGGACTTTATGCCTAGATTCGGTATACTAATAATATAATATGTATTAGCCGAAAATACAAGTTTGACACATATAAGGGTAAAGAGAAATTAACAACAAAAATAGTGTGCGAAAGATAGGAAAGTACAGTCAATACAAAAATTTGAGCCTTGACTCCTAAACTAGGAAAATCCTGTATCTTAGGAGGAGAAGTCTTCGCATAAATAGTGGACAAGCATATTATGAGCGTACTAGCAGACTTGGATAGTCACAGACAAGATTTAGACTAAATGGTAAATATATATTAAACACAATTTCATAGTATTTTTAATTAAATACTAATGTTTGTATTAAGTGTATGTATGTAGTGTATTTCTGTGGGGTGTCTTTCATGAGAAAGTGTTGTATGTTGTGTATGTAAGGGGGAGTATGTTAAGTGCAAGGAGATCGTGTACATCATTTTTATTAATTTTAAACTGTACACGAGCAGGAACTGTAGAAAATGTTGACTTATTTATTTATTTAATAAACTTTACCCGACTCAAATGTCCAAAATCTTTGGATTTAGACAGGGGACTTAATCAAATGATTACACTTCGAGTAACTCCGAAGGGGTACTTTTTAAAATTAGAATCCTCTCTCTTACCAAACATTAAACCGGTTTAGCTGATCCACATACGTAAAAAGGTGCCCAAAATCCGTGCGGCAACGAATTGACACTTTTTATCTTGGGAGAGTAGGTACTGCAATCACTCGGTCCACTGAACGGGTTAATTAATGAAATCTATTAACTTCTCTCTACTCCTTAGGGACGGGAATTGCTTGCGGATTTTTTGCTCTGTCATCCTATCTAGCCAATTTCCAACTGTTCGCAGCTGTGTCAGTTTTCATTTTAAAAGTACCGCACGTAGTGACACAGTGCAACACGGTAGCGGTTGCGTCGCCCAATGGGAAGGCTCAGATTTTATTCTGTTGCGATTTCAGTATCTGAGGTTTAGTTCGGATCGGTCCGGAATTGATTGCGGATTTATTTGATGCGGTATTTTTAGAAGGATACTAAACTCGACTCGGTAAAATGCTTTTACTTTTTTCACCTCGATGGATATTTATCCAATCGAACAAGGTTTTTTTAGACAAAACGAAATTCAGTAGAATGGTCTCTTTGCTCGTTCGCTATAAAATATAATTTGGAAATGTCTCTCATTTTATTTTTGTTGCGGATAATGATTTTAAAGCTTGTTGAGTTATAAATCTGTTTACATTATGATAATCTCGAAAGTCTGCGTAGGTAGCTACACTTGAAAATATATTTTCTTAACAAACTCTCGCTCCCACATGCCTGAACACTTTCCTCTCGCATTATTTAGTATTCCATCCCCGTTCCAAGATAACATGTAGGTGCTCAAAAGGCGTACAAAAGTACAATGTAAACAAGATAAGATTCGCAATTAAAAACAAAGGTTCCTCGTTAATGTTACAGTACATTGATGCGACACTGATATAAATATTCATGGAAGAGTACAGAATACGCGCTGCGGCATGTTACTGAGCTGGTTGAAACACTTACATACGTGGTACAAAAACAATACGCAAGCGGGGAACAGGATATCAATTTCAAATACTTGGAAAATTACTAAAAACCTATCAACATTGGGTGTTTTTTTTTCGGAGAAATATACGTTTTATACGATTGTATTTTATGGTAACACTTGACTTAAATACCCCAAAGTTGTAACTATCACGAAACCTAGATGGCAGGAAATTCCTCGACTTAGTTGTAAGCATTTCTAAAACGTTCAGTGCTTATGCGTGGAATGTCCACTATGTACATAAAGTGAACTTATAAAACCAGATTTCAAAAACACAGGTACATAAACAATGTTTATTTACCATGGGAGTCGGCAGATACTACAGAAATGGTGTATTTATTTTCTTTATGATTTTGGAGAGTTAATAGTGCGACCGCATTGCATCGAATCAAAATTAAAATGCAATTAATGTACACTCATTAACGTCAACTTAAGTTCATAATAATTTCAACTTCGTATTTTTAATAAGCTATTAAAACGTTAAAGGAAATCCCACAAATGAATACTGATCTTACATAATCTTGTGGAGGGGCCAAGAAATAACTCGGACACTTCGACCCATTGAGATCTTTTGTGGACCCCTAGATAACCTACTCCTCCCCAATCTCGTTGAAAACTCCCTTCATGAGTTTTACAATGAGACTAGGAGATATGAGCCTATAGTCTTCTGGTCTTGGATATTAAACCTCTAGGAGACTCATTCGTTTACCAGCCAGTGCATCGCATGTGCACAGAATGCGTGCGAACATGCGTTTCTTATGTTCCCCACACAACTTGCACATGGGTGTCACGGTTGGACCATCTTCATGAGCATGTCGTTGGTTCCAAACTGGCCAGTAAAGGCCCTAAACAGTTAGCGGATTTGCCCCCTGCTCATATTTAAAATGCTTTCCCATGCTTTGAACGTCGAGCCCTGGAATTTTTTGGAGTGTTCCAGACTGGTATTAGACAGTTGTGTTTGTTGTCTGTAATCAATGTGCGAATGAATACGGATTATCAGATACTTACTACTTTTTGACTATGATTGCATCATTTTGTAATAATTGCTTGCACATTCACCACCAATGCTTCTACTTGTCCAGAGATATCTATTAATATATTCGCCATATTACTGATAATCGTAATTTACAATGTTACAATCAGTGTAATAATTAATTAGTTGGTACCTACCACGTGATCAATCTTGTGGTTTCCGGCTTACCTATTTAAAATCAATGACGATAAAAGCTTCATATAACAATTTCAACATAATGCACAGATAGTAATTCACTTTATAGCCACCAATAAGTTTGAATCGTACTGTAAAAGTCATTTGTTTACCATAGACAGAAATCTATGTTTGTCTATGACAGGTACAAAACGTTAGCTCTAGATAAATAAAATTGTTTATCTGATAAATAAACTCTCTTTCATAAAAATACCAGTTTTGTCTATTATAGAAATTATAGTTTTGTTAGTGTCAAAATACGCAAATGGTAATTTTGACAAGAGTGTATTATTGCGAGTGTGCATGGCAACATTATTTCCATAGAGCCACACTCAGTCTAAAAATAAGTTTATAGTCAAGTCAGACTAAAGTATAAAGTTATGTAAATGTTGCCACACATAAAAACAAAGTAAATAAACTACCCACATTTTTTAAATTCCCAGACCACTGTATAATTAAAACATACCACGCAATAAAAATTAAAAACAGAAACTTAATTCAGTTTTGTGATAATGCACGGTATTTGCGTGTTTCACGTGCTGCGTGCTTCGGATAAACGCGATGATTCGCCCACTTCAGCGGCAATTTGTTCTGCAACACCGGAGAAGATTGTGCACGTATCTGATATACTCGGCCCAATTTACGTGAGAAGAGATCTCTGTATAACTAAGGGAAAACGGAGTTTTAGGGTGAGAATATAATGAGGGTTGCAACTTGCGGTTGTGTAGTGTTGCCCTTTGTACATCATTTCGAAAACATAACACGGGCTGGTTTTTCAGCAGTCCTATCAATTTTATCGGACTACAAAAACGGTGATTTGGCATAACTAGTGGTGTCTCATCCATACAAAGACTCTGCCCTGACGTACTGTACTGATTATACCGATTATTGTTTGTACATCGATCGCGTTCGGTTCCGTTCCACGGATATAGATGGTGATCTATCTATCGCCGTGGAACGGAACCGAACGGGATCTATTTACAAAAAAAAACAGATGAAAAACACTAGTTACGTCGGCACGGTTTCTTTGTATGGGTATGAGGCATCAGTATGCTATATATATTATATTCTATAACAAAAGCTGTCAAAATCCCAGTTATATAGTTCAGGTAATAAATCAATTGGTCACTTCAGTAAGATTTGACGTAAAGTTTAGGGATAGTTTTTATGAATGGCTCCGTAGTCTTAATGAGGTCACGGGTTTGCTTCCCGGGCCAGGCGTGTTATCTACCACACTACCGTACCCCCAACAAGTCTAACAAATAAAGGCACATTCGTACCATCCTTTTCTCGAAGCCATTTAGGACATTTTCGACCGCCCTGGAACTTCGTTGTGCAAAAAAAGGTAGAAGCCTGAATTAACCGATTTGGTTTTATTTTAAAATAACGCAATAACGTTGACCTCATACGTAAAAGTAAAACCAGGTCGGTTAATAAGTCTGTTTGTAAACTAGTTATTAGGGTACCTACTGAATAAATTATCCGACTTAGTTTTACATTCGATTTCACTAATTTTTCAGTAGAAGAACTGCGTCGCGAGACTTGTGTTTTTTACATGTTATTGTTTTTGACGGGATTGTATTTTCCATCTGGAATTTCTTATAGGCCCATTTAGTGCCCGGTTGACAGAGGACTAAAACATAACTAGGCGGATTAAAAAATAAAATGAAAGTTTTAGATTGTAATTTATAAGTCAGACTCCAATTTCAAAAAACAATAACAGCACGACTATCTTCTACCATGGTAATGACAAAAGATGAATCTTTCTCTGTTCCGTTTCATTGTGCAATAAGCTTGCAGCGTTGCAGAGTTTTATCGTTGCGTGACCGCACCTCGCTGGTGTGTCTTCACCCTTAGAAACAGTATTTCTTGATATACAGTAAACGTGCTTGCAATGAGCAGTTTTAAAATAAAATAAAATTTGTAAACTATGTTTTATGTAGCAGTAGTAGGAAAGAGTGGATTTTATTTTAACTTTAGTTTTGTTATTATTTCTTTGTGTTGTATTTCTTCCAGTGGCGGATACAAAAAACTTTTTAACTGAAAATTGAACAGACAAATTATGGAACTGAAAATAAAAAAAATACTTTCAGTCTAGCATTTTGAGTTGGTGCCAAACAAACAAACATGCAAATTAATAACTGAAAGTTTTTCTTTTTCTCTTTCCAATTTATTTAATTTCAACAGAATCGGTTCACAATTGAAAATTCAGTGAGAAATAATGAATAAATCGTTTTTTTTCTACCTTTAGAGGTGGATTTTGTTTTTAAAATTTTAATTGGACCATTTTTGAGTTATATTCTTGGCAATTCAAAAATATTTTTTGAAATCGGACCACTCTTTATTATAAATATACATGCCGAATTAAGAACCTCCTCCTTTTTTTTTGGAAAAAAAATGGGGTTTAGAGATCCATAGATAGATACTTTGTATTTTTCCCGAATCATTATCATCATACCTAATCATTACCGCCAATTTTTACCATGGCGTCACGTCCGTGACGAAGCGTAGCCTCGCTAAGAAAAACCGTGCTCTATCTGTGATAAATTAATATTAGAATCTATGATAATCAAAGATACCTAATGAGTGTACCTTTCACAAACATTATAAAAATAATTTTATTTCTTAATAATATCTATTAGTTTATAAAAAGCAATTCAAGAACTATCTCATCAAAGACCTATTTAATGCTTCAAAAGGAATTGTTATCAACGATTTTACAATAATTTATATTTTCTTGCAGACACAATTATTAAAAAGCCTTAAAACCCAGTAATCCATTCCAGTTTCACAGAAAATCCAATAAAATCTAATATCCTATTTATATTCGTGAATTTATTGTAAAAACGGTATCCCTTGAGCGATTCAAGTGGGCTTGACCCAAACCTTCATTATTTTTGTAGTTATTCTAACTTTACCAGTTAAAGCCGTTCTGAGGGTTTTTGAGTATTTTTCAAGTATTTGACCTCCTTGTTATTTTTGAAATTTAGCTTGGGGTGAAAATTGTTTGAAGAAGAAAATGGAATGGGTTTTGGTTATGATATAGGTTGGCAATCCAACCGGCTGTTATCATAACATATTAATGTATGGCAACATTGTTCGCTGTAGTCCGTAAAAGGGTGACTTAAATAAATTGTCATTATTTCAGTGGTTGTTAATTTACATAAATATACCTACAGATATTATAGTAAAAACTATAAAATCATAAAAAAATCGGCGGTTCCCTATATTTTGTCGAGTTTAGGAAACATAATTGACATACTATAACAGATTCATATTATGATATTTCAGTTTTATTTTTGACTCGTTGTAAATTTGTTATATTACTGAATACTTTAACACCGTAATAGTTTTCAAATTAATCAAAATTTATAAAAAGATACCCTGTAGCCCAAAACATCGAGCACCAGAAGCAATAGCATGCAACAGCTGCTGCAATAGTGCATATTGTCCACTCCAAAGACAAAGTTGAACCATCTCATAATCCCAAAATTCCCCGACACAGCTTAAACCGCAACACAGCAATGTTGGCTAGTGCTGGAGAAATAGTTTGTTATGTTGATAATACTTCCCCGGACGAAGTTTTTCTCTAGCTGCTCTGCCACGACTAATTAAAAGTAAACCACGATGTTCAAGCAAGTATAATATTCTCCGGAACAATCTCAGCAAGTTGTTACATGAGATTGTTCGAGTTCTATTGTGAGAAACTGCTATTTCTGGGTGTTATTCAATTGCTTCCCGACTATATAATAATATGTTGTTGCGACAACAGCTCTAACGATGCTATAGCCGATATAATTTAAGCCAAAAACACTTATAGTACTGCTACAAACATTATCTTCATCACGCTTTATGTACATTTTAGTGTTCACTTTCCGTACCAAACCATCTTTAGCCTCGATCATCCATGATTTGGAACATGAATGAATACAAATGTAATTGAGTCCTTGAGATATTGACTCCAAATTAATATATAATTATATGCCAGACAATAACTAACACCATTTCAATTCCTTCTCACAACACAAGCCTCTCATAACCCATTCACACATTTTCAATTAAAACTAAATCATACATTGTGTCGTGATTCCAATATTGAATTAATCCTATATGAACTATGGTGAAGGGGCGTCTTCTGTTCACCTAATGAAGATCGATACCCGTTCCCAATAAGTACCTGTTACAGTATTGTTTAATTTATTCGGGACGAGAAAATTAGCATCAATACTGGTCCCATCTAACGTTATAATTGGGACCCTTTGTTTATTTTGGCGGCTAGGGATGTGCTGTATATCAGCGAGGGTGTTCCGGGAGTGCAATAGGGACGTGTGTGTGGTTATGTGATTGATACTGCACGTGATGGTCATACTAATGAAGGGATACGGGATTACTCTTCTTGATTATTTTGATACTACATTTCCATGAAAAAGTGTCGTCGCATCTCAACTGTCTGCTGGAAGAGTCTGTTATTTCAATAAATACTTTTGGTTTAAGATTTTATTTTCAAATCACTGAATTGGCGGACTAAGTCTTTAAAATAACTCTGGCAATAACAAGGCACCCAGTACTTGATTTAATTTACTGACCCTGGAAACAACCGAAATCTTATCCAACAATTTTTACGCCTAATAAAAATTTCAACAAAAACTTATTTTATCAGCCCAAAAACGGCTTACATCCAATAACAATAAAACTGCTTAGATATCACAACAAAGTGACAATCTTTATCACATTAACAAGTCCGATAAATTAATGAGTTTCTATAGGAACCGCTATCTCTTCCACGGGAGCCACAACCCAACCGTTTGTCGACTGTTGCTTTTGAATAATGGATTTGACGGTTGACACAGCGAAGCTTGGCATCATGATTGACAACTGAGATTGTGAAATTGATTGGAGTTTTGCGACAACAAACGTGTTTTCCGTGCCAACTTCTAAAAACTGATCAGCGCAGCAGTCATCAATCAATTTATTTAGACAAGATACTAACAAAGAAAGTCTGTTACTTTACACTTTTTAACACTGATAAGGTTATTGTTAAGAATTTGGTTTAAAAGAAGATATAGTGACAAAAGTTGGAAAGAAAATGCTGAAATGGTTTGTTCATGTTAAGAAGATGAATGAAAGGCGATTAACAAAAGGTTTACAAGACAGTGCGTGGAAACGCTGGGAGTACCCAAACGACTGGTTGGCTATGATAATCAGAAACCCCACGCACAAAGAACCAAATAGAGAGTCTAAATGTGGAAAAGGGAGCCCCACTATCTATCTGCCCCAGGAAGACATACACGGAGATCCGTGAGTGTCCATAGTTCTTGTAACCAGCGTGCGTATATGACCAAAAGTATAAACGTTAACAAATCAAAATGAGTATGTAAGGATCGTAGCAGATGTTTCTGCCTACACAATGGGAAATATGCTTGAGTTAATATATTGCAAATAATTCCTTAAAGAATAAAGCTCCAGTACAAAATCCATTCACTTTAAAATTTATATTATGTTGCTAACAAATTGTCACCACGCTTAAGCTGCGGTCTCACACGACTATAAATTTAAGTCGTAGCTTCCTTAGATATATTGGGATTAGTGACGTCGTGCTATCAGCAGAAGCAGCTTTCAGAGCCCGGGATAAGCAACAATGGATTTTTTTCTCTTTTTTCTACGAGGTAAAGTTGGAAATACTGCGCAATGAGCTTTGCCATTTACAAAAGGAAAATGTGGAGATAATATTGTTTTATATTAATCTAATATGACGGGAATGTTAATTAGTCCATCTTTACATTGAGTACGATGTCTTGTCGAGTGTATAAAATTGCTTATTCTACAATTGTTATTACTTCTCCTCAGAGGATTTAGCAGGATCTTCATTTTAAATTAAAGAAATGTTAAACAGAAATTAGGTTTACGTCGCCTTTTCGCTTTATCCTTAACTGTTATTCAGAACGAGCTTTGCTTGCTTGAATACACGTCGACGCAAATTATAAGTAAAGGTTAGGTGAATAATTTTACAACCTTTTTCCCGTTTTTGTTCGTTGTTATATATTCTGAACAAATGTCGAGAAGAGTGAAAGAAACTTTCACTAAAGACAGAAATTTTATATCTCGATTCTAACTAATCAGGAAATAATAATATAATAAAAGAGTTAGAAGCTTGGCTTTACATGAGATCTGATAATTTTTCGAGAATGCGAGCCATATTATTATGGTCTCGTCTTGGCATCATTTTATATGATTTTTTTTTGGTGGGATTACGTTTACATATAAGAGGACCAGGCTATTATTTTAAATTCCTATTTACATTTAGCTTCACTGTTGACACGACCAAAATAAACAATGGATAAATATTTAGTTTTTACGAAAACAAGTGACAAAAATAATCGAAAACTTTTTGACCTAAAAATAATTCAGCACCCTGATAGCAGGGTAATATTAAGTGTAAAAAAACAAAAGTAAATTATTGGTGAACTAATAAACAACGGGGAATTTTTAACTGCACCTCTATTTAGAAATTTAAGCAAACAAAATATCTCCACTAATAACCTACTGCAAAACAATATTACTCACCGTAAAACAAAAATACTGATTTGCACACAAATTATTCAATTAAATATAAAATAAGTGTGAATTAGTCCAAGAGCGAGCGAAGCGAGCTCGGGAGCTTAGGGCACCCCGACACGGATAGGTTAGGTTCGAAGGAGATGACGGGAGCTGAAGTGAGCGAGCAAAGCGAGCGAACTCAGCTCCCGTCATCTCCTTCATGTTAGGTTACTTTAGACCCTGCAGACAGAAATAGGAGCCCTGCGCAGCGGGGCTCCGTCGACTTTGTTTCGTTTCCCCCCCTCCCTTAAAACTTAAATATTTTGTTGCACTCGAAGAATTATTAGATTTACTTTTAGTTAACAGATAGTTATTCAGTAAAACAGTTAAGCTTTAAAGATCTAGCAGTATAGTATAATTCATTTATTTGATGAGCAAATTTAGTGTGCAATTCAGTATTTTTGGTAGTAATTTCGAATATTTTGATTGAAAAAAGGGGAATTACAGTTAAAGTATTAAATACCACCCATAAACAACACCCTGCCTGCCTCGTTGGTCAAGCGGTTGCAAGGACTACTGTTACTGTTTCTTCCTGACTTAGTTGAGCTTCATTGCCTTCAAATAGTGCGATGGGATAGCCCAAAAAAAGCGCTACTGTTGAACATTAGGTCCTGGATTCCTGGGAAGGGCAAGAGGTTACTGGGTTTTTCCATCTGGATTTTCTCAGTAGCAACCCAGTGTCTGGATTTTGGCCAGATTGATGGTATTAGACTCTTCCCCTTTTACATGGAGCTTGAACATAACTGAGGAAATGGGGGTGTATTATAGGTGCACTTGTGACTAACCCCTTGGGGAATATAGGCGTGATGTTATTATTTATTAAAGATATATTATACAATTTATTATTATATTATTATTATAAGTAGATATATTATTTAGTTTGTGACAATCTCGGGACCCCAGGGTCCCGGTCCTTTAAAAGGAATGCGAGGAGCCAAAGCCAACTCGCAGAGGCTTTGTTAGACATGTATCAGGCAATGTGACACCAACCGACGATTATCCCTGTATGCACTACCTAAGTTCACCCAAGGACAATCCCAGGTTGAAGCAGGACTATTGCATAAACATGGAGAAAAAATGTATTGGGCTATGGATTTGGTAGGTTTAGTGGATCGATTACCTAAAACTATAGGAGGATTACTGGCCCCTGCCCAACTACTGTTGAACTTCACGGCTATAAAATGGCAGGGGGTGACTTGCACACTCAATTAATGGGTCCCCTTATAGGATCGGTAGCACTTTAGTGACGTAGCGCCAAGGGGGCAACATATCCCTCCGGATATGTTGCTCTCCTCAAGCCCCTCCGTGCTTGAGGAGAGGAGAGGTATACCACGGCTATCAGGACAACCCTGGAAGTACGGTCAAAATCCCTTCCAGCATCTTCCTGAGTTAACTTCTTCTAACTCTTGCGAATATCCACTTAAGCCAGCCAATTATGGCAAGCCAGAGACAAGGGTTTATTATATTATTTAGAGGTCAAGAATCTGTAATGCATGCAATTTTTATAATGATTATGTTTTACTTGTAAAATGCATTTTAAAATGTGATAATTGTATATTGTATATTTTTTTCCTAGCTGGAACGCCTCGCAGCAATTGCACTAATGGAGCACAAATTTATAAAGGAAATATAAGTTCGGTTTTCCGTTGTTGGTGTTTTTTTTCTTATATCATGTTAAAATAACATTGGCCTAGAACATCCAACTGCATAACAACATCATTCATATTCAACGTAGCATTTCCACTCAATTTCCCATTGATACACAGAACATGCCAATGCTGTTCCAATTAAGCCGGCATCATTAGGGTATCGATACACACGCGTTTATTCTACGATGCAGGTTGTTCCAATGATCTTCTCTACGGCAGCAAAGAACAAACGGCTATCTACAAAATCAATAGTTTTTAGGAGAGCGTTTGTATGGCAAAATTGTTATAACTTCTACAAGAACAATGCGAGCTTTTTTAAATCTGCACTAGTTAATTAAGATGACATTTCGAACAAAACAGTGACGGTCAGGTAACTGAATATATGTATTTTTAGAAATACGGCAGATGTCTTTATCTACTTCGCACAAAACATATACCTAACTATATCAGTTTGTCTTCGTTTTCTTGCTAAAGTGTACTATAATTAATTTCTTATACTATACAGTTTCTTATATTGTATTATTATGAAATGTAGATTAAAAAAATAGTTTGTAGAAATAATTAAGTGCATTCTTACAAGTTTAAAAAACCGGCCAAGTGCGAGTCGGACTCGCGCACGAAGGGTTCCGTACTTGGTAAATTGCGGTTTACGATTTATGACGTATTAAAAAAAAACTACTTACTAGATCTCGTTCAAACCAATTTTCGCTGGTAGTTTACATGGTAATGTACATCATATATTTTTTTAAGTTTTATCATTCTCTTATTTTAGAAGTTACAGGGGGGGGGACACACATTTTACCACTTTGGAAGAGTCTCTCGCGCAAACTATTCAGTTTAGAAAAAAAATATATTAGAAACCTCAACATCGTTTTTGAAGACCTATCCATAGATACCCCACACGTATAGGTTTGATGAAAAAAAATATTTTTGGTTTTAGTTTCAAGTATGGGAACCCCCAAAATGTATTGTTTTATTTTTATTTTTATGTGAAAATCTTAATGCGGTTCACAGAATACATCTACTTACCAAGTTTCAACAGCATAGTTCTTATAGTTTCCGAATAAAGTGGCTGTGACATACGGACGGACAGACAGACAGACAGACAGACAGACAGACAGACAGACATGACGAATCTATAAGGGTTCCGTTTTTTGCCATTTGGCTACGGAACCCTAAAAAGTCGACCACCCAAGCCGAAATGGAGAACTGGATTTATACGCACCTATGGACAACTACTGTATATGTGCATTTTTACTTCGTTACTTTGTCAAAATAGGATGTAGTTGTATCTATATATACGCGACAAAACACTAATAAAAAATGAGATTTTTTATTTAAAAAAAATGAGTAGGTAAAGTAATGAATTCTGAATTAAATTAAATAAAAATATGAAATTCGTAATAATGCAGATGTCTTTTTGTTGTTTGCTGACGTCGTTCTGTGAATACCGCATGATTCTGCGATGCGTACTCCGGAATGCGGTCGCAATATGCCATTAATTTAACACAACAATTAATTTGTGTTTAGGCTTGTTTAGAAATTGATTGGATGGAGTTACTGCATGGTATTTTATAGAGATCAATGTGCTAGCGAGTGTTAGTTATAAGAATCGTTCAAAAGGATGAGAAATGCATTCAGACTTTTCAAGCGAACTAAAACAGCAATTCGTTGTATTTTTTTTTGAAAATATTGTAATTCTTTTTGAGATTGCTTTTTTTTTTATTCGTTACTCTACAGTTTCACGACAAGACAGAACATCACGCCTATCTGCCCCAAAGGTTTAGTTTCGTTGGGATTGATCAGAGAGATCAAACCTCTAACTAAAGGTATCTATAGAACCCAACTAGTCAAACCACAAATCTTTAATATAGGTACCCATATTTTACAAGCTTTTATTTAACTTGCATTGTGTGTTCAGTTCAAATCTTGCAACTGAATTCTAAAGCAGTTATCCTCCACCGATTAAAATGAAATTTTGCATACACGTTTAATTTGGATGAAAATGCGTGGTTAGCTAAGTGACGTCATTCTAAATCCAACATGGCGAACTAGTTATTTTTTATGCACTGCCATGATATGGGTATCAAATTAAAGGGTTCGCTAAGAAGAATATGAAGAAAACTTATTTAAAAAAAAAGATTTTACTGAAAAGAGTTTTTTTTTGATTTTTACTTTTATATTATGTCCCACAAAATAGGTGGTGAGTCGATTCACAACGAATTTAATATATATACTGTTAAATTACTGATATATATTAATAAATTATCCAAAATCAATCGTTAATAACTTGGAGTGATAACAAAATACATACAGGAATCTCGAAGGACTATTTTGCTAGCTATCATTACTCAGTGAATGTCAATATTATCTTGAGCTGCCAATATTCCAGTATTCAGATTACATAACATATTATTACTAGCTGATATTATGATTTGTTTGTAAACAAGTGAACTACGTTTGTCTCGATAATTAGCACTGGTTTGATTTCTTTCATGATTACCAATATTCTGTTGAACATCATCATCGTTTTATACCAATTTATTAAGTGTTGTCTCCCTTTTTCCGTAGTCTATTTCTGCCGTCATCTTATTCATAATTAGATTCACAAGCACCAACATTTTTGAAAAGTTCATTTATAATATCGTTCTTTTTCTATCAACATTATTGAAGTTGACAGAGAGATAATGATATATTTATTACCTATATTTAACGCTTAGCGGATTTGGCAGTGCAAACTTTCATAAATTTTCTTATTCTATTCGTTTCCTGGTACATTTTATAATTATAATATTTGGGCCCAGCAGGTGGCCAAGTCTATTGCAGCGTCGCTGGTATTCAGTTAATCTAGGGTGCAGGAAAACGGACATTTACGGTACTCCAGCAAATGGGGCATAGTCTGAATAGAAGCACCGATGTTCACTAATTAACAAAGTCTGAACAGGACCACCGACGTTCACTAATTAACAGACATAGATGGCTCTTAATACGACCAGTGACAGTCTGCAGTAATGGTGATCAAAGAAATAATGAAAACATGTTTTGGCAAACACAATAATCAACAATATTTCCAAAAATTTCGTTGATCATATTAAAGAAGAACGTCAATATATTATCCAAGTACATATATAACACAGACCTCGGGCCTTGACCTATATTTTGCTATCAAAATGCCTAGCAGACAATTATGCCACACACAAATGATTTATAAGCCCGTCGATTTAACCTCAAAAACATATGGAATAAATCACACGATTCGGTGAAACTTTCCCGTATCAAACCTCTCAATCTAACAGGACTTATCGAATAAAACTCAGTGTACACTGGCTATAAATTTGGTCGCGAATCTTACAAAGATCACGCACCTTTTCGCCGGCTGAAGTAGCTCTTTCTCATGCAAAATACATATAGAACGCACGCAACGGCCCGGAGCGACGCCATGGAATATTAAGTTACAGAAGTTCCAAGAAATAACATATTACGAACTCTTTGTCAAGAGGCTTCAGATTAAATAAAATTTTATATGCCAATGCCAATAAGGTTTGTCGAAAAGTTAACATGTAAATTATTGAATGACCTCTAATGACTACGTGACATTTCAGAAGTCCTTGTCAACCCCATACATTTAGAACATTTTGAAAATCGTTATTGCTGATGGAGTAATTTATAATAAATAAGTTTGTCTACAGCCTAAGATTACAATTTTTAAAACAATTCAGACCGAGTTTGGGTGAAAATAACCTTATTACAAAAGCGCATATAACGTATCAAACCTATTTGAAGTTATACAAATCTAGTTTTAAATCGAAATTGATACTAAGGTATTGGTCTAGAATATGATACCAGCTGCTGTCAAAAGTTTTAACAGAAACCCAATCATTGTAATAATAGAATCTTAACATTAATTAGCACAAAGCTCAACCACGAAGTTATCTAGCTTCAACAATAACAAAGAACACCAAAACGCGAGATTTTCAGCGACCCAATTTTCAGTTCTACAATTTTTAACCTACGCAAAGATGAACTTTTGAGTCTTCTGTTGCTTCATACTCCGTGGTGTCGATTTATTTTCAAAAGGAACAATGCGAAACAATAAAAAGAGTGGGACGTGCGAACGCCTATCGCGTGACCTTTGTGTAATAAGAGTGGCCTAGCTCGACGCCGATATATTGTTGTATGTCATTTCTGTTTTTCTGTATTTTTCTGGTCTATATTTTTTGAGGTTTGACTAAAACTGTTTTTGTAAAAAATTGCATTTATTGTTAGCCTGAATTGTTACCTAGAAGCCGTCGAGCATTTCTTTCATTTCATGCAGTGTTTCATCTCGCCAATACTCGAAGAAGCCATCCAAGGTGTCACCCATCTTTTCCCCAGTCAGCCGCGACTCGAGACTAGTATATTACCTTTTTCTATATTTTCAGGTCTTTATTTTTGTGGTCTGACTAAATTGTGTTTTGTTGAAATTAGGTTACGGTTGAAATTTGTTTGATCGTTTAATGATAGGGAATTTGGGCGTTTATCAATATGCTCGACTTCAGTATTTATTGTTGTATATCATTCCTGTTGTTATATATGCTTCGATCTGCTCCATATTTTTGAAAATGTGTTACGGTATCGGTAGTAATATTTTTGATCTCTTAATAAAAGGCAATTGGGCTGATATCAACAGGCTTGACTCCAATGTTTATTGCTGTACTTATTTAAATTCTTCTTTATTTTTGTAATCTATATTTTCATGGTTTGACTTAAATGTGTTCTATACAAATTGGATTACGGTTGGAATTCGTTTGATTGTTATATGATTGGCAATTACGCTGTTTATCAATAGGTTGTTATTGTGATGCCAAAGACGTATTTTCGTAGATATGTGTTAGTATAATAACGTAGGCGAAACATATTGGGTAGGTACAATATATGAAATCAATATAATTTTGACCTAATTAGAACGGGGCTGTTTCGTATTATCATATAGGAAGCTATTGGTATGGTTCATATAAAATAGTTAATACTATTGCGACTTATATTTTATCTCTTATAGGGAGTAAAAAGGCTGTTTACAATTTTAACGATCAAGTACTATTTCGTAAAACTTATTTGCTTTCTGTTAAATACAGTCGTAAAGACTAGGATGCTCAAAGTTATTTACTTCTCTATTAGAGTTTTTCTTCTCTTCTGCTTAAATTCAATAGAGTATTACAAACTGATACCCCACCAACATTATTGCTCTAAACCGTTCAATCTGCCTAATAAACGCCCAACTATATGGGGTTCAGCTTTCAGTCTATGGGCGGTTACACACTACACGTTCGTGTCCGTGATCCGTGTCCGTGATTTGAGTACCGAGTTCAAAATGTTCTGAATTATGACGGATAGAGTTCTGATGTAGTGCGAATGCTTCCCTAATCGGCTTCAGCTGAACACCAGTTTTCACCACAAGACTAATGCCAGACTTCAGGCATTTGTCTACCCGTAACGACTCTCAAAGATGTTGAAATGGCAACCGGGACCAACAGCTAAAAGTGGTTGCCAAAACCATCCACCATCAATATCAATACATATAATAAATCTGTAGAAAAGTCGTTTTTGTGCTACTTAATGGCGCGCAGCAAAACTGTCTATACTTTTTTTGTATGAAATCGATATTTTTCTCCGTAGAGTAAATAATATTCTGTGCAGGTAAGTAAAATGGGTAGGTAGGTAGGTAAGTAGGGTAGGGTAGGCATTTGACGGGCACGAAGCCGCGGGCACTGCTAGTATATAATAAATATGTGGAAAATTTGTTTTTGTACATCAAAAATATTTCCAAAAATAATAGCCAGGGTGTTAAAGGATAACCAACAGAACCCATTTTCAGCATTTTTGTCTGTTTAGTTGTGCACGCATAACGTAAAATGTACGAAACCAATGTAAATAAATAACAAGTATACATAAAACAATAATAAGTATACATAAAAAATATGCGTAACTTGACGTAATACTTAGTTTTTGTTTCATCGCAATCGGTTCAATCTATCAAAAGTTAGATGAATTTAAAGTGTTCAAGAAGAATAATATCACAACACGCAATTCAGATACTCGGACTATTGAACTCCATAGATGGAGTTATACATAATATGTATGACGTCTTTATCTGAATGACAATGTTAGAAAAAAAAAAATGGTTAGGTGGGGAAAAAAATTGTGTAGACAGCAAGGAAAGTAGTAGGGTGGGCAGGTAGGTAAGTAGAGTAGTAAGGCATGTTGGTAGGGTAGGCATTGTAGGCAGTTGACGGGAGCAAAGCCGCAGGCAAAGCTAGTTTCAAAATAAAACACAAGCCCTCATTCCATAAAGGAAAACAAACAGACTTAAAATTAACGCTCATAACAGAGTCGATGACAACGTTCACAGTAAACTGAGCAAGATTCCGCGAAATTGTAATTTATGGCAGATAGGTAGTATCCAGATGACTGGCGCGAGCATTCATGACCATTGTTATTATTGGCTGCTCGTGGAATGCTTGCTCCATTGTGGAGTATTTGCTGTGGCTCGGCAAAGTTTAAGGTTGATTTAACTTTGTTATTCGTATGTGTGCACAATTGTAAGGATGGTATTTAAAAGTACTTCAATTTATTCCCATTTCATTTAACTAATTTTGCCTGTGTTCCACCAAATATACTGAATGTGCACCAAAATATGTTCATATAAGTCGACGTAGCCTCCTATTTCTGTCTGCAGGGTCAAAAGTAACCTAACACGAACGAGATGACGGGAGCTGAAGTGAGCGAGCAAATCGGGGTGCCCTAAGTTCCCGAGCTCGCTTCGCTCGCTCTTGGACTAATTCTTTGACCATTATTTATTCGTAGATCAACTAATATTTGGAGCACGATCAGTATTTTAGATGTACCTTTAGATTTTTGGTGAACACAAAAATATTATCCCAATTGTAATACCAGAAATAAGGATAAGTTAGATCAACCATCTTATAGATTAGCTAAAGTACACACATCTTTCATGGGGTACTGTGTTAAACTACTTGTTCAAAAGTGCCGCATAATGGCCTACTTGAAATAATGACATTTGACTTTGACTTTGTGATATTGTTAGCCAAAACTATGTATTTCGACGCTTGGTTAAAATCGGAACTTGCATTCGCCCGAATGCAAGTTGCGATTCCAACATCCTTTTTTATAAATAATATATATATTAAAACCAAGTTGATGCTAGGTACCACTGTACATGTGTCATATGTTTTGGTTTGTTTCCAAGTAAGAAAAAAATCTTAAAAAATAATCGATAAAATTCTAATTCTGACATACCCTTTTAAGGAAACATAGTAAGTATCTAAATAAAAGTCTAAAATAAAATAAAAACAATTCAAATTGTAATTACAGCAGCGGCTTTGCCCATATATATCTGACTACCCAAATGCCAAGTTTCATCGAAATCCGTCAAACCATTGAGGCGTAATTGATTGATGAACAAACATTCAACCATCTAAACATCCACTATCAAATTTTAAATATAAGTAGAAAAGAAGTGATATTATAATAAGTTATAGCTCCTACAATATTAAGAAACAATTTTTCGCCCAGAACATTTATAACCTAGATGTTCACAATCCAACATAAATTCTTGAGGAAAGCCTTAAGTGAATTAAAAATGTTTCAAGGAAGTAATAAACGCGAAGAATTTAAGATTTATTACTGTTAGTGAGCTGCTTTTACTGTAGAATACTATCTTCATTGTTAGATTACTCAACGCTTACGACATTGAGTCTCAGGAAAAATGCAAAAAACCGGCCAAGTGCGAGTCAGGCTTTGCACATTTAGGGTTTCGTACCAGACCGCAAAATTAAGTTGGTTGTAATAGGAAAAATGAGCGAATTTCAAAGTAAAAATCTGATGTATCAAGATATTCGTATTTTAATTAAATATTTATGTAATAATAAACATTATCACCAAATTTGAAGTTCATAGATCAATGGGAAGTTAGAAAATACTTTGGATTAAAATTTTGTAAGAAAATCTGTCTTTTGTGGCTTCTCATTCCTTTGTTTACCAATATTTTAAGACGAAAAGCATGGTATTAATTACCTTAACGTATTCTAAACAACGACATCCCTTTATGTTCCTTGTATGGGAGCCCATTTTAAAAACATTAAAATATTTTTTTTTACAGTTTGTATGACTTTGGGTCAACAAGATACTTCATCATCTGCCTAGCCTTTTCCCAACTATGTTGGGGTCGGCTTCCAGTCTAACCGGATTTAGCTGAGTACCAGTGTTTTACATGGAGCGACTGCCTATCTGACCTCCACAACCCAGTAACTGGGTAACACGATACCTCTTGGCTTGACTGGTGTCAGATCTCAAGCGTCTGACTATTCGTAACGACTGTCAAAGATCTTCAAATGACAGCCGGGACCAACGGCTTAACGTGCTTGCCGAGGCACGGAGGAAACTCGGTATGTTGAAATGGTCACCCATCCACGGACCGACCTCGTCAAGCGTTGCTTTACCTTAAAGATCGACCCGTGCGGCTGTTATTATTTAGCCACGAGCTCAACAAGATACTTATACTTTAAATTATCGGACAGACAGACGGACACGTGAGTGACAGTAATATCGCTCCGTTTGGACCCTTCGGGTACGGAACCCTAAAAAGGAATTACTGTTTCTTAGTTCTTAAAGCTTAATTTTGTTAACGTATTGTCATATCTAAATCTACACTTCTACACTAAATAATAATATTTTTGTTTGTTTGTATAAACTCAAAAACTACTTAACCGATTTAGAAAATTCTTTCACCAATTGAAAGCTACATTATTTCTGAGTGATATAGACATTTTTTTTTATCTCGAAAACGGGTCAAAAGTCACGGGGAAAAACTAGTAATATATAAACTACTGGCTTTTTCCTTGGCTTATCTTAGAAAAACCTGGTCATTTGCCGGTATAAAAAGAAGTTAACATTCTGACTACATTTCCCTCTCCTTATGAGTAAAAAATCGTAATTCCAGAGAATACTTCCAAAAAACATTAAAATACAAATTATTATGTTATGTAAATTCTAACAAAACTGTTTTTTTTGTATCTGATATACATTACAATATATTAGTTTAGATAAAAAAAATACTTTAAAATAAACATTATCAAAAAGGTGTTGTCGTTGGTTAAACAAACGCTATATTTTTTTAGCAGGTTTTCGAGTTATCCACAGATGGTTGAACTGATTCACTGGACAGTGTTCAGCGCAGATGGCTCACACAATCCAATTGATGCCAATATATTCATTGTTATTTTATTCACGACTAGCTGTTTCCCGTGACTTTGTGCTCGTACAAAAAGCCTGTTATAACGCAGTCTTATGTTCCTGGGAACCTTATTGTAGTGTATCATAGTAGCTAATTAATTCATAAAATAACTCTAATATTACATATTATATACCTTCTTTAAAAAAAAGTTATGTTGAAATCGTGGTATAGTTGTTTTTTTTCATAAGGGCTATGTTAGTTATTTAAATCACGAGAACATCTGAAAAAAACCGGCCAATTGCGAGTCAGACTCGCGCACGAAGGGATCCGTACTATTATCGCAAAAAAAGAGAAAATAATCACGTTTGTTGTATGGGAGTCCCACTTAAAAATATTTTATTCTGTTTTTAGTATTTGTTGTTATAGCGGCAACAGAAATACATCAGCTGTGAAAATTTCAACTGCCAAGCTATCACGGTTCATGAGATTCAGCCTGGTGACAGACATACAGACAGACGGAACCTGGAGTCTTAGTAATAGAGTCCCGTTTTTACCCTTCGGGTCCGGAACCCTAAAAAGACTTTGATATCATTTGAAAGCCATTATTTTACGTAAACACGTTCAATTTCAACTCGCAACAAGAAATAACAAAAACATGTCAAAATGTAGGGCAATTAGAGGTATGTTTAACAGTTTGTGACTGAGATACAAAAACAAAATAATGTTCCTGAAAAATTCATGAACCCATGCTCCTTCATATACCGTCTAAGATGTCTTGTAGAATGCATATACTCTCTTAAAAACGTTTAAAATCAACTCGCAACAATAAATAACAAAAAATTAGAGGTGAGATTGACAGATTGCGAGTGAGATACAAAAACAAAACAATGTTTCTGAAAAATTCATGAACCCATGCTCCTTCTTATACCCACTATGCTCTCTTGTAGAATGCAAATGCTCTCTTAAAAACGTTTAAAATCAACTCGCAACAATAAATAACAAAAATTAGAGGTGAGATTGACAGATTGCGAGTGAGATACAAAAACAAAACAATGTTTCTGAAAAATTCATGAACCCATGCTCGTTCTTATACCCACTATGCTCTCTTGTAGAATGCAAATGCTCTCTTAAAAACGTTTAAAATCAACTCGCAACAATAAATAACAAAAAATTAGAGGTGAGATTGACAGATTGCGACTGAGATACAAAAACTAAATAAAAATCCTGAAAAAATCATGAACCTATGCTCCTGTACCCTCTATGCACTCTTGCAGAATATCTCATCTCAAATTCATTGAGATCTAGCTAAGGCACCGGCCCGGCGTTATTTTTCTATTGAAGACCTAGCATTTTATAGACCCAGTAAAGTACCTACACAAAAATCCTAAAATCAAGTTAGGCATATCCCACATGTTGGAAGTATGTGGTTAAATCATAAAATGTAAAAAGCATGGTACCAATAAAAGGGTGTTTACATTTTTATGGCATAATGAGGTTCGTACGCTTCACGGCATCAAATATTAAAATGTACAACCACCTCTTCATATGTTAAGCAGGTGGTGGTAGAAAAAAATGAGTTTTATTTAACTTTTTTGTTTGGTCACGGTTTTAAAGCTATGGAGTGTATATGTAGCTTTTAGGTGTGAGTGACCTGTGAGGTGTTTACAGTGGCTATATATAAAAGTAACTAGGCCAGAAAACCAGCCAAGTGCGAGTCGGACTCGCGCACGAAGGGTTCCGTACCACTATCGCAAAAAACGGCATAAAACTCACACTAAATATTTAATTTATTCTGTTTTTAGTATTAGTTATAGCGGCAACAGAAATACGTCATCTGTGTAAATTTAAACTGTCTAGCTATCACGGTTCATGAGATACATCCTGGAGACAGACAGACAGACGGACAGTGGAGTCTTAGTAATAGGGTCCCGTTTTTACCCTTTGGGTACGGAACCCTATAATGTAGTTGATTGCGCGGTGGCATGACGTCAGCGGTCTGGCACCTTTTACATATGACAGATTATACTCGTCTAATTTCTTCATAACAAGTAAAATTTCACAATTTAAAAAACCCCCGACGCATTTATCTTGCGAAAACACCCCGATTCAAACTATAAAATGCCCATAACTTTTGAACGGCTGAACCGATTTTATTCAAACATAGCTAAGAACACTCTCGACAAAATTACTTTTCAAACAAAAAAAACTAAATTGAAATCGGTTCATCCGTTTAGGCGCTATGATGCCACAGACAGACACACAGATACACAGATACACAGATACACAGATACACAGATACACAGATACACAGATACACAGATACACAGCAACACACGTGAAACTTATAACACCCCTTCTTTTTCCGGCGGGGGTTAAAAACGAATTAAACTAAATGCATGGATATATAAAGTGCCTACTAAATACTAGAACTGTACGGCTTAAAATGCCAGTACTCCATACTTTTGACTAGGAAACTTTTGATGGAGACTTCCATGCGTAATTTAGGGGTAAAAAATGATTGGAGAGTGGCCTTTGCACATTGGTGGTTCAAAGTATTATACTCCAATTAAATTTAGTGAGTTAGTTTCTGAAAAAAATATATCGACACAACAAAAATAAATAAGTAAGTCAAGTTTATCTGTTGATTTATTTCAATCAAACAATCAAAGCTAGAATAACGCGCGTTTGACAATTTGTCACCCAAAGAGTGTGTGGGTCAGTGAGCTACTGCATATTTACAAACTTCAAAGAAAATAAGGTTTATATGTAACACGTGAATATATTTAAACTATTTTTTATATGACGCAATCACAGTTGTTGATTTAGTGTGTAAAAATTCGTTTCAGAAAATACACATTTGGTTCGAGTAAATATGCTGAAATATTTTTATGAAGGTCGATTATTTGTAGGTCAAAGATCAAAAGTAGTTTAAAGCTCAAAGTCGAGAGTTGGCTGCTTAGTTTAATTTGGTTAAGCCCAGTTTTTTTATCCCTAGTTAACTCGAATAATGGTTAATAAAAGAAACAAATGGTTTCAAATTTCAGTAAAAATGTTCTATCATCAATTGTTAGCCTAACAATAAAGCAACTTCATCAATCAACACTTAATAAATCTGTAGAAAAGTCGTTTTTGTACATCGAAAACATTTGAAAAAAAAATTGCCAGCGTGTTAAAGGATTACCAACAAAACCCATTTCCAGCATTTTTGGAAGTTTTGTCTGTTTAGTTGTGCACGCATCATGTAAAATGTACGAAATCAATGTAGATAACTTTTATACATAAAAATTGTGCGTAACTTGAAGCATTACTATATTTTGTTTTATCGCAATCGGTTCACTTTACCCAAAGATGAATTTAAAGTGTTCAAGAATCATAATAACACAACACACGCAATTCAGATACTCGGACAGTTGAACTCCATATTCGATAGATGGCGTTGTGCATTTGACGTAACTATCTGAATGGCGGTGTTAAGGTTGAACTAGTCGACGGCACGAACTATTTTGTGCGCAGGGTTATGATGCATGCTATCTTATCCAACAGCACGTGCGAAAGAAATAGATGCTGTGATGAGCAGTATGAAGCTAGTTCGCGCGTACGAATTAGCACTTTTGCAAATTTGTATCGAAATGGATGATGATTTAGGACGAAAACGAGAGCGCGAAATTTTATAAACAGACCTTTGGGAGTCTAGATATCATGAAAAAACAACTAAATATACATACATACATACATAAACTCACGCCTTTTTCCCATAGGGGTAGGCAGAAACTACAGAACGCCACCTGCTACGATCCTTACATACTTCTTTTGCTTCACACACATTCATACATCTAGTCATACACACACTCCTGGCGTTTCCATTCAAGTCTGCCTTGTAAATACATTTCGTTAGTCGCCTTTCATTCATCCTCAACAGCTTAATATATATTTATAAAATAACATTATTTGCATTGTTGAATTACTAATCTATCCCTGTATGGAGGCCGTTTTGCAATTTTCCTTCTTCTTAAGGTATTTATTTCCGTTCCGACTAGATAATGATGAGACAAACTGATATCATTTTTTATTTTGAACGTACATCGTCAAATAGTGATGTAATCTCTAGACTACGTTTGTATGGAAGAATTTTCGACTAGTGTAACCTTAAGATTCTCTGTGGAAGAATACCCCTAAAAAAAAATTTGTAGAGTAGTAAGCCGCGGGCACAGCTAGCTGGTCAAATATAACTCCACAACTTATTTGACCAATTGATTTGAATAAATACTTTGTGTGGGTTGCGTGACCATAACACTTACCAACAACCATAGAGTAGAAAACCTTTATTGTGAAAGAGTAACTAGTCCGCGTAAGTACTACCACCATAAAGATATTAATTATATTGGTTCCAGCTTTGTGTATTTGATGGAATGCATCGGATTTAGGCGGACAACTTGCTTGTGGAATTGTGTTATCCTTTTAAAAAGTTTAATATATATATGTGTGTGTATTGTAACGTAAAATATACCTTTGTACTTTACACACTTTAAGGAAAGCCATTACCGTTTCTAGCCTTATTTGGAACCATTATAAAAACAATACAACACGCGTCTTCGTAATCTCACCCTTGTGCGTTTAGATAAGCCGTGATGTATTATGTTTTCCTTATGTCCTGAAATAGGAATGAAAATTACGGAGTAAACGGAAAAGTACCAACATCTTTGGCAAATTATTAGAAGATTTTTCCTTAATTTATTAAATAAACAGAAAAAGATTAACAAAATTATTTTTTTTCGCTTTTCATGAAAAACTTTATCATCATCATCAGCCTTTAATGTTACCACTGCTGGGACACAAGCGTCCTTTCTGTGAGAGAGGGGATGGGCCTTAATCAATGATCTGAACGAATGAAAGAAGCTACGTCTTCAAGTAAATTTTAGCAGATGTCAACTTTGGACCGAAGCCGGTGGAGACCGATAGATAGAGATAGAGAGGGAGGAGAAGATACTCTCTTGCAATTATGGATACAGTCAAAAAAATTAAGAGCTCCTGAAAACTGAACACCATTTTTTTTTTTGTAGACTTCAGACACCACTTCTATTAGAAGTTCTGTATTTAGACCCATTACGGTAGAAAGGTCTAAAAGCGATCTCCATATTTCGGGAGTTAGCTGGCAGAGGAGGCATTTTGGGAGGTATTCTAAATAAATTATCTGCCTAATTTAGAACTAAGAGCCCTTTTTGATGGCTCAACGCAATTTTATTGTGATTCACTTAGTGAAATTGCATGTATATAAGGACGAAACTCTATGCAATTTTTCCGATTTGCACTTGAAATTTTCTTAGAAAATACGTTCGTGATATCACGTATCGATGCAATTTAAATTGTGTCTCGACATCAGAAAGGTTTCTAATGCAAAATTTTCCAGGTCTGATCACTGAGGTCAATAATAATGAATTCATTCATTTTTAGACACAGTAGTCCATAATATTACGTTCATAAGCATTAAATAAAACATTGATACATTCCAAATTAGAGTTACTCAAAATGTTGGGCTGTGAAAAGAGATTTAGCAGAGATGAGAATGTTGAGATGATAAAAATGTGCGGGGTGATAAAAATGGATAAAGTGAGAAATGAGTAAGTTTGAAATTGGAGCCAGTGACAGAAAAGTTTAAAGGAAGTCGTTTGTTCTGGTATGGTCATGTGACGAGGAGGGATAAAACGCATGTTACTAAAAGAGTTTTGAATATAAATGAGGATGGATGGAGAGGGAGAGGAATGCTAAAGAAAAGATGGATGGACTGTGTGAGAAAAAGGAGTCAGTGATAGCGTCACGGGTGCCAGGACAATATGGAAGAAGAAAACGTGTTGTACCAACCCCAAGTAACATGAGATAAGGACAGGAAAATAATGACCCAAATTAAAATAAAATATCATTCATTAACATTAGATAAAACAAACTGTTTAAAGAAAGAAACTGCCTAAAGCACTGTTTTTGAAAATGCATCCTCAGTGATACACTTTACATATTAACAAAATCATGGTATATATTCAAACAAGTAGCAATGTCTAAGTTCCGTTTGATTTCGGAGTCAGACATAGTGTAATTGAGTTTCTCTGTTGGAAAATTCCCAACAGGCTCGCTCTCATGGGAGTCTGCACGATTGGAGGAACATGCACTTTATCCCAGGGGATCTAGACAGATTGAATCTGCCCTTGCGGTTGTTCGTTCATGTTCATATAAGTAGTATTAACTTTTACCAGCGGATTAGCCCGCGAGAATGTCGAAAATTATCCCGAGGGAACATATTCCCGGTATAAAATGTGCTATGCCTGACCATAACCTATCTCTGTGTGAAATTTCATCCAGATCCGTCCAGCCGTTTGAGCGTGAAGAAGTAACAAACATACAAACACACTTACAAACTTTTTATAATATTAGTTTGATAGTGTGATGAGATGAGATGTGTTTCAGGTATAGAGACGTGGAGGAAATAGAATAAATGCTCTCTGTCTTGAAGACAGTTTTGGCACAATCAAACTCAAAAGAGTTTTTTTATATAAGAATTGTGTAAATAATGATAATAATGGCTAATTGATTGTCATCTCAGTAGCCCTGCTGAGATGACGACAATAGATTAGCATGAGAGAAATGACTCGGCTTCATTAAACCCAAATAATTAGAGTAATATAAAAACAAGATGATGATATTTTAAGTATGACATTTTTGCCTTTGCTAATTGACAAAATCATCACAATTTTAACACGACTAAAGATAAAAGAAAACACCTTAAGGAAACTTTGTCTGATATCGCTAACACATTAATGAGCCAGTGTGGATTTTTCTTTGTATTAAATTTATACCTTTCGAACTTCCGTGAGCACTCAATTCGCGAAATAACCTTGTTTACAAAAACACCAACCGAAAAAAATATGAAATCCAATTCATAAAACCTATAGAAAAGCAAGCGCAATAATGAAATATCATAAGCTTTCGAGGTGTAAGTGCCAATTACGCGGGAACCAGGCTCTAAATGCTGATTGCGTGCAATCGACGCGTTATGGAAGGCACAGCCGTAGAGTAGGAACACACACGTGCGATCGTCTGTACCGGTTCATTTGTTTATCTGTGACTGTATTTAATCAAATGGTTTAACAATTGTTTCTGTGGATGCTTTTTCTGTATTGATAGCGTGATCAGTTACGTTATTTTAGCAGCCAAAGGTCGATTTTTGAATTGAGTATTTGTTGTTAAGGACGTATCAATCCGTAATTTAATGCCAAAATTTGACATGTTTTCAGGCAAAAGTAGAGAGACAGTATGCAAATTCAGAGAGAATACATGCACATGATTGTAACATCCACCAATCCGCATTGGGCATGGTGGATTACTGCCCATTCTCTCACAGAGAGAAGGTCTGTGTCCCAGCAGTGGGAACATTAAAAGGATGATGATAATGACACACACATGCGAGATTCATTTATTTAGCTGTGATTGTATTTAATCAAATGGTTTAACAATGGTTTTCTGTAACTGCTTTGTCCGTTTTGATGGCGCGATGAGTGCAAGCTTGCTTTATTTTTGCAGTTTAAAATCAGTTGAAGAAGATATAATTGTTACACACGAAACCGACAGCTAATCTTGTAAATAGATATCATAATTATACTAGCATTATACAAGCAAAAAATAATTATGTAGGTATTTATACAGGTATAAAAATCGAGGGGCAAACACCAACCCTAGTATCTCAACCCCAAGCGGCTCAAATATACGGACTCCCAGTAAGTTTGTAAAAAAGAGTCAATAGATTAAAGCAATATTGCGAACCGTTGCCCAAATTGTCTTTTTTACTTCCTCGAAAATATACAGAATCATTATTATCTCAAATAACTTGGAGTAAGTAAAAACGAACTTTGATAATAGCAAAAATATTCCTCAAAGTATTCCCCAAGGAAAATGCAAGGCGGAATATTTTGTGTGTCAAAAGTCTAAGCAAATACCCACGAAGAAAAGTAGTTTATGCCTCTTTGCGTCGCAAACTTTGACTTGCGAAGTTTTGTAGCTGCCTCTGAATAGCAAACAAACAATTAGACTTTTATGCTTATTAGGTTTCATATATTTTTGTTTGCTAAGAAACTTTCTAGCTTTCGTTTGGGGGCATGGAAGAGTTACCATGTTCTTTATTTGCCATTGAAGAAAAACCTTGTAATTTGTTTTGCCACAAAAGCCTTGCTATTTACACAATTTTCAGGTTTGAAGGTAAGGTGAAATTCGAAACACATTATAATTTCAATTTTGTTTTGAACGTTGGTATCTTATTGCCTCTCACCTGATGACAATTCATTGAACTGTAAAACGAAAATGTGGAAATATTTTGATACGCGAATTATTTTATGGATACGAAAATATTCCCTCGAGTAACTGCAAAGTTTCTGTAGTAAATTCGTTGACGCAGGAACATACATAGATGGATCACCATTATCTGAATAATAATACCACAGATAATATAATACTAGCATGCAGATGCCTCATCCCATACAAAGAAACCGTGCCGTCGTAACTAGCGTTTTTCATCTGATTAATCTTGTTATTTTTGTAAGAACATTAATCGCGTTCGATCCCGTTTCACGGCAACAGATGGTGTTAGCAGAGACTTGCAAGTAAAAGGGTTTACTAGGTTCATGAATATTTTTTTCTATAAATACAGTGAAGGTTCGTTTTATACGCACGTTTTTACAGTTTTTTTGCGCCAAAATGTGTTACAATGCAAATTTTAACAATCGAGTGGAATGTCTCAAATTTAAAAATGGGCCATCTATTGGCATCTATTTTAAATGATCCCTTCAAATAATCTTTGAAATGTGAATTAAGAGCCCAATACTCCATAATTTTGAAACATAGAATTTTTATGTTCAATTCCAGAAAATTTTAATTTTATACGCAATTCTATTGAATTGTGTGTACATGTATTTATTTGAACCAAATTTTTTTTCATAGGAATGAGACCCCGTGATAATACAAACCTTCGCAAAACGTGACATTTTGGGATATTTTATTATATTAACTCTGAAAAACTTTTACCCTTTTTACAAGCTTGTTTTTCAAGCCTTTCCTAGCATCCGATTAATCTGAAACTTGGCGTACTTATGTAACTTTAGAAACATTGAAATAATATGGCACTATTGACCTAATCTCATGCTAGACTCATCAATCAGAAAATATAGCACCATCGTGTTTGGGCTCATTCCATGTGCATTGAAAAGTTGTTCAGCATTGCGTAGTTTCAAGTCCAGTAAAAGCTGGTTTTAATAAGGTTTTTATATTTGTCAGCACTTATAAAGATTTCGTTTCGAAGAGAGATATGATTTCGAATGACTCGCACTGTCATCACTGGTTTTTGGCGCGAACAAGAGACAATCAGACAGAAGATCGAGGAAGAGGACGATGGCGGTTTTAGTTGAGTTGTGAATTTGTGATAAAACTACAGTAGAGGAGGAAAATACAGTGAGAGTTACCGACTGTTCATATATATCAAACTACGTGCTTGGTGGAATGTCGTTTATGTTATTCTCCATCACTTAAAGTGATTAGGTACATTGTAACCGACGTACATATGAAGAAAGCTGAAAGTCGCTCATTTTTTGTCTCCACGCCCGAAAAGGACCCATACAATAATGGCCTTACCTGACAATTACATAGTCTTCCCTACACATTTAAATATGACCTGTAATGTTATTTTATAAACAAACTACGTAATTCGAACTATATCGAAATGATGATTACCTACGCTTGGTTTCGAATTGTAAAAAGTCACTTGTATGAGATCTTTACAGAATAAGACTGCTGAATCCAACAAAACAGTGTCTGTAACATTGCCAGGTATCTATCTGAACCAATGTCTTGTTTCCAAACTTTGTTCCGGTCTATTTCTAGCTAGGAACCAGTCGCTAGGTATAAAGATACAAGCAACAAACTGGAGAACGTTACGATGAAAAAGTTTTGGCAACACGACTTTTGCGGTAGGTAGCGAAGCAGTTTTCTGCTGCTTTGGTTCTTGATTAAAAACTCGTAACGAAGAACTATTTGGTTATTTAAGACAGCAGATGAGAATTGTAAAAATCCTAAGTTTATAATTTATCTTGGGTGTGTGAGTAGGCGATGTAATTTGGCCGTTTTCTTTAGGTGGGTAGTAAAAGGCATAATATTTTACTGCTAGGTTTAAAATCTGTTCGTGAATAATCTACGAGTAGCTGTGTTAGAGTTTTGGTGTATAATAAAATCCGGATTTTAGTGTGGTACGTGCAGAGAAAATATTTTTATATATTCATAATTTATGGCACAAGAGAAGAGGAGCCTATGCCCAGACGACCAGTAGTGGGCAAAGTCGAGCAGTGTATGTTATTTTTTTATTTAAGATGGGTTTGCCTTTAGTCTAGGTCAGAGGTGATAGCGACAAAGTCGACGATGGAGTGTTCACTCTAACTTTGTAGAAATTCAGGTCGTATGCGTTCTGAAACACAGATGCAGGCAGTGAGTTCCAATCTTTTGCTGTGCGCATTATGAAGGATGTTTGGAAGCGCTTGGTGCGAATTGGTAGAATGGCAACTAGGTGAGAATGGTCTAGATTTCCGACGGTAGAAGGGGGACATGTGGTCGTGGAGTTCATGAGCACACTCGCTGAAGTACAGTCTGTAGAAGATCGACAAGCAGGCAACCTTACGGCGATGATGATACTTTTATGTGCTCAAACTGGCTTTGAAGAATAAGATCGCTATTTATTCTCGAAATCTTAATAGATCCATACTATATAACACTAGCCACTCGTCACCCAACACTCAGCTTTACAAACTCAATAACCCGTTTCTCAAGGCACAGTATCGCGTGTTAATAATAATGTACTTAATCGCAACACAGCGTTCATTTCCAAGGGCTTTCCCAGCTAATGAGTTCAAACGCCGTGGAAAGCTTATCTGGCAATTAATATTATGGAAACAGTACTTGAGTATAAATGCAATTCTTCGAACGTGTTTCGTTGATTTGATATATGTTAATATGTTGAAGTAATACGGGTTGTGTGTGGAATGTGTGTTTTTATACTTTGTGTAAGTGAAAGGTTTCCTGAAAGGTAGTGTAAAATTGCGCAAAACAATGACCCTGTTTCTGGATCGAAAAAAATCGTTAGATTAATGCAACAAACCACTGCGATTGTCTAAATTAGTTTTCAACAGCTGATCGCACTTGACATGGGTGTAATAGGGTATTTGACAAAATATATCTATTTAGTCCGTCAGTCAGAAAGAAAAAAACACGTGTCTAACATTTTTAGGTTATCTAAACCTAAAAATGTTATACACGTGTTTTTTTCTTTTGCTTCGTAAACAAAAAATTACGACGATAAAGCGCGTTGAAATGTCGTGTGACGTCACGGTGTGCTACACTTTATACTGACAAATTGAGATCACAAGCCCCCCACTGAATTTTAATGCGCTTACCTTTGTCTATTTTTAATTATTTGAAAAACAAAAAGTTCGGATCCAATTGGATCTTATATTATTTGATAATCTCACTGACTGACTAAATATAATTAACATTTTGCTACCAAGGAAGTGCCCCTATTTATAGCACGTGGATAATTTCTTCCGAAACAAGGTGTTAATATTCTGAAGGATACGTAAGATTTTTTCTATGTTGTCTTTGTGTAAATGCAATAATTCGTAGCGTAAATCCTCTTTCAGTGTAAACTTAAAGTACCCATAGACATTACCCCGGATTTCTGAAAGAAAAAAAAAATCATTTAAATAATTGTCAATCTCTTGAAAACCTGTCAAATATTGAAATCCTTTTGACACGTTCCTAACTACAAATTCTCAATTCCAAAATTGGACCTTTTAGACAAGACGTGTAGCGAAAATCTATAAATTCTTAATTCAAAGCAAGAAACAGAACAAACGAACATCGGAGCAGACTCCAAAGTTAAGTTCTCGTAGTTCAAAATAATTTGCCGCCGAAGTTGGGAAAATACTTACCGAGCAGGAAACGACGTTAACCGACAGAAACCACATGTTTTTACTGTTAAATTGTGGTATTTTATGGTAGGCACGGGTAGCGGGCCAGCAAATAAGGACTATTTTCTGCTACAATTTTTATGCTTTGTTACTAAGATTGGTATATTGTTGTAAGTCATGCAATCGAGCTTAATAATATTTTTTTTAATACAGTTTAGATCAATCTATTTCTGAACTTATATTAAAGAGGTAAAATCGCTGAAAGTCTTGATCCGATACCTCGTGATGGTTCTTTTATGAACTCCCGACGGAAAAAGAAGGGTGTTATAAGTTTGACGTGTGTACCTGTGTCTTTGTGTATCTGTCTGTGTCATCATATCTCCTAAACGGACCCACCGATTTTGTATTTTTTTTGTTTGAATGTTGACTTTATAGAGAGCTATGTTTGATGAAAATCAGTTCACGAGCTGGCTGACCACCTGATCCACCGACTGCACAGCATGGTTTTCTTCTTGTTTACATCTTTGCAGTCGGGTTTTTTTTTTTATTAACTTTTTTTTTACTCAATCTCGTCAGAACGGCTGAACGGATCTGGATGAAATACATAGAGATGGATTATAGTCTGGAATATGCTGGAATATCTGGGTATAATGTTTGGGGAATTGGCATAAGAAAACACTATTCACGCGGGCGAATCCGCTGGAAGAAGCTGTATTATGGAGCTGTTATAATTGTTAGTTTTGATGTAGGAGGTAATCTCTAGAGTACTGAGAAAGTTACACTTTCGCTAAGTGTCACTACTAAGTGTGACTAACTTTCTATTCCGAGAAAATGCTCAGGTCCTGGAGATAAAGACCACGGGATTGAAGCCTCGGACAAAAACTAGTCTTAACTCATATTCATCATCATCAGCCTTTTAATTTTCTTTTTGCTGGGACACAGACCTTCCCTCTGAGAAAGGGAATGAGCCGCAATACACCACGCGGGTCCAGTGCGGTTGGTGGATGTCACATTCCTTAAAATTTTGGTTCTAAGACATGCCGGTTGTCTCACGATGTTTTCCTTCACTGAATTGAGGACTGTGGAGAAAACTGATATTACAAAGATCTAAAATTGTTTGTTTCGTTAAAGTATGATCGATTTTTCGGATCAGTTATATTACGAAAATTCTTTCAACGATAAAAGTCATAACATCTTAGTTCATCTTAGGTTTGTCGTTCACTTTTCTTCTCTTCCTGTTCTCACACACTATTTGTCAAAATTTCTTTTTCATTGCTCCTTTTCGCGGGTCTGCGGGAAAGCTAGAAATTTGTCAAGAAATAAACAGTAACTTTGTACTCCTTTGTCAAGATGTGTTTTCTGTATGTATTTTCTGTGTGTACACTAATAATAAAATAAATAAACTATTGCTAAGTTCCAAAAGCTACTTTTTGTCCCGAAATAATGCTCAGTTCCTGTAATTTTCTTGTTAAATGCTCCTGCTTCGAGAATGAAACATCACGAAAAAGCGAAATGGCGAATTTCTCGCACAGCTCACTGAAAAAGGTGTCTTAATTTCGTACAAATATTCGGTACACTTGCTCATTTTCTTAGAAGGAGTAATTCACTCTACATAATACAGGAAGTACAATATCGTATAAGGCGGTTGGCAGACACTAAATTAACATAAATAAGCTGAACCCTCAAGGGATGAGTTTCACGAAACATACTGCGCTGTGAGGGAACGATGAATAAGACACTTGTGTGCTGTTGTTTAGAAGCTGACGTTTTATGGACTGACGTTCTAGACTGGCGTAATGTGGACTGACGGTTTCTGGCTTTTTGTAATTGGTTTAGGAGCAAATTTATTTATGGAATTATTTTCGGGTGTCGTTTGTGTTCATAGAGGAAAGCTGCTAGCTCACAGCCTTAACTCAGTACTTCTACGGGTACTACCTAAAATTGTGTTCTTAAATATACTCGTAATTCCAAAAAATACGGTTTTACAGACTTTAACACAATACTTTAAATGGCGTTTTTACACAACAGCGATTAAATTGATTTTATTCTTGAAAATTATTAAGTAGGTTAGTTTCTCAATCTCTATATAAGCTTAATGGATGAGTTTTACGAAACATACTAAGCTGTTCCTTCATTTGTCGTAATTAGGAAATACAATAGACGATGAATAAGATACTTGTGTGCTGTGCGTGTTGTGTAGAAGTTGACGTTTTATGGATTGACGTTCTAGCCTGGCGTAATGTGGATTGACGGGTTCTGCCCTTAGCTTATTGGTTAAGTACCAGACTAGTTTTATTCTAAGCATATCTTCAATTTCGTAGAGACATGCTAGGTCATTGCCTTTAGGGTGATCTGTTTTGTTTTTTTTCACCTGTCTGTTATGGCTGGTTTCAGATATTTGTCGCGCAAATTTCTCAATCTCATCTCTCACTAGCCTTATTCCACCAGAGCTGCGTTAAGCTACGCATGAAAAGTGATACCGTTTGTCAATATTTTTTTTGAGCACTTTCTAGCTACTTCGAACAGCTCATTCTAACTCACTACTACTATGCTACACTCTTGTTATCTAAAAGAATTAATAAACATGTTTCCACAAAACACTATTTTACATTCTTCCACAACTTTAAGCCGCGAGGAAAATCTAGTATGTATGTTATATTGTAAGACCAATTTGGCCAAGTAAGATTGTGTTAGCTTGACTGAAAGCCGACTCCAACATATTTAGAATAAGGCTAGGCAGCTGACGATTACACTGTTTGATTTATGTAGGTCGATTTATTACAATTAATCGGTCCTTTAAATTGAATGTTCAATTTATTTGGACATTATTTTACAATGCATGTCCTCGAAAAGAGCGTTTTCCAAGCAGTCAAACTGTGCGGAAAGTGACACTTTTTTTCACTAGTGCTTTTTACTTTTCCTGTATTTTTTTAATTTTTAACTCCAACGACAGCCCGACGCATAGAGTTTTTATTATTTAAGAAAAGTTTTACAAATCAGTTATGTATAGATTATCATTCATATAAAAGGTAAAATAAAACTAATGCTTCATTAAAGGTGTTTTTAATTAGTCTAGATTTTGATTTTGATCAATAAATTATTTTAAAAATTCATTAAATATGTTTGGCAGAACGTATATTTTGCTCGTGCCTTTTTGCGTTACGATGTGTCAGCTATGTGCACATGCGCAGTAGATATGACCGAGGAACTATTAGTTAATCTGTGGATATGCTGAGCGCGCTTGAATAAGCCCGCCATTTTATTAATTTCATATTATTAATTTATATATTTTTTTATTTCCTCGCACAATGCGTAGTAAAATGTTTGATACACGTACTACGTAAGATGATTCTGACTCGTGTCGATTTATCCACTCTTCGGAAATCACCTTGCTTCCGCACTTGTAGCATAAATAACTATTTCAACGTTCTGAAGTTGCAACTGTATACCGAAAAACGCAGCATTGGCTTCACATAAGTTGAAACAATGACCTGGTGAAGGCTGCGGGAATCGCCTGCATGGACGCATAGAACCGGTCGATGTGACAACGCTTGAGGGAGGCCTATTACCAGTTGTGGACGTCTTTCAGCTAAAATTATAGTCATGATGATAAAATTGCTTGTTTATTCTTAATTATTTGAAATACTAGATACTGAATTCAGAACTAAATGCAACAAAGTGCAGCGCAATAATTAGCAGTTCTGTTCGATCGGTACATAATACGAAGTAATATTATATTAACTTGTACCACAAGTGTTAACAACTAAGTAAGTGGTTTAATACTCCAGTTTCCAGATATTGGATACTGTAAACTAACTCTGTATACAGTTTGTATATGAAACCCGGCGTTCGCACTAGTGCTTCTTGCTGTGTGTGTAATGCAGGAAATTTAAGAAGAAATGGCTGTTTCAATTAAATCCGTTTTTGTGGCTTTGTATGTTTTGTAAGAGGTGATTTCACAAGACGGTTTGAAAGTAATCTAGGCAGTAAAACCGGTACCAATGTGCTGATAGTCTTTTATTTTGCCGCTGAAATAATAACAATAAGGCCCATATTCCAGGCCTTCAGAACCTCTATTGCAATTTGTCGCAATAACTGGCAATTATTGATTCTAGGTGGAGTCGAGGTGGGGACATGACTGAAATACAGGAGTTCGTCTAAAATCAAACGGCGTTATTCCGACATTTAGCTTGTTAGTTTCTAATCGATTTCAAAAAGGAGGAGGTTATCAATTCGACTGTATTTTTTTTAATGTATGTATACCCCAACAGCGGCTGCAAAGGATGATGTCATTGATGAGTTTTACGCCTTGTTGGAAACTACTTTATCCAGGATTCCGAATCGCGAGATAACGTTGGTGATTGGAGACTGGAACGCAAAGGTGGGCAGCACGACGCGGGATGATCACATCAGAGGCACGGTTGGGAAGTTTGGGCTGGGCGATAGAAATGAGAGAGGAGAGAGATTACTGGAATACTGCATAGCCAGAAGTTTGTCCATAATGAACACCTGCTTTCAGCAACATCCAAGGCGTCTCTACACGTGGAAGTCCCCGGGTGATCGATATCGCAATCAAATTGATTACGTCATAATCAATAGCCGCTGGAAAAGCTCGATTTCCAACGTGAGAACCTTCCCTGGTGCAGACTGTGGTTCCGATCACTGTCTTCTGGTTGCCAAATTTGCCCTGCGCTTAAAAACAGTGAAAAAAGGACCCCCGGTAAGACCGCGCACTCTGGAGCCTCTAGAAAAACCAGCATTCTGTAGAGGCATCAGCGACGCCATAGCGAAATATCCACCAACTGTAAACGCATGTGCAAACGACCAGTGGAATCACCTAAGGGACTTGATATGGAAGACCGTAGACCAAATCACCAAAAAACGGTCTCCATCCTTGCGCAGACAATCCTGGCTCTCTGTTGGCACCTGGGCTAAGATTCAGGAGAGGAAAGATCTGAAACTGACGGGTGTGACAAGCCAGGAGGATCGTGACAGATACTCGGAGCTGAGCAGAGTAATACAATTACTATGCCGCCGCGACAAAAACAACTATGTTGAAAACATCTGCCAGGAAATTGAAGACCACGCACTGAAAGTGCAGAGTTCAGATCTCTTCAAGAAAGTCAAACTCCTCTCGAAACAATTCAAACCCAAAACTTGGGTGGTTGAAGATGAAGATGGAGTTCGACTTCAGGATTTGGACGCAGTAGCGGAAAGGTGGCGGAAATATTGCGAGGATCTCTACAGGAATCCCCAGTCTCATACTACCGCGTGAGGCAATATCATGGGATAATTTAAATCTGGAACCTCCGATACTGCTATCTGAAGTCACAGCGGCGATTGCTGCGCTCAAAGACAGGAAAGCACCTGGGCCGGACCAATTAACATCTGAGATCATAAAGGCAATGGGGGCGTCAGGAGCAAGCGCAATACATAAAATATGCGACAGTGTCTGGCGTACGGGCGAATGGCCCGGAGACTGGGCACAATCAATTATCTTGCCGCTGCACAAAAAAGGATCAACCTCCAGGTGTGACAACTACAGAACTCTGGCTCTCATATCACACGCCAGTAAGATCCTCTGACACATAATTAATAACAGAATTCGCTAGTTCTTGGACTGGCAAATACCACAGGAGCAGGCCGGTTTCGTTAAGGGCAAGGGGACTCGCGAACAAATCTTAAATATTCGCCAACTGATCGAAAAGTCCTACGAATTCAACACTCCTGTCATCTTGTGTTTTATTGATTATAGTAAAGCTTTCGACTGTGTCATCTGGTCGGATCTGTGGAAAGTATTGGAAGAACTCGGAGTACCTAAGCACCTGGTTTTGCTGATCCAATCGCTCTACCAAAACAACCAGGGCGTTGTGAAGGTTGAAAGAACGTCATCGGAGCCTTTTATGTTTGAAAAAGGTGTACGCCAGGGTTGCATCCTATCCCCCATTCTATTTAACGTGTATGGAGAGTACATCATCCGGCGTACTTTTGAGAACTGGGAGGGAGGTGTCACTGTTGGTGGCAGTAGGATCACAAACCTCCGTTACGCAGACGACACAACGCTATTAGCGGCGAACGAAGCTGAAATGGTAAGGCTGCTGGAGAGGATTGAAAAGATCAGCATGGAATTGGGTCTTAAAATCAACCATTCCAAAACCAAAGTGATGGTGGTAGACCGCACCAACTCACTCCATATCACAGGTGCCCTGTCCCTCGAAAAGGTAGACGAGTTTATTTACCTGGGCGCTACCATCAGCAACACAGGGTCTTGCGAGAAGGAAATCAGGAGACTAATCGGTATGGCCAAAAGCGCAATGTCCCAACTGCAGCGAATCTGGAGAGACCTTAACATATCTCGCAAGACAAAGATGAAGCTGGTGAACACTCTTGTGTTCTCCATCTTTAGTTACGGCTCGGAAACGTGGACGCTAAGGAAGGCTGATCGTGATCGCATTGACGCTTTCGAGATGAGGTGTTGGCGAAGGATGCTTCAAATTCCATGGACTGCGTTCCGCACAAACGAGTCCATCCTTCGACAACTGAACGTCAAGGCCAGGCTCTCTACCACCTGCCTGCGAAGAATCCTGGAGTTCTTTGGTCACATTGCCCGTAAGGATGGTCATAACCTCGAACAGCTGATGATCACAGGCAAGGTCGAAGGCAAGAGGCCGCGGGGCCGTAGCCCGATCAGATGGTCTGACCAAATACGTACAACGCTGAACACAAAGCTGCACGATGCACTCCACGTCGCCAAGGACAGACACAGATGGAGAATTATCGTCAATGAAAAGTTGATCTCTTGTCGGGGGAATCACGACCCTCAGTAATGAGGAACACGACGCGAGGAGGAGGTATACCTCAAAACTTGAGGAGCTCGTGGCTAAATAATAACAGCCGCACGAGTTGATCTTCAAGGACAAGCAACGCTTGACAAGGTCGGTCCGTGGATGGGTGACCATTTCAACATACCGAGTTTCCTCCGTGCCTCGGAAAGCACGTTAAGCCGTTGGTCCCGGCTGTCATTTGCAGATCTTTGACAGTCGTTACGGGTAGTCAGAAGCCTGAGATCTGACACCAGTCTTGCCAAGAGGTATCGTGTTACCCAGTTACTGAGTTGAGGAGGTCAGATATGCAGTCGCTCCATGTAAAACACTGGTACTCATCTGAATCCGGTTAGACTGGAAGCCGACCCCAACATAGTAGGGAAAAGGCTAGCACGATTGATTTTTTTTAAGATTTAGTGTTGTCGTGTTTCTTACCAATATTAAGAAGTGATAATATGATGAATATATCGAAAACCCGAAAGGCTAAGTAGAAGAGGATTCAGTAAGACTGGAAGCCGACCCCAACAATAATAGGGAAAAAGGCTAGGCATATGTATACCTCAAACCTCTTTACGAGGTGAACCGATTTTGATGATTATTTTTTATTTGAAGCTGGTGCTTTACATGTGGTCCCATTTAAATACGGTGAAGATCTAATGAAGAACTTCGGAGATATACAACAGAACTCTTCAATAAACAACGGCTAATCTTTCGGGATTGCTGCAATCGAATTAAGCTTATTGTTAACGCCATTGCATAACATAACATCACGCCGGTACGCTCTAAGGGGGTACGCAGATGTGAACAATTCACCCTGGTACACTCTCATTTTGCATTATAAGTTTATATGTACTATAGTACTATAGAACTTGCTCATTAGCTACCACATCTAAAAAGTGTAATTTTGTTTATTGGTATTTCGGCAGTCGGTGCTCTTGTTTTTGTTTCTTCGTTTTTTGACACCAACTTCCGAAATTGAACTTATTTTGCAGTTTGTAGTTTATTATATATGTAGTATATTTTTTTTGTAAAGATATTTTTATATTCCAATAATAAAATAAAAGGTTGAACATTTCAGTGACAAAAACTTAAAACATCTTTACATATGAAATATAAAGGAAATAGTGCTTAATCTTTTAAAGAAACGTTTATTTTACAAGAACACATCTATGACAGAACAGAGAAAAACGCCATCGTTTTGTTTAAGAAAAAGACATACAATATAAACTTCTTACTTCTGTCTCAATCACACCTTATTATATTGAAACTATAAATCTATTTTACAACATTTACAATACAAAATTACAGTGTTTACTACCTTTTTGTGTTGTAAAATACACATTGATATAAATAAGCTGTACATGACATTGCGTGTCAGCTTATACACGACTAACCTTCATCAACACGAAAATGATAAACTTCATTACATTAATCTTGTAGGCCAGGAGACAGTCACTTTAAACAAGGTCCCATTTAAATATTCATTTTTATTTTGAAAAAGATTTGTTGTTATTTTTTTGTTAGCATTCAAGCGTAATAATTTAACGCGATCACGCAAGTCCTGCTTACTATCAAAACAATAAATGTGCATAGTCGTGGATTTAGATGTTTATGCATTAATAACGTCTCAACGGCTAAACGAATTTGGATAAAGTGTTGAACGCGGATGGACCATAAGGCCTGGATGAAAAGCCAGAACACCTACTTTTATCCCTGTTAGATATATTTTTTCATTCACGCGGGTGAATCCGCTGGTGGATATTTTATCATCAGCTTTTTAATGTGCCCACTGCTGGGACAAAGGCTCTATGAGAGGGCAAAGAAAAAGTCTGGTAAAAGATAATTAATAATAAACATATATTTTTTACTCTGTAATTAGATTCATATTGAGATCATGAAGAGGGATGAAACGCATGATCCTAAAAGAGTTATGAATATAAATGTGGATGGTTGGAGAGTGAGGGAGTGGCCAAAGACAAGATGGTTGGACTGTGTAAGGAGTCATATAAAAGAAAAGGGAGTCAGTGATGTCGTGACGGGGGACAGGACGGTATGGAAGAGGAAAACGTATTGCGCCGACCCCAAGTAACATGGAACAAGGGAAGATGATGATTCAGAAATCATAATGTACTATTCATAGCTGTCCTTGGTAACAATCTAAGGTAAGTAACCTTAGAACTTGTACGCAGAAAGGTTTTACTACCTACATCTTAAACTAACTTTAATTATTCTGTTCAATTTACCACGTCTAGTTACTGGGTTAGTTTATGTAGCTTCCTAACTACAGCAAAATATCTGATACGCAAACACAAGGAAAACCGGAACACAAAGAACCGGAGTAGATAATTAGCCAGAGGCAAAGGTTCTAAGTTTGTGTATTTTATCTACGGGCCTTAGTTGCCTGACAATAAAGAGTTATTATTATATCGTTTATTTAACAGTTTTCTTATTTTGTAAATTTTTAAATAAATCTTAAGAAATTGTAAAAAAAAAAATTGTCTTTAAGTATATCGGGACTCAGAGGTCCCGGTCCTTTGAAAGGCGTTCCAGGGACCGAAGCCAACTCGCAAAGGCCTTGCTAGACATGTATCATGTTATGTGACACCAACCGACAATTATCCGTGTATGCACTACTTAAGTGCAATCCCCGGTTGGTGCAGGATTATTGGTAAATATGGAGACAAATATATTGGGCTATGGGTTTGAAAGTTTTAGTGGATCGATTACCTAAAACTATATAATGACGTAGCGCCAAAGGGGCAACATATAGGAGTTGCTTGAGGAGTGGAGAGGTATACCACAGCTATCAGGATAATTCCCGAAGTACGGATCCCCTGCAGCATATTACTGGTTTAACTTCCTTCCTCAAAGCACGTTTGCTCTTGCGACTCTCCACTCAAGTTAGCCAATTAAGGCAAGGGTGAGGTGGGAGCACTGGGAGCTCTGTTTGTTTTTGTTTATTAGTGGATGATAACATAAATGCAACGATCTGTTTGTTAATGTAATTGCATTGATCTATTTGTTTGGCAGTTTTTTCGGCGGGTCCTGTCTAAAGTGATAAGGACATTTTGCCGGGATAGTAAGAAATTTAGCTGTAGGGAGTGTTACTTTGCATAATTGCCAAAATTTTCTTAATCGGCTAGTCTTCCACAGGCAACCTTCTACAGAAGTACAAACAAACACTTTTACCTCATTATTTATAAGTAATATTAGTTTAGACAAGCAACAATTTCGGAATATTTTTTATGTTTTGAAAACAAATGAGAAAAATCAACAAGCGCCGATTTTAAGTTGGTCTTTTGGTTGACCTAGCGAATACCGTTTATTTCTGTTTTCAATTCGTAAGAAAGTTATTTCAAGCGTAGTCTCTGTTCAATTATCTACTCTGTGGTTATACATGCTCTGGATAAAGTGCTCACAAACACAGGCGTCTCTTAAACTATACGCAGCGTTGTTTTAGGAGCCTACGTGTATGTTCATGTTTGATTACGCGTGTTTTGTTACGAGTGGTTTCATAACGGATCATAAAGGAATTATGTTAGGGAGATTAAAATACGTGGGACACTCAGAAAGTTTTGCGAAACTAAAAAAAATTGTTCTATACGTACATATATTTTTATTAAATCTTTTCAAAGTACTTTCCACCAGCCTCTATACAAAGATTCATGCGCCTAAACCAGTTTTCAAAACACTTTTTCCAGTCCGCCGCAGACACCTCGTTTACAGCCTGCTCGAACGCAGCCAGCGCATCTTCCGGCGACGAAAATTGTATCCCTTTGAGCTGATTTTTATTTTTGGGAATAAAAAGAAGTCACACGGTGCTAGATCAGGGCTGTAAGGAGGGTGACCCAGGAGTTTGACTGGCGTGCTGTCCAGGAAGTCCCTCGTTTTGAGTGCGGTGTGCGCAGGTGCATTGTCGTGGTGGAGCAGTAGCCCGCGGAGCCCTGTGTTTGGTCGCTTGTTGCTTATAACAGAGAAAACTTCTGGCAAACATTTGGTAGTATACCATTCGGCATTAATGCTTCTTTGATCCCGTAAGGGAATTGATACCAAGTGGCCAGTCAAATTAAAAAAGCTAGCGATCAAAATCTTACCCCCGCTTCTAGATCGCTTCACTTTGGTAGGCGTTGGCTCATTTTGAAACACCCAAACAGTCGACTGGCGCTTGGTTTCTGGGTCGTATTGATAAATCCAGGACTCATCACCTGTAACGATGTCGTAAACACGCCGAGACGAGCCTGCTTCAAATTTGTTAAGCATATCACGGCACCATTCCACCCGGGCCTGCTTCTGAGCATCGGTGAGGTTGTGCGGCACCCAGCGTGATACTATCCTCCTCACGCGAAGATGGCTGTGTAGAATCTCGTGAACGCTTCCCGATCCAATCTTCAATATGTGTTGAATCTCCTGATATGTAATTCGCCTATTGTCTTGGATTAAATTTTTCACTGCTAGCACGTTTTCTTCGGTAACAGCCGTCAAAGGGCGACCGCTTCTTTCGTCATCCCCCAAAGTTGGTCGACCGCGCTTGAATTCGTTATACCAACGATACACGGTTGCCTTGGAAGGGCCTTCATCCATGAATGCCATTTGAAGTCTATCGTACGATTCATCCGGTTTCAGGCGACACTTGAAATCGTATAAAATCATAGCTCTAAAATGTTCCCGGCGCAGATCCATATTTCAGTGAGACACAATACTTTGAATTAACTCGCAAAAAATGTGGAGGGAAATTTTGAAATTGGAACTTACTTATTTTTACTTATAAATAATCATATTTTCGAAAAACATTATAACTGGCCAGTCTCCCATATATAAAAACTTTTTTTCGCAATACTTTCTGAGGGGCCTGGTATGAGACGTGGTATACTTACATGGATTTAGAAATAGGCTTGACGTAGACATTATCTACTATTAACTGTAACTAGGCGCTTTACTTTGAACGATTCCTTTTCGATTGATTTTGAGGTGATTTTTGTTGATTTTTACAAGCTTTTATTTAACTTGCAATGTATGTATGTGTGCATGTATGTTCGGGTCGAATCTTGCAACTGAATTTTAAAGCAGTTATCCTCCACCGATTAAGATAAAATTTTGCGTAAACGTTTGGTTTGGATGACAATGCATGGTAAGCTAAGTGACGTCATTCTAAATCCAATATGGCGGACGGCCCAAGATGATGGACTAGTTATATTTTGTGCACTGCCGCAGTTTGATATGGGTATCAAATGAAAGGGTTTCCTGAGAAGAATACGAAAAAAGCTTGTTTTTAAAAAAGCTTTTTAATGAATATTTTTTTTCGCACCGTCTTACTTTTTTTTTAATTTATTTCATCACTCCTGTTTCCAAAACGGTTGGGAACATCAGAAGAAGACAGACATGTCCTAAACCAAAAAAAACAAAGACATCTGACATTTACTAATCTGCACTGGGCCCGCGTTGTGTACTACAACCCACATCATCTCACAGAATGGATATCTCTGCAGTTAAAACACCATAGACTGGCTAAAAATTGTCGTTCACTTTTCTACATTCAGCAAGCTACTATAATGATCACAACAGATCTTTGTGTCTCTGAATTGGCTGCAAGACCCTGTGCAGTAGCTATTTTTGTGTTGAAGATGAAGATAGCATTGTATAACTGTCTCTTTCACTTGCTAACGTTTGTTGCATCGTCCTATCTCGCTTACTCTATGTGGTATACTCGATGACAAGCTGTTTCTTGCATAATGGTTGGTAAAAAGCCAACTTCAGAGACACAAAGATCCGCTATGACTACTCTGCTAGTTAAGCTGCCGGTCGATAATTTATTAGTACCTATTAGCGACTGGAGTTTATACGTGACTTATGGGGGCGCTTAATCGCTTACCTAATTTCTACGCCAAAATTAAATTAACTAATCATGTAGCATCTTAATAGTATCAACATCATCAAATTTTTAGCTTAAAGAAGTCCACTGAAGGACAAAGTACCACTTGAGGTAGTAACGCTTGGGAGGACCCAAGCGTCACTTCAGCGGTCCTGTGCTTCTCGAATTTAACAGACTCCAGTGGGTTTAATAAATGCTTTAATCATGAATGCGCTATATACTGAAACATATACAAAATATATTTTGATACAAAACTAGCTGACCGAAACCATTTTATGAAAAAATACAGTCACCCTTTATTGCGAACCCAATCGAAACGAAATCGCGTTCCTAACAAAATTAGAACACAAAGAAAAACATGCACAGAATACTGAATGCAGGGGAAATAATCGAAAAATGTAAATTGAAAAACCGAGGAAAGTTTTCGTACGCATAAACTAGTGGGATCACCTGGCGACGCCGTTATGTAGGGCTGGTCGAACATATCTTGTTATTACGTGATACCAATGAAGATCGGGGAAAATCGGGGGACTTCGGCTAACCTCGGCTGTGCTCGGTATTGTAGACCGAGTGTTTTAAATTGGCTGTTTTAGTGAGTGTGTAGGTTTTAGTGGTTTTTGGTGTAATTATGCTGAACAGTGCATTTCTTTCATATTAGTTTCTGATTTTGAATTTCATAGCATGTTGAATACGCGGCTTGAATGGTCATCTCCTACTGTACTCAATAACAAAAATGTTTTGAACTAAGATTTAAAAAATGTTTTAATGCTATGACAGAGCAAACCACATACAAAAATCTAACAAGATAGGTAACGCCAGTCCCTCCATCTGTATGAAAACCAAGCGAGCTCCTTTTTTACACACAATTTAAATACAAATGTATTTACTTACCAATGAAAGAAAACAGCTCCAATGCCTCTGCCAACATTTTCTATACAATATTTACAGCTCAATATGGCATAAAAAGTACAAACCCAAAAAATGATCATTGATCGTACTTTTACTTCGTTTTTTAACACGCGACGTACATAAAATCGCGTCGTCTAGTTAGATTTAAATCTGTGGTGCAAACAGATTACTTAAATAATATTTAAGCGTAAATAATACGCGAACAAATAAATGAAATGTTTCGTTTGAGATGTTAAAAGCCAGACCTTCTCAAGCAACTAAAATCAATTCAATTTATCTCAATTCTATGAAATTCATATCAGCAGCAAAATTCTATTTGCATTCACGGTAACACGAAAACTTTATCCAGGACCTAATAAGTCGCCAAAGAGTTTACAGAAGCAAGTACTATGAGAACTGTGGCTATTACCCTGTATTTGTAACAGACAATTTCAACTCGAACTATTTCTGTCGCACTTTATCCTATATAGTGTAAAAGAGACGCTGAAGTTGTCGAGTATGGAGACGGTGGCTGATAGGTACATACATACGTGCTCTTGTATTTGTCAAGGAAAATTTCAACTTGAACCATAGCTGTCTCATTCTAAATCACACAGTGCGAGAGAGACGAGAGAAGCGTATGTCGAATATGATCGGAATTTTGGTAACACGATAAGGCGAAGTTGTACCCACATGTAATTTTGAATATATCAAATGTATGTAGAATTAATTCGTGGAAACTTAAGTTTATGGGGACGTGTCGTGTCAGTTTCCAACTGTTGGCATTTGAGGGATTAATATCTAGATGTATGAACCTAGGTATTACGCGGAAGAAAACTGTTTACCAAGGTTGATTTCTTGGAAAGATATTGTAGTAATAACAATCTTTTCGAAGGTTCTAATTTTGTTATTACAAAATTGTGAAATCGGATTTTGAATATTATTTTTTTCGTTTCAAGTGGTTTATATTTTTTGGTACTGCTATACATTTAAATTGTAATATTGTTATTTTGAGTGTATTTTCTTCGTACCTACCATTATATTTAAGATGATTATTTTGTCTAATCGTTACAACTTCTTTTCTTTTTCGTGTGAGGATGTAAAACTGTAATAGTAAAGACATTTTTATAGCAAAAGCAATTTCATGAATCATATTTGTTCCTTTTGCAAAAAGCAAATGCCACTTTTATTTTTTTTACTTTTTTGTGGTTTTCGTTATTATCGCGCCATTCCAAGAAATAAATAAATAATTTCTAATTTTTTTCACCAATTTCCAGATTTAAAAAAAACTTTTTTGCAAAAAAATACTACCGACTTCCAAATAAAAAACTACAAAGTGAAAAATAACTTTATTTTTGGAAGTCGGTGTCTTTCTTATTTCCCATTTTTTGCGATATGGACACCCGACTTCCAAAAATAAAGTTATTTTTCACTTTGTAGTTTTTTATTTGGAAGTCGGTAGTATTTTTTAGCAAAAAAGTTTTTTTATTTTTCCCTTTTTAGTTGTACTTTCCTAAAATAGGCAAGTTGTTTAGTAAGGTACCTATAACGCCAGAATAGATTACCCGAATAACATAAAACTTGAACATAACCGGTGAAATTAGAGATCTGCGTACCCCTTTAGAGCGTACTGGCGTGATGTTATGTTATGAAATGGTATAAACAATAAACAGACATGCGATTGCAGCAGTCCCGAATGATTTGCCGTTATTTATTGAAGAGTTCTGTTGTATATCTCCGAAGTTCTTCATCAGATCTTCACCAAATTAAAATGGGACCAATTTCGAAACATAATCTATCAACCAAAAAAAAAAATTTCAAAATGAGTCCACAATTGACGGAGATATCGGAGAACATACATAAAAAAAAAAAAAACATACAAGAAGTCGAACATAGAACCTCCTCCTTTTTGGTAAGTCGGTTAAAAATGTCCTTAGCTAGAAACATAAACCTCAACATAACATCATAACATCGTACCTTTCGAGCACCTACGCAGTTGGGTAAGAAAACACACCAGGGATTATCACAGTTACACAGCAAGCTATGGATTGACTATAGCGAAAGTAGGCAGGCCAAGGAGGCACTGCCCTCCATTGATGGCCGATTCACGAAAAAGCCTCTACGACTAAGCCTCAGTTGCGTGCAGTCACAGCCGTAACGACTGGACACGGGACCTTTAATGAGCACCTTTTTGGCATAGGAATCACGGATAGCCCACTCTGCAGAGCATGCATGGTGGAAGATGAGACAGCAGCAAACCTGCTCCTAGCCATGTAATTGCCAGATATAAGGCCAAATACCTCGGTGACCCAGGTCAGGAAGGAGATAGTCGAGGAGCTGGAGTGGATCGAATGATGTAATTGAATCCCACCCGTATGCAAAATACGCACTTTGTCGTGGAGTTGAGGCAACAGCCCGTTGAAACTAAACTAAACTATGGGCGACCATCAACCTGGCAAGAATCTAGACTCTGGACTGCTATTGAGTAATTCTAGATGGAAAACTCAACAACAATTTACCCGACCCAGGAATCGAACCACTCTACAACGAGGTAGTTACTATCATATAAAACAGGGGTGGCTGTACTTTAAGTTCAATCGTGCGCTGAACTACCAGATTTTTATAGGTTTAGAAAAAAACACAAAAAATTAGTCAATATTAACGAAATTATAACGAACCAATTTAAGCTCTTTGGCAAAGTAACAAAGACGTATTTTGCTGTAAAATCTATTCCCCGTGCGGTTGACGGCGAAATGCTGATACAACTTCTACGAGATACGAGCGAAAACGCTTGGCGCGTAAGACAAAGATATTCAATAGAAAATAAATACGCACACTCGTGCGCCACCCGAGTGAACCGAAGAATACCGAGAGCGAACGAAATTCACCCTCGGGTCGAGTACCAACGTTACGCGCGGGTGTTGTTGTTTACTTTTCGGACAGCGTGCGGCTTGCAATTTTGCTTTTGAACGCGGTTATTAGTTAATTCTATTCTATATACTAGCTTGTATTACTTTTTTTTAATAAATTTACTGAGTTTTGGGAGTTTTCGGCAATAAAGAGAATTAAAATGTTTCTCAGAAACACCATGTCCTAGGACAGGTTAAATGCAGTTTCTGAGCACAATATTGAAAAAAAAATCAATCAATATTAGTTTTTAATAAATAGATGATCGAACATGTTGCTGCGGAAAAATCGGCGTATCGATTCATTAAAAATAAAATACCTAGTAAGTATTTATAGACAAAATGTTGTTAAAATACAACTTCGAATTCGACTACTTCGATCGACCAGCCGCCACTGATAACAAACATAATTTTGATTTTCTTTGTCTTATGTCTCGAGAACTGATGTACATTTTAATAAGGAATAAACTTACCCTAGCATACATTTCAGTGAAATCAAACGTTCCGTTGAATCAAACAGTCCATCGAATATCAAGCAATTAACAGTAGGTAGATAGATATCTAAGAGCCTCTTAATTAATTACGACCCAGTGGCGATCATTTGAAGGAGCCGGCCGTAACACACTTACTTGCTAATCGACGGGGCTGATTGATTTAGTCACTCGGTATCCTTTAATTGAAACGGAATTTAACGTTTGTGAATATAATGTTAGGAATTACTCTTAGTTTTCATGACGTAAGCAAGGACATTTTTTACACAAGGCAGTTGGAAAAAATGCCAAATTAGTATATTTTTTTTTTATTTAACGATAGGCTCACGTTTGACTACTATCTCGCCTGATGGTAAGCGATGATGTTGTTCATTCAAAAGCGATGATGTGATTTTTTTAAATTTTGTTTTAAAAGAACTAGTGTGAACCGTGCTTTTCAGATCTAAAGGCACCTGTTAAATCATTTTACTGATTGTTAACGTGGACTGTGTTTCTTCTAGGATCTCCTAGAAAATCTCCTATGATTTTTGCAAAATACCGGATTGCTGGAAACTAAGGCCCAGTGTTTTGATCTGTAGTTAACTAACCAATGGTTTAATATGGTAACCAATGGTTTAAAATTTCGGTAAACGCTTTTATTCATCATTATTTAGTCAAAAAAATGGTCAAAACATTTTAGCGAAATTGACTGCTGGACATAGGCCTCTCTCAAGCGTCGCCACCCGACGACGTCACTATCCAGCGGATCCCCGCAACCTTCAACAGGTCATTGTAGTAGCATTGCAGTCCTGCTTGTAGGAGGCCTTTCAACGCAACGTCTTCCCGTTCGCGGACGCTAAGGCCGCTATGGGCGTATTTCATATTACTACGAGATTTTAATAGGAATTTTTAAATAAAAAAAGCCGCTTATATTAAAATAATTGCGAAAAAACGACGATAAATACGCCTGTTTTCTCCGAAACAAAGAAACTAGATGCCTCGAGTCAGTTTTCAGGTTTTGCTGCCAGTTTGAGGTCAAAAATTAAGCTCAATTAATTTTAATTGCACCTTCGAACGAAATTTAGGCACTCAACACGATCACAAAATTATGCCACGTTCATTGTTAACGTAACTGGAAAATATGTGTGTACTCAACATGCACTTCTGCTTGAGACATTCAAAACTGTCAACATTTTTGAATAACCAGTACAAAATATTCATAAACTAAAACCAGTAAATTGTCAACATGACATTGCTGGCTGTATAATTGACGAGCATGCTACTCTACCGTATTTACTGCATTGCGGATCTCTAGGCCTACTAATGTGTTTGTGTCACATTTTTTCTAAACGCGGTCGGTACAGTCGTAGCCTCGTAACTTAGTTTGATTATGCCGTCTATGATGGAGTTCGTTAGCTGTGTTAGAGGTATTTAGTGTGACCTTCTTTTTGAGTAGGTACCCTCTGAAATAATGATATTGTTTTCTTTATTTATTTAATATAGGCACACTAATGATTTATTTACAAATTTGCACTATAGAGCACCGTCGAGAAAAGATCCTGTGTAGATAAATCACTTACAGGTATCACCATTCACAGTCATTTCAAAATTACAATAAAAAATAATACAAAACAAAATTACACACAATTAAAGGTAAAAAGGAACAATTAATAACACTCCTTTGTGCAGTCGTCTAAAAAATATTAATCGCATTCAACGAAAAACCAAATCATTAAAATAAATTGAGTCAGGCAATTCTGTGGTCTGAAAAGCTAAGAACTAAAATTCAAATTCAGATGTTTCTAAGATGATGACGTAAAGATAAGAATTGAAGATGAAAACATTTCACGACGACCCCAACAATTATAATATAACCAATAATTACAGGTTTCTGATCAGATATATTCATAGTTCCAGGTTTCTGAATGGGAAATCCTGTTTATTTGATGGATATGGTTAATTTCATGTCACTACTTGAAGTAATTATGATTTGCTCTGAAATTAAGATGAGACCCTGTGATCACCTTTCCTTAGTGTTCCTGTTATATTTTTGTTTAATTTTTATGTAAAGACTGGACTGATATATTTTTGTGTGTACGAATGCAGATATTGCATGGAAAATGTCGTAGATACCGGTATACTGTTTTGAGAATATTATGTCAAGAACATTCTTGCCTTTGATTGTAAAAAATAAAACGCAATATAGCTTCAAATCAAATACTTGTTTCAATAATCCCCGAATTATCTTAAACTCAAGCCTACAATATCGGATTTTATATTCGAAAGCTGGCTTTAACAGTATGGTTCAGCGATTTCATTAAATTTTATACGAGACCAACTAAAACCTATCTCGGTACTTTTATTAAGTTAGTTATTCGAAACTTAACTACAAGTGTGGCAGGTTATCGCTTCAAAAGTTTCAGATTTTATGTTTTCTCACGGGGAGCCCCGGATAAATATGCGCAGTATCTGCGCTGGGGAACGGAGCAAAAATAAAGTTAGAATTTAGAAACTTGCATGCGCTAGCGTTATATTATTGACTAGTTTAGTTTAAATTGTGATTTTCTGCTCCTGATTTCAGTTTGCATAGTGGTGTTTGAAATTTTGTTGCAAGAATGTTAGATTTTGTATTCTTTTCTGCTGCTAGGTTCAGAAGTCACTCTGTTAAGTACAAGGGGGTGACCATAAGCACTTCGAGTAAGGATATTTTGAGTATATGTACGTACGTGTGTGTGTGTATGTTGTGACAGATGTATATGATTTGTATACATCTGTCCCTTACGCACACTGAACGAACGGAACTTCTGGTGCTTATATTTTTTTAAGGTAAGTAGGCAAATACATATGTCGCAAGCAGGAGGGCTTCCTTCCATATACTCTTGTTTTTGTGGGCTTATCATGGGTAATGCGTGCGCAAGGCGGGTAACTTATGCCGTTTTAGAGATAGTCCTTGATCCAACAACGATGCAGTGGATTCGGCCACCAATCGTTTCGCTTTCTCTCAACCAAACCACACTCTGTCAAGTTTATACACGCCACTTTAGAATACCTCTAAACTCGTTTCCTCAAAACTCTTTTCAACCACCAAACTTTAACAAACGCGCGTCCGCGCGTTTTTCTTTCTAACTCCAGTACAACAATCGCGAGAGAACCCACACAGAGCGCCACTATAGACGCTCGCCGCTTTTTTATTGGCTCAAGCACACATCCGGCAAAACTACCGCTTTCAACATCCAATCGAATTCAAGTATTTTGACATAAGGAAAATGAAGTGTTGTCAATCGAATAAAATCTAATTGAAATTGGAATCAGAAGCTAAATGTTGCCAATTAAATAAAACTGAATTAATAAAATAAGTTTACAAGCGATATTTCTTCGTTCCCAACTATTAATCATTTACCTTCCTGCGATACATATATGATAATAAATGATCATTAAAGGGAATGGAACCTAAGTGAAGGACTGAGTGAGTGACAAAATGAAGGAGTACAGTAGAATATTTTTCTAATAAAGAAAATATGTAAAATTTCAGTTACAATATTTCATCCACACATACTAATAAACTTGTAAAAATCATGGCGAAAAACGGTGTGTAAGATGTTTTAGGACGTATATTTTGTTTCTAATTAGAAAATAAAGAAGTCATTTTTATCACGCACAAATCCCAAACACGACGTGTTACAGTAAAGCTATTTTTTTCTTTTATCACAAGTGTTGGAGTCTAAAATATTAAACCTTACCGAAACAGCAAGAAAATATTTTATTCTAACGCTGAAAACATTTACAAGCATGCTCTTGGCACATTGCCTAATCAAAATTCTAGACATATTTTCCACCCAGTTCATACTCTCTTATGATTATAAACTTTGTTACTACAAAATTTAATACAAGCATGTTATTATTTTTTAATAGTTTAAAAGTTTTTTACCTGTCTGGGCCATATTGGAAAATTCTCCTAAAGGAAAATACCTAGGTATTATGAAAGTAAAGGTTTGTGAGGGAGGATGGATGGATGGATGTACTGTACTCTAATGTATTTACTCTTTCACGCAAAAAACTACTCAACAGAGTTTAATGAAACTTTAAAGGAATATAGCTAACATAACAAACATCAGAATAACATAAGGTTATAATTTATAAAGATATTGGGCGAAGTACTAAGGTCCGCGGGCGGTAGCTATATGGTATTTTTCACATATAAGGATTTTTCTGTTAAGTTCAGTTTTGTTAATGCCGAAATAGCCTTAAACTTCGACAAAACTAACTTATTTATGAAAGACTCTCACAACCGACAATTCGACAACGATTTAGACAATCGTTTACGTAAAAAAAATCTAACTCTATAATAATTTTAGCAAAATATCTATAATAAAACATTTTCGAGTCTTAAATCAAATAAACTAGTTTCAATAGGTAAAGATTTGCCTGCAAAGCTCCTATTTCATCTCAGTATGAAATATTAGCTAGCACAAATAAATAATCTCCTTTCATTTGACTTGGGCAAATTGCTAACTTCTGTTTTTCTTAGTTATTAATTTTATATTCCCATCCAAAAAGCTACTTTCGTAGCGAGTAAACTAATAATGTTTTCGAATTCTAATATTTTATTCTGACTACGGTAACCTTAAGTTTCAAGAAGTTATTTCTAAAGTAGGTAAGCCTACTTCATCTTATCATAAAAAATATATTGTGAGAATTATCCATTTCCGCAATAGACAAAATTATCTGTAATCTGAGTAACACAATTGGTTTTGGGAAACCCGAACAATAACGCTAAGTGATTATGAAAACTTAATGTACAAGCAAGTCCTTAATGGTAACTTTAGGGTCAGTGAATTCTCTTGATCAAATCAGTACCCATCTCCAGATATCGTTTCCCACATACAAGGAATTCTTGGTTAACAATGGCATAACACCTTGAATCTTCAATAGCGTTATGCCATTGGCAGGCACTAGGCATACCTATGCCTAATGCCTGCGGGTACCTACCCTGTAGTACATCCTCATTTTGCCATATACGTTTACCTAAGTCTTTCGTTCTTTATTTCTATAAAATTAGAGCACGCCCATTGCCATCAAAAAAATCCCTCTATCTAGGCACGAATCCTGACTCCGAGCTGCTGCTGAGAATTTCTAGATGGAAAACCCAATTTCACTTTGCTGAACCCGCGAACCAGCATCCTCATGTTCAGTACTAGTACTTGCTACCAATAGACCAACAAAGCGGTTGAGACAAAGAATACTAATATAGGTCCTATCTCAATTACGAAATTATTATTACAGCTTTTTTTCTCACACAACTACACATAAATCGATAATTAAAATTAGGTTATTATTTTAATATGTGTGATCCCTTGTGGCTAAAAGCCTGCACCATCTGTTTCCATTTGCATTTGTTTTTGGCAATATTGATCCAGTTTTTTGCCGCAATCTCTATGATATCGTTTGTCCATATTTTTATTTGTCTTCCTTTTGCCTAGCGGATCTATCCATTTAGTTGTTAGAAGAGTCCACCTCTTGTCCATGTATCTTGCTACATATCCGGCCCATTGCCATTTCTGCCTCAGGCAAAACTGTAGTGCATTGGTTAGTTTTGTTTTCTTCAGGATGTCGGAGTTTCTTGTATTGTTTATCCTTCTCAGTTTTAAGAGGCTTCTTTCAATTGCGTTTCGGCAGGACAAGATTTTGTTTTTAACGTTTACTGTATACAACAATTACGAAATTGCCAACCATTTAATTCAATGTAACCTTTACCTAAAATAATTTAGTACATAATAGATTACTACTTCTACCAAATATATTCCAGTACTTTAAATGATAATTATGAAGTAGCTACTATGTCTTTATAGTACCTAGTTCTAGGCCATAATTTATTCAGTATAATCGCCCAAGTGCGTAATATTTCTCTTTGATAAGCCAATGAAATATTTAAATGTCTAGACTCTGTATCGTTTGAAGCCATTATTATTGAGTCTTTGTTAATGATGACAATTTAATGAAATTTTTGAATATACTAAAACTTATAGTAGGGCTTATAGGTCACAGTAAGGTGGTTTGGTAATGGAAATACTAATTTGTGTGGTACTAAAAGTATATTTTAATCAATGGTGGTGTTTAGAATAATGATCTTTTCTATCTATACAATTACTTAGTGGTGGATGCGTGACAGGTATTTTAATTATCAACCGACTTCAAAAAGGATGAGGTTCTCAATTCGACTGTATGTTTTTGTATTTGTTATGCGATTACTCCGCCAATAATTATGAACCGATTTTGATGATTATTTTTTTATTTGATATGCTTATCATGTGGTACCATTTGATCAAGATTTGACGAGTGGTTTTTAAGTTATCCTTAATAAGGCTTATTTTCATGGTAATGTAAGGTACCAAAACTAAAAGAGAAAACAAAAAAATTAAGACACCGACTTCCGAAAAGAAAGTTATTTTTTGCTTTATAGTGTATTCTTATGAAGTCGATTTATGTTTGTTGTATTTTTTTAATATTATGTATTTTATGGATTCCGTACCTCGAAAGGAGAAAAACAGAACTCTTCTGCCTGTCTGTCAAGACCCTTTTTCTCAGGAACGCGTGGAGGTATCAAGCTGAAATTTATATCAAATACTCAGGTCTACTGTGAGTGTTAAAGCTGTGAAAGAATCAAACTTCTAAGCCAACGCAATCAAAAGATACAGCCGTTTATGCCGCAAGTTGCCGCAAATTTTCGACACTCGCAAGGGAATCAAAACTTACTTCCCGTGAACTCAGAATCTTGGAATTTGGTACGAAGCAACTTCTTATAGCACAGATAAAGGAAAAATTGCGAAAACTGTAATTTTTTTGTAACATCATATTATAATAAAAATATTTTAATAATTTTAAACCTACTACCCCTTTCCTCATGAACGCGTAGAGGTATTAAATTGCAATTCATATCAAATACTCAGGTCTATAATACCTTTAAGCTAAGGTTTGTACGGAACCCTCGGTGCGCGAGTCTGACTCGCACTTGGCCGGTTTATTGATTTCAATAACCTTTTTTGTCAAAATGATGATGGAATAAACAACACACACACATATCATCGCGTCTGTATAGCCAGCAGAGTTAGGCAGATGTACACCCACATTAATAAAACGAACACATATTTTTAATTGTAAAGCTTTGACAGGACACAGTTATGTTTTTATGTTCCAACACACTTTTAATTTACGAATGGTTTCCATTTAATAACAACTTTACTAACTAAACAAATTACCTTCTAAAAAATCTTCTCCATTATTATCTAGTACTAAAGCTAATTTATTAACTTCAATTCAAAGACAACTCAAAACAAAAACATCTCGCAACAAAAACCTGAATACACTCTACCTCCATTCACTCGAAATTTAAGCAACAACCAACTACCAAAAACTTAAAATAAGCTAGTATTCATTAAGGTGAGCTACTAAGATTTCCGCAAAAAACAAATATTCATTAAAGTTAGCTGCTGAAGTAGGTGCTACTTGCATTCATAGCAAAACTGGTCTGATGCAATCAAGGTAATGAAACAAGCCTCGGTCCGCTTTATAGTAAATATTCTGTGGAAATGGTAACAAGCGATACACACAGGTTTCTAGTGTAACGAACTAGTTGTCTGAAGTTGTAAAATGAGTATTTTTTTTTGTTTTGTGATATGGGACAGTTTGGCGGTTGTATGACACGAAAATAGAATGATGAACAGGAGATAGAGCAAAGAGATTTAAATTTACGCATAATTCATTGGTATCTAAGTATTTTTAACCCCCGCCAGAAAAAGAGGGGTGTTATAAGTTTCACGTGTGTTGCTGTGTATCTGTGTGTCTGTGTATCTGTGTATCTGTGAGTCTGTCTGTGGCATCATAGCGCCTAAACGGATGAACCGATTTTGATTTAGTTTTTTTTGTTTGAAAGGTGATTTTGTCGAGAGTGTTCTTAGCTATGTTTGAAACAAATCGGTTCAGACATTTAAAAGTTATGGGCGTTTTACCGTTTAAATCGGGGTGTTTTCGCAAGATAAATGTGCCGGGGGTTTTTTAAATTTTGAAATTTTACTTGTTTGACGTTGTATCTATTTATTGTAAGGTTCACCAACAGCATTACATACGAAACAATTTATAGTATCTAATCAATGTTAAAATATAGGTTCTGGTAGGTATGTATGCCTATTACAGGTATACGCAGCTTACATCATGCGGTCATGTGGAACAGGACTTGTAAAAATAACAATAAATGTTGTTTTAGAACTATTTGGATTGTTTTATTTCATTTTCTGACGTGAGTCCCATTTTTTCATTTTATCATTTTTTGTCTCTACCTGTGAGCTTTTTATTAAAGTTTTTTCTAAGAATTGTGATAAGACCCCTATCTTGTTATACCTTGTTGGATAGCTAATAGAACAAAGATATTATTTAGTATATCTGCAGCACAACTGCCATACATTTTTTTAAAAATTTTGCTAAAAGAAAAAAAATGTTTTTATAAATTTATTTCTTTTTTACTCTTTCAGTCCTCTACTATGACTCCTATGGTTCAGATATTTGGACTTTTTGCATTTAGAATAATAAACGAACTTCTCTAGTACACAAAAATAGGAATTAGAAAAAAAATAAGGCCATAGAAGACAAAAAAAAATGCAAATTCTTAAGAAATTGACATATTTTTTTAAAAAACCTTCTAAGTCCAATATCTCAAAAACGGTTAGGTTTAGGCTGGAGTGTTACATAGTCAAATTAGTCAGAAATGATGGGAACTATAACCTCTTAATGGATTTAGGTCGACTTAACCAGTATGTATATGTATGTAGTATCATCATCAGCCTTATAATGTTCCCAGTGCTGAGACACAGGCATCCTCTCTTCTCTGTGAAAGAGGTAATATGCCTTAATCCATCACGCGGGCCCAGAGCGGGTTGGTGAACGTCACACGTCTTCGAATTTTTGGTTCTAGGACATGCCGCTTTCCTCACGATGTTTTCGTTCACCGTTTTAACAGCAGTGGTGGTGTACGTTTCATAGTTATCCATATAGTATCTCAATAAAAATGATGGTGAATCGTGTTATTTTAGTACTTAAAACTATTATGTCCTAAACTGGGGGAATTTATAACAAACATATTGAAAATGTTTCAGGTGGATGAAACGACTACTAAGTGTATTCTACAACATGAACAGCTTTCACAATGGGCAGTTTTTACAGATTCCTTATATTTTGTCGGTTAGTTCCGCTATGCTCTAGTCCCGCTATGGTCGACTCGAAAAATACCTACTGAAAGGTGCCGCTATGCACGATTTCTAACTCGCGGGCAGTGATGAAGAAAAGTGTTACGTATAGTTACGCGAACTGTTCTAAACAGTACAGTTAATAAATGTTTTGAAGAGCAAATTTTTTGTTAATTTATAAAGCCGCCACGTGAAATGGTAACTTTATCAGCATCAAGTATTTTCACTGATTTAGGTTGCGAGTTTTGTCAGTCAGACATTTAAACCGTCGGTCACAGCGCTCAGTTAATAAAAGATAACACAGTTTAAAAAGCCTTACTACCATTGCTCGCCTCACAAAATGTTAGTGAATGCATACATGTATTACCATACTGAAAGGCTCCGTGCAGTAAAAATATTCATAGCCATCGTTTCGTTAACAGCTGAACATATTGAAATAATCATTATGCATAGCAAGTTGTACTATATTTTCACATTTTTTTTTACAACGGTGACCCCTGAACGAGTTTATTTATTTAAAAGATTCAATATGTTACTCGAAATATTTAATTGATTTCACGTAGTTGGTAACGGGATAACAGACTTAATTCCAATTCTTTAAGGAAAAAAAAATTAAACCCGACTACAACAAAAAACTCTCGCTCTGAAAAGTATGAAACAAGAAAATATATTCTTAAAGGATAGCCATGGTCGTAAGCCAGTTGTCATAAATATTGCTGATTACTGCTGTTGTATTGTATTCTGGTAAAAAAAAATGTTGTACTTAAATCAATAGGTAACTCCATTACATAATAAATCCTAAGTAGATATAGTCTTGGTTTGGGGGGGTTTGACGTAATTGCCACGCTTGGCAGGCCGGTTGGCGATCGCTCTACACTCGAAGTTGTGGACGATTTTGTCTACCTGGGACAAACGGTCCAATTAGGTAGGTCCAACTTTGAGAAAGAGGTCAACCGTCGAATCCAAATAGTGTTAGGTTAGGTTATGGCCAATGGTTCTGAGACGTGGTCGCTCACAAAGGGCCTCATCAGAAAGCTTACAGTCACCCAAAGGGCAATGGAGAGGGCTATGCTCAGAGTTTCCTTGCGTGATCGAAACAGAAATGTAGAGATCCACAAGAGAACCAGGGTTACCAACATATCCCGAAGAATTGCCAGCATAGTGGGCAGGCCACATTGCTCGCAGAACGGTTGGCCGATGGGGCAGAAATGTTCTGGATTGGCGACCGCGAACAGGAAGACGTTGTGTTGTAAGGCCTCCCACCAGGTGGACCGATGACCTGGTGAAGGTTGCGGGGATCCGCTGTATGCGGGACGCACGGGACCGATCAATGTGGCGACGCTTGGGAAGAGAGAGAGAGCTATGCTTGGAGTTTCCTTGTGTGATCGAATCAGAAATAAAGACATCCGCAAGATAACCAAGTTTACCGACAGCCCGAAGAATTGCCAAACTTAAGTGGCAGTGGTCAGGGCACATTGGACGCAAGTAGGATGGCTATTGAACAGAAAAGTTCTGGAGTGGCGACCGCGTACCGCAAAACGTAGCTTTGGAAGGCCTCTTATCTAGGAGGAGCGGTGACCTGGTCAAGGCTGCGGGAGTCGAAGGCACAGGAGCGCTCAGTGTGGCGATGATTGGGAGAGGCCTATGTCCATCAGTGGACGTCTTTCGGCTGAAATGATGATGATGAGATATAGTCTTATACATGTAGTTCCTTTTTTGTATGTAATTATACCGTTTTCTTGTAAAGAGACCGCAAAAGGTGTTCATATCTGTATCATCTCGTACATATATAAAATCGGAGACTGTTTCTCCCATACTCTATATTTCCACAATATATCGAGTTACGCAGGACATAGATTGATGGAGGCTAGGTAGGCAATCGCTTCAAGTAAAATATTGGTTTCAAAATCAAAATCAATAATTTTTATTTCACATAGGCCTACATGGGCACTTATAAAACGTCGACAATGTGCACGGTTCGGGTTGGTCGATTCCTATGGAGAAGAACCGGCAAGAAACTCCATGGTTACTCTTTTAAAAAATTGTTCGGTTTTACAATATTTCCATGTTACAGCAGTACTTAGATGGGGGGACAACGCAGGCCCGATAATAAGTCTTAAGAAACTAAAACAAGAAATGATTATATAATAAATAAACAAAAGATTAAAAAAAGTAAAACGAGATAAAATGTTAACATCTAGAAATCTAGAAGGCCTACAATGTTCACACATTTACAAACCAAGCGGTAAAATAATCTATACAAAGAATAACAAAACTAAATTTAACATGTGGCACAAATGTTGTTATCAGTGCTGTAACTATTCTTAGCAAAGGGCTATAAAGATAATTGAAAACCATTGTAAAAAGTCTTATTAAATGAAGAAAAGTTAGATTGAGAATAGTTAGAGACATCCACATATTTGTGCCGGTTATGAGTTACCAGGGAAGCCGCATGTGCAGAAGGAGCTAAAACCAAATATTTTTATCTTCAACGTAGTCCTTGATTTTATAATATGCTTTTTTAATAAGGACACGTTTGATGTGATTTTTGAACTGTCCATCGGTCAGTTCTATAACTGACTTTGGCAACTTGTTATAAAAGCGTATACTGTTTATAAGAAAAGACTAAAAGACTAGGTTTTGAGCTCCATCCGGTTATACTGGAAGCCCAGCCGATCATAGTCGGAGAAAAGCTAGGTAGGAGACCTTTATATTCCTATTTACAACTTGTACATTAAAGCTCAACCGTTCAGTTCCAACTCAGTTATTTAAATTCCAAATTTGATTAGAACTAGCTCGAAATAATAATGTAATTAGAACAGGTGCACTGCTACCTTTCCTCTGCATAATAAATTATTCTCCGTTGCATTTCACGACACCCGAGGGACGTACTGTTTTATTAGTACGAATTCGTAGTCGAAACCACAATGTAAATATTGTAAATGTTACAGATGAGTTCTTGGTCCAACTTTGTATCTAAGAAAAGTTAGGGGAAAAAGTTACCAGTTCGGTGCATATTGCTAGCTGGTACTTTCTTTAACTTCCTTGCCGTTAGCACATTCATCACACATTTTTGTAACACGCGATTCTGTGAACAAAAGTTTAATAAACCTGCCGTTGGTAAAGCGAAATGGTAATTTTTCAATTACTCCTTCAAGTGAGTTCAGGACCGTTCTTCTTTTGTTTTGAATTCAAAAATGAAAGCCTTGATTTTGTTTAACTTTTTCGGTTTTGTCTCGACTTCGTGATTTTGTTATTTGGTTCTTTCTGTCTTTGATTTCGAATGAAAACTTTTTTATTTATGTGATGGCTAATATAACAGGTAATTTCACCGGAATTATGCTAAATATGGTAGTAGTAATGTTGCCTGAAAAGTCCATAAAAATACCATCAAAGCAAAAAAATATTGGCTGTCAAATTGCCCAATAATCAGGTATTTGCATATATTTCTATCATTTCCTTAAGTTCGAAAGTGTTTCTTGCCTTTAGTACCGTCATTGAAAAACACTGCTATGGTATAAATTTAAGTACCGTTAACTTTCTGTTTTTACGTATTTTAAGAATCCAAAATTGATAATATTGCTAGTTAATTTACTAAGCAGAATGAGAGTTTAAGAGACTATTTTACATTCCCCTTTTTAACTCGAAAGTTATGACAACTCAACAAGTGTAAGGTTGAACTGACTAAGCTAAAAACTTCATGACGTATTTTATTTTAAAATGGGGCCTTTTTGAACGAAGTTTTTTTATCTTCTCTTCTGGGGATGTGACCTAAGCCTCTTTAGACTTTTTTTCATCTTTCCTCTTCTATTAATCTTTTGTTTCTCTCAAAATATGTGTGTACATTAAAATTGAATTTGTAAAAATGTAGGTATAGATATTTTTGAATTTAAAAAATATAGTATTATAATTGACCGGAACAGTATCCAATACACTTAGAAAACCAGAAACTACATTATCAAACTATAACACTATACTAAACAAAACCAGACAGCTAATCTATAACATACGCTATAACCTTCCGTGTTCACTTCAAATGAAAAAGTATAATTTATATTCAGTATTTAGAATTTAAAAGTACAATCTGTCAAATAATCTCTCAAATGTAGAATCTGTCATATGAAGAATCTGTCATGTGTAGAATATGTCATGTGTATAATCTGCCATTATGTAGAATCTGTCATATGTAGAAACTGTTATATGTAGAATCTGTCATAATTATGTAGAATCTGTCATAATTATGTAGAATCTGTCATATGTAAAATCTGTCAAATGTCGACTAAAAGATTCTAACGTGCCAAAACTGCGAGTATCAACATTCCGCTCTGAGTGAGAGACGAAGCTATGCAGGACGAAACCACTTTCGTTTATCACAGCCAGTATTATATTATCTGTGTCACAGCTGCAACATGATGGATTTGACACGTTATAGTACGGTCCCTGGTCCACACTAATTGTTTTTGTTGTCTTAATTTAAGTGCAAAAATTCTGTTATACTTAGACAAATCTTCATCATTCCGTAAGACACAGCGTTGGAAGTCTTCCCACAAGAAAACACTTACCAGACACACAAAATTATTTAGTATCCCTGGCTTCCGCACAAAATATGGTAGAAATGCTGTTATGACCCGACTGCCGCGCATCTACTCTGAGAGTTTTGAAAATGTCGATATATTTAATTTATCCAAACAGTCATATCGGAGACAAGTCAAGCAGATATTGTTTAGTAAACTGATTGTGCCATAACTCTTAACTCTCATAACTCTTAGGATTAAGGATTATGTGTGATATATTTAGATGCATTCATAATGTTAGATTTCGCAAATATTTTGTTTTTTTGTTTGTTTTCCCCTTGTCTAATTAATATAGCCATATTTGCATGTTTACTTTACATACTACTAACTCTGATTTTATGTGATCAATGAGTCTTCATTCCCACATGATCACTAATAGCTGCACTAGTGTGTAGCTAATTAACATAACCTAACCTAGCTTTATCCATGCCGTGAAACTCTGTTATTGGCTTAAGAGATAATTGTCATCATCTCGCTGTCACTGTGCAGTGTGTGTGTGTTCACTAATTACTAAGATGCTAGTAACGTTGATACAACAGCACTGGGCTGTTCATTGACAGTGAGGTGAACATCTATTCATGTATATTAGTAATAAGCTGTTGAGTTTCCTAATAAATAAATAATAAATAATAAGATGAACCGGTCAGTGCCATGGCCGCTGGACTGATCGATGTATCGACGCTTCGGCGAAGTAATATGTCCAGCATTGCAGTTCTTTCGGATGAAATGGCTTTTGGTTTTATATTTATAATACGCTTCTTACTATATCGTAATGCAACAAAACAAGACCTCAATATTCAGTTTTCTGTTCCTTTTGTCTTGTTTGTAGGTATAATTTTGTCAAGTTTGTTTATAATAGGTTTGTACCATGAACTGTTAAATAAATAATACCTCTCTAATATCGTTAGTTTCTTTACGTAAAGTGGAAGCAGGCACACTAGGCACATGTCATAACAATCGTTAATGTGATTGTAATCGATTTGAGTGTATTGATTTCTACAACAATACGTATAATGGGATCTACAATTAAATTCGAATCAAACCATAACGTGGTTTTAGTAATTAATTATTTATAGGCCGCAATTGTCAGTGTGGATTACAATTTATAAATATTTTTTAATTATTCTAATGAAAGTATCATGTTGATTTAGCGGCGGATACGGTTATAAATTTAGATTGTTTTGCACACAAAGCGTATCGTATCAACACCATCTTCCTGTTCTATTCCCATTTTTCTTGGGGTCGGCGCGTGACGATTTCTTCTTCATTTCTTCTATTGTCACCCGTCACGCTATGATTCACTCATATTTTACATAATATTATCACATGTTTTTTGCACATAATATCTTAAGGCAGTGTATTCTTTGGCAGAATGAACGCAATGTTATGTTTGATAATGAACAGGCTGCATTCGGAGTTATTTATTATACGGAATTTTAGGAAACTAGAAAAAAAAAACCGTGAAGTCAAGCGGTTTTTGATATTAAAGCTCACAATGTTAGGACCCATTAATATTAATTTTTATCCGTGGTGCTAGGTAACTGGGCTTATCCCAGTTGTAAACGATCCGTTGCGCCTATTGGCTTTGTTTTTCTGTCTCCTGCTTGATATGGAGGGCAGTGGAAATTATGTTTTTGTTTTACTGCTCCTTCTTTATTACCCGACTGCCGAAGGAGGGTAATGTGTATATCAGTCTATGTATGTAAGTTTGTGTGTAAGTATGTATGTAAGTATGTATGTAAGTATGTATGTAAGTATGTATGTAAGTATGTATGTAAGTATGTATGTAAGTATGTATGTATGTATGTAAGTATGTATGTAAGTATGTATGTATGTATGTAAGTATGTATCCATGACCTGACCTGTATTATAATTGAATGACTTTTAATACTAAAGTTTAATTCTTTGATCTAAAACTTAGTTCTTTGATCGGGTCAGAAAATAATTAGGGCCAAGGTACAGTCTACAAGAAAAGCCAATAAACATTAAAGTATTTTCACTTCAGTTACGTAGGATCAAAAAAGAAATATCGTCGACTAAAATAGATATAGGTACCTATTTATGTTGTTACTTGATTGAGTACTCTAACTTAAATCAATCTTCAAATGTTTGCTTTTAATGCTGATTTTATATATTAAACCAAGAAGACTTTGACCTTTACTAAGGAAATTAACTTCATCTGAAAATACTTTCGGAGGAATAGCGACCAAAATATTTTTGTGGTCACTCATAATTTCAGACGTTGATTAATAAAGAATTTGGTTATCTTTATTTGTGTCTTCTATTTATATTATATTCTATTATATTTATAACCTTAATTTATTTTTAGATAAGCCTAAGGTTATCCAAGTAAAATATTTACTAACAAAGTAACTACATTAAAAGTGGCAGAAAAACATGAAATAGCCAAGCTTTTTGCATACCTCTTCCTAACCACTGGCAGATCAAAACCACTGCGGCGGTCAAACCTTTTTTCGGCAAACTGTCTGAACCGCGAGAGTGGCTAAAATAAAAGAAATAAGGTAGATTTTGTTTTGTCTGTTTTTGGAAAAACGTAGAAACAAATTTTTATGAAGTTGATAAAAAATCAATCTAAGCAGAATTACGCTATCTAAAAAATTAAACTGACTTCCAAAAAAAAATACTGCACAGCGAAAAATAACGTTCTTTTAGGATGTCGGGGTCTATGGTAGGTTCCTATCTTTTTCGTTGTTGACACTGACTGCCGAAAAGAAAGTAATTTTTCGCTTTGTAGTGTTTTGTTTTGAAAGTCGGGTATTTTTTTTGGTTATAAAGTTTTTTATTTTGCTCTTTTTATTATTGGTACCTTAAATTACAATGAAAACGCATTATTAAGGATAACTTAAGAACTGCTCGTCAGATCTTGATCAAATTTTAATGGGTCCTGAGGACCATTAGAAGCAAGAGCTTAAAAAGCACCAATATCGGTTCATCTAGTAAAAATTTCTGAGGAAAACACATGAAAACAATAAATTCGAATTGAGAAGCTTCTTGAAGTAGGTTGAAAAAAAATTGTTGTGGTTTTTGGCTATACATCGACGCGTTTTTTATTCGAACGGACTAATTTATATAATTAAATATATAATATATTATTATTATTTTTATTTGGCTTTTGCCAGCGGCCCAGTCCACGTGAAAGTAAACAAATATCCCTTAGGAACATGTTACCGGTATAAAACGCAATATTTGTCGTAATAAACATTATGTCTGTTAACGGTGTCCTATATTTTATCCATATCCATTCACTTTTTGAGGCGTCATTGATTTGCAAATATCCATATTTTTCATCTATACTATATATAATATTATAGAGCTGAAGAGTTTGTTTGTTTGTTTGAACGCGCTAATCTCAGGAACTGCTGGTTGGAATTGAAAAATTATTTGTGTGTTAGATTATAGTCCATTTATCGAGAAAGGTTATAGGCTATATAACATCACGCTACGACCAATAGGAGCGAAAGAAAGATATTCCTTTTTAGTTAGAGCTTCCGATGCGTAAGCGGTTAAAGTTACGCAACATTTATGTATGTAGGGTAGTTATGGCTTTTTTTTTTTTAATGTTATTTTTTTTTAATGTTTTTTTTTTTTTTTTATGGTAGGGTAGGTAGGTAGCCAGTTGACGGGAGCGAAGCTGCATGGGATAGCTAGTTTATAATATTGGTGGAATAATTGTATTATTATTATGTGTTCTTTTTATTGCATTCCCCGATCAGATATATCTCAAACATGTGTTTTTATTTATTAGGTACATAACACTGAAGTGTCTTTATGTGATATCAACATAAATGTATGTGAAAGTATTTACGTAATAAAAGTGTGTCTGTCTGTTTGTTCCGGGTTATCTTCTAAACGATTTGATTTTCAAGGGACTTTCACTGGTATAGCTGATGTAATAAGGAGAAACAGGGCCTACTTTTTTTATAATAATTCACAGTTCATGTAAGAAAATAAAAATAATAATAATACGAGTTTGACGCAAACGAAGTCGCGGGCGACAGCCAGTTATTAAATACATACATACATACATAAACTCACGCCTTTTTCCCATGGGGGTAGGCAGAAACTACAGAACGCCACCTGCTACTATCCTTACATACTTCTTATGCTTCACACACATTCATACATCTAGTCATACACACACGCCGGTTATGGGTACTGCGCACTTGGCCTTTCTGAAGAACATCACCTATAAGGTCTATATATGTATTTCTAGGGCGTCCCCTCCCGGAGTTTCCATTCACGTCTGCCTTGTAAATACCTTTCGTTAGTCGCCTTTCGTTATTAAATTAAATTAATTAATTTTGTGTTTTCATAAATCTTCATAAAACACCTGAACTCAAAGGTTACAACAGGTCACAGCCTCCCAGAACAAGTTACTCACATATACATAGCTTATAATAATTTGTCAACTTTTAACATATTCACAAGACAAGAAGCCCTTCATTTGGCTTAAAGACATACGAGTATCTTTGAGAAGTTATTCGGCTTTACATCTTCAACATCTTGTTTGAACTCCGTCTTTGAATTAATGGGCTTTGGAGCAACTTCAATCTTATTTTGAATACGTGTTTTAGTTGAGCAAAAACTGATTTATTATTTTATGTATTACGTGGGATGTGATTTGAAATAAATTTAAGGTTTGATAAAGTTTCGAAGTAATTGAGACACCAATTTGTCTGGGATATTTTGAAATCACTGTTATAATTTTCTTTACCTTCAAGTGAGACTAAAAGTGTCCAACAGACAGACAATTACTGCGCATGCCATACTAAACAATTATTTAGTAGTAATAAAGCATATTATTCGAAATTATTACGTTTACATTATTACCCGACTGCCGAAGGAGGGTAATGTGTTTATTACCCGACTGCCGAAGGAGGGTAATGTGTTTATCAGTCTATGTATGTATGTATGTATATATGTATGTATGTATGTATGTTTGTTCCTATGTGGCGTTCCAGAGACCAAACGCGTTGGCCGATTTTGATGATTCATACGTCAATCGATTCGTCTTAACCCTGCGAGTGTCATAGGCTACATTAAAATTGGACAATAGAAAAATGGCGGATTTTGGGCGCCATATTGTGGGGTCCCAAATTATTATTTTCTTCCAAACCCAGTGTAGTGTGTAGGGTATCAAAATAAAGGGTTTTAAGAGGTGATTTCAAAAATATATAACACATATGTTTAAATGTATCTAATTCGAAAAAAACTTAACTAAAAACTTATAAATAAAAAAAGTTAAATCAAATAATCAAAAAACCCGACTGCTTCAAAAGCGAACTAAAAAGACGTAAACAAGGAAAAAATCATGCTGTGCAGGCGGAGGATACACCAGATTTTGGTCAGCCAGCCCGCGAATATGTATCCTCCGACTGCACAGCATGATTTTTTCCTTGTTTACGTTTTTTTAGTTCGCTTTTGAAGCAGTCGGGTTTTCTGATTTTTTGATTTAACTTTTTTTTTTTAAACTAAGAGTATATCTGCATAAGCTACTCCACCACAACATCGATTACCATTAGTTGAGATAGTGATCAAACGCGCATAAGTGACGCGTCTAAGAGAAAAAATAAAGCACTTCCATACTGACTTGTATCCCCCTTTAGGGAATGAATTAAAAAAAATCCTTCCTTAGTGTTTTCATTTGATCTATAGCAATCTATATATATCTATCTATATCTTTAATAGACCCTGTTATTTTTTGTTCATATACCAAAATCAAAATTAAAATCAAAATCAATCATTTTTATTTCACATAGGCCTACATGGACACTTATAAAACGTCGACAAAAGGTGCACGGTTCGGGTTAGTCGTTTCCTATGGAGAAGAACCGGCAAGAAACTCAATGGTTACTCTTTTATTTATTTTTTGGTTTTACAATATTTCCATGTTACAGCAGTTAAGTACTGCTGTAACATGGAAATATTGTGATGATGATGATGGGGAGACAACGCAGGCCTGACAGTTATTCGTAAGAAACTAAAAAAAATGATAAACAAAACATACAAAAAGTAAAACAAGATAAATTATTAACAAATGTTAACAAGCATCTAGAAATCTAGAAGAAGGCCTACAATGTTCACACATTTACAAAACAATCGGTAAAAGAATCTATACAAAGTATAACAAGACTAAATTTAACTTGTGGCACAAATGTTGTCATCAGTGCTGTAACTGAAGGTCTAGATGATTGAAAACCATTGTAAAAAGCGTCGGTGCTCCGTAGACCAATTCAAATTTGGCCAATTGGTCTATCGGGAAAATGACATGTTTCCATCGTCCAATTACCAACTGGGCTATGGAGAACACTGGACGTAAACCAAAACTATGTTCCATTATAACATTATAACCCCGAGTTCACACCATTTTCCTATACTTTGGGTTCAAAGAAGCCTTTGTTATATTTTGAATACGTGTTTTAGTTGAGCAAAAACTGATTTATTATTTTATGTATTACGTGGGATGTGATTTGAAATAAATTTAAGGTTTGATAAAGTTTCGAAGTAATTGAGACACCAATTTGTCTGGGATATTTTGAAATCACTTTTATAATTTTCTTTACCTTCAAGTGAGACTAAAAGTGTCCAACAGACAGACAATTACTGCGCATGCCATACTAAACAATTATTAAGAAGTAATAAAGCATATTATTCGAAATTATTCCGATTACATTATTTTAAAACTAAGGGTATATCTATAGAAGCTACTCCACCACAACATCGATTACCATCAGTTGACATAGTGATCAAACGCGTATAAGTGACGCATCTAAGAGAAAAAATAAAGCACTCCCATACTGACTTGTATCCCCTTTTAGGGAATGAATTACAAAAAATCCTTCCTTAGTGTTTTCATTTGATCTTTAACAGCCCCTTTTCTTTTTTGCTCATATACCAAAATCAAAATTAAAATCAAAATCAATCATTTTTATTTCACATAGGCCTACATGGGCACTTATGAAACGTCGACAAAATGTGCACGGTTCGGGTTAGTCGTTTCCTATGGAGAAGAACCGGCAAGAAACTCCATGGTTAATCTTTTAAAAAAAAAATGGTTTTACAATATTTCCATGTTACAGCAGTACTTAGATGGGGGGACAACGCAGGCCCGACAATTATTCGTAAGAATTTAAAAAAAAATATATATAATATATAAACAAAAGATTTAAAAAAAAGTAAAACAAGATAAATTGTTAACAAATGTTAACAAGCATCTAGAAATCTAGAAGAAGGCCTACAATGTTCACACATTTACAAAACAATCGGTAAAAGAATCTATACAAAGTATAACAAGACTAAATTTAACATGTGGCACAAATGTTGTCATCAGTGCTGTAACTGAAGATCTAGATGATTAAAAACCATTGTAAAAAGTCTTATTAAATGAAGAAAAAATGAGAATGAGAATAGTTAGAGACATTCACATATTTGTGCCGTTTAAGAGTTACCAGGGAAGCCGCATGCGCAGAAGGAGCTAAAGCCAATTTTTTTTATCTTCAACGTAGTCCTTGATACTTTTTTACTAAGGACACGTTTGATGTGATTTTTGAACTTTCCATCGGTCAGTTCTATAACTGACTTTGGAAAATTGTTATAAAAACGTATATTGTTTATAAGAAAAGACTTGCAAGCTTTCGTTAATCTGAATTTGGGTATTACAATTTCGTGTTTACTGCGTGTATTTAAACTATGGAACTCGCTTCTAGTTTTGAAAAGCCCTCGATTTTTGCGGACATACAATTAGAGTAGTATATCGTAGAGTCAGTATATCGATCTCTTTAAATTTTTCTCTGAGGGACTCGCGAGGACCCATTTCAAAGATCGCGCGGATTGTCCTATTTTGTATATGAAAATTGAGTCAACGTCTGCTGCTGATCCCCACAGCAGAATGCCATAAGACATAATACTGTGGAAATAAGCATAGTATACTAACCTGGCTGTGGCTACATTGGTTAGCTGCCTTATTTTCCTTACTGCATATGCAGCTGAACTTAACCTACCCGAAAGAGTTCTAATGTGCGCCTACCTACCTTGTAGGTTTAGGCCTGTGTTATTTCATAAAATAATTTTAGTAAAAAAACTCCAACGTTTTGAAGGCGGTTAAAATGAGATGTTTCATCGCGTGGGTTCTTAAATATACACCCATTTTAATTAAGATGATGTACCCACACTAATATTGATGTCACCTAAAGCGCCCTTCTCTTAATTATAGAATAATAGCGAAGCCTTACAAGCTTCCCACGAATAAACATTTTTCATATACACGTAAAATTTAATAAAGCACAGCCTTGGCATATAGAAGGGGAGAGCTGGCAAGGTTTTTGAGCAAGCATATTTAGGGCAAAAGTTGATAGCTGAGTAAACAATCTATACCAATACCAATATTATAAAGAGGTAAGATTTTTTTGTATGTTTGTTTGTTTGTACAGAATAGACTCCAAAACTACTGGACCTATTTTAAAAATTATTTCACCTATGGAAAGCTACTATATTCCTGAGTGACATATGCTATTTTAATCCAGAAAACGGATCCTGAGGGTTGGCCCACGGGAGCGAAGCCGCGGGAAACAGCTAGTAATAAATAAATAATTATTTACTAACATTAAACACTCACAGAAAAGCGAATACCTGTGTTTCAGGAGCCAGGGTGAGTTGATAGCTGAGTAGGTGCGGCTTGCTGATAGCACACCGAGAATATAATATCTAAAAGGTTTTAAACAGGAGCCCTTTGCGGTCCACTTTCTGATTACCAAAAAGGACACTTATCGTGCTAAGCCGTTGATTTAAATTTGATCGGGTGGGGCTTGAGACAAAATTACATAAATAGGCAAATCTGATAAAGAAATGATTTAAAAAAGCGTCTATATCGAAGTTTTGAAATACCCCCAATTTTTTCAGTTATATTCTCGGTGTTATCACAGCAAACCGCGCATATTTAGCTATCAAATTTTCACCCAGAATATGCTTGCTCAAAAGCCCTGCCAGCTCTATTTAAATCTGTGAGCGGCCATTTTCTACGTAGTAATTAAATACCTATGGAGTTTTCGTTTCATGATTACGCGATAAACCTTTTTGTGGTATGATTTATTAGTTTCAAACGTAGCTTTGTTTTGGTCCCAATTTTCTTGGCCTTTGCATTTATTCCTAGGACTTTATGCTTTAAAATTAAACTTTGGCAAGTACATAGAACTGTCTATGATTGAACAGGATATACGCTGAGAATTTGGATAGGTACCTAAATAAACTTATTTTTTCTTCTACTAGTCAACAATTGAGTGATGCAAAAACAAATAGAGGTAGGTCAGTATTTACATTATAAGGCGATAAGGTTATATTTATTTAAATGCTGATATACAAACTACAAAAACGATATACTTATATATTTAGTGCTGACAAGTCGTACCAACAATATTGTAAATTTACCTATTAAAGCTAGCTACGGTTCTAAGCTAGCTAGCCAGCTAGCTACGGTTCTAAGCTAGCTAGCCAGCTAGCTTAGAACCGTAGTGGCCCACTGGTAACGGCCGCGACTTACAAGTTTTAGGTTGGTTTATGTGGTTTCGTACCCAGACAGGCGCTTTACTTTGTGTAAATTATTTCATCACTACTGCTCTCAAAACTGTGAAGGAAAACATCGTGAGGAAACCGGCATTTCTTAGAACCAAAAATTCGAAGACATGTCACATCCACCAAACCGCACTAGGCACGTGGTGAATTACGGCCTATTGCCTCTCACAGAGAGGAGGCCTGTCTCCCAGCAGTGAGAACAATAATAGGCTGATGATGATGATGAAAACTTCTTAGTAATTTTTTGCAAAATAAGTTCTCAGGTGAAGTATGTAACTACTTTAAATGTGTCTTTAACATTGAGTTGATGCGTACATAAATATCAATTATTTACTGTATAAATACTCGATTTTCTGGTCTACCGCGAAAGAAACAATATATTATTATACAATAGACTTGTGAAGTTTTCCAATATTTCGCTTCTGTGTATCCGCTTTTATTTTTCTCGCGACTGTGATTTTATTCCTGAGAGCTTTTCGACGATATTTCCTTCTGTGAAGTCACTTTATATTTTTATTTGTCTTAGATAATAGGCTTTGCTTATGCTCTTTTCTATATTTGTTGAATCTACTGTCTGCCGGTATCTAAGGTCCACTTGCACAAGCTGCACCACTTAACACTTAAGAAATTTAAAGCACCTTCTTCTTCGTATTTGGCAATAATTTGATGATGATTTTTGTATCGTAGTCACAAAAGCAACTACTGAGTGCGGGTGGATCCCGTTATTGGGTTAAATCATTAAAAAAAATCTCAGTGGCATTCCGGAATTTGAAAGTTGCTGTGTGAAATGTATAATTTGGCAATCACGTTAAGACGCAGATACCGCCTAGTAACTGATTTTAAAATGAGAATCACGTCTAAACGGCTATTTTTAAAAAAAATATAATATTTCATTACACCATTTTCTTAATAATGTGATCTAAGTTTTTTTTTTGTTTTATTCGTATAACAAAGTGTTAAAACTTATGTCTTACACGGATATAATCGCAGCAAAAACAGGCATATTATTTTAATGAAATTGTCAACATCTCAAATACAATTTAATTATCTCCATTTTGATCCGAGGTTTTTTTGAAGTCATTGAATAATATGGAAAGTACAAAAAACTACTGAATTTTGGGTTGCGCGGGTGTGAAACGAGTGCGCGTTTTGTGTCCTCAAGGTCGTTGGTGACTGTCGTCGTCTTAAGCCTTTGGTCCTAGCCCTGATCTGTCTTCGGTCGTGTGGAATTACCGTCCCATTAAACTATAAGAGTGAGAGAGTGCACCTGCGCTTGCGCACATACGTGTGCACTATAACATCTGCTGTGCCGATAGCTAGTCTTCTCTGAGTCTCTGAGATCGGCCGCCGTGGCCCGAAATTTAGTCTGTAGGATAAATAGTCGTCCATGAAAAACACCTAAGATAAAAATCCTTCACAATAATGTATCGAAAATAATATAATGCCACTCGACGATAACTTTTCCAACCTTTTGTTTTTATTAATATTATTCTCTGTCGTAATTTTACGAAGGTTCTACAACATTTATTTTTAGGAACTTAATAATGTATTGATAAGGGTAGTATCTGTGTCTGATATTTTGACCTTTAAATGGTGAAAGGAGCTCTCATTACGTAATATTGTACGCTGTAATATTAATATTTATTTGTATAGGTGCAGCTAGCGATAAATGTTTGTTGAATTTCGTTCATGATTTAGAGAAAATAATTTGTAAAGTGATAGTAATACAATTATGACTACCACTATGATTAATGCTGTGCTAAAATAACCCTTGTTACAAGGTTTTCCACAAGGTGGACTAATGTAGGCTGCAAGAATTCATAGGTTGCGAGACGTCCAGAAACGGGCGATGTGGCGATACTTGAGGAAGGAGGCCTATGATCAGTGGCCGTCATACGGCTAACACGATGATGAGGATGAACCCTTGCCATACAAGATTAGCTAGACATCCGTAACATGATTTTCGATATGATGGTTCTCAAAACAAAAGTAAAAATATCGGTGTTTGCAACCTCATTCCCGAATTTTTGTTCCAAGAATTTTTATCATAGTGTAATTATAACACCCATTATTATCATTTTATAATTACTATCATTAAAATAATTATAAAAAAGCAACTGCCACAGTAAAATAAAATTACAACAGTTTCAGACTTATGAAAATTATATTCAATTCAATTCTAAATGTATTTGAACGCCATCAAATACCTACGGTGTATTCTGAATGAACCAAGGTCTTAAGGAGCTTATAGTTCCTCAATATTGTTCCTCATATTCTCATAAATTTAACAATGACAGCCTGAACCCAGAATCCATTTGTTGGTTGCGAATGAATACGAACAACCTTGCATAATAATGGTTCAACCAAATAGTGGTCGCCCGTGGGTCGCCCCGAGATTACAAGGATCCTACAAAGCCTTAATATTGTATCACTACGTATTAATATGGTTGTTATAATAATCCAATAACGTTGTCAATCTATTTTGGCTGTTGTAAAATTGTCATTCGGTTGACAGTTTTGTAAAGAGATTTAGGGATCATTGTGATATTAGTGTTATACTAAGCTCCCGTGGCATTTTCTGCAGGCAATTTTATCCGGGGTAAAAGTTTAGTAGCCTCTTGCATTCAAAGGTATTTTAATCTTCTAACAGAGAAAGAATTTTTCGAAACGGTCTTATTAGTTCCTAGCTTACTCCCAACAAATCTACAAAAAAAAAACCCGGCCAAGTGCGTGTCTTATTTCGCACACTTAGGGTTCCGTACCAAAGAAAAAATCTGATTTATATATAAATTGGTATTGGTAAGTAAAATATACGTAATAATTAACATTATCACCAAATTTCAAGTTCATTGATCAACAGGAAGCACAACATTGTGTGACAGACGACGGATAGACAGACACGTGAGTGAAAACAATATCTCCATTTGGACCCTTCGGGTGCGGAACACTAATAACCTCTTTATTTCATTATTTTAGATGACTTTTACCAATGTCTTTATCAGAAATACGATTAATTCTTGAGCGTTTTATAAATTCGTAGCCAGCTACGTATTGAGTCAGCTACAGTATAGTCAGCTACGGCGTAGCATGCTACGTCATTAGTAAAACACGCGTTTGGATAGTGATAACAAATGCAATAACGCGTTTAAATTTCTCAGAGCTGTCTTTTAAACGAGGTTTAAGATTTGTATACCATTAGAATTATTATTTATAATTTATGTATTGATACTTAGAACATACCTAGTATAACAGCAAACAATCCTAAGTTCACAATTTTTTTAGGCTTAATAAGCCGTATTGTTTAGATTCTTAGTAACAGATTTTTGGAAGTCCATCCATTGTTAAAAACAATGGCTTGCCTATCTATTACGTAATAAATTATTATTTTCTGAATAATATACATTACCAGTATGTATATCAATGTATAATAATAATGATGCAATTTATTCTGAATTGTTTGTTTTGTACCTATTTTTTGTTACAGTATGTCCCTCAATTCAGTGTATCTTTTGGAAAAGCCCAGCCACTTTCAGCTCGTCCTCCCATTTTCTTTTTTCCCGTTGCTGCGTTTACTGTCTCTTGGATACCAGTCTATACTTGGTCTCATTATGTGGCCAGTCCATCTCCATTTGTTTTGGTCAATTCTGGTCAAGATGTCCAGTAGTTTAGTTTTTGCTCTCAATTGTTCATTTCTTACATGATCTGCCCTACGTATATTTGTAATGCTTTGTTCCATGGCTCTTTGGCAGTATTGCAATTTGTTTCTGTATTTTGTGATTGCCCCTGTTTCGCATCCGTATATATCTAATTTTACATCAATCTGCCTAGTATCAAGTGAAGTGTAACTGACGCAACTGAATATTTTATATATAGTGACTTATTTTCTTATCTCGACAACCTAGTAAGTGGATAACACGAACGCGGTGAGGTCGCAGGGGAGGAGGAGTGTCGGTATAGCGTTGGCTGCTCTCCCTATCCTCTGCGGCCGAAAAGCGGTAGGTGGCGGGGCCACTGACCTGACCCGCCACAGCGGATCAATGGTTCAACACGGAGTCGTCTGGGGCCCATGTGCTGGTTTGGGCCCTGGGGTGGTCACGGCGTTCAATGTGTTCTGATACGTCGGTAATGGGGGGTACTCCCCAGAAGAGGGTCGGACTTGACGGAGAGCCGCGGCGGGTTAATAATGGATGGATGCTAACGCGTACCCGTGTTCCCGCCATAAGTGGTACAGGAGGACACCGTGGTATTTTAGTCGGTTGAAATGAACACCCACATAACTGTGCTATCGCCCCGTGGTAGCGCAGAATGCATGAGCAGCACTCCAAGCTAAAAAAAATGTTCTAAACAACATTTGCTGACAGACTGTCTTGTTTATGTCTACCCGTCACCTCTGCCAAAGATTGTCACATGACAGCGAGGACCAACAACTTATGCAACATGCTTTCTGAGACACGAAGAGGTCTCCGTATGTGATGCATGGAAACCAATCTGCTAACCGGCCTCAGCAAGCGTTGCTTAACCTTGCAAATCGATCCGAATTACTAATATTATTAAGCCACGAGCTCCCTTAAATAACCATGATCCAATACATAAATAAACGCACCACCTCACAATTAAAACCATTCTGCCATAAAAGAGCGTCTCTCTTAACAATACAATTAACTTTTCCATTACTCTAATAACTTGAATAAAAGTTCTTTAATGTTTCGTAGCCCACAAATTATTACCACAGGTGTCAGGAGACCTAACGAACTTCACGAACTTCAAACTTTATGAAAAGTTCGGTCCTAAACGAAGCCCTTAAGTAGGCTGGTTTTTATTAGCTTCGCTGTCTTGAGGGTCTTTGCAAGTATGTCTGGGATTATGAGAATGAAAAAGTTATGTATGTGAAAGTATCTTTACCTAAGCATAGCATAGTCAGCCTGTAAAATTTCTACTGCTGGGACACAAGCCTTCTCTCTGTGAGAAAGAGTGGCTGTAATCCACCACACGGCCCTTGCGGGTTGGTATGAGTAGATGTCACACGTCTTCGAATTATTTGTTTTAAGACGTGCCTGCCGGTTGCCGTTTCAAGAGCAGTGGTGTGCCTTGGCGTTGCAGTGCGTCAGGGATGTTTGCGGCGGCGCGTGGTACAAACATTTTAACATAAACAGCGTGGTTAACATCTATGGTGGCCCGAGTTATGGACAGCCCTATCAGGATTCTGATAATGATTGCTGACAGGTGCGACTGTCCGTTTATAGTTCACTGCTGTCAGTTACATGTGTCACCGTATCGTGTTGTTTACTAGCACTTAGTTTTAATGCACATTATTACAAACCAATGAGTTTTTGCTGGAAATAAAGTTTTTTTTTATTTGAATTTGAAAGAGCCTGATGCAGCGTTGGAAGGTCTCTCTAGAGGGAGGACTTATGACCTGGTTAAGGTTGTGGAAATCCTTCGGATGCGAGACGCACAGGATCGATCGATGTGGTGACACTTGGAGGCCTACATGGCGAACCCAGTTGCAGCGACTCAACTGGACTCGATCGACCAACGACATCTACCATTTTTTTTTATCATTAATTATTTATATATTAGGAAGTACCTACTGATCTCATTACAATAGCTCTTTGACGAATAAAAAGTAAATTTATCCCAGAGTGCCATCGGCTACTTTTTGTCTTTGAATAAATGCAAATACTATGTAGACTAGGTCATGTATGCGGAGAAAAGCTACATACCAGGACCTTTATTTTTCACTGTCTATAACTAACTGTTTTGTATGTAATTCTGTTAGTGTACCTTAAAATAAATAAGACATAAGATAACATGACTGACTATTTTGCTGTACAATATAAAATAGTATATCTGTGTTGTAGTCTTTTAAGAATAGGCCTTGAAGCACAAAACGAGAAATTAATGAACGGGCTTAAATAAGTGCAACACTAGGCTTCTTTTTCACCTTCGTGTCGTGCCACTTAGCAACTTCTACGGTATCGTCGGTGGCAGCGCGTAGGTCACTTTTACACTGAAGTAAAACACACTACGGGACAAACTTTAAGTTCAAACTTCAAAAAGCCATACATTTATTAATAACATCCCCAAGAAACTAACTTACTCCCTCCCCCAAACTCATAAATAAAACAGTACTTAAATACATATTTAGTCAAAGAGACTAATATTTAATTAATCCGTGTCTTAACTACGCTTTGTGGTGAATAATTAATATTAGTAATTGTTGCTTGACCTCATACCACGTGTGACCTATGTGACCTTTCACACTATCAAACATTCTCTGGTCACAGCCTAACAGAGGGCAGTATTATTAACATCAGCGTTGAGTTATTATAATAGAATAATGGATGCTATAAATCTTTGTTGATGGACTGTGACCTCTGTTTGAGATATTGCATGGTGGCTAGTTTTGTGGGGAAAAATTTGGTAGGCAAGTAATGGTCTTTTTGATCAGTGAATTTATTTTAGGTAGAACATTTTTGTTATTTTTTTATTGCTTTAATTTATATTTGAATTTAGAAATCGAGATACTTATCAAAACTAAAATAAAAAATATGTTTAATTCAACTAAACCATGAATAGGTACTTTTGAATTGTCAAACAAAATATGAATCTAGTTGCATATTCGCAAGTGTCAGTAGGTCTCTATGGAGAAGAATGTGCAAGAAACTCCACGGACACTCTTTTCCATCAGTTTTAATTACATGTATTTGGTTACATCATTCTTGTTGAAAAAATACGTATATGTGAGAACGATGTAAAAAGTACGTAATTAAAAGCAGACAGAAGCAGTTAAGTTATGACCAATCCCAACTGATGGCACCCGTTCACAAACATGACGCATGAATTGGCACCACTCAGCTCAAGCATCATGAAGGGAACCAAATGATCCAATTACATGTACGACCATCAGAGAGACATTTGAAAGAGCGTGACACACTCTCAACTGCCAGGGCACACTCTAGTCAACAAACGACACAATTTCAGATCATCAAATTTCAGAAAAACAAATTCTACGTCGAACTTGACAAAGTTCAAATTCTATTGAAACCAAATTTTTAAGGACTCTTTTATACAAATGATGACTAATCAATTTAAAATCCACACCGCTGAATTCTATATTTGAGATGCTGGTGGTGCTTGAATTCATAATTCAAGCATGTTGAATTTCTGTTTAAAAGACGTTTTCCAAAATAAAATATTGCTTTAAAATGTGTAAACTTTATTCTAAATTACCATAAGATGACAAGCTTACGCATGTCACAGATTCATTTACTTAAGGGCTAAATTCGTTTAACAAATGGATTTCAGCCACAACAATAATCCCGACCCTTTGGGTACGGAACTGTGAAATCGTACCTCAGACGTAACAGGTAGATCCAGTCAGGAGTAATCCTGGAGTGTGAAGACTGAACGATCAAAGGGTTTAACTGTTTGATTCCTGTGTTTTGGATACTTTGATTCTTGCATCTTGATACGTTAAGAGTTAAGATAAGTTAAAAATCAGTTTCAGTAGGTGGATTAAAATACAATTGACTACTGGTAACCAACATAAACATTTTTAAATATTTTATAGGCTCGCGTTTGACCACTACCTCACCTCTATTGCTAAGCGATGATGTGGTCGACGGTGAGACACGCTTGCCTAGAAATAACCTGTTCACTCTTGACTTAAAGACTAGATTGTAGCTTTCGGGAAACACAGACTCCGGCAGGGAATGCCACTCCTTAGTTGTACGCTTAATAAAAGTGTTTCAAAAACATTTTGTGCGTATGTGTGGGATGTCCACCATGCACCAATGGCGCATCGCCGTACGTCTGGTAGTGCGATGAGATTCAATCATCAATCATTAGCAATTCCAATGCACACTCCCCGGAATGAAACCGATAAGAAACCGACAGGCTGGCAACTCGATGACGGTGTTCAAGGCTCTGTAGCTTTGAGCATCACCGATGAGCCTCTTGGCCCGCTTTTCGATCGACTCTAGTGTGTCAAGCTGAAATTTGTCAGTAGTGGCTTATTGGCTTGGGTTATCATTTATTACATTCATACATAAATTCACCTTTTTTGCGCCACCTGCTATGATCCTTACATACTTCTTTTGCTTCACTCGCATTCATACATCTAGTCATACACACACGCAGATTATGAGTACTGCGCACCCGGCCTTTCTGAAGAGCATCACCTATAAAGTCTATGTATGTCTTTCTAGGGCGTCTCCTCCCTGCGTAAAATATGAGGATTATTCTTCCGTATCATTTATTAGGTCTTCTTTTATTATAAAGGCTGTTGAATAGCGCTATCTATATGAATTTCCCACACGACCCCATATTTCATCCCACGCCCATTATTAACTAACCTAATAAGTCGTACATAACTAAGTAAATTACACGTTCTCTTTCGATAACGAACGCGTAATATAATTTGACGTAATAAGTGTTATTATGCATCGCCTAACAATAATGTTACCGGGTACGATGGAGGTATACACCGTATACGGAAACATATTGTTTAAAGGATTTCCTCATACCAGAATGTCCTTTGAAGTTTGGTGTAAGTTGTGAGCAACTAGCGATTGGATATAAAATAATGCCACTGAGTTTTCCGATGAGGAAAAAGATTATGTAAAGGGGATCGATCATTCCAAGAAGGTCCGCTTATCAGAAAAGTTTGAATCGAAATGGCGATCTCCACAAATGAGAGGTTTTCGGGCCATCAATTGCCGCCAATTTGACATGAGGCTTTAGCACTTGAAAACATAGCCTATGCCATCAACATGTTGTTGACCTCAACTCAACTAATCATAAAATATCTGCGCTTTGACAGTTGCCTACATTTGAAATTTACCACCTAATGAACATCATGCTAGTTCAAATTATTCGAAATAATATAGAAAAGAGATAAATAATTATAAAAAAAGTTGTGTAGAATTGTCGCAACAACTAATTGAATATTGATGACATGGTGAATTACAATGTTCTTGGCAGGTAGATAAATATTTATCTGGCTTTATAATTTTGTTTTAACAGTAATCAGTATACATAATTAACGTTATCAAAAGTAAATAGTGTTGCCAGAATTTAGAAAGATGTATCTACTGAATATGTTGTGTACCAAAGTTGTATTAACTGTCATGCATCGCTCGTTCGCAAACTTTGCGCCAAATATGAAAATGTTGTCGAGATAAAATCCAGATTCTGCTCCGGTGCGAAGTTGGTTATTACCTACATTCAAATAAAGCACAATAATAAAACATGTGGGTAGGTACTAGGTAGGTATATCCCACCACGCACGTACTGCAAACACCAGCGCTGTGCGTTCTGATCAAGAAACCAGGGGAGTAACCAAAAGCTCTTAAAGTAAGGTTATTTAGTGTATGGGACAAATGTATACAAGACATATAGGTACATCTGTCCCTTACGCACACTCAAAAAAAATTACTCTAAAAGTTTATAGTCACCCCCCTGGAACCTTATTCAGACGTTTCAGAACTATCATGGTTCCATTGTGAGAGAGAGAAAGAGCTATACAGGATGACTAGCACTATCTTCTTCTTACAAAGGAATCATGATAAAGTTGACAGTGACATGCTGTAGTACGGCCCCAAAGCTTTACAAGTCAAACCCTTACACGCTACACCTTTTAAAATTACGAATAACACAATAATAGTATTCCATTTTACTTAATATAATTTACATTTACTAACCTGCAATATTACAGCATCCGAGCAGCAATGTCCACAGGGACAGCACACGAGTCGGGCTCGCGTGGAAAGAACTCTCCATTTTACATTTTCCGAGGCACTGCACGAATATCCCGACACCTCACAAAATCTTCAGGATTACATTTAGAATGAAATTTTCGTTTACACCTTCACATTTTTGTGTTCTGAAACAAAATAAAATTCTTTGTTAGAATGTGTTGCATTTTCTTTTAGGATAGTAATGTTGTTGTTATTGTTTTACATGGAATTGTTATTTAAAGGAATGCGTTATATTGTAAGGTAAGTCATGTATACTCGTATACGTCCTATTTTCGAATGACGTTATTATCAAAGCTTTCATTTTTAGGGTTCCGTACCCAAAGGGTAAAAACGGGACCCTATTACTGAGACTCCGCGGTCCGTCTGTCTGTCTGTCTGTCTGTCTGTCACCAGGCTGTATATCGTGAACCGTGATAGCTAGACAGTTGAAATTTTCACATATGATATATTTCTATAGCCGCTATAGCAACAAATAATAAAAAAAAAAAAAAAAAATTAAGTGGGGCTGCCATACAACAAACGTGATTTTTAGCCGTTTTTTGCGATAATGGTACGGAACCCTATGTGCGCGAGTCCGACTCGCACTAGGCCGGTTTTTTATTACTGAGCTTGCTCTTGACCGCGATCGGGCCCGATGGCAAGCAATCTTATCCCCAATGTCTGAATTAACATTTTGAAGTTGAATATTTGTAAACATCAGCTTTATCCCAGTCAACCTGAAAATAGGATTTGACACGTGCCTAACTAAAGAAACAAAAGATACTATCAAATGACTGACTGACTGACTGAATGAATGACTGGATGAATGACATGGTTAACTGGTAGAGAATGCCTCAGGCATTAAGTCCGCCTATGTATCTGTATGTTGCATGAAGTTTTAAATAAATAAATGGTCAAATTAAAAGTTAGATAGCAATACCAATTGCAAAATCATAAGGGCGATAATACACAATCTAGTTGCAAGGACCGACCTAACGCGAATACAAATGTAACATTTCAATTTCTATTTAATTTAAAAAGCTTAAACTCATAACAAGGCAGTTGTTAATTAATTTCAATTTACTGCAACAGTGCTAACACTGAAAGTAAATTTTAGACTGATTTTCATACAATAGCGCTATGGTAAAGGCGACGGAATGGCGGGCGAAACATCGTAACTTTTAACCGCGCCCGTTTGCGCTATTGACCTGAATTTAACCCTATTACAAGAATTCAGCCTAGTTTGAGAGGTAAATAGGATTACTTGACTAATTCCTCGCTGTTTTTAGGTACAAAGATGTATGTAAATTTAACAAGGTCGAATTAATTCAACTGGCGAAATATCTTTTTTTTTTTGTAAGTTTTTGATACACTGTCGACTACAAGACCCCGATTGTTTTTTACTTTTTTTTTTTATAATGAATACCTTAACAACTTTAAATTTTTTAACTTTTACAAAATTTACACCATAACCATCGACTATCCCAGAGGTTCCCAAACTTATTTTGTCTACTTACTACTTTCAGAATAAATTATTTTTAGCGGCCCCATTTTTTCACCTACTTAAAAACCATTATAACTTCAAATTAAATTAATCAATTATTTTGAGCTATATTAGCGGAGATTAAACAGTACGAAAAATCTGACCTCATTACCCAGTTACTGGGTTGTGGAGGTCAGATAGGCAGTCGCTCCATGTAAAACACTGGTACTCAGCTAAATCCGGTTAGACTGGAAGCCGACCCCAACATGGTTGGGAAAAGGCTAGGCAGATGATGATGATTAGCGGAGATTAAACAGTAATTCTAAACGAGACCTTTACTTGAAACCTGAGCGCAGTAGGTAATACACAATATTATATATTCAATAAAACAGGACAGATATATGAACTACGCGGAGAGAAATATCGAACCGAGTTTGAGCAATCTCCTAACTAATATTAGTTAATGTTCACAAGTTGTTGTTGAGAGTCCAGAGCTCATGCAGTCGGTGTCTAAGAGGCCTCCTAGCTAAATGAAATTACAAATCACCCCCCAAGCCCCTACACAAAGCTCCCATATTTTTTCTGGGTCTCTTACCGCACCCCTTTAGGCCTGCAGCACCCACAAGGGGGCGTTATCGCCCACTTTGGGAAAGGCTGGTCTATCCGTTCAATCAATGGCTCTTGTCATTCAGGACACCCTGGTACAAGAGCCAGGGCTGCACTGATATTTTTGACAGAAGTGTTATATATGAATCAATAAATACATCAGTCAGTCACTTATCCGATCTACGTACTATTTTTGTAGGTGTTTTTTTAGTTAAAGTATTAAAAATAACGACCTGTACTGCAAGCACAGCAGTAAACAAGATACATCTACATTATAATATCAACAAAAAGTCTAATGCAACGCAACTTTGCAAGAACAAGTAAATTGAACCAAGGCCGTCGCCTCGGCCTGTTCACTTTAAATTCATTATGCCAGTTATAATCCTATTTTCATTAATGACTCAAAGGTCCTTGGAAGTCATTCTCGTAAATTAAAAAGCTCGATAATTAACTGTGAGACTGAATCAACTATGAAATGAGAATAAATTTGAGACTTTACTGGGTATTTCTCTAGGCGTGGTGTATTTTTTTTGTACTGAGTATTTTTTCATAACTTGACTTTGTAATACCTTAGCCTTGTTATGGCTATCAGAGGGCTTAGTGCGAGTTTTTGCTCATGTTCAACCGCGTTAACCGTTTAAGTTAAATTTGTATAGAAACTGGAAAAGCACCATTTTAATTTTTGTGATTGAAATAAAGGAATATTCAAGTGTCAAGCGTTATTATTGTAGATTAAAGATTCAACAATATGTTTTTATAATATAGCACATAAAAGACAATAAAACAAAATGAAAAAGTAACAGTCAGAAGTAACCGTAGCAACGGTAGATATGAAGATTGACATACAGTCTCTTCACACACCATGTGATGACACTTAAGGAAAATCATTTTTTTTATACAAATGAACAAAAGTGAATATATCATGGTGCCCAGTGGCTAAGAACTAGCTTCTTGTGCTTGAAGTTCAAATCCGGGCAATCACCAATGTGACTTTTTCAAATTTGGTTGTACTTTCTATGTTTATCTTAGACATCACAGGCAACGATGAAGGAAAACATCGTGAGGAAACCTGGAGTTACATAGTTAATGTAAGTCTGAAATAGCCAAGACAGGCATCTACCTCTGAGGTTCCCAGTGGCGGCTTAATTAAGTCTGAAACCACATCTTTACACGAAAAAGAGAGGAAGAACAAAAGAGAACTTTTACGTTAACGCGATCGAGAATAAACTCAGAATAAGCCCATATATCGGTAGTCACTTCATGTAAAATTCTGGTAAGTACTCGGCTGTATCCAATTGGACAGGAAGCCGACCCCATCAGAATTAGGCAATTTTTTTATTTTTTTTTATTATATTTACTTTGTTTTCTGTTTCAGGGTTCAAAGTAGTTTTGACCCAGAATAGTGTCCCTTTTCAAGAGATTACCGTTCAAGGCAATTTTTCTGCGTGATCGCTCGACTAAAGACTCCGTTTGAGAACGAACAAAGTCGGAAAAACCCTATAGAAATATCCACGCAAAGCCGGAAACGAAAAGGAAACATTAATTATACCGTAGGAAATCATTATAATTTCAACAAAAAAAAACCCGAGCGAACTCGCGAGCATCACTAGTCAACATTATTATAATTTTATACAAACGCTACCTTATAGCGAGTCCTGCTGACGAAGAGGACAATATGCATAAAATTTTCATTATCCCGGTTTGAGCAGCATCTTTGCTCCCGGGATCAATAGATACGGCATGCCCAACCATCCATCTTCATATTTCCTGAAGACCGGCTGACAATAACCATTCGTCTTACTAAATTGCTGGCCATGTACCGATTTCGGAGGAACTTTCGGTTTCTATAGGATACGGCATTTGGATGACATTAAAATATTAGTAAAATAACTTAGACGTGTGATATTTACAGGAAGCCTGTGAAGTTGAAAAATATTTTGAAATGTTTAACGTGAAGTACCGAAGGAGGGTAATGTGTTTATCAGTCTATGTGTGTATGTATGTTTGTTCCTATGTGGCGTTCTAGAGACCAAACGCGTTGGCCGATTTTGAATATTCTTACGTCTAGCGATTCGTATTAACCTTGCGAGTGTCACTGGTTACATAAAAAATTAAAAATAGTTAGCAAAATGGCGGATTTTTTCTTCCGTACCCATCGCGTGGGGATTAAAAAAAGTTAATTCAATAAATCAAAAACGCCCGGCTACTTAAGAAGCGAACTAATAGGCGTAAACAAGAAGAAAATGAAATATTTTACTGGACATACCGTGAAAATTAATATAGATCTAATTTTAAATCTATACCAATATTATAAAGAGGAAAGATTTTTTTGTTTGTTTGTTTGTACCGAATAGGCTCCGAAACTACTGGACCGATTTTAAAAATTCTTTCACTACTGGAAAGCTACATTATTCCTGAGTGACATAGGCTATTTGTTAATCCCGAAAACGGATCCTGTGGGGTAGCCCGCGGGAGCGAAGCCGCAGGGAACAAAAATAAAACCTTTTTTAATAAAACTAAAACCTTGTTGTACATAAAATCTTGATAATAATTATTAAATATTTTGTAAATACCGCTTATCCTTGTCATTATCACATTAAATTGTTAATGAAATGAAAAAAGCAATGTGACATTTGAATAGCGTGTTTCTCTTTCAAGGCAATTTTTAATTTTATATAATTACGAAAATAAGGCTTCTACACGTGGACCCAAAAAATAAACTCTTATTAAAAGCAAACTATTTTGGAATACAACTTCAATTTAAAAAAATGTTTAATATTAAAACACAATAACTAATATTGAAATACAACTAGCAATTTTGAAAACCAACTTCTAATTAAAATATACTAGTAGATAATTATTTTCTGATCTTACTAAATATGTTGTAAATGTGAAAGTTTGGATTGGATGGATTGTGTGGATGTATTTTTGTTACTCAATCACGCTAGAACGGCTGAACGGATCTGGATGAAATTTGGCACAGACATAGTTTAAAGTCCAGACAGCTTTCTTTTTATCCCGGTATAATATTCACTTGGGATAAGAAAAAACTTTTCACGCCGGCATTCAAATTAATTTTTCAAATTCTAATTATGTTTATCAAATTTCATTTTTTCAAATACTAATTAATTTTTCAAATTTAAATTAATTTCCAAATGCAGAAGCTAGTAAACTTATAATTTGTTACTTGGTGTAATGAATGCAAGAGCATGAGGTCGTGGGTTCTATTACCGGGTCAGGCAAAGTATTTTAAGAAAAAAGTAGAAGTATATTTTTTATTATTGATGCGAGCCTAGCATGGCCATTATCTCACCTGATGGTAAGCGATGATGTAGTCATTGTCAATGTGACTTATTTTATTTATGTACACACAAAACCACAGAAGTTCCCACAGTAGTGTAGTAGTACTTTCTAGAAAAAGTTTTTTTTGCAAAGGGTTTTTTCATCTGGATTTTTTTTGGTAGCTGTCCGGTATCTGGACTTGCGCCGAGGTTCACCACGTTTTTTATATGGGACTTAAACATCAAAAATTATCTGTGGGTACACCTCTGCTTGACTCTTCAGCAAATAAAGGCGTTATAATTTTAATAACATTTTTCAAATAATAATACTACACTCGAAGTTGTGGCCGACTATGTCTACCTGGAACAAACAATCCAGTTGGGTAGAGCCATCTGCGAGAAAAAGGTCATCTCTCAGATCTGACTCAGCTCGGCAGCGTTCGGGAAGGTGCGCAGTGTCTTCTCGTCCAACTTACTACAGTGTCTCAAGGCGAAAGTCTATGACCAGTGTGGCTCTGTGACGTGGTCGCTCAAAATGGGTCTAATCAGAAAGCTTACAATCACCCAAAGGGCAATGGAGAAGGCTATGCTCGGAGTTACCTTGCGTGATCCAATCATAAATGTAGAGATCCACAAGAGAACAAGGGTAACCGACATAGCCCGAAGAATTGCCAAACTTAAGTGGCAGTGGCAGGGGACATTTCTCGCAGACCGGATGGCTGATGGTGCAGAAAAGTTCTGGAGAGACGACCGCGAAAAGGATGACGTTGCGTTGGAAGGCCTCCCACAGGGTGGACCGATGACCTGGTGAAGGTTGCGGGAATCCGCTGGATGCGGGACGCACGGGACCGGTCAATGCGGCGAAGCTTGGGGAAGCCTATGCCCAGCACTAGACGTCTTTCGGCTGATACGATGAATACAATTATCTCTTTTCTCTACAACAAGATACAAAATGTAAATAATGAAAGCAACACACTATGTGGTAAACAAACACGCCAGCTAAGTTTCAGGGAGGCAGGCAGAAACCACAATGTTCCACACAGGTCGCGTTGACCCCTTCTCTTTAGAACAGCAAATAACTTTGTACTTTCTTATGGCCAAGTTTAAGTATTAATAAACTACGAAATATGCGGTTGGTATTAATCTTTGGCTTGTATTATTAAATTCTTTGGTTTTGATAGATAGTTTTACGAGCTTTATTGAAAACTGCAGGCAAAAAAGACGAGAGTTTTTCAGCGTTGAAGATATTTATGAGAAGCCTGAAATGAATTTCTGTCAAACTGACTACTCCAGTCTTAACTAGCTACAGCCCATGTGCACGAAAAGCGTTACTCAGAGTTATTTCCTAACACGATGTTAAATTAACAATATTGTATGACACATAGTCAATTTAAACTCGTCTTAGCAACTAAGTCTGAGTTAAGTTTGTCGTGCAAGTGGGCCTAAAGAATATACCGCGTTTACTACACGAGTGTGCATTAGTCATAAAAAAAACTTTGTTATAAGTATTTGCATAATTATTAAACTATTGTCACAGACTTATTATTATATTTTTTGGGACAATCCCATTGCACTATTCCAAAACTACTGCAACTCCTGAAAGCCAGAATCAACAGTGGTGACCAAAAAAAAAACGCCGAGGCGATGAAGGCACAGAATCTGTTTTAGTTTATACACTAACCGAATAACCAACATTGTCAAAAATATTAGAACGATTAATGAACACCAGGCTTACTAATCTTGAACAAAACTCTCTTCTATCTCCATCCCAGTTCGGATTTCGATCTGGCAGGTCTACAGCTGAAGCCGTCCACGAACTAACAGATCACATAATTAATAAGTTAGATAGTAAAAAGAAGACCTTAGCCATTTACCTAGATTTAGCCAAAGCATTCGACACAGTATCTGTTCCCATTTTGATTAAAAAGCTCGAAAATATGGGAGTTAGAAGTCTGCCGCTGCAACTATTCACAAACTATCTATCTAACAGAACACAAAAAACAAAAATAGGAAATTGGGTTAGCGATGAACTTTCGAACCAATAAGGTGTTCCACAGGGCAGTATCCTCGGCCCAACATTATTCTTAGTTTATATAAACGATTTATGTAATATCAGTTTAGAAAACGGAAAAATTATCACGATTGCCGATGATACTGCCTTGATATTTCATGCTAACACTTGGGATGAGGTTAGACAATATGCTCAACAAGGGTTTGATACCGTCTATAAATGGCTGCATTACAACTTGCTAACCCTAAATGTGGATAAGACGAAATTTATGATTTACTCACTTAAGCCGCAAGATCAACCTGATTTCGACTTAAAAGCTCACTCTTGTGATAATATCAACCAGTGTTCCTGTACTGGCTTGGTTAAAACTAGTTCCATTAAGTATCTTGGTATAATTATAGATTCCAGACTCAGCTTCCAGCAACATATAGAATCCTTCGTTAAACGTATACGCAAATTAATTTATATATTTAAAAACCTACAACATATTTCCAATTCATCAGTTCTTAAGAAAGTTTACTTCGCATTATGCCAATCACTCATATCATATTGCATTACCACATGGGGCGGTTCCTCTAAATCATACATGATCAATCTAGAAAGAGCCCAAAGAGCAGTATTAAAAGTTAGTTGCTTTTTCCCAATCCTATACCCAACTTCTGAACTTTATCAACACTGCCAGGTACTTACAGTCCGGCAATTATTCATTATCATGACGGTATTAAAAAAACACGCTGAACTACCCCTAGATCCCGATCTCCTAACACAAAACAGAAGATCAACCAATGTTTGTCCAATCATCCGTTACAACACAAGTTTCTCTCAACGGTTTTTCTGCTTTCTTGGTACTTTTCTGTACAACTTTATGAATAATAAACTATTTCTATACACGCATACGAAAGAGGTTTGTAAAAGGAAATTAAGGAATTGGCTGTTAAACCTTGACTACATTTCCAGGGAAAATATTTTAAAACCAGTGTCATAAACTCATACACGCACATTAACACTCACACTCTTACACTCACACATTTACACCCTCACATTACACGTATACAATCACTCATGCACATATCCTTCTCATTTCTCCATTCTCATTAGTTACATAGGTACCTAATTATTGTTTGTAGGTACCTACATACTTTTCAGGGAATAGGATACTTCTTTTGTATATTTTTCGCTAAATTTTTAAATTTTATTTATCTTTGATTTTATTTTAATTCTCTTTAAACTTAATTTTCATTTAATTTAATTTAATTGTATTCTTCTTTAATCTTAAATTTCGATTTTGTAAAGACTAGACGTAAATTATTTAATGGTTATATTATTCCTCTATGTAAAATGGGTGATCTGTAACACAGGGCCTTACCTATCTCAGACACCCTTCTCCATATAAGGTTAAGTATTATGATAGTCACTGTATTTTGATGTCGAGATAAATAAAGATTTTTATTATTATTATTATATTATTATTATTATATAACAAAAACCAAAAAGTGAAAAAACGCTGTTAATTTGTAAAAATATGCTGCGGCACGCCACAGTTTTTAATTGAATAAATTAATGTTTTAAAATATTATTACAATGGAAACTACATCTCTTTTGAGCTCGTATAACGATTCGCTTGTAAAAATGTTTTGTTTTAATTGTAGGGACGAAGAGCACTGTGAATTATGAGACTATTTTATACTGACATTTATCAGGTCCAAAATTGGTTCACGGCAAACAATTTAGTACTAAATGAAAAAAAAAACAAATGTATTAGATTCACATTCCCGAATGTTAGAAGTACCGAATGCTATATCATATTGAATGGCGAAAAGCTGGACTTTGTAAATCAAACAGTTTTCCTGGGAATCACTCTAGACGACAAATTGCAATGTGGTCCTCACATAACATCTCTTGCGGGTCGGCTAAGCTCAGCCGCTTATGCTGTTAGAAAGATAAGACAGTTAACGGAAGTAGAAACCGCATGTTTGGTCTATTTTAGTTACTTTCACAGCATAATGTCATACGGTATTTTACTGTGGGGTCGAACGGCTGACATTGAATCCATATTTATATTGCAAAAGAGAGCTATCAGAGCCATAATATATAAGTTAAGTCACCGTGAATCTCTTAGAGAACTGTTTAAAAATATTAATATTATGACAGTTTCTTGCCAATTCATTTATGAAAATATTATGCATGTAAGAAAAAATCTTTAGTAAAGTCAGTGATAGACACAATTGTAATACCAAAAATAAAGATAAGTTAGATCATCCTTCTTACAGACTAGCTAAAGTACAATAATCTTTCATGGGGTACTGTGTTAAAGTCTATAACAAAATACCTTGTGATATATTAAAACTAAATTTAAAACTTTAGTTAAAAGCACTCTTTGTAAACAAGCATATTACAAATTAGATGATTATATTCAAGATAAGAATGCTTGGAAATATGCTGGTCCTGCTCCATAGTTCAATCTTTGGTGTAGACAAAATCAAATTACTTCATTTATATTCCTATTCATAGTTATTGTATTCATTATTTGTTTTTTTTTTTTTTGAAATTGACTCACACACTGTTCCGTTTTTGTTGAACTAGGTATTTTACCTATGTTTGTAATATTTGTAAGTATGTGAGAACCATGTTCCTACTTATCAAATTAATTAATGTATGTTCTTATGTAAATATTGTAAAACACCTATTTTTTTTTAAAAAGAGTAAGTATGAAGTTTCTTGTGCGTTCTTCTCCATAACAATCTACTTTCCGAATGCACGGTAGATTTATTTTTTATTTTTTATTACTTGTAAATTTTAATTTTAATTTATGTGACGTTCAAAAGTGCCGTTTATTGGCCTAATTGAATAAATATATTTGACTTTGACTTTATTTATATGGACGTCGAAAGATGGACTGTGTGTCTAATAAGAATTAAGTATATTCCTTTTAGTTCCAGCTTTTTTAACTGTAATGTTCTAAATGTAATATCAATTGTCAATATAAATCCAATGAACTCAAAGACGATGGTGGTATTATATGGTTGAGGAGTTTCTAGGGCCACCTTCTTGCTCCATCATGAGACCAGCTTCATAATATAGTTATCGCCAAACTTCTTGGCCGCCCTGAAGTTGGCTTTCCGATGCGCAAGGCACGAATCGGTGCTGTTTTTGTACGAGATTTACTACTGCGCAGCCATTGTAGCCAACTTCAGGGCGGCCAAGAAGTTTGGCGAGAACTATACCATATTATTTCAATGTTTTGAAAGTTACATAAGCACGCCAAGTTTCAGCTTAATCGGACGTGTTTGAAATAACTAGTTGCCACACAAAAACAAGGTAAAGCTAAAGGTAAAGGTAAAAGGTAAAGCTTGTAAAAATATGCTTATCGGCGAACGCTGCGAGTATTATAATTATTGGCATAAAGCTACTCGGTGTAATAGCTTTATGCCAATTAATTCCTAACGTCGAGATCAGAAGACGTGCGCAGGTCTTCGATTTCAGCGACTTACAAAACTCAGATGGAGTCGGACATGATACCTGGCAAGGCACGGTGATGATTGGTGGAATAAGTGACCAAGTGGCTTCCAAGTTCTATACTCCATTCGAGATAACATTAGATAAAGATAATCCCATTTTACAGCGCATCAACCGATTTTGACTTCTATTGCATTGGTGATATGACTAATGGCAGCTATGTTAAACAGTTAGTTTAGGTAACAGGTTTATGCTTTTTATGTCAACCTTATGTTTGCGGAATAGAACTCAAAATGTATTGAACGGACTGTAAAAAGGGCAAAAAAAAGAGAGATCTAAGCACAAAAACTTAATTAAAAAAATCAAAAAACCCGACTGCTTCAAAAGCGAACTAAAAAGTCGTAAACAAGGAAAAAATCGTGCTGTGCAGTCGGAGGATACATATTCGCGGGCTGGCTGACCAAAATCTGATGTAACCTCCGCCTGCACCGCATGATTTTTTCCTTGTTTACGACTTTTTAGTTCGCTTTTGAAGCAGTCGGGTTTTTAGATTTTTTGAATTAAGTTTTTTATTTATAACTTTTTAGTTAGTTTTTTCGAATTAGATACATTTAAACATATAAGGGTTATATATTTTTGAAATCACCTCTTAAAACCCTTTATTTTGATACCCCACACGATGGGTTTGGAAGAAAAAAAAAAATTGGGCCCCCACAATATGGCACCCAAAATCCTCCATTTTTCTATTATCCAATTTTAATGTAACCTATGACACTCGCAGGGTTAAGACGCATCGATTGACGTATGAATCATCAAAATCGGCTAACGCGTTTGTTCTCTGGAACGCCATATAGGAACAAACATACATATATAGACTGATAAACACATTACCCTCCTTCGGCAGTCGGGTAAAAATTGAGCGAAGTCAGGCTGTGGATGATAATAATGAATCAGAGAAGAAATAACAAATAAAAGTAAAAGAAAACATGGACCTGAACCTGTAGTAATTGATGTGAAATTAGAGATGTAAGCCGGTAATAAATGCATGAGAATCAAAGCTCGATTCCTCGCCTGCTGACAAGGCATTTGCTTTGTTTGCAGTACAGGAAAACCACAGACGCAGGGAATTATGCACAAATTCGAATATGAAATGGATTACAGCTGCTGTTCACTGTGTCTTTGTCAGTCTAAACTAGTATTTTAAACTAGGATTTAAGCGTTAGTGCATTTTTAGCGCCTTAATAAAAAACGGAGGCAATCAATTCGACACGTATATATGTAATATTGTTGGAATTGCACAATATTTACTTAAGCTACTGTGTAAGGGCTTCTAAATACGTGTGCCAAATTTCATAAGTGTATGTTTGTTTGTTTGTATGAATGTAATGTTTGCCCACGCATTTCTCCGAAACTTCTTATCAGATCGTGATGATTCTTTTTTTATTGGATAAGGTAACTATTTCTCGTATAAGAGAACAGTGCAACTTTCATCAAAATAGATTCAGCAGTATTCAAGATATGGAGCATACAAAAGAACTCCTTAGAGACAAACAGCACGAGTGTAAATTGAGTTATTATGGGTATATTGTCAATCCTATATGTACCTCACTCTGGCAGAGTGGAACTTGCTCAATTTGTAGTGATGGTGAAAAAAAACTAAAAAGGGAGAAATAAGAACTTTTTCACAAATAATATAAGGCACAAAACGTACAAACATTGGGTGTCTTCTTCTTTTTCGTTGCGATGGTACATTTGATCAAACTATTTAAGCCCAGTATGTGGCCACGTTTATTGCAGCGTCAGAAGCATTATACAGGTCATCCAAGGTGCAAGTGAATGGACAGTCGGGACACTCCAGCAAGTGGGACATGGTCTGTACAGGAGCACCGCAATCGCACCCAGCGTGCAATGGACCAATAATCCCCCATTTTGCCAAATAATATTTGCAGCGGCCTAACTGGGTGCGGAACCGATTCATTACCTTCCATACGGGCTACTGCAGTGCATGACCAAAGGGAAGATGCTCCTTGGCCTTAATGAAGTCATGAGGTGGTGGGCACTTCTCCAACTACAGTTTGCAGGTGTGAAAGACACTGACTGCCGAAACAAAAGTTATTTTGCACTTTTTAGGTTTTTGTTCTTAAAGACGTTATATCTTTTTGTGAAAAAAAAAGTTTAATCCATTTCTTCGAAAATGTCTACCCATAGTTTTGCAACGTAATTTAAATTTTATAATCTCCCCCAAAAGAACAAAAACAACATTGTTTTTTTTAATAAGTATAAGTATGATTTTTTTTATGAGTTCTTAAAGCCAAGCAAGTTTTAAGTTTGCTTTTTCCATAGCACCTGTGAACAACGCGGCCCTAAACCTCCGTCATTTTTCTCCGTACACAACCTGACTCCCTAACGCAGCTTTCGCAAAAGATTCACATAATGCTCTTAAATCCGGCCTATTTTTCAAACGTCATTGGCCGTTGTTTCCTTTAGTTCATTAAGTATTTTCATCACAGTTTCAGCGGCGTCGCGTTAAGAGTACCCCCGGGGCCACAGTTGGGACCGCCGCTTTTTCTTGAATTTTTAACAGCTCTTTAGTGCTTTGGTACTATTCATAAGCGACGGTGCCATTTAATAATGCACTATATTTACTCGTGTCTTAAGTGCAAATTGCAGCGTCTGGTTGTTGGTGGTGCTGGTTATGAGTTTGTCGGTGAGCTGGGTAATGCGATAAGTTTTTTTATGGGGGTTTTAATGGGAAATTATTACTGCTCACAGTAAATAATCATTTTAATTGTGGTAATAAATTATTAATTGACTCTACTGTCGTAATAAAAGAGAATATACATTATTGTTTTCATTCCTGTTTGATGTATTTTGCTTTAGATAAAAGATCATTTATTTTCGTCACAGCGGATCTTTTTGTCTCTGAAGTTGTCTCTGCGAACCATTGCGCAAGAAACAGTTTGTCATCGAGTATACTGCATAGAGTAAGTGAGATAGGGCGATGCGACAAAAGTAAATGACGAAAAGTAGATGAAGTAAATGACGTTTTGGGGACACTTTCATTATGCGTACAGCTAAGGAGTGGAATTCCCTGCCGGAGTCTGTGTTTCCCGATAGCTACAATCTTGGGGTCTTTAAGTCAAGAGTGAATAGGTTTTTTCTAGGCAAGCGTGCTTCACCGTCGACCACATCATCGCTTACCATCAGGTGAGATAGTGGTCAAGCGCAAGCCTATTGACGATAAAAAAAAAAAAAAAAAAAAAAAAAATGAGTGAGTGAGGGATACAATGCTATCTTCTTCTTCAACATTGACATAAAAATAGCAACTGCGCAAGGTCTTGCAGCCAACTTCAGAGTCACAAAGATCCATTGTGAGTATTACACATACTCTTTTTTATTAACTCATTCTTCTACTACTTCACTTATGTTCACACATCCAGTCATATAAGCATCTAGCCGCATCTAGTCATTTAATTTATAAAAAAAAAAAAACATTTATCAACAAAATGAATATTCTTTTCTTTTAATTTTGGTTTCTGATGTGAAATCTAATGTGTTTTGGTATGTGGGTATTTTTTGTAGTTTGGAATATACTATTATATACTTTATAGTTTAAAGTCTCCTTCCTTCCCGCTATAAGCCTATGACCTGTCCCACACAAGAATATGGTGTTATAGATATACATAATGTAAAGATGATGTACTTTGTAAGTAAGATAATGGTCCGTTGTTGGTTGTAATGATTTCTTACGTGAAAATGGACCTGGAAAATATATTATGACAGATATGCTCAGGAACGCTTTAGAACCTTTTTAAGGGCCTTTAAACAAACATAATGCTGTTTTATAGGGCTTTGTTCGGTACTTTTGTATGTGATTGTTCTAATTTTGATTTATTGGTTACGTTTTGGTTGAAATATCGTCACGTTTTTCTTTTTCATGTGATCGGCAAGTTTGTAAACAGATTTGGACTTTTTGCGTTACCGTACATGTTGATTAAATACCCTTACGTTTAGGGTATTTAATATAATAGGCAATAATATAATATTGGAAAAATATAATAGGTTAGGGCCTAACCTATTATATTTTTGCCTGAAAATAATGGATTAGGGTATTGAACAACGAAACCTATTTGTTTCAAATAGAAAACATCAGAAGATACTCTCGAAGATATATCTAATACTAGCTTTTTCTCGCGGCTCACTCCCGTGGCCTGTGGAAAAAAAATTGCATATGTTACACACAAAGAATGTAGCTTTCTAATGGTGAAAGATTTTTCAAAAGCGATTTAGTAGTTTTTGAGTGTATCCATTACCAACAAACTTACAAACGAATATTTCCTCTTTATAAAAGTATTAGTGTAGATATCTTATCTTATCTTGTGGAGGGGCCGAGAAATAACTCGGACACTTCGACCCATGGGATCTATTGTGTTCCCCTAGATAACTTACTCCTCGCCGATCTCGTTGAAAACACTTTTCATGAGTTTTACAACGAGACTAGGAGATATGAGCCTATAGTCTTCTGGTTTTGGATATCCAACCCCTAGGAGACTCATTCGCTTACCAGCCAGTGCATCGCATGTGCACAGAAGGTGCTCCATGCGTTCCGTATGTTCCCCACACAACCTGCACATGGGTGTCGCGGTAAGACCCATTTTCATGAGCATGTCGTTGGTTCCAAAGTGCCCAGTAAAGGCCCCAAGCAGGTAACGGATTTGCCCCCTGCTCATATTCCAAATGCATTCCCGGGCTTTGTACGTAGAGCCTAGGAATTTCTTGGAGTGTTGTAGACCGGTATTAGACAGCCAATGTTTATTAGTGTAGATAAATAAGTTTATCTTTATAACATACATAAATAAACTCACACTGTTTTTTCATGGCGTATGCAGAAACTCAAAACGACACCTTCTACGATCCTTAAATACTACTATCAATAAATAAATCATCATCATCATCAGCCTTATTATGTTTCCACTGCTGGAGCACAGGCATCATCTCTGTGAGAGAGGTAGTGTGCCTTAATCCACCACGCAGGCCCAGTTCGGGTTGGTGGATGTCTGATCGGATGATATGCTGGTTTTCTCACGATGTTTTCCTTCACCGTTTTAAGAGCAGTGGTGATGAAATAATTTACACAAAGTTAAGCGCCTGCCTGGGTTCGAACTCACGACCTACGAAAGTCGGGACCATTACCACTGCTCCAATAAATAAATAATACAATATTTATCTTTATAAATTAGTATTAAAAGAGATTTCCGACTCAAGTTTTTCAATTCTGTTTCCATTTGCCAATAAACACTTTAATGGTTTCCTAGAAACATTGTGAATCAGTGACTAAGTTACTGTAATTGATTACATAACAACCGTTGTAATTAAATAAATAAATCAACGCTTCATAAAATCACGAAGTGTCAATTAGTAACCGAAATCCGAATATTTGACTACTATATTTATTTTATGAGTGCTAAAAACTCACATAACTGCATCGTGCAAACACAAATCGGTAAAACCAAAAAATTCAACCCCGAATAAAAAAACTCAATTAATGCAAGCAGATATCTTTTGTCTGCATTATTGAATCGGGGAAATGCTGAAATGCATTGCAAGTTCTATGCAGGCAACTGCATTTTAAAGGCGAATAATTGCGCGGCAGCTTCAAGAGAGAATACGAAATTTAATGCGCACTCAGCAAAAATATTGGAGTCTGAAATTCACTAACAATGGAATAAAGTTTTAATATCGATGTGAATTTTAAATAATCCAGTTTCTTCATACACTTCTGTGATTGATTCGTCTTTGGGAAAACGTGATTGCACGTTTTCATATAAATTATTTGGAATATGTTTCTTAGTGTTGTGATTTACCACATCTGCTTCTTATTGGAGCGTATCTTTCACTTTTATTTTGTAATGAAGTTGTGTTCGCATAATCGAATAGATTCTTTGATTTGAAAAATGTAGTACTTCAAATTTATGTTCAGTTTATTTCAGAACCTAACTGTTATTCTTTGTTGGAGGGTTAAAACCTTATTGCTAATCCTGGCCGACTCCAATTTATTGAAATTACTGACATTGTGTTCTGTTACTGTTCAAAAATGTTTTTTTCATGTCATGTCTTGTGCTGAATAAATTCTGCTTATATTTTACACCAAATATGTGTTTAAATATGATTTATATCAGGTTATGGTTCAGCAAAAATAGTGCAACGTTATTGTAAATATGTCGGAAACGAAAAATCATAGTTTTTCACATGAAAAATTACGCGGACGTGAAAATTACGTCGAGTGGAAATTTGTTATGAAAAATGCATTGATTCACGACAATTTATGGATCTGTATAAGCGGTTACGGTAAGGATGACAAAACAACGTCCGAAGTGAAAAATCGACGTGACGAAATTGCAAAATCTAAAATTTGCTTGAGCGTTGAAAAGTCATGTTTTTCACATTTGATGTCAGCGGATACGGCGAAAGACGCATGGAATGCACTGGAACGTGCATATGATGATAAAGGACTCGGTTCAAGAGTGAGAACTCTTCAGAACTTGTGCGCTGTCAAACTGGAGAACTATTCTAGCATGGAAGCTTACGTCAATGAAGTATTGTCATTAGCGCAGCAATTGGCGAATATGAACAAACCTGTTGATGACGAGTTTCTTGGTGCGTTGATGCTCAAAGGTTTACCGACAGAGTACGAGCCCATGATCATGGCACTAGAGCATTCGGGAGCTGTCATTACTGCTGATATAGTCAAATCGAAACTGCTACAGGATCAACGTTGGACTAGTCGTGGAGATTCGAGTGAGTGCTTGTATTCTACAAGAAAAGGCGCAAGTACGAGTGACTCCTGGACGAGAAAAGCGCAGCAGCACAAGGATGAGTCAAAAGCGAAGGATAATTCCGCTAGAAAGAGAGAACCGTGGTGCTGGAAGTGCAGACAGAAAGGACATCTGAAGAAAGACTGCCGGAACGCGAAGGATTCTTCAGGAAACTGTGTCTTATCAGCATATAGTACTGGAACTGACTCGGAATCTTCGTGGTACATAGACTCGGGGGCTACAAATAACATGACTGGCAGGCGTGATTTGATGACAGACTTCAAATCGCGAGATGGTCACGTCACCATTGCTAGTGGAGATAAACTGCGGTGTACAGGTATAGGTACTGTTAAGTTGTCGGATAGCGCGACGTTAACTGATGTGTTGTATATACCTAAGCTGTCTGTAAATCTCATATCTGTTTCGCAATTGATTAAGAATGGTTGTATTGTTAATTTTGATACTACTGGTTGTACAATTTCTAAGCTGGGCGATGTTTTGATTAAGGCAAATGACGTTGGAGGGGCTTACAGACTTCAGATCTGCAGTCTACGGGCGAATCTTACTATTAGCACTGCAACTTGGCATCAAAGACTTGGCCATTTAAGCGCCAACAATATGAAGCTTTTGAGGCAGGGACTTGCTAATGATATTAGTTTTCAGGATGACCCTTGTAAAGACGTTGCCTGTGAAGTTTGTTTAAAGGGAAAGCAAGCTCGGTTTCCTTTTCTCAGCAATCCTGAGAAGTCTGTGGCTGCAAAGCGGTTGGATTTAATCCATACCGATTTGTGTGGTCCGTTGCCGGTGAATTCGCTTGGAGGCAAGAGGTATATCCTGGCATTCTTGGATGATCATTCGAGGAAGGTGTTCGTGTATTTCCTGAAGCGTAAGAGCGAGGTGAGTGAATACACGAAAAACTTTATTAAGCTAGTCGAAACTCAGACTGGTGACAAAGTTAAAGTTTTGAGGTCGGACAATGGGACCGAGTATGTGAACAGAGACCTTGAAGGTTTTTTGAAAGGTAAGGGGATAGTCCATCAGGTAACTGTGCCTTACAGTCCTCAACAAAACGGCTGTGCGGAAAGGCTAAACAGGACCCTCCTAGAAAAAGTAAGGTGCCTCTTGTATACTTCGAACCTAGACCACAAGTTTTGGGCAGAAGCTGCCTGTACTGCTGCACATTTAATAAATGTGTCACCTTCGAAAAGGCTCTCAGGGCAAACTCCTGAGGAAGCCTGGACAGGTAAGAAGGTTAGCTTGAAACACTTACGTGTGTTTGGCTGCGAAGCTTATGCTCACGTTGATAAAGTGAAGCGGAATAAGCTTGAACCAAAAAGCAAGCGTTGTATATTTCTTGGCTATGACGGTAATGGATATAGGCTCTACGATTCGGCGAAAAATATAGTTTTTCGTAGTCGTGATGTTGTTTTTAACGAAAAAAATTTTCCAGGTGTCAAGAGTAAACGGCCCGTGGAGATCTTCTTTCCGACTAGTGATGACGGAGATAACGTTGAAGATGTGGATGTTCGTGATCAGTCTGGGACTGACCTTGAGGTGGAGATACCATCACTACCAACTGTAGAGGCTGAGGTTGAGGCGGAGAGACCGGTAGCGCCTGAAGTGTGGTTTGAGGCTGACGAGCAGGTGCCGAGTTCATCTACTGATACAACCAGAATGCCACGGAAGCCACCATCTGACGGACCAGCCTATAATTTACGGCCGAGAGTACCGAGGACGATGTCTGCGCTCGAGACAGAGTTGAGTGAGCCGACGAATGTCAAGGAAGCTTTGCAATCGAGTGATAGTAAGCTTTGGTGGCAAGCTATGCAAGATGAGATTGATTCGTTCAATAAGCATGAGGCTTGGGAGCTAGTTGACAGACCGGCAGACAAGAATATTGTCAAGAATCGATGGTTGTTTAAAATCAAACGTGACGCCAATGGCAAAGTGGCGTGTTATAGAGCGCGATTGGTTGCAAAGGGTTTTACCCAAAAGTTCGGAATTGACTACATGGATACTTTTTCTCCGGTTGTGCGACATAGTTCGTTGAGAATGCTGTTGTCTCTTGCGGTTGAATTAGATCTGAAGATTGATCACCTTGACGTCAAGACTGCTTTTCTGAATGGCAATTTGAGTGAAGAAATTTATATGTCACAGCCTGAAGGTTTCGTCAAGCAAGGCAATGAGAATATGGTCTACAGACTCAAGAAAGCCGTGTACGGGTTAAAGCAGGCGTCACGTGCCTGGTATGATAAGGTAAAGGAAGTTTTACTCGCAGAGAATTTCACGCAGAGCAAGTATGAGAGCTGTATCTTCAGTCGCCGAGTGGGTAAGCGAATCATTATTATTGCTCTCTATGTAGACGATTTTTTCGTTTTTTACGACTGTGACGAGCTTGCTGATAAGCTAAAAACGTCACTGAAGTCTCACTTCACAATTAAAGATTTAGGTGAGATTAAACATATGCTAGGCATCAAAGTACAGCGCACTAGTCGTGAGTTGAAGCTGAGTCAGAAAACCTATATTGAAAAGTTACTTGAACGTTTCGGTATGAGTGACTGTAAAGTTGCTAAGACGCCCTTAGATGTAGGTCTGAAGTTTTCTGATAGCGCCACCCACGAGAGTAGACTACCGTATCAGGAGCTGATAGGATGTTTATTGTATATAGCTGTGACCTCAAGACCTGACATTTCTTTTGCTGCATGTTTCTTAAGTCAGTTTAATACTTGCTACACAGCGGAACACTTTGCAGCGGCCAAACGTGTATTGCGGTATTTAAAAGGCACAATGAATTTAGGTCTTGTGTACAGAAAAAGTGATGAACATGATAAATTTCATGTTTATGGATTTACTGACGCTGATTGGGCTAACGGGGCGGATCGTAAATCTTACACGGGGTATATTTACAAGCTAGGTAGGAATGTTATTTCCTGGGGTTGTTATAAGCAATCGTGTATCGCACTTTCGTCTACCGAGGCGGAGTATATAGCTTTGTCTGAAGCTGCCAAAGAGGCGGTATACGTCCGTGCGGTTCTTGCTGAGTTGATAGGTCAAGGTCACACTGTAACCCTGTATAGTGATAATCAGTCTGCGGCGAAGCTGGCTAGTAACTCAGTGTTCCATAAGCGAACAAAACATGTGGACATTAGATATCACTATATTCGTGAAGCTGTTGAGAATAGGGTGCTAGAACTGATGTACATGCCAACAGAGCAGATGACTGCTGATGTGCTCACGAAGGCACTGCCTAGCTGTAAGCACTTGTCGTTTGTACGAGATATGCTTGAAGTCCTCCAGGATTAAGAGGGCGTGTTGGAGGGTTAAAACCTTATTGCTAATCCTGGCCGACTCCAATTTATTGAAATTACTGACATTGTGTTCTGTTACTGTTCAAAAATGTTTTTTTCATGTCATGTCTTGTGCTGAATAAATTCTGCTTATATTTTACACCAAATATGTGTTTAAATATGATTTATATCATTCTTATTTAAATTTTATTTGCCTCGTTATTGTATGCTGATATTTAAATCTAACTAATATTATAAATGTTAAAGTTTGGATGGATGTGTGTGTGGAAGTGGGGTGTATGTTTGCTACTCAATCACGCCAGAACGGCTTAACGGATTTGGATGAAATTTCATCCTGGTATAATATTCCCTTGGTATAAGAACACTCTTTTAACCCGGGCGAAGCCACTGGCAGAAGCTAGTGTTTTATATTGTTCAAGACTGAGAATGTTTTGCTGAAATAACTATTACAAGAACGTATAACATGAATATAATTATGAAATAGAATTAATAAAACCCAATTTCATATTTTAAAGACTTTGAATGTTCCTTTATTATAATAAAATACTTTGGTAATCAAACAACATGGGCTTAAAACTTTGTTAAACAATCTGATTACGATGATTATCTTAAACCGAACATTTATGACTATGATAAAAATAACCTTTGATTAAAAATAGCAGAAAAACATACCGTGACTTTTACTCTTTGGTGTTCAACGTAAAAACTGTGTTGTTTGTTTAAACCTTTCTTTCAACGTAATATTATTCAAGAAGTCTCCACTTTAGAGCCTCAAAAATAAGATGGGCTACCGTAAAATTTATCTTAATAGGCACCTGCATAAAAATACATTGGAGTGAAACCTTTTTTAGATAGCAAACACAGTACTCGCCGCGTCTTCTCAGTATTATCACTGAGTGGAATCTCTTTATGGGTGGCGGCTATCTGTGCGTTTAATCCACTTTCTGTTTTTATCTTAAGACAAGTGGAATGGGTCGCCGTCCTTTGTCCACGACCCCTGATAACAGGGTGACCTTTTTTCGTCTAAGGTTTATTAAACAAAAATACACCTGTGCAGTGTAGAGACAATTGTGGAGATTTCATTAAATTCAATGGAGGGTGGCGTAATTGGAATTTTTGTCAAGTTTTTCTTTTTTTTATTATTTTGATGGAAATTACCTTTTCCCCGTGGACCTGCGAGCTCAATGAGTCGCCTTGATAACGATGTTAGTTGTTACTTTCGTACTTTGGTTTTATGTTTGCTTTTTGAAACAAGAAGGGAACAAACGTTAAAAGCGATTGGACTAACCCAATCCGTTTGTTGCTTTTAGGCGAAGTATCTATACTGTATGATTTTGGTCGTTTCTTTAGTGATTTTTGAGAATCTGAAGTTCATCTTAAGGAAACTGGTATAGTACCACCTTATCGCCATTTTGATATTTCGGCAAAGTTATCTACGTATCTTGGTAACGACACACTCTATACTTAAGAGTACCGTATCTCAAAACACTTTGATTTTTAGGTGATCCATATACAACAGTATTTTTTTCAGTTTAACGAAAAACCAAAATGGCGATACCAAACTCTAAGCTTAACTTCATAAAACAAACCAAGATGAAGTCGACGCCGAAATACGCAGAAATAATTCGGGTTACGAATTAATTTAAGGCGAAACACACAAGCTTGATGCCCTCGTATATAACTTGAGAAATAAACGCAGCATTACTATTGAAGTCATTAATTACGTATGTACCAACATGACGGGAACGAGACAGTGTCAATTAAATCAGGTTGGGGTGGAGACACACTGCACGGTTTGTGGGGGAAAGTCAGTGAAGAATAATGTCAGTTATTAAGACTCGGTGTGTTCAGGTTTTTATTTTAAAAATAAAATCCTTTAATTTTGTTGTACGGTTTAAAATTTACTTTTAACTATTTGTCCTTGAGCTACAAGCTTCATGCTATATACAGTAATTAAGACCAAATGTTTGGGAGTCACCAAGTGACATATTGACATCTCATGTCAATCCTATCAACCTTGGATTCTTGACAGTCGTCGCTGTTTATAATACAATGTCTGGGTCTTCTTTACTTGTAGTTCTTATATTGACGGCACTGTCGTAACAATTTTATTTTTCTTCTAAAACGAGAGCAATTATGAATATTTGGCCTTTACAATCCGTGGGTTTCTTTACCAAGAATTTAGTACATCGTTTGTTTTTTTTTTCTTTATTTTCTTAGCTCATTACGAGAACGGCTTGTATATTCTTCTAGTTTCTCATAAAATGGAGTTGTAATTTCATTGTTCGGTGGCTGAATCAAAGGTTTTCTTTATTCTGTTTGCTGTTTCTGAGAATGTTCTTAAAAATAAGTTATGTAAGCTTAATAAGGTATGTAAAGCTTTTTGTATACCCACTTACTGTTGCCAGTGGCTTCACTCGCATCTTACTGATAAACCCTACTTCAAGTACCCCCAATAAATCGAAATAAATATAAATAAATAAAATAATAAATTTATATTGAAATAAATAAAACATGAATAATATAATATTATTTCTTAATTAATTAATTATTAAATTTTATTTTTTTATGCACCTGCCATGTTATCTCTTCACCACCCATGGATGATTGGTAGAAAAATGCCGCCTATGTACCTGAATGTTGCATGAAGTTTTAAATACATATATGTACGGACGTTAAAACAAATCGCAAGCACGCCATCTGGCGGCAAAGCAAGGTCAACTATGCATTGGAGCGCTATTTCTAACAACTTGCGTGGTGGGGAACACAGAATATGGCAGTTGAGTACTGACAGCGTTAGAGCTAAAACATCATTGAATCAGTGTCGATCCGTAATATTAGTAAGCAAGATTGTAACTGTGAATATTTGAATAAACCCAGGGTATCGAATAATTTATGTGATTTCATTAGCACTATTGTACCCACCGACCTGCCCACACACGATGTCTTAACTTAAGGGTAAATACGGCCTGACTTTCCGATGGTGTACATTTATCGGCCAGCCTTGATGCGACATATAAATAAAATGCGCAGTAGCCACTGACTCACATAGTAGGTATCAACAGAGTGGACCGCACGTTTCTCCGACGCCACAATTTGCTCATACTTAGATCATAATAGACTGAATCGAACTCGCCACGCGGTTGGATATCTTCGAGGGGCGGTCATATGTCGTGTATGGTGACCGCGTATAAGCAAATGTTCGGACGGCCGTATCTTTGGGTACCCACTATTTAAATCTATAGCAGTACCTTAATAAAACCCTTAAAAATTTCATACAATCCTGTCTTTTAGAGAATCAGCATTGCCATCCAACGTGGCATTGCTGCCAGCGTTCTGGGCACTTTTCACGTTGACAGCGATGTGGACGAATTTTATGACACCCTATGACCACTGCCCTTTTATACGTGTTCGTAGTTTTATTTTATTACCCGACTGCCGAAGGAGGGTAATGTGTTTATCAGTCTATGTATGTATGTTTGTTCCTATATGGCGTTCCAGAGACCAAACGTGTAGGCCGATTTTGATGATTCATACGTCAATCGATGCGTCTTAACCCTGCGAGTGTCATAGGCTACATTAAAATTGGACAATAGAAAAATGGCGCATTTTGGGTGCCATATTGTGGGGGCCCAAATATTTTTTTTCTTCCAAACCCATCGCATGGGGCACCAAAATAAAGGGTTTTAAAAGGTGATTTCAAAAATATATAACACTTATATGTTTAAATGTATCTAATTCGAAAAAAAACTAACTGAAAAGTTATAAATAAAAAAACTTAATTCAAAAAATCAATCTGTGCCGTCGGAGGCTACATATTCGCGGGCTGGCTGACCAAAATCTGGTGTATCCTCCGCCTGCCCAGCATGATTTTTTCCTTGTTTACGACTTTTTCGTTCACTTTTGAAGCAGTCGGGTTTTTTGATTTTTTGAATTAAGTTTTTTTTTATTTTTTATTAAAGGGTTTATATAGGTAGTGAATTTTAATTGAGATAATTAAACGAAAGTTGTTATCCTCTCCTATTAATATTATAAATGGGAAAGTTTACTGAACGGATCTGGATAAAATATGGCACAGAGATAGATGTCTGGAATAGCACAAAGGCGGTTTTTTTAAAAGGTTTGATTACACACGCGGGCGTAGCCACGGGCGGAAGCTAGCTACACCATAGTGACTGTTCAGTCATGTTCATGTTGACAATGTATTGTATAACATGTGGGTGTAATGTTATATTGAACGTTTGAACTTCAAAGAGATGTTAGTAATAATATATAATTATTATTATTATGTTTTGACAGTATCTTGTTACACGTCGTGTTTATTATGACAGTATATAATCAACTTGAGTGTATATGTATAATTATGTGTATATATATCTGTGTTTATGTTTGTTATTGATTTATGGCACCATTAGTGTAGCTACGGTTATCGGTAAAATTGTGTACTTTCATTGTTTTAACATTATTTAAATATTGACCTGTACTACATACTGCAGGGTAAATACCTATTCTCGCATATAGGAATAATGAGCGTTTATGTTTATTACGTGATGGCGTAAATTTAACCTATTAGGTATACGCTTCGTTTTTTGTAAAAGGTTTGGCCACAGACATAAATCTAACTAGATAACGCAAGTCCCTCCATTTTTATGAAAACCAAACGTGCCACTTTTTCTACTTACCAATGAAACACGATTGGCGCAGTCGTTGAGCGATTGACTGCTGCGCTGCGTGTCGCGGGTTCGATTCCCGCACGGAACAAATATTTGTATGACCTACAGATAGTAGTTGCGGCTCTGGGTGTTGTGTATGTGAGTTTATATATTTGTAAACGTACCCACGATACAGGAAGAAATTCCTAAAGTGGGGCAATATCTATTATTTAAAAAAAAACTTACATTTCCAATGCCTTAGCCAAACGGCATTTTTCTAGTTTTCGTTGGCTTTCAGGTGCCAATAATGCTAACTGAAAAATTCAAATTACGATCATTGATCGTAATTTTACTCCGTTTTTTGACACGCGAACAACATACAATTGCGTCATCTAGTTAGTTTTATATCTGTGAGTATGGCCTAGGTAAGCTTTGAACATAAATAATAAAATAAATAAAATATTAATTTCTCTTGCACAAAGGTTTCTTATAAACTATTACATAATGAAGCAATATTATTCAAAACATGCTTTGTGGGAGACTGGTATATATATACACTAGGAAATCCTGTCACACAGATTATCCCCCAACAAAACTGTGATTATTAGTCGATTTAATTACAATGATTGATACCTTTGGTAAATTACACGGAAAACGATGGCATGCATATTATTTTAAGTTATTTTTAAAATATACACAATATAAACATACTTCTCTGGTTTGATTTGTGCAAAGAACTCATCTACCCATCACGCAAATCAATTGACCGTTGCATTGCATTGCTGTTAAAATTCAGCCATTACATTAGTTGCTGACGCACTTTTGAAATTTGTAACATTCGTTTTGAGATATTTTTTGGCCCGTCACTGAACACACTTTACTGATATGAAAGACTTCATCTACTGTAAAAATCAGCCCTACCTAAGGCTTTCCCAAATAAAGTACAGAGCACTTTCTCCAAAAATAATGGCGCGACCTTCTTTCATAGCAACTAAGCAGTGTGTCACAATCCTTAGGAATTAGGCGAAAATTCGTTACGTGAACGCACGTCACGGTAAAGACGCACCTGCGGTTGACAGCCTCATTTGTTTGCCGGCGTTGAAAGCTTCAGTCGGTGTACACTGTACACAGATATCAAACGATACTACCCGAGACTGCGTAACCCCTACGTAAACTCTGCGTAAATGCCGCGTAAATTGGTTCCGCGTGTCTACCCAGAGTGTACGCACTACATCTGTTACTGAAATTGAGCGTAATGGGGTTAGGTGTTTCGTGGTTTCTTCGTTAGGGTGATTGAGAGATTCTTTATTAGGGAACGTCGTGTACTTTTTCGGAAAGTTAAGATGTCTAACATACTTAGGCCCAAATGGTATAATCATTATTTATTAAACTTATTTGACCATTTGTGAGTTCCTGGCTAAATAATAACAGCCGCACGGGTCCATCTTCAGGGTTAAGCAACGTTTGACGAGGTCGGTCCGTGGATGGGTGACCATTGGAACATACCTAGTTTCCTCCGTGCCTCGGAAAGCACGTTAAGCTGTTGGTCCCGGCTGTCTGTTTTTTTTTTATTTGAAGATCTTTGACAGTCGTTACGAGTAAACAGAAGCTTGATATCTGACACCAGTCTAGCCAAGGTGTACCGTGTTACCTAGTTACTGGGTTGTGGAGGTCAGATAGGCAGTCGCTCCATGTAAAACACTGGTACTCAGCTGAGTCCGGTTAGACTGGAAGCCGACCTCAACAACAATTGGGAAAAGGCTATTCAGATGATGAGGTTATTTTGTCATTAAAATGTCAAAAAAGATTCTTACTCTTGCTGTTTTGACTTCATTCAAACCAAATCAACTTTTATATACATCTATTTCACTAGTATTATCCCGGTCCTGAACTTTACCCATGAAGCTTGACCAAGTGACCAGTCAGAAACATCCTACACAATAATAATCATCATTATAGTGGCTGAATCGCCTCATTCGGAGAGTCAGAGCACCGTGACGAGACCCGCACATTGGCTCACCCCGGATTTACGTACCTACCTACTAGGGAAGTTACGGAGCTTTGACTCCGACTCCGATAAGTCGGAACTGCCAATTGATATTGCAACACTTTAGGTCGGATGTTTTAAGGGCCTACACACCCTTTAGTACCGTAAAACGGTAACATTCTAAAGCATACTATAGTAACGGCTAGGTTAAAAGAAAAAAAACAATATTATTGATTCATGTAATTTTGAACAAAAGGTTTTTTCGTGTAACTAATAGTTTTGCTTTAAAAAAATAATTAATAACATGATATTTTTTTGCTACTTTTGGAAACTCATCCAAAACGACTTGGATGTTTAAAAATATTTTTACACAGAAAAAATAATGACTGAATTTTTTTCATAACTAACATATTATATGCAATTCAAATAATATTTTGCAAACAACAGTTCAAAAGGAGGTTCAATATTGATATTTTTGGCATCGAGCAGGCGCACGGCCAGTACTGCGTTAACATTGGGGCGTATATATAGCGCCTTAATTGGAGGTCGAAGCAACGGGTAGTATGGCTGGTTGTATGGGCCCAGTGGCTGTGGTTGTTTTTATTTTAAATTATTGATGTTTTCAACGCCTTGTAGGTTTATTATTTTTTAATTGAAATTATAGAGGCTGACTGAATAATATTTGTACTATTTTACTTTATTAAGCCTGCCCTTAACACATCGCTCTTTTGCCACCTGTCTCCGATTTCAGTTCCGACTCCGACAAACCAAATGTTAAAACCCAGATTCCAGCCTCAGTTCCGATAAAACCACCTCCGTAACATCCCTACTACCTAGGTACTTTACGATACGCAGGGCGGTGCAACAAATTAGTGGAATTGCCGGATTGTGTCCGATAAATAGTCATGATAGAAACACCCTTTGTCCTGTTTTCGATAAACTAAATTGAGAAGCTTTTGTTTAGTAGATACTTAGTGGAAAGTAGAAATCGTTTTGTAAAGTAGCTCTTCGGAGTGTTATTGCCACCAAGTAGGAAAAGTGAACTTCGGATCAAATGGGAGTCTAAGTTCGGAAAATGGAGTTGATGATCGGTCTAACTAGTGAGAGGCCTTCCAACACAACATCTTCAGGTTCCCGTCGCCAATCCAGAACTTTGTTGCCCCATCGGCCATACGTTCTGTGAGCAATGCAAGTTCAGTTTGGCAATTATTCGGGCCATGTCGGTAGCCCTGGTTCTCTTGCGGATCTCTACATTTCTGATTCGATCACGCAAGGAAACTGTATAGCCAGAGGGCACCCACGATACAGTAAGAAATTGCTAGTGAGGGGCAACATTCTGTAAAAAAACCACATCAAGGTCTCTGGGACAGCTTGCATCTGGTAGGTATACCTAATAAATGGCAATGACAACTATATTAACCCAATTCAATTTTTTTGCACTGCCTTGTCTCTACGTAACCAACTGTTAAAATAAAATCGCTTAACATATTGCTTTTCAAAATAAACTCTGAGTTAATAACACGGTAAACACTCCTTCAATAATTCAACATAAAAATGAATTAGTAAAACTCTAATGTTTCTTCAGAAGGATTGTAGTTCAAATTGTAGGTTAAGTGGTCCTGTAGGTTGTGAATAATTTATGAAATGTTTCGTAGGGAAGTAGCTTTTGTATTACCGATGGTATCGATAGAAATTACCTTTTGGAATATCAATTTTAATGTATCTAGGTAATATTTTTTGTAGGATGGATGAAATGACGACAGGTCACTGGAACAACTTGCGACCCACGGATACCCTTCAAGGTAGAGGGGAAAATTTACAAGTCCGTGATTAGACCTGGTATTGTAAGGATCAGAATGTTGGACTGTGAAAAAGATGGATGAAAAGAGATCGCATATAGCAGAGATGAAAATGTTGAGTTGGATGTGCGGAGCGACTAGAATGGATAAAGTGAGAAATGAGTATATTAGAGGAAGTTTGAAAGTGGCGCCAGTGACAGAAAAGTTGAAAGGAAACCGTTTGCCCTGGTATGGTCATGTGATGAGGAGGGATGAAACGCATGTTACTAAAAGAGTTATGAATATAGATGTGGATGGATGGAGAGGGAGGGGACGGCCAAAGAAAAGATGGATGGACTACATAGTGTGTACTATGACTAGAGGAGTGATATGAAAGAAAAGGTCGTCAGTGATGGATGACAGGGGACAGTATGGTATGGAAGAAGAAAACGTGTTGCGCCGACTATGGGACAAGGGCAGGAAGATGATAAGTAATATTTTTAGTCTCAAAAAAGACCATGTATTTACAATGCTGCAAATAGCAGATTGGGTCATGTTACTCTGCGGAAGGTGGAACGAGCTACACAGAACAAAGAACTAGTGGTCCACATTAGCCTTGGATCAAAAGAGCTGAACGTCATGGGGAGAGAGGCCTATGCTCAGCATGGCATGATTGAGGCCGACAGTAATATGAAGATAATCAGAACTAAATAAAAAATTGGAAGACGTGAGACTGCGATGTGGAGGGAAGGAGGGGTTAAGTAAATACCATGTCGTGTACTTGTCCATGAGTCAACTGGAGACTGAAGACTCCAGACTCCCTTTATTAGTGTAATATATACCTAGTCCGTGCGTGACATATATCATAATATAACTATGGATATAGCTTATCTACCTTAACTTAAACTAAGATCTAAACGTGACGTACGTGACACACCACATCACCCTTCCTAAAGTAAAAAAAAAAAAACTTAGTTACATTGTTTTTTTTTTTTTTTTTTTTTCCCCCATCTCTTTACATTTTTAAACTTACATTCTAAGTCTTACAGTATAACTTTGTCCTATTTTTATGTATTACATCTATCTTATTTTTATATTTAACTATTACATTTGGTGACTCGTCCTTTACAACTACAAATGGTCCATTATAAATACACTCCAACTTATTGCCTACTTCGTTTTTTACCAAAATCAAGTCACCTTCCTTATAAGTTATAGAATTAAGATTCTTATCATAACAATGTTTCCTTGATAACTTACTTGATACCAAATTTTCTTTTGCATCATTTTGAGCCCTTTGTAACCTGTATTTAAATTCTAAAGGATAATCATCAAAATTATACAAAGGTTCAACACTTTCAACTTGAAGACTACTTGGTAACCTACAAATTTTACCATAAACTAATTCATAAGGCGTATACTTAGTCACAGTATTAACTGTTGTGTTATAAGAAAAACACCAATATGGAATCCAAGAACTCCACGATGATGGATTATTATCTGTTTGTATCCTTAAATAAGCACCTAAAGTTTTATGAACGTTTTCCAAAGACCCTATACTTTCATGATGATATGACGTTGATAAGATTTTATTGATGCCCAAGACATTACATAGCTCTACCATTACTTTTGAAATGAACTCAGAACCCCTATCCGTAGCAATTGTTCCCGGTATCCCATATCTCAACACAAAATTTTCTGCCAACGCTTTTGCTACCTCATTTGCGGATTTATTTTTTAGTGGATAAGCCTCCACAAACTTCGTAAGTTCACATTGAAGAGTTAATATGTAAACATTACCATTTTCGTCCCTATCAAGTGGCCCCACTATATCTAAATAAATCTTTTCAAAAGATGAAGATGCAGTGGTAGTAACTGTCATTGGTTCTTTAGTATGTTTGGAAAACTTTTGTTTTTTACACTTATCACATTTACCAACGTACCCCGCTACATCTTTCTCAATTGACGGCCAATAATAATATTTCTTTATATTATTCACCATCCTGCGTATTCCTGAATGACCACTCGTAGGTAAAATATGAAAATCATTTAAAACAATTCTCTTCTCATCTGCCCCTTCTATTTTCCGTACACCCTTCACTACACATATTCTAAAATCTCCACATATCGAATTACTATTTTCCTTCAAATATTTGGCCATTTTTGTAATAAAATTAACGTTATAACGATTTTTCAAAATAATAACTTCTTTTATGCCCTTTTCAATACAAAAAGTGACTATGTCTCTCGACAACTCGTCTCGCGATGATGCCGATAAAGATTCATAGTTTACGTAAATACTCGAGTTTTCTGGCATATACATTAAATTGCGCGACTTTGAAAATATTTTTTCACCATTAGTGTTACGTAACATCTTCTCCCACTCATTCAAACATATCTCAATGTCATTTCCTTGTTTTTTAAGAACTTCCACGATCCTAGGGTGATCAGTCCTAGATACCACAGGGTCCGTATCACAAACATTTGGTTCTTCCAACTGTTTGTACTGCGCTCTCGTCATTACGGATATAGTTTTTTCACGCATGGTTTTCAAATCTTCACTTTAAATTAGGTCTAGCTACTACATTTGCTAAGAAAACCCCTTCGCGCAACTCTTTCCTAAACACTACACAATCTTCTGCTCTATTAACGGGCAAATACTTAACCATTTCACAACGCGGAGAAATAGTTAAAGAATAATTATAGGATTTAAGTGGCATCGAAACCGTCTGCTGCTCACGGTTCTTTAGAGATAACCTGTTCCCCGAAAAGTCTATAATACCACTATACGTCTGCAAGAAATCCTGGCCTAATATGCCAACTGACCTACATGGCAAATCATCGAATATATAAAACTTATGCACGAACGAACATTGTTCGTATTCCAACGTCAAATATACATAACCTATAGCCCGTAAACTACCCCCTACACCATTAATCACTAATTCTTCCTTAACTACTTTACAGCACAAAGCATTATTCCTCAAGAAATTACTTTTTATTGCCGATATCGACGCACCCGTATCGACTAACCATTCCGAATCCACATTATTTGCTAGAAAATTCACCCAGTTAACACTATTGCAAGCTAAAATATGCTTAGCCTCGAAAAAACTGCGTTTCATTCAATTGTCTGCCTTCGCTACTTCGTGACATTGACACTGCACTTGAGTCAGCATCGCCCCGCACGTGCTCTAGACACGCTACACGCTGTCGACCTTGCTGAGTCTGCCGTCCACGATGAGTACTATTGCTACGACCGCGCATTCCACTACTATACCTTACGTTTCCATTTTGGTACGTACGCCCAACAGCTGTTTTTTGCTGCGCGTATCCATTACCTACAGCCACGACCCCTATTTCCCGTAGAAAAACTACCACCCGCGGGCCACCGCTGGAACGTCATGACTTGACCCGACGAAGCACAATTTTCGTCTTCCGCTACCCTGATAGCATCTTTCAAACAAGTCAAGTTCCGTGCCGTGATAATTGTACCAAGACGCTGATTACGAAGTCCGTCAGCAAACTTTTTAACCGCATACTTCTCATTTAAAGGCCGCAAAATTTTATAAGCTTCCGAATTTTCCCCGGCTTGAGAAATAGTCAAATCTACCATTAACTTCTCTATCTCTGACCCGAAATCCGTGACCGACCTATCATTTTGCCTAGCGCGAGCAAATTTGGCTTGCACTGCAACGTCTGACTTAACCGTCAACAAATGCTTCTTCATGTCCGTTAAAAGACTGTCTACAGTCGTATAAGTAGAGGACAATCGCATCTTAGCCCCCTGGGTAAGTCGCGTAGTTAGCACGAATCTAATTAAATGAGCACTATCAGCCGCTTCTAACATAGAGCTGTATAAATCTATGGCATCAATCAAATCTTGGGTTACCTGCTCATCCCCATTCATTTTCGGGAGTAAGCTAACCGCCGTTTTCAATGAAAACCTTTCCAACGCCATCTCTGTATCGGTTCCGGTACCGTTTTCAAACTTAATAGTGTCTACATACAAATTTTCTATTCTACTCACTAGCTGTGCTAATTCCTCCGAAAATTTGCTACACTTAGAAACTACACACTTAAATTTACAATACAGGGCTTTTACCTCGCTTATCTTTCCATCAAAATTTTTGCCTTTCCGCCTACTGGGACCTAACTTGACAATTGATTCCCTCAATAACTTAAGCTGTACAAACAGTGACGTTAACTCCACTTCCATTTAAAATTAATGTCTCTAACTGATAGATGACCGAAAATACTCGTCACTACACTTAACTTCAAATCACATCACTTACTCCTCCTGTCGCTCCGCCAGCTCTGCACAGCTCGCTGCACCTCACGCTGATTGATCTTCTCTTCGATCCAATTCTGATGACACCTCCTGTACAGCCGGACTGCCACGCCAATGATGACAATCGCCAAACACACGGCGATAAACAACAGCATCGCGTTGATGGTGGATATCTGCTCTTGTGTTACTGTCGCGGTATTTGAACCACCCGCTGCCGTCTGGGCTATAATAACCTCTTCCTTGGATGACGTGCTCCCCATGGCCTGTGACTAACCAACTGTCGAGAAACTGACTGAAGCCGACTGAAGTGACTCCGACGAGATCCCGGTCGGGCAACTATAACGCCGTCCAGTCGACTGGCAGGGTCGCCATGCGATGTGGAGGGAAGGAGGGGTTAAGTAAATACCATGTCGTGTACTTGTCCATGAGTCAACTGGAGACTGAAGACTCCAGACTCCCTTTATTAGTGTAATATATACCTAGTCCGTGCGTGACATATATCATAATATAACTATGGACATAGCTTATCTACCTTAACTTAAACTAAGATCTAAACGTGACGTACGTGACACACCACAAGACCACCCCTGGGGGCCATAATCCACAACGCGGGCCCAGTCCGGCTTTTCCTATCAAAAGGAAGAGGCCGGTGTCCCAGCAGTGGTAAAATTAAAAGGCTGATAATGATACAGATGATGACAGAACTAAGGCCCTTTTCTGATGACGCGATGCAATTTAAATTACTTCGATAGGCGTTAACCCACGACCTACAACTTGGAAGTCGCGACCGTTACCACAGGGCCACCACTGCTTTCCACTGGACCACCACTGCTCTACATAACCACTATTCTGATCCGAACTATGATGAACCGAATTTTAACTAACGAAAATTACATTATGCTACAGCTAGTGCAGCCTTTTCTACGAGGTATATGAACAGTTCTTATGGGATAGACCACTGGAGCAAAACCGCGGGCATAAGCTAGTATTCTAATGAGATGACACGTTTACTTAAGTTATTAAGTTGTTGGGTTTGGTTGGCGTGCGAATTATAATGACAGTTCGAAGCTTGCAAGTTAAAATGTCTTACATTTGATTTATTGAGAACCGTATCTCAAATTGGGCGCCTGATTTATGTGAATTATCGATTTCTCGCTAGATTTTCAACCCTAGCACGCAATTTAGTAACTAGTCATGAATTGTACGTGATAGGTATAATAACTTGAAAGAGCTTTTAAAAGAACGGAAAAAAGAATTTAAGTGTCGTTGGTGTCGTGTGGTGTGTTTGTAAGTGTTACTGATGAACACGAGAGTTGCTAGGTTAGATTAACAAGTCGGCTAAAGTCTTCTTTGGATTTAGTTTTTAATCACAATTATATATTTTTTGACAGATTTACACAGATTTTTGTCCACAATTACATCTAAAACCTTTAAACGAGCAATTCTTGTCTAAATATATAATCTGAATCTCGGAAACGGCTCCAAAGATTTTCATGAAATTTAGTATGCAGGATTTATCGCGGGCGATAAATCGATCTAGCTAGGTTTTATTTTCATATAACGACGTTTTTTCTATTTTCTCCGGTCATCATAACTCTGTCGCCCAGGTACTGGGAATTAAACATGACTGGTGAATTGCGAATACAGGTGCTATGGACACACAACTGCCTTACCCTTATGGGATTCACATTACTTCAAGCATGAAGTAATGTGAATTAAAACTTCTTCTTTTCGTGCTATTATTTGGGACCAGTAGGTGGCCACCAAGGGGACCAAGGGTGCCATACACGGGGTCGTCTTGCGCCCGTGTGCTGGTTTGACGTACAATGTGTACTAGTGCGCCGGTGATGTGGGGTACTCCCCAGAGAAGGGTCCGGTGACGGAGAGCCGCAGCGGGCCTGCGGTGGTTAGTAACGCGTGCCCATATTTCCGCCATAAGCGATACAGGAGGACACCGTAGAGTTTGCGTGGGTTGGAGTCCCACATAACTGCACTATCTCCCCGTGGTAGTGCAGTATACATGAGCATTTCGCCAGACATCTCTTTTAAGTTAAAATGAACAGGAATCTTCTGGTTAAGCTCACTCCATCGTCGAATCTGTCTCTGTCACCTCTGACCTAGACTAGAGTCAAGAGCAAACCCAACTCAAATAAAAAAAGGCAAAAAAAAACAAAATGGTCATGTATCTTGCTGCGTTTTCGGGTCATTTAAGGTGCAGGTAAACGGACATATGTGGCACTCCAGCAAAGGGACATAGTCTGTACAGGAGCACCGCGGTCACACTGGGTGTTTGATGTGTCAATAATCCCCACAATAACAAAAAAATGCTAGTGTGTGTAACGGATTACGCATAGCTGTATTATTGCGGTATCAACGCCTCTGATTTTCTACCTCTCCGCACTTCTATGCCATCGCGTAGGTAATCGTATCGCTCGTAGTTTTGTATTAATTACAACAGGCTTCGCTAACTAGCATCGAATATCAGATTTCTGGGAATTTCAAAGCTGCTGTGTAACGTTAAAACAGTGTGTAGGTACCTCAAATTTGCTTACATGCTAGCTTTTGTGGTTTGCTTTCTGTTCAACAGGAACCTTGCATATTGCCGGCATAAAAGTAGCATGTGATACGCAGGGATAACAAAACTTTCTAAGAATGTAAAATTAATTGTTATCGGATTATTCAGAGAAGATCTCCTAGCAAAAATTAACAAACCTATTTTATAATATTAATAGCTTCTGTCAGCGGCTTCGCCCGCTTTTAAAGTGGTTTATCATCCCGAGTGAACACTGCACTGGGATAAAAATAGCCTATCTGCTATTCTAGACTATAATCGTATCTGTACGAAATTCATCGAGATCTGTTGGGTCGTTCTGGCGTGATTGAGTAACAAACATACATCCAAACATCCAAACTTTCGCATTTATAATATTAGTAAGATTTTAGACTGAGGACTATTATTAAATATCACTAAATTCAATGCACGCTTTCCAATCACAGATACGTCGTCTTTCCCCAAACAAAACAAAAAAAGTCCCAAAAGCTATTTGTTGTTCCGCTCAATCCATTCCCGTAATAAGCCGATATCTTAATCCACTCAATCTCACGCATTCCTCTCAAAAAGTTACTCTGCTCCGCTCGAGCAATTTATCGATTTATTCTAAAAGCTGCGACATATTTCGCAGCCATTAGGTAACCTCCACTTAAACCGGTGTTATCCTGTCTTGGAGCTTTCTCATTTCGCAAAATAGCGTCGAACGTTCGTTTGGTTGGCAGTCCCGACTCCTCGAGACAAATGGGCGTGTCAGCCGCAGTCTCCCTCTGACGAGCGTAAATTGCTTTGATTTTCTAACAAATCCTCCCGAGAAACTGTTGCCGCTTTTATATTTAGATTGCTGAGATTAAGCGTGTTTAGTTTTCTTCAACAGATCTCGATGAAATTCGTTGAGATGCTTCAATAATATTCTGGAGTGGATTGAAGCTAAGTGGCAGCTACGTTTCGATCGATATATCTGCTAATCCTTTCTACGTTTGGTGCGGTCGGTCTGAGGATGGGTGACCAAAGATTACTAATCCATGACCATTATTATGTTTCATGTTTATCCTTTCGTGCATTGGAAAGTATGGATAAACGTCTATGCCGGTTGTCATTCTTAGTTCCTTAACCATCGCTTGGCAGTCTGAAACCAGTCTTACCAGGGGGTATCGTGCTATCCACGAACAGGGTTGTGGAGGTCAGAAACGCAGTCAATTACTGGTATTAAGATGCAATGATTTATATTGGATGCTGACCCCAAATTGTTGGGTTCAAGATAGACAGATGTTTGTACCTATGTTCGTAGATTATCGCTGAAAATCCTGATGCGATTACAAAACATTTTCACTGAAAGAGCTTAAGCTACACTGGGATAAAGGGTCTCTGATATTTGGCTACACACAAACCAAAAAAGTTCAATTTAAAACTGTGTCTGACTACGGTATTTTTTTTAGTGTTTGTTACCTGGGCCATAATAAGGAATCGATTGACACCATTTTCATCAAAATAAACAGTTTAGGCGCTACGGAGGAACATACGTAAATACAAAAATAAAAAGACTGCAAAAATCATAACCCTTCCTTTTGGCTTTGTCATAGTCGGGTAAAAAGACGCCAGCAAAGTTGCGTGATTGAGCAAGTTGATACAATCTTCAATATTATAACATTATTGAGAAGAGCGGATTTATCAATAGCTAAGTCGCGCTTAAAATAGCGCGCTCCGCTTTTACAAACGGAGTGGTACCAATAGTGACACAGGATTGCATTTTAGGATTTTCTTTATGCTTGTTAGTGTAAAAAACATTACTTTTAATTCTCTAAAGCTTAATAATAACAGCCGCACGAGTAGATCTTCGAGGTAAAGCAACGTTTATTGAAGTCGGTGGATGGGTAACCATCCCAGTCACCCATCCACGGATCGACTTTACAAGCACACTGCTGATTCTGGCTTTCAGGAATTGAAGTGTTTCGGGAATAGTGCGGTGGGATTGTCCCAAAAAAAGAGAGCCGAGACATCTCCGTACCTGGGAAAGCACATTAAGCCGCTGGTCCTGTCTGCCATTTGTAAATCTATGTATGTCAGTCGCTACTAGAAGTCAGAAGGCAGCAAATCGGTCACCACCATCGGTCTTGCTTGAAAAAAATCTAAGCAGATTAAGTGTTATAAAATTGCTTTGACTTGAGCAAAAACGGGTCATGACAAATCAATACGATTTAAAGTTTTATACGGGGACGGAACGATGGCTACTTGTCTTCAATTAGTAATGTCTTTGTGTAAAAAGGCTTTGCTAAAAGTAGACACAATACTTGTTCTACTATTTGAAGTAGGTATGTTACTTTGTGTAAAAAGGCTTTGTTAAAAGTGGAAATAATACTTGTTCTACTATTTGAAGTAGGTATGTTACTTTGTGTAAAAAGGCTTTGTTAAAAGTAAAAAATAATACTTGTACTACTATTTGAAGTAGGTATGTTACTTTGTGTAAAAAGGCTTTGCTAAAAGTGGAAACAATACTTGTACTACTATTTGAAGTAGGTATGTTACTTTGTGTAAAAAGGCTTTGCTAAAAGTGGAAACAATACTTGTACTACTATTTGAAGTAGGTATGTTACTTTGTGTAAAAAGGCTTTGCTAAAAGTGGAAACAATACTTGTACTACTATTTGAAGTAGGTATGTTACTTTGTGTAAAAAGGCTTTGTCAAAAGTGGAAATAATACTTGTACTACTATTTGAAGTAGGTATGTTACTTTGTGTAAAAAGGCTTTGCTAAAAGTGGAAACAATACTTGTACTACTATTTGAAGTATGTATGTTACTTTGTGTAAAAAGGCTTTGTCAAAAGTGGAAATAATACTTATACTACTATTTGAAGTAGGTATGTTACTTTGTGTAAAAAGGCTTTGCTAAAAGTGGAAACAATACTTGTACTACTATTTGAAGTAGGTATGTTACTTTGTGTAAAAAGGCTTTGCTAAAAGTGGAAACAATACTTGTACTACTATTTGAAGTAGGTATGTTACTGGTGTCACTTTTATTTGTATTAAATATGTTTTCCTTTTTTTGTATGTTGGAACCTTGTTTCCATATACCTACATGTAAATTGAAATAATTAATTGTGATTTTGTGTGTTGTGCTGTGTCTTTTGTGTGCTCTGAATAAATGGTTTATCTATCTACTTGCATTCAAACCATAAAGGATTCCGCAGACATTTTTATAGAAATTTATATGAAATCACGTTGTCGCTTTGTGGCCTCGCACCTCGCACCAGTGCTTTAAGGTTCCTACACACAGCCCAACATGCAACGTGACATAGTAACTAGGAAAATTCCCTAAAAAATATATATACAATACGTGGTTGCCCCATCGTTGTCACATTGTTGCGTCGCACCTGTCTGCAGAAACCTTTACAATTAACCTTTATGTTTTTTTAAGACGTAGGTCGTACCTTTTTTTACCCTTATCTAACCACGGTAAGATGGAAACATTTTTTATCAAGTGTAATTTCAGGTTAACATTTTCTCTACCTACTTTGTTTAAAGACAATATGTAATTTTCTTACGAAGAATAACCTTTTGTAAGTAAAATAATAATGATAAATTTTACTTGCCCGATATACCTGTTACAGCCGTTGATATACCTGGTACAGCCGGTAGGTGTGTTACATTTTCAAATAATAAATATTTATTGACGAAAGATATTTCCAATTACATTGTAACGTTACGTATAGCTCAGTCGAGCTAAACGTTAGCTACTTTAACGAAATTCAGAGTAATTATGTAAACAAAAAAAAAAAAAAAAAAAAAAAAAAAAGACAAAGTCAAAGTCTTAGTACTTATAAATACTTTAATTATTATTATTATTATTATGTCTTTGATCAATAAAAGGTGAATATGACTCTAAGTCAAGGTAGGATTTCGATCATATTGAAATCGAAACCTATGAAGAGCATCATCAGTGAAGATTTCAGGTGATAACAGTACAAAAAATACATAAAAATAAGTTACATGAGTTGACACAATATCAAAAGATTGAAGGTGTGGTTTGTATAGTGTTATAAAACGTAAGTAGACTAAACGATTTTGAATGAATACCACAACATACATAAACTCATGCCTTTTTCCCATGGGGGTAGGCAAAAACTACAGAACGCCACCTGCTACGATCCTTACATACTTATTTTGCTTCACTCACATTCATACATCTAGTCATACACACACGCCGGTTATGAGTACTGCGCTCTGGGCCTTTCTGAAGAACATCACCTATAAGGTCTATGTATGTCTTTCTAGGGCGTCCCCTCCCGGCGTTTCAATATTTCCAATTGTTGGTGTTAATTTATTTTTAAGACCTTGTTGGTCGAGTGGTGCTGGGCTACTGTTGAACATAAGATCGAGGCAGGGTTATTGGGTTATTGCATCTGAAACTTCTCAGTCGCAGCCAGAGTCTGCATTATAGCTCAGTTGCTGGCCGAGAATTGTGCGATTATGGTGGGGCATCAAATAATAAATTCATATCATGGTTGGCGCAGTAGCTGAGTGATTGGCTACTGCGCTGCGCTGCGTGTCGCAGGTTTGATAATAGAACAAATATGTGTATGGCCTACGGATATTTTTTTTTGAGTCTTGCTCTTTGTGTTTGTAAATTTAAATGTAGGTATACACCCACGATAAAGGTGAAATTCCTAGTCCGGGCACACTTTTTTTTAAGATTGGAACGACATGGTGATAAATCTTGTCCCTTCTATACATAAGAAGAGAGTTTTACATAGCACTTTACCAGTGACCATCATACAGCAAAGTATCTATAGAAAAAACCCGACTGCTTAAAAAACCCAACTAAAAAGACGTAAACAAGAAGAAAATCATGCTGTGCAGTCGTAGGATACAAATTCTCGAGCTGTTTGACCAAAACCAGATATATCTTCTGACTGCATAGCATGATTTTCTTCATGATTACGTCTTAAGCAGTCAGATTTTCAGATTTTTTGAATTTACTTTTTTTATTTATAACTTTTTAGCAAACCTTTTTTTTCGAATTAGATGTATATCTATTTAAAATGATCCCTTAAAACCCTTTATTTTGATATCCCACACGATGGTTTTGGTAAGAAAAAAAAATTAGTCCATCACAATACTATGGCGCCCCAAAATCCCCCATTTTTCTATTTTCCAATTTTAATGTAGGCAGTGACACTTGCAAAGTTCGATTGACGTACTAATCATCAAAATCGGCTAAATCGTTTGGTCTCTGGAACGCCACATAGAAACAAACATACATAGACTGATAAACACATTACCTTCCTTCAGCAGTCGATATAAAATAGTGGATATCCTTGAACGGCCTGTTCAGAGCTATAAAGATCGCGAATAAATTCGTTTTTTTGATAATGTAGAAATTGCGTTGAATTACGTGCAGAAGGATTGCGAAGTACATAAATTAAAGCGAAAATACCTACTTTCAGTACTGGACAATGGGCATTAAACAACTCATGAAAAAAAAAAGAAAGAAAAAAAAAAAAAAAAAAAAAAGAAAAAAAAAAAAAAAAAAGAAAAAGTTTAAAGCTTCATCCCGCTCCAAATGACATAGAGTTAAAATGGACTTTAATGCCCGTAGTTACAGTGTATATTACGCTAAGAGCTAATCTAATTAGTGTGCGTGCATTACTAAATGATACTTGGCACGAACAGACTGGGGTTGGCACTTTCACACCGTGTTTCAGTACGTAGGTACTTATTAGGTCCCCTATTTATAATAAAACAATGCGTGTTGGCACGAGCTGTATGGAGAATATATTAAAGTTGTATGATTAATTTGTGAACATTAGCTGACTGTGAAAAAAAACAACCTAGGCATCTAGACTAAATCCTGGTTTCTGGATTAAGAATTAAAAGTTAGTTTTTTTATCAAACTATTCTTTAACCTGAAATTCTGACAAACAGATTTTACAGTAGGTAGATACATAAATACATCATTCTTAATATTTTATATAAGCAATGAAAATAAATGACGTAAGACATAGCACATTATGTCAAAAAACCAAGAGCACAATCACAGCTATAAGTAATGTTTTTGATGAGTTTTTTAATTACAGGCAACAACTGACCCCTTTTTATTGGGTTAGGCAATGCATTCCACAGACGAGCAACCTGAACAGTAAAAGATTTATCCGTCATCACTTTCTTAACTTCAAGTACTCTACTACTCTCTCTCTACTCAATTCAGAAATCCCTGCAGATACATTTTGGACTTATGCTAATAGTTGTCGCTTATAGAATGTCTTTTGGTTTAGACTTTTAAATGGGCTATAATTAGTCAAACGCAGTGATGAATGCTTTTTAACCGACATCAAAAAAAGGAGGCGGTTCGCAAGTCATTGGAATTTTTTTTTTTTTCATTTTATTTACATTCCCCGATTACTCAAAGACATCTAGACCAATTTGGAAAATTCTTCTTATGTTTAAAAGAGTATACGTCCCAGATGGTCCCGTGGTCATCAGGTCAGGATTTAATTATAGGATCCTGGAGAAATCGAGGGTTCTCTTCAAATATTATAGACATATATATAGGGACTTTGGTTTTTTAATCAACAATGCAAACATTTGAAGTGGAACTCATGAAGAAGACCTGGCCACTGGAACTCCTTAATGCTAAATATGTCACGGGTATAGAATATATCGAATAGTTAACCGACCATGATGAGTCAAATACTCATAAATGCAAATACTGATGAAAATGGTACCATCGAATTGATCTAATAATGAAGCTGGAAGGTAGGCACTGGAACTCAGAAATAAAACAATGTATCCTAGTCGTGTTTGGGCTTATTGGAATCGTCATGAGTGGTACTTTGGCTATAAATGATTTTCATTGTAATTGGAGGTATCTACACAAACTTAAAAGAGATAAATAAATAAAAAAAAAACAAATAAAAACAAACCGACTTCCAAAACAACTTCCTTTCCCCTTTTCTAGTTCTCTACGATAGCATCTGGCCATCATACGACCGGTATATAGTACAGCAAAGTATCAGTAGTGGAGACCGTGACCGTGCATGCTCACAGGATATTTTAATTATAAGCGTGCCATTCCTGTTTTACTCCGGTAAACCGGTTTGTACGGGTCTCCATCGGCTTTTGATGTTTAATAGAACTTGGACACAACGTGCACATACGAGAAATATGGATGGTTCCTGGGTAAAATAATAATAATTCTATTAAGTCCGTAATATAGATTAAAAAAAAATAAAAGAACTGTATTTTTTTGCTTTCTCAAATCAATACAAATTGACAAATATAACGCGAATCGAGCTTGTGAGGGTACTTTTAAGTAAAAATATATACCAAGGCGTGACATCACGCGAAATTTTAACGCACTTTATCGTCATTGTTTTATTACTAGCTTCTGTTAGCGGCCTCGCCCGCGTGTAAAGTGCTTTCTGATCTCAAGGGAACATTATAGGCGTTAAGTCCGTATAAAATATTATATAAATAAACTATACCAGGATAAAAAGTAGTCTATGTGCTATACCAGACTATAATCTATTTCTGTGCCAAATTTCATCCAGATCCGTTCAGCCATTCTGACGTGATTAAGTACTAGACCAGAATAAAATGGTGTCAGATCTCAGGCTTCTGACGACCCGTAACACCTCTCAAAGATCATCAAATGTCATCCGGGACCAATGGCTTAACGTGCTTTCTGAGTCACTGAAAAAACTCGCTGTATAAAGATGGCAACAATCAACACACCTTTAATATTACTAAGATATAAATAACAAAAACCATCATTATTATGTCAACATTAGAACTACCAACGTTTGACTGACAGCTTCAACCGACATGATATATTGATTTTTTGTAGCTTCATGTTATTATGGTAATAGCCGTTGATAATGATGGTAGAGGACGATTAGTATCAAATGTTCTTGTAATATCTAACTTATGTAGGAGCTGTAATACCAATAAAGACTATTTGGATATTAGGTATTTATTTTGACACGTGTAACGTATTAGAATATAGTTTGTTATTTTTGAAGTAGGTAATTATAAAATATTCGTATTTTGATATTTGTTTATTAAGCTTACCTCCTAAACGTGTTACTCTCTTAGTTCCGGATTAGTGTTGTAGTAAATATCCTGAAAGGTTTATTAGACGATTCGCACGAATTTAACTCGCCCGAAATGTGCGAATCGACCCTTTTTAATAATATTATGTTTTCTGTGGCGATTCACACATTCACACGAAGTTAAATTATTGGTGTGCGAATTGACCACTCCAAAATTATGTATATTTAAGTTTTAACTTTAAAGCGGCAGAGCCTTAACATATAAGAAACAGAAGAAATGCCGTCAAAATACCATGAATCTGTCCTCAAAGGAACCAATTCTTACCACAGATTGTTTTATCTGAGTTACAGGAGCTACAGGGATCAACATTGAGCGATTACGTGGAGCACTTGATTGGCACCACTGTAGTTAGGCAATTTGCCTAACAAATATCGGTTGACCCTTAGATGTACACACAACTGCTTTGTCTCGGTGTTTAGTGTGTGAGATTTATGTTCAAACAATTCTCTATGTGAGTTGTGGGTACCTATAGATTTTATTTACAAGGAGAAGATTGGTTCGTACGAAAAGGTACGTTTCAACCGTAATGTAAGTAGGTATACATTGTTTACTCTGTAACAAAATATTTTTGAATGTTTCTTTTTTGATTAGATGAAACCAAAAAAATCCTGGTATCTGAGCATGTTTTATATTCTAATCAAAGCTTACAAGTATAATTTGACCTATATCTAGATTTTAGATTAAGCTTAAATTTAGTGCACATGTTTGTTTTTCGTGACAAAACAATTTTAATACCTATTTTTTTGTTTTTTTTTTTAAATATAGAATCTTGTTTTTATCTTCACCTCAATGACTTTTGCTAAGCCAGCTTAAGTAGAGATTTCTCTTCTGAATAAATACACTACATCATCTCATTCTCTTGCCCTTTTCCAAATTAATTTAGGATTGGTGCATTATATCCTTTTTATCTATATTTCTGTATTAATCGCCACCTTAGTATCTAATCACAAATTCAATGCAGTCCATACTAATCTGGTATCTGAGCAGAGAACCTACCTATTTTGTGTTTTTCACTACGTATTAAAACGCTTTGATATTCGATTTTAAATGTTTCAAGCTAGCTATCCAGCTATCATTTCAAGAGTGACTTTGAAGGCCTCTAAAAAATTCAATACACCTACCACAAACTTCAAACAAAAATAATACATCAAAAACAAAAAATAACATGAAACATTAACAATAACAACCGTTAAAATAATTGTGTTGCCTTAATAAAGATAAAAGGGACGACAGTATATATGTATGTGTGTTTCTAATTTCTGCCTTATTATCCACGTACACACCTTGGCTCCTCGGGGAAAACAGTATAAATACATGGGGAATGTATGTCGTTGTTTATGTTTATATCTATGGTATTTTGAGGCTAAATACAAAATTATTTATTCCCTTTGTCTACAAAGGGAATAAATAATTTAATTGTGCTTATTTTTAGCTACTTAATTAAAATTACAAAATGTACATGATTGTTCATTTATCGTGGTCTTTTGTAGCTAGAACTTTGAAATACTTGTACGTCGAAAAAGCTATCCACAAGAACTTACTACTGGAATATAAAATATCTGATTCATGTCATGGTCTATCCGTTTGCCAGGTTTCATCTGCATCAGATTGGTCGTTGATAAGTCTATGATTGACTCACAAAAATCTAAACATACCGACTTTCTTATATAAGGTAGTAGCAAATACGATTGTATAATTTTAATACCAGGTACACAAAATTACTATAAAACAAACGACTGATATGAAAAGATGAACAATATAAAACTATCATTCGTACATAAATCAAAACTACCTCTAAATAATTCAGTTCGATATTCCGTGCGAGTGAAAAGAGAATAAATTAAAAACTCTACTACTGCCTTTATTGGTACACGATAGATGGCGCTTTAGCTCCGTACTAAATCACCGTCGAGCAACGTGAAAATCCATACGCAAGGAAAACGTTTGATTTATTAGAAATTAGTTTCAGCGTAATTTCAGAATCTGTTCCACGCGAATCAAATGTGACTTTGGCTCGAGTTCGACTTGCCGTGAATACCGTGAACATAATTTTATGGTAAATGGTATTTTGGGTGTAAATTATGCGAATTGTATGGCAGTCAATTTGTGACATTGTACGCTCATAACTGTCGCGCATGGGATTCGTAAATGTAACATTATGTCAATGGCGATTGAATGCATAAGCTACGAGGTTGTCAGCTTATGAAATTTTACTAGAATAATAAATTGAACATGTTGGGTTTGTTTAGTATCTTCGGGTTACCATACATTTTTACTATGTCTACCAACTGCATTGATCAAGCAAAGGTAGAAATGAAAATAGTTTCTGCAAAAATCAGTTTTTTTATTAGATTAAAGGAAAATTTAATTAATTGAATAGGTAATAATATCCCTAACAGATTTCCTATAACTTTAGAGCTTTGGTATCTTAATCGACAAATATAACGTTGCGGTATGTCGTGCCAAATACATAGTCAAAAATAAAAATGGTCTCCGTCTTGTATTCCGTCGCCGTATATCGCAGTGTATTGCGTTCCAATCGAGTAACCAAAGCCTTATACAGTGCAATTACCAGAATATTTGAAATAGTTTTTTTTCTATTGTAGGCAAGACAGTTTTGTCAGATTTCAAATATTGCACCTGTTTTCATAAAGAAATTAAATCTTTCAATTACCTATAATATAAATACAATCTTGACACATGTCTGCACAGAGCCTTACTAAAGACACGATAAGGTGACAAAGTGACAACTTAGCTACCATTACGAGCTGCGGTTTTGTCAATTAACAAACCAAATGCCAAATTGGTTCCAAGTAGTACTCTAGCTCTAATTGAGTGGTACTAAATGGTACTTACTCAAATTAATGCGCATACGAGTGAGGTATCGGATGAATGCGGATGTTATATTGATGATGAATCTTGACCTAGATTTATGAATCCTGCCTAGTCCGCGTGTAATGAAATAAAAAAAAAACCGGCCAAGTGCGATTCGGACTCGCGCACGAAGGGTTCCGTACCATTATCGCAAAAAACGGCAAAAAAGTCACGTTTGCTGTATGGGAGCCCCACTTAAATATTTATTTTATTCTGTTTTTAGTATTTATTGTTATATCGCCAACAGAAATACATAATGTGTGAAAATTTGAACTGTGTAGCTATCAGGGTTCATGAGATACAGCCTGGTGACAGACAGATGGACCGCGGCATCTTAGTAATAGGGTCCTGTGTTTACTCTTTGGGTAAGGAACCCTAAAGATGGTAATTATTAAAACTACAGTCGTCAAAAAATGAGTTTCCGGAAACAAAATTTTGCAAAATTAATGTGACACATTTTCAAGCACGCAATATCTGCGATTGGTTGAATATATTTTCAACAGCCAATCACAGCAGCAGAATTATTTAATCACCACTGCTCTCAAAACGGTGAAGGAAAACATCGTGGCATGTCTTAGAACCAAAAATTCGAAGACATGTGACATCCACCAACCAGCACTGGGTCCGGGTGGTAGATTACGCCCAATTCCCTCTATAAAAGTAGAGGCCCGTGTCCCAGCAGGGGGATCATTAATAGGCTGATGATGATCACAGCAGATAATGCGTGCTGTGAAGATAAATATGTAGTATTGGAGATGACTATTAATTAGCATGGCGGGAAATGAAGATGTATGGAAGATGAAGTCATGATATGCCGACCCCAAATAAGTTGGGATAGCGCTAGGTGGATGTAGGAAGAATAAAAAGACGAAATATTCGTAATGTTATGTGTTGCACCAATGTCAATCCCATTTCATGTCCAGGCTATCGCTGTACATTCCAAGTTGCCAGGAAGAGATAGCGGTATGCGATAAGACCGCCCTTTGTATGTATTTTAGTCATGTCAATCATCATCATCACTTCAGCCGAAAGACGTCCACAGCTGGACATAGGCCTCCCCCAGACGTCGCCACATTGACCGATCCCGTGCGTCTCGCATCCAGTGCCTTCCCGAAACCCAAGCATATATAAATAAATATTATGATCATAATCCGACGAAATACGGTGTTACTATATTATGTTATTATATCTTTTATAATGGAGGAACACTCACTTCTAAGTCACAGGTATACCTAGTTTGGGAGCAAGGGGACCTATGCTTGGGATACTAATTGGTTTGTTGAACCAACTTTTTTTTTGTAATAAATGGAAAGATCACATATGAATTTTCATACAAAACTATTTTTAGTTTTTTTTTTTTTGCTTTAGTTACAAAGTATTATCAAATTGAAAATATTTTGATGAATCCAGTACCGAAAACACGCCGATAGTTCCCGACCAAACCCGAGCCCGTGTGACGTCAGAACGTTCATTTCTACTCATTGTTGCACCTAGTTGATTCAGTGTTTTGAGTTTTAAACGATTTAATCTTGTAATTATCGTCAAAATATTGATGAATATCAAATATAATGATCAAAAATATCGAACCATGAAAGTTATCGTGCTTGCTTCGTACGAATACTACAAAAAAATACCCATAATAAGTGAATCGCGCCATAGCCAGTAGCAATCATGTACTAAAGTTTTGAGAAATGTTCAATTAGAATGTGTTAATTATGTTGTTATCTTGTACTAATTAAGTATTAGATTCGTAATAATCTCTTATTTTGATCATTAAAGACTGCGGAAAGTAATTTTTTATGGGAACTTTCGTGCAAAGTTGACGTTGTTATATAATTATGTAACTTGAAAACATGATTTTTTGTTTATGGAGATATATTCATTATTTTATTCTTAAATAACAGAAATGGGCGTGAAACTGATATTTCTGTTAGAATTGTTCAAATCGGTCGACGCATTTAAGAGATATTTACTAAAGAATTAGTGTAATAAAAATCTACCAAGTTAATATTTTCACTTTTTCTTCTACAAAGTTTTTTAGTGTTACTAATTATATAATATAGATATTATTGTTTAATATTAATAAGGGATATCTAAATAATGGGATTTACCGAAATTTTTTATCATATTTAGTGGCATGTACATATATCTTATTAAGTTTTTTGATATCCAAAGTCGAAGTTTCGCGCCAATCGTGTTTTTCACTATTTATTTTACACCAATATCACATACCCATGTGTAAAAACGATTACATTATGACAATTAGGTTTCTAAAATGTACCTGGTACCTAAAAAACAATAGCAAACACCGGTCCACTAACACGTAGGTAATATTCATTACGACTACTTTATTTATGCTCAAAACTTCCAAATCGTCCATCAGGTGGGTATATTATCGAAATTATCTTATATGAATCCTTGATCACACATGAATAAATAAAAATTGCTGTTATAAATAATATTTTTGCTCAAATTTTTGGATATTTTAGTCAATCCACGTATAGTTGACACTGTTCCTTGAACGTTATGACGTCACCAACATGGCGACCAATCGTGGCCCGTTCGTATTCATGTGGTTCTTTTTCAAATTTTATCGATTTTCAATTGCTTATATTAAATTGAAAAAAAATATTTAAGAGTTATTTGCAACGACAATATAATTTATGATATGTATAGTTTCAAAATACATAAAAAAAATCGTCAATTTTTTTTAATTCAACAACCCAATTGTATGTTGTAAATTTGTCTGTAACTATGTTGTGTATTTAAATAAATAAATATGAAGCTTTAAACTATATTTTAAGTTGCCTTATATCTTTCTACACAATTTGTCCTTGTCTCTCATCCAACTCTGCTATCGCATGTCTACTGGAAGAAATTTCTTTCCAAAAAAGCAATAAATGTGTGCTCTTCTATCTGTATTTATTAAGTGTCCTCTCTCAATTATCTATGAAATGTTAAGTTTGAATATAAATAAATAGATACTGACTTGAAAGGGTAAGTGCCAAATTACTCTAATTTCTAACATTACTCACAAAACTAAACAGCCAAAGCAAAATCTCTCACAATCCCTTTCAATAAACAAAACTTTCGCTTGTTCTGCATTTCCAACCTTTTTTATCCATTTAGAAATTCTAATAACGCTACACTGTACACGAGGTTATGGCGGATATTTAATGGGGTCAGTCCAATCATGCTAATGAAAACAAGCCATGCGATAGAGCGTTGTTTAGCTTCTGAATATTCAACGGGGTTATTTTCTTAACGGCACTCCAGATTTCAACCCGCGGTCGAAATTAAACCTCATGTACATTGGCGAGTGTGTACGACTTTAGCCGAGTATAGCCGACGGCTGTACGGCTGTGGTGGCAAAGAATAGATATATGCAGAAGGTTGGGTAGGCAATATACTCACAAAATTTACTACACTGTAGTGAGAGGCACAACGACTGTGCGGCCATTACGAACTACAATAAAGTGACAGGTCAACGGGAGGTTCGTTAAAACGAAGGCGTCGTAGCCGCATAATCACTTTATCTCTGTCACATTTTTATGACGGTTTAGGAGCTTTCATACCAGAGGTTCAATTCACGTATTTTATGGAAATTGTGCATTCGCATCGCAGTCGCAATCAAACAAAACCATCTCAGATTTCTTTAAAATTGTATCGTATCGTCAAATATTTGTCAAAATGTCAAGTTTTTGACATGGATTTTCAATGAGGTGATATCACCACTTGAATTTTAACTTAAGATAGGGACTTCTCAGCCTATTATCTAAGTCCTTGTTCAGCCACACGTATACACGCTTCATATACAGGAGTGTAAACGCACTTGTGCGACTCGCATTTATTTGAGATCTCAGTACGTCTATATATGCGTGCGCCAGTTTTCGCGCGTTGTAAGAAACCAGCCTTCTGTATCTACATATCCCTTCTGTGATACGCCTGTAGTACCTACACTACTTAGATTGGATCGAGCTTTTGTGATTGTGGAATTGGCACGACGAAATTGCAGTTAGTGGTCGGAATTTAGAAATGTAGTATTTCAGGTGTAAAGTTGTGGTGATTTGTCAACGAGTTATGGCTGAACAAATAGTTGGCCTTTATAGGTCTTAATCGGCAATCGGATAAAGCACTTTAACTTTTTTATTTGTTGTGATTGTTTTGTAGAAGTTTGTTGGTTCTTGCTTTTTAAGTAATATTGTTACGTTTTAGTTGTTTTATATTTCTGGTACTTTCTTTTCTTAGATAAATTGATTCTAGTTTTTGCTGACCTAGTCTTTACGTGCCCAATTTTTTTTTGAAAATTAATATTATTTGGCTTCGCTTTGATTTGAAACTCGATGAATCGAAAATGCGTCATAAAAAATTGACAAATACATACATATTTAGTATTTAACGTGCGGGAGAGTGAGATGGAATATAATTTGAAGGTTTTACTACTACTCTACAGCATTTGAAGTGCATACAACATGTTTTTTTATTATTTTAATGTGCAATCTAAAAATAAGGCATGTGGCGTTCTGTAGTTTCTGCATACCCCCATAGAAAACCTAGAGGCCCGTTACCCAACAGTGGGATGGCAAAGAATAATAAATAAGACAAAGTCAAGAACTAGCCAAACAGAAAAAAAATTGCTAACAATATATTAGTGAACACTACGCCTCAAAACCTTGTTAACTATTTTCCTACTTCACTTAGCAAAAAAAATCTAGGTTAACTGTTCCACAAATACGCCGGATACATCGACAGACCTAAACAGTAGCGTTAATTAAAAACTTTTTGCTTTTGTTTCAAATTAAGCCGTTAAGTCTGTGGAACAATGATGTTGATGAATGGTAAAAAATAATTAAAATAAATAACAAAGGGGTTGTAAAGCCTAATGGCTGGAGAATAAAAATGAGGTTCTTATAGTAGATTAGTAGTTTGTGGGTTCAATAGTCTCATATACAGGCAACAGTCTTGTTTTTGTAGCACAATTTTGTATGGAAAATGTTTGTCGCAATTTGTCGCACCGTAGCTTTCTGCGGGAGCCTTTTATAGGGGCTTTATAACAGACTTCAAAAAAAGGAGGAGACTCCGGAAAAGAGAGTTATTTTTTCACTTTGTAGTGTTTTGTTTTGGAAGTTGGTTTCTTTTTTTTGTTAATTTTTTTTTTTTTTTTTTTGTGTTGACCAATCATCTAATTACTTCTCTCACTCTGGGCGAAGCGGGAGGGCGTGTCAGACTTCTAATGCCCCCACCCATACGCACTAAACGTTTTGGAAATACTTTCATTATGCGTACAGCTAAGGAGTGGAATTCCCTGTCGGAGTCTGTGTTTCCCGATAGCTACAATCTAGGGGTCTTTAAGTCAAGAGTGAATAGGTTACTTCTAGGCAAGCGTGCTTCACCGTCGACCACATCATCGCTTACCATCAGGTGTTATAGTGGTCAAGCGCGAGCCTATAATTTATTTAAAAAAAAAAGTTACTTGAACCAGGGCCGCGGTAGCTCTCTTTCAAATTTATCTACGATCCAGGCAGGCATCGGCCCTAGCGGACCCCGCCAGTTTTTGCTGACATCTCTTCGAGGCGTGCGTGGAACACTACGCGCTGAATCATATTTAAATGAGCACGATTCCTCTCACAGCGAAATAAAATCTGCATAATGTCTAAATTAACTATTTTCAGTAGTTTTATAACCTAGATATATGGCCGTAGAATTTTAATACAACAGGTTACCTACCTACGTGAAACCTATATCAATTAGATGGTAAACGCGAAAGTTTGTGAAATTGGACAGATGGATGGATGTTTGTTACTATTTCACGATAAATAACTGAACGGATTTTAATGAATCTTGAAAACTACTAAACTGATGAAACTTCATAGAAATATACATAGTTGATATATCTGAATAACACACAGACAAAGATACAAATATAGAAATATCAATACCACACGGTGGCAGTTAGTTCTTAATAAAGGTCAATGTTATTTGTGTACTTAAATACATGTGTCAGAATATCCAAATATTGAGGTGTTCATTAAAAGGTGTATGTCGGACTTAAACGTGATGGCTAAGAGATAGGCAGGCTTAATCTGTGGGTCACTCCGGATAAACCCCCTGTACAAACGTACAGTCGCTCCCGAAAGCGAGATAAATACACATCCGTATATGACGGTATTACCCCCGGACTTTTTAAGGAAAACTCGTGAATATTACATGTACAGAAACGCAAAAGCTAATTAGCCAAAGCTATTTTTGGCTTTTTGGCTATATAGATATATAATTGTCTACACATGAAAACGAAATGAAGTCAAAGTCAAATGTATTTATTTCGACTTGGCCATTAAGCGGCACATGTGAACGTTAACAATTATTTACAAGTAATAAAAATTGATTCGACCGTAAAAAATGTTGTTTCCTAGTTATAAAATTATTGCGACTTGCGAACTTTCTCTGGCTAGCAACAAAATAGTATTTTGCCATTAAATTTTGCAATATTATAATTATTTAAGTTTATTTTCTAAATAGTAAATTTTGCTTAGTTACAAAACTTGTTTATTTATTTTTTCAGTGTATGGCTGAAAGTACAAGTCTTATCTCGGCATCAGTTCGGCACATCGTTATCGTTAAAATTAACGATATTTCAACGAAACGAAATTGAATACGCGATTGCTAATTAAAATTTCTGTTTGAAAATTTAAATAATATAGCGAAATGAGGCGATTTGACTCGTAACGATAGCAATTGTTTATTTATTGAGAGATTAAATTTTATGAAATGGTCATGAATTTATTTGATGCAAAAGATAATTAAAATTTTCTGTTGTTTTAATGAGGTACTTCACGAGTTCGTATTTGAGAGGTCTGTGACCAAATAATTCTTGAAAATGCAGAACCAGCGTTAACGTTTTTTTGCACATGAGCTACAAGCAGTCGCACAAAAATAGATTTTATATTTTATTTGCTATCACGAAATAGAGGAGCAGATATAAAAGAAATAGAGGAGCTCGTGGCTAAATAATAACAGCCACACTGGTCGATCATCAAGGTTAAGCAACGCTTGACGAGATCGGTCTGTGGATGGGTGACAAATTGAACATACCAAGTTTCCTCCGTGCCTCGGAAAGCACGTTGGTCCCGACTGCCATTTGAAGATCTTTGACAGTCGTTACGGGTAGTCAGAAGCTTGAGATCTGACACCGGTCTTGCCAAGGGGTACCGTGTTACCCAGTTGATGGGTTGTGGAGGTCAGATAGGCAGTTTCTCCATGTAAAACACTGGTACTCAGCTAAATCCGTTAAGATTGGAAGCCGAACACAATATGGTGCAAAAAAAAGCAAATAAAAAAATTGCTAGGCAGATTGATTGCTATCACGAAATATTAGAAGTACTTAAGTGTTCATCCAAGTCTTGAATTATCAAAATTGACAGATAAAGCTTGTTTAAATTGGACAATAATCAAGGCTTTTTTCGATATCTTAGTGACATTACAGTAGAGGTCCTTTAAACCAGCATGGAATAAGGGCCTACGTCTGAAATATTATAAAAAAGCTATAAATAGTGGTATTACCTTTTTTAATAGAATTAAATTAATCAGTCATACAAAATTTTAAAAAACTCTAACAAAACTTAATGTGACTGAAAAACGAATATACTTTCTACAAGAAAGTTCTACCTCCTAAATGTTTTGTATGTAATAATTATAACCTATCAAGTTCCGATTTTAAAAGGTACCTTACTTTACTGAAGTTCGTTATTAGCCTTTTCCCAACTATGTTGGGGTCGGCTTCCAGTCTAACCGAATTCAGCTGAGTACTAGTGTTTTACATGAAGCGACTGCGAATCTGGCCTCCACAATCCAGTAACTGGGTGACACGAAACCCCTTGGCTAGACTGTTGTCAGATCTCAAGCTTCTGACTACTCGTGACGACTGTCAAAGATCTTCAAATGGCAGCCGAGACCAACGGCTTAACGTGCTTTCCGAGGCACGAAGGAAACTCTGTATGTTGAAATGGTCACCCATCCACAGACCGACCTCGTCAAGCATTGCTTAACCTTGAAGATCGACCCGTGCGGCTGTTATTATTTAGCCACGAGCTCAAACTACATATTTATTGGAATAAAACTCGCGAATACCAGACAATGTATTACATGTACATATTTGATTTAACTTAATGATTTTGTTTCAATGAACCTGAACGTGTTTGGTTTTAAAAACAAACCGGATTTAGTTTTCACCTAAATCAAAATGAACACTGAATTAAAAAATTATACTGATTTTAGGAACATCCTATAAAATATGAAAATCTTTTAAAATTATTTTAGAAATCAGGTCAAATCATGTTCGATTGGATCAAAGGACTGGTTAACAATAGCGTACCTCTACTGTGCTTTTGACATGTCGGTAATACTGAAAGTTATGAAAACGTTGTAGTTTTAAATTGGGTATTCGGGCAACCTAGGTATGGTCGACCCAGTAATTACTAGGTCGACCATACTTACTACTATATATATACTACTTTAATTGGGTAACGGGTTCCCTAATTTGATTGTCAACTGCACATTATAAAACATGAAGGTCTTTTTAAGACCAAAATTTAATAATAATTCAACCTTAGCAAAATTTTAATCTGATATGGCCAAAATCTTCGAAACAAACAATTATTTAGTCTAATACAAAGTAAAGCCCAAGAAGAAGTCGTACCGAGAAAAAAACAAGATAAATATCCAAATAAGACACCTCCAAAAGAATTTCAATTCTACTTATCTTACAGAATAAAATAAAAAAATCTATAGCCCTACAAATAAGAACCACAAAAATTTAGCACGGCACTAAAACAAAATAAATAAAAATATATTTTACAAAGAAAGACGGCTCTATAAAAACCCCTGGCTTTGGTCGTTGAAAAAGTGGTTTATTAGCGTACAGGGGAGGTGGAAATAATAAATATAAAGCCTGGAATGACGTCCCAAGTTCCCCTGCCGTGTTCTTTGGCCCTTATTTCTTGATAGCGTAAATACAACGGTTAGTAGGAAAAATTTGAGGTAAATAATTCGGTTTACTCAATAACGGTTATGAAGAATTGTGAGGAAAATTTTCTGGCTTGTGTTGAAGATTTTTTTAATATTTTTTATAGAAGCGTGTATGTTATTATAAATTTTTGTCTGTCTGCAAGGCAAAGCCTTTTTCCAGTCTACTTCAATCCAATATTTCAAGGCTGCTGCAAAAAGCTCTTGTTGTTCTTGTATCCGTAGATCAATTTTGTATGAATACAAAATTACAGAATCTATAGATTCTTCTTAAGTCGTCATACATCGAGCTATATGCATGAGCAAAGTTCTAGAAAGCAGGTTTCAATGTTTAGATATACGTATATATTAGGAATCAGCGCGGGTTTTCTGAATGGCAAACACGAATGATTAGCTACGGTGACACAGCGCGTACCAATGGCTACTCAACGAGATCCTATGGGTGATGAACGAGATTTGAATTAACTGGATAAATCTCAACTAGTGGATAAATTGACTACGAATATGATTTAAATAGGTTATCAATATGACAGGGGTGACTGGGTTTGATTCGGTTCAATATTATTTCACATCTCAATAAGATTGGAACAGAACCCATAAAAATAAGGAAAGCCATGGTACTCAATACCATACTACGCAAAAACTGCCTGATCCCGGTACTTCCAGAAATCCCTGAGGATGATAGAAATGCAAAAATCAGAGCCAAACCCGCGGTCAAAACTAAAGATAAGCAAAACCTTTCAAACCTTGAAAATGTGTCCGTAAAGATTGTACCGACGGGTTCCAAACATGTCTTCACGATATCGGTATGCCTATCTTCTATGAACACAGTAACCCTTTCCCTTCATAACTTATGCGGGTAGATAAACATCAAAGAATTTGGCTTCCTTCCCAAATCGGCATGAAGATAGTTTACGATACTATATGTATGTATTGCTTACAAAATTTGCCTATGTTTAGAGTGTATCGTCGAATACAATCTTTATTAGATCGTTTACGGTTCGGCAGGTTCTTAATACTGTCTGGAAAATATTGGTTGTAATGATAAGGATCTCGATGTCTACCTTCAGCTCACACTTTCGCTGTGTGTTACAAAAATAAGTATGAGAGGAAAGAAATTTGCTTTTGGTCTACTGCGTTTTTGGAATAACCACGGGTCCACTGTACTCAGCAAGTAATTTTATTTTCGTTAAATAAGAAATCCGAATTCGATCTTGAAAATCTTGTTGTTATCTAGTGCAGAAAAGCTGATGACAATGTAGTATAATAGTAGTAATGAACAATCATCATCATCATCAGCCTTTTCAATGTTCCTACTGCTGGGAAACAGCCTCCTCTCTGTGAGAGGGCATGGGCCGTAATCCACCACGCGGGCCCGATGCGGGTTGGTACAGGTGTTGGCGCGGATTAAGAGCGCTGACCTTGAATGCGCAGAAGTCGATTTTTGGGTCTGAGTGGCGGGGTGCGTGAGGTGCAACGGGGGAAGCGGCCGGCGCCGGCGTCTTATTGGTCAATCAGTCGCCCTTCTCCCGTCTCGCCGCGCTCACACGTCTCGTGTCCCCTAGGTACAGTCGCGCATTATTGTATTAAATAAGTAATTAATAAGTTCCGTTCCATAGTATAGAAACATAATGGAACGGAACTTCTTATTTAACATAATTTTGTTATTTTCGTTGCCGATGAAAGATGCCGAAAAAAAAAGTGTTAACGAGGCAAGCACGAAAAATTATTAACGATGTGTATTGTTTTGTAAAAAAAGAAACGAATGAAGTCTTTGATGTTTAAAACTGGTGAAAAAAACCAAAAGCAGGAGCGAATATCTCATTGCAGAAAAACTATTAAATTGAGTGACTTATTATTTATTAATATGATGATAGGCTAATGTGCCTAAACCACACTGTGTTAAACTTAGCTATTTAAATATCCATAATTCACAAAATTTAAACTACGTGCAAACAAATAATTAGTTCAAATCGCTCTTATCAATTTTATGCGTGACTGTATACCTGCGCAAATCACCGCACCACTTTCGCCGAGCGCTCTAAACTCGTGCGGGGACCTGTAGTAAACTCGAATACATGTGACATGGTGACCACATGGTCACCATGTCACATGTATTCGAGTTTTTGATTCTAGGACATGCCAGTTTCCTTCAACGTTTTGAGAGTAGTGTTGGTGAAATAATTTACACAAAGTAAAGCGCCTGCCTGGGTTTGAACCCGCAACTTATAAGGTTTCGGTCGCAACTTACAAGTTGTGTGTCTACACAACTTATAAGTTGCGGCCGATACCACTAAGCCACCACTGCACTCGAACAATCATTTAATTCCAAACAAATAGTTTTACCGAACTTATTATTATTACTGAACATGTAGGTTGCATAACTAGATTACTAGGGAACCTCAAACAAACATAGACTAAAAAAAGTGTATTATTATTCAATCCCAGATGCTCTAGACAAGTGGTATTTGATGTTAGCGATGGAGCACATGCAAGCACATGAGTGTTTTAATACCTAGGTTACCCAGATAATTCAAAACGTTATTTTTCTTTACCTACATACCCTTTAGTGCCGTAAAACGGTAACATTCTAAAGCATACTCCTTAGTAACGACTAAGTTAAAAGGTTTGAAAAAAAAAATAAAAAAATATTGATTCATGTACATAATTTTGAACTCAAAGATTTTTCGTGTAACTAATATTTTTGTTTAAAAAAAAAAATAACAACACGGTATTTTTTCGCAACTTTTGGATACTCCTCAAAAATAACTTGAATGTCTAAAAATATTTTACACAGAAAAATTGATGGCTGGAATTTCTTCATAACTAACATAGCATATGTAAATCAATTAATATTTTGCAAACAAAACTGTTCAAAAGGAGGTTCAATATTGATATCTTGGCATCGAGCGGGCGCACGGCCAGTACTGCGTTAACATTGGGGCATATATAGGCGCCTTAAAACCTTATCAAAATCTATCAATGTAGTTTACGTAGGTGTTTATCGAGAACATATAAGATTTTGCCTATACTTTCTATAAGGAGATAAAAGAGGTACTGAAAAAATTAGTGCCGTGTTCAGTGTGTGTGTGTGTGTTCTCTGGAAAAATACTGGCTCGATTTTTCAAAAAAGTATTTGGTATAGAAAGCCAGACAGAACACAATTCAAATCAAATCTAAAATAGTATAAGGGTCGATTGATTATTTAAATAAATAATTTCACTATTAATTGGGTCACACAAAATTAAATATCCGATATCCAGTATAATTCATTCCGTTTGATAGTTAGGAACATTTTAATTCTATTTTCAGTGCAGAGTTATCAATTTGCAACCGAAACTCAATGGCAGGCTTGCCTGTCGAAAATTAATAAACTATGTAGCTGACAATTTTATTCTGAATTAAGTATTGAGCTCAATTTTTAAATTGAATGTCTAATGGATTTGATAAAACTAATAACTTCTTTTATAATCAGCTAAAATTGTTGGGCTAATTTTATATTATTATAACCTTAATTCATTACTTTTCTATAATCTACATTTTTAAAGAGTTTTTATAAAATGAATTAAAAAACATTTAACACTTTTTAACAAACAAATCAAACCGGCTTCTAAAACAAAACGGTACAAACCGAAAAATAACTTTCTTGGCCGAAGTCGGTGTCTTTGGTACCTATTGTTCTCCGGTTTTCGACACCGACTTTGGAAAAGAAAGCTATTTTTCGCTTTGTTGTGTTTTGTTTAGGAAGTAACATATATACAATTGAATATTCTAAAAATAAATTTATATTACATTTAATTTTACTATTGGAGAAATTAGCACAAAGCTCGTCGACTCTTCACGTGACCAGAGGGCTGGCCTTTTCTTCGGCCAGAGAATCAGCTTCGCCATCCAACGTGGCAATGCTGCCAGCGTTCTGGGCAGGTTGCCCATTGACATCGATGTGGAAGAATTTTTTGATGCACAATGAGCTCTTTTCCGTCTCCCTTTTGTATTTGTATATAGGTTTGTTTTTGGAAGTCGGTTTGATTTTTTTGTTAAAAAGTTTTTATGACAATCGCTATCCCCACACTTTTGGTGAATTTTACTTGTCAAGGGCCTCAGATCTAAAAACATTATGATGCTAAACTTATATTCAACAATAGCTAACACACCGGTACTTTCTTACTATTTAAATGGGTCTTGAAACAGTCTTGACCTGACCTGACCAAATCACGCGATGACTAGCAGATATAGACCTACTAAGAATTAATTAACCCTATTGTTACCCCGTCATTGTAAAATTCCGCCGATGTCATGATGTAGTTAATAAAACGAAGTTCGAAGCGTGGTTTATGGGGTAATATGAAAATGAAGGAAGTTTGCTTTGTCTAGGGAGGTAAAAAAGAGGTACGAACAAGCTCTGTTACTTCGTGAAGTACTAGTTATTTTTATTACGTAATTGGATGGAAAATAAGCTGGGTTGTGAGGTCAGACAGGTAGTGGCTATAAATATAAAATACTGGAATCGAACTGCATTCTGTAAAACACAGCTTATAATAAAGTAAGGCAGGTGATAACGAATGAAATAAGCATACCTATGACATGCTTTATTGTAATTGATAACCAATGCTTATAAACGTCTGCAATATCAGAGGCATTCCAAGAGTGCTGCAGTATCAGACACAAAGTTAGAATGTCTGATGTGCAACGTCTATGAATGTCTGCGATCTGTTATTGCCATTCCAAGTGTGTTCCTATCCCATAAACAAAACTAAAACTTCTAATATTTACTGATTTATTATACAACAGTGTACAGACACATTATACGACAGTGTATAGACATATTATACGACAGTGTAAAATTACAGAATTATACTCTGTCATCATTCCATCCTTGAAGCCGAAGTACAGCAACGCTGCTTGGCAACAAAAAATGATGGTTGTAGTACTTACTCGGACGAGCCCCATAACAAAGAGCTTACTACGACAAAAAATTACGTAAAGGTACATAATGTGGCATTAGATCCTATCATATACTTCTGCCAAATAAACGATCGTAGAGGGAGGGGTGAGCAAGGGGCGCATAAACTTTTATTAATAAAAGAATAAGTAACTGTAGGCGAAGAAATGCCTGGAACATCCGCACCTCGGCAGAGGTATAATAAAAAAGTAAGAGAAATTGATGAGGCGAGCGTGGCTTGCTGGTTAAACTTTGCGCTAAATATTTGGAGTCTGAGGGAGATATATTGCAAGTAAACGCAGATTATGATTATGTTGTTTTTGTTATTTAGGTGGGCAAAGAGAAAAATAAATTATTCACTTAGATCACACAACAGCAACAGTGATGAGTAAAGTAACAGAAGAGAAAATTACGACTAGGAAATACAGAAATTAACACAAAAAAAAAACAAAAAAAAAACTCCTTTTCATGAAGTGTGAGAGTGTGCCAGACTTTTACTGACTAAAACCCACCCATGTTCCTTCAGTTGCTTGAACTCTTTACAAATTTATCCGCGACTCTTTGAAGCGCATGTAGAACAGTACGCGCCTTCGACTCGGGCCTGGTCTTTATCGGACGGCGAGCTACCCATTACTCGCCGTACTCAAGATCGCACTTCGCCAAGAATCGGCTTGCGACTCCCGATGCCCAGGGCGTCTTCTGTGATGGCAAGGGGCGTGTGGGCGTCTCCGTTGCGTCTCCTTCACGCTACCACTCATACCTGAAGGGTACTACTTAGCATTTGCTGGGCATCAAACGTCTATCCAAGTTTTGAGATGGCACCTGGCATTAATACTCATTCACTATTCAGTTGCCCATTGATAAAGTGACACATTAAATAATATTTCGTCCAGTTATAATATTTTGTCGATACTGTTACATGAAGGCAAAGGACAAATTAGGCTGGAACTTTGCCCAGTGGTGGAACAACGTAAACTATTACATGCATACTAACATGATTTTTTGTACTAGATCATTTGACACACCTTAAAATCTACAATGTACAAAATCCTCTAAATAAGGTTTACTGCGCTAATTTCTGACTCCATATCATAACGGGTCGGATTAAAAAAAAAAAAGGATAGTACACATAAACCTGTGTGTATATTCCCTCCGGTGTAACTGTAGTGGCCCATCAGACTAGACACATAGTCGGTCTCCCCTCAAAAAGCGCCGCCTTTCGTCTGAAGCCGTTTTTGAGATTCAAAGTGCTTTTGCACATAACTTTTTCTTTTTGCTCACGGTCGAGTTTCAAAACAATCACCACGGTGAATATAAATTCTCAATTTTCGCTGCAAAAATACTGGATGCATTTTCATGACTTGTTATTTCAGTGAAATGTATGTATGTCTTTCTGTTTCATCTCTACGGCATCGATATTGTGAATGTAATATTTTTGTATTACAAACATAGTTCTCATAACATACGATATGGCAGTTATTATTAGACTATTCCAGGTTGCCTTCATTGTTTAATTGCTTTTTTACACTATATCTACGTTTGTCATCCTATTCTCCTGTCACAGATTTTCTGCAAGATTGGAACTAGCTGTTGCCCGTGACTTCGTCTACGTATCATTACTACTTCGCATAGCCAATTTTTTTTTATACCGCGCAATAATATTGTAAGTTTCCATACAAATTTCCACCTTTCCACGCCCTTAAGGATGACTTCCGGAATAAAAACTATCCTATGTCCTTCCTTGAGTCTCAAATGATCTCCATACCTAATTTCATCTAAATCGGTTCAGCGGTTTAAGAGTGAAAATGTCAGACAGACAGAGTTAGTTTCGCATTTATAATATTACTAGCGGACGCCTAGCAGTTTCACCCGCGTATTTCCTGTTCTCGTGGGAATACAGGGATAAAATGTAGCGTATGTCACCCGGGAATAGTGTAGCTTACAAACGGTGAAAGAATTTTTGAAATTGGTCCAGTAGTTTTTAATTTTATTCGTTACATACATACATACAAAAATACAAATCTTACCTCCTTATAATATTATTACTAGCTGTTCCCCGCGGCTTTGCTCCCGTGGACCACCCCACAGGACCCGTTTTCGGGATTTAAACATAACCTATGTCACTCAGGAATAATGAAGCTTTCTATTGGTGAGAGAATTTTTAAATCGGTCCAGTAGTTTCGGAGCCTATTCGGTACAAACAAATAATCAAAAAAATCTTTCCTCTTTATAATATTGGTATAGATTGGTAAATTAATAATATAATATATACAGTATGGATAAACTGTATCTGCAAACTGTATCTATAAGCTGTATATACACATAGTCATACACATAATAAAATAAGCAATAGATTTATCTAACATTGTTTTTATACTATCTTTTTCTCAACATAGACATAATCTTCATTGAATAATAAACAACAGTTTACACACAAATTTCAACACACTTTACACCACCCTAATAAACTTACGACTCACATATTATAAAACAACTTGTTAACCCCTAAAAGGCTTTTAAATTCATCGCAAAAATGCCAGACTTTATTAGGTATAGCACGTAGCAATGTAAGGTTAAAAGAGCACCATTATTAAAATTCCCATAGCCGACAAGCGCCATAACAATATTTCAGGCCAGTAAGCTGAAAAGAAAAACTGCGCTTAAATGGATTTAGCATATTTTATGATAATATTAAGACGTACAAACGGTCTTGGGAATTTCGGAGGTACGGCCTAATCATCTAGTCTGACACCGCTCCACCGAAAATATTATACCTACGGAAATCCCCCGGATTATTAATGTTCCGTTTTTCATAAGTTTGAAGGGAATTTTCTGGAAAGTTTTTGTAAAATAAATAATTTCGGCGTCGACATTTTGTTTAAATATTTTAGTTTGAATTGACCTCGAACTTTGCCCGATTGTGGGACAGAATAGATTAGCTAAAAAATATTACAATTTTTACTATCTTATAACATATATGTTCTCATTCATCACATCTCTGTATATATGAATGACTAACTTTTTGCAACAGCTCCACCCAGGTGAATATCAATAATTCCCCAAACCGCACTTTCGGAATAAACATCTCAAGTTATTAGCTAGTCGAATGCAAATTTTTATCAAAACCCGTTCAGTTGTTGAATCGTGATTGATTAAGAAACATCTAAACTTTTATAATATTAATAGTAGGATTTAAGACATCATTTGACCTTTACCGTAGATCAAACCTGTAAAGATCCGTCTAAAGACTAAAGATGTCTTCAAATAGGCACAAGAAGAGTATACACGGCAGCGAAGAAAATAAATTATACACAGACATTATGTATGCATGAGTATAGCTGTTCATTACACGGGTCGCTGCTTCTAAGGTAAAAGACGGAGACTTTTGATTATTAGTCTTGCAATTAATTGAATAAACGGAGAGAAGGACCGATGAGAGATGTGATATTATTAGAATTAAACATTTTCTATATTATTCATAAAAATCTCTGAATTTTTGTAGCTTCTTTTAAGCAATCGATTAGCAGAATTCTCTATCATCATCATATTCCCTCTGTTGGAAAACAGGTCTCCTCTCTGTGAGATGAAATGGGAGAATTTTATTTAAGAACCTCTAGCAGCTGCTAAATAGTTCTGAAATTATTAAAAACAACGTTATTATTGCAGACTAACTTTTTCATACGGCTTTCGTGGCCTACCTCGCAGGAACTTTTTTATTATTACAAGCTTTTTATTAATTTGCAATTAATGTAGTATTGTATGTAAGTTCGGGTCAAATCTTGTAACTGAATTGAGCAATTGTCCTCAACCAATTAATGTGCTGAGCGTGCTCGCTTACTGGCTGTGGGTGAATGGGAGTCGGGCCTCTGGCTACAGGCTTTACCGTCACCCAACTTAGGTACAATGTTGAGTGACACTACTTTCCGGATCGCTACATGTCTGCGCCTAGGCTCTCCCAGCGGAGCTCCACATCGTTGTCAATGTGGTGAAGCAGTCGACCGCCTCGGACACCATGGCCTATCCTGCAGTAGGAGCGCTGGTCGGATAGCACGTTACGCCAGCATTAAAGCCATCATACGTCGAGCTCTTGTTACCCGCCGGGGTGCCAGCTGTTTTAGAACCCAATGGCTTAGCACGCGACGATGGGAGCCACCGGACGGGATGACCATAATGCCTTGGAAGTTGGGTAGGCCTTTGGTGTGGGATGCAACATGTGTCGATACCCTTGCGTCATCCCATCTTCTTAGCACGGCGGGCTGTGCTGGGGCGGCTGCTGCTGGTGCAGAAAACCTCAAACGGCGCAAATATAACAACTTTATTGGCAATTATATGTTTGTGCCGTTTGGGGTTGAGACATTAGGTCCATGGGGTCCGAGTGCTCACCGAGTTTTTCGAGACATAAGTAAACGGTTAGTCGACTGTTCACGTGACCAGAGGGCTGGCCTTTTCTTCAGCCAGAGGATCAGCATTGCCATTCAACGTGGCAATGCTGCCAGCGTTCTGGGCACGTTTCCCATTGACATCGATGTGGACGAATTTTTTGATGCGCAATGAGCCCTTTTCCTTCTCCCCTTTGTATGTAATTTTGTTTTGTTATTAGTCATAAGATTAGAAATATTCAGTTGTATATATTATTTAACAATAAAAAAAAAAAACAATTAAGTTGTAATTTTGCATTTGGTTTGGATGACACTGAACGGAACAAAGAACATGTGGAAGATAAAACTATTTCTTAAGAATTAACAATTTTACCTCTACATCATATTATTTAGTTTATATTTTATGGGTCCTCTTCACAATCGGCGATTATTAACAATTACAAGCGAGTACGATCGTGTGGAGGGCTTACTCGCTTGTAGTCGCCGATCATCGTCTATATTCTTTAGTGATCGCGGAGATCAGTACCTGTCGGTTTTTCGTGGACGGATCAAAGGGAATTCGCTTGTATTTTCAGGCGCATACCCACACGATCGCCGATCATTCATACATCGGAGAAAGTCGTCGTCGCGGCATTGTTTTATTTTTAATCCTTCTATTTAGTGCAAGTGCGATACAATTACTACTAAACTATCTTATCTTCTTCCATTTCTTTTTTAACTTTTTGTTCTACTTTATTGACAAAAATATTGTATACTGAAATTTAATTATTGGTAGCAGCAGCTATAAACACCACGTTCATCTTGAAGGCTTGCCGTTCAATAAATGATCACAGACGATCATGAAGATGCTTGCACGATAATCGTGACGATTACCTTGCCGATACAGACGATCATACGAGTAATGGTCATCGCCGATAGCGAAGAGGAGGCTTTAGGATACACAGTTTTCCTCACAAAATTGCAGATAAAATTAATTACTTAGAAAGAAATGGATGAGGAAGTATTTCAACCATATCTATTTACGCCGCCAAATATTTTGTTCCGGATTTAATATAAGTATCGTAGTTAACTATCGATAAAATTACAATGAATTGGAATGATTCTTTATGATGATGAAAAAATTAAGGATAGGTGGAAGGAATACTTTGAGAAACTGATGAATGAGGAAAATAACTGGAGTGGTATGTTAGAAAATAAACATGTGATTGAGGGGTTAGTGAGAATGGTTAGTATGGAGGAAGTTAGAATAGCAGTAAATGGTATGAATAATGGTATGGCAGTTCGGATGGAATACCAGTTGAAGTGTGGAAGATATTGCGCGTCGATGGATGGACGTGGTTAGCTTTATTCTTCAATAAGTTGTTGCGGGAAGAAGCCATACCTGATGAATGGTGCAATAGTTCGCTAGTGCACATCTTTAAAAACAAAGGTGCTGGAGTGCAACAACTATAGAAGAATAAAGCTAATGTCACATAGTATGAAAGCTTGGGAAAAAGTTATTGAAAGGCGGCTCAGAGAAGAGAGTGAAATATCGCAGAACCAATTCGGTTTTATGCCTGGTCGGGGTACAACGGATGCCATTTCCGCAATCCGCCAGTTGTGCGAGAAATACAGAGGTGCTCATAAAAACTTGCACATGGTGTTCATTGACCTCGAGAAGGCATACAACCGGGTGCCCCGTGAGGTTTTGTGGTGGGCCCTTAAGAATAAAGGTGTACCTGGGCAGTATGTACGGCGATGTACAGTCGATGCAGTACCCAAGTCCGATCTACATTGGGCACTACTGGCAGCTTCAGTGTGGCAGTCGGCTTGCACCAAGGGTCGGCTCTTAGACCTTACCTCTTCCTGATGATAATGGACGCTCTGACGTCGGACATACAGGAAGAGGTACCCTGGTGTATGCTGTTTGCCGATGACATTGTGCTGGTCACCGAGAGTGGCCTAGAGGTTCAGAACAGATTGGAGGTGTGGTGGCACAGACTGGAGAGTGTTGGCTTGAAATTGAGCAAAACTTAAACTGAATACCGGTTCTGCGAGACGTTAACGCACTGGATCAACTCGGGATGGATGAAATGGCGACAGGTCACTGGAACAACTTGCGACCCACGGATGCCCCGCAAGTTAAAGGGGAAAATTTACAAGTCTGTGATTAGACCTGTCGTACTGTATGGATCAGAATGTTGGGCTGTGAAAAAGATGGATGAAAAGAGATTGCATGTAGCAGAGATGAGAATGTTGAGATGGATGTGCGGAGTGACGAGAATGGATATAGTGAGAAATGGGTATATTAGAGGAAGTTTGAAAGTGGCGCCAGTAACAGAAAAGGTTGAAAAGAACCGTTTGACCTGGTATAGTCATGTGATGAGGTAGGATGAAACGCATGTTACTAAAAGAATTATGAATATTGATGTGGATGGATAGAGAGATAGGGGATGGCCAAAGAAAAGATGGATGGACTGTCATGTGAGGAGTGATATGAAAGAAAAGGGCGTCAGTGATGGAGTGACGAGGGACAGGATGGTGTGGAAGAAAAAAACGTGTTGCGCCGACCCCAAGTAACATGTGATAAGGGCAGGTAGATGATGATGAACTATTGATAAAATTACAGATCTGTTCGACTTTCCCTAAGGTCGAAAATTCAATGGCATATCTCATTAGACTTGGCGTTGAAAGACGTCTGCGGGAACTTTGTTGAACTCTATCATAATAACAAAATCTGGGAGAAAGTCTCCAGAGAAAGTTTTTTACATTACTGTCAGAGTTTCACCGCAATAACTTGTTGTCAGTCATCCTTGATTAATTTGTGGCATTCTTCAGGTTTTTTGATTATCCAAGTGGAAGTAAGGGTAAATATCTGATACCAGCTTTCGTTAAAATCTTGCAGAAGACCAATTAAACACATATTTCTGGGCAACATAACTGAATTTATTTTGTGGTCTCCTAACTAAAAGACTAAGACCTCGTGTGGGTATTTCAGCGGGGATGGCGATGTAAATAAAATGCTTAAAAGGGGTTATTCAGCCGGTGTATTGTCATATCAAATATACAGTTACACAAAACACAGTTCATAGAAAACAGTTTATACAGTAGCACTTACCCTTATAGTTATTTATCACGCCACACTATTTATAAACGAGAAGTGAAAACTTATCGTTTACCAACCTGACAAATAACAGCCTTTTTGCAAGCGTTCAAATATCAAATTAATTATTGCCATCACAGACAAATCTCACTAACAATTCTAATGTTAATTGATTGTCACAATAATTTTGAATTATTCTTCTATGTACTTAGATTCTATAAATTTCGTAATTAAAGCTGACGACAGTAGATAAAACAAGCGAAGTAACCTAGGCCTGTCTTGTAAAGCAAATTCCGAGATGAAATCTCAATAAATTAACCTATGATTTAAAAACTAATAAAGCAGCACAAAGTTTTCAGATTAAATTGCTTACATTACGTCCAATATCCCACAAAAACATTATACAGTCGGCCATCTCTTCACAAAAAATAATCTTAAGACGAAGAATGGATTCTTATTTTAAAAGACAGCGACCAGTGTTTTTATCGTCCACTCCCATCGCGACATCTTACCTTAAGGTCGCAAAAACCCGTCGAGGACCTTGTAAGTCACAAAAATACGATATAATACGATTATTTTCCTCTTGTCCCTACTCAGATTAAATTTCTCCAAGTCGAGTGGGGAGGCGACGTGACGTGTAAACTGGAGGGCACTCGAACCCGGCGTGGCTCGGAGTGAGATCTTGACGCGAGATGTCATTACTATACGTCACTCACACGACATCACTTTCGACCGGGTTTGGAGCGACATCACTTTATTAACATAAGTGTATCAGCGTCTGCTTGTTCTAAATTTAATTTTTTGACGTAAGGGTGCTGTCGGTTTAGAACTCGGTCTTTTGAGCCTTATTAATTATTTATTATGACTTTAGATCAAGACATGGTCATATTAAAATAATCATAATTTTATCATTTATTGATTTATGCATTCGGTTATTTTACACCAACGGTGCACAAAGAGCTTCGGGATCTTTTGCTACAAAGCATTATATTAACAGTTTTGTAGTTCCTACTTCTACCATTGTTTTAATAATAAAATTATTTACAAGATAATTATGACATAAATATAAATATTTGCATGCTTGCTTGCAGACTGAATATCAGTAACATTTAGGCTAAAGATCTTTCCTTGTGAACAATGTATGTTCTTGCAAATAAACATTTTGATTTGATTTAGAGTATTAAATAGTCCATTAATTATTATGTCATGAAATAAAACCACATCACATTTATGTGAAAGTGTTATCGTGAGTTTGATTTTAGATTTCCGTCCTCCTCTCCCCTTTTTCATTTCAGAACAGAGAGGTCAAAACTCAATCAAGCAGCCTTTTCTAAACTATTTCGAGACCAGCTTCCCATTTATTCTAATACAGCTGCATACCAGTATTATACATAGAGGAACAGTCCATATCCGAACTTTATATCCTGTTGGATTTCGTATTAGCTTATTATTTTCACTGTAGGGTAGAAGTAAGAAATGACTTGCAAAATGCGTCACTATCCTGTCGTGTCCCATCCTTTTCCCTCATGCACACCCGGACTATCGCTGTCCTTGTCACCATCTACGGTGACGGTGTGAAGACTCTATTGTCTTGTCGCGTGCTTCGACGAGAGCAGTGTTACTAATTGCCTGCTCCCTTGTTAATTTTATTACAAATTTACGGTTGTGAACTATCGCGAGTGCATTTACGAACTATTATCTAAAACACTACGTAAAGTGCGTGTATTAGCTGTGAAAGGCGTCTGTGCGCCCTCTCGTGCGCTGCCCTGATCCAGCAAAGGTCTCGAACCTTCGCCGGCCGACGTGGAAGATTGATGGTGAATGTACAGGTCAGTGGTGTTGCATTTTCCTGCCAAATTCCTTTGTCCATGTACAATTTCGTCGTCCTAATTCGTGTCGTATTTTGCAAGGTCAGACTCACGTATTTTTCGACCCCGCTTCATACAGTCCACTATTTAATTAAACCAGCTCCCTGCGTCTGGGATAAACGCAAACAATTTAATATTTCCGCCCAAGTATTTGGTGTTAGGCGCCACCATTATTTTTGGTCCTTCGAGCCGGATTTACTTTTGGTCATTTAGGTCGCATTCTTTATTTAAACCGCATGGTCAGTTATAACTAAACGGTCACTGTACTACGTAATTAATAAATAGAATGTCGTTTATTCTTTGTTTTTTCCCCGCACCGACATCTATTGCTTTTTATTTCCGCACCCGCATTGCATAGTACAACACAACGTAAAAGTTATTTCTTTTCAAATTCATTCCATTTTGGTATTCCGCCATTTTGAATCGGTTCCTATATGATCGTTCTTTAGACAACTCGTTCGTTCGTAATTGTTCGGTGAACTTCAGCTCGCTTCGTTAGGTCACGTTCACATACCAGTACTTTTGATATTTTTCTCTCACCCGCAATCATTTATTTTATTCTCGCAACTAAAGTTAGTCGTTTTATGATTATAACCGCTTATTAGTACTTTGTTTACATAATCGTATTGCCTACTTATCGCCGCTATACTACATATATACAGTTATTCACAATGACTAAAGCAAAGAGGAAAGGAAGTGATGCAGATCAGTTCTTTGACACTACCAGTACTAATAAAAACCAGTTATCGTTATACGTAGTCAAACGCGATGTAATTTACAAACGCGTAGAAAATATTTTCGAACTTGCACAGAAAGCAAATAATGATCGACAATATTATAAGTCGTTTTGTTCTAGTGCTTTAAATATTGATACATTGCGTAATGATTATCAACAAGTTTTAGATTCTTATAATATGTTAAATTTACAGTTGAACCCCGATTCTGAGGTCGAATATGATTCCTGGTTATCTTTTGAAGAAATGTTTTGTTTTATAAAACAGGTTTTACTCAATAATAAAACCGAGTGTCCTGAATCTGAATCTCAAACTTCATTACAAAAATCTAATCCTCGCCTCCCGCCCATTGATTTGATGTCATTCGACGGTAATGTCAAGAAATGGCCATTGTTTTATCAACAATTTAAAAGCATGATACACGATAACACATCGCTCACTAATAGTGAAAAAGTATTTTACTTAGTAGGTAAATTAACTGGGCAGGCGTCGTGCGTTTGCGCAGGGTTGGCGCCAACCGCAGAAAATTATATTATTATTTGGGAGGCACTCGTGCAAAAATATGACGATCCTCGCTCACTCGCATCCGCATATTTAAACCAATTGTTACAGTTTAAACCGCTATCCATTGCTAGTTCTGATGGGTTAGACTCATTTATAAATAATTTTGATTCTTCAGTACAAGCACTTAAGCAATTGAAGCTTAACGATTTAACTGAATTTATTTTCTTGCACTTGGCTCTGCAAAAGTTGGATGCAGACACAGTTAAATTATTTGAAATTACCTATCGTAAAGATAAAATACCTCCTTATCATAATTTAATTGAATTTATAAAGGAGCAAAGTAAAGTTTTGTCTCGTTCTATGAACCTTAGTAAATCGGTAGCTAATAATTCTCAGTCTAACCAGCAGCGTCAAACTAAGCACATCCCTAAACCGTCCAAGTCTTTTGTTAATACAGATGTAGGGTATGGTCCAAGTGTAAGCGATAAATGCGCTTTATGTAATGAGAAACCACATGAACATTTATATTCTTGTTCGTCATTTAATAAGTTAACCCCGCGAGAAAGATATAATTTTATAAAAATTAATCATTTCTGTAACAATTGTTTAAGTACTAAACACAAGACTTTTTCTTGTACTTCGAAACATACTTGTTCTCATTGTTCAAAGCGGCACCACACCTTATTACATTTCAATCCAACACAAAATGATAAAACGAATTGTAACGTTGGCTCTGTGGTGCCCAATACCTCTAATCCTATTCCCGCTACCGCTCATGACTTGCCGCGCCCTACACCGGCCAGCAGTCATTTAGAGTCCGCTATGACTCATTCACTCGCCGCTTCTAATGACCCTACAACTATTGCAAATAATGCATCGGTGTGTACAGTTTCGTACGATCGAACAGCTCGTTATCAAACGACTTCGTTGTTAGGGACCGCAAAAGTAAAGTTTGTTGATTCTTTAAACCGCACTCACTTTTTGAGATGTCTAGTGGATCCTGGCTCTCAGAGTGATTATATTTCCGCAACTTGTTGTAAGCGACTATCGCTTCCTATTTATAATCAAACCCGCTATTCGCAAGTTCAAGGCATTGGAGGAGCCTCACAAAAAATTCTCGGTGTTACTTCTGTCAAATTCACGTCTCGCTTTGATAATAAGTGCGAATATTCTATAAGGCCAATGGTAGTAGGACAGATTACGTCACAGTTGCCGGACACCTGTGTTGATACCGCGGCTATTGAATTTATTCGTAACTTACCGCTCGCCGATGATGACTTTTCGCAACCGGGAACTATAGATATACTATTAGGTGTTAAATTTTATTGTGAAATTTTACTTTCTGATAAAATTAAAAGCTCAGATAACGGTATGCCCTCCGCCCTTGAAACGACTTTAGGTTACCTGATTTTAGGTGACGCTCCTATTATTTCTCCGCAACCCGCTACCCGCACATTGTGTGCTTTTACTTCTGACCCGCTGCATCAGATGGTTGAAAGATTTTGGGCAGTCGAGGAATTACCCTCGCAGTCATTTTTAAGTCCCGACGACCAGCAGTGTGAAAATATTTATACTTCAACCACTGTTCGTAATTCCGACGGCAGCTATTCAGTTGACCTTCCTTTTAAAGAAGACCCAACTAATCTTGGCAATTCTTATACTACCGCTAAAAAACGTTTCCTACTTTTAGAAAAGAAATTTTCTAAGGATCCTAATTTAAAATTAAAATATGACGATGTTATTCGTGATTACCTAAATAAGGGTATACTGTCCCGCACCGCACCTGAGGCATTAGTCGCCCCAGGCTTTTATCTACCGCACCATCCTGTAGTGCGCAACGACAAGGCGACAACCAAGGTTCGTCCTGTGCTCGATGGCAGTGCCAAGACAAGTACAGGCTTATCACTAAATGATGTCCTGTATACGGGTTGCAATCTACAGGCTGATATATTTCATATACTTTTAAATGTTCGTGTTTATTACATTGCCTTTTGTGCAGATGTAAAACAAATGTATTTATGTATTTATACAAATGCTCCGCACCGCAAATATCAAAGAATCTTATATAGATTTTCAGAAACCGACCCACTCGAGGTTTTTGAGTTCACTCGAGTCACATTTGGGCTCCGGTCTTCACCATTTTTGGCGCTCCGCACGCTACGCCAGCTCGCTAGCGATGAACGGCATAATTGGCCAACTGCGGCAGCCGTATTAGAGAGGGACATTTATATGGATGACGTAGCTTCATCTGCTTCTTCTCTCGAGGAAGCAGTCAAGACAGCTACTGATCTGATCCAGATCTTCAAAACTGGCGGGTTTGACTTAGTTAAATGGACTTCCAACTCACAGGAATTACTCGAACATATTCCCGAGTCGCACCGTCAATCTGAATGCATTTCTTTCGACGATGGAAATACATTTAAGATATTAGGTTTGCGTTGGTTGCCCGCTCAGGATACCTTTATTTTCAAAATATCAAGTCCCCTACCTGTTTGTACTAAACGCGCCATTTTATCCGCTACCGCTCGGTTGTACGACGTCTTAGGACTCGTCGGCCCTATAATTCTTTTCGCTAAATTAATAATTAAGGAGCTCTGGCTTTTAAATCTCGATTGGGACGATATACCCCCTTCTCGCATTGTTAAAATTTGGCAACAATACTTAATAGAATTACCGCAAATATCTAATTTATCATTTCCACGTCATTTAGGTATAGAAACCCGTTCTACAGTTTCCTTAGTAGCATTTTCAGATGCGAGCGAATCCGCATACGGTTGTGTGATATTTTTACACGTCGTCAATGGCGATCAACCGCCTATTATTTCACTCGTGTGCTCCAAGTCGCGTGTCGCATCTGCTAAACCTAAAATCACTCTCGCACGCTTGGAATTAAACGGAATACTTTTAATGTCACGACTTCTTAAAACCGTTCATGACACTTTATCTAAACGACATAAAATTGAAAATATTTATGCTTTTTCGGACTCTGAAGTAGCACTCAGTTGGTCTGTTGCTTCGCCTCACCGATTCAACACTTATGTTGCCAACCGCATTTCTCAAATTCAGGAAAATATTTCACCTGAAAATTTATATCATGTCGCTGGCATAGAGAACCCCGCAGATTGCGTATCTCGTGGACTCATGCCTTCGCAGCTCATTCAACATGAGCTTTGGTTTAAGGGTCCATCCTGGCTTTCCTTGCCTAGACAAGACTGGCCTATACAACAATTTTTATCCAACCGGTCTTCATTACCGGAAGAAAAAACTGTTACGCACGTGACTCAAGTCACAGATAATGATAACCCGCTCTTAAAGTTAGCTTCAGAGTGTTCCACTTGGGAAAAGCTGCTGGAAGCTACAGTTTTTTCGCTTAGATTTATTAAAAAATTGCCGCAAAACGATACAATTACCGCTGAAGATTTAAATACAGCTGAATTGGATATAATTCGCGCGGTTCAATCTAAATACTTTTCCGAAGACATTAAGAATATTTCTAAAGGTCAACCGTGTTCGGCCAAGTTACGGAAATTGTTTCCATTTTTATGTAACGGACTTCTACGTGTCGGAGGTCGCTTATCGAACTCGACACTAGACTATTCTTCTAAACATCCGATTTTACTTCCCGGGCAAGGACATGTTGTTAAATTATTAATTGAATTTTATCACCGCGACAATTGTCACGCCGGGCCGCAATTATTACTTTCGATATTAAGATCCAAATATTGGATTATTTCCGCTAGACGTGTGGTTCGACAGTACATACACAAATGTAATGATTGTTTCCGAGTTAATCCTAAGCCTACGTTTCCGCCTATGGCCGATTTGCCTAAATGTAGGTTAGAGCAATGCAAAGCATTTTTACATACGGGCGCCGATTACGCAGGTCCACTTTATGTTACTCCTTACCGCAAACGGGGCATACGAAGTGTAAAAGCTTATATTTGTATTTTTATTTGTCTCGTGACAAAAGCAGTGCATATCGAATTAGTTTCTAACTTAACTTCCGCTTCCTTTATTGACGCATTTAAACGATTCATATCGCGAAGAGGTCCTTGTAATTTCTTATATAGCGATAACGGGACTAATTTTGTCGCTTCTAAAAAATATTTTAATGAACTTCACGAGTTTTTACAAACCGCTGATTACTATCAAAGTTTTAGTCATGAACTCGCGAAGAACCGCATCACGTGGCGAATGAACCCTCCTACAGCAAGTCACTTCGGAGGGATATGGGAAGCGAACGTTAAGAGCACCAAGTCGCTTTTATTTCGAACAATCGGTAATCAAGTTCTCACCTTTGAAGAGATGTCGACCATTCTTATTCAAATTGAGGCAGTGCTAAATAGCCGTCCTCTTTATGTTTTGAGCTCTGATCCATCAGAGCCATTAGCACTTACTCCCGCGCATTTTTTATCTACCACTCCACTAGAATGCTTACCTGCAGCCGACTTATCCGAAGAAAGAACAGATCTGTTGTCTCGTTTCTCTTTAATGGATTCGATAGTTCAATCGTATTGGAGGCGATTTAAGTCGGAATATTTACATAACTTGCAACAACGCGAAAAATGGAATACTCCGTCTAATCCTATTACAGTCGGTACTGTAGTGTTGTTAAATGTAGATAACGCTCCACCCTTACAGTGGCCATTGGGAGTGGTTACCAATGTATACCCTGGTAAGGATGGTGTTGTTCGCGTAGCGGAAGTAAAAACTAAAACCGGTACTTATAAACGACCAGTAGTGCGGTTATGCCCTCTTCCGACTCAATAGCCATATATTCATATATCTCTATTATATATATTTTTACGCCCATAACTATAAATTAGCTTATTTTATGTTAGTTAAGTTAAAGTTATAAGTTTCATTATATTTCTCCGCTCTAGTTAATCCTTGAAGTTGCTAAATATAGCGATTTTCTTAGTTTTCTAACCTTTTTTTTGAAGGGTTTCTTCAAGGCTGGGGGGATGTTGGATTTCGTATTAGCTTATTATTTTCACTGTAGGGTAGAAGTAAGAAATGACTTGCAAAATGCGTCACTATCCTGTCGTGTCCCATCCTTTTCCCTCATGCACACCCGGACTATCGCTGTCCTTGTCACCATCTACGGTGACGGTGTGAAGACTCTATTGTCTTGTCGCGTGCTTCGACGAGAGCAGTGTTACTAATTGCCTGCTCCCTTGTTAATTTTATTACAAATTTACGGTTGTGAACTATCGCGAGTGCATTTACGAACTATTATCTAAAACACTACGTAAAGTGCGTGTATTAGCTGTGAAAGGCGTCTGTGCGCCCTCTCGTGCGCTGCCCTGATCCAGCAAAGGTCTCGAACCTTCGCCGGCCGACGTGGAAGATTGATGGTGAATGTACAGGTCAGTGGTGTTGCATTTTCCTGCCAAATTCCTTTGTCCATGTACAATTTCGTCGTCCTAATTCGTGTCGTATTTTGCAAGGTCAGACTCACGTATTTTTCGACCCCGCTTCATACAGTCCACTATTTAATTAAACCAGCTCCCTGCGTCTGGGATAAACGCAAACAATTTAATATTTCCGCCCAAGTATTTGGTGTTAGGCGCCACCATATCCTAACAAGCTGTCCTCCGTGGCTTCCCTCCTGTCACCTGGCTACCTACCTACCCTACCCTACATACCCACTTACCTACCCTACCCACCTACCTACAATAACCTACATACCTACCTACCCTACCATATAGTCTACCCACGTACCTACCCTACCCTACCCAACTTACCCTACCCAACCTACCCTACCCAAAATAACCTGCCCAACCTACCCTACCCAACTTACCCTACCCTACCCTATCTACCCTACCTATCCACTCTACCCAACCCTGCCTAACTAAAGTTTTTTTTTTAATATTTTTGACAAAATGTTGCCTATGTCCTTCCCCAATTTGCCATCTATCTCCTTGCAAAATTTTATTGCAATCGGTTCAGTGGTTTATTCGTGAAAAGGTAACAGACAGACAGAAAGAGTTACTTTCGAATTTATAATAATATGTTATTATAGATAACTGGATAAAACGATACCCACTGACAACTGTCAACATAATACTAACTACAAGTTTCAAATCAGAGATACCAATATATCAAGGTACTAATTTTATCGTTATCGTGGACCAGAAAAGGTTTATGACAATATAAATTGAAAATGAGAGCCCGCTAGAATTGACAGCGTAAGCTAGCAAACGGAGACATGTTAATCCACTTGAAATTAATTATTTTGTCACTATTGGAAACAATGTATCGTGATAGATCAGAGTAAAAATAGGTTTCTTTTCGTGTAAGGGGAGATAGTCTATGTTAGAATCTAGTATAGCTAAGTAACGGTTATAAACATCTACGTTTCATAATAATCATAATCATAATCATTTATTTATTTGGTAATATGGATAATTAATGAAGTTGTTAAAAAATATAGCACAGTCCAACCATATTACACCTTGAGGCATGCAAATCTCAAGCAAGTTCACACATTTACTTGCAAAAAATACTTTATAATTAAACACAATTTCAATCTATTTCATTTTTTTTTAATTTCACCGCGTGGCAACAATGAAACATCACAAATGTTAAACTATCAATAATGTCATTATCTTAGAAATTAAATTATTTACATTAGAAGAAAAATCAACTCGTGCAAAAATAAGAATAATAGTGAAATGTACACCTCTGATTATGCACGGATTTTTCCGGTTTACAGTAGCCTTATTGCGTAACTAAATTCGGCAAGGCAAAGAGTATGAAAAATTTACTAAACCACATGCGAGACGAAAGACGGCATGTGGATTTCCGTCTACGTGATTCGTCTATTTTACATACTGTTTGCCTTTTGCCTTGGCGAATTCATTTACGCAATATGGCTGTAAGTGTGATTAAATGGAATAATAATATGAAAACAAGACTATTAATTTGTTTCAGAGAAGTGCATACTGCATAATGGGTGGAATGTGTGTATTTTAAGATTTATGTCTGAAATTGCATACAATGGTCGAAATGATCGAACTTCCCTCTCTTAGTAAAGAACAGAACAGAACAGAATAATCGTAACATCACAATTTAATGTTTACCTATTATTATTTCTGTGAAACACTCGAAAATCAAACCTAAATTGTTATACTAATTACCTAGGTAAAATAATAATAACCGCATACATTTACATAATGTGAATTGCGAACATTGTGGAATCACTGGTCACTGTAATAGTAGCTATTGATTAATGTATTTGCATGAAAAGCTACAGTTAGCCGAATAAATTGACTCTCACCAACTATTAAATGTTGTTAAATTATTTCATTTAATTACCGAAAGCAGGGTTACTTTCGATATTGCTGCGATTGGTTATCCCTCTACGCATAGCGGCAATCTAAATTAATAATAAATAGGTAATCGTGAAAGCCAGAATATATAATATAGATTATGGACTCAGCGATCATTGAACCGATACCCGTGTCAGCCAATGGCTTAATAGCTACGAGCTTCAACCTCTTGGTTGCTTGGGAGGCTCTCGTTAGGCAGCTGGGTTTAGGGCTTGATTCAGAAAGCAATACTTCTGGACACGGCTCGTATTGTCTGAGGTTCCTCTCCCTGGAGCCCTGACCGCCGCACGCCTCCCGCTAGCTTGGACCTTGGTCCCTATACCGGTGAGAAACGTTTTTAATTTTTTTAAGAATGTTTAAAATGTAATGAATAAGATAACAAATGTAAATTAAGGCAATATACTCGTAGGTAAAAATATGAAGCAGGCACGTTGTTAATATCTGTAAGTACTGATATAACACTAGGATATCCGCAGGTGAACCAAAGTTACTGACATAGCCCGAAGAATAACGACTCTTAAGTGGCAGTGGGCAGGGCACATTGCACGCAGAACGGATAGCCGATAGGGCCGGTAAGTTTTGGAATGGCGACCGCGAACTGGAAGACGATGAGTTGGAAGGCCTCCCACTAGTTGGGTCAATGACCTAGTTAAAGTTGCGGGCATCCGCTGGATGCGAATGCCAATGTGGCGATGCCTGGACTCCTCCAAACGTCCACTGCTGGATATAGGCCTATATCCAGCAGTGGACGTCTTTCGGCTGAAATGATGATAATGATGATGATTGATTCAACTACAAAAACCTATTTCACTGAAAGAAAACTACACTATCATTAAGTGCGATAGCCTTCTTATATTCTGTGACCTCGGGAGCAAAGTCACGAGAAAATGGTCTAAAACGCAATTTCCAAAACTATCGTCCGCAACATCAATGAAGTCTGCAAAGCCTTTTTTTAAATATGCAGTATATAGCTGAAAATCATTACTTTACGTAGAACGCAACATAATTACAGGAAACCTAATATGTTAATTTAACGACATCACGGTCCCACCCGTCATATTCTTCATAACCTGGTCTTACCGAGGTCAGGTCGTCACCGCCTTACCAACGCGTCCGACCGAAATACCTTTTTATTTTACGATCCCTAACTTTCTTGATAAACTTGTTCAAGTGTCGCTAGTCAGTAATTCGTTCCCCTCCAACCATTTCCTTATGGTTAGTTATAGAATTTGCGGCCAGCCGACCTGAGGGGCTGTGGCCCAATTTTGTGGGAGCTCAGCCCTCGTGCGTGACCTTTGACCGTAATGGCCAGTCCTCAACGCTTTTTCTTATTCAACAATCTCGTATTTTGCCAACGTTTTAGTTAAGTTGCCAACAACACGTGGTGTTAGGAATTCTTTTTTTCCTTTAAGTTGTGGTAGGTTTTTAAGGGTGGGTTCATCATCATCATCATCATATCAGCCGAAAGACGTCCACTGCTGGACATAGGCCTCCCCCAAGCGTCGCCACATTGACCGGTCCCGTGCGTCCCGCATCCAGCGAATCCCCGCAACCTTCACCAGGTCATCGGTCCACCTGGTGGGAGGCCTTCCAACGCATCGTCTTCCGGTTCGCGGTCGCCACTCCAGAACTTTTCTGCCCCATCGGCCATCCGTTCTGCGAGCAATGTGCCCTGCCCACTGCCACTTAAGTTTGGCAATTCTTCGAGCTATGTCGGTAACCCTGGTTCTCTTGCGGATCTCTACATTTCTGATTCGATCACGCAAGGATACTCCGAGCATAGCCCTCTCCATTGCCCTTTGCGTGACTGTAAGCTTTCTGATGAGGCCCATTGTGAGCGACCACGTCTCAGAGCCATAGGTCATCACTGGCAACACACACTGGTCATAGACCTTCGTCTTGAGACACTGTGGTAAGTTGGACGAGAAGACACCGCGCAATTTCCCGAACGCTGCCCAGCCGAGTCGGATTCGACGGTTGACCTCTTTCTCGAAGTTGGCCCTACCCAACTGGATCGTTTGTCCCAGGTAGACATAATCTTCCACAACTTCGAGTGTAGAGTCTCCAACCTTGATAGGAGTGGGTGTTACATGGGCATTCAACATAACCTTGGTTTTGTCCATGTTCATTTTAAGACCCACTCTTTTGGAAGCTCTACTGAGGTCATCGAGCATTATACTGAGGTCCTCCATGGTCTCAGCCATGACCACTATATCGTCGGCAAACCGAAGGTGAGTGATGTACTCGCCATTGACGTTGATGCCTAGCCCTCTCCAGTCCAGAACCTTGAAGACATCCTCCAGTGCAGCGGTGAACAGTTTCGGAGATATGACGTCTCCCTGTCTCACACCTCGCTGCAGAAAGATAGGTTCCGAGGTCTGATCCTGAAGTCGGACTGACATGGTGGCGTTTTTGTACAAACACTTCAACACCTCGATGTACCGGTAGTCGATTTGGCACCGTTGGAGAGACTGCAGTACAGCCCAAGTCTCGATCGAATCGAAGGCTTTCTCGTAGTCCACAAACGCTAAACAGAGAGGCAGGTTATACTCTTCGGTCTTCTGTATAACCTGCCGCAGCGTATGTATGTGGTCTACGGTGCTAAAGCCTTTTCGGAATCCGGCTTGTTCGGGAGGCTGGAAATCGTCAAACCTGCGCGCGAGACGATTCGTGATGACTCTTGAAAACAGCTTGTAGACATGGCTAAGAAGTGAGATGGGCCTATAGTTCTTCAACAGGGCATTGTCACCCTTCTTGAAAAAGAGTACCACCACACCCCTGCACCATGCCTGTGGCGTTTTCCCCTCGAGTATGACGGCACCAAACAACTTCTGAAGGGCCTTAAGTATTGGTTTTCCACCCGCCTTCAGGAGCTCGGCCGTAATGCCGTCATCACCCGGTGCCTTGTTGTTCTTAAGCTGTTTAAGAGCCATCCTAATCTCGTACAGGCTGACGTCCGGTATGTCTTCGGTATAGTGACGGGTCAATCTAGCTCTAGGGTCTTTTACTAGATTCGCGACGGGTTTAGTGGTTGACGTGTACAACTGCCCATAGAATTTCTCGATCTCCCTCAGAAGCTCCGGTTTGGCGGATATGATCCCGCCATCGTCGGTCTTCAGTTTCGTGAGCTGGCTCTGCCCAATAGACAGATCTCTTGCAAAGACCTTGGAGCCCTTATTCCGCTCAATTGCGTCTTTAATACGCTCAGTATTATAGCGGCGGAGGTCGCTTTTCAAGGACTTTGAGATCCGTCTATTAAGCTGCCGGTATTTCAACGCATCGTCTGAAGACTGCAGGATCATCTCACGCCTCTCTTTCATAAGCTTGAGAGTAGGATCAGAGATCTTTTTGTTTATATCTGTACGGCGGGTCTTGAAAAACTTAGACCCGACCGTATGGACAGCTTCCACGAACCCGTCGCTGTATTCGTCCACGGAGCTCCCTAGGCACTCGAAACGATTCTGGAGTTCGAGCTGAAAGCTCTCGGGGTTTTGGATCTGGATCTGTGCTGGACGGAGCGTTGACTTCATCAGTCGAGACCTTTCAAGCTTGATATTAATGTTCAATGTGCCTCTTACCATTCGGTGATCGCTCCCGGTTTTCACCGAATTGATCACAGAGACATCATTGAACATTTGCTTCTTGGTTGACATGATGAAGTCGATCTCGTTTTTTGTTGCACCATCGGGGCTTTGCCAGGTCCACTTCCTATGCTCACGCTTTCTGAAGAAGGAGTTCATCATGTAGAGGCCCTCCTTCTCCATAAAACTGGCCAGTAGGTGACCCCGGTGGTTCCGACGTCCAACTCCAAATTGCCCCACTTGCAGCTCATCCTCGTCTCGTTTGCCCAGTTTTGCGTTGAAGTCCCCCATGACAACGGTGAAGTGAGTTTTGAAACCATGCATGGCTATAGAGATATCCTCATACATGGTCTCTACCTCGTCGTCGGGGTGTGCCGAGGTCGGTGCGTAGACCTGTATGACCTTCAGCGAATATCTCGAGGATATTCTGAGTATAAGGTACGCCACCCTGGTCGACACACTCTCGATCTTCACCACGTTGTTCACAAGGGACTTGTGGACGATAAACCCGACACCACCCTGGGACTGCCGGTCACCCTCTCGGAAATAGAGCAGGTTACCGGATTTGAGGATTATCGAGTCCTCCCCCTCTCTTCGGACTTCAGATAACCCTATAATACTCCATCGTAACCTGCTCAATTCTTCCTCGAGTTCGGCTATCTTCTCGTCGGTCCGGAGTGTTCGCGTGTTGTATGTTGCCAGGGCCAGTCGTCGGTGTTTATTGGGGTAGCCGGGTTCACTCCGGGGATTCTTCGCACCCCTTGCCACGCCATCGCCTCGACCGCTACCGTAGTCGAGGGTAGACGGGCTGCCGGGTACTCGGGGCCGTTTTTCATTTGTGCTATTCATTTAGTTTGGGGGGGTTTGCCTTAATCGCCACGCTTGGCAGGCGGGTTGGCGATCGCAGTTTGTTGTTGAAGAGCACAGAGAACGCTGCTGCCCATTCTCTGGTGTATCCCTTAGTCGCCTCTTACGACACCCACGGGAAGATATGGGATGGTGAGATTCTTTACGTCCGACACCATACGGAACAAAAACAAAGGGTGGGTTACGGTGTTAATATTTAATCGTGTTTTAGATGCCATGTCTTTTTTAAGTTTGGATTATGTGCTACGTAGTAATAATTAATTAATTAGGGCAGTTTGACTTCTTTGTAACCGCCCTTTTTTGCTCACTTCTGGGTTTCAGGTCATGAACCAGATAACCCTAACCACATTCGTTTCTTGGACTTTATATTGAAGTTTCCACCAGTTTCTTATTATTATAAAAGCGGAAAGCCTCAAGAATTGTCGGGAATATTACCGGTCATTAGAAATTTTGAATATATAAATCAGTGATATGAACGACTTTTTCGACACCATGTTTTAAGACGGTACCCTGACCAAAAAATCGGCATGCGATATGAGCATTCCCATTGGTCTAGCTGCACTGGTGGCGCATGAATTACAGTAGTGAATACGCCCAGATTTTAGAATAAAATCTTTATAAAATCGAATTTTGGTCTTTTGAAAAAATGTTAATACCAAAATGTTCGTTATTAAATTGTCTATCCATTAGTGTTAGTACAAAAAATAATTAATGAACACTTTTCGAGGAGATGCATGCTATCAATAATTATTCGTCATTTTTGTGTTTTCTTTGGAAGGAGATTAGTGAAATATATACAACATTAAAAAAAAACGAAATCTACCATTTTAGAATCAATACTATGTAGAAATTCAATGTATTTTTATTAATTGATATTTATTTTTGAATAACGAGTAGATAGCTCCTAAAAACAACACGAAAAACGGCTTGCGCGGCGTTTTGCTCGGGTACCGCCTTAATTTATCTTTGTACAGTTTTTAATTTTAAGCTAGATTTATAGTTTAAGTACCTTATCAAAAAACAAAAATGTGTCGGGTCAATTTTCTCCAAAATTCAAAATTGAAATGCAATTGAGGTTAAAGTTATCCGCCAATTTGATTCAAGTCTATTCGGCAATATCTGAAAATCGTTACTATTTCTGTCAATAAGTAAAATAACCGCAACATTAATATTGCCACTGTCATTTTGTACGATTGTGGCACCATTGTTGTGGTTTATCTCTAGCGTGTGTTTTAGGAAAATAATACCAAATTTTTTGGTGAATCCATACTAATATTATTGTTTATTTTTATTATAATTGCCAAAGTAACTGTGTCTGTCCGTATGTTAATTTGATTTTGTATGGAGATAGTTTGAGACCCTTGAAAGGACATAGAATATTTTTAGCCTGGAAATCATCCTATAGGGGGTGATCAGGGGGCTAGAAGTTTGTATGGTGAAATGATAATTTCTCAAGTAAAGCAGCCCACACACCTATAATATTATGGCGCGATATAAAAAAATGCCTATTCATAGACCTAATGCTACACAGACGAAGTCGCGAGCAACAGCTAGTGATAGAATAATAGCATAGTAAATTTGTTGTGTATCACGATGTATCAAACTCAAACTAATAGTTTTTTTTTTACAAAAGAAAGATAAATATTAAGATTAATAAAATTGAATTGATAATCAGCTTTCCTTGTTGACTGATCTAAACCTGTCTGGACAAGTCCATTCAAATATGCAAGGTGCTTCTCTTAATGACCACTTCCGACGTTATTAACCTACAGTGATTTAGATGGATCACATATGATTTGATGATACACATATGAGTGACACATATGAGGTTTTTTTAGATGTTTTTGCAGGCCCATTCCATTATGAAATGATAAAACAGATTGACGTGCAAAAGTGTTATTTTAAACCAATTTGCAAAGATAATAAACAATTGAAAATTTGCAAAATATCAGTTATATTAATTGTTTATGCGTTATTCTGATGTATCAAAACACTCTCAATACCTTTTACGTGAGTGAGTAAAAACATCCAATCAATACATACTTACAAACTTTCACATTTATAATATCAGCTGTATCTATGTTATTTGAGTTAACACTCCACAAACACTCAACAATCTCAATCCCAAAGTACTTAACCCATCTTGCACAAAGTATGACTGACTTATCAAAACTAGAGAGCTGTGCGTCTGACATACGCTAAAACAGGTTAAGATCTTAGAAACACTCCTCAAAGACCGCGATCGTGGCCCTTTGATATCATCGCAGTTGATATGAGCCTGTCTGTACAAGTTGTCGGCACTGGAGGGTTACTTGTGCGGAAATAACCCTTCCTTAATCCTGTTTGTATGTTCGTTTAAGAGCTTGTGATGTCGAGTGTGACTTTGAATGTATTTGAGTAGTTTCTGTTTTTTAATCCCGGAGATTAGAGTGTCGTTTGCAGGGTTTATTGTTATTGATGTGATAAAAATAAATAACGGTGGAAAAGTGTGTGTTATCAAAAATCTAATTAGTATCACTGGCAAAACTATTTATTTATTTTCGTGAGAGGGCCGATCCCTCACGGAGAAGAAGGCGTCGGGGAGGCAACCACATAGATGCCTAAAACACCGAAACCCTGCCTGCATCAGGTGGGACTCTGGGGTCGCGGGCGTTCAGACTAGGGACTCTGTCCGCCCACCAAGTGACTCCAGGAAAGACGGTGGCACAGTGATTACGTGCTGCCGTGCACAATGAGACTCAGGAGAGACGCTTCTCCGTGTCCCCAGGGACGTGCCTTAACAGGCGTTGCACAGAGGGGAGCCGGTCTTTTAAGAAGTAACGGGTTCCAAGTGCTAATGGTGATCACCGTGGTGGTTTTAGTGAGGTAAAAATCCCACACTCCCCAGTCTTCTTATGAAGGCTTCACACGAAAAAAAAAAGGATTAAGTGTTACTGATGTGATAAGAATGAATAACGGTTGAAAAGTTTATGTTATGTAAAAACTACTTGGTTATGTATCATTGACAGACAGTTATGTATCAAATTTATAGTGAGGAGTAGGCGTAGTCCTTTCAAAATTAGGTTTCGATCCCTGTTTTACCAGATGCAGCTCAATATTTACAGCCAATATTTTATACATAGCAATTATTTATTTGACTTCCATTACCCTAGCAAGTCCTACATTTTTAAATCGGAATCGATTTGTAGCTTAGATAAAATTTAGTAAGCTACTAAGCGCCACCCAGGGTTATCCACCTAACACCAGAGTTATTATAATACATGGCCAATTATTTGCGACCAATTAGTTATTTAACCTCATGATAGTAACAACTCTGACTTAGGATTTGGCGCAAGTGAACCTATTTAATTGATGACATTATGTTATGTTTAGATGCCGGTGTAGGGAATGGTATATACTCGTACGTGTTAATAAAACGCCAGTATTAGACTTACTGGTTTATTAAAGTTGGCCGTTCTACCATAGACAACTCAAAGAATAGAATAGAATATAAAAGTAAACATTTATTCAACATAGATACAACACAACAACAACAATCACAAAGTAACAGAAGAATAGTAAAAAAAGTACAAACAAGGTTTAATAGTGATTGCGCCGAGCGTGCCCTTACCGAAAGGGTTACCAACTCAGCATTTGCTGGGCGTCAGACACCCAGCGCTGATTTTCAGTTGGCACCCCGCTAGTGACACACGGACGCAAAGGGCATAGTCAACAATGATATTCAGCTTAAGCTCCACACAACACATTACAATTAAGTGTTTAAGTTCTTTAATACGGCAGTAGACAATACATTTACAACAATTGTTTACTGCTATAATGGGAACACAATATGCCTGGCACTGTAGGTAGGTACAGGGAGAAATGCAATCTTGCTTTATTTTCTACAAGAGAAATCCAATCAAGTGCATTCGTGGTTTAGCTTGCCTTGACTTGTGGGGAACCGCTTGTTTCTTATTTTCCTTTATACTTGCACGTACACTAGTAATAGTTTTTATTTTTTAGTTAGGTATGTTTAATACTAAGGTAAGTTAATATTAAGATTTGCCAGTGAAACGTAAAATTTACAAAGTCTTACTAGTAACGCACTACATCCGATCCGTGGCCGTGAAATTTCGGTTCCGAAGTAGACTTAGTACTTCTTGTAGGCATCATCCGAAATCGATCTGTCATAATTCAGAATATTTTGAACTCTGAACTCAAATCGCGGACAAGGACGTACAGTGCGTAACCGCCCATAAAGTCCATATACCCCGTTGTTTTATAAAACCAAATTATAAGGAAAATTTATGATTGATTGAATCGCTTAGCCAAAAGAAAGTGGGTATTACATATGTATCTTTTCTGTCTCTTAAAAAGTAAAATAAGCTAAAAATTCTTCTAGGATAGGATAGGATAGATGGACTCCCTTTTTCGCACATAGACTCGCATTTGGTTCGTTGTGCGTGCAGGCCTCCGCTCTGTGGCAGAGAATGGACTGTAATCCACCACGCGTGCCGAGTGCATGTTGATGGGGTCACATGTTTTAAATTTTCTGGTTCTAAGACATGCCGGTTTCCTCAGGATGTTTTCCTTCACCGTTTTGAGAGCAGTGATGTGACATAATTTACACAAAGTAAAGCGCCTGCCTGGGTTTGAACCCCTCCCTAAAACTTGTAAGTCACGGCCGTTACCAATGGGCCACTACTGCTAATAATACCTTCTTTGGTGTATCTGAGGTAAACTCTTTACCAAATAAATCTATTAAAGTGTTCTAAATAAGCGATCTTCGTAGAAATTCGAGGTTTAAAGTAATATTACTCGTCTCCGATTTGTTATTTTTACCTCCAAATGTATGATTGTCAGCAATTGCAAATTTCCGACTTAATCACACAAAAACTTTTTTGCAAAAAAATACTACCGACTACCATGTGAAAAACTACAAAGTGAAAAATAACTTAACTTTTGGAAGTCGGTGTCCATATCGCAATAAAATGGTACCTACGAAAGACACCGACTTCCAAAAGTTAAGTTATTTTTCACTTTGTAGTTTTTCATTTGGAAGTCGGTAGTATTTTTTTGCAAAAAAGTTTTTTTTATTTTTCCCTTTTTAGTTTAACCTACCTAATAGCAAGTTGTTTATTAAGGTCCCTATAACTCCAGAATAGATTAACCGAATAACATGAAATTTTAACATAACCGGTGAAATGAGAGATCTGTGTACCCCTTTAGAGCGTACTGGCGTGATGTTATGTTATGAAATGGTATAAACAACAAACCGACATGCGATTGCAGCAATTCCGAGAGTTTTGCCGTTATTTATTTAAGAGTTCTATTGTGTATCTCCGAAGTTCTTCATCAGACCTTCACCAAATTAAAATGGGACCAATTTCGAAACATACTCTTTCAAACAAAAAAAGAATTTTCAAAATCGGTCCACAATCGACGGAGATATCGGTGAACATACACAAAAAAAAAAAAAAAAAAAGACAAACATAAAGTCGAACATAGAACCTCCTCCTTTTTTTGTAAGTCGGTTAAAAATAAAACTAAACAAGCTGTTATAATATAAAAATAGGTGTTTATTTAATAACAGGCCCCATAAACCACAGACAATTAACCTAAACTGTTCAAGAAAATCACTCACTTTTAAATACCAGTTAATTTCCCAAGACAACTTTAGAAGGGGCCATTAAAACCAATTTTCTTCGCCGGCTGGTCGCGGCTGACGTGACGAACTCAAGTGACTATCCGTGACAAACAAGTTCTGCCACAATATCCGGCTTTGAAACGTAAACTGACTTTTAATGGCCCGACACGACATGCGGGTCTATTGATTGTTTTGCTTCGTATAATTTCTGGTTTATGAATTTCAAGGACATTGTTTTTCGGTTGATAAAAGTTTCATGGTTTTTTTTTATAATAAAGTAGTTTTTGCCAGCGACTTGTCCCGCGTGAAATTTGAATACTATACCACGGAGTGCAGTGGTGGCTTAGTGGTATCGGCCGCGACTTATAAGTTGTAGGTCGTGGGTTCAAGCCCTGGCAGGTTCTTCACTTTGTTTAAATTATTTCACCACCACTGCTCTCATAACGGCGAAGGAAAACATCGTGAGGAAACCGGCATGTCCTAGAAACAAAAAATCTTAATACATGTGACATCCACCAACCCGCATTAAGTCAGCGTGGTGGATTACGTCTCATTCCCTCTCACAGAGAGGAGACTTGTGCCCCAGCAGTGGTAACATTAAAAAGGCTTATTATGATGATGATGATACCACGGGTTTGTATCGCCTACCGGTATAAAAAGTCTTATATTGTTAGCGACCATCTTGATGGCTCGACTCGATTCGTTTTATATCATATCGAAAGCAATTGAAGTGCGATGCAAGTCGACTGGGGAAAAGACCAGGAATTGTAGGATTTTTATTTCACCAAAACCACCCGGTAATCAACATCAGCAATTGGAAGGGGCCACGTTAGCTCTTGAAATACCACCCCGGAACCTCCTCTGTACAACGCCTGTAAGGGCACATCCCTGAGGAGACTGAGAAGCGTCTCCGAACAATATGACTTATCAACGCAATTTAAATCGTATCAAAAAGTCCTTAAGTCCTAATCCAGTTTATGGTCTACTTGTGTTTCATCTAAATGCGTTTAGTTATTTAGGTGTGATTGATTAAAAAACATAATGAACATCTAGACTTTAACATTAATAATGTTAGTTAGTAAAAATAATTAAAGCAACGAGGTCAAAAGAGGCTTTGTTCAATTCTGTTGGAAAATTATTTCGCGGCAACACATTTTTGCTGCTGGACCAAAAACACAGCTTCTAGAATAATATTTTTACGGTTTGGTGAACCCAATTCAGCTTTGACTTTAAAACTATTTTGAGACGAAATCTAAAACCAAGCAACAAGCAAATAAACAAGCGTCTTATAAAGGCCACAAAAAACACAACACAAATATAAAACAAATATATTTAATTTAAAATAATTCCATTTTACACCACAGCACTTAAAATACAAAAAAGCACTCATGTTTAAAAACAAAGAGTTTCTAAGTGCTCGCATAAAAAAAAACAAAAAAAATACATTCCCTTTACGAGTCCACACGCAAATTTCAAATTACGAACTGTCCCCAACAAAGGTACGGCGACGGGCAACATTGTGTACAAAACCACAGAACAGTTAAAATGACAGAGATGGCGCTCAACCAAAACTTTAATGTTTGCCTTTTTCGTGAATACCTTTTTCGTACGTGATGGTACGTAGACTGTGATGTACTCGTGATGTTCGTCCTAATGTAGGCAGAGAATTAGCGCGGTCCTTTTTTACGTTGACCCATTAGCGTTTTATTTTTGTTTGTAAGATTTTGGAGTGAATACAAATACAGGCTTATGGTGGCTTATCGCGCCGTAAAAGTAAAAGGGTTTGTGTAAAATTCATGTGGGGCGATGAAAGGTTACTTTATGTAGTTAGGTTAGCTTATGTTTATTGTTATAGCATGTCATCAAATAGGTAAAGTCGATTTCTGTGGTTTTTTTAATGTTAAAAGTAAATGCGTAAAACAAATACCATCTGCCAAATTGTAGTACTTTGTCGGCAGTGTTCTCGTGTATGAACAGTCTTATTTATTTATTTATTTAGACTTCATGCACAAAAAAGTACAAAGGCGGACTTAATGCCTGAGGCATTCTCTACCAGTCAACCAAGGGTGGTGAAGAGATAACAAGGCAGGTGCATTGTTTAAACAATTTAAAAAGAAAAAGCTGTTATTAACATACTAAAATAGATAAAATACACGTACATATATTTAGTGTACACGTACATAATTTACATTTATTTACCTTTTTATAACTTCGCATTGGATGAAAATGTAAAAACATTTTTAAGTACCTTGATCAACTTCCATTAATTGGACTTCAGCGGAAGTTGTCATTTCGGATGTGTAGGAGTTTTCCTCAAAGAAAAGTTGTATTTTCATAATTTACCATGTTATGTAATAGCAAAAGTTTCCTGTTTGTAAAATGAATGTATTTATAAATGTTATTAAACGTTAACGAGGACTGTGAAATATTCTAGACAAAACCAACATTCCAACCAACCAACGGCTGTTCATCCCACATTAACCATAAGCCCTTAGTAAAATAATAATAACATACTACAACATACCATATCTATGTACTTCACACGCTAGAAATCGGTGTTCGTCTAACAATCTTCTCTTGCTTTGTCCTTCTCATACTTCTGATTTTATTCATTCTTTTCTTTCATATTCAGTACGTTCTCTGCAATGCGCTACCTCTCGATATCAGGACGGCCACCAGTCAATATGCATTAAGGCGTAAGTTACGCCATTATTTTCTACACCAGTAGCAAAGTCGTCTCAATCACCTTTCTATTAACTTTTTTCTATTAACTCTCAGGCATTGAGTCTGCCTATATACTCTGTATGTTGACAAATTATGTTTTGTTCGTATACAACACTACTACGTTCGTATCGAGTACAGGTACTGTCTATATCTGTCTAGAGTATTATTGATTCTACGCCCCACTCATGTAGCAGTACATTATTAACGCATCAATCATATCGCTTATCCTACATTTACGAGCCTAACCTTCGAAAAACGACACACAAATACGATATTATATTCGTATCATTCGGCAAAAATCCGTATTGTATATCTCTCATCTTTGTGACAAAACAAAAAGCATTCGAAAATGAAGTGTCGCTATATTGGGGTCGGTTCAACCTGTCATTAGGCCACGTATTTACCAGCTGGCTTAACCAAAAGAGGCCAGTGTTTTTCATTGTTCCAAACGACAAAGGGATGCCTATGAAAATCCTATCTGTATTTACAACGACCGTTTAAATACAGTACTTTATCAGACGATTACGAAACTCTTCGGTTTATACAGTCAAACAAAATCACCCCTAATTCCACTAAGTGTAAAGTTGAAAATTCCATTCACATACGGGAAATTTTTCTTATCAAATTAATAATGAGAAATAATAGGGTATTTCTGTGTCGGTGTGTTTGTGTTGAAAATTCGACTTTATCAGTTGAGCTTCAGGGTTGGTTTTTGTGTAGATTGTGGGTAAGTATATCATTTTCAGCGGACGCTATAGTTTCGAGTATAGGGCAGTTAAGATTGTACGATAACTGTTTTAATATGAGCCGGAAGTAGCGGGGCACGGCTCCCAATAGCCTACTAAAGAAAATGCTATTTGTTTTCTTTTTTTTCGTTTAAACTTCCTGTAAAGCGTTGAGTGATAGTCGCTGCTTGTTAATATCATGAAGTTTTGTATATTTAGATTATAAGTCAACATTTGCCGGTTTTTAAGCCTAAATTATTTCTGAGAGAGTATTGAGTAAACTGACCGAGATATTTATTTTTATAGTAAGTTAGGTACGTCAAAATATCTAGACTGAATATAAAAAATGTAGTGGACTATTGTGACCATTGAGCCAGTAGTTAATAGTTATAGAAAAAATATTCGAATCCAGATGTTTTTGCCAATACCGACTTTTTGGGTTCCAATTCATTCATTTCCGTTCATTTATTTTAACTGCCAGATTACCGAGTTCATTTCATGCGTTTTAAATCTATTTTGTGGCATTCAAGAATTTTAACAGTGGGTATTGCGAATATTTTAATTTGAATGTTATTTTGTATACGTAATCAATAACCCTCGCTTTTTATAAAACGGTTTACTACTGTTCAAACAAAAGGAGTATTTTGTAAATTTTAATTGCTGCTTATGCTCGATTTCACTAGCTGCAAACTGTAAAATGAACGCCTAAACACGTTTTTATTTAGGCTGTTATTAGATCAAAGTGCCCTGTTAGCTTACTTTAAGCCGTATAAAGCTATGTCTATAACTGAACCACTAAATTATAAAGACGTCAATATTATTATTAGAAACTGCATAGAAACTGCACACCTACTTCGAAACCACGGTAAACAGTCATTCGTAGAGGCTACGGCGTAGCAGAGTTGTGAGCGCTACGCGGACTCGTGCTACGCTGTCGAGTCCGATAGCCGAACCGCTACGCGTCCAGTCATTTGTAGTCAGCTACAATGTGACGTAAAACTCGAATAAAGTTAAGTTGATGTGACATGAAAATTGGGAGATTCATGTTTTGGATGGTTTTTCAGTACATTTTAATAATACAAAATGTTTCTGTAGTTGCTCCTGAATGCAATGCCAATAGGCTAAATCATGTTAAATTACTCTTTTTAAGGTTCCCACTGCTGGGACACAGGTTTTCTCTTTGTGAGAGAGGGAAAGGGCCTTAATCTACCACACAGGCCCAGTGCGGGTTGGTGGATGTCACATGTCTTCAAAAACCCTTTATATACGTATTTATTATTTTAAAACTATTGTTGGATTTCCAATTCTCGGCGTTAAGTCGAAAATGAAGACATACCTCATTTCCACAAACCCAATACTACGATGAGTTGCCAGCCTGTCGGTTTTCTATCGGTTACATTTCGGGGAGTGTGCGATAGAACTGCACAATTTGATTCCGCCTAGCCCTTTCCATCATCGGACTACCAGACGTACGGCAATGCGCCATCGGTACATGGTGGATATCCCACCCATACGCACAAAGCGTTTTGAAAATTACTTTCATTGTGCGTACAGCTAAGGAGTGGAATTCCCTGCTTCTTTGTTTCCTGATAGCTACAACCTTGGGGTCTTTAAGTCAAGAGTGAATAGGTTTCTTCTAGGCAAGCGTGCTTCACCTTCGACCACATCATCACTTAACATCAGGCGAGATAGTGATCAAAAGCGAGCCCTTAACAAAAAAAAACTATTTAAAAAAACCTACCCACACTTACTAATAGAACACATAAAACACACACACATGCATTCACAAGAAAAAAAACAAAACGAGTTTTTCAACGCTTTATTAGTAGAAAATAACGTTTGTTCTGTCTCGCTACATAAATATCAAGTTATACTGAACAAGGCGGTTACATACGAGTGTAATTTACGAATAAAAAATACGTTCTGCCAACATTTGTATGATGTATCGCTGGGCTTATGTTAACGTATTAAACTGTGGATATGTAACTTGAATCGTGGAAATGATAGTTATTGCAAAAGCATAGTGTTCTTGTTTTGTAATATCACAGACCATAAGGAGTGCTACTTTGTGCCAACGGTTACACCCGCGTGAAAGTCAAAAATAAATATTCCCATTGGAACAAACTCACCACAGTGTCTCAAGATGAAAGTCTATGACCAGTGTGTGCTGCCAGTGATGACATATGGCTCCGAGACGTGGTCGCTTACAATGGGCATCATCAGAAAGCTTATAGTTACACAAAGAGCAATGGAGAGCGCTATGTTCGGCGTTTCCTTGCGTGATCGAATCAGAAATGTAGAGATCCGCAAGATAACCAGGGTTACCGACATAGCCCGAAGAATTTCCAAACAGCATAAGGAGGCTCTTTACAACTAAGTGTTATCTATATAACATAACTTAACTTAATTCCTGTATTACCGTCGACCACATGATCGCTTACCATCAGGTGATTGATTGACAAATCAATATATATATAAATCTGTAGAAAAGTCGTGTTTTACATCGAAAATATTTCCAAAAAAAGAGCCAGGTTGTTACAGGATTACCAACAGAACCCATATCCAGCATTTTTGGATTTTTTTTCTGTTTGTCGGTTTATCTGTTTATTTGTGCACGCATCACGTGAAATCTACGAAATCAATGTAGATTTATACATTCAAGTTTTTTGTTTCATCGCAATCAGATCACTCTATCAAAAGTTAGATGAATTTAAAGTGTTCAAGAAGTAAAATTATCACAACACACGCAATTCATATACTCGGACAGTTGAACTCCATATTCGATAGATGGCGTTGTACATTTAAAGTCATTTTCTGAATAGCTGTGTTAAGATTCTCCGCGAAAGAATGACCCTAAAAAAATGGTAGTAATGGTAGGCTAGGCAGGCAGGTAAGTAGAGTAGGGTATGTAGTTGACGGGAGCTAATCCGCAGTTATGTCTAGTCTATCATCATCATCATCATACAGCTGAAAGACGTCCACTGCTGGACATAGGCCTCCCCCAAGCGTCGCCACATTGACCGGTCCTGTGCGTCTCGCAACTAGCGGATCCCCGCAACCTACACCAGGTCATCAGTCCACCTGGTGGGAGGCCTTCCAACGCAACGTCTTTTGGTTCGCGGTCGCCACTCCAGAACCTTTCTGCCCCATCGGCCTGCTCACCTGCCTACCTGCCCGATTGCCTGCTTGTCCGTCGTGGTGCCTGCTCACCTGCTTGCCTTGGGCATTCCACGTCTCCCTGCTAGTCCTGCTGCCTGGTTAGCTGCCTAACTCAAGTAACCCACGTCGTGCGAAGCCGGCCTATAGTTTTTATACTCAATATACTTTTTATTTTCATAGCTTTAATTTTAATAAACTTTTTTACCTTAATTTTATTAACGTAGCATACGTCAGCAACTGAGCTGAACGTAACCTCTATTCCACGAAGGGTTGGGTAGTTGTGCACCTATTCATATTACAACCACTTTCGCCAGTTATGTCATAAGTCCCATATGATAGAGGGCTAGCCTGTCGTCAATAAATATATCCACACTTCCATAAAGGAAAAAAAATCACATTCTAAATACCATTTTTCAAATAAAAATGTTCTGCAATTTAACCTACCTATGCTTTTTAATCCGAAACAGCTTTCGAATCTGCATTGAATTTCAAACTCGTGTTCAATAAAGCGTAACCAAAAAAATAGCTTACCTATTGGTTTTTGATCGGTCACTCTAAAAATATAACCTAACTAGAATACTAACTGTCCAATATTTGGAAGTAAAATAAAATACAATGTTAGGAATGAATACCGTAGTGCCTACAAATATTGTTTTACATGGATTGCAACCTAGCATACGGGTTTTCAGTTTATCAGCAGTAGTACAGTCTCGAATACTGAAATTCTTTGGCCATGTTTCGAGGCAGAATAACGCCTCCATTGAGCGTTTGGTGGTGCAGGGAAGAGTGGACGGTAACAGGTCACGCGGGAGGTCACCAATGAGATGTACTAATCAAATTAAATCTGCCGTTGAAGGTGGCCCCAAAACTTTCATCGTGACCACGACCGCTCTGCCAAGAGCGAAACGACGAAGAAGAATAACGGTTTGTTTTATTAATAAATGCATCAAATATTATTACTAACGTGGGTAGTATCTATGAAATGCGAAGCGAGAAGAAGAACAAAAGCGATACTGGTAGTAAAGTTAACAGGTCGATCATCTATATTATATCTATACTAATATTATAAAGAGCTAAAGTTTGTGAATTGTGAGTTTGTGACGTTGTAGGGGGTAATCTAATCTCTGGATCTACTGAACTGATTTTCGAAATTATTTCACCAGTAGAAAGCTACATTATTCCTGAGTGTCATAGGCTATGATATATTTTCAAAAAAACCTGTCGCGAGAGTATGGTGTACAACATAAGTTGTTTACAAGTAAAATTTCAAAATTTAAAAAACCCCCGACATATTTATCTTGCGAAAACACCCCGATTCAAACAGTGAAACGTCCATAACTTTTGAACGGCTGAACCGATTTTATTCAAACATAGCTAAAAACACTCTCGACGAAATCACTTTCAAACCAAAATAAATGAAATGAGATGATGATTTAGGACGAAAACGAGCGCGCGAAATTTTATAAACAGACCTTTGGGAGTCTAGATATCATGAAAAACCGGTAAAGTGCGAGTCGTACTCGCGCACGAAGGGTTCCGTACCATTATCGCAAAAAAACGGCACAAAAATCAAGTTTGTTGTATGGGAGCCCCACTTAAATATTTATTTTATTCTGTTTTTAGTATTTGTTGTTATAGCGGCAACAGAAATACAGCATCTGTGAAAATTTCAACTGTCTAGCTATCACTGTTCATGAGATACAGCCTGGTGACAGACAGACAGACAGACAGACAGACGGACCGCGGAGTCTCAGTAATAGGGTCCCGTTTTTACCCTTTGGGTACGGAACCCTAAAAACTAAATCAAAATCGGTTCATCCGTTTAGGCGCTATGATGCCACAGACAGACACACAGATACATACCCCTCTTTTTCCGGCGGGGGTTATAAAGCTAAGTAGTACTTCAATAAGATAAAGCTAATTACAATACTGCACTCTAAAGATAATCTCCACAATTTTTTCAGAATTTCACGCAAGATTTTATTAAAAAACAAAACGTATAATTAAATTATATTTTTAACTTCGTTGGCGTCGGCTTTCAGGAAAATCATTATTATTTCGTACGAGGACTTTAATCTTTCAATTGGATTACGAAAAGTCCATTTTGTTTAATGGCATTTTAATAGCACTATGCTGAATAATGGTACCAATTGGTCTGGCAAAAATGGTGTTATTACTTACCTTCTAGCCGTAAGTAACTGCTTTCCATCTAGTTTTAAATACTTGGATACTATATAAAGCAAAAACAAACAGTCTATCGAAGTCTACTTCTGGACATAGACCTACCGCAAGCATTTCTATGTGGACCAGTCCTGTGCTTATTGCAGCCAGCATATTCTCATAGTCCTACACAAGATCAATGGTCCACCTTCTCAGAAGCGATCCAACGTTACACATACGCGGTTGCCAGTGCCACTCTAGTACCTTTTAGCCCCTTCGACCATCCGTTCTGTGAACTCTGACCACTATCACTATTTGAAAGTTATTCGGACTGTTGTCTTATTAGAGAGTTGTGGTGGCCCAGTGGTAACGGCCCCGACTTACGTGTCGTAGGTCGTGAGTTCGAACCCAGGCTGGCGATATACTTTGTGTGTATTAATAATAATGATACTTTAATACTTTACTTTAATTACTTGTCACCACTGCTTTCAAAACGGTGAAGGAAAACATCGAGAGGAAACCGGCATGTCCTAGAACCAAAAATTAAAAGACATGTGGACATCCACCAAACAGCACTGGACCCACGTGGTGGATTAACGCCCATTATCTTTGTCACAAAGAGGATGCCTGTGTCCAAGCAATGGGAACATTTAAGGCTGATGATAATGTTTTCTTCTTGCACTTACAAGTACTTGCTTTTAAAAAAAATGCGGGGTGGCAATTTTATAGAACTATGTATTTTATCCATATTATATTTATCAGTCTTCATAGAAGTATAAATCTCTTGTTAAATCTCAACGGAATGCTCATTTAAACTACTGAAAAATATTTTGAAGGAAGTTTCATAAGTCTCTAAGGAATCGGTTCTTGGGGTGCCTTTTGAGTTATGATCTCCTAGTAGATGTATACTTGTTTGGTACATAAAAGTAATTCTGAGGAATAAAACATTGCTTACTTTGATATAACATCAAAGACAAGAAAATAGATAAGCTCTATAGAACTTTGGGTTCTGTAATTTCTACCTCTGTTGAAGATGAAGATTTATGTCCTCTCAAAATTTCACCTTCTAAAAAAAGGCAACAATTGTTTTACTTTTTTTTTTCTTTTGTAAATTTTGGATTTTTTGTTATTATTGTGTTCAAAAGTGCCCCAATTTGATTAGATTAACGTGTAACTAAGTATACATGGTGTAACGGAAATGGATAGTCATATCTTAAAATCTGTTTGTGCCGTCTCTCCTTTACAAAACTTGTTCATTTCCATGGACAGAAGTAGCTGCTAATAGGGATATCTCCTGGGTAGAAAAATGATAATTCTATTTAGTCTATTAGTGAGATTATCAAATAATATTGAACACGTATTTTTTGCTTCACCAAATCAATAAAAAAATACAAAGTTAAAACGCATCAAAGTTCAGGAGTGGCGGCTCGTGACGTCACTAAGACAGTATAAAGTGTACTAACAGCTTGACGTCACACCCTATTTCAACGCATTATATCGTCGTCACTTTATGTTTACTTTTGAAAAGAAAAAATACGTGTCTAATATTTTTTATTAATCTACCTGACGGACAAACAACACATTTTCAGTAATCTACGCTATTTTCATTTAATATTTGTTATTTGTTTACAGTATTTTGTAACTGTAAATAGAATCAGAATCATATCCTTTCCTAGCAATATAACCGTGTCACATTTTACATCTACACGCAAACTTACCAAAGCGGACTTAATCAGCTTATCTTCAAAGCCCGAAGTAGGTTGAGAATTTATTAACAAAAAGAAATACAAGTTCGTAAAAATAGGTTTTACTTCATAAGCCCGGAAGATATGCGCCATAAAGCTAAAAACATAAATAAACATTTTAGTACCAGTCAGTAAGAAAGTGTACTAAAAATAAAAATGAACTTTATTTATATTCACGACGCGTAAATCACGGGCGCGAACAGAGAAAATGACTATGCGATTAATCTTCTTTCCACGCTAACATTTTTCTTCTTCTTCTTTTAAAAATACACGATTATTTTAAACCTTGTTTATAACAAACAACAACACCTGCTGTATTCGCACTGTAAAGGTTGACACAAACTATCGAACGCGGCTGCAAACGCGAATGTCAGAATATCTGGGTAATGAATGTACAATAAATTGTGCGAAATATCGGACGTACGTTTAACGGAACGGAAGTTACCTTGGGCAGTCGGACGTCCGCAAGACATCTGGCCCGCTGGATGTTTTTATCTGTGCCAGCTGCGCACACATATCAGTCGCGTCAGCCATATCCAATAATTTGTTCTCAGCTTTAGGCATAGATGTAATTTATAGTAGGTACATTTAATTACGCCAGTGACGTTTAAATTCCATGTAATCCATTCGAGGCTCAAGAACCAAACCATCGCCGAGTTGACAGCCTGTTGGTTTTTATCAGTTACATTTCGGGGAGTGTGCGTTGGAATTGCATGAACTAATTCCTCCTAGCCCGTACTACACTACAAGACTACAAGACGTACGGCGATGCGTTAACGGTACATGGTTGAAATCCCACCCATACGCACCAAACGTTTTGGGAATACTTTTATTATGCGTCCAGCAAATGCATGGCATTCCCTGCCGGGTTCTGTATTTCCTGATAGTTGTTGCTATCAGAAAATACGGACCCGGCGGAGACCTGGTAATCTTTATGTCAAGATTGAATAGGTTTCATCTAGGTTAGCGTGCTACATCGTCGACCACATCATCGCTTACCATCAGGTGAGATAGTGATCAAACGCGAACCTAATAAAAAAAATCGCGATCGTAATGAGGCGAGGATCAAATCAAGACTCTAGGCTACTAATGATAAAATTTGAAATGGAAAACCCAAATAACAATTTTCCCATCCCAGGAATCGAATCCAAGACACTTGCGATCAAAGACAGTCAACTCCTTGAGACTTGTCCTACCGCTAACGATCAGCGAGTAGCGAGTACAGGTAGAAACTAAGAACGAGTTGGAGAGCAGCCAGAAGCGAGTGTGCAGTTGCGATAGTTTTGTCGCGCAGCTATAAGTGTTCTTGTGCGCCGGGCGATTACTCGCACCACTCGCAAGTAGCTGCCGCATTGTAGGTAGAAATGACCGCTGGTTGGTCTCTAGGCGTAAGTTCTGACCGCCAAGCGAGCAAGCAAGCATCACTGATCGAGTATAACTTTGATAGCTCTTGTCGCTGCGACAAACTTGTGGTGAGAGAGTACTCGCCGGCAATGTGAACAGGCAGTCATCAACTATTACTGTATGTGTCTCTTTTGTACGTTTCTTCAGCGAGAAAATAGTCGTTAGCGGGGACAAATGCCTTAGGCCCTAGACAAATCACATTTTATCATCGAAAGCGTGCCGATAGCGATTGTCAAAAAGGCAAAACTCAATGGTATTGGCAAGCGATATCGAAAAATCACGTGATCAATCCCTTACATTTTGACATATCGAGTATCGCCTTTGCTGACATCGAATGCCACTTTTCTAGAGCTTCAGGTCTCTCTAGAGCAACAAGACAGTAAAAAGTTTTATATGCCTTATAAACAACCTTCTGTTTTGTGGATGCAGTGGCAACGTTTATGTCAAATAAACAAGCACACAAAGTGGAGTCTGTAAGTCATACAAATATTTGTTTTGAGCGGGATGTAACAAGTCAAACGGTAAACCCATGTGTCAATAGATTCGTTGAAAAATATTAAAAGTTTACAGTTATTTTACTTTCTGACATGGTGGTTTTTTTTGTATGTGTTCCTGCAACATGGTAACACACATTGAAAAGTCATACTTTTTAATTGGCTAGATGTGCTGATGTGTGATTTCATGTTAGTTTTAAATGGCATTTTGGTCGCCCCCTAATGGGATAATAGATAAGAATAAATGGTGTAATGCAGGTGTACCAATAGATTTACCTCTGCCCAACATTTGGGGCTTACAGACTACTAAAAATATGCTCTAAGCTAAAAATAGATGTAGTAGAAATAAAAATAATTATTTAGAATAACCGTTATTGGTATTAAAAAGTTATTCTGAATGTTGATAGACTTAGTCCATGCAATTACTACTATCAAAAAACACTTGAATAAATTTCTGCGAGCAATACCACGCTATGGTAAACACAACAATCACGAAATAGCCAAGTTTGCGAACTTTTCCAAATTTAAATAAAATTATAATTACAAAATTTAGGTCAACTCCTCTGAAGTTTGTAGCAGAAAGCAAAAACGTCTAAAAACAGTCTGAAGTTAGTAATTAAGTATAGAAGTGGGTCTGTTAAACCGTTAAGAGTTAACTTGTTCGTTTTCTCTGCCCCTGTCACTTTCATAATAATTTTCTCCTTAGATGTTTTTGACAAGTTTTGATACTACCCCTAAAACGAAACAGTCAGTAAATAACTGCGGGAAATCAACTAACAAATTTTGTTACTGCTGCTAAAATGTTAATTATATTGTTACGAAGTAAGGCTGTTTTATCCGAAGGCTGATATTTTAATTAATGGTTTTTATACGTAAACTTTTTTTGTTCACCTCTAGCGGTTCCACTCCTGGACAAGGGCAACACTCCAATTTTCCGTCTTTCACGACCTCGCGCGTCTTCCTGCCGGTTTGGCGGTTTTGTTTATTCAGTTTATTTCAGGCATTTATAATTTAATTTTTAATTGTAACTGGTTATTTAACAAATATGGTAACTTATGGCCTGGAAAGTAGTCTAATACTTATAAAGCTCTTTAAATAAAGAGAGCTAATATTGTGTCCCACTTTGTTCTTCAAAGTTTGCTATAATCACAAAATAGGTACCTTATCTACTTTTTGCTTTTTCAGAATTTGATTCATAAGAACATATATGTTTTCTCACTCCAATCAATTTTGTTTTGAAGTTGACAATACAGTTATATAAAATCCATCTCTTTACCTAACATATAATACAAATGTATGTATATTTCACAATCCTTCCTTTCGATTTCGCGTTCGGATAAAACTGTGAAACGAGTTGTCAAACCTTCATCAGAATAAATTATTATCATTCTCTTGGAAAAGAAATGATTGACAACATTATTGTCATGATTTCTTTTTCACATTATTTGTTTTTTGTTTATTTCAGAATTGGAGAATTTTGTTTTATAATTACTTTTGAGACATTTAATCAAATTTATTGTATCACAATAACCAAAGTATCTATTAATTCTTATTGTAAAATCTTTTGACTTCGAACTTGTATTATGAGTATTGATTAAAATTTATCAATGTGAAGTTATGGGTCACTATATCGCAAGACTGCAGCCCTGAAACAACTAGACGGGATCACCTTAGGTTGTTTGACATTTGACATCATCATCATTTGAGAATTTGTTTGAATACGCACAATACACAGAGAAATGGAAGGAGTGGAAGAGGAGTGAGACATTTCAGGCTAATAAAAAATGTTAAGATAACGTGTATGAAAAATATGCGATATACATAGCTTCTACTTAAGTCTGGCACAAGATGGCAGTAGACCAAGATAAGTAAAATAATGGAAAGAAGGTGACTAAAAATACTAAGCCAAGGTAAAAACGTAAAGAGGCCAAACGCATTTAGCAAGGCCACAAATAAAAACTAAACGTCGCCCACACTAAAAAAAAACCCGTACCGGTTGTCGTACCCAAGTGCCACGTACTTAATCTTCAATGCCCCAGTAGCCAGTAGTGACTGGCTGACGCGAAGTGTCGCGTGCCGGTTACTGGCTCATATTTTGTATGAACACGCACGAACCCCACGAAATATTGGGCGTGGTTGACCAACAAACGCTTTCAAGGGCATGGGGGAAATAATAATATATTATTGTGTCTAAAAGGGCCGGAAACTGGCAAATCAGTAGGTTATTCATGTGATAATGTGGCGTGAATTAATTTTTGTATGTGGAGGAAGAACGGTTATGTTTATGTGGCAAGGACTTTGAATGAACGGTATGTCATACAAATTAATTTATCTGACTTGTTGTACAATTTTCATATAATTAAGCAATGATCATTATAACTAGAATCCCCAAGGGAAAAGAAAACGTAGCCGGCCCTGTCAAATCTGGCGTCACGTTTTGGCAGAAGTGGCAAACAACGGAATGACGTGGAGCAAGCTGAAGCGTGAAACATAAAGTCGAGTTGGTGGACTTCTGTGGACGCCTTCTGCTCCATCTGCATGACCTGGTACATTCAATTTGGGCGCACGGTTGGCGCAGTGGTTGAGCGATTGACTGCTGCGCTGCGTGTCTCGGGTTCGACTCCCGTGCGGAACAAATATTTGTATTACCAACAGATAGTTGTTCCGGCTCTGGGTGTTGTGTATGTGAGTTTAAATGTTTGTAAACTCACAAACGATACAGGAAGAAATTCCTAGAGTGGGCAAAGCTTAAAAAAATAAACAATTCAAGTAAGTCAATGACCATCATGATTGCTCATTGCATTAATCCAAATCTTTATGAGATCAAAGAACGTAGATAATAAAAAATATAACTATGCAAATAGATTTTAACTTAAAAGTTCTCTCTGCGACAGCAAAGTATTTTTAGGTAGTCACAGGAAAATAGCCCTTAAAACACTAATGCAAAAACGGTGGTATCCCAAACAACAGGCCCGTCCTTTGATACCCTTTTTACACTAATAATACACACAAAAAAGGTATTACGCAGTCAACCACTTACATAACAGACAGAAAACGAGAAACAAAGATTATAAAAACTGTGGAGAGGTCAGAAACCTTTATTACAAAGAGAGTTGTAACTGTATTTTATTCCAGTAGGTACGTATAAATTATAAAATGTTTAATTCCACAGTTATTTCAAGCAGACAGTGGGCACTTAATGCAATTGTTATGTGGGATAAAAATAATAGTTAAAGGTATTTTATTTCAGTTAAATTAACTAAATGTTTAATGTCTTTATTTTGTTAGCAAAGACCGTAGGTCACTACGGTCATCAATTATGTGTCTTAAGTAAGATAAATGTTTTTCTGCTTCTATTAATTAAATTTTAATCTAAAAATCTACTTTCTAATCTATTAAACTTACTAAATAACTTGTTGCGAACCTATTCTGTTTGCGTCTTGTATTAGTTCTGTCTTAGTCTGCTCTCGTGGATATACGATTTTGGTATCTTAGTAGAATGATGAAGGTTTCTTCATGAAGCAATAGTAAATTTGTCTAATTCAGTTTGACCTACGTAAATTACGTATGGTTAAAATCACTCAAACACAGTTTCTAAATTGAGAATTTGAAGCTGAGAACTAGTTAAATTTTTCTTTATTCTAAAGTATGACAAATTATCATGCTAAAATAGAGTTTGAAAATTTCTCAACTACACATTCATAATCAAAAAACTGGTTGTCAGTTTGACCATCAGAAATTAAGTCTTACGCTCATATACATTTTCGTGGCACAAAACTGAAATATTACCAAAAATCTGTCACGATGTTCGCTCAGGACGAAGCTCCCACCTGTCCCCTAAATGTAAAGCTCTCTTAGGGCTCGTATCATTGAGATTGGCACTACCACCTGTACGCTGAAAGCCTTCTTAGAGCACTAGACTAGTTTTAAACCTAAGTTGTGTAACTCCAATGGGACTTGCGTTTCTCACGACTAAGAAAACGGTTGTGTCGTGGAAACAAGAAAAAATAGTAGAACATAGCGAGTTTTGTGATGGCTCGACGCGATTCAATTTATATCACATCGCCAAGTGAACATTCTACATCTACGTCAGCCTATTAATGTTCCCACTGCTGGGACACAGGCCACCTCCATGTGAGAGGGGATGGGCCTTAAGCCACCACGTATGCCCAGTACGGATTGGTGGATGTCACATGTCTTCGAATTTTTGGTTTTAGGACATGTCGGTTTCCTCACGATGTTTTCCTTCACCGTTTTTAGAGAAGTGGTGATGAAATAAGTTACACAAAGTAAAGAGCCTGCCAGGGTTCGAACCCATGACGCACACCTTGTAAGTCGCGATGGTTAACACTGGGCCACCACTGCTCCTTAATAAACTTTACTAAGTGAAATTGCAATATGTTCACATGGAAGCAATGCGATGTATTTATACCGCTTGCACTTGAAATTATCTTAGAACATAGTTACGTGCGATATCGCTTATTGATGCAATTTCAATTGCGTTGCGTTACGAGGATCTTATAGTGGTTTTATGTTAGCTTGTCAATCATAGCAGTCAGTGCCGTTTACCAGATATATCACCATAGGATCTCGAATACTAAACTACATAATTATGGTTGTCAGTCAAATAATTTTGATGAGGATCTTGATTGATGTCGACTCTGGGCGGTAAAAGATTTTGTTACTGTTTTACAAATAAACAATGCCAAATCCATATGGTTCAATGCTATGAAATTCATCAATTATATTTATGTAATGTATTCGGTTTGCCTTTATATCGTTGTTTGAGAGAAGATTATGAACAGCAGTGGATTCAATTCTAAGTAGATGATAGCATAAAGCTACAATTCTTAGGACTACTTAGGAATTCAATTACTAATGACTTAGGTAGGTATGTATTAATTCCGATTGGGAATGATGTCGATTTTTGGCAGGAAACACACGAATCAATCAAGCGGCTATCGATAGGCAAAAACATTTAAGATTTGACTAAAGAATATTAATCCTTCTAAAATAATTCTAAAGGAAATTTATTTATTCATTCTAGCTACAAATAGTTACTCGGAATACCAATGATATTGTAATCTTCTGGAAACATTTGAATAATTTTATTTATTCATTGTCAATCAACAAAGCTAATAGATGATTAAGCATTAATTTCTTGAATTTCATCGCGGCAATCTTAGATCCCACTAAAATAATAACTGTAAAAGTTTGTATGTTTGTATTGCAAGCAAAAACGAAATGTATTGCAAGCTAATACAATGAAATTCTGCACATATTTAGTTTATAACCTGACTTAACACATTGGTTAGTTTTTGTCCGGATAAACTCAGTACAAATCTTTTGGGATAATTAACACATTTCACGCGAGTGATGCTACGGGCAGAAAGATGACATCAAATATGTATAATATTGGTCGCTATGCATAATTGTCTAGTGTTCTAATGTTCTAAATTAATACTGTTAATATTGGTTAAGAATAATTTTCATAGAATGTATATCAATATATGGCAATTAGTACGTATGGTTTAATAGTCTATTGGGGTTTAGAACCCATGAAGCTGTAATAGATTAGACTTAGAGGTAGAATAGCTAGTGCGTAAGGCAATGGAATGGAATTCTAAGCATACTATGGAGTTAGAATGTATGTATATTGCATACTAGAACTTCGATTGATTACACTGCAACTAACATAATAATAATGCCCTTTATTCTCAAATGTTTGTTTTTTTGAGTGTAACGCTTCTTATTGGTTTACCTACCTACCAGGTACCTAGAACGTAGTAAAGGAAAAAACCAACTGAAGGTTAACAAATTGTATTAGACCTCAGGGTCAGGGTTGTCACTCGCGGACCGAAGTATGTTGCGTAGTCACAAGATAGTGTACCACTGGCCTTAGCGTTAGAGGCGTCCGGCGATGTGAAGTGCAGTTTCCACTCGGGGCTAGGTCCCGGGAAGCGGTGGTGCAGAGTAGTTAGTAGGTAGACACGTAGCGCGGCGACACGGAGTAGGCAGCTAACAGTGCGTTGGGGTAGGCCAACACACGCGTTGTGTAGTAGTTTGAAGCCGATCTGAAGCCTGGGTAGGAACCCCAGGTAAACTTCACGTATTTATTATAAGAAGCAAGAGTGCCAATTATAGTTGGATTAGTTATATTTTATGAATTATTTTGCATGGATAAAATGTGAGTAGAATGACAGTGCAACTCGTTTGATCGCTCTCGGTCAATTCAATGACATCCTCGTTCCTCGCGGCTCGCACCAACTTCACCTCGCAACGCCCTGCGTTCGGATACTTAGTTGGCGTTGATAGATAATTAACTGTAGGGCTTTTATAACAAATTTATGTGTATAAATAGGATTACATTTATTTTATAAGTATTTACTAGTGAAATTAAGGTTGTAATTTGATTATTTTGTGTTATTAATTTAAATTAGAAGAAGTTAAATTTAGTAACGGAAGATTGTAACGAAAACGTTACATGTGTTGTATTTGTTACAGTATGTCCCTCAATTCAGTGTGCATTTTGGCAAAGGCCTCCTCTAGCTCTTTTCACTGATTTCTGTCACGAGCCACTCTCCTAACGTTGGTGCCCGCTGTTTGTTTCAGCTCGTCCTCTCATCTTCTTATCTGCTTCCCCTTCCAGCGTTTACTATCCCTTGGGTACCAATCAGTCATCACCTTACCCCATTTCTCTATACTTGATCTCATCATGTGGTCAAGATGACTGGTAGTTTAGTTTCAGCTCTCAGTTTGTCATTTCTTACATGGTCTGCCTTACGTGTGTTTGTCATGCTTCGTTCCATGGCTCTTTGGCAGCTATACTATATACTATACTTATTGTTAAATCGACTTAAAAACTGATCGGCACTCCCCAAGGAGTGGGGACTGACTGAATGAATGTCAGTTTGCCTAGAACAAAGTGATTAACAATATCGGCGATAAGGAACTTTTTAACAGCTGTTATATATCGCCTCACTGTCTAGGACCTGCGGTATATGCTTACTTACCTTGCTAACTTGCTTTGTTACTTTGCTAGTATGTTACGTATGGGACAAATCTTGCAGCTGAATGGAGTTTTTTCCAATCGATTGTGCTTACTTTTTGCATACCTTTTAGCTTGGAGAAATGCTCATGCCTACTGCGCTACCACGGGGAGATAGCGCAGTTATGTGGGACTCCAACCCACTAAAACTCCACGGTGTCCTCCTGTCACGGGGCATACGTTAGCACTCGTCCGTGAACACGCCGCAGCTGTCCGTCACTGGATCCTCCCCTGGGGATAACCCCTTATCGTCGGCGCACCAGAATACATTGTACGCTGTGACCACCCCAGGACCAAACATTTTGCATAACTCCATGTTTGGTTTGTATGAAAATGCACGGTAAGCTAATAAGCTTGTTTATAAAAAGTATTTTTTAATCGGAAAAATAATTAATTACTCGAAGCTCAAAACTCTGTAGGCAATTTGAGCGCACGGTCACCGCGGGTTCGATACCCGCACGGAACAAATATTTGCATGACCTACAGATACTTCTTCCAGCTCTAGGTGTTTGTGTATGTGACTTTATATGTTTGTAAACGCACCCACGATATAGGAGAAATACCTAGTGCGGGGCAACGTATTAAAAAAAAAACAATATTTAACAATTTTATTGATACATTGGACAAATTCATACTTTTTTAGGTTCAAACTAGAAAACCTCTTGAACTATAATACCTCTATTATTTCTAGAACTTAATTAAATTCTCATGAAGCCAACACAGCTTGTCACTGTTCTTGACTAGTTATGAGGTTCCATTTTAAACAGAGAGCATGAAAAAAAAAAATGATTGAAGTCCCCAATTGCATACTGACTAATGAGAAAAAGATAGAGAGGGATGGCAACGTCGCACTGCATTGCATTAGGTTATTTAAAAATGTTAATCAACCTGAATAGCCTTTATACTAACTATATTGGGGTCTGCTTCTAATCTTACCTGATTTACGTGGAGCAATTACCTATTTGACCATATCCTAGTAACTGGGTAACGCTTGACCCTTTGGCAAGACTGCTGGTCACTGAGACAACTGTAAAAGATATTGAAATGACAGCTGAGATTAACGGCTTAACGTGCTTTGCGAAGCATGTATTGGATAGACACCCATTTACAAACTGATCTCAGCTAGTATTGCTTAACCTCGAAGATCGATCTGATCATCTATTATTACCAAACCTCGAACTTCTCCAACTCTGTATAGTATGCGGGGGCGGCTAACCGTTATTCTAACCGCGTTAGGCCGCTGGCCTCTCAAATGAACCGCCTAGGCGGCTATTTACTTATTTAAAAACTTAATGGAACATAGGCGGACTTAATGCCTGAGACATTCTCTACCAGTCAACCAAGGTGGGTGATGGAGAGATAACATGGCAGGTGCATAAAAATATTAAATAATTATTGTAGTAAAATTGACTAACAACATATATGATTATATTATAGTTAAAATAAACAAACATATACATTTACTATAGTAAATACCTTTATATATATATATATACGTATAATAGAAAGGTGATTAAGACGACTATGTTAATGGTGAAGAAAATAATGCCGTAACTTCAGATTAAATGCATATTGACTAGTGGCCGCCCTGATATCGAGAGGAAGCGCTAGGCTATTGCGTAAGGTGGCAGTGATTGAAAAATGTTAATTTCTGTAATTAAGCAGCCATCACTGACGGTATGCGGTGTGTCCGTTATGAAAATGATTGTTTTAAATGGATGTACGTGGTGAAACAGGATTATTTGAAAATAAAACCATTTGTTGTTATCAAATTTAAATATCAACATAAATATTTAACGATGCAATATCCACTAGGATTAAACTAATTTGGGCTGGCACGGTAATTAATACTAGGCTTAATGCCTACTCGATTTTGTGGTCGCATGCGTCGATTACACTTTGTATTTAGTATTTAAATAATATATATAAAGTTGTTGTATTTAGTTTTCACCGAATAGTGGCTGAAATCAGCCAGTTTATTCTATAAAATTCTCAAAGTGAATGCTAAGGTGAAGTGAGCATGAAGTGACCTGTACTTCCACCTGAGTGTCAGGTGGTCACTACCCATCATCATCATCAGCCTTTTAATGTTCCCACAGCTAGGGAACAGGCCTCCTTTCATAGAGAGCGAGTGGGCTATAACCACCACGCGGGCGCAGTGCGGATTGGTGGATTTCACAAAGTAAAGCGCCTGCTCGGGTTCGAACCCACGATCTACAACTGGTAAGTTGGGGCCGTAACAACCACTGGGCCACCACTGCTCTCACTAACCATAGTGACAATCAATTGACAGCTCAGTTTAAGCTCTCTTAACCTAAGTTTTCAATTCCGATATATTTTTTTTACAGTATAACACCACTGGACCGTTTTAAAGCGCCGATTTCGTCAAACTTGCAAGAAAACTTGCATGGAAGGATGCGAGGAACTGGCAAGTATGGCAGAAAATTAAGGGCGAAAAAACCTGGCGATGCATTTCGGATGAATAATAAAAAATATATAATACCAGCCTGTAACCGTCCCACTGCAGGGCAAAGGCCTCTTCTCATACAGAGAAGCCATAAGCATTGATCACCACGCTTGCACAATGCGGGTTGGCGATTTCAGACTTATATTCACTATAAATCCAGGTTTCCTCACGATTTATTTTACCGTTATCAGTATAAGTACATATGAATTTGAAAAAACCACATTGGTACTTTCCTGGATTTCAAGAACGAGAGACCGAGCTCTTAACTATTGGGCCACTACGACACGACCACGACACGAACAATATTTATCGCGTTCTGTTAAAATAGACATCATAACTGAACGGGGATCTCTAAACACGCAAAGAGAAGCCTACCTTGATACCTGTAGAACGTTTAAAATACGTCAATCCGTTTTGCAGCAGTACTTATCATTCCTCCCATAATCCACTCCAGCGCACCTAAGAGCGAATCTGCACAGTCACCAAGCTTGTCAGTTAGAATACTAATCGCAAACTGTTGTAGTTATTCGCAGACAGGAGGCCGGTGCAGCTAGTCCTCTCGACAACATAAGCCCTTAAGTCCCCTTTAACGGCGCCCACAAGTGAGGGGTGGCTTTCGTGAGCAGACTGGCCATAAGTTTTGTTAGTAGTTAACTGTATTCAAAGTCTTAATTAAACGAGGTTTTGTAACTACCGAGTAAACCTAAACTAATATTTATTTATTAAGTATTATTAAATAAGCCAAAGAGCGATGGAGCGTAGCATTCTAGAAATTAAACTGACCGACCGGATCCGCAATACAATTATACGTTCGAAGACAGGCATCACTGATGTTGGAGACAATTCTGCGTGGCTGAAGTGGGATTGGGCGGGTCACATTTGCAGCATGCAGGAGGACAGATGGGCCAGGATCGCCATGCAGGTACTCATACCTGGATACGGACATCGTTACCGAGGTAGGCCTAAAGAACGCTGGCGTGGCGACCTTGACTCGTTCGTACTGGATTGGCAGAAGAAGGCAGTAGTCTAGAATGATGTAGGGGAGGCCTTTGCCCAGCAGTTAGATAAAGTTGGCCAAATAAAAAAAAAATATCTAGGGATATTTTTATTTTATTTGTGGGAGGTAAACTCTGGAGGTATCCTTTCACTGTTAAAAAGATTAGCCTAAGGCAATTTTTAATCTCGGCATATGTACTGTTTTTATGGCAACGAAAGTGAAGTTGCTGGCAACTGCTGGTTTTTAACATGAAGGCGGTAAATGATAGCATCACACCACATGCTCGTTTCACCTTAGGGGCTATAATAGTTGAAGAGATCCGAATTCACCAACTTGCCAAGTAAATAGTGAAAATATTGATTAATCCAAAGCAGGAATTACTTCGAGTATGGCTCATTATTTTGACCATGGATTCTCAGAAACATGGCTTGTCCCGTCTCTTTTGTTAGAACATTTCCAACCAAAGTCATTGTGATATTCAAAATCGGTGTCGCTTGAAGCGATCCTTGTCTGTAAATTCATTTCCTCATTTTGAAGTCAAATAGCCTGACTTATCAACTTTGTTGAGCTTCAGGAGATATTTGAACATATTTTTTTAGCAAAATGCTTGTTTTATCGAAGCAAGAATTGAAGTCACTAACATGTGCTCTACATCACCATCTTTTTAACCCCCGCCGGAAAAAGAAGGGGTGTTATAAGTTTTACGTTTATTGCTGTGTATCTGTGTGTCTGTCTGTGGCATCATAACGTCTAAACGGATGAACCGATTTCGATTTAGATTTTTTTGTTTGAAAGGTAATTTTGTCGAGAGTGTTCTTAGCTATGTTTGAATAAAATTGGTTCAGCCGTTCAAAAGTTATGGGCATTTTACTGTTTGAATCGGGGTGTTTTCGCAAGATAAATGCGTCGGGGGTTTTTAAATTGTGAAATTTTACTTGTTGCTCTTTTCATTCACACAATTTAATCCATCTATATTTTTCTTTAGCCTCCATCTTTCAACTTGACTTTGAATAGGGTGGATTCCTAAAAAAATCAATTTAACCCGTCAATTAGAATACCAAAATTTTTTTGGCATACATATTTTTAACTGACTTTCCAAAAAGGAGGAGTTTCTGTTTTCGACTTTATGTTTGTTTCATTTTTATTTTTGTTGTGTTTGTTCACCGATTTCTCCGTCAATTGTGGACCGATTTTGATTATTTTTTATAAAGAGTGTTCCCAAATTGGTCCCATTTTAATTTGGTGATGATCTGAGAACTTCGGATATATATAACATAACTCTTCAATAAATGACGGCAAATCACTCGGGAAAGGCGCAATCTCATGTCTGTTTATTGTTAATACCATTTCATAACATAAAATCACGCCAGTACGCTCTAAAGGGGTACGCAGATGTGTACAGTTCACCGTGGCTCACTCTCATTTCACCGATTATGTTCAAGTTTTATTTGGAAGTCGGTAGTATGTTTTTGTACAAATGTATTTCTTTCAAGAAACATTAAAATGACGAAAGATTCAGTGAGTTGAATTTTGATGCGCTTTATCTTTGTAATTTTTTATTGATTTGATAAAGCAAAATTTTTAAGTCAAAAACTTCTGAAAGCCACCTACTACGACTTTTTTATACCACTATGTCCTGCATGAATGAATAAATGAGTAGGCAATTTAATTCTTAACAGAACTTATGGCCACACCAGGCTTCACGTAAAATGTATGCTGTGTTATAAGTAGGTTCCCACATCAAGTTAGGTACCCACCGTACAATGGACCCACGCGTTGAGCTAACTTGTTGCATAATGTATAGGATTTAAAGTTTGTGACTGGAAGTTCTGATAGGTTACTGGTCCAATGGTTATGTGTGTCATACTTACCTATTTTCTAGATCTGGTAAAGGTCAAAATGTGTTTTTTTAATGTTTTTGCTTAGTAAAATGTAATAATTTATTGCCAAAATTTAAGCGTGTTTAAAAACTAATTTTAAAAGTAATTTTTTTTTTACTCAGGATCAAGTTTTGCAGTTTTTTATTTTGTGTCTTATGCGATTAAAATAATCATGCAAAACATCAATCTGCCTAGCCTTTTCCCAATTTTGGGGTCGGCTTCCAGTCTTACCGGATTCAGCTGAGTACCAGTGTTTTACATGAAACGACAGCCTATCTGACCTCCTCAACCCAGTAACACGGTACCCCTTAGCAAGACTGGTGTCAGATCTCAAGCTTCTGACTACTCGTAACGACTGTCAAAGATTTTCAAATGGCAGCCGGGACCAACGGCTTAACGTGCTTTCCGAGGCAAGGTATGTTGAAATGGTCACCCATCCACGGACCGACCTCGACAAGCGTTGCTTAACCTTGAAGATCGACCTGTGCGGCTGTTATTATTTAGACACGAGCTCCTCAAAAACAATCATAAAATTAAAATAAGCATGCAAATTATTACAATCGCTAGTAATTTTTCAGGTTCTAAACATTTAATTTTTCATAACACGCCTGTACTGTTTGGAACCTTGCAACTTGAGTGGTTGTTAATTGATACAATAATTATTGATTTATTGATAAAAGTATGATTAAATGATAAATGAGTGGACGTGGTATTAATGCTATTCGTGTACTAAATTAGGCTGACCTAAAAAAAAAAACAAAAATAGCGTCTCTTTTATAACAAAAGACAAGCAAGAAACACTGTGTTGAAGAAGAATAGGATTGCTTATCTTAAGTCTCGTATCCATAAGGCAACTATTGTCGCGCCACGTGATGCAGAACATGTTGCTCGTCATGATGAACGGCAACGAGGAACTTTGATTTAGTGATGTTGTCTCGTGGCATCGTATTGTGCATTAGCTGGCAACGTTGACAAACATGTTGAGCGTCACGTGTTGCGCGTCGAATGTTGCCTAGTGTATAAATTCAATTCATTTATTCAATAACTGAATTTCTATAACTAAATATATAAGAAACTTTATGCGTGCAATCCATATGTAATTCATTACAATTATCTAAATTAAATTAAAATCTGAATAATACAAAAAAAAAAAAGAATTAATGTCATAAAGAAAAGAGGAAAGGGAGACCTTTGCCCTGCAGTGGGACAATACAGGCTGAAAATAAAATAAAATAATGTCATAAGTCAATTCATAAAATATAATAAAATTTCTATTTCTGGTCAGTTGAATTAAGTTACATTCGACTTTTGTATTAATTTAAAATTCATCAATAGAATATAGACACTTGTTTAACAAATACGAGACTATATGAGATCAAACTAATCGATCATATAATAATCAAAAGCCTTAGGCTGAATAGAGACCATCTCAAAGCATTTAAGTACGTGCAACAGTTTTATACTACCTAACTCACATAGTAGATAGAAACTGAGCTACAGTGTCTACATTGCACGATAAAAATGTTAAAACATTGTGAATATTTTAAATCAAGTGTGCAATACTGTGCAGCAGATTGTATAGATATGCATTTTGAATAATACACGGCAAAGCTTTCTATATGGCGTGCGTGAGTAGAATAACTAACCACTAGGGATGGACCGCCTGATTGCTGACTAGTCGGGAAAGCCGACTGGATAGTCGGCTTTCCCGACTAGTCAGCAGGCTACATTTATAGTTAGCGATTAGTCGGCAAAAGAGACTACTAAAATATACTAGTCGGCAAATAATAATCCGCAAGTTGAATACACAAAAAAATCGGTTAACAATACACAAAAAATTTATTCAAAAAATCAAAAAACCCGACTGCTTAAAAAGCGAAATAAAAAGACGTAAACAAGAAAAAAAAACATGCTGTGCAGTCGGAGGATACATCTGGTTTTGGTCAGCCAGCTCGCGAATATGTATCCTCCGACTGCACTGCAATTTTATTTATTTAACACTTTTTAGTACATTTAAACATATAAGTAGTGTATATTTTTTAAATTGCCTCTTAAAACCCTTTATTTTGATACCCCATACGACGGGATTGGAAGAAAAGAAATTATTGGGCCCGCACAATATGGCGCCCAAAAGCCGCCAGTTTTCTATTTTTAAATTTGAATGTAGCCAGTGACACTTGCAGGGTTAAGACGAATCGATTGACGTATGAATCATCAAAATCGGACAACGCCTTTGGTCTCTGGAACGCCACATAGGCACAAACAGACATACATACTTAGACTGATAAACACATTACCCTCCTTCCTTTAGCAGTCGGTTAAAAAGATATAAACCGCCAATAGGTACTTCTGTACGTTTTATATTTACAAGAATTTAATTAGTCTTACAAGAATAGACCGTACTATTCAAAACGAAAATAATTAAAAAACCGACTATCCAGCCACATTTATATACAATGACTATTCAGCAGATGAGTCGGCCATTTGAGCGGCGACTAGTCCTTTAGTTGGCTAGTCGGCCCATCTCTAGTTTTCTACTAAACTGCGGTTCCCGTTTTAAACTTGGTTTAGCGGTTTTTACCGTTAAAACGTGTTATGTACATACACGTTTCCTATTGAATATTCATTTCTATGAAAACATGTTTATAGGATTTTCGCGGGTATCGGCCGAATTTTGCGGTTTATTTGTGTTTAGGTAGAATTTCAGAGAAATATTTTAATGCTGGTACTTATTTTGTTAGTAGTTGTATTATTGAAATATGCACCCGATAAGATTTCCCATCAGGAAAAATTAAGAATTTTCATACAATATTTTAATTTCTATTAAACAAAGGAGATGATCGTTATATAAGGAACTGCCTGTTCAAGCTAGACTCAATGGCTGTAGCCTGTGCGTTTCTTCTTAGTGTATCAATGTTTTTTTTCTATTTGTGCACAAAACATACGTTATAATCATTTAATAAAGGCCATGTACAAAGTTTAGCTTTCAACACTCCTCTTTCTGCAAAACATTCACTTAAGAAAATATGCGGGCAGAGAGCTCCGACTGAATTACCTTAGTAAAAAGTCATAATTCGATGTTTGACTCTCGCCTATTTCTTCCTCCAGTATTGGACAAATTTAAAAGATATTCCACAAATTGAGTGAACGATATATGTTGTGCTTCTATCTTTTTAATTTTTCATTTAAATTTGTACACTAGAGGACTAGTTTACAAATTTGACATCTGTGTAGTGAGTGTTGACAGCGCAACGTTGAGCATCTTTTGAGGGTTCCAGGTTCTAACGAGAATGTATCATCAAAAAGGATAAAAAAAACTACAAAGTGAAACAAGCTTTATTTTTGGAAGTCGGTGTCAATAACGCAAAAAAATGGTACCTACGAAAGAGAACGACTTCCAAAAATAAATAAATTTTCATTTTGTAATTTTTTTATTTGGAAGTCGGTAGTATTTTTTTTGTAAATTTTTCACTTTTTAGTTGTACTTACCTAATAGGCAAGTTATTTGGTAAGGTACCTACAACGCCAGAATAGGTTACCCGAATAACAAGAAACTTGAACATAACCGGTGAAATGAAAGATCTGCGTACCTCTTAAGAGCGTACTGGCGTGATGTTATGTTATGAAATGGTATAAACCACAAACAGACATGCGATTGCAGCAATCCCGAGAGATTTGCCGTTATATATTGAAGAGTTCTGTTGATCTTCGAAGTTCTTCATTAAATCTTCGCCAAATTAAAATGGGACCGAATTTGGAACGTACTTTTTCATACAAAAAAAAGAGTTTTCAAAATCAGTCCACAAATGTCGAAGATATCGGTGAACATACAACCTTCTCCTTTTTGGAAAGTCGTTTAAAAACAGAGACACAGTATATATCTTTCTTTTTCAGTTTATGGAATATCTTTTACATTGGTCCAATATTGGTGGAGAAGCCAAACCTCGAGTTATGACATTTTACTCTTACTTAAGATATTAAGTCGAATGTCTGCGACCGCATTTCCTCTTAAAGAGAGAGATCACAATAGAGGGAAGGACCCTGTGTAAAATTTTCTAATTATTATTTAAGATTTTCACCTAGTAGAAACTATAAGGATGGTGGCTGTCGCATTAAAACTGCTTTCATAAGTAATGTATAAGTACTAGCTACATTCGCCCGGCGCACCTAAGGCAGTCAACTTTGCTTGCAGCGTTTCTGTCTAGCTTAAATGTTTCCATGAAAACTTAACTAGAGTACCTACTAAATTCGCTGGCAATAAATGTGGCCCAAGTTGTAAACTAAGCAATGAGCCTGCCTGGGTTCGAACCCACGACAAAATTAAAGCGGGTTTAAAAACTAATTTTAAAGGTTATTTTTTTTAACTCAGGATCAAGTTTTGTAGTTTTTATTTTGTGTCTTATGCGATTAAAATAATCATCCAAAAAATCAATCTGCTTAGGCCTTTTTCCAACTATATTGGGGTCGGCTTCCAGTCTTACCGGATTCTGCTGAGTACCAGTGTTTTACATGAAGCGACTGCCTATCTGACCTCCACAACAACAGATTAAAAAAAGTTATTATCAAACCTTTATTTAAAAAAGGGGACAAAACGGATATGAAAAACTACAGACCTATTGCAAAAATCTCCGTCTTTTCAAAAATTTTTGAGAAAGTTATATACAAATCCATATACACATATTTTGAAAAATATAACCTATTTTGCAATGAACAAAAAGGCTTTCGCAAAAATATAAATATTAACATGGCACTTTTTGATTTAATTAATAACATTATGCCATCAGTTGACAAAAATAATCCAATCTGTACTATATTTACTGATATGACGAAAGCCTTTGACTATGTTGACCATAAGATACTGCTACAAAAGTTACATGGCTACGGTGTAAGGGGAAATATCCTAAAATTGATAAAATCATATTTATCTGATAGAGTTCAATGCACCGAAGTCACTAGATTATGTCCTAAAACCAAATTAGAAACCGTACACCTATCAAAACAAAAATGCATAAAGTATGGCGTGCCCCAGGGCGGTGTGCTGGCATCACCTCTTTTTTTTGATTTACATCAATGATCTCCCAAAAACAATCCAGCACAAGATGGTTCTTTTCGCAGACGACAGCACAGCCATAATTGAATGCAATGACATAAATAACTATGAAAATGACATTAATGAATCTCTAACTAAAATAATAAACTGGCTCAATGATAACAATTTGAAAATTAATTTAAGTAAAACCAACATCATGCAATACCATCAACGTCGTGAGAATGCTGACATTAATATAATTTATAAAGACATTAAAATACAGGAAGTTGATAATGCTAAATTTTTGGGAATCACTATTGATAATAAATTGACTTGGAACAATCATACTGACATAATATGTAAACGATTAAGTAAATCTGCCTATGCGCTATTCCAACTCTCAAAAAAGGTTAATATTGAGACATTACTGACAGCATACCATGGACTTGTGGCTTCTGTTTTACGGTACGGTGTTATTTTCTGGGGGCAGTCAGCTAATAGGGAGTCTGTATTTAAGATGCAGAAACGCTGCGTAAGGTCTATGTGTGGTCTAAAAACGACGGATAGCTGTATTCCATACTTCAAAAGACTAAAAATATTGACACTGCCAGCAATGTACATAATGGAAACTGCATTGTTTGTGAAAAAAAACCCACATTTATTTGTAAGCCTATCTGCAGTCAGAAGGAATCCAATGCGTTCTCAATATCGTAACAAACTTTGCAATGTTAAATGTAAAACAGCCTTAATGAGTAAAAGCTTTTTCAACAACGCCCCAAAAATATATAATATAATACCCGATGCCATTAAAAACATGCCATTATTAAAATTCAAAAAAGCACTTAATAGCTTACTTATTGATAAATGTTACTATACAATGGAGGAATTTCTGAATGATGAATCATTGAAAACCATATAAAATGTTTGTTATTGTAATGCGTCAGTATAAATAAATGTTCTTAATAATATTATAACAGAAATAAAATACTGAGTTTTGTTCGGATTAATAATGTTGACATTTAATAATTTTGACATCTCATAATCTTTGACATGGTAATTTTTTGACATTTTAAATTAAGTATATTGATTTACGTACTTACTTGGTTTTGTTTCTTTTTACTCTCTGACTTTTTATTGTTAATTTAATTATTGGTTCTGCTAATTTAATACGCATGATCTTACGACAATGTTTTTTTCTTATTTTTTCTCTAGACATTTGATTTGTTAATCTCCAGGTAGATACCTACACCTAATATTTGTACGCCTCTTGGCATGACATAGCGCTCTATTTTCATTTTAAACGCAACATCTGTATTTTATTACCTATGTGAACAAATAAATATGACAAATAAATATGACAAATAAATATGACAACCCAGTAACTGGGCAACACGGTACCCCTTGGCAAGACAGGTGTCAGATCTCAAGCTTCTGACTACTCGTAACGACTGTCAAAGATTTTCAAATGACAGCCGGGACCAACGGCTCAACGTGCTTTCTGAGGCACGGAGGAAACTTGGTATGTTGAAATGGTCACCCATCCACAGACCGACCTCGGCAAGCGTTGCTTAACCTTGAAGATCGACCTGTGCGGCTGTTATTATTTAGCCACGAGCTCCTCAAAAATAATCATAAAATTAAAATAATCATGCAAATTATTACAATCGCTAGTAATTTTTCAGGTTCTAAACATTTAATTTTTCATAACACGCCTGTACTGTTTGGAACCTTGCAACTTGAGTGGTTGTTAATTGATACAATAATTATTGATTTATTGATAAAAGTATGATTAAATGATAAATGAGTGGACGTGGTATTAATGCTATTCGTGTACTAAATTAGGCTGACATTAAAAACATAATAAACAAACATAGCGTCTCTTTTAACAATAGAAAAGCAAGAAACACTGTGTTGAAGAAGAACAGGATTGCTTATTTTAAGTCTCGTATCCATAAGGCAACTATTGTCGCGCCACGTGATGCAGAACATGTTGCTCGTCATGATGAACGGCAACGAGGAACTTTGATTTAGTGATGTTGTCTCGTGGCGTCATATTGTGCAGCTGGCAACATGTTGAGCGTCACGTGTTGCGCGTCAAATGTTGCCTAGTAAATAAATTCAATTGATTTATTCAATAACGATTTTTACATCGTGTCTGAATTTCTATAACTAAATATATAAGAAACTTTATGAATGCAATCCATTTTTAATTCATTACAATTATCTAAATTAAATTAAAATCTGAATAATACAAAAAAAAAAAGAATTAATGTCATAAAGAAAAGAGGAAAGGGAGACCTTTGCCCTGCAGTGGGACAATACAGGCTGAAAATAAAATAAAATAATGTCATAAGTCAATTCATAAAATATAATAAAATTTCTATTTCTGGTCAGTTGAATTAAGTTACATTCGACTTTTGTATTAATTTAAAATTCATCAATAGAATATAGACACTTGTTTAACAAATACGAGACTATATGAGATCAAACTAATCGATCATATAATAATCAAAAGCCTTAGGCTGAATAGAGACCATCTCAAAGCATTTAAGTACGTGCAACAGTTTTATACTACCTAACTCACATAGTAAATAGAAACTGAGCTACAGTGTCTACATTGCACGATAAAAATGTTAAAACATTGTGAATATTTTAAATCAAGTGTGCGATACTGTGCAGCAGATTGTATAGATATGCATTTTGAATAATACACGGCAAAGCTTTCTATATGGCGTGCGTGAGTAGAATAACTAACCACTAGGGATGGACCGCCTGATTGCTGACTAGTCGGGAAAGCCGACTATCCAGCTACATTTATAGTTAGCGATTAGTCGGCAAAAGAGACTACTAAAATATACTAGTCGGCAAATAATAATCCGCAAGTTGAATACACAAAAAAATCGGTTAACAATACACAAAAAATTTATTCAAAAAATCAAAAAACCCGACTGCTTAAAAAGCGAAATAAAAAGACGTAAACAAGAAAAAAAAACATGCTGTGCAGTCGGAGGATACATCTGGTTTTGGTCAGCCAGCTCGCGAATATGTATCCTCCGACTGCACTGCAATTTTATTTATTTAACACTTTTTAGTACATTTAAACATATAAGTAGTGTATATTTTTTAAATTGCCTCTTAAAACCCTTTATTTTGATACCCCATACGACGGGATTGGAAGAAAAGAAATTATTGGGCCCGCACAATATGGCGCCCAAAAGCCGCCAGTTTTCTATTTTTAAATTTGAATGTAGCCAGTGACACTTGCAGGGTTAAGACGAATCGATTGACGTATGAATCATCAAAATCGGACAACGCCTTTGGTCTCTGGAACGCCACATAGGCACAAACAGACATACATACTTAGACTGATAAACACATTACCCTCCTTCCTTTAGCAGTCGGTTAAAAAGATATAAACCGCCAATAGGTACTTCTGTACGTTTTATATTTACAAGAATTTAATTAGTCTTACAAGAATAGACCGTACTATTCAAAACGAAAATAATTAAAAAACCGACTATCCAGCCACATTTATATACAATGACTATTCAGCAGATGAGTCGGCCATTTGAGCGGCGACTAGTCCTTTAGTTGGCTAGTCGGCCCATCTCTAGTTTTCTACTAAACTGCGGTTCCCGTTTTAAACTTGGTTTAGCGGTTTTTACCGTTAAAACGTGTTATGTACATACACGTTTCCTATTGAATATTCATTTCTATGAAAACATGTTTATAGGATTTTCGCGGGTATCGGCCGAATTTTGCGGTTTATTTGTGTTTAGGTAGAATTTCAGAGAAATATTTTAATGCTGGTACTTATTTTGTTAGTAGTTGTATTATTGAAATATGCACCCGATAAGATTTCCCATCAGGAAAAATTAAGAATTTTCATACAATATTTTAATTTCTATTAAACAAAGGAGATGATCGTTATATAAGGAACTGCCTGTTCAAGCTAGACTCAATGGCTGTAGCCTGTGCGTTTCTTCTTAGTGTATCAATGTTTTTTTTCTATTTGTGCACAAAACATACGTTATAATCATTTAATAAAGGCCATGTACAAAGTTTAGCTTTCAACACTCCTCTTTCTGCAAAACATTCACTTAAGAAAATATGCGGGCAGAGAGCTCCGACTGAATTACCTTAGTAAAAAGTCATAATTCGATGTTTGACTCTCGCCTATTTCTTCCTCCAGTATTGGACAAATTTAAAAGATATTCCACAAATTGAGTGAACGATATATGTTGTGCTTCTATCTTTTTAATTTTTCATTTAAATTTGTACACTAGAGGACTAGTTTACAAATTTGACATCTGTGTAGTGAGTGTTGACAGCGCAACGTTGAGCATCTTTTGAGGGTTCCAGGTTCTAACGAGAATGTATCATCAAAAAGGATAAAAAAAACTACAAAGTGAAACAAGCTTTATTTTTGGAAGTCGGTGTCAATAACGCAAAAAAATGGTACCTACGAAAGAGAACGACTTCCAAAAATAAATAAATTTTCATTTTGTAATTTTTTTATTTGGAAGTCGGTAGTATTTTTTTTGTAAATTTTTCACTTTTTAGTTGTACTTACCTAATAGGCAAGTTATTTGGTAAGGTACCTACAACGCCAGAATAGGTTACCCGAATAACAAGAAACTTGAACATAACCGGTGAAATGAAAGATCTGCGTACCTCTTAAGAGCGTACTGGCGTGATGTTATGTTATGAAATGGTATAAACCACAAACAGACATGCGATTGCAGCAATCCCGAGAGATTTGCCGTTATATATTGAAGAGTTCTGTTGATCTTCGAAGTTCTTCATTAAATCTTCGCCAAATTAAAATGGGACCGAATTTGGAACGTACTTTTTCATACAAAAAAAAGAGTTTTCAAAATCAGTCCACAAATGTCGAAGATATCGGTGAACATACAACCTTCTCCTTTTTGGAAAGTCGTTTAAAAACAGAGACACAGTATATATCTTTCTTTTTCAGTTTATGGAATATCTTTTACATTGGTCCAATATTGGTGGAGAAGCCAAACCTCGAGTTATGACATTTTACTCTTACTTAAGATATTAAGTCGAATGTCTGCGACCGCATTTCCTCTTAAAGAGAGAGATCACAATAGAGGGAAGGACCCTGTGTAAAATTTTCTAATTATTATTTAAGATTTTCACCTAGTAGAAACTATAAGGATGGTGGCTGTCGCATTAAAACTGCTTTCATAAGTAATGTATAAGTACTAGCTACATTCGCCCGGCGCACCTAAGGCAGTCAACTTTGCTTGCAGCGTTTCTGTCTAGCTTAAATGTTTCCATGAAAACTTAACTAGAGTACCTACTAAATTCGCTGGCAATAAATGTGGCCCAAGTTGTAAACTAAGCAATGAGCCTGCCTGGGTTCGAACCCACGACAAAATTAAAGCGGGTTTAAAAACTAATTTTAAAGGTTATTTTTTTTAACTCAGGATCAAGTTTTGTAGTTTTTATTTTGTGTCTTATGCGATTAAAATAATCATCCAAAAAATCAATCTGCTTAGGCCTTTTTCCAACTATATTGGGGTCGGCTTCCAGTCTTACCGGATTCTGCTGAGTACCAGTGTTTTACATGAAGCGACTGCCTATCTGACCTCCACAACCCAGTAACTGGGCAACACGGTACCCCTTGGCAAGACAGGTGTCAGATCTCAAGCTTCTGACTACTCGTAACGACTGTCAAAGATTTTCAAATGACAGCCGGGACCAACGGCTCAACGTGCTTTCTGAGGCACGGAGGAAACTTGGTATGTTGAAATGGTCACCCATCCACAGACCGACCTCGGCAAGCGTTGCTTAACCTTGAAGATCGACCTGTGCGGCTGTTATTATTTAGCCACGAGCTCCTCAAAAATAATCATAAAATTAAAATAATCATGCAAATTATTACAATCGCTAGTAATTTTTCAGGTTCTAAACATTTAATTTTTCATAACACGCCTGTACTGTTTGGAACCTTGCAACTTGAGTGGTTGTTAATTGATACAATAATTATTGATTTATTGATAAAAGTATGATTAAATGATAAATGAGTGGACGTGGTATTAATGCTATTCGTGTACTAAATTAGGCTGACATTAAAAACATAATAAACAAACATAGCGTCTCTTTTAACAATAGAAAAGCAAGAAACACTGTGTTGAAGAAGAACAGGATTGCTTATTTTAAGTCTCGTATCCATAAGGCAACTATTGTCGCGCCACGTGATGCAGAACATGTTGCTCGTCATGATGAACGGCAACGAGGAACTTTGATTTAGTGATGTTGTCTCGTGGCGTCATATTGTGCAGCTGGCAACATGTTGAGCGTCACGTGTTGCGCGTCAAATGTTGCCTAGTAAATAAATTCAATTGATTTATTCAATAACGATTTTTACATCGTGTCTGAATTTCTATAACTAAATATATAAGAAACTTTATGAATGCAATCCATTTTTAATTCATTACAATTATCTAAATTAAATTAAAATCTGAATAATACAAAAAAAAAAAGAATTAATGTCATAAAGAAAAGAGGAAAGGGAGACCTTTGCCCTGCAGTGGGACAATACAGGCTGAAAATAAAATAAAATAATGTCATAAGTCAATTCATAAAATATAATAAAATTTCTATTTCTGGTCAGTTGAATTAAGTTACATTCGACTTTTGTATTAATTTAAAATTCATCAATAGAATATAGACACTTGTTTAACAAATACGAGACTATATGAGATCAAACTAATCGATCATATAATAATCAAAAGCCTTAGGCTGAATAGAGACCATCTCAAAGCATTTAAGTACGTGCAACAGTTTTATACTACCTAACTCACATAGTAAATAGAAACTGAGCTACAGTGTCTACATTGCACGATAAAAATGTTAAAACATTGTGAATATTTTAAATCAAGTGTGCGATACTGTGCAGCAGATTGTATAGATATGCATTTTGAATAATACACGGCAAAGCTTTCTATATGGCGTGCGTGAGTAGAATAACTAACCACTAGGGATGGACCGCCTGATTGCTGACTAGTCGGGAAAGCCGACTATCCAGCTACATTTATAGTTAGCGATTAGTCGGCAAAAGAGACTACTAAAATATACAAGTCGGCAAATAATAATCCGCAAGTTGAATACGCAAAAAAATCGGTTAACAATACACAAAAAATTTATTCAAAAAATCAAAAAACCCGACTGCTTAAAAAGCGAAATAAAAAGACGTAAACAAGAAAAAAAAACATGCTGTGCAGTCGGAGGATACATCTGGTTTTGGTCAGCCAGCTCGCGAATATGTATCCTCCGACTGCACTGCAATTTTATTTATTTAACACTTTTTAGTACATTTAAACATATAAGTAGTGTATATTTTTTAAATTGCCTCTTAAAACCCTTTATTTTGATACCCCATACGACGGGATTGGAAGAAAAGAAATTATTGGGCCCGCACAATATGGCGCCCAAAAGCCGCCAGTTTTCTATTTTTAAATTTGAATGTAGCCAGTGACACTTGCAGGGTTAAGACGAATCGATTGACGTATGAATCATCAAAATCGGACAACGCCTTTGGTCTCTGGAACGCCACATAGGCACAAACAGACATACATACTTAGACTGATAAACACATTACCCTCCTTCCTTTAGCAGTCGGTTAAAAAGATATAAACCGCCAATAGGTACTTCTGTACGTTTTATATTTACAAGAATTTAATTAGTCTTACAAGAATAGACCGTACTATTCAAAACGAAAATAATTAAAAAACCGACTATCCAGCCACATTTATATACAATGACTATTCAGCAGATGAGTCGGCCATTTGAGCGGCGACTAGTCCTTTAGTTGGCTAGTCGGCCCATCTCTAGTTTTCTACTAAACTGCGGTTCCCGTTTTAAACTTGGTTTAGCGGTTTTTACCGTTAAAACGTGTTATGTACATACACGTTTCCTATTGAATATTCATTTCTATGAAAACATGTTTATAGGATTTTCGCGGGTATCGGCCGAATTTTGCGGTTTATTTGTGTTTAGGTAGAATTTCAGAGAAATATTTTAATGCTGGTACTTATTTTGTTAGTAGTTGTATTATTGAAATATGCACCCGATAAGATTTCCCATCAGGAAAAATTAAGAATTTTCATACAATATTTTAATTTCTATTAAACAAAGGAGATGATCGTTATATAAGGAACTGCCTGTTCAAGCTAGACTCAATGGCTGTAGCCTGTGCGTTTCTTCTTAGTGTATCAATGTTTTTTTTCTATTTGTGCACAAAACATACGTTATAATCATTTAATAAAGGCCATGTACAAAGTTTAGCTTTCAACACTCCTCTTTCTGCAAAACATTCACTTAAGAAAATATGCGGGCAGAGAGCTCCGACTGAATTACCTTAGTAAAAAGTCATAATTCGATGTTTGACTCTCGCCTATTTCTTCCTCCAGTATTGGACAAATTTAAAAGATATTCCACAAATTGAGTGAACGATATATGTTGTGCTTCTATCTTTTTAATTTTTCATTTAAATTTGTACACTAGAGGACTAGTTTACAAATTTGACATCTGTGTAGTGAGTGTTGACAGCGCAACGTTGAGCATCTTTTGAGGGTTCCAGGTTCTAACGAGAATGTATCATCAAAAAGGATAAAAAAAACTACAAAGTGAAACAAGCTTTATTTTTGGAAGTCGGTGTCAATAACGCAAAAAAATGGTACCTACGAAAGAGAACGACTTCCAAAAATAAATAAATTTTCATTTTGTAATTTTTTTATTTGGAAGTCGGTAGTATTTTTTTTGTAAATTTTTCACTTTTTAGTTGTACTTACCTAATAGGCAAGTTATTTGGTAAGGTACCTACAACGCCAGAATAGGTTACCCGAATAACAAGAAACTTGAACATAACCGGTGAAATGAAAGATCTGCGTACCTCTTAAGAGCGTACTGGCGTGATGTTATGTTATGAAATGGTATAAACCACAAACAGACATGCGATTGCAGCAATCCCGAGAGATTTGCCGTTATATATTGAAGAGTTCTGTTGATCTTCGAAGTTCTTCATTAAATCTTCGCCAAATTAAAATGGGACCGAATTTGGAACGTACTTTTTCATACAAAAAAAAGAGTTTTCAAAATCAGTCCACAAATGTCGAAGATATCGGTGAACATACAACCTTCTCCTTTTTGGAAAGTCGTTTAAAAACAGAGACACAGTATATATCTTTCTTTTTCAGTTTATGGAATATCTTTTACATTGGTCCAATATTGGTGGAGAAGCCAAACCTCGAGTTATGACATTTTACTCTTACTTAAGATATTAAGTCGAATGTCTGCGACCGCATTTCCTCTTAAAGAGAGAGATCACAATAGAGGGAAGGACCCTGTGTAAAATTTTCTAATTATTATTTAAGATTTTCACCTAGTAGAAACTATAAGGATGGTGGCTGTCGCATTAAAACTGCTTTCATAAGTAATGTATAAGTACTAGCTACATTCGCCCGGCGCACCTAAGGCAGTCAACTTTGCTTGCAGCGTTTCTGTCTAGCTTAAATGTTTCCATGAAAACTTAACTAGAGTACCTACTAAATTCGCTGGCAATAAATGTGGTCCAAATTGTAAACAAAGTAATGTGCCTGCCTGGGTTCAAACCCACGACCTACGACAAGTAAGTTAGGGCCGTTACCACTCATGGGCAGTGTTGTGGAGATGAATAAAAACTTCTTCGATAGCAATAAGGCGTATAATAAAATTTTAGGTTTTTTACAAAATATAAAGCGTTTGTCGTGTGCTTTCTTGTCGATCGATTTGTAGACTGCGACCGAGGCGCCGCGCGTGCTGGAATTTGGTACTGCACCCGTGGCGACCAGTAGTAGTAGGCTCGTACTGATGACGATGCGTAGACATGCCGCCCGCCTTGGAGCAACAGCATCCAACGAAGAAAATGTAGAAGTTGAGAGTAGTTAGGGTTCTTCCTCCTTAAGCAGCGGACACAATCTGGGGTACGATCTTCGTGTCACTCCGTTAGCCGTTTTAATGTCAGCTACACGTGCTAGCCCATCCTTCCCAGGTGAAGTGCTTATGACTCGTCCAAGACGCCATTTTAAGGGTGGCAGATTGTCTTCTTTAATGAGCACCAAGGTATTGGGTGCTATTGTGTCGGTGTTGGACTGCCATTTACTTCTTGTAACGCGATCAGAATCTAGGAAAACATCAAGACTTGATATGTTTCTCGTCGACTTAACAGGTAAGTTTTTTATTAATGCATTCGAAATATCTGGAAATGATGTTTGTTGTGCTAACCGTATTAGAACTAAAGTTGATTTATTTAATTCATCAGACGTAAGCGGACCAGCGCTACGTTCTGTTTTGACTTTGATCCGTGAATTATGAATGAATCGTAACAAGTAAGCGGCTGCGCGTCTCATGCGATTAAAATTTGAAAAACGTTCAAAGGTAAAAATGCTAGTAAAAGTTGATTGTGTAAATAAAGAATTAATGTTTGATTTCATTTCCGGTAAATCGTGTGATTTAATCAGTTCATCGTGATTATATTGTTTAAAATTGGTATTAATTTCGGTTAAAAACGCTGGCCCGTGCCACCAAATATCTGAAATTTGAAGCGCGTCGAGCGTGAGCCCGCGGGATAAAAGATCAGCCGGGTTGTTTTTACCAGCAACATGTAACCACGGCAACTCACCAGTCAATTCATTTATTTGCACTACTCTGTTCTGTACAAATGATTTTAACAAGTTAGGTGAAATTTTAATCCAATTTATGACAATCGTGGAGTCAGACCAAAAATATATATTATCAAAAGTTAATCTCCATGACTGAATTATTTTTTGATATAACTTGGCACCAACTAATGCTCCGCACAGCTCAAGTCGCGGTATTGTAACTGGTTTAATTGGTGCGACTTTGGTCTTAGCACAAAGTAACCTAACAGTGACTGGTGAATTGTCGTTGTATGTACTTATGTATGCGCATGCACCATATGCGTACTGTGATGCATCCGTGAAAATATGTAAATCTGTGTATTTTGTATTAACTTGTCGAACATGACGAGGAATTTTTATGTTTTGTAAGTGTTGAAGCGTGTCAATAAAGTTTTTCCACATAAACAAAATATCATTGGGTACTGGATCGTCCCAACTTAATTTACAAAGCCATAGTTTTTGTAAAAGCATTTTTGCAATTATAATTGAGGGTGACAACAAGCCTAATGGGTCGTACACCTGTGAGACAATAGACAAGATAACGCGCTTAGTCACATGAGTGGAAGTTTGATCAATCTTTGTAGTAAAATATAATAAATCTAAATAATTTAACCATCCAAGACCGAGAGTTTTAGTTAAACAATTTTCGCCTAAAGCTAATTCCTTTGGTTGATCTGTTGTAGAAGTCTCCGAATTAAACAACCATTTACGTAAATGGAAGCAACCAGATTTTAAAACATCATTTACTTTGGTACAAATGTCTAATAAACATTGTTTATCATCATGACCAGTAATTAAGTCATCTACAAACAGATCTTCATCTATTACTCGCTTTATGACGTCATCCTTACACTCGGATGCCAGCTGTTTGATGCATCGAATACTTAGGTAAGGAGCGGACGCGGTACCATATGTTACGGTATTAAGCTGGTACACACCGAGTTCGTCCGATTTATTTTCACGCCAAAGAATTAACTGAAGGTTTCTTTGATCAGGTTGAATATTAATTTGTCGATACATCTTTTCGACGTCAGCGCATGCAACAAATCTAAATTGTCGAAAGCGTAACAAAATTGAAAAAACGTCATTATGTAAACTAGGGCCAATATACTGGATATCGTTAAGCGATTTACCTGATGTTGATTTTGCACTTCCATCAAACACCACCCTAAGTTTGGTAGTACTACTATGAACTCTTAAGACACCGTGATGCGGTAGAAAATAATTTGGTGATGGATAGTGATTGACTCGACTCATGTGTCCTAAACTTAAATACTCATTCACAAAATCGCAATATAATTTTTTATATTCAGGTGTAGATTTATCTAATTTACGTTCAAGTGCGTGAAAGCGATTTACTGCGAGTGTATATGTATCTCCTAGTGTGTCGCTGGACTCAGCTAATGGAATGCGCACAAAAAACCGACCCGTGTTATCGCGGTACATAGTTTGCACAAACAAGTTTTCACATAAGGACTCGTCCTTAGTTAATTTATTTTGTGGAGCTATTTCTTCTAACTCCCAGAATTGCCTAAGTTGATTGTCTAATGATTGTGAGTAATTACATTGAACTCGATTGTTGCGTGAAGTTTTATTATTCAACACTGAGCCAGATATTACCCATCCCAACTTAGTATTCTGAAGATATGGACCACTACTTAGTCGAATTAGTCCGTCATTTAAAAGTTCCCAGAATTTATCAGCCCCAATTAATAATTCGATTTCTGTTGGCAAATAAAATTTGGGATCTGCTAACTGTACATGATCTGGGATATTTATGTGTGATTTTGTACCTAAAGATGGCAACTGAGATGTTATTTGATTTAAAACTAAACATTTAAAGCGTGTACTATATTGTGTAGTTTTAGACCTCAAATTAATTTCGCACGATTGTGTGGAATTAGTCACCGAGTTGCCTACTCCGGAGACTTGCACAGTGGACTGTATTAAATTAAGATTAAGTCGTTTGCATAAAGATTCTGCAATAAAGCAATGCTGACTACCGTTATCTAATAAAGCGCGGGTAGTGTGATAATTATTGCTTTTATCTGCAACCTCAACTAAAGCTGTAGACAGCAGTACAGTCTCTAATAATGAATGAGTAGCACTTTGATGTGTTGTGTGAGATGCAGAATGTAATGTGGTAGTGTTTGAAGAGTTAACACTAGGTTTTGCCTGCGATGATGCCTGTGAATTAAGCGCAACATCGTCACATTTATCATGAATTAAATTGTTGTGTTTCTTGTTGCATTGCCTACAAGGACCGAACCAACACTCATCTACCAAATGACCAGCGCGTAAACAATTACAACATAACTTCTTATCATTAATGAATTTAATTTTATCGGTAACCGTTAATTTTAAGAAAGCATCGCAAGAATATAGCGGATGGTTAGCTTGACACATAGTGCAAATACGAGAACGTTTGAAATTTTTATTATTAGATTGTTTGCTTTGTGTTGATGTGTAACTATGTGTTTTGTTTGGTTGTTGTGAATGTGATGGTTTCTTTATGTTATTTTCTGGAGAAGATTTACTATGTGCTAAATAAATAGTTTCTAGTACGTCAGCCCTATTTTTAAGAAAAGTAATCAAAGAATCAAGAGATGTACCTGAATTTGACTGATTATGACTATTTATAATTGTACTTTTATGAGTCTCCCATTCTCTTTCGGTAGCTGAATCTAGTTTAGATGTGATTAAGTAAATAGTCAACGTGTCCCAAGACTCAGTCGGTTCGCCGAGGTTTTTAAGGGAACGTAGATTTTTGAGAACGGTATCTATTAGTTTACGAATTTGATTGGATGACTCCTTATTAAGTGACGTAATAGAAAATAAAGCCTTAACATGGTTTTGCACAAGTAAACGGTTATTATTGAATCTGTTTTCCAATAACTCCCACGCTATATTGTAATTCTCAGAGGAGAATTCTAATGACTTAATAACCGATAATGCACTGCCAGTAAGAGAAGACCGTAAGTAATGGAATTTTTGCACATTATCTATTTCTTTAGAATTATGGATGAGAGATAGGTAAGTATCGCGGTACTCCAACCAATGATCATAAGACCCATCAAAGGAAGGAAGTGAAATTATAGGTAATTGAATTTTACTAGAAACTTTAGAACAATTTTGAGCATTATTCTCGTTAATAATACACTTAGCTTTAGTCACATACGCATAATAGTGGGTTTCAAAAGATTCCCTCTCTGATAATTCCTTTTCTATTTGACTATCAGGTATTTTTAAGTCTATTTCGTCCTGAATATCTGAAAACTGCTGTAACAATAAATCTGCCTTTTGTAAACGCGTTTGTAATTCTGTTTTAATGATTTCAGTAATAGGCATTATTTCTACAGAGTCTACATACTTCATGAATAGTCGAAATTTACCGCGAACTACACCTCTTCTTTTATTTAAATCTCGAAATATATCCTCGCCACAACTACGACTTTCTTTTGATGGAGTTTTAGTCATTTTGTAGCTTGTGGAAGACAGTGGCAAATAGTTATTTGAAAGATTAGCAAAAGATTTTTTATTTTATTTTTTAACTTGAGGGTAGCAACAAAACGAAAATCCTTACGCGTTTTTAACTATTTAACGGGAATAAAACGCTAGGACCCTACACAATATCAACACAAATGAAGCACTGAACATAAAAAAAGGGATAAGGATAAAGAATGATGATTGACCTGACCGTTTTATGCTGGTACCGTGGATGTCTTCGCTGATGGCTTCGTGCGTCCGATTTATGCTGGTCGCAACGATTTCTTCTGCTGCATCCGGCTTTGAAGGTCCAAAATATGTTGTGGAGATGAATAAAAACTTCTTCGATAGCAATAAGGCGTATAATAAAATTTTAGGTTTTTTACAAAATATAAAGCGTTTGTCGTGTGCTTTCTTGTCGATCGATTTGTAGACTGCGACCGAGGCGCCGCGCGTGCTGGAATTCGGTACTGCACCCGTGGCGACCAGTAGTAGTAGGCTCGTACTGATGACGATGCGTAGACAGGCAGCCACTGTTCTCAAAGTGGTGAAGGAAAACATCGTGGGACATCTACCAATCAGCACTGGGCCCGTGTGGTAGATTATAGCCCATTCCCTCTCACAGAGAGGAGGCCTGTTTCCCAGCAGTGGGAACATATTAAAAGGCTGGTGATGATGATAATGAAACTGTAAACGCGAATTCATGAAAAAACTTAACCGATTCCATGGTATTTTTAAAACTGAGAATAGGTCTGACTTTGTCATATGATTTAAGTGAATAATATAAAAAAAAAAACTAGAAAAATATTGATTTGTGACCCGCACAGGTCACAAGAGGGATAAAAGATAAAACAAAAAAAAGCTATTAATGCATAGTTCCAAATTTACTTGTGCAGTAATTTATTGCAGATCAGCTTCAACAGTTCCCCAGAAAATATGTTGGCTGTTTTTTTTTTGCATGGCGTGTTCTGGTTCTTGCACAAGAACCACAAGAAAGTTTTTGGCACTTATTCTCGTTAAATAAACCCATGGTATCAGTTTAGTTTGCGCATAAATTTGCGTTTAGAGTTTGGGCTATATTTATTGCCTTGCCGGTGAGTTTATTATTATTGAAACACCATTTCTGAGACTCTTCTCCATAATTTTGGACTCCTGGTATTTTATTAAACTACAGCTGATGATGGATGGTAACGTGTGAACTGAAGAACCAAATCAGCTATAAAATAACTCGTTTAAGTTATCAAATCGTTCCTCACCGGTGAGTTGACGATCACAACAGCACTATTTATCTATAAACAACCAACATATCGCGTGCGGCCGCTCACGCGACGCGCATCACTTTACATAGCTAAACACTTGCAATTTCATACTGTCATGCAACGCTTTGATGACATTATCGTACGATCTATGGAGGTACCTACATAGATCGGGCATACGAGGTCAGTTCATATTTATTGAATAATAATAGGATATCGTGAGGAAACCTGGCTTTAAAATAAAAATCTCGACGCCATTTATCAATTGCTTATAAATTCTAAATTCAAATTTTTTACTGCAAATTTAAATATAGCATGTGCTAGGCGATAGCTAAACAGTGTCGAGATTTTTATAAATATGTGAGGTGGGACATTAGTTTATTACCCGGCTGCAAGAAAAGAGTAATGTTTTTCGTGCGTATGCATGTAAAATTCTTTGTAACCTCATATCTTTCAAACCGCTTGTAGGATTTATTTAATAAAGACATCGTTGGATGCGTCTTGACCGCCCAAGTTTTGTTAAAAACAGAAGACGTTAAAAAATACAAACAGCGGATTTTGGGCGCCATATTGTGCGAGTCCCAATTTTTTTTTCTTTCATACCCATCGAGTGCGGTATCAAAATGAAGGTGCAGAAGTGGTTACAAGGATTAAGACAACACAAATATATACCACAAATTGAAAATAATAATTCAAAAATCAAAAACTCGACTGCTTAAGAAACGAACTACTACTTCCGAGTGCACAGCATGATTTCCTTAAAGCAGTCGGGATTTTAATTAAGTTTTTTCAAATAAATGGAACTGCAAGATTAAAATTAAGCACCTAATGTTTAAGAGAAGGTTTAATTGTTTGATTTATTTGTTTTAATCATCAAGGTTAAGCCACGCTTGACGAGGTCGATCCGTGGATGGGTGACCATTTCAACATACCGATTTTCCCTCGTGCCTCGGAAAGCACGTTAAGCCGTTGGTCCCGGCTGTCATTTGAAGATCTTTGACAGTCGTTACGGGTAGTCAGAAGCTTGAGATCTGACACCAGTCTTGCCAAGGGGTACCGTGTTACCCAGTTTGGTTGTGGAGGTCAGATAGGCAGTTGCTCCATGTAAAACACTGGTACTCAGCTGAATCCGGTAAAACTGGAAGCCGACCCCATTATAGTTGGGTAAAGGCTAGGCAGATTGATATTTTGTTTAAAAGAGTGCTAAAAAATAGACAAAAGTAGAAGAACTAACCTGAATAAGCGATTCTTTGTAGAGATCGAATCACAAAACTAGAAATAAAACATAAAGTAGCTAGACGCAATTGGTACTAAATTATTTAACGTGGTCGCGACTCGATCCGAGATTACCTATAATGGATATTGTTAGCCCACAAATCAAATTAAACTGTACTAGCTTTCCCTGTGAAAATACGAAGAAACGACGTGGACTCCCACGTCGCTTCTTCGGAAATAGAGAAAGTTCAGTTTTCCAATACAAACTTATAGAAAATCCTTTCTTAGTGGACAATGTATGGTATTTTGCCCGTTTATTTTGATTTTTTCTGTGGTTTATTCTATTTCTTTAAAAGCTAGCTTCTAAATTAAAAGAGCAAGTATTTTAATTGCACTGTAGTTACTTGATACTATTTATTTCAACATATTTACGTCTGAAGATATTTTTTACATTGTAGTGTTTTTTTGGCAGTTGATTGTATTTTTTCAAAAAGTTATTATTTTTCACTTTTTAGTTCTATAGTAATGTACAACAAACAGTACATTTATATAAATGAGACCATCATCAATGTCTTAGAAATCAATTAAATACGCATTATTAAGAATAAATCAAAAACCACTTGTCAGATCTTGATCAAATTTAAATCGGACCACATGAGAAGCAACAGCTTTCAAATAAAAAAAGGTTACTTAGCCTTACTTAAAGGTTGGTTAGCCTAGTAGAAAGTTCTGAGGCTTCCATTTTGGAAGTCGATAAGAAAAATATTACAAAAAAGTATCTTAAATCTAACTACAGCGGACCCGCGCGGTGGATTACAGCCCACTCTCTCTCATGAGAAGAAGCCTATGTCCCAGCAGTGGGAACATTTGGCTGGTAATGCTTGTGCTATACACAACTGCACTCACTGCAACCATATCCAAGACACTGTGATTAGAGTCTCAAGACAAAGCGTTCCATAACCGATGATGAATGGTCATGTTACTTAAAATGTAAGGGATCACGTGACAGTATGATAGCGCTTGGTAACATATTTTTACGTTGAATAAATATCACTTTTCTAGAGCCACTGAACCGTTGACTAGGGACATTAACTGAAAATTCGTTTTTTGTTCGTCAGGTAAATTAATAAAAAATATTGGACACGTATTTTTCTTTTGACCCGTTAACATAAAGTGACGACGATATAATGCGTTGAAATATCGTGTGACGTCCTGCCGTTAGTACCATTATACTAACATAGTTACGTCACAAGCCCCCACTCCCGAACTTTGACGCACTTTATCTTTGTCAATTTTGATTGATTTGGTAAAGCAAAAAATACGATTTATTCCGGTCGGCTATTCTGCATTTGTTAACCTGGAGAATCAGTTATATTTTATAATATTTTCTATTTCAGTCTGATCCACCGTCAGGGTATCACAAATAAATTTAAATATTTTTTTCCGGTCGTATACCCTAGTTACATTATTATTGATAATCTCACTGATGGACGAAATAGAATTATCTTTTTCTACCCAGGAAACAACCAACTTACCACAGTGTCTCAAGACGAAAGTTTATGACCAGTGTGTGTTGCCAGTGATGACATATGGCTCTGAGACGTGGTCGCTTACAATGGGCCTTATCAGAAAGCTTAAAGTCACTCAAAGGGCAACGGAGAGGGCTGTGCTCGCAGTTTCCTTGCGTGATCGAATCAGAAATGTAGAGATCCGCAAGAGAACCAGGGTTACCGACATAGCCCGAAGAATTACCAAACTTAAGTGGCAGTGTGCAGGGCACATTGCTCGCAGAACGGATGGCCGATGGGGCAGAAAAGGTTCTGGAGTGGCGACCGCGAACCGGAAAACATTGCGTTGGAGGGCCTCCCACCAGATGTACCAATGATCTGGTGAAGCTTGCGGGGATCCGCTGATTGCGAGACGCACGGCACCAGTCAATGTGGCTGATATGATGATGATGATGCCGATTTTCATACCTTATTGTAAACTACATCACGGATATTGTATTCCATCGATGAATTTTTTTTTGTCAAATGGAGCTATAATAGGCATGTTTATGCCAATTATAGCTCCTACTACCATCACTCTACAAAGAGAACATAATTAACTTTAGTACATTACTAAGTAATTAAAGTAATTACTCACTAGCTTACCAGTTTCGATGGTAGACCGCATTAATCGAATTAAGTTAATACCAATCTGCTAACATTGATACTGCTTTATAACTCGTAGTTATAAGTCGGAATCTCGATCAAAATTGAATTCCAATTTCTTGAGTTGCTATGCTTTATTAATTAAACGAAAATTAGTTTGGTATTGAAAGGAAGTTTTCCTGTTGAGTTTCTGTGTCAACCTTTGTTAGTTCTAACTTTTTACCTTGGAACTTTTATTGTATTTTTTAAAGTGAAAATGTCAAAAGTCAAATTTAAAAGAGTGCTAAAAAATAGACAAAAGTAGAAGAACTAACCTGAATAAGCGATTCTTTGTAGAGATCGAATCACAAAACTAGAAATAAAACATAAAGTAGCTAGACGCAATTGGTACTAAATTATTTAACGTGGTCGCGACTCGATCCGAGATTACCTATAATGGATATTGTTGAACATTGCGTTGGAGGGCCTCCCACCAGATGTACCAATGATCTGGTGAAGCTTGCGGGGATCCGCTGATTGCGAGACGCACGGCACCAGTCAATGTGGCTGATATGATGATGATGATGCCGATTTTCATACCTTATTGTAAACTACATCACGGATATTGTATTCCATCGATGAATTTTTTTTTGTCAAATGGAGCTATAATAGGCATGTTTATGCCAATTATAGCTCCTACTACCATCACTCTACAAAGAGAACATAATTAACTTTAGTACATTACTAAGTAATTAAAGTAATTACTCACTAGCTTACCAGTTTCGATGGTAGACCGCATTAATCGAATTAAGTTAATACCAATCTGCTAACATTGATACTGCTTTATAACTCGTAGTTATAAGTCGGAATCTCGATCAAAATTGAATTCCAATTTCTTGAGTTGCTATGCTTTATTAATTAAACGAAAATTAGTTTGGTATTGAAAGGAAGTTTTCCTGTTGAGTTTCTGTGTCAACCTTTGTTAGTTCTAACTTTTTACCTTGGAACTTTTATTGTATTTTTTAAAGTGAAAATGTCAAAAGTCGATCAAAATATTACCATCATCAGCCTTTTAATGTTCCCACTGCTGGGACACAGGCCCTAATCCACCACGCGGGCCAAGTGCGGTTTTGTGGATGTAGCAATAAGTCTTCGAATTTTTGGTAGGACTTGCCGGGTTCTTCACGATGTTTTGATTCACCGTTTTGAGAGCAGTGGTGATGATGAAATAATTAAAAAACCGGCCAAGTGTGAGTCGGACTCGCGCGTGAAGGGTTCTGTACTTGGTAAATATGACGGTTTACGATTTATGACGTATTAAAAAAAACTACTTACTAGATCTCGTTCAAACCAATTTTCGGTGGCAGTTTACATGGTAATGTACATCATATATTTGTTTTAGTTTTATCATCAATAACAAACATTTTACCACTTTGGAAGTGTCTCTCGCGCAAACTATTTAGTTTAGAAAAAATATATATAAGAAACCTCAATATCATTTTTGAAGACCTATCCATAGATATCCCACACGTATGGGTATGATGAAAAAAAAATTTTGCTTCAGTTTCAAGTATGGGAAACCCCAAAATTTATAGTTTTTGTTCTATTTTTGTGTGAAAATCTTAATGCGGTTCACAGAATACATCTACTTACCAAGTTTCAACAGCATAGTTCTTACAGTTTCGGAAAAAAGTGGCTGTGACATACGGACGGACAGACAGACAGACATGACGAATCTATAAGGTTCCGTTTTTTGCCAATTGGCTACGGAACCCTAAAAAGGAAAGCAAAAATCCGTTTTACCTACCGTGACCTCCAAGGCCAACTATCACAAAACCCACTTCAATATGTCACAAATATTATTTTAAAACAAGATATTAAACCATTAACAGAAAATATCTACAGACCCTAAATAATACCACAAAGAGGAAGAATAAAAACATCTACAAGATTATTCCTTCAGTATTTTCTGTTCCGACGAGACCAACTTAAATATGACTTAATTGGGTTTTCCTATTTAGTAAAACGTTCCAAGTAATAAGAACTAAGAAACTGTACTAATAAAATAATTCGAGTGATTAACAATTTTAACAAAACGAGTTTGATCGAATTCTGAGGTTGTTTTAGGTAGCAAAAACGAAACCCTCACTCCTAAGTATAATTCTTGTCATTACCGATGAAGAAATTAAATTAAATAAAAGTAAAGAAGTAGAAAAAGAAGTTATGTTGTAATAAAATATTATTCATTACTTATTTCGTACATTTGTATCTATGTCATTAGAATGCCAAACAGTCATTAAACATACATGTCTTTATTCATATTTATTTATTTAATACTTTAAGCACACACATGTACAGAGGCGGACTTAATGCCTTAGGCATTTTCTACCAGTCAACCTTTGGGTGATGCAGAGATAAATAGTGGTAGGTGCAATCACGATATTGAATAGATTTAAATATATATACAATACATAAATATAAGCTAGAAATAATAAATAAATACAATATAATTTATACAATAAATAATAAATGAAATATAGGAATATACCTAAACAATTAGCAGAAATAGACAATGAGCGCTGTGATGATACTGCTGCCAACCTCTTGCGAAGGTGTTCGCGAACTTTAACTTTGAAGTTTAGTCGGTTATTTGCTATGCTGATCTCCTGGGGGAGAGCATTCCACAGAGAAATAGACTGAACAAAGAAAGAACGGTGAACGAAGTCAGTGCGGTGAGTAGGACATTGAAGAAGACGGTTATTTGAAGATCGTAGATTTTTCTATATTCTTCTGTACCGATCATTTAAACTATGTCGCCATGCCTGTAATGTCCATGAACTAAACACGGAAAGAGGAACTTCTCTTGCCTGCCATAGCCATGAATCACAAATCAGATAACTTTAATTAAATGCACGTATGTGGGACGGTTTTGTTCCACCACCAAGAAGACATATGTGGAACGCTAGTGTCTTTCTGCATCCTAAAATGTAACAGTCGCAAGCTTTTTAATCTACCTAAAGTATTTAGGTTATTCAGGAAATTATGTAGAGTATCTTATCAAGCAATGCAACATGCATTTGTAGGCTAAGACTGTGCACTAGGCAAAACGGTTTGTAGTGTTTGAAAGTTAAAACCGATATCATTATAAATGTTCAGTTCTTTCCCAACTATGTCGGGAGTCGGTTTCAAATTTAATTGGATGTAACTAAATAGCAGTGGTGATTGGTACAAGAAGAGAGAGGCCTATGCTCAGCAGTGGGCGAAGTCGGGCTGCGGATGATGATGATGATGAAATAGCAGTATTTTACATGGAACCTATCTGATCTTTGCAACCTAGTAACTATAACACGATATCGAATGATGACCCTGACAACGGTGACGGAAAACCTCGTAAGGAAACCTGGACTTATAATGAGTTTATTACAAGATTGTGCTCCATTCGTGTTATTGCTGCAAGGCATTCAAGTGCGGGGATTAAGAAGACTGAGGTCAGAATTTTGAGTAAAGCCTATGAAAATAACCTTTTATTGACATAGTAAATTACACAAAGATATTTGCCCTGACTTCAGAGCTAGATAAAAATCTGTTACATGTTACAGGAGTCAAAATCTCCGGATGACGGGATCCCCAACAAGTTTATCTTTGTCATTGGTCACTTATCAACCAAAATTAAATATTAGAAGTATTTGTTTCCTGATAGCTACAACCTTGGGGTCTTTAAGTCAAAAGTGTATAGGTTATTTCTGGGCAAGCGTGCTTCACCGACAATCACATCATCGCTTATCATCACGCGTTTCTGCTGGAGTCTGTGTTTCCCGAAAGCTACAACCTCAGGGTCTTGAAATCAAGAACCAATAGGTTACTTCTAGGCAAGCATGCTTCACTGTCGACAATATTATCGCTTACCATAAATATATATTACAACATTTACAATAATAAAATGATCCTATAATTATCTTATAGTAGAGCAAATGTCTCATAAAGAGATGAAACGAACATTAACAAGAGTTACAGCGTGTTAACGGTTTTAGATCGTTAAAACCTGGTTTTCTCACGATGTTTTACTTTGCTTTTAGTTCTTGTTTAACGTTTGAAGTATATGATTTTAACGAGGTAACGTTGATACATGTTTTCATAGTAATATTCAAAACTTGGTGTATTTCTTAATGCAATGTTACTTTTTTATTTTAGATAAGCTCTCACTTGAACTTGTATAGATCTGTCCCTTTATAACCAAGTTCCGGAGTCGGGTAAAATGTATGTATATAAATCTGTCCCTTACGCATACTGGAAATAAACTTGCTCTGAAAGCTTAAGTAATCCCCAGGCTGGTATTATTATCCTGTCTACCCCCCAACAAAAAAACCCCAAAAATAATCCTTTCTCCGACCATTTACACCTCTCTACCTTTCAAACTAATTAGTTTGCTTTCACAAACACTACCTCTATCTAAAAGAATAGTGTTCAAGATAGTAAAAAGATAGATCGAAAAGATAGGATAGATGATCCTCAGTAATATGAGCCGCCGCCTCTCCCTTGAAGCTAGTCCAAAGAAAATAAGATTTTTCTTTTACACTTTTTCCAATCAACTTGCAAATTATATTCATAAAAAGTCTCATTACTTTAAAGAAAGCAATTAGATTAAGTGGAGATAGGTAGAAGGTTATAATAGTAATTAGTAGATCATAAGCCTATTTAGGGACTCCCAAAAACCTTTTAAAAAACCGGCCAAGTGCGAGTCGGACTCGCGCACGAAGGGTGCCGTACCATTATCGCATAAAACGGCACAAAAATCACGTTTGTTGTATGGGAGCCCCTCTTAAATATTAATTTTATTCTGTTTTTAGTATTTGTTGTTATAGCGGCAACAGAAATACATCATCTGTAAAAATTTCAACTGTCTAGCTATCACGGTTCATGGGATACAGCCTGGTGACAGACAGACAGACAGACAGACAGACAGACAGACGGACCGTGGAGTCTTAGTAATAGGGTCCCGTTTTTACCCTTTGGGTACGGAACCCTAAAAATAACCAGTGAAATAACGAACTTAAAATAATTCTTGTAGTCTAGCATTTTATTTAGGAGGAAAAGGTAATGTCAAAAATGTATGAGAATGTCAAACGCTATCGTAATGTCACGTGATCAATCGCTATGGCCGCCATAGAATGTCACTTTGTTTCATGATCAAAAGTGACATACTGGTATTGACTGACAGTGAATAGAAATATCGACATCATAATTATGTAACGCACTTGTAATAGCATTCAATGTTAAAATATAAAGCATTTTGTTACATTACTAAAGTTGGAAAATCTCTGATATCTCCATATCTAAAGTTGTCGACATAACTCACAGAATAAGTAAACTGAAGTGGCAATGGGCCGGCCGTCGTAGAACCGATGACCGTTGGGGTAAATGTGTTCTTGAGTAGAGACCGTGAACTGGTAAACGTAAGGTAGGACGCCCTCAGGCTAGGTGGAGCGACGATCTTCGCAGGGTGGCTGGTAGCAGCTTGATGACAGTTGCCGAAAATCGAAGCAAATGGCGTGCAATTAGAGAGGCCTATGTTCAGCAGTGGTCTGCTATAGGCTGATGATGATGATGATGATTCATATCTCTGCCAAACCTTTCGGGAATTTCAGAGATTAAGGATCATCCTTAAAGATATGAAACTTCCTTCCTACTAGATTTAAAATATGGTAGTGTAAAAGTGTCAGAAAATATAGGTACTATTTACAGGAATAAATTTGGCTTTTCCTTTAATTATAATTTAATTTCATTAATGTGTAATGCGACTGTGATAAAGAGGGTGTTAAAGTTTTAATGATTAAAAATTGTAAACACGCAGCATAATGTGAGGACCTACATTACCTGCTGATAATAAAGTATATTCAAATTAAAATACATAAAAAAATAAATTGGAGGTAGAATGAAAGTATAGAACAATTTTCCTTACTGTAATTATAATATATTCCTATTTGTATAATATTACCGAAATTTCGAAAAACTAGATATCGAAAATGAAATAATAGACCGCGATTTCTACCAAATTCGCAGAATCAAAGCAGGGATATTTTCTATGAAATTTACGATACATTTAATTTTCAGTCTATAATTATATTATAGAACGAAGAACTTAAGCTTTCGGATGAATTATACTTACCCAATAAAAGAAAAGAAAATAATATTATTTGAATACGTTACCCTTCACGAAATCGCGAGTGCTGATTCTCAATTAAGTTGTATTTTAATGTTTTTCCACATCAAATAAATGTATTATGTCATTTTTAGATATCATTGAAACCTTTATGATAGCGATAGCGATTGTCAAAAAGGCATAATTGTATGGGATTGACAAGCGATATCAAAAAATCACGTGATGAATTCTTTACATTTTGACATTTCGACTATCGCCTTCAAAAAGGCAGTTATTTTATGTTTTAGTGTTGCTTTAATTGTTTGTTAAAAAGATTTTTATTTTCTATTTTTAGTTTACCTCAAATAACCAAGATAATCATTTATTGGCAAAGTTCATCTCACGACAATGCCAATAAGCCCAAACACGATTAGGATACATTGTTTTATTTCAAAGTTCCACAGTGCCTACATTCCGGCTTCATACAATTCGTTGTTACCATTTTCATAAATAACAATTATTTATAAGTATTTGGTTCATCATAGACTGTTATTATTATTGTTATTCGAGATATGATATAACCGTGAGCCGTGACATATTTATCACTATGGAGTTCCAGTGACCCTCTGTGGTTGCCTTCATCAGGTCCATTTCACCAAAAGATACTTTTCGAGTGCAAATGCTTGCACTGTTGATGAAAATACCAAAATCGCTATACGCCTATAATATTTGAGGAGTACTCTCGATTTCACCAGGATCCCATCATCAGATCCTGAACTAATGACCATGGGACCACCTGGGAAGTGTACCCTTTTAAACAAAAGAAGAACTTTCCAAATCGATCCAGGCATCTTTGAGTAATCGGTTAACAGACTTAAAAAAATAATCCGACGAATTGAGAACCTCCTCCTTGTTTGGAAGTCGGTTAAAAAGGCCATAATATGACCTAGTTTACTTTACAATACATAGAGTGAATAAAATACATAAAAAGTGCATACGCCAAGCTCGGCGACGATCGATGTTCTAATTTTAACTTACTAACAACTTGTTAGAGGGATTGCATAAACTATTTACCTGAATTTGTTACCTGACTTAGTACACATATGAGCATACACAAAATCAGTCTTTTGTCGTTTTGGGATATGCACAAATTGTAGAACGCCACTAGTAACGATACTTGCATACTGCTTTTGGTATATTATATCCCACAAATTATAAATGAGTACCGCGCATACGTATCAGTAAACGAGTTATGGAGCTCAAATGGAGTTGGGCAAGAGACATGGCAAGTCGCCTTATGACAGGTGGAGTACGGCAGTGACCGAGTGGCGTCGAAGGAATGGCAGAAAAAAAATGGGCAGATGACATTGTAGTTATAGCGGACAGAACCTGGATGAGGTTGGCTTATACTCGGCTGTGGGTGAATTTGGCAGTGTGATGGAGGTACATAGGTAAACGTTGACCTGGATAAAGCTGTAGAATACTTTTTATCACAGTAACACTATCCTGTGACCTAATTGCGATCAGAACTCGGCATCAAAAACATGATGACAGAATTTCTCAAAGGAGGAAGTATGCAACGGTGGCCATAATACATTCATATGTCGCTTCGCCAGTTATATTTGAGTCTGAGGTCTGAGTTTGATCATGAGTCCAGGCATTCTGACCCAAAGAACTTTGACTCTGACTTCATTATACAATTATAAAAACGTATAAAAGGTAAAAATAATACAATGAACCAGTTTCGGATGAACTGAGTTGTATGAAATTGTTTTGCTGTATTTTAATAAAAAAACGCAATTTTTATTTTTCCAAAATTTTCATGCTGTATGAAATTTTACCGCTTTAATATTTAAAAAATACGCAAAATAAAATTTATTCAAGATCTTTTTAATCTCACGTGATTGTCAAGGCCGATTCAAAACCTTCGGAAAACCCGTTTATACTATCCTTTAAAAAAACCTGCTTAATTTTTAAGTTGTCTGCTATATAGTGTGTCCATTGGAGTTGAGCTTTCATGACAAAAAAGTTAAAATTTTATTTTGTAATTTTTTTTTAGACAAGCTGATTGTTAACATCGGTGAAAGTATTAAATTTTTTGAAGGATAGGCCTTCAAAAAATTTAATACCTATTTCATTTTTAAGTTGTCTACTAAATATTGTATCCACTGGAGTTGAGCTCTCATGACAAAAAAGTTAAAATTTTATTTTGTAAGTTTTTTTTTAGACAGGCTGATTTTTAACATCGGTGAAGGAAAACAACTTGATTGGAAGTCGCCAACCCGCCTTGAGCAAGCGTGGTGACTAATATTCGTGCCTTCTCTGTATGAGAAGAGACTTTTGCTCCTTCGTGGAACTGTATCAGGCCGGTATTATGATTTTCAGGCAGAAAATAATTTTCCTAATTCATTTCAACTTCTTAGCAACAGAGCAGTGGCCCTGAAATATTTTTATTTATCCACACCGTATTGTCCTTGATGTTAAATCATGCAAATAATATAATTCTTCAAGCGTCAGCGGAATCCTGTACAAATATGGGAGCTTTTCGCCCTCGGACTCGGATGTCAAATATTGGTCAGGAGAATTAAAGTCCGAAATACTGGGCGTACATTTGTTTTGTAATAGCAAACAGTATAGACGGGTTTGTGACGAAGAGTTTTGTTGATTAAATTATATTTTGTTTGATATACTAAAAATATACATGTCGAATTGTGAACCTGCTCCTTTTTTCGTCGTTTAAAAACTTTTATATAGAAAGAAAGAAAATATGTTTATTTTTGATCCGCATATGAGACACGAGATAAGCAAAAACACAAAAAAAAACGAATAAATCCCACGTGCGAGACCAAAAAGGCTCCTATCTCAGCAAGTGCAGCTTTATTTAAAAGAAAAATATAGAACCCAAGTATCTCACGTTATCTAGCTTTCTTAAATTAATTGTCGTGTAATTTAATCAAGTATATTTATACCTGTAGTACCAGTAGGTACTGAAATAACAGATATTAATATTAGTTTTCTTTCCGGTAACCATATGATTTTAGAAACAATAAAATGTCAGAAAATATTTGAAATGTTAAAATACTTCCAGACGTTGAACTGTTGAAACAAATCATTGTATCAACTTATTAACGCTTAGAATCTAGATACGAAATTGTTAAAAAAATCACTCACCTGAACTTTTAAAATCCATAAACAAATAAATCACTTACACACATTAATATTTACAAAGTTTTCTTAAACAACTACATACAACAAACATCAAGTTAATCTAACAAAAAACTAACTTCAAAGTTTACGAGACACTCACTAAAATTAATGTTTTATTCCGTACTTAATCATAATTCATATACAGGGTGTATTACACTTTTTAACGTGTCGTTGACAGTTCGTCACGCGCGCGCGAAACGCCAAAAGACGCAGCAAAAACCGGTGGGAACCGGTTCAGACTGGACGACGTACGGCCAATTACTGAGGACCGCACGCAAGCCCGCGCTAAACGACCCACTGCGCATGCTCGGCACCGATTGACACCCGCCAAGCTTGTACACTAATACTACAGGAGAGGATATTCATAAGTTAGTTTTTAGTTTTGTTTAGAATGTTCCTCGCGGGAACCGAACGGGCCGACGAGTTTGCGAAATCAAAACAAACGGTAAACTGAAAGGGAATAGGCCCGATTGGGGCCTATTTATATTTATGCCTTTATTTGTTAACGAAATTTTGTTTACGTTCATCATCATCATCATTTCAGCCGAAAGACGTCCACTGCTGGACATAGGCCTCCCCCAGGCGTCGCCACATTGACCGATCCCGTGCGTCTCGCATCCAGCGCCTTCCCGCAACCTTAACCAGGTCATCGGTCCACCTAGTGGGAGGCCTTCCAACGTATCGTCTTCCAGTTCGCGGTCGCCACTCCAGAACTTTTCGGCCCCATCGGCCATCCGTTCTGCGAGCGTTGTTTACGTTGATATTTTATAATAGGTTTTCTATTTTCAGTTCGAGAGTTATTTTAATTTTATATTCCCAAAATACCTTTTTACATTTTCAAGAAGTTAGGTTCTAAGGTGATTGTATTAAGAAATAGGATTGTTTGTACATCATCATCTGCCTAGCCTTTTCCCAATTATGTTGGGGTCGGCGTATTACCGGATTCAGCTGAGTACAAGTGTTTTACATGGAGCGACTGCCCATCTGACCTCCACAACCCAGTAACTGGGTAACACAGTACTTTTTGGCAAGACTGGTGTCAGATCTCAGGCTTCTGACTACCCGTAACGTCTGTTAAGATCTTTAAATGACAGCCAACGGTTTTACGTGATTTACGATGCATGGAGGAGACTCGGTATGTTGAAATGGTTACCCAACCACCAGGACCGATCTCGTCAAATATTGCTTAACCTGGAAGATCGACCCGTGCGGCTGTTATTATTTAGCCACGAGCTACTTTACATACAATTCTTTTATGTAAAATTTATGTGTTTTAGTATCGAAAATATTTTGGGTTTTGTTTATAGCATAATATAAAAAAATGCCTTATATTTAAAAGGTGCTACACTCAACAAAGACCCATCAAGACTGCTTAATTCATTGACTTCACTAAATCGGAAATAATACACCCGAAGGGACATCTTCAAATCGCTAAAAGCTTAACATCCATCGCTTTTATCAGGACGATTGTAGAAAACCACTCAACCCTTTTAAACCCCAATCTGGAGTGCGTCCGGTCGTTAGTAGACATTATAGCATAAGATCCCATCGCAAAATTCTGCAGGTAAATTTATTTTTGGTTAAACTTAATTTTCATGAATATTCAGGTTTTCCTTTTTCCAAAATTCATCATCATATCAGCCGAAAGACGTCCACTGTTGGACATAGGCCTCCCCCAAGCGTCGTCACATTGAATATTCATAGCCAAAATTACTATAGTTAAATACATTGAAATTCATGTTTGATAGAAAGTACCCAATATACAAGTTTTTCAAGTGAATCCAATGTTATTTGAAATAAAGTGGTGTAGAAAATGGGAAAAGTTAGCCACAATCTGTGGGTTGCCTGATTACCAGCTAAACCTCATGAATAGAAAAAGAAACAAGATAGAAAACACATTTATTTGACAAAAGCCAGAGCATACAACACAAACATAAAAAATAAAACTTAGTCTAAACAACTATAACATAAAAAAAGAAAATAATAAGCTTACTAAGAGCTAAATGATGTTGCATACGCACCGGCTATTGCCTACTGAAAAAAATCTTAATGCAAGGGCAAAAAAAAACAGTTTGCGGGCAGATGCGGCCCTGCAGTAATCTATTCTACTGTCAAGACTAGACGTATAACAAATCTGTAGAAAAGTCGTTTTTGTACGTTGAAAATATTTCCAAAAAAAAAGCCAGCGTGGTGAAGGATAACCAACAGAATCCATTTCTAGCATTTATTTATAGAATTTTTTGTCTGTTTGTATGTTTAGTTGTGCACGCATCACGTAAAATGTACGAAACCAATGTAGATAACTTTTATACGCAAAAATTGTACGTAACAACTTAGTTTCATCGCAATCTGTTTACTGTACTAAAAGTTAGATGAATTTAAAGTGTTCAAGAAGTAAAATATCACAACACACACAATTCAAATACTCGGAAAGTTGAACTCCATATTCGATAGATGGCGTTTTGCATTTGACGACATTTTCTGAATGGTGGTGTTAAGATTCTCCGCGGAAGAATAATTCTAGAAAAAAAATTGGTAGTTAGAGTAGGAATAGGTATAGTATATAGTGGAGTGAAGCCGCTGGCATAGCGAGTCATTCATAAAAATCAAGATTTATCTAAAACAGTTCATCATCATCATCAGCCTTGTAATATTCCCACTGCTGGGACACAGGCATCCTCTCTGTGAGAGAGGTAACCGGCCTTAATACACCACACGGGCCCAGTGCGGGTCGGTGGATGTCATATGTCTTCGATTTTTTGGTTCTAGGACATGCCGGTTTTCTCTCGATGTTTTCCTTCACCGAAACAAAACTATTACCTGCAGATTTTTGCAGTAGGATCTTATACTATTAATGGAATTCAACCAGTTACTCTGCCGTGAAAATAACAAGGAACCAGGATTTCATAAGCCCAATCTGTTGTTCGCACAGCGATAACAATGTTCAGCGACAACATGCAAATTGTAGGGAACTTTCGTTTAACAATCAAAGGCGGGATTTTAATGTTGAAGGGTTTTGGTACGAGTGAATTAATTAATGATTAACTGTGCTCGATTAGTCATTCACTTCATCCAGCCTGTCATTTTACTTTTGAAAGTTCAAAAAATAATGATATAGTGATGAACTAATGCGGTACCGATTCGATTTCTTATAATAATCGACTTCTTTATTCATGAAGAACTTTTAATCGATTTTACTTACGATAACATATGATTTTATTCAAGTGAAGATTCCACAGTTTATATGTAGAAGAATCCAACAATTCATCTTAATGAAATCGCATGTATTTTATTTGCTGTTCTTCTATATTTATATAACCGACCTTTTTTTTTAAATTTAACCTTCATTGTACTGAATAACGGAGCGAAAAAAACCGGAACACTTAAAAAGCGAACTAAAAAGACGTAAACAAGAAGAAAATCGTGCTTTGCAGTCGGAGGATACATGTTCTCGAGCTGGCTGATCAAAACCAGATGTATCCTCCAACTGCACAGCATACTTTTCTACTTGTTTCCGTCTTTTTAGTTCGCTTTTTAAGTAGTCGGGTTTTTTTCGCTCCGTAATTCCAGTTTTTAGTTATATTTAAAATTCACATACGTAGCAGGAAATATTGCACTGTAAATTGAATATTTGTCACAATCGTATTACTCTTATTTAATCTTATTTATAATGTAATTATAAATAAGATTTGCAATTAAGGTTCACCCTTCCAATGAAGGTTAAATTAATGTATAGGTCTTCAAAAATTATATTGATGTTTCTAACATATTTTTTTCTAAACTGAATTGTTTGCGCGAGAGACACTTCCAAAGTGGTAAAATGTGTCCCCCCCCCCCTGGAACTTCTAAAATAAGAGAATGATAAAACTAAAAAAAATATGATGTACATTACCATGTAAACTTCCACCGACAATCGGTTTGAACGAGATCTAGCAAGTAGTTTTTTTTAATACGACGTAAATCGTAAACTGCAATTTACCAAGTACGGAACCCTTCGTGCGCGAGTCCGTCTCGTACTTGGCCGGTTTTTATTTTCCAATTTTAATATAGCCAGTGACACTTGCAGGGTTAAGACGAATCGATGGACGTAAGAATCATCAAAATCGGCCAACGCGTTGGGTCTCTAGAACGCCACATAAGAACAAACATACATACATATATAAATAGACTGATAAACACATTACCTCGCGGTTTCACTCGCGTAGTTCCCGTTTCCGTGGAAATACAGAGATAAAAAGTAGTCTATGTCACCCGGGGATAGTGTAGCTTCCCAAAAGTGAAATCATTTTTGATGAATCAAAAAGTTAATCTGTCAGAAATGGCGATTGTCCAAATGTCATAAAGGATTGATCGCGTGACATTTCAATAGCGTTTGACAATCCCATATGTTTTTGATATTTTATCGATCGCTATTGTGTCGTTTTCGTGGATAACATGTCGATTTAACTCGATTTAACTAAATGATTTTACCACAAACTTTAAACACTCTAGAAAACACTGATCGCGCGAGACCTATCAATGTAGCGACGCTTGGGGGAGGTCTATGTCCAGCAGTGGACGTCTTTCGGCTGATATGATAACTCTAGACAACATTTCAAAGGATTATTTCAGTATTTACTTTACGTTTTTGAATATAAATTAGTGTCCAACCGAAACTGGTATTTACGACCGAAACCGAAACCAAATTTCGGCAACAGTCTCAGTTTCGGCCGAAGCCGAACTCGAAACTTCCTTACAAGAATCATGTTTTGAGGGAAATATAAAGAAAAGAAAACGTTATTATAATCAGTCCGTCTTTATTTTTTTATTTAAAATTAAACTAACTAGAACACAAGCCAGTCACAACATGATAAGGCACGTGGACGCGGCAAAATGTCTTCGTCGCTTACTCGATTGTATGTAATTTAACGCACCGAACATGACAGCCCGGCGAGCACGGCCTTCTGTGACATGGCTTAAGTCATACTTTTTATCACAGTTTCAGCGATAAAGCCATTTTGTCATAAATGCTAGCACGGCGGCGTGAGATATTTTCTTGACTTGTGGCATAACTTCTTTAAGTTTATTTTTTTTCTTTTTCGGAAATTTTACAATTTTATTGCAGTTTCGGTTAAATCTTGGCCATAAAAGCCATTTAGGTTCTGAGAAGCATAGCCCTACGACAAACTGTTTCCGAATTATGGGCCTCCGAATCTTATTTTATTTTGCATAAAACGCTCTATATTTCCAAAATGGTATCTCGAAAACGGTATGGCCTAGGCAAAAAATAATCAAAAAATAATTGTTATCATGTTACTTGTCACAAACGTCTTGGGTTTGCCATGCTCGACGGGCAGATCACTGCGCGAGAACTCCCGAATGCAGTTTCAGTTTCGGTTTTTGCAGGTTTGCCGCCGAAACCGAAATTAAACCGAATCTCGTTTTTTGCCGAAACTTGACCGAAACCAAAGTCAAACTTTCTGTTGGACACTATTATAAATAATACAGACAGTGCAGTATAGCCGTTTAACGCCACTGCTGGGACAAAGACAGGGTGGTTGTCACGGGTCATGTCGCCGAAGTTTTGTTTCTAGAACTCACGATTTTAATAGTATTCATTTCCATTTTGAGGGCAGTAATGTAATGTGCCAGCTGGGTTTCAATCGACGACAAGTTTAGGCCATAAATAAAAGATAATTGTTATATAACTTAAAATAAATAAAACCGTTTAAAATAGCAATAAACTATAAAGCTTAAATATTGCAATAGCCTAAACGTGAGAAATTGCAGGCTGTCGGGAGCGAGCACCATAGTCATCCATTTTACTTACTTCATGCTTACAAGTTCTACGGATAAGATAGCTTTTATTTATTCCATGGTGCACGTGTGTCGGAGGCGTTTAGTGGCATTTAAGCTACGTAATGAAGATAAAAACATTTGTTTTCAGCTATAAAAATAAATAAATAATAATTAAACTTGATGCTTACGAATAATACCTAAGTACTCGTTTTTATAGTGTACTAGCAGTCCCCTGCGGCTTCGCTTCCATCTACTGGCTACCTATCTACCCTACCCTATCCTACCTACCTATCCTACCCCACCTACCTACCTACCTCTGTACCCCTACTCTACCTACCAACCCTACCTACCTCCTACCTACCTAACTACCTACCCTACCCTACCTACCCTACCCTACCTACCAACCTACTTCCCTACCCTACCTACCAACTTACTTCCCTACCTTACCTACCAACCTACTTCCCTACCCTACCTACTAACTTACTTCTCTACCCTACCTACCTACCCTACCCCACCTACCTACCTACCTAATACCTACCTACCCTACCTACGTACCCTACCCCACCTACCTACCTACCTAATACCTACCTACCCTACCTACCTACCCTACCCCACCTACCTACCTACCTAATACCTAACTACCCTACCCTACCTACCAACCTACTTCCCTATCCTACCCTACCTACCCTAACTACCCTACCTTACGCAATTTATTTTTTATACAAAATGTGAAATACATCACAAATGCCTATGTCCTTCATCTGGATGCCATCTATCTCCTTGCTAAATTTCATTGAATTCCGTTCTGTGGTTTAGACGAGAAAGGTACAGGCAGACAGTTACTTTAGAATTTATAATATTATTATTTTATAAATAGATCCATACTAACACAATAACATCAGGTAACATAGTAATTAATGGATTATGAATTTGATTTTTCAATTTCTTACGTACAAAGTTATCGGGACATGTAAAATGTGAAACGTCATTGGACTTTTTAGATTGTCACGATTGTTCGATTCGGTGAAGGGCAATATTTTAAGGTAACCTGGACTTATCGTTAATACAAGTTTGAAATATCCCATTCGCTTTGAGCAAGCGTAATTATTAACACTCGTGCCTTCTCTGAATAAGAAAAGACCTTTGCAATGCAGTGGGAGATAGTAACAGGCTGTTACTAATGTAGATACCTATAGCATAATCAGCCTACAGGTACTGATCCCACTGCTGGAACACTGCGCTTCTCTCTGTAAGAAGAAGTGGGCTTACAATCCACACCGCAGACACCGTGCGTGTTGGTGGATGTCATATGTCTTAATTTTTTCTGTTTTGAACATTCCTAACGATCAATTCCTTCACAGTTTTGAGGGCAGCGCTGAGTAAAATAGTTTACACAAAGTCGCAGGTCGCGGTTGTTACCACAGGCCACCACTGCCCCCATGTAGATCATCATCAGAATTTTAATGTTCCCATTGCTAGGACACAGGCCTCCTCTCTTTGAGAATGGGAATGAGCTTTAATCCACCACGTAAACCCAGTGCGGGTTGGTGGATGTCACATCTCACGTCATCATCACGTCTTCTATTTTTTTGTTTTGTGTCATGTTTTTAGAGCATGGATGGTGAAATAATTTACACAAAGTAAAGCACCTACCTGGGTTCGAACCAGTGACCTACGATACGTAAGTCTTGGCCGATACCACTGGGCCACCAATGCTCATCCACTCATGTAGATAACTGAAAATATTCCGTTTTAGTGTGACAATAGCAGTCATGGCCCTAGCCCTAATAATAATAATCTCTTTGTAAGAACCTGAGCAATATACTATGTATTGTATATCATTACTAATAAAACGTTTTAACAAAACAATTAAATCAACTTCCAAAACAAAACACTACAAAGCGTAAAATAACTTTTTTTTCGGAAGTCGGTGTCTTTAGTAAATAAGGATCATTTTTTTTTCGTTTTTTACTCCAACTTAGCCGACAGCGAATTATTTTTCGCTTTGCAGCGTTTTGTTTCGGAAGTCAGTTTTTTTTTTCTCTTTTTAATTTTGGTAACTTATATACCTTGAAAACTCGCACTATTAAGGATAACTGCTTAGCATCATTGCTGATTCCATCTGGGCCATTCCATTTGGTTTTTTAATTGTCTTATGTGCGTGTACACCTCTCTTTCATCGATTGGTAGGAAAGAGTTAGTTTTTATTTGATTTTTTGTATGATTTTCATTGATATCGGATGGCTGTTATTATTTAGCCACGGACTCCTCCCCAACAGAAAAAAGGAACGAATATTAATAATTTATCTCTTTGCATCCCACAAGTTACTTAATTCCATTTCGGCGTCATCCGAACATCTGTTAATTTTTCTGACATTAATAAAATACTGAGCAAAAAATACATCCATTCATTATCTCGGAAGATGTCAACTGCTGAACTTGGCCCCAGAAGACTTCACTGAAAGGAAAATTTATAAATTAGACGAAGAAAGAATGACGTACAATATTTATTTCGACTCCTCTTACACTGGAAATACATTATGATAAGAGATGGATAATGCTGCTCTATTTAATTTATTTTCTTTAGTGTCACTCGTTTAGTAAAAGCCTTTGAGCTAAATAACATGCTAATCTATGTAGTCTTTTAGCTAATTGATTGTTCAACAAACAGACAACCGTTTTCTTCGACATAAATGCACACTTACGTAAAACATACTCATAAAATGCATGATTGATCGATTCTATATTCCAAGGGTTTTCCCTGACTGTGTCGTTTTCATTTACATAATACATATTTAATTCGATGAAAAGGTATACATACATTACCAAGAGGTTGGAGACAGGAAAAACCGAAATAAATTATAAATATTTTGTTCTGAATTTGGATAATTATTAAAGTGGAAAATTGAAATTGGGCAGTAATTAACATATATAAATGGAAATACATTATTTATTAAAAACAATAAACTTTGATGTTTTGTGAGGAAATAATTCATCCAGTTATTTCTTCGGTTTCCTGTATTTTTAATGTACTTAATACGTTGAATTCCGATAGGAATGTCGCAGCCAATAACTTACTTAACAGCAAATATGTATTTACGGCAAAATAACTCCGCCTGTAATCGAGAATAAAAGAGATTCCTCTGAAAAATAGACCTGTAACATTTTGTAAATTAGCCACTTGGTATTTTTTTCTGTAACCTTAAACATACTCTTTTTTAATAGATTATATAAAGGGTCACAAGGAGGAGCTCGTGGCTAAATAATAACTGCCGCAAGGGTCGATCTTCAAGGTTAAGCAACGCTTGACCAGGTCGGTCCGTGGATGGGTGACCATTTCAACATACCGAGCTTCCTCCGTGCCTCGGAAAGCCGTTGGTTCCAGCTGTCATTTGAAGATCTTTGACAGTTGTTACGGGTAATCAGAAGCCTGAGATCTGACACCAGTCTTGCCAAGGGGTATCGTGTTACCCAGTTACTGGGTTGTGGAGGTCAGATAGGCAGTCGCTCCATGTAAAACACTGGTACTTAGCTGAATCCGGTAAGACTGGAAGCCGACCCCAACAACAATTGGGAAAAGGCTAGACAGACGATGATGATATAAAGGGTCACAATGCGTTGTGTTATGTAGTGTGTGTAGGTCTACGTCATGATAATGGTCTTCTTCTTCAGTCGGTCCATCATAACTGAGGATCGTGGTTACTGGACCCCTTTAAGCGGAGATTCTGCCTCCGGTCCAAAGTTGCCATCACCACATGCTGGAATTTGCTTGAGGACGTAGCTTCTTTCACTTGGTCAGACCATCGGGTTGGCGACCGGCCTCGTGCTCTCTTTCCTTCGGTATTGCCAACAATGACTAGCTTTTCAAGGCTGCTATCTCCTCTTCGCATTATGTGGCCAAAGTAAGTCAAAATATACTGTAAGCAAACGGTAGACAATCGGGTCTTGATATTGAGTTGTGCAAGGACAGATACATTAGTGCTTTTGCATTTGTGTATGATAATGATACCTTGGCTGAAAATTTAGATATTTTAAAGACATCCAGGCAGTTACTATTTTCACTAAAGTGACACATCATACAACATAGGTTTGGTAGGTTTAATAATAGGGCAAAGACACATGGGTTATTTGCGACTAAAGTGAGAACCAAATCACGTAAAAATAATAATGTTTTCCGACTTGTATCAAAAAGTATAATTACGTTACTTGAAAACTTCATTTGTTTATGAAGATATTTTGAAAATTTTGGGATCAAATAAAAGGTATAGGCGTAGAAACATATATTTTAGCTGACTTCTAAATCTCATAATCAGAAAAGAAAACGGAAACTGAGGCAAAGGAAAAAAAACTATACTTCATAAAATATAGCTCTATCTCTGCGACGGCTGTCAGTATCAATACAGTAACAATAGCGCTTGACAGGCTAACAATAACGTAGGTATACGTCAGTTTGACATATGTCGCAGAGATCAAGCTATCTTTTATGAAGTATAATTTCCACAATAAAATGTGTTACTGTTAGTTATTCCTAAATAAATAAATACAGGCTTGATGTTATATATGTTGAATAAACCATTTTTTTTCGATTTCCGTCTTCCTAAGGTTTAAGTAAGCTCCTCTTAAATGTCGCAGCGTCGTCTGTCTGCGCTAAACCTTGTTATTAAAACACTAGAGGCTAAAATGTACCTCCCATTAACAAGTTAAGTGTAGTAGGTACTTTCTGTACTCTCTGTACTCGTGTGTAAGAACAAGATTATAAGGACGGAGTCTCATAGAGACCTAATTTTATGGAAGCAAGCGTTACATGCGTGGCTTGATAAACAGAATAAGGATAAAATGTAAGGCTTTGCTGGTATGTTTCTATTTACTCAGTAGGTACATATATAATATAGCTAATATCGCGCCTGTGTGGCATATTTTATGTAGTGGCTCAGTGGTAACGGCCGCGTCTTACAAGTTGTAGGTCATGGGTTCGAACCTAGGCAGGTGGTTTACTTTGTGTAGATTATTTCATCACCACTGCTCTCAAAACGGTGAATGAAAATTTCGTGAGGAAACTAGAACAAACACGTCTTGAACCAAAAATTCTAAGACATGTGACATCCACCAACCCGCACCGGACCCGCGTGGTGGATTACGGCCTATTCCCTCTTACAGAGGGGCCTGCACGCGCAAACTTCCAAATGGGGGTCTAAGTGCAACAAAGGGGTCTTTCATATCCTACGTATATATTAATTTGTAACTTAATAGTACTTCTGAACTAGTCTGAAGTACCCGAAATGTACCTATTGCAGTTCCACATTTTCCCAGTTATGTTCAGATAAATCTCATGTCTATTGCCATTTTTTCGTTGATATTTTTTTTTGTTGGCTTTTTAATTATGTGTTAAAATTAATTTTACAATGCATGTCCTCGAAAAGAGCGGTTTTCCAAGCAGCCAAACTGTGCAGAAAGTGTCACTTTTTTTCACTAGTGCTTTTTACTTTCCTGTATTTTTTTAATTTTTAACTCCAACGTCAGCCTGACGCATAGAGTTTTTATTATTTGAGAAAAGTTTTAAAAATTAGTTATGTACAGATTATCATTCATATAAAAGGTAAAATAAAACTAATACTTTATTTTAGGCGTTTTTAATTACTCTAGATTTAGATTTTGATCAATAAATTAATTTTAAATATTCATTAAATATGTTTTTTCAGGTATATTTTGCTCGTGCCTTATTGCGTTACGATGTGACACCTGTTGCACATGCGCAGTAAATATGCCCGAGGAACTATTAGTTAATCTGTGGATATGCTGAACGCGCTTGAATAAGCCCGCCATTTTATTAATTTCATTTTATGATTTCCGACTCAGGTCGATTCATCCACTCATCGGAAATCACCTACCTTCCGCACTTGTAGCATAAATAACTATTGAGAAACTGTTATTGATATTATAACTTTTCCGCAAACCTCTCCGAACTTTTTGGTGTTTTAATATCATCCTGCATGCACATAATAATTTATTCTTGCATGTATACTTTTTTTATTGTAGATAGGCTTGCGCTTGACCACTAACTCACCTGATGGTAAGTGAAGATGTGGTCGAATATGTAGCATGCTTGCCTAGAAGAAGCCTATTCACTCTTGACTAAAAGACCCCGAGATTGTAGCTATCAGGAAATACAGACTCTGGCACGGAATTCCACTTCTTAGATGTTCGCATAATGAAAATATTTCTAAAACGTTTTGTGCGTATGGGTGGGACGTCCACCATGAACCGATGGCGCATCGCCGTACGTCTTGTAGTCCGATGATGAAACGGGCTTGGCGGAATTAGATCATGCAATTCCATCGTACACTCCCCGAATTGCAACCGATAAAAACCGACAAGCTGGCAACTCGACGACAATGTTCAAGGCTCTGGAGCTTTGAATTAACCAGTGCCTTATTGTCAATGATCCTCTTGACCCGTCTTTTGATCGACTCTAGTGCATCTAGCTGAAAATATTTGGCAGATCCGTCACAAAGATGAGAACTCCATGCAAGATCGAACTTGCGCTTGATGCAACTTAAGCAGCTGTTCTGACGTGAAGTACCGTCTCACCTTCGCAAGGATCCCCAACTTTTTGGCAGCCAGTTGAGCCTTTGCCTCGATGTATGGGCCAAATTTTAGGATTGATGTCAACGTTACGCCAAGAAGCTCAAGATGGTCCGTTTTCGGCACGGTTACACCTCGGAAAGATGGAACCAGGTGAAATTGGTTCTTTTTAGCGGAGAAAAGATACGCCTGTGTTTTAGCGGCATTAAACTTGACCAGATTGGCATTGCCCCATTCTGAGACTGCTTCCAAGGACAAGCTCAAACGCTCCACCATGTCCTCACGAAGAGACAGGACCACAGGCCCAATAGCCCGAGCGTTGGACAAGTATTTCACAGCAACATTGCTGTTGTCTGCTTACCCGGTTTCAGCAACTCATTTATGTGCAGCAAGAATAATGTCGCTGAGAGTACTGACCCCTGAGGGACCCTGGCATTAATATCCAATTGGTCCGATGAGCAGCCATCTATAATTACTCTAATGGACCAATCCTTCAGGAAGTCTGCAATCCAATCACACAGACCACTGGGCAGGCCGAATGAAGGAAGCTTACCAATAAGGCTTTCATGCCAGACCCTATCAAAAGCCTTCAAGATGTCGAGGGAGACGGCAAGCGCTTCCCCGTGTCTTTCGATGGCCTTACTCCACATGTGAATGGCATACGCTAGAAGATCCCCTGTAGACCGATTTCGGCGAAAGCCGTATTGGCGGTCACTAAGGATGTCGTAAGCTTCTAGGTAGGCCAAGAGCTTGCTATTAAGTACGCGTTCCATACTCTTACAGAGTATGGCCGTTATACACGTGTTTGTGCAAATAAATATATCTTTATAAACTTGGCAATAAGTCTCTTAAATAATAAGTAATTATAAATAAGTCTCTTAAAAACAACATAGAGAGCTTTATTGGATTAACAGATCGTGTGGCAACGCTAAACTTAAGCTTTCAAGGGTGTATGATATCCATTATACAAGTATATGCACCGACCGAAGCAGCGAGCCAGGAAGAAATAGAAGAATTTTACAAGACCATAGACAAAGCGATGGAAACAACATATAAAAACATTATATTAATGGGCGATTTTAACGCGAAGGTTGGTGCTCCCAAAGAAGGTGAGTACTTAACAGTACAACAGCATGGATATGGCGAAAGAAACGATAGAGGGCAAAGACTTGTAGACTACGCACTTGAACATAATCTAACCTTCATCAACACATGCTTCAAGAAAAACCACAACAGAAGATGGACCTGGCGATCCCCAAATGGAAAACACAAAAATGAGATCGACTATATTCTATCCAACCAACGAAAATTATTCCTAAATTTTGAAGTCATGAATTTAAACTATCCGTCAGACCATCGACTAATTAGAGCATCAGTACAAATTACCAAACAAAAACAAAGCAGAGTTAAATTTACAAACAAAAAAGCAATCCAACTAAATAACAAAGAAGAAGTAACAACGTATAATAAAAACCTAAGGTCAATGCTACTCTACCCAACCATCGACTTGCAAAATACCTCGGTACAAACCTGCTATGATAAAATAACGGACGCAATAAGCCAAAGCCTGAAAAAAGCTAGAGAAGATGCGAGAAATACACAAAAACATCACAAAATACTATCAGATCGCACAGCTATGTTATTAAAAAGGAGAAAAGAACTACAAGAAACAAAAAATAAAACTCGATCGATGAAAAACGAACTCTCAGCTCTCTACAAGATAACAAATAAATACATAAAAAGGGATTATACTAAGTATAGACAAGACACCATAGAAAGGCATTTACAATGTACAGGAAGCACAAAGAGGGTCTTTAAGGAACTTAGAACAAGCAAGACTTGGATAAAGGGGCTAAACAAACAAGACAGATCTTTGTGCAAACGAACTGACATTATTAAGGCAGCATCAGATTTCTATAGGAAATTGTACAGCGATGGAACCCAAAAGACTAACATCTCAATTACTATAAATGAAAGCGTTAATGAACCAACAATTAAACCAGTCGACGAAATTGAAATCATAGAAACAATTAAAGGTTTAAAATTAGAAAAGTGCCCCGGTTCCGACAACATCACAAATGAATTATTGAAAACAGCACACACAACATTAGCCGAACCACTAGCGAAACTATTTAACTTAATACTGCAAAATTCTGAAACACCCTTGCAATGGTCTGAATCAAATATAATACTTCTATACAAAAAGGGCGATCCGAAGGATATTGGCAACTACAGACCGATAAGCTTGTTACCGAGCATCTACAAACTCTTTTCTACCATTATAAACAAAAGAATCAGTAGTACATTGGAAGCAAAACAACCGGTAGAGCAAGCTGGTTTCAGAAAAGGATTCTCTACTGTTGACCATATCCACACACTTGAACTAATTATAGAAAAGTACCAAGAACAACAGAGACCGCTATACATAGCGTTTATCGATTATCAAAAAGCTTTTGATACGGTAACACATATAAGTATATGGGAAAGCTTAAAACAACAGGGAGTAGAAGACGTATATATAAGGGCCATCAAAAGCATATATAACAACAACAAGGGTAGAATCAAGCTAGAAACCCTCGGACCTAGTTTTCCTATAGAAAGAGGCGTAAGGCAGGGCGACCCGTTATCCCCAAAAATATTTATAGCCATCCTGGAGGCCATAATCAGCAAGTTGGATTGGAGCAAGACAGGACTGTGTGTAAAGGGCGATTACTTAAGCCACTTAAGGTTCGCAGACGACCTAGTGTTGTTGTCGGAGTCCAGCTCCCAGCTACAGCTCATGATCGAAACTTTACATCTAGCTAGCGTCAAGGTGGGATTACAAATGAATCTCACTAAAACTATGGCAATGACAAATATGAGCAGAAAATTAATAACAGTTAATGGAGAGCCACTTGAATATACAGATAAGTACATCTATCTAGGGAAACAAATCAGTTTTGACAGGAAAAATAACGAACTCGAAGTCGAAAGAAGAGTACAACAAACATGGAAGAGATACTGGAGTTTAAAGGAAATCTTTAAAAGCAACCTCCCTATAACCATTAAAACGAAGGTTATGAACTCCAGTCTCTTGCCATGCTTGACGTACGGATGCCAGACGTGGAAGTTCACCTCAAAACTAAAAAATAAAATTACAACCTGCCAACGAGGACTAGAGCGCAGCATGCTAAAAATAAAGAAATTAGATAAAATAAGACACACAAAAATAAGGTCAATAACAAAAGCAACAAATGCATTGAATTATGCAAAAAAACTTAAGTGGAAATGGGCGGGGCATGTCGCGAGGCTTAAAGATCAGAGATGGACCCTAAAAGTGACATTTTGGAAAGGTCCTCCAGGTAAAAGAAGCAGAGGAAGACCGTTGACACGTTGGGATGAAGAGATTGCACGGATAGCCGGCCTAAACTGGAAACAGACCGCACGGGACAGAGATAAGTGGGCATCTTTGGAGGAGGCCTTCACCCAATATGGGGTTCCTGCAGATATCGTTATATCAAACTAAAAATATAAGGATATTTTAAATTATCATGTTATTTTTAAATAAGTTAATAGTGAATAAGTAAAGGCAGAAACGTAAACAAACTAGATATGCGCATTAAAAATTGTAATAAGTAAAACAACCAACGAAAATCTAGTTATGTGAAGTTAATTAATTAAATTAGATAAGTAACTCAAAATAATGTAAAGTAGGTAATTAGTAGGAAATAAAAGGCTTTTTTATTTTTTTTATTTTTTATTTTTTTATTTTATTTATTTATTTAAACTTGGCAATAGATAGAACAATGACAACTGAACCTATCCTGTTCCTGTATCCAGACTACAGTTCATGGATCTCATGTTCAACAGATAATATTTTGTATCTTACTTCTTAATAACATGTTGCGGTATCAAAGCCGCCAGCCCGTGGCTAAATAATAACGGCTGCACTGGTCGATCATCAAGGTTAAGCAATGCTTGACAAGGTCGGTCCGTAGATGGGTGACCATTTCAACATACCGAGTTTCCTTTGTGCCTCGGAAAGCACGCTAAGCCGTTGGTCCCAGCTGTCATTTGAAGATCTTTGACAGATGTCACGGGTAGTCAGAAGCTTTAAATCTGACACCAGTCTTGCCAATGAGTACCGTGTTACCCAGTTACAGGGTTGTGGAGGTCAGATAGGCAGTCGCTCCATGTGAAACACTGGTACTCAGCTGAATCCGGTAAGACAGGAAGCCGACCCCACTATAGTTGGGAAAAGGCTAGGCAGATTGGTATCAACGCCGCCACCTACGGACTAATGACATGACGTCACACAAATCCTGCATCGCGCAAGAAAAGTTTTAGGCGCGATTTGAACGTATAAAACAATCCGACAAATTACCGTTGGGCAGTCGCCCGGACAATACCCGTCTGGTCCGAGGATCCTCCCTTTTCAAGGTTTGCGGGACTTTTCACCCTTCTCCGCATGGCCTACAAACATATAAATGTCGGAAACAGTCAATATTTCAATATACTCTCGGTCTTGTGGGTTTTACGTACGTATGATGCATGCACAAAGCAGGTTACTTATGCCATTTTAGATACAGTCCTTGTTCCAATTTTAAAAGCAGCGGATTTGGTCACCAATCGTTTCGCTTTCTCTCAACAAAAACACACTTTTTCTAGTTTATACACACCACTTTAGGTTAGTTCTCAACTGTTTTGCTCACAACTCTTTTCAACTCTAAAACGCGCGTCCCCGCGTTTCTTTTATATATCCACGAAACTTGGCGGGAGAACCCACTCAGAGCGCCAGTATAGACACACCTGCTTTTCATATTGGCTAAAAGAACTCATCCGGCGAATTACCGCTTATCAACATCCAATCGAAATCAAGTATTTTTACATAAGAAAAATAAAGTGTTGTCAATCGAATAAAATCAAACTGACATTTGAATCAGAAGCTAAATGTTACCAATTAAACAAAACTGAATTAATAAGTTTACAAGCGATATTTCTTTGTTCCTGATAATTAATCATTCTTCCTCTAATATAAATATATATTATACTGATAATACCTATATTAATCCTACCTACTGATATTGTAAATGCGAAAGTTTGAATGTTTGTTGTAATGTGTGCATCACCCAAAGGTTGACTGGTAGAAAATGCCTCTGTACCTTTGTGTGCATGAAGTATTAAATAAATAATGTATGGATGGTTCGATGTTTGTAACTCAATCACGCCAGAATGGATTTGAATAGGCACAGAGATAGATCATAGTCTGGAATAGCACTAAGAATACTTTTTGTCCCGGTTGTCCCAGTATAATCTTCCTCAGCGATAATAAAACACTTACACATGGGCGAAGCCGCGGGTGAAAGCTAGTGAGTATATTTATAAAATTGTTGCTCGAAATTAAAAATAATGATGTTACTTATTTTTCCATTTCTGAAGAAATACCTGTTCTTAACGAGAAGGAACCATGTTCTTAAAAACCATCAATATTATCGCACATTTTAATAAAATACAAGAAAGACTGTTTTGTGTGGCTTTTTCCTATCTTATATTTTCATGTTTTATTTTCTTTTACCTCGCTCGTACTCCGTATTATACTAAGAGTTAATTCCTTCCTTATCCTATTTCCTGCTTGCTTCGCTATACTACGCAACCACCTGGTTTGCCTTTGCATTTTTGTTGAATAGTTACTAAAATTTACTAAGGTTTTTTGTATTTTTATATTATATTAATATTATCTCGTTGCTCACCCCCTTAGATAGGATAGATGGACCCCCTTTTCCGCACCTGGACTCCCTATTTGGTCGATTGTGCGTGCAGGCCTCCTCTCTGTGAGAAATAATGGGCCGTACACTACCACGCGGGCCCAGTGCGGGTTGGTCGGGATGTCACATGTCTTCGAATTTTTGGTTCTAAGACATGCTGGTTTCTTCACGACGTTTTACATCACCGTTTTGAGAGCAGAGGTGACGAAATAATTTACAAAAAGTAAAGCACCTTCCTGGGTTCAAACTGGATGTAATTCACGGACGTTACCACTGGGCCACCATTGGTTCTCGGCTCACCCTCTATTAAACTGGGCTTAAAAATAAATGTCAAAATGCACCTATGCCTGCCCAACCCTTCGAAGAAAACAAACATGATGATAATGTTGTGTTTTAAACGACTTGAAAAAGGAAGCGGTTCTCAATTCGACAGTATGTTTTTATGTTCTAAATTTGACAGTATGTTTTTATGTTCTAAATTTGACAGTATGTTTTTATGTTTGTTTCCTCTGAACTTTTTACCAGATGAACCGATTTTGATGACTGTTAAATTGAAAGCTATTGCTTCACATGTGGTGCAATTTAACACTTTCCGGGACAGACCGCCTCTTGACGTTATGTCGGTATATCGTTACGTGACAGTACGGCTAAGGGCGGTGAACTTTATTTCATGTAATTTGGCAAACCGTCGATAGCCGTTGCTTGCCCATAGTATTCCTAAGAAGCACATGATCTAGTGTCACATCACGCGACTTCATTTGTTCGTGGGTGTCACGGCAAACTCTTTTCGAGTCATTTTTCAACACACACATACGCAGTGCTTATGCACCAAAACAACACATGCACACCGCCGACAGGCGTAGACTGAGCCATACAAGTACAACGTCTGTGGCCGTATTTGTCATATCAAAAATTTAAAAATATATGTAATGAGGTAGTACGGCTGTAGACGGTATGACAAAATGTATGGGATTTTGAAGTGTCATATCATTACATTTGCAAATAGTCAAGTGTCCCGGAAAGTGTTAAGGATCAATACCTGATGAATATCTTCGGAGACATACAACAGAACTCTTCAATAAATGACGACAAATCTCTCGGGATTGCTGCAATCACATGACTGTTAATTGTTTACACCAAATCATAACATAACTTCACGGCGGTACGCTCTAAAGGGGTACGCAGATGTGTAAAGTCACCCTGGAAAACTCAAATTTCACCGGTTGTGTTAAATTTTCATGTTATTTGGTTAATCTATTCTGGAGTTATAGGGACCTTAATAAACAACTTGCTATTAGGTAGGTAAAACTAAAAAGGGAAAAATAAAAAACTTTTTTGCAAAAAAAGACTTCCAAATGAAAAACTACAAGGTGTCCACATCGCAAAAAAATGGTACCTACGAAAGACAGCGACTTCCAAAAGTTAAGTTATTTTTCACTTTGTAGTTTTTCATTTGGAAGTCGGTAGTATTTTTTGCAAAAAATTTTTTTTTTGGTAATATTATTATTGTCTTAAAGTTAAACATAATTATTTATCTGATTCGTCAATCTCGTGGTTGCAATTGGTTCTACTGCGCATGGTGTCTTGGGTTGGGTTCCCGAGTCGGGTAAGTATTTTCGAGTTTTTCTGCAACTTCATAACAGAAACGGTTGAAGGCTTGCCTGATGAAATGTAGGGTATGTCCACTATAGATACGAGTACACCGTTGATATAGTAAAGAGTATTACAGTTATTGATATCGAGTAATCCTAATATTTTGCAGTCTCCGTTGTCTACTTAACTCATTTCGAAGTTACTTACTAATTGATATTTGTCGCCAAGCCAGTTATCAACCACTAATCGCTTGGCTATCAAAACAAGTGCGAGTTGGACTCGCGCACGAAGGATTCCGTAGCATTATCGAAAAAAAAACGTTTGTTGTTTGGAAGCCCCACTTAAATATTAATTTTATTCTGTTTTTAGTATTTGTTCTTATAGCGGCAACAGATACATCATCTTTGAAAATTTCAACATTCTAGCCATCACGGTTCATGAGATACAGCCTGGTGATGGATAGACAGACAAACTGAGCGGAGTTTCAGTAAAAGGGTCCCATTTTTCAACGCCACCTGCTACGATCCTTACATACTTATTTTGCTTCACTCACGTTCATACATCTAGTCAAACACGCACGCCGGTTATGTGTACTGCGCACCTGGCCTTTCTGAAGAACATCACCAATACCGTCTAGGTAAGTCTTTCTAGGGCGCACCCTCCCGGCGTTTCCATTCACTTTTGCCTTATAAATACCTTTTGTTAGTGGCCTTTCATTCATTCTCTCATGCCCAAACCATCTTAGTATACCCTTATAAATTTTAGTCAGTACATCTTCTTTTAAACGTAAAAAAGATGAAGCGGTGGAATGCCTCCTACAAGATGGATCAATGAGCTGGTAAGGGGCTGTAGGAGTCCACTTGATACGAGAAACATAGGACAAAATGATGTGGAGATGCTTGGGGAAGGCCTATTATACAGCAGCGGACGTGGACTGTTTACGGCTAAAATTCTGAAGAGTTTTGTAGCCGAATATAACTTCGTGAATTTCGTCGGCCCATAGCATTACGAACTTCCGAGAATTCAAATAATGAAATAACTTTTTAGTCCATAAAATAATAATTCCCAAATGGTTGCCAACGTTATGTTTTTTGTATCTTAACGTAGAATAATACTCAACGTACATTTTCATATTCTTGGAACTCAATTACATATAAAAATAAACCTATTATCATGATCACGGTGATTTTATTGATAAAAAGTACTTATTTGCCGTATTTAATAAATATATTTGTAAGAGATGTATATTAACGCGCAGTCCTCAAAACCATCTTACTCAAGCCATACCGTTTTCCTACACAAAGTTTATAATTAGAGGCTTCCTTGCTGAGCGTTAGAAAAATGAACATTCTGAATGTTACAACAAAGACCCACATCAGAACTTTTAGAAGGAGTGATCTAAGTGTTTTACAAGCCAAACGCAGGTTCAGGATTCCTGCTCCTGCAGCTAAATCCACCTACTCCCAAAGGCTTCCACTTTTTCTTCACCCTCATGTTTATAATGACGTGATTAACAAATGCGACTTCAGAAATCTCACTCGGAAAGAAATAAAAAATAAACTAACTACATGGCTGCTGAACCTCTCATATGACGAAGCTGAAAAACTAATAAATGTGTTAAAATAAATCATAAATAGGTCAACCACCCACACTCTTAAACTCACATTAATACACATACTCACAAAAAGATCACCCACTCACTCAAATCTTCACTATCTCACATTCACACATATGCTCACAAACAAATCTGCGCCTTTCACTCATTTTCATACATTAACAAATAATCTAGCGTTTTAATTCAAGTTAATGTTATCACTACCTATTGGGAACTTCTTCTTTTTTCTATTAATTTTTATTTTTGCAACTTTTATGATTTTGCCTAATTATTTTTTGTAGTTTATTTTGTGTAATTTAACTTTTTATGTTAACAATCACGATAAAAAAAAATGTTTAATGGTAAACCCTCAAAATTGGTACCCAAGATACAGGCTTACCTAGTTTGGGCCCAATGCTAAAACTTTGTAAAATATCTCTCGATTAAATAAATTTGAATTTTTTAAATTTTGAATTTGAATTATATCGTAAATTTTTGAAAACGTCAATGTCCTTTTTTTTTCTTTTTTTTTTAGCGTGGAGAAATGCTCATGCATACTGCGCTACCACGGGGAGATAGCGCAGTTATGTGGGACTCTAACCCACTAAAACTCCACGGTGTCCTCCTGTGCCGCTTATGGCGGGAACACGGGTACGCGTTAGCACTCACCGCGAACCCACCGCGGCTGTCCGTCACCGGACCCTCCTCTGGGGAGTACCCCCCATCACCGGCGCACCAGAACACGCTGTGCGCCGTGACCACCCCAGGGACCAAACTAGCACATGGGTGCCAGACGACCCCGTGTATGGCACCCTTGGTCCCCTTGTGACGGGTCAGGGTCAATGGCCCCGCCACCTACCATTTTTCGGCCGCAGGGGATAGGGAGAGCGGCCAACACAATACCGGCACTCCTCTCCTGCCGCGGCCTCCAACCCTCAGCCGCGATATCGTATGGGTATGGGAGACCCCATACAACATCGCGGCCCGCCTCAGTTGCGATGTGGCCTAGGCAGCACCGCAACCTACATGTTGGCCGCTACGTCGTCGGCTTATCGGCAAAAGCCCTGACGAGCGGCCCCTCCTCGGGTTCCTCTTCGCTTCACCGTGGGTGACCAAGCCACGGTTACTGAGCTCCCCCGCATCGACAAAGCGGGAACCCACCGGGGGGGAAACGTCAATGTCCTAATTCTTACTTTAAATATGAAAGTCTGCAAGTTTGGAAGTTTGTCTGTCAACAGCTCAAAAGTTCTGAATGTTTGAAAAACTGTTAGATATTGGGCTGAAATAAAGTACTTTATATCCTGATAATACGGTCCCGTAAAAAAAACCAGCCAAGTGCGAGTTGGACTCGCGCATGAAGGGTTCCGTACCATTATCGTAAAAACGGCAAAAAAGTCACGTTTGTTGTATGGGAGCCCCACTTAAATCTTTATTTTATTCTGGTTTTAGTATTTGATGTTATAGCGGCAAAAGAAATACATCATCTGTGAACATTTCAACTGTCTAGCTATCACGGTTCATGAGATACAGCCTGGTGATAGACAGACAGACAGATGGAACGCGGCGTCTTAGTAATAGGGTCCCGTTTTTACCCTTTGGGTACGGAACCCTAAAAAGTGTGCATGTCAGCTCCGACGCACGACTGAAGTTTTCTCCTCAAGATTTGACGATTGTCTTTGACTATGCAATAAGCACAGAGGGTAAATAAACGCATCTCTTATAAATTATAATACTAAATCATGTATGTTTTTAATGTATTTTTATTGTACTTAAATTTTTCATATTGATTCGATAAAAAACAAACCGTCACTTTGTAATATGACAACAACAAGTTGTTGTCATATTACAAAGTGAAAGGCACGTAAGGTACGTTACGTAGTAAACGTAACGCTTTTAAATAAACCCTTGTATTAATTTCACTCTTTATAAAATTTCCATACCGGGGGCTCTTATATGAAAATCGATTTTTAAGTGTGCCCTAGGCGGCGGCGCGGACTATTTTGTGGGCGGGGTCAAATGCATGCTATCTCATCCGAAAACACGTGCGAAAGGTATGGACGCTGTGATGAGCAGTAAGAAGTTAGTGCGCGTACGAATACACACTCCTAACGCGGCGTGACGCATACATGAGCAATTTTATAAACAGACTATTGGGAACACTGAATATATCTGTTAAAAATTAAATTATTTACATTTTTATACCTAGGGTGACTTTTTGCAATTTTCCTTCTTCCTGTGGTATTCGTTTCCGCCCAAAGATGCGTTTAAATTGGTGTTGAAACATGCAACTTTCGTAGCTCATATCTTTCAAATATACGTTTTTTTTTCCTTTTTTGTTTCCATACAACGCTAGACAAATTGTTATCATTTTTTAATATGAACGGTCACCGTCAAACAGTGGAGTAATCACCATACTAAGTTTGTATGTAAGAATGACCGACTAGGGCACCCTTAAGGAGTAAACTCCAAAATTATTCGGCTTGCATGCGGGTGAAGCCGCTTGAAATAGCTGGTCAAATTTTGAATATTTACCAATTTAATTATTTTTGTTCTTACTGTCATTATCTTGGAAAGTAAATAGGGAAAAGAATATTATATTTATTTACTTCCATTTTTAGGCTCTGTGAATCTGTAATCCTTTTCCTGTATGATAATTCTCAGCAAAGAATTGAGTTTCTCCACGTGGAAAATATTAAAGGTTTTATTTATTTTTCATTTATTTATTCTTCTTTCTTATTCAATACATTTTTAAATATTTAAAAAAAAAGAAAACTTAAAAACATTTAAAAATATAAAAAATAGAGGCCTACCGGTATCGAGAACAGGGTCCAAGCTACCGGTGGTTAGGGCTCCAGAGACAGGAACCTCCTCACAATGCGAGCCGTATCGAGGAGTACTGCCTTCTGTATCAGACCCTTGATCCAACCGCTCAATGACAGCCTCGACAGATGGTCGTCGAGGCTCTTGGCCATCAGGCCGTTGGCCGTAACGACAATCGGTACAATGATCGCCGAGTCCACATTCCACATGTCGACAACCTCGTGTGCTAAGTTGAGATACTTGATTTGTTTCTCTTTCTCAGCTTTCACGAGGTTCTCGTCATGCGGGATCGTGACATCGATTATCATTGTGCGGCGCGCTAATCGGTCTATCACCACTATATCTGGCTTATTGGCAACAATAGTCCTATCAGTGATGATAGACCGATCCCAGTACAACGTGACATGGTCATTTTCAAGAACTGGGTCGGGCACATACTTGTAATACGGGACCTCCGATTTCACTAGATTGTACTTCAAAGCAAGTTGCTGGTGAATAATCCTGGCCACTTGGTTATGCCTGTGTAAGTACTCGCCGTTAGCCAGACGAGAACAACCAGAGACAATATACCTGATGGATTCTCCCGGACGGTGGCATGCCCGACATATGTCAACCGTCCCGTCCTTCATTATATGTCTCTGGTAGTTATTCGTCAGGATAACTTCGTCCATAATTGCACAGACAAAACCTTCAGTTGCCCCGAAAAGGTCGCCAAAACGTAGCCAGGATACGGATGCTGGGAAATCTACATCGGGCCCATGGAGAGCCCGATAGAAGCGCCCGTGTAGCTCCTTGCCTTGCCATACCTCTTTGCGTTCATCAGTCGTTATTTATTTATTTATTATATGCTTTACTGTACACGTATTAAAATATAATTATGAAAAGAAACTTAAAATTAATACAAACACAATGGGCGGCCTTATCGCGTTCCGTGATCTCTTCCAGGCAACCTGGAATGAGAACCTGGAGATTGGTACAGAAAAGAAGAAATATTAAATATGAGTGATAGAGAAGAAGAGTTATTTTATTATGAAAATACTTATTACACAGTAGTATGTTTTAAAGTAATATATTTAATCATAGGATGTTAGCGTGGTGATTAATACCGGTGCCTTCTCTGTATGAGAAGCGGTCTTTGCCCTGTATTAGGACAGTGACAGGCTGGTGTCATTTATTATATTTATATTTTATGTTATACCGACTATACAATGTGTCCAGACTCGTAGCAATAAAATTTTTAGCCCGTAACATACGCTATATTTTATCGATAAAAATACCCCACTTATGGGGTTTAATCTCCACATTTTTTTATTGCATTTCCTAAGATTCTGCAATAATGTGCAGGGGTTATTTTCAGGTAATAATAAAATTAAAACTAATTAGCTTAGAGCTTTGATGCTTTTGTCAGTGTATTAACTAACACAAAGACTAACAAAAAACTCATTAAAACACGATATGTTAATTCCATTTTTTTTTTGTAGAATTTTAGGAAATGCAGTGAAAACAAACTTATGAAATTACGTTTAAAATTTGTAATTTTCTCAATACAAATCTCATCTTTTGAGAGATAGGTGAATATTTTTTTTGCTATGTTATGGCCGTAAAAATAACATTAAATGTATGCCTCTGCGAGACCTAAGTCCAAAGTGGTAGTTGTTAGACTATGGTGGATATCTTAAAATCGTAATAAGTAAGTCAAGTACAAAAGTGCTCTATCTTTGATGGTGTATTGTTTTTACCCGTTATGTGGGGTGTTTTATCAATAAAATGAACTGTGTTTTATAGCCTTACAGTTTTATTACTATAAGTCTGGGCACATTTGCCTAGCATTGAGAAACACTTTCATACATATATTGCAAGTTAAATAAAAGCTTGTAATAAAAATAGCAACTGCGCAGGGTCTTGCAGCCAACTTCAGAGTATAGTCTTTCGTATTTTACAAGCTTTTATTTACTTTACCTGTCCGGTGGCTGTTATCAAATCTTGCAAGTAAAATTTGACCCACGCTTGAATTGAAATTTGCATATATGTTGGTTTCTCGTGACAACGCAAATTTGCATATATGTTGGTTTCTCGTGACAACGCAAATTTTAATATAAAAGATTGTTTATTATAAAATGTGGTTTTATTTAAGAAGTTTCTTTAGTTCCACCCATGTCCTGGTATCTGTAATCAAAACTTGCAATTTAATTATGATCTACTTCCCGGTATTCGATTTAGATAAAATTTTGATCACACGTTTGTTTCTTAGAACGAACATTACATTTTAAAAACCAGCCAAGTTCGAGTCGGACTCGCGCACGAGGGGTTCTGTACCATTATCGCAAAAAACGGGAACAAAATCACGTTTGTTGTATGGGAGCCCACTTAAGCATTTATTTTATTCTGTTTTTAGTATTTGTTGTTATAGCGGCAACAGAAATACATCATCTGTGAAAATTTCAACTTTCTAGCTATCACGGTTCATGAGATACAGCCTGGTGACAGACAGACCGACGGACCGCGGAGTCTCAGTAATAGGGTCCCGTTTTTACCCTTTGGGTACGGAACCCTAAAAACAGGTTAATATTTAGATTAAAATTATAAACAGGACGGAATGACGATAATTTATCAGGAACCAGTACCACTACCTCACAGCTAAGACTGATTCACATCTCATTTCAACCACATTCTTCACACCCATCCAAAATCGACATCTAAAAACTAGGGCTGCCACACAACTTAAAAATAGAACAATAAAATATTCAAACACGGGAACAAGGGAGTTATATTTCCGTTTAACCAAGTGTTGAGTTCCGAACGATATGTTATTTTAGGCCAGTAGGGGTTGCTGCTACCCCTACCGGCTAAAGTACCGACAGAGGCGCGATACGGAAAATTGGATTTAGAGACCCTCTGTACACTGCAATTGGATTACTATCGCCTGCTGCGGCACCCAGAGCTTTGATGTTATGTAATATCATTTATTATGATATAATTTTCCGTGTTAAGCGGTCGGTATATGTATGCGTGAAAAGCTACACGTACCTGGGACAATTAATTTAATCCAGATATCAAACGAACATGAAAAGCGAAAGAAAAGTTGGTTGTGCACGGAAAAGATATTGGTCACTCAAGGAGATACTTAAAAGCAAATACATTTCCATAGCAGCTAAGAGAAAAGTCCTCAACTAGTGCGTTTTACCTTGCCTGACGTATGGGAGCCAAACGTGGGCCCTATATCAAAAAGAACTTTTATGAGATCGTGTCAACGGGGAATGGAGAGAAGCATGATTGGTGTCACTAGAAAAGAACCAAAGTAGAAGATATAATAAAGAAAGTAAGATAGTTCAGTAGTTTAGTCCTTTTGTATTTGTATAAATGTGTTTTGTGTACAATAAAGAATAATAATAATAGTAATAGTTGAAATGGAGATGGACAGGACACCTGACGAGAGATAGTAAGTTTAAATAGACAAAAAATATAACAGAGTGGCAACCACGCGATGGCAAAAGGAAAAGGGGAGGACAAGCAAAGAGATGAATAAACGACATAAGATAAATTGTAGGCGCTACTACTTGTCTAGAAAAGCTACAGAGAGAAATGAGTGGAAACAGCTGGAAGAGAAGCTGATCACTAAACCAGAAAACCCGATGTGTTAGATTTAAGTTTTTAATACTATTAGGTTGTACTTGTGTTTAGTTCTTCAGCAATGAAGGCCTCATAATAATAATAATGTGTTACAGAATAAAATATACTTTATCGTAAACTAAAAAAAGAAATAACACATTTATAATTATAATTACTTATTTTTATTGTGATGTTATTATTGATAGGTTGTTTTAAAAAATGGGCGACTGGTGATATTCAAAAGTACATTGTGCATTCATAGAGGAGCACGTGGCTAAATAATAACAGCCGCACGGATCGATCTTCAAGGTTAAGCAACGCTTGACGAGGTCGGTACGTGGATGTAATGTACCGTGCCTCGGAAAACACGTTAAGCCGTTGGTCCCGGCTGTCATTTGAAGATCTTTGACAGTCGTTACGGGTAGTCAGAAGCTTGAGATCTGACACCAGTCTTGCCAAGGGGTATGGTGTTACCCTGTTACTGGGTTGTGGAGGTCAGATAGGCAGTCGCTCCATGTAAAACACAGGTACTCAGCTGAATCCGGTAAGACTGGAAGCCGACCCCAACAACAATTGGGAAAAGGCTAGGCAGATGATGATGATTGTGCATTCATAAATTCACACGTTTTTCTCATGGGGATCAGAAGAATTTTCGGCACATTACCTGCTGCTATTCTTACATACTCTTTTTGCTTCAATTACAATGTACTGTCAAAAAAATCAGTCTTACTTTTTTCTACTCTGGTTACAATTAAAACGATAAAAAACTGTAGTGTCAGTTTGATCCCAATGCGAACTAAAATGCGCCTGGTAAGCCAGATTCTTCTCTAGTAGATACATAATTAAATTGAGTCAATATGAATGAAGAACCAAGGCTACCGACATAGCCCGAAGAATTGCCAAACTTAAGTGGCAGTGGGCAGGGCACATTGTTCGCCGAACGGATGGTCGATGGGGCAGAAAAGTTCTGGAGTGGCAACCGTGTACCAGAAGCCATAGCGTTGGAAGGCCTCCCTTTAGATGGAGCGATGACCTGGTGAAGACCGTGGGAATCCAGTAAATGCGAAACGCACAGAATCGATCAATGTGGCGACGCTTGGAAGAGGCATATGTCCAGCAGTGGCCATCTTTCGGCTGATATGATGATGATAAAATCTGAAAGAGACTCTTGAATAAACTAACATAATACACGAAGATTTCTTTTTTGCAACAGAAATGTTTAAATGCTTTGTAAATAAGTTATAACGAAAGTTAAAGTTTTAATTTAGTATAGTTTAGCTATTTTCATAGTGTAATGTCGTACGGTATTCTGTTGTGGGGAAATGCCGCCGACATCCAGACTATCTTTGTTTTGCAGAAAAGAGCTGTTCGATCAATTTATAAATTAAGCCCGAGACACTCTCTCAGAGAGAAATTTAAGGAGATTAATGTAATGACTGTGCCTTCTCAGTATATTTATGAAAATCTTTTATATGCACATAAAAATATAAAATTGTTTAAAAAATACAGTGATATCCATAATATAAATACTAGGAACAAACACAAATTTGTAATACCTACAACAAGGCTCAAGAAAATAGGTGGCTCGTTTAGATGTCAATGTGTGCGCTTTTATAATATATTTCCAAGCCACGTACAAAATCTAAGTCTTAATAAATTTAAATCATTCATTAAACGTAAGTTGTGCCAAAAAGCGTTTTATAGCATTTAAGATTACGTTGAGGATAAAACGGCTTGGGAGTGAGCTGCTCCAATAAATTAATTTAGTTTTTTTGTTTAAATATTTTGCACCATGAATTTTGTTATTTAAAAAAAAAAAATTTTTTTTAATTTTTTATTTGTTTTCTTGCAATGACAAGAATATTTACTTTTTAAAGTATAATATTATTTTATTTTAATTATTGTGAATGTGAAGACTATGTGGATCATTATTTTGTTTTTTAATTTATCTTAGTTTTTAATCATGGTCTGGCAGTTTGAGTAGTTTATGCGGCCTACCCGAATGTCCTTTCTTTGGTATTGTTCGTCGAATCGTTGAGCTCCTTAAATTGTGAGTTGAGCTGCTCGGTTATTGACAAATGCGTGCACTGACTGGACAGGTCCACTCAATCTGGATGGTTCTTTCCTCAAAAGACCATTTCAGACATCAGTCTACATGGTCTTCACATGATCGAACCAAGATTTTGTCAGGACTTTAAAAGAGACTGTGACCTCCTCCTGAGTTTGTTTCGGCCTTTCTTCTCAGAGTAGTCAGATAGGAAACGCCGACCTCAACTAGTTTTAAAAAATATAATCGACGTGTAAAAGTGTTTGTACAAACCAACTTACAGAAATCATTTATCATTTAATAAAAAAAAAATAACTTTACTTACAGCTTTAAAATAATTTACATTTATAATAAGTATCACAATTTTATATTAAACTTATTTAACTGAAGCTCACTCAGTAAAAGTAAACTTAGCAAAGGTCGTTTTCATTTCAATGCAGTTTAAATACTTCTGCACAAGGAAACGATATTTTCGCTATTTCTGTCCTCGTTAATTAACCAGTTTCAATATAACTGTAATTTTAATTGATAGTACTTACTAAAAGCTTTAGTGGGTAGATAAATGCATTAGTGGAAATGCTGCATTTAATTTAGAGATTGTCGTTTACCACATTTGTCGTTCTGAATAACATTATTTTAAATCTATTAACCACTGACTGTCATTTAAAAATTATTTTATTTATTTGTCCTTTCCTAATTAAAGATATGAGCAGAGAATTATCAGACTCAGTCTTCTGACTATATAATGGGAACCAAAGTCCGAATACCAAGTTCTTGGTAGCTACGGTGTAGCTTGTTACTACGTCGTAGCATAATGCTACGTCGTAGCATGGTGCTTCGACGTAGCAGCCATCCAAGGGTACAGTCAAAAAAATTAATTGTTTATCATCTTAAAGTTGACTGCCACTTGTATATCATAGAAAGGTAAAGTATGTTTGTCCATGTGATAGCAAAATACTTTCAACCATATAATAGAAAAGTTACAATTTACTAGAAATTGTAACAAAAATTATAAATAATTTTACCAACTTTACATACAAATATAGTACATATTTTGGTCTTTATAATGGTAGGATGCAACTGCCACTAAGGACGGAAGTCGCCGTCTATTCAGACCGGAAAGTGCCAGCAAGACAATTTGGACGCTCTTCTAAGAGATTTGTCAGGAGAACGTATTTTAAAATCAAGAGTTACTAACATAATTTTTTATTTTTGATACATTATTTTTTTAGTTAAGTTATTGAATATAAATTGTTTAATTGTTTTTGTTATACCGAGTTTCCTCCGTGCCTCGGAAATCACGCGAAGGCGTTGGTCCCGGCTGTCATTTGAAGATCATTGACAGTTACGTTACGGGTAGTCAGAAGCTTGAGATCTGACACCAGTCTTGCCAAGGCGTACCGTGTTACCCAGTTACATCGCTCTATGTAAAACACTGGCACTCAGCTGAATTCGGTAAGACTGGAAGCCGACAACCAATATTGTTGGGCAAAGGCTAGGCAGGCAGGCAGGCATTGAATATAAATTGTCTATGCCCGACAATTTATTTTCGACATTTTATTTATATTCAATGCCTACCTGCCTGATAAAAATGCGCGAGTTTATGTTTGTATTTAATAATTGAAGTAAAATAATTATTATTACCTTCTGAAATATCGCTCATCAAATAATTTGATTTAATAATGGCTAAAACCGGGTGATGTTAAAAAAGGCCGGCCTGTGCTCTCAGGCTAAAAACAAATAAGAGCGACTTCTAAAATTACTCATAACTAATGTTTGCATTTCATATTTTTAACGAAACAGAGAAAATCATAACATCATCTAACAGAACAGAATCGCCCTTATTAAACACTGATAACCAGATTTTAATTTCGGATTCCCCATAGAGAATTAGAATTAAGAATCTTATAAATCATCCTGCACTTTAGGCCCTAATGAACGCAACTGACGCTGCAATTAACGTGGCCACCTGCTCAGCCAATAATATTTAAAGAGTTATATAAGGACTCTATTTTTTTAAGGGTTCCGTAACCAAAAGGGTAAAAACGGGACCCAACTACTAAGACTCCGCGGTCCGTCTGTCTGTCTGTCCGTCTAACACCAGGCTGTATCTCATGAACAGTTGAAATTTTCACAGATGATGTATTTTTGTTGCCGCTTTAACAACAAATACCACTCACAGACACACACAGTGGGGCTCCCATACAATAAACGTGTTTCTTTTTTGCGATCATGGTACCGAACACTTCGTGAGCGAGTCCAACTCGCAATTGGCCGGTTTGTTTATAATTAACTTTACAATTATTACAAAAAAGGACACATTTCAAAAACCCTATAAGAGTAATTCACTTTGGTCTTATTCTACGGCGCTATTATTTGTTAATTATTTAGGCATTAATATTTAGAGCAGTGGTGGCCCAGTGGTATCGGCCACGACTTACAATTTGTAGGTTGTGGGTTCGAGCCCAGGCAGGCGCTTTACTTTGTGTAAATTATTTTTTCACACTGCTCTCAATACGGTGAAGGAAAACATCGTGAGGAAACCGGCATGTCCTAGAACCAAAAATTCCAGCAGTGGGAATTATTAGGCTGATGATGTGATGTGATGTGATGATTTAGGCAAAGGGCTCATACAGCTCATATAGTTTAGTCTTTGTGCGCAGCGGTATAGTGGGCTTCGTAATTACAAAACTCAGCACTCTCAGCACTTAATCTTTGAATAAGGTTTTAGTTACAAACAGAATAAAGCGATTGAAAACGCTATCTAAAACGGTACAATTATAACTTCAAAATCCGAAGTTTTGAATCTTTTACAATTGTCAGAAGTATCCGTGATTTTAATTTAGTTTCAATCGAATATATGCACACAAAAAGTAAATTAATTTCTCTTCTCTGTGTTGATTCTTAGGCGAAAAATGTCCTTTGAAAATGAAAAATATACCAGTAATAAATTGAACTACATTCTATTCAAGGACATAATATTTCTACAAAGATTCAATACAGTCCTATATCGGGCATCTACCTACTCATAACATAACTATTACATCGAATGTCACTTATGGTATAATAATTGTTAATTTGTCTAATGGAACTTTTCGTTACTTTTCATCAAGTTAATAACTTGGGGAATATACTTTAGTAAATAATAGAAAATATACTAGCTTCTGCTAGAGACTTCGCCTGCGTGAAAGTTGGCAATTATCCCAAGGGAACATACTTGCAGGATAAATAATGATTAAAAGTAATAATAATAAAATAATGTAATATCGCTTGTCACACAGACACACATGCATACACAATGCACAATGCGCATGGTTGGCGCAGTGGTTGAGCGATTGATTGCTGCGCTGCGTGTCGCGGGTTCGGTGCCCGCACGGAACAAATATTTGTATGATCTACAGATAGTTGTTCCGGCTCTGGGTGTTGTGTATGTGAGTTTATATGTTTGTAAACGCACCCACGATACAGGAAGAAATTTCTAGTGTGGGGCAACGTTTTTTTTTTTTAAAGAAGGAAGAAGAAGAAGATATATCCAATGCACCAATCACGATGGTGATATCATGTCTAATTGAGCAGTTGCCATGGCCACCTTCTGGCTCAACCATGAGACCAGCTCCATAGTACTTTCTTTCTGCCTAGCCTTTTCCAAACTATTTTGGGGTCGGCTTCCAGTAAATCGGATTCAGCTGAGTACCAGTGTTTTACATGGAGCGATTGCCTATCTAACGGCTTAACGTGCTTTCCGAGGCACGAGGGAAACTCGGTATGTAAAGATGGTCACCCATCCACGAACCGACCGGCAAGCGTTGCTTACCCTTGAAGATCGATCGGTGTGGCAGCTATTATTTAGCCACCTGCTCCAATAGTACAATATTATTTCAATGTTTCCAAAGTGACATTAATACGCCAAGTATAAGCTAAGTCGGATGCCAGGAAGTGCTTGAAAAATGGATTACTAGTTGCGGGACACATATTCAAAAGAAAGGTGATAAAAGGCTTGTAAATAAAATATCATAGCTGTATGTCCTAATCCAGGAGATAATTTACCTCATACAAGGGGTCCTCTGGAGCCTATGTGCTGGTTTGGTCCCTATGGTGGTCACGGCGCGGCGTGCAATGTCCAGTGATGGGGTTTACTTCCCAGAGGAGGATCCGGTGACGGACAGCCGCGGCGAGTTAGCGGTGAGTGCTTGCTCCCGCCATAAGCAGCACAGGCGGACACCGTGAAGTTGTTGTTCTCAAAGCTATAAAAAAGGCGATGATCTACTTGAGTGCCAGATTTCATCCGGATCTGTTCAGCCGTTAAGACGTAAAAAGGTAATAAACAAACAGTCAGAGCTGCTTTCACATTTATAATATTAGTACTTAAGGATTAATATGACATATTTTATATGAGCACTTATAAAATATATGTTATCATTTGAAAGCCGTCTCAAAAGTTTCGATTTATTTATTTTCCCTTGAGATTATGAGATCTTATGAATACTAAAAGTAATGTTTTTATTAAATTGGAAAAAAAAACATTCCATATTTTGTACCTAATACATGTTCGTACTCAAAAACTCAGTAGAAACTGTTTGTTCCTAATATTTTTCATAATATGTACATAATACCGTAATGCTGCCATGCGACTGCTACGCGGTCAACCTCGAATACCAGCCCAAAAATCACGCAATTGCAGCAAAATGCACTATATTTATTAGACAATGAAAATATAAATCTTCGTAAAGTCTCAGGCCTTTGGTTAAACATGAAATTTTCTAGCGGACACCGCGTGTCGTTTAACCGGGGATTTAAGAACCAGCATACCAATGATGAATTATTATTAACCAATTTACTTAATAAATGTCATTTATGACCTCCTTTACCTTCTAATGTGTGGTTACCAAAACTTCCAATGTATTCGCTTTGATACAATTACTTTTGTGTTTACCACCGCTCCACTAACTAAGCAAAATTTTGAGGAAAAAAAAAAGCTACTAACTAAATAACCGAAACACAGTATACAGAAAGCGGCGATCCTAACAGTTCCAATGTGAAATTTAACAGTTCCTTGGAACACAAGAACGGGTGTTCCTTTTTTTAACTTTCAGCATTTTCGTTAGTTACACTTCTGTTCCGAACTTACCTACGCTCTATAAGGCGGGCTACCACCTCCAACGAAAAACCTACCTTAACAGCGGTAGTATTGAGTACAGTTTCGATTGTGATCGTGTACTGCTTTGATACACAGAGTACCTTTGTGAATTCGAGAACACGGACTTGGTGAAAAGTTAAAAGTTACAAAGTTTATTCGACTTAGAAAATTATCTCCGTATTATGTTACGTTGGGGCTTAATAAAATGTGTTTTTTATCGGTTGTGACACAAGACACGATGTATTATAAGTGAGAACTAAGTATTGGATATATAGTTTTGTATCAAGACTAGAAGTCATTAGGTAATATTAGTTTATATCTTAGTTGTCTGGAAGCTCGAGTTTTGTACTTTCGAAGATGTTCTCGAATCTATTGTATGGCTATTTTTGTCTTATTCAAACTCAAAGCACTTATTTAAGTAAAACAGCCATTTTGAACTTTAAATATGACCCTTAGTTGAATAAATAAGGCTATTTTCAAAACGTGGGTTTTTTAAGGAAATGTGTTAGCAAAAAAACAAATGTCACAATCCACAGACATAAATCTAACTAGATAACGCAAGTCTCTCCATCTGTAAGAAAACCAAGCATGCCACTTTTTCACACACAATAATAAGAACAAATTTAGTTACCGATGAAAGAAAATATTGCCATTGTCTCGGCCTACTTTTTTCTGTACAGTTTTAACAGCTCAATATGGCATAATTAGGCATTTTTCTAGATTTCGGTGGATGTCCGCTGCCGATAATGCTAAATAAAGCAGCTCTAAATACGATTATTTATCGTAATTTCACTCCCTTTTTAACACGCGAAGTACATACAATTGCGTCATCTAGTAAGATTTACAATCTAAGAATTCGGATTTGACAGCTATAAAAATACTTAATAATAATTAAACTTGAAGCTTACGAACGATACTGGTTGGTATAGTGTATGGGTAACATAGTCATTAATTAGGATTATGTATTTGACGTTTCAAATTTCTCAAGAACAAAGTTATCGCGGCATGTAAAATGAGAAACGTCATCGGACTTCTTAGATCGTCACGATTATAAATATACCAATCAATATGACCAGCCTTTTTCCAACAACATTACGGTTGGAGGCTGGGCCACTATAATCGGATACAGCTGAGTACCAATATTTTACAGGGAATGACTGCCTATAAGACATCTTAATAGACAAAGGACAGATATCGAGAGAGAAGTGAGCCAGGTTACTAGAGAGTAGTGGTAGTCCAGTGGTAACAGCCCTGCCTTACGTGTCATAGGTCGAGAGTTCGAACCCAGGCAGGCGCTTTACTTTGTGTAAATTATTTCTTCACCACTGCTCTCAAAACGGTGAAGGAAAACATCGTGAGGAAACCGGCATGTCCTAGAAATAAATAATTGAAGACATGTGACATCCACCAACCCGCGCATTACCAATCTCACAAAGAGCATGCCTGTATCTCAGCTGTGGAAACATCATAAGGATGATGATGATGAAATAATATCTGTCAAAGCCGTCTGATATAACCTTCTTCGTGCAACAAGTCTACTTGCATATTATGTTAGCATGTATACAATAAGTCCGGACTTCTATTAAAAAAAACTTTAAAGCAGTAAAATACACTTAATTTATCACAAAAGGGGTAAAACACCCACATAAGGGGTGCAATCACCACACATTTTTAATTATAAGGCAAAAATGCGCAGAGTTTATTTTTAGGCAATAATAGGCTAAGAGCTGTGATTATTTTGCCAGTGTGTAAACTAACTTAAAGACTCACAAAAAAAACATAAAAGACATGTGATAATCCCTTAAAATCTTGCAAATTTACAAATTTTAGGAAATGCAATAAAAACATGTGAAATTAGGTTTAATAGTTATTTATGCTACAAGTGCGGCAGGTAGGTGATTTCCGATGAGTGGTATTTTTATTCACGAGCGACCGAAGCGAGTGAGTGGATAAATCGACACGAGTCGGAAATCATCTTACGTACGTGTATCATACAACATTTTACTATGTATTGTGCGAGGAAATAAATAAATTAATAAAATGAAATTAATAAAATGGCGGGCTTATTCAAGCGCGTTCAGCATATCCAGAGATTAACTAATAGTTCCTCGGGCATTATCTACTGCGCATGTGCAAATAGCTGTCACATCGTAACGCAATAAGGCACGAGCAAAATATACGTCCTGCCAAACATATGTTATGCCAAGTTTGTGCATTCACCGCTAAGAAAACCCCATTCATTGTAGCGCCACAATTCCTGAACACACCACTCACCATCTCCTCGAGTATAGGGATCCTTGGTGTCGATATCTCCAGTGACGTCCAGTACCGTAATCACCTCGAAGACAAGGTCAAGTTGGCATCTAAGAAACTTGGAGTGCTCAACAGGGCGAAGCAGTACTTCACTGCGGGGCAAAGTCTTATTCTTTATAAGTCACAAGTCCGGCCCCACATGGAGTACTGCTGTCACCTTTTTGCCGGGGCACCTGCATACCAGCTTGACCCCTTCGAGTCGGTACAAAGACGTGCGCTGCGGATAGTCGACGATCCCATACTTTTAGGCGGTGTGGAGCCGCTTAGCCTGAGGAGAGATTTCGCCTCACTGTGCGTCTTCTACCGCCTATATAATGGTATGTGTTCAGATGAATTGTTCGACATGATGCCCACGGCCACTTTTTATCATCGCACCGCTCGCCACAGGCAGGGAATTCATCCTCACACATTGCATCCGCCTGCAGTACGCACTGTAAGGTTTGAAATAAATTTTATTCCGCGCACGCTTAGGCTGTGGAATGATCTCCCTGCCGTGGTTTTCCCTAGCGACTACAATATGGGGTTCTTCAAGAAGGGCATTAGAAGGTTTTTACGGGGTCGGCAGCGCGAGTGTGATGCCCCTGGTGTTGCACGCGTCCCTAGGCCACGGTGACCGCTTCCCATCAGGTGGGCCGTGTGCTTGTCTGCCACCTAAGTGGTATAAAAAAAAATTATATACATCTAGAGTAATTAAAAACGCCTAAAATAAAGTATTAGTTTTATTTTACCTTTTATATGAATGATAATGTGTACATAACTATTTTTTTAAACTTTTCTCAAATAATAAAAACTCTATGCGTCGGGCTGACGTTGGAGTTAAAAATAAAAAAATACAGGAAAGTAAAAAGCACTAGTGAAAAAAAGTGACACTTTCCGCACAGTTTGGCTGCTTGGAAAACCGCTCTTTTCGAGGACATGCATTGTAAAAACTATTTTATGACTCAATACAAAAGTGTATTTTCTATTGAGTGTTAGTTGCTTTTTATATTCTCTATGCTATCGCCGTAAAGAAACATCAAATATACGTCTCTGCTAGACCTAGATCCAAAATTATGGTTCTTAGACTATGGGAGTATCGTAATAAGTAAGTCAAGTACTAAAATCGCTCTATCTTTGAGGATGTGGTGATTATCTGGGGTGTTTTATCGATTAAATTAACTGTTTTTACGGTCTTAAAGTTTTATGACTACAAGTTCGGACACATTGTATATTATATGAGGGAGAAGAAAACGCCAAAATGGTTGGAGTTTTCACTCTACCTTCATGTATAAAGTTTAAAAAGTTTGTCCTGAGTCTCTGTAAAGAACACGAGCTTGGTAGGTAGATAAGTATGTATATTAGCAATGTGACTTTGTTAGTGAGTCTGGCAGCGAGCAATTTAGGTCCATTAGTTGTAAATTAGTTGAAAGGAAGTGTCTATTTTAATTACTGATTTGAAAGTCAAAGTAAAGCGTGAGAGTTTATTAGAGGGATCCGGTAAAGAAATACCTCGCTTGGCGGATATGTATCTCTTTCATGGTTCATTTCTCTGTCTCATGGATTGGCCCAAAGCAAATTGGACGTTCGGTTTCATAGTGTTGGCCTGAAATTGAGCCGAACCAAACCTGATTACTTGTTCAGCGATTTTAGCGGTCTCTCCAGTTCAATGTCTATAGCTCTTCCTGGAACGCCCATACCGATCTGCTCCGACTTTTGGTACCTAGGGTCACTTGTCCAAGGGAATGGCGAGGTAGACAGAGAAGTAACGCACCGGATCAAATCAGGATGGATGAAATGGCAACTGGTCACTGGTAAACATTGTGACCCACGGATGTCCCTCAAATTAAAGGGAGAAATCTACATGTCCGTGATTAGACCTGTCATAATGTATAGATCAGAATGTTGGGCTGTGTTAAAAAGACGGATGAAAAGAGATTTCATACAGCAGAGATGAGAATGTTGTGATGGATGTGCGGAGTGACGAGAATGGGTAAAGTGAGAAATGAGAAGGAATAAGATGATGTCTATTGGATTGATACATATTAGTATTACCTAAATTTCTATTATTGTTATTTCTCTGTAACTTCTACGAGGTCAGTCACAAGTATTGCCTGTCAATACATAATAATAATTCTAACATTACCTTTGAATAATATAATAATATTAATGTTACCTGACCTCGGCTATTTGCGTCTAATTTAAAAATTATGCCCCCACAATAATGTTTATTTTCATAGCAATTCTACAACAAATACATTCCGTTTTTTAATTTGATTAAATTTTAGAATTGATGTTTGCAAAGAAATAAATAATTTGATTTGAACAAGTAAACATTAAACATTGCCAAAACACCCGACAATTCTTTTTTAATTCATACTTTTAAAACTACATTATTGATAATAGATACTAAATAAATAGCAGTAGACACGTTTAGATCAACATTCTATCAAACAAACCATTATGACAAAATATCTTGCGAAAATACCCCGATTCAAACAGTAAAACGGTCCATAACTTTTTAACACTCCTGATAATATCACCTTTCAAACAAAAAAACCAAATCAAAATTGATTCATCCGTTTAGGAGCTATTATGCCATCGGTAGATACACAAATACACATATACACAAACACACAGGTACACACGTCACACTTATAACATTCCTCTTTTTCCGTCGGGATTTAAAAAAGTTAACAAACACACGTTCTGTGTATCTATGTATGTATTTTAAAACTTGTAAGGATCGTCACGAAGCTAGCCACCGCTCAGCATCTACACCTTTTACTCAGAGCCATCCTTACAAACTTTTAACTCGGTTACCTCAAGCGAGCCTCGTAAACGCTCCCCAACATGTTTTAAACTTTTTAATAAAGAAACAAAAAGGAAATTTTAATAGTTTCACTTTAATAAAGAAACCGCGATCCGTCGGCTTTATTTTTTTTTTCAGCGCGCTTTTAATTATTAATTAAGACTGCGGTGGAAGAAGAAAGAAATTGAGGCGGTGAAATAAAGAATGGAATTGTGAAACTTTTTTTATTAAATATAAGTGGTATTGAGTCACTGAATGTATTCTGTCTTGCCTTAATATAACTACTCGTTTGCGTACCCATAAGGTGAACACAGATGTGTCTTCTAATATTACAATTTCGCTCAACTTTTGATCAGTGTTTTAATCACTAGCTGCCGCTATCCTCCCGCGGTGAATTACCATCTACACAAAATTTTATACATGTACTGCTACTATATTAATTAAAAGTACCATCAAATCCGTTAAGTACTTTTGCGTGGAAGAGTAACATACATCCAGTCATCCATCCTCACAAACTGTCGCATTTATAACAGTATGCGTATTTCTGTCTAAGCAACGGTCGTGTAACTGAGAATTGTCTGAACCTGATCAGTCGATCAAAGATTATCAAATCAAATCTTAAATCTAATTTAAAATGTAAACAAAAAAATAAAATTTAAGTGTTATCAATCCGTATCAATATTGAACACTAAACCACAATTCCGTACGAGTATGACATTAATTCAGCTAACAGAATTAATAATGCAATATCGACGACCGATTTAGGTAGAATAGTAGGTGTTATTTGTGTTTACCAAGATAATTGGTTCAGCAATACTGGATGCGGTCAGAATTTCCAATGAATGGACAGTTTCACAATTCTGTTGACGGCTAAATACGTGCTTATCCATACTAATATTTTAAATGCGAAAGTAACTCTGGCTGTCTGTCTAATTGTGACGTTTTGACGCCTAAACCGCTTAAACAATTTTGTTGAATGTTTGCAATGTTTGCAATTTTGTTGCTAATCCGGACCGTGGTCAGCTATTTGGTGACCTCTGGCCTAAGGTATCCATGTACGTATCCAGTTTTAATACCCGTAAACCATAAATTTATAACCATTATTGCGTCTTGTAGAAGTATCACATGCCCATCCTTCTATAATTATGGGGGACTGAGGTTACTTGGTTCTACGGGAGATATAAACACGAAAGTTTGTGAGGATAGATAAATATACGTAGATTTTTGTTACTCTTTCACGCAAAAACTACTGCATTTTAATAAAATTTTGCTGTAATATAGCGTATACATCAGAAAGAAGTAATAATAGAACGCGGCGGACGGGAGCTAGTTATTGTACTATAAAAGTAGCTATATCTTAAAAACTTCAATAAAAATATTGTAATATTGAATACAGAACAATATAAATCAAATTATCTCCTAGACAAATGAAATCGTCATTGAAACTCGTTCAAATATACGTCGGAGCCCGGCGGGGGAATTCTAATGTCTTTTTTGTTGAGTGCAAGACAAGCCGATTTCGGTTCTGTCAGTCAACGTGGCTTGGTTTTTAGGTATAAACGTACGAGGTTCCTCGGGAATATATTCATAGGGAACTACTGTTATTTTGACTGACCAAATCTAGCTAGAGCCAAATGCAGATTAACTAGCTTTCATAGGCAATTTGCACTGTTAAATAAGCCTTTAATAAAAAATGATTGATTGAATGATCATCATAAGTTCTTATTCGTTTATTTTACGGTAGCTTTTTCCCACGGCTTTGTTTAACCCGAAGGATCCGTGAATTTTTAACCCCTCACCAAAAAAGAGGGGCTATATAAGTTTGACGTGTGTACCGGTGTGTTTCTGTATTTATGTATCTGTGTGTGGAGTCATAGCTCCTAAACGGACGAACCAATGTTGATTTGTTTTTTTTTTGTTTGAAATATCTGAATGAATTTTGTCGAGAGTGTTCTTAGCTATGTTTTATAAAAATCGGTTCATCCTTTCAAAATCTATGGGAGTTTTATTGTTTGAATCGGGGTGTTTTCGCAAGATATCATGTCATAATTACATGTTTACTAGATCAATTATGTAGCATGAAATGAAAATGTGTCAGGCGCTTTCTAAATTTTTACATTTAACATGTTCCATAGTTAAAAATAGCCTAGCAGTCAGTAAAAGGTGGGCAGCTTTTTTGTCTTTTGTTACCAGATCGGTACCTACGCCCGCATATTAAAACCTACAAGCAAACAAGTTTAGCTTTTTATAATACACTAGCGGCTGCCAGCCGCTTCGCCCGCGTTACAGTCGGAAAAAAATTGTGTGCTATTCCAGACTATCTCTGTGTTAAATTTCTTCAAGATCCGTTCAGCCGTTCTGGCGTGAAGAAGTAATAATCATCCATCTATCTATCCATCCTCACAAACTTTTGCGTTTATAATTGTGTAGTAGGAGGTAGAATACAAATTATCACGCCCGTGTTCTCCCGAAGAGATAGGTTAATTTAATTTAGATACAGAAATTCCGTGGACTGAATCCCGCACAAACGAATCTATCCTTCGGCAGCTCAACATCAAAGTCAGACTTCCCACCATCTGCTTGCGAAGGGTCCTGGAATCTTTTGGCCACATTGCCCGAAAAAAAACATTCGATACGAGCAGTTGATGATCACTGGCAAGGTCGATGGCAGGATGCCGTGGGCCGCAGCCCGATCAGGTGGACTGACCAAATTCATGCCACGATCAACAACAACTCGCACGTACTCCACGACGCCAGAACTGACACAGATTGATGAAGAAATGTTGATCTCTCGTCGAGGGATCCACTACCCTCAGTAAAGAGGAACACGACGCGAGGAGTACGAACATATTATCATCAAGGATTAGGTAGAAGTCTATCTGTCCAATTACCATAATTCACGATTCCATCTGGAATTTATCAGTAGCTGCCCAAAGTCTGGGCTCGCCCCCTATTAATATAAAGGTTGGTAGCCAACTACACGCAGCAGCAGCACACGACATGTCGCTGCGACACTACTGGTTTTTATGTATTTCTATGAAATACCTTCCGCAGCTAGCGACACGTCTTAAGACTACACGTCACACGATCGCAGACGACGTGCCGCCCGACTGCAGATCAGTAGTGACCAGTATTGAGTTCGTGTTGTCAGACATCTTGTATCACGGGACACTCAGAACCAATAGGAATACGGCGCTACTGTCGAGATCATGACTGCAGCGACAGGACGCAACGACATGTCGTGGCGACATGAAGTGACGACTTCTGCCATCCGTCTGCTTTTGCTGCGTTTAGTCGGGTACCAACTTGTACTCTTACTTGGAACTTAAACATGACTGGTGAAAAGAGAGCGTTCTATAAGTGCACTAACTTCATTAAAACCTTTAAGTGGGAGATCCCTTTGCTCTTAACAACCACGAGCCTTGGTTATCCGAAATTACCGACTTTTCCGTAAGCTAAAACCGTAATCCGAAAATCCGGTTATCAGCGTCCTGTTATATTTTGCTTGCGAAGGTCGGGCCTTGGAGTAAAATATTATAACCTAAACATTTTTCGTGTGAAAAGGCTAGAAGAAAAGTCTGAGAAAATCACAATAATTTCTAGCTAGAATATTTATATTTCTCTAATATTATTTGTTTCTTAGAAAAGGAATATTGCTTTTACGTTACATTCTAGAAGACTGTTAAGAGAGAAAAGGGAGTCAGTGATAGTGTGACGGGTGACAGGACGGTATAGAAGAAGAAAACTTGTTGCGCTGACTCCAAGAAACATGCGATAAGAGCAGGAAGATGATGTTACGTTCTAGAAAAAAAGTGTTCAGTTTTCATCTTCTTCGAGATAAGTTTCCGGGCTTGCAGACGGCGTGTAATAGGTAGCATGTCGTCCGATAAGACCCGAGTCGACGGCGCGTAGTGTTCCACGCAGCACCTCAATGAGATGTCAGTGAAACTGACGGGGTAAGCTAGGGCCGATGTCAGTTTGGGTCGCAGATATATTTGAAAGAGAGTTACCGCAGCCCTGACACAAGGAACTAAAGGGAGACAGGTGAGTTTTAGTCAGTAAAAGTCTGACACGTCCTCCCGCTCCACCCAAAGCGGGAGAAGTCATTGGATGATTTCCCAAAGAAAAACAAAAAGACACCTTCAAGCTATTTCCATAATATTTTTTTCTCACAAGTTGTTTTTTTCGCACAAATAAAAATTACCCTAGAGGTGAGCAGGGCAATTTTTCATAGCTCCCAAGAACGATGTAAGTAGAAAGCCCTTAGACAAGTGATACTAGACAAATGTCGATCGATGTCAGCGATGGCGATTATCGAAACGTCAAAATTTTTGGGACTGATCACGTCATATTTTGATAGTAGCGGGGTGACCATAAGCTCTTAGAGCAAGTTTATTTTGGTGTGCGTAAGAGACAGCTGTTTATGACTTGTATACATCTGTCCCTTTTTCACAATCGAACCATGATAGTTTTGATACGTCAGGGTACGGGGGCTGTTGTCTATCTGGCGACATTGCGATAGTACCAGTCGAAGAAAGCGGAACGAGCTTGACGCTTTTTTGCCGAGTTGGTCTACAATTATCAAAATCGGGCGGAATAGAAAATAGAAAGAGATGCCTTTGTCCTCCAGTGGGCCAAAAAGCATAAAAAAAAACAAAAACGTTAGCACCAATCACAGACAAGATCAGAGAGAGCAGATTTAGATGGTATGGTCACATTATGAGACGTGCCGATAGCTTCTCCGTAAAGACAATGCTCAACATCAACACCAACAACAAACAAGAGGACCACCAGCCTCTCGGTGGAACCCAGTCGAGCGAGACCTCAAGGAGATAAAATTGCCACCATGCCCACCATCGACAACCCAGGATCGACCCCAAATAAATTGGGAAGGGGGCAGGAACAAGACAAACTGTTATCACTAATACAATATCGCTTCCTCTAGAGCCTCCCGTATGTATAAACACTGTTTTAATACGCAGCGTTTCAAATACCATTGGGCCTTACTTACCAGCCGATAAAGCACGTTCACACTAGTTTATTTCATCTCTGTCTGGCTAAAGGGATGGTTATTATTGCCATTACGGCACCTCGACCGGGTACCCAGCCTTGTGCCTCTACAGAGCGATGAAAATGATTCCCATTCCTAATATTGTATGTTCGTAACCCGAATATCTGTGTAACGAACAAAATTCACAAAAAAAAAATGTGAAATAACAAAAGATCAGTACGTTTTATTAATCCTTTAATATTGTGTGGTAGTACCTAAATACAGGGTTTTTATACAAAGGTAAATAATGAAGTTAATTTTATGTCCTGCGAGCATATTTTCATAAATCACTAGATGTGCCCTCCGGCTTTACCCACGTGTAAAGTTTTTTAATTTTCCGGTGTGAACAGTAACTCCCTGGAAAATATCATAAAAGTCGTGACCAAAACAGAATGACGGACTACGCTTTTATGATAATATTATTTTATCGAAAATGACAAAGGGTAAAAGAGGTTAAAAATTTAAAACAATTTCTTTTTTGAGGATGCATTTTTGGGTAGTCAGTCCACTACCATCTGACTGCTTTAAAAAATATACCACAGCTTGAGCTATGAACGTTGAAGTTGAATTATCTGAAGAAGATGAAGAAATTGTTACTTCGTATTATCAGATACTTCATATCAGCTAGCTATACAGCTAGGTAAAATTTCCAAACCAATTCCCCCCCCCCCCCTCTTAAATTAACCTGCTCCATTTCTTATTCTATTATAAATAACACACCACTACATCAATTCTCTCTATATTGTGTAAAAAGCTGTATATTGTTAATCTGACAGTAATCGATCTGCTTTACTGCACCCTGATCACCTTGCACCACATCAAAAAACTGACACTATTCAAAGAAACGAGGCTTTTCAAAGCGAAACAGTTTTTTAAATCACAATCTACCGTTTACACAGCAACCTGTATGTAACCTACAAGAAACACAACCCAAGTTACCACCTCCAAAATTCGTGCGTCCCGTTCGCTCACTACTTTATTGCATATAAGCCAACCGCCGCAGATGTCCCGGCGCTCTGTAATTGCCACTGTTCCTGTCCACACTCTAGACGTGCCAGATGTTTACAAGTACTGTCTTGTAAGACGCCCACCAGTTTAGTGCTCTGTATTTTTTTCTACAGAAAGGATTTATTGAGGTTCATATCAGTGTTGGTTTGGGTTTGTGTTTTTTTTTCGGATTGTGCTTTTATTATTAAGCTGTTTGGTTTGAGATGACAGTCTAAATTTTTCTGTGGGTTGGAGAATGTCACGTGTATCTTTCAAGAGACAGTGTTAACATCAAAAACTGCAGAAGTGTCATCAGTATTCTTTGTGCAGCCATAAGACGTCTATTGCTGGGCATAGGTTTCCACCAAGCGTCGCCACATCGACCTTTCCTGTGGATCTCGCACTCAGCGGATTCCCTCGGCCCTCACTAGCTCAAAGGTAGACAGGTAGGTAGTTCAGATAGATTTCTGTGTGATTTATCACATCTTCTTACCAAACGGGATGAGCATTACTGCAGATTTGTACTGTGAAGAACTGAACACAATGATGGAGAAGCTCGCAGGTCTCCAACCAGCATTGGTCAATCGCTTGTCTCCTCTGCTCCTGCACGACAACGCGTGACTTCATACTGCACAGTAGAAGTCTCCAAGTTACAAGAGCTTGGATTGGAAGCTCTCCGTCATCCGCTATAATCTCTACTTTTTTCAGAATTTAGATAACTTCTTGGCGGAAAAAAAAAACAATATCCAGCTATTTTTTTCAATAAACTGCCACTGCGTTGGCAATGAAGCGTCAATTGCATGGGCGATAACTTTGATTAAAATAAATAAAAAATATATAAACAAATTATAACGTTAACTTATTTAATTAAAAACGACAATTTCATAGGTAAATACCTTATAACATAATAGCACAGTTAGATCAAAGAAAATCTTTTGTATGAGGCAGCAAGTTTGGCTCAAAAAAATCCTAATAAAAATATGTATGGTCAGAGGGCAAAATCGTAAAAAGTAATGGGTTAAAGTCATATAATTTACTAGACAAGGACAATGTAGAATATAACAGAACCTCTTCTCACACTCGATCAGCTTAGGACTTTGTGGTCTACTGGGGTCACCGCTGCTGGTTGATCGATTGACTTTATGGTTGATAATTATATTTTTTTATATAAACGGAGAGAAAACTAAACCTCTTGTAAAAGTGGGATGACAGTGATAGTTATAAATACTTACCTAGGTAAAGATGGTAAAGTCAGAGTTGCTGAATTCAGAACTCCAAACAGCCATACACATAGAAGTGATGTAATGAAAGTTAGTGTGCCACCGCTAGAATGCAGTCGTGCTAATTATTGTGATAAAAAATCTTAGCTTTGTTTGCTTTGTCATCATGACTGGTACTGAGGGCCTCAAGGGGTCTTAATTAATTATAGCAGAATAGCCATGATAACTAAGTAGGCATGCGATAACTACCCTAAGTTATATAAATACTTAGTACCTGGATGACCCAGTTCTGCTCGGGTGAAAATAGAGGAAACGACGTTTTCTAAAAATTAAACCTAGCTAGATCGATTTGTCACCCCCGAAACCCCCTGCATACTATTTTTTTATTTTACGATTCAGATAATATATATACAAGAATTGGTCGTTTAAAGGTATTCGATAAAAATACATACATAAACTCACGTCTTTTGCCCATGGGGGAATATATATATATATAGATATATATGAATATCAAGACGGACTGAAGTAACAGTTGCGCAAAGCAACAAAATGTGTTTGCTTTATATTCAGATTAACTTATACATTTTAAATAAATAAATAAATAAAATAAAGTTTATAGATTCAATAAAAGAGTGTTACAGTATTAAGATGTGACACTGGATTCTGCACTAGGATACCCTGTGTCGAAGAATCCAGTCTCTCTCGACAAATAATATAATATTAATTGTTAAATCAACATTGTAAACAATCATTTTTATTTGATTGACATTTTTAATTTCAATTGTTGACATTTTAATTTATTTGATTGACATTTTTAATTTTAATTATTGACATGTTAATTTATTTTATTGACATTTTTATTTTACTATTTAATTATTGTCGAGTTTATGATCCGACAATTGTAAGTATTGGCATATTAGTTATTGACATTTAAATATGGGATTGACATTTAATGTTTATTATTGGCATTTTTAATTTTAATTATTAACATTTTGATTTATCTAATTTTATTTTTTTATAATCTGACCATTGAAAGTATAAATGAAGCATCAATGTTGTTTTGGTTTGGTCTGGATTTTTTATATAATGTTTACAATTGTGTTTTGGGTATGATGTCGAGAAACTGATTATTATTGGAAGTAATTTGCACGCTTGCTTGCAGGCAGAATACAATAACTTTTAGGCTTTAAGATCTTTCCTTGTTAAACAATGTATTTTCTGGCAAATAAATATTTTGATTTTGATTTGATTTGATATGATTGTTTTATTATATATATCAAATGCAACGGTTCCAATCACTAAACAAAACAAAAACTGAAAGGTAACTAAAGGTGTAAGCGTAAGTGTGCTGGTATGTAAGTGATGGAGTGTATGCGATGGTGTTTATGTGATGGTGTGTATGGATGGTGTGGTGTGTATGAGTGTATGGTATATGTTGAGTTAACACTAAATTGCTAGTAGGTTTTCAGTTTCGTTATAGGTAAGTCCTAGTAGCCAATCCCGAACTTGTTGTTTGCACCCAAACATGGTCATAGGGAGGATTTTTAGTTTGTCATTGACTTTCTCATACAGATGTGGACCGAAATGTGAGAATGCTTTGTTGCCAAATTTAAGCCTGCTGGAGACTCTGTTCCACTTAGGCTTTCTACGCGAGCGCTGGTCCGTAACCACTGTGACAGCTGCAGTTTTGTGGAACTTGAGTAATACTGACATAATGAAAAGTTGGCGCACCATAAGCACTTTAGTCACCCGATATAACATATCAGTGGGGTATCGGATTCCAAATCTATGAGAGACCTTTAGGATTGCCCTTTGTGCACGTTCAGCAGCAATCGTAAAAGTTTTTCCAGCGGAACCCCACGATAGTATGCAGTAACTAAGTACAGACTGACATAAGGCTAGGTAGATCATCTTCAAAGTACTTTTGTCAGCTACAGATCGAAGTCTTTTAAATATATACAAAAGCTTCCTTACGCGAGCAGTAACCGATTCTATCTGTTTAGTCCATGTCAAATGTTGATCTATGTTAATTCCGAGGTACCTAATATACCTAACCTGCTCAAAGACAGGACAGCTGCAAACACGACCAGCATCACAATTGCATTGGTGAAATTTAAGTGCAAGTTTATCAGGGGCATCTGTCTTTTTACTCACTGAAAAGTTAACAACCTTAGTTTTTTTGACATTTAATGTGAGCAGGTTGTGCTGCAGCCATCTGGAAACTTTATGCATTCCAGCCTCTGCGGCACTGTAGGCTTCCTTCCAAGATTTGCCATGGAAAATAATAGCTGTGTCATCAGCATATGCGTATATTTGCGCATTGTCCAACTTGAGTGAGCAGAGACCATCAACGTAAAGAAGAAACAGAGTGGGACCAAGGACACTGCCCTGGGGCACCCCATATGCCACGTTTGCAAAGGTACTTTCGTAGTCACCGAGGCATACCTTCTGTTTGCGTTCAGTGAGATAGGAGGTGAACAACTTACACACATCAGTGGAGACAGTTGTGAGATCGTATCAAAATTAATTATTAATATTTAAATTTGTTTAAGAGAGCAGTGGTGGCCCAGAGAGAGCAGTGGTGGCCCAGTGGTATCGGCCGCGACTTACAAGTTGTAGGTCGTGGGTTCGGGCCCAGGCAGGCGCTTTACTTTGTGTAAATTATTTCTTCAACACTGCTCTCAAAAAGGTGAAGGAAAACATCGTGAGGAAACCGGCATGTCCTAGAACCAAAAATTCGAAGACATGTGACATCTACCAACCCGCACTGGGCCCGCGTGGTGGATTACGGCCCATTCCCTCTCACAGAGAGGAGGCCTGTGTCCCTGCAGTGGGAACATTAATGGGCTGATGATGTGATGATGTGAAATTTGTGACTATTACTAAAATAAAACCATTGAAGACCTCAACAATATTAAATTCAAATATTACAGCAATGTACCTTTGCCATACGAGGTATTCAAAGATAAAATTCCCCGAATCTGTATTGAAATATCATATGAATTTCAAATCCAAAATTGAATTGCCATTCCATTCCAACATAATTTAGATATAAAAGCCAGCAATTTAGGTCCTTTGATGGACTCAGGCAGGCGCCGCAAGCCAACTGCTCTGAACGGGACTCAGATTGAAACCCCGTGGGAGTGGAACGTTTGCTGCTGCCAACGCTCGACAACATCCCTCTCGTGGAACTTAATATATTATGAAATGTAGGAATCTGGACAGTAAAATGCTGACGTTTTAAGTTGAGACAACAGGACTCATTTGCAGGTTTGATAAGTTCTAGCTTGCTTAACATGAAGCAAAAACATTGCAGATAGTATAAAAACACTTTTTTGCAAAAAAAAAACTACCGACTTCCAAATGAAAAACTATTTTTTTTTACTTTGTAAAAAATAACAAAATTAAAATTTAAGTCGGTGTCTTTCGTAGGTACCATGTTTTTTTGACGATATGGACACCGACTTCCAAAAATTAAGTTATTTTCCACTTTGTAGTTTTTCATTTGGAAGTCGGTAGTATTTTTTTGCAAAAAAGTTTCTTTATTTTTCCCTTTTTAGTTTTACCTAGCTAATAGGCAAGTTGTTTAGTAAGGTCCCTATAACGCCAGAATAGATTACCCGAATAACATGAATCATGAACATAACCGGTAAAATGAGAGATCTGCGTACCCCTTTAGAGCGTAATGGCGTGATGTTATGTTATGAAATGATATAAACAATAAACAGACACGCGATTGCAGCAATCTCGAGGGTTTTGCCGTTATTTATTGAAGAGTTCTGTTGTATATCTCCGAAGTTCTTCATCAGAACTTCAGCAAATTAAAATGGGACCAATTCTGAAACATACTCTTTCAAACAATAAAATAATTTTCAAAATCAGTCTACAATTGACGGAGATATCGGTGAACGTAAAAAAAAAACATAAAGTCGAACATAGAACCTCCTTCTTTTTGGTAAGTCGGTTAAAAAGTAACGTGGTATTTCTGGTGGCAAGTTTTAATAATAACTAGCTGACCCCCGCGGCTTCGCTCCCGTCAAAATTATAGCCTATGTTACTCGGGAATAATGTAGCTTACCATAGGTGAAAGAATTTTTAAAATCGGTCTAGTAGTTTCGGAGCCTGTTCGGTACAAACAAACAAACACAAAAATCTTTCCTCTTTATAATATTGGTATAGATAAACCTAAAGGCTACGGCATCTCGCGAAATTTTATTTCAGGAAATGAATAGACTTTGTCCTTAGCGATAGAGTATTCTATGAATTATCGAATCAACACATACAAAGATGACTCAAGTACAAACGTATATACAACCAAACAATTCTTTATATATAAGTTTTTAAGCTGACATGGTCACAATCATTAGAATTAATATTTGTTTCGGGATATTTACCATGTATTTTGCTCGATATTTGCCGAAATATCGAGCTCTCAACCAAATTCAAAATATACATGGTAAATATCCCAAAACAAATATTAATTCTAATTCTTTATATAGTTTAGTTCATGTAAAATATTGGTATACAGATGCATCCGGTTTGGCTGGTATCCGATCCTAACATAGTTGGCAATAGACACAGATTGTTTTTTTTGTACGATATTAATTTACATAACTTACTAAAATCACGTTTATTCACTAATATGTATACTGTGAAGTCAGTCTACGTGCAACCAACCAATGACCGCCGATACCGCCGAAGCCAAGCCACCATATTGCAGCCTCTCACCAGTCAAGCGATGTCAAGCAGCAGGGATGTGTGTGTGAATACAAGATCTGAACAAAGCTCTGCCCGGTTTTTCTTTATCCGTTTCAATACCAAACTCTTTCGTTGACTGTACATAGGTATTAAATTTAACAAAGTTAGAAAGAAAATTTACTTACTACGAAACAACAGGTTTCAACCTTATCAATTCCCTATACACGTATTCATGTAGGTTATAATTTATCGTTCCTAAGTCACGGCTCCAATCTTCTTTGTACTTTCACGTACAGTTTTATAGTATAAGATCCCATTGCTAAAATCAGAAAGTAAATTTGTTTTGGATAAGACTTAATTTTCATGAAATATATAGCTGAATAGTTCCCAGGGAATAATCTTTCATATTAAGTTTAATCAAAAACAGTATTACACCACGCACAAGGAGGCCCGATCTCAAACAAATTGGAAATGTGGCAAGAAGAACAAAAACTGGCCAAGTGCGAGCCAGACTCGCGCACTGAGGGTTCTGTACAAACAGCTACATTCATTAAATTATTAAATAACATTAATGAACTTCATAAACTACCGAACATTGCTCTAACGATAAACAGAATTGAGGGAAAAAATTAACTTTGCCGCTGGAAAACTGTAGTCCCCATACAGTTCGGGCAGTTTACCAACTGCAAATATGTTTTTTTTTTTTTTTTGATGTAGTTACTAATTTACGGTTTTCGGATTCTTACCTTTACTTGTACCAAGGATAATATAATACTAGCATACAGATGCCTCATCGCATACAAAGAAACCGTGCCTATGTAACTAGCATTTTTCATCTGATAATACAGATTATTTTTTGTAAATCGATTGCGTTCGGTTCCGGTCCACGGCGATAGATAGATCATCATCTATATCCGTGGAAATGAACGGAACGGAACCGAACGCGATCGATGTACAAAAAATATTCAATATAATCAGTATAGAACGTCGGCACGGTTTCTTTGTATAGGATGAGACACCACTGCTTGTACAAATAAGTATAAGACATTGTTTCTTGCCAAATTTCATGATTCTACGTCAACGGGACGTACCCCTGTAGATTTTGGTTCCATTTTTTCCTATTGAGGTACGGAACCCTAAAAACAGTAAGTAATACTACAGATTTTTGCGGTGGGATCTTGTACTATTAGGTAAGGTACCTATATCACAAGAGATTTTGAGGAACAGGCATAGGTAATGAAGTACATAGTAAGTTCACAATCAAGACTTTAATGTACTAAAGTTATAGAAAATTCAACTTAATATTTAATCATTTTGAACGGAGTTTATTGTTAGGAAATTCAAGTCTTAAGAGGGAACTTCCAAGTATTTAGTTATAACAATGAGGACCAACTTTGTATAGGTACTTTTATGTGAATTTTAATAATGTTGTAGAAAATTTTCGTATCGGAAAATGTTTTGGTATACCGGGTTTTTAGAATCAGGAGCGTTTTAATATTTTTAGGTTCGAAGATGAAAATAAGTTTGGTGAAAAGGATACAGTTACTTACTATGAAGGTTTTTAAATTAAATGAAAGGTTCTTATTGCTCACACTCTTATAAAAATTGTTCAATTTTGTGAAAAATGAACAACTACATAAGAAATATTTTACAAGGTGACGTTTAATTCGTATTGAACCTTTTATGCTGGGCAAGAGTACTCATGAATATGGCCAACTTTCACTACAGCAAAAAAGACATATTTTTTGTACATTTTCCCAAATTAAGCTACTTCTATAATTTATCCTTTTTTCACACCCTGAAAAATGGTCAATAAGTCAAAATTCATCATTTTATTGTATTATTAGTAGAGGAACATTAATTTGTTCTGCACTTCAGCTGAAAAACTTACAGTGCTGCAAAGGCCTCCACCAAGTTTCGCCACATCGCCGGTCGATGTGTCTCGCATCCAGAGGATTGCCGCAGCTTTCACCAGGTCATCAGGCCACTTTCTATGAGGTTTTCTTACGGTAAAAACGATAAAACTGGTAGAAACAGTAGATCGAACGCAAAGTAAGAATAAGAATAAGAATAATTTATTAAAAAGTAAGTACGTTCACAAAAGTGTACATTAGGTGCAGTAGTTTAAAAGTGAGTGATTAATGCATGAGTGTTATGTTGGTGCCCGAGCGCACGCGAGGGCACTAAATAAATATGAGTACATTAATTACTCACTTTAGCGAGGTGCGTAATCTACTTTTCTTTCAAGAACTAATCTACCTGCCTCGATAAAATATACCCACTCAAAATAAAAACTCAAGTAAATGAAAAATATTTATCCCGCGACTTTTGCGACAAAAGGTTTTTAACAATTTAATTTGTAGCTATACTTATACTTCCTGGAGTTGAATTCATATCGCTATCGCTATTTCCATTTTTTTTACTTTTCTTGCTAAATATGAAGTATCAAAGTTTTGCAATGGTACAAAATGCGCGACATTTGTTTATTTTGCATCAAATCGTTTTTATTCAGCCGATTTTTATTTGCCGCCAGTATCTAGTTGATCTAATGCATACATTATATATTAAATTTAATGGGCGACATAAAACCTCTGTGGTAAATTTATTTCTAAATAAAAAAACAGTGCATTAATGAAAAACTGTGCAATGAGATTTCATATAACATTTATGCACTGTTTTGGTTATAAGCAAAAAATACGTCCTTTGCTATCGGTTTTGTAATGATTAATGATAACATTAATACGTAGTTGAAAGAAAAATATTTACTTTATCTTTCTTTCATAACATCACAATTTTTTTTAAACAAACATACATATTCACTTTGCATAATCGCTATTCCCGTTCCTCGACAGAGGAAACTGTAAGCGTACTATACAGAGTGTATTATCACGATCTTTTCATCTAGTTTACACTACGAGTCGGGAAGACATCCGCTTGTATTTGAAGTGCTCGTTATATCGATGGAAATAGGAACTCGAGTGATACATTATGTTGCATTTGTCGTACTAGACCCGGTTAAAAATAGAGTAGAGGTTTATTTGTTGTGGATGTGGATTTAATTATGCAATAGTGTATTGCAAATTTATCTATCAATTTATTATGGGCTGTATCGTTTCTGGAGTAATAATAAAAAATCTCCTTTTGCCTTCTCTTAGGCTATTTCATAAATAGGGGTAATATTTCTCTTAGGCTATTTTCATTTGTGATGGTAAATGCAATTAGTATAAGAGGTATTCTAAATCAAAAGCAAAAAAAAAAAAAAAAAAACCCTACCCTACCCTACCCGACCCTACACTACTCTACCCTACCCTACGCTACCTTACCCGACCCTACCCTACCCTACCCGACCCTACACTACCCTACACTACCCTACCCTACCTATAAACCTCACGGAGCCCGAGACCTTTCCAACGAATGCAAAACCATCGAAATCGGTTCATGCGTTCTGGAGTTATATCGTCAGGGAGGAAAACGACTTATTTTTATATATTAGATTTTGCTATCACAAGTCCTCATCAATAACGAAAAAAAAAGAAATATAAATCCTACTAATTTTATAAATGTGTAAGTTTAGATGTATGTCTGTTGGTTTGTTACTCACTCAATCACGACAGTACGGCTTATTGGATCTGGATGAAATTTGGCACAGGGATAAATTATAATCGGAAATAGCACAAAGGCTACTTTTAATTCCGAGATAATTTCCGACTTTCACACGGGCGAAGCCGCTAGCATAAGCTAGTAAGGAAAAAAATATAAAAAAAATATATTGTGTAGTATTTAAGAACAATACATATTTGTTTCCCAAGGTTTCAGTCTATTGGCCTATCCCGCAAGAACAGTTTTTCGGGTTAAATTATACTCGTATGACACATAGTTTGGGCGCACGGTTGGCGCAGTGGTTGAGCGATTGACTGCTGTGCTGCGTTTCGCGGGTTCGATTCCCGCACGGAACAAATATTTGTATGACCTACAGATAGTTGTTCCGGCTCTGGGTGTTGTGTATGTGAGTTTATATGTTTGTAAACGCACCCACGATACAGGAAGAAATTCCTAGTGTGGGGCAACGTTTTTATAAAAAGAAAGAAAAAAGAGAAAAGAAAAGAGTTATGGTGAAGCTTAAGACGACGACTAACGCCAACGACCTTGAGGGAACAAAACTTGCACTCGTTTCACACCCGCGCGACCCAAAATTTAGTAGTTTTTTGTACTTTCCTTATGACATTAAAAAAAAAAGCTTCAGATCAAAATGTAGATAGTAAAATTGTCTTAGAGATGGTGTCAATTTCATTAAAATACGCTTAGCGGTTTTGGTGTGATTGTCGTGTTTTTGTCCGTTTTAGACATATTTTTACAAATTAATTACACTATGTTATACGAATAAAACTCAAATTTTGCTCTGATCAAATTATTAAGAAAATGGTCTAATATAACATATATTTTTTCCAAAAGTATACGACGAGCCGTTTAGAAGTGATTCTCATTTTAAAATCAGCTACTCAAGGGAATCGGCGCCTTAAGTGAAAAGATAAAAAAAACGTATCATTGTTAACAGGGATTACGTCCCACAAACAACTAAAACAATTTACAATTGTAGAATATTTTACGGTTACAAAATTAGTTTCATTTCAGTGTTACAGATAACGTAACGTTTTACCCAAATAAATGTTCCCATGAGACTAACAAAATAGTGCGTAGTGTTACATAGACGATAGAACCCTGCAAAAAATATTGGGACTTACGAACTTTTTTCTTACTACTCGTAGCAACAGAATAGAGTTTTTTTTAATTTAAAAGCGGACTTTATCGAGAGTGTTCTTAGCTATGTTTGATGAAAATCAGTTCAGCCGTTCTAAAGTTATGAGCGTTTTACTGTTTAAATCGGGGTGTTTTTGCAAGATATCTTGTTATAATTACGTGTTCAATAGATAGACGATCAAAGCGTGTCTACCACTAGATAAATTATGTAGCATGAAATAAAAATGTGACGGGGGTTTTAAAAATTTTACTTGTAATTATATTCCGTCAATCCATTAATTTTACATTTCACAGCTCAAAAACTTATCATTTAGTGATGTCTTGATGCTTTATCGATCCGACAACAACAATCGACTTTAGTTACAAAGAAATTTGAATCGATATAACACATTAGTTTTTTTTTTTGAAGACATTTTAATCGATTTAACACATTAGTATTTTATTTTTGTTCAATATTGTCCAATAACTAAAGTTGACCTTTAACTAACTAATATTTTTCTGTTAAAACCAAACCAGTTTTGTAAAATGTTTAAGCAAATTATAGTTTTTAGAAAAGAAACATTGATAAAGTAATGGAAAATTTGTTAAGAAAAATGTTCGCAAGTCCCAATTAATTTTATCGGTGTACAAAACAATCATTAATTAGCAACATGGGTACTACTCGCAGACGTACCTGAGGGTGTGGCGGGTATTAATCACTCTATAGCCTGATGGACTGATCGCCTGATGCGCTGATAGTCTGATGGCCGATAGGAATAACACGTTAGGATCGCTGTGTTGTGCTGCTTGATTGATTTAGAGAGTTAAGTGCGCGTTTAACGCTAATATTATAATGGTTGCGGTTTTTCAGGTTACAGTAAACAAATTCGATTACTAAGTGACAGTCTTCAATATACTATAATCCTACTCCTAATTATAAAGGCAAAAGTATGTGAGTGTGAGTATGTGTATGTATGTTTGTTACTTCTTTTCGCTGAAACGGCTGGACGGATCTCGATGAAATTTGGCACAGAGATACAGTATACTTATTATCACGCTAGTATTTTACTGTGCGATAATTATCAATACCCACGCGGGGACAACTAGAACTAAATATGACCTTCCATGCCTTTTCCATAGTTAAACTCGAACCTAAATAACTTTTCCAAAAAGACTAACAAAATAGTGCGTAGTATTACACACCCGACAGCAACAAAGCAATTTTTAATAAGCAACTTGTATTTCACAGACGTATCTGAAGGTGTAGCGGGTATTAATCACTCTATTGTCTGATGGACTGATAGTCTGATGGCCGATAGGAACAACACGTTGCGATCGCTGTATGGTGCTAGTTGATTGATTCGGAAAGTTAAGTGCGTGTTTATCGATATTTAGTGATTATTATTATAAAGTTAAAACTTTTAGTCGAGTTATTTTATTTTTAAAGTTGCCGTTTGATGCTCAAGTTAGACAAATCATGGTAAGATTTTAAGGGACTTTGAAACATGAGGCTAGATTATTTAAGATTACAAAAAGGAAAGTTTTTTTTTTAAAACATCCCAATAAAACAATAACATGGTAGCTATTGTATGTGCGCAAAGTTGCAAAGTCGTACGACTATTATAACAGTTATAGGTTTTCTGATGTAGGAAGCAAATATGATTTCAAAGTGCAGTGTTCTAAATTTAAACTAAAATTATAAAGACAATGATTTTTAGGGTTCCGTAGCCAAATGGCAAAAAACGGAACCCTTATAGATTCAGTATAATTATCACGGGAAATTTAACGCGATGATTTCGATTGTTTGTTTACCTATTTCGCCCGACGTTTCGGCCGTGTTGCAACGACCGTGGTCCCGGGTAGTACCTGTCTACCCGTGATAATTATATTGTTTTCAATTATGAAACGCGAAAGTTTTAAATTTAATACCTTATAGATTCGTCATGTCTGTCTGTCTGTCTGTCCGTCCGTATGTCACAGCCACTTTTTTCCGAAACTATAAGAACTATGCTGTTGAAACTTGGTAAGTAGATGTATTCTGTGAACCGCATTAAAATTTTCACACAAAAATAGAAAAAAAAACAATAAATTTTGGGGCTCCCATACTTGAAACTGAAAATATATTTTTTTTTTCATCAAACCCATACGTGTGGGGTATCTATGGATAGGTCTTCAAAAATGATTTTGAGGTTTCTAATATATATTTTCTAAACTGAATAGTTTGCGTGAGAGACACTTCCAAAGTGGTAAAATGTGTCCCCCCCCCTGTAACTTATAAAATAAGAGATTGATAAAACTAAAAAAAATATATGATGTATATTACCATATAACTGCCACCGAAAATTGGATTTGGTAGTTTTTTTTAATACGTCATAAATCGTAAACCGCAATTTACTAAGTACGGAACCCTTCGTGCGCGAGTCCGACTCGCACTTGTTTAATGTAGGAGGTAATCTTAGGTGGAGGTATCAAAGGTTGTCCGGTAGATATCGCTGTCAGCGATAAGGCCGCCTTTGTACCCGTAGAAATAAACATTTCTTGTAAAAGAGATGTGTAACTTTTTTTTTTCGGTGTACAATAAAGTATTTTCTATTCTATTGTAATCTTCGAAACTACTAACAGGGTTTTAAAATGTTTGCCTACCACCGATATAAAACTACATTATTACGCCGGAAAATTGCTCAGTTCCTGCGGGATAGGATTCGGTAGCATAGTCGCAGGAAAACGATATATTTCGAACACCAAATCTAAATTCATCCGGTGGTTCAACCAAGTACCTACATAAACGGCCTGAGGACTATATTTAATACGACTCTATGTAGGTAACACGATTCCTTACCCGCATATAAAGTTTTAATTTAATGAAAAGTGCTCCTTTCATCCTTCTACATACATAAATGTAGGTAAGACACAGAGTACTAAGACACCTCAGCGACCATTGCTAGAGACAGCCTTGGTAAAACATTCTATGTTTATGTCATGGACCAAATGATTAATATGTGCACTATGTATAATGCCCGGGCATTATGAAGCTAGTCAAGTCAAATCGGGTAATGTAATAAAAACTGATTTAAACTTCTATATTTATCACATTGTCTGGTCATTATGAATATTGCTACGTAACGGTTGGGCAATTCGATAATTATGGTCAATGAATTAGACTAAGAGCAAGCGAAGCGAGCTCAGGGGCACCCCGACACGGATGGGTTAGGTTAGTTGCTTAAATAGTACTCGTACTTAACTATATTAAAATCAATGACAACATTAAAATAATTTAATAAAACACATATTTTTATTACCCTGCCCGAAAAGTGATGGGCATTATTCAGAATTTCATTATTTCAATATTTTTATCATATTGCCTACTCCCATATTGGGCATTTTTCAAATTGCCCGGGCATTATGAATAATGCCGTATTAATCAGTTGGTCCATAACATAATTATAAAAAAACCGGCCAAGTGCGAGTCGGACTCGCGCACGAAGGGTCCCGTACTTGGTAAATTGCGGTTTACGATTTATGACGTATTAAAAAAAAACTACTTGCTAGATCTCGTTCAAACCAATTTTCGCTGGTAGTTTACATAGTAATGTACATCATATATTTTTTTAAGTTTTATCATTCTCTTATTTTAGAAGTTACAGGGGGGGGGGACACATTTTACCACTTTGGCAGAGTCTCTCGCGCAAACTATTCAGTTTAGAAAAAAATGATATTAGAAACCTCAATATCATTTTTGAAGACCTAACCATAGATACCCCACACGTATGGGTCTGATGAAAAAAAATATTTTTAGTTTTAGTTTCAAGTATGGGAACCCCCAAAATGTATTGTTTTATTTTTATTTTTGTGTGAAAATCCTAATGCAGTTCACAGAATACATCTACTTACCAAGTTTTAACAGCATAGTTCTTATAGTTTTGGAATAAAGTGGCTGTGACATACGAACGGACAGACAGACAGACAGACATGACGAATCTATAAGGGTTCCGTTTTTTGCCATTTGGCTACGGAACCCTAAAAACCAAGAGTATGAACGAGTGTCATCGTTTACGCACAGAATTTGACAGTGGCTTAAGGATTTTAACCAAAGCTCATAATTTATAGGCATGTCAGTTTCTGTACCAATTGATACATTTTCTTCTTTCTAGTTTTGACTGCAGGTCGATTCAAACTTAATAAAGACTGTAAAGTTCACTTTTCGATGCGCTTTTTGCTTGTTGAAAGCGGGGGTGAGGGGTGTTCTCCAGTCCTCACACGAAAGCGGGGGCTTTCACATGAATTTCTTAACACGCAGTGACTAACGGAGTGTGCCGAGCCGCTTTTGTTTATACCTGTACCTAGGTACTGTTTCGGCTGCCATACTTGTTGCTCAGCGCAAACTGCGAAGGTACAAAAAATTATAAGCATTAGTAATTTTGAGCGTGCGTGAAATTTTTTCCAGGTTTGAGTGCATGGTGAGAAAATAAACGATTGAATATTTGGATGTTTCTTTACTCACTTTACGTATTACAATGGAAGTACTTATTTAGTGCATCCATATGGCCGAAATAATGTTGCCGATTGCTGCTCATACGAACACGAATACAATTTTAATGTGTCAGCGTTCCTACAGTATCTTCAATACCATTTAGAGCTCTGTAAAGTAAGAACTAGCTAGATCATTAATTAGTTTTGTAATATTACTGACATTTCTAAGAAAGGGGCAAGGGAGAAAGGAATGATACAGTTCCTAGAAGTAGGTTTTAGGAATGATTAAGATTAGTTTCGGGAAAAAGGAATTCTTTATCCTAAACTTTTGCGTGGATGATCAGTAGAATATTGGCATCTCTTCAGAATCAATTATTTTGTGTAACTAAGAGCCCAGAGGCTAAGACCTCGCCTCTCGTGTTCATCGTGAGTTTAAATCCGGGGAAGAACCAATGTGACTATTTCAATTCTTATGTACTCCCTAAGTTTATTTTACACGTCTCTCGCACCGCTGAAGGAAAATATTGTGAGGAAACTGGACGTTAGTTAATGTAATTACTTTGTTTAATTTGTATATTAGTACTCGTACTGTCTCTGTATAAGAAGAGGGCGTTGCCCTGCTGTGGGACACTAACATGCAGGTATCATTATATTAAAGCTAAGAATACAAAAGAATCTCTAAAGGTACCTATTTTTTGTCAGTTTCATCGCTTATGGTAATTACACTTTTCTTGTAACGAAAATTAATTATTATAAAAAAAAACGATTCGACTAAACTATCCATAAAATGAGATAGGTAAGATTCAAGGCTCTTTCAAATTTTTTTTTGGTACGAAAAATCATAATTAGAAACTTTCATTACTGAATTTTTTTATACAATAGTTCCAGAGATTCTATCGTACCTAATTACTTTTTGTACTCACTGAAAATATAGTTAACTAGCTTCTGCGAGTGACTTTGCCCGTGTGAAAACTGTTTTATCATCCCAAGGGAACATTACACCGGGATGAATAAAATATCGTCTAATATGTGATATTTCAGACTATAATCTAACTCTGAGGCAAATTTCATTCAAATCCGCTCAGCCGTTCTGGCGTGATTGAGTAACAAACATGCATTATTCCATCTACACTTTCGCATTTATTTTATACTAGCTTCTGCCAGCGGCTTCGCCCGCGTGAATGTCGAAAACTATCCCGAGGGAACATATTCCCGGAATAAAAAGTAACCTATGTGCTATTCCAGACTATAATCTATCTGAGTGCCAAATTTCATCCAGATCTGTCCAGCCGTTTAAACGTGAAGTTGTATCAAACATAAAAACAGACACACACAAACACACTCACTCACAAACTTTTGCCTTTATAATATTAGTGTGATATTAAGTAAGATGTAATTGCGAAAGCTGCCTCGTTAGTCTAGTGTTCACAAGCGCTGCTATTGAACTTGAGGTCCTGGGTTTGATTCCTGGGTCGATTATAGTGTTATTGGGTTTTTCCACCTGGAATTTCCCCGTAGCCCCCCAGTAGCGGCTCTGGACTTTAGGCCCGGTTGATGGTAATAGATTCGCTCCCTTCGTTACATAGGACATCAACATACCTGGTGAGATGTAAGTTTACTATAAGAAAGAAAGAAAACTAGCCTTTTGTTTTGTTGGGACATTCCCACCGCACTATTCCCAAACCACTGCAACTCCTGAAAGCCAGAATCAACAGAAGCCAGAATCAACAGTATCGACCACCAGAAAAGCGTCGAGGCAATGAAGCTCGATGAAGTCACGGAGAATGAATTTAATTGTCCTAGATCCCGCAACGAATCTGAAAAGAATAACGGCAGAGTAGGAAAAATGTACAAATTTCCACTTCCCCTCATATCAAGCAGGACAAAGAACAAACAAGGCCAATAGACACAAAGGGTCGTTTACAACTGGGATAAACTCAGCAGGATAAAAATTAGCATTAAACATTAGCATTAATATTAATGGGTCCTAACATTGTGAGCTGTTACATTCGATTCCAATAATAGGCATGGCAAAACTCTTGAACGCACGGAAATTTGTTCTAGTTTACACAAGGTCCGTATAGTAAACACCTTAAAAAACTAGCCTGCCACCTCTGCCTCAACCTTCAGTGAATATAGGCGTGAAGTTACGTTATGTAATGCCGAAAAATTGTATCGCAATTTCCTTTATTTCCAGTCCAATTCACTTACGAAACCTCCATATTATTGAGTCATAAAAACATCCCATAACGGACAATTTTCTTGATTACAACATCTGTATTTTCTTCAATACTGACGGAGAAATACCGCTGCTCAGTCATCGCTCAGTGCTCAACCGAGCGAGCGAGCGTTAACATTAATCCTAAATCACCCACATTATGTACTACTGCAGGAGAAAACGATCGATCTGTCACCGCTTATCCCCACCTAAGCAACAGTAAATAATGATAATGGATTACTTTGTTTTCTCTTTTTATAACAAGTGATTATAAGGTCCGATATCCTGTTGTTTTTTCGAGCAATGCTCGAATCCCTATTAACATTTTCGAGACCGACCCTTACCGTGACCCACCCTTTGCCAATATTGTTAACCTTAATTTTTTTTAAACGAGTGCTTCGGCCTATTTGAGGAGATAATCGTCTACTCACATTATTTTTTATTGACTCTGTTAAAAGTACAGTTCTGGTAATGGTTGTTCGTTCCTTTTTAACCGACTTTCCAAAATGGAGGAGTTTCCTATGTTCGTCTGAATGTATTTTCACCGATTATTCCATCAACTTTGCACCGGTTTCGTTTTTTTTTTTGTTTGAATTGGTATACTCTCGAGGTAGTTCCATTGTCATCAAGTCAGGGTCTGATGAGGTAATCATGTTGATTTTCATCAACATGGCAAGCATGGTATTTAGAAAAAGTCATTTGGTGAAGTGGCACTGATGAACTGGAACTTCTCAATAATAAGTATATTTTGGGGATAAGATGTATTGAATAGTTCAAGGACTGTGATTAAGCAAATTTAAATAAATGGTTTTTTTATGAAAATGGTACCATCGGACTGATCCGATCCGAAGCCGGCAGTTAGACACCGGCACAGTCGTGTTTAGGCTTGTTGGCATTCTTGTGAGAAGCTCTCTGGCTATAAATGATTGTCATTGTAATATAAGGTACCAAAGCTAAAAAGAGAAAAAAAACTTACCGAGTTTTTTTTCCTTCTTCCTAAACAAAACACTACAAATAGAAAAATAACTTTCTTTTCGAAAGTCGGTGTCAAAAACTAAAAAAATAGGTAGGTACCAAAGACAACGACTTCCAATATGAAAGTTATTTTTGCTCTTATTAGTGGTTTGCTTTGGAAGTCGGTTAAAAGATGTGGTTACCTATAATTGAGTGTGCATTACAGGATAACGATGATGTGTACCAATTTTTGTATTTTGTGTAAGTTTTATGGTTTTGTAACACTCGTTGGTGAACCTTAATTAAACAAGTAAAATTTCAAAATTTTAAAAAACCCCTGACACATTTATCTTGCGAAAACACCCCGATTCAAACAGTAAAACGCCCATAACTTTTGAACGGCTGAACCGATTTTATTCAAACATAGCTAAGAACACTCTCGACAAAATTACATTTCAAAAAAAAAAAAAAAAATCGGTTCATCCGTTTAGGTGCTATGATGCCATAGACAGACACACAGATACCCAGATAAACGTGAAACTTATAACACCCCTCTTTTTCCGGCGGGGGTTAATAAATAAATAATTTATTGTGAAATTCTTTTCTTAGTGTTTTGCTTTGGGTAAAAACGGGTACCACAGACACCAACTTCTGAAAAGTAAAAACCGGCCAAGTGCGAGTCGGACTCGCGCACGAAGGGTTCCGTACCATTTTCGTAAAAAACGGCAAAAAAATTACGTTTGTTGTATGGAAGCCCTCCTTAAATATTTGTTTTATTTTGTTTTTAGTATTTGTTGTTGTAGCGGCAACAGATATACATCACCTGTGAAAATTTCAACTGTCTAGCTATCACGGTTCATGAGATACAGCCTGGTGACAGACAGACAGACAGACAGACAGACAGACAGACAGACAGACAGACAGACGGACCGCGGAGTCTCAGTAATAGGGTTCCGTTTTTACCCTTTGGGTACGGAACCCTAAAAAGTATTTGGAAGTCAATCGTATTTTTTTGTTAAAAGTTTTTATTTCTCTAATGATAAGCTGATTGATTTAGATTTTTTGATTTTTGGTTGATAACAATAGGCCCGCCCTCTATTCAATCAATCATCCTAGCCTTTTCACAACTATGTGGGGTTCGGCTTTCAGTCTAACTGGATAGTGTTTTACATGGAGCGATTGTCTATCTAACCTCCACAACCTAGTAACTAGGCAACACCCCTTGGCTAGACTGGTGTCAGATCTCAGGCTTCTAACTACCCGTAACGACTATTAAAGATGGTCAAATGACAGCCGGGACCAACGGCTTAACGTGCTCACCGAGGCATGAAAGAAACTCGCTATGTAAAGATGGTCACCCATCCACGGACTGACCTCGGTAAGCGTTGCTTAACCTTGAAGATTGACCCGTACTGCTGTTATTATTTGGACACGAGCTCTCTCACATGGGAATTAAACATAACTGGCAAGACGTGGTACCCTTTTGGAGCACCTTTACCGAAATTTGACTTTATTTACATTAATAAGTTGATGTTTTATGTATCGTGAATTTTCATGGATTTTCAAAAATGATTTACTTGTACAAAGATTTCTTAGCACGATGACAAAATAATTATATTTCTGACAGCTAAAAACCACAACCTAATAATTTTTGTAGCGCCTATTATTAAAATTTTCTAAATTGGTTTCTTATAAAAGTTGACCTACAATTAGAAGTTGACCAGACCATGACATTGTCGTTTTAATTACAATTATTTTCTCAACGTTAAAAACAGGATTCAGAAAAAAAAATGTACTTAATTTGTATGAGGAAAACTTGATGAAAATTCTATTAAGTACGAAATTACATTGTTTTAAAACTGATAAAGAATTTCAATCTTATTACTTTTTAGGGTTTCGTAGTCACTACATGGTGTGGGGTATCGTTGAATAAACCATCCAATAATATTACGGGTCTGTGAAAACCATTTTTCAATTCAGGGATCCGTTTGCATAAAATTAAGCTTTAAAAAGCTAATTCTTGTTAGAGTCAAGTGTCCCCTCCCCAGCCAGCTAAATGGTTGCTTTTGGATATTTGAAAATTCACGGCAGTAGTTTGTATAACGAAATTAAAAGGAAGACTATCACAGCTAAGTAGGCTTTACAAGTTTACGAGTAATAATCGACCAACTTAAAAAATGTACTTAGAAAAGTAAATAAAATGTATATTGAAGTATAGTACAACAGTTTTCGAACGGCAAAGTTAATTTTGTCCCTTCGTTAGAGCAATGTTCGGTGCTTTCATTGTATAAGAACGTTAGTAATGTTAACTATTTATTTTAGTGAATGTAGCTGTTTATACGGAACCCTCTGTGCGCGAGTGAGAGTCGTTTTGGCTGGTTCTTTTTTATTAGTTTTATGTTCACCTATAGTTTATAACAATATCTTCACTGTCAGAATATACTATAAGCATTTAAGAAGACATACAAAGATTAATAGTTAACCCCCTCTTCCCCCACAGTTCCCCCCTCTTTGTTACTTGTATTTAATATGCAAGTAGAGACAGGAATACTTATTCTTGCTATAATATTACCAGTTCCCAGTATGCTAAAATTACCGTAATCTGCAAATTAGAATCTAAATTCTGCATATAATTTTAAAAGCAACATTCAAAAGCGCCACGCATTGTGATAAGAATTTACGAGAACCACCCATACATAAGGAGGTTATGTACTAACATTACCGTAGTGCTTGACAAAACCTTCGGCTTCGGCCAAAATGAAGCGCAGTTTATGCGGAAGCCGAAGGTGTATAGAAGGTGCCGAAATTGAACGTTCATACTCTGATGCGCCGCCACCGGCCAGCCAGCATCAGCAGATAAAAGCCACATCAAAAATATATTTATATTTCTTTTCTGTAATTGGGCGATCTATGTTGACATAATAAGGCAATCTCTTGATATTAATTGGATGTCTATGCCGTTATTGGCTGAAGGCATTGTTGGTAAGCCTTTAATATATTTTATTTTATTTAAGTCTCGCGGTCAGTTTAGGGACACCTTCACGCTTCAATCGGCTGTAAAAAAAAACAATAAAAAAAATATTTTATTAGTTTGAACTGGATTTATTACGGTTATTCAACCTTAAGCTTCGGTTACGACCAAATATTGTGGTGATAGTGGTTTATTCGGCTTCGGCTTAGGTCAGAAACCGAATAATCGGTTCAACCTTCGGTTGGACACTATACATTTCCCCTCACTACACAACGCAAATGTAGGAAATTCAGAGTGCGTGTTCACCAGTGGCCCGACCGATAAGAATCTAACCTTGACCTTGAAACGTCCTAATAAACCGCTTTTTATCGTCCTGAGTACTAGAAAACTTTTAGTAGTTGTAGATAAAGAGTTGATATGATGGAAATTGGGACTGGATTGGCTATTTCATAGGACTTATTATGGAACTGGAACAAATTACTGTTTCTATTTATTAGTGCTTGAAATAAGCACTGAAAATACAAACTTACTCACGCTTTTTTCCCATGGCATTAGTAGAAACTACAGAACGCCATCTGCCACAATAATAATAAAACTACAATAATAAACTTTACATAAGAAAACATTCAAATAAATGGATTCCCTGACTCCTGTGCTAGGTGATTGACCTTTGTTACAGGAGCCAGTGCCCTCTTCCGGGGAGGAATTACAATCTATTCTTATGCAAATTAACAGGGTGAAATTTAAACTAAAGTAAACATTCAATCTAAAATAAAATAAAAAGCAAAGTCAGGCGCGAGTGTGTTTGTGTGTGTGGGTGTGAGCGAATGTATTTATGTGTGTGTGTGTGCACGTATGTTAATGTGTCTACGTGTATTGTTTATTTACAAATTTCTTTTTGCTTTAGTACGTTCATACAACTGGTCATAAACACATTCGGGTTATGAATATCTACTACACGACTACTACGCATCTGGCATTAAGAACGTTATCAATACGATCTGAACAATATCCTTCTAGGGCGTGTCCACTCACGTCTTCCTTTTAAATGCATTTTGTTAGTCACCTTCAATGCATCCTCTCAACACAATTACTGAAAATGAATGACCTTTCTTTTCGAAGCAACTTTAAAATTATTGTCCAACCATGTAAGTCCCCATCATAGTTTAGCATGGTAAATCACTCACAACCGTACAACTTTTATTCTGAAATTTAGTTTTGTCCATCTATCTATATTTATATGGTAAGTTAACTACTTACCTTTTAGTATCGAATATTACATATTTTAACTTGAAAGTGCTCTTGTTCAACCACATAGTATGTTAAGTATGTTTGAACAAAATACTTTTTTCGCCGTTACGGAACTTACATTTTAAATCACCACAAAAATGTGGTTTTAATGATTTTAAAGGAATAAAATCGCTCGGCTTTTTGTAAATTATATTTGCCATCGTAAATATCAACTCAATTTAAAATAAAATAAATAACAATTCGAAATTATATAGGGCTTGAATGGGCTGCAATATTTAAATTATTTAACGATGGATATCGACATGTCTAAATTAGATTTTGCAAACTTAGAAAAGTTATTATGCTCATAAGTCCATTTATAATATTCATTATTCGTAACAAATGTATTCTTTCAAAACTTGCTTAAAAAGCGTTTTCGTAAAACCAGGTTTATATTTGTTTTCTCAGACCTAGGTATTTGTTTAGAACTGGGAATACGATATGGAATTGAGCGATAGCCTGTATTTTATTCAGTCTATTTTACACACAGGGTTGCACATTTTGTACCAGTGTGCATCTTTTTGAAGGAAATCGGGACACTGAGGTGAACCGATGACCTAGTGAGGGCGGCGAGAGTTTGTTGGATGCGAGAAGCACAGGACCGGTCAATGTGGGGACGATTGGGAGGCTTAAGTTGAGCAATACGGACACCTTTCGGCTGAAATTATGACTCACAGGAATCGAGTACTTAATAATGGCTTAAACTGCGGGGGCGCTTTCCTTTATGGTATTATCACAAATCTATATTAGCAATATTCTCGTTCGTGTACCTTTATTATTTTGTTTATAGAAAATGTAGTAAGAGTCTAAAGAAAACTCCACGCTTATATTTACCCGACTGCCGAAGGAGGATAATGTGTTTGTCAGTCTATGTATTTATGTTTGTTCATATGTGGCGTTTAAGAGACTTAACGCGTTGGCCGCTTTTTATGATTCTTACGTCAATCAATTTGTTTAACTAACTTTGTGAAAATAGAAAAATGGCAGATTTCGGGCGACATATTGTGGAGGCCCATTATTTTTTTCTTCTAAACTATTGTGTGGGGATATCAAAATAAAGAATTTTAAGAGGTGATTTGAAAAATATAAAACACTTATATGTTTAAATTTACTTATTCGAAAAATATAATGTTAGCTAAAAAGTTATAAATAAAAAAGTAAGTCCATAATTAAAATCTACATTTATAAACACACCGGAAAGATGGAAAGAAAACCTTTGTCTTAATAATAATAAAAAAGAGAATTCCCCAAATCCGTACATTTATTTACGTAAATAACAAATTACAACCCAAATAAAAATCATGACCCAGAGCCTTGCTTACATTTTGCCTAATTCTGTAACAAACTGGCGATGGCAATTAATAAAAAAATTACGACCACTCCGACCTTAACAGCACATACATCTACACTCCGGAAAGCCTTGAATATTTTTTGTTCAAAAATAAAAGCAACTTAGAGACCTTTCATTAAAATAATTCATTTCGTTAGTCCAGTTAGACACGCAAGGGTGTTTTTAAAAATTTAATTACAGTGAACTCAGTTCGTCGCAGGACAAACACAGTGAAACAATTTCTGAATTAAGTTTAAAATTTCAACGTCAAATGTTCTAGCAATATTTTCTCTTTACGTTTCTTCTTTAGATTATGAAGATTGTGCTTGGGAAGGTTTTTTTATTGCACTAGTGTTGTTAGAACAGTTATCTGTTTAAAATAAATTGTGAGTGTTTTTTTTTTCCTTAGGATGGCTGGAGAACATTATAGGAACACAATACTTTTTAAGTTAGTAACATTGTAAATAGAAGAGTTAATTCTGAAAGGCTCATTTATCGAATGTCTCTCTGGATGAAATTAAAAAATAATGCTCCTACGTTGGTTGGTGATACTCGTATTATAAAAAAATATATTTCCTGTAAAGTACATCAATTATAAGATTTATCGTGTATAATAATTTGAATTCAGAACTAAATACTTTATTGTTGTTTTGATTTCCGTGTGAACTATATAAAGCTGTAAAACTATTTTCCTTTAGCAGCTTTCCACTGAAATTGATTTGATTTGGACTTCTAGGTTAATTGAGAGCGTCCGGTCTGTACCAAGTGAAAAAGGTAACTAGAAATCCAACGACTAACGAAACACGAAAACGAGGAACATTAAGAAAATAATTATACTGGCTCCTTCTTTCCGAGGTGTGACCGTGCCGATAACGACCTACCCGACCCTAAATTTTGGTCCATTCATTTAGGCAAAAGCTCAGCTGGTTGCCAAAAAGTTGGGGATCCTTTCGAAAGTGAGACGGTACTTCATCCCAGAGCAGTTGCTTAACTTGTATCAAGCACAAATTAGATCATGCATGGAGTACTGTTCTCAACTCTGGGACGGATCAGCCAAATACCAGCTGCATACACTCGAGTCGATCGAAAAACGGGCCAAGAGGCTTATCGCCAATGAGATACTGGTCGAGTCTACGCTCCAGAGCCCTGAATATCGGCGCCGAGTTGCCAGTCTGTCGATTTTTATCGGTTACATTTCGGGGAGTGTGCGTTGGAATTGCATGGACTGATTCCTCCTAGCCCGTTCCATTAACGAACTACAAGACGTACGGCAATGCGTCATCGATATATGGTGGACATCCCACCCATACGCACCAAACGTTTTGCGAATACTTTCATTGTGCGCATAGCAAAAGAGTGGAATTCCATGCCGGAGTCTGTATTTACCGATAGCTACAACCTGGGAGTCTTTAAGTCAAGAGTGAATAGGTTACTTCTAGGCAAGCGTGTTCCATCGTCGACCACATCATCGCTTACCATCAGGTTAGTTAGTGGTCAAGCGCAAGACTACAACAAAAAAAAAAGTTATACTTATGCTATAAAAAACAAAGGACGGTTTCAATACCAAAACATAATTAATTTCTGAAAAACGAAAAGACTATTACTGTAACCGGAAATACGTTACAAGATCAACGGCATAGCTACCCACATTCTTTTCCCAAACTGCCCGACTCATACCGTATGTATATATAAATAGACTTGCCATCTTTTCCTAGGAAGACAGAACTGATCTTAGTATCAGGTGTCCTAGTTGAAGCCAGGTAAAATAAGTAGGTCACAGCAACGATAATACTAGCTAGGGAACTTGTGTTAACTTTGGAATTGGAGATGTAACAGTAGCAACTAGTTGGACGTTTTTAAAAATGTTGCCTTTGTTTTACGAATTGTTTTTACAATAAGGTTAGCTTAGGAGATATCTCTTATGTTATATTTTGTTTATTTTTTTTATGTACTAATTGTAGAGGAGGATTGACGGGCTGTAAATCAGCGTTGTTCAATGTTGTGGATAGCTGCACATACTAACACTGAAATCTGTTTAATAATATCATTATTGAGATTGTGGAGTATTGGAAATACTTAAATGTTGTCTTTCTTCTTTCTTATTTCTACCTACTGCCATACATGCATTGATCCGAACACGAATATAACTCTCACGATATTTTCAATGTAAATATAAAATCTCGCTTGTAATCTCCGAACCGGTTTATCTGATATAATCGGAAAACCAATGCGACACAAAAATATTTTTCAGGTTGGGTATTTCTTTATTACAATGTCTTTGAAAGAATAATTTAACACAGTTGTCTCCATCTCATCAAAGTCTAGACAGTAATTTTTACTGATATCGTTTTTAAATGCTGTGTGCTTGCTACAGTGTAGAAAAATAAACTCAGGTAAGTTCGTGTTCAACATTATGCCAAGAAATCGGTCGATCTGTAAACTAAACTCTGTTTACAACTCCGTCTAGCCTGAAACATAGTACTGCCTATCCGCATTGATCCGGTAATGTGTTCAGAACCGCAATATCCAAGCTCGGATGCTTCGGCAAAATTAATTGACACGATTCAATCGTATACGTAGTCCGTAGATTGACTACGAAGACATTCACCTGGCACTTTGCCGAAGGATCGATCGTTTAGGAGCTAAAGGCTTTTGGACTGAACCGACATGCGATAGAAAGAAAGTTCTATTTTGATTGATAGACCTTATAATTGCAATTTGAATGTGGAAGTTCAACCTCAACCAATGACATCAACTTACTGTATTTTTTTTATTTATTTAAGGCACTTCAACAACACAAACACAAAAAATGACTTATTAAATTTCATGAGGTCATATACGGGTATTTTTGTCAATAACAGACGTGCACAACATTCACAAGATCACACTAGTGTGCTGTATAGTGGATTACGACGTTTTTTTGGACGATGTAGAATCAAGATGTGCCGAAAGGGAAAATAAGATAGGTCTAATAAAATATTCGTTTATCTAGATCTTCTTTGAGGCCAAACACTTCGATTCGTATGGAAGAGCGTTGACGACAGTCTTCAAAGATTATAAGTATCAAAGTCCGATTTCTGAATTCAGAACGTGGTGTTGAGTATTTTTCAACCTATGCTTTAACCCAGAAATCTGTCAAACTTTGGCATTACTAGAGTCCTTAGGTTCTCAAGAACCAGTACTTTTTTGGAATAAACCTTCTCTACATCATATTCTTTGTGGGAGGTAAACGCAAAAGAGCGAACTGATTCTTGTATCTGTAAACATAAAACGTTAGAAATATGTTCTCTACGTACAAAATTATTAATGTTATACCGGAAAACAAACTGAAAATAGTTAATAAATCATATTGTCAACTGTAATACAGCGGTCCGTAGTACATTGGTCAGTAATTAGCTACGCAGGCTAAGGCCGATGATTCATGTGCCCACAAATTACCCTTATTACGCTGTATCGGGTACCACATCAGTAGTAAAAACCTTATGCTGGACATGAGGCTTCCAATAACCACATACAGGAGTGAAATTGTGTTAATCGTTGTCGTTCTTCGTGTGATTCGTAGATGCCACAGACAACTATAGAGATTTAACAACAGATACAGAATAATGTAATTTGCCATCTTTAATACTGTATATCTCCTGTACTAATATATAATACCCGCACCGATGGGTAGGTTTCTGAAACGGAAGATAACAGTAGCTCTGTGACCCTCGCGATTCAATCTTTTTGTTGTTTTTTTTTTACTATTCCGTGGTAGGATTTTTTCAAAATGGCAATTATCGAACCTGCTCACAGAATTTTACGAGAATCGGTTGAGAAATGCGACCTGTAAAGGAGAACAGGCAGACATCCGGACATACGAATGCGGTTTTATCCAAGCTGAATCGCAGAAGCTAAACTCGCAACGCTTCGCTCGCGTATGTCGCTTGCTCGGTCAATTATTATGTTGAGTTGGACCCTAGATCTAGGGAGCTAGATAAAGCTACCTACATTGTATCAGCGGTAATGATTTTCGAAATATCGAAAATGTGTAATAGACAATGCTCCAAAACTCGTATCCAATTCCATATATGTTTTACTTTTGACACTCAGTTTAGGTGATCGCAAGTCACTTGCACACGCGTTTATAAATTAATTGTAAAATACAACCGACTTCAAGTAAAAAAACGAAGAAACAAAAACAAGAACACCGACTTCCGAAATTGAAGTTATTTTTCACTTTGTAGTGTTTTTATTTGGAAGTCGGTTGTATTTTTTGTAAAAAGTAAATTTTTATTTTTCACTTTTTAGTTGTGGTACATAATGGACCAGTTACATAGACTTGGTAACAATAATACCCAAAGTGAAGCCAGAATAGATTAACCCAATAACATGAAACTTAAACAAAACCGGTGGAATAAGAGTATACCAAGGTGAACTGTTTACACCTGCGTACCCCTTTAGAGCGTACTAGTGTGATGCTATGTTATGAAATGGTGTAAACAGTTGGTGTATGCAGCTATCTCGAGTGATTTGCCGTCATTTATTAAAGAGTTCTGATGTATATCTCCGAAGTTCTTCATCAGATCTTGATGAAAAATAAATGGGACTACATGACAAGCACCAGCTTTCAAATAAAACAAGAATCATCAAAATCGGTTTACCCACAAAGAAGTTCTGAGGTAACAAACATAAAAAAAATACTGTCAGATTGATAACCTCCTCCTTTTTGGCAAGTCGGTTAAACAGACTACACCCTCGAAAGCAGTGCCAACAAAACTAAACACTTTTCAAACGGATGGCTTGATCATTTGTTAATTCATTGTAGGTAGCAGGTTTTACGGCCATTGACGCTTCTAATCGGCTGTCCCACGATAGCCCTGAGCTAAGCCAGTCGTACGTGCTAATTGCCTATTAATTAGGGGATCACAACCATTTTTTATGTTGTCAATCAGGATCAGAGACAATGGTCTTATCAGCGTCGCGCACAATCGGAGAACATTAATTTCTTTAGTGTATTGACAGTGGGCTACGATTCTTTGTAATGTTGGTCACACGACAGTTTTGGGATCTTTACCATATTTTATTTGTGTAGCTACTGGATTATATATTAAAAATGTTCGAGAAGGTACAAACATAAATACTTAAAACATTAATTTGGAAAAAAATAAAATGTTTTACTAAGTCGGCAATAATTTCAAAAGTTGTGATGGAACGGGTACGTACCTGAGGCCCCACAAGTGACATTCTATAGGCAAAATTATATAGCATTGACAAGCGATATCGAAAAATTACGTGATTAATGCCTGACATTTCAACTATCGGCTTTGCTGACATCGAATGCCACTTGTCTATTCCCCAATGAGTTAGGCAGAAGTGCACCTATACCTACCTACCTATTTTTTTTTTTGTTTGAAGAATCATCCAATGACTTCTTCCGCTCTGGGTGAAGCGGAATGGCGTGTCAGATTTTTAGTGAATAAAACCAACCCGTATTCCTTCAGTTGCTTGAGCCAGGGCCGCGATAATTGTTTTCAAATGCATCCGCGAACCAGACAGGCATCGGCCCTGGTAGATTCCAATAAATAGTCAATTTAGCTGACATATCTTTGAGGCGCGCGTGGAACACTACGCTACTTGGTCCTTATCGGACGGCGAGCTACCCATTACTTGCTATCCGCAAGCTCGCGCCTACGGTGGCTGGGAATCGGTTGCGACTCCCGACGCCCCGCAGTGGCTTGGGGCGTGAGGGCGCCTCCGTTGCGTCTCCCTCACGCGTTTTGCCTCCTCCTTCGCGAGCATTACTGCTTGGCAGTAGGAGGTGGGAGCTTCCCAAGCCCATTTGCTCCGTACTTCGGCCTGAACCAGAGCCGGACGCCAGAGTTCGCCACCGCCGATCGCCTCCACGAGGACACGGCGTTGATATGTTCTACCGTGTCCTCCGTGCGATCCTCACAATGGGGACACCCGGCATCTATAGTACCTAGAACCACATTTCGTCAGTTTTCTTCTTTCTTTTTTTTAACAAACGTTTCTCCACCCTAGGAATTTCATCCTGTATCGTGGGTGCGTTTACAAACATATAAACTCACATACACAAACACCCACAGCCGGAACAACTATCTGTAGCCCAAAGGCCCTATCTGTAGGTGTTGGGCAAAGGTCTCCCCCATATTCTTCCAACATTTTATCATCATCAACACCTTCCTGCCCTAATCCCATGTTACTTGGGGTCGGCGCAACACTTATTCTTCTTCTATACTGTCCTGTCCCCTGTCACGCTATCACTGACTCTCTTTTTTTTCATATTACTCCTCATACAGTCCATCAATATTCTTTCAATATTTAAGTAAGGAAAACTAAGTGAAAGTACCAGAAAACCATTGATATCTGTACGAAAGCCACTACTTAATATAAGAATCTTTTCAACTATTCTTCAAGAACTATGATTAATTTTCTTCTCAAGACCCCGTTTAATGAGCTGCCTCAGTCTAAGTTGGTGAAATAGTAAGGGGAAAAGGTTCCTGAACTGAACTTCGACGAATGTTTGGAGTTTTGGAGTTCACTTCGATTTTCTCATTTAGAGGGAATGGGTTTAAATGAAACGGTTTAGGTATCAGTTTTATTTAATTCTGGGAAGTTTGTTTTTGTAGGTGGGTTTGTGTTTAATACCTGGAAAAGTTTTAGCTGATTTGAAATTTAAAAGTTAAAACATTTACAGGTATAAAAAACAAATTTAATAACGTTTTTATTAACTTCCTTGTATAAACCAGCTAGTTTTAAAGTTGACAATTTAATTTAAAAAAACAGGAAAACAAAAACAGATAATACATTTTATTAAAAACCTGCTTCGGGCTTGCGCCCACGTGCAGGTTTAAAACTATCCCAAGGAAATGTACGTTTTACTATAGTCAAGTTCCATAAAAGGCGATATTTCATGACCTATAATCAGCCTAAAAATTATGTTCTAAATTTCATCCAAATACATTCACCCGTTGAGAATTGATCAATATGAAAAAGCATTCAAACTTTCACATTTATAATTAGTAGATTTTATTCGATTCCTGAGATATCGAACAACACAGGCTAGACAGAAATAATTAATTAAGTGTCGGCTCCAAAACATTTTTTTCGTCAGTCTCCAAAATCAGCGATATCGTATTCTCTTTCTTTCTTTCTCGTTTTATAAAAACGTTGCCCCAAACTAGGTATTTCTTCCTTTTTCGTGGATGCGTTTACAAACATATAAACTCACATACACAATACCCCGAGCCGGAATAACTATCAAACAAATATTTAATAATAATAATGTTACGAGCTGGGGTTCAGGGATAAATTATTTAAACAGCAGACTTCAATTAATCACTGTTTATTACAAAAACACTTCTTAAACAATTCTATTACTTCGCACTATTTTCCGCTTTGATCGCTCTGTATCGCTTCTCAATCGAAACTGACCCACGACGAACCCGACCGCTCTTTATATAGCCCGGAAGATGTTTCTAGAACGTTCCATACTGTTCTAGGTACTTCGAGAATCTTCCAGAACAATCGATTTTTGAACTCATCAATCCCGAAGCGACTAGAAACTTCCAGAATGTTCGGTTCGAACATTCTGGAAAATTCTACTCGCCACGAACTTTCGAGAACATTAGTTCCGCTATTCGATACTAGATGGCGCCACTAGTTACTACTTAGTTCTTCTACTCGTCACTAGATGGCGCTGCCCTATCTTGTAACATTGCCTCCTTCTTAGACATGCTCGTCCCGAGCATTGTTAGACCCATGATAACGGGCCAACCGATCCACATGAATGACCTTCGATGCACCTCGTGGTCCCTTTTGAATTCGGTAGGTGACGTCATTGATCTTGGTAACTACGCGATATGGTCCATCCCATTTGGCTTGCAATTTAGGCGATTTTCCTTTGCTGCGTACCGGGTTATGTAACCATACCAGAGATCCTTCATCGAAGCCCTTATTGTTCGCCTTCCGATCGTAGCGAGTCTTCATCCTATCAGACATCTGCTGATCTGTCTGTCTGATGTGCTCATATACATCATTCATCCTATTCCGTAGTTCATTCGCGTAATCTGTTACATTACGTGGAGAATCAGGTGGGGTACCGGTGATTAGATCTGCAGGTAATCGTAGTTCTCTTCCGAAATTAGCAAAAGCTGGTGTTACTGCTGTACTTTCATGAACAGCACTCCGATATGCCAGGAGAAATGGTTGAATGTGTTTGTCCCAATCCTTCTGTCTGGTTTCCACAACCTTTGCCAGATACCTCTCCAGCGATTGGTTGAATCGTTCAACCATCCCGTCTGATTGCGGATGATAAGCAGTAGTTCTGGTTTTGTGAGCACCCATCACGCGACACGTCTCCTTGAACACTTCTGACTCGAAGTTCCGGCCTTGATCACTGTGAATTTCCAAGGGTACCCCAAACCGACAAAACACTTCGTGAACTAACTTATCAGCCACCGTAACCGCTTCTTGATTCGGGATTGCAAACACTTCCGGCCATTTTGTGAAGTAGTCCATGACGACCAAGAAGTACTTGTTCCCGCTTTGGCTTTCCGGAAATGGCCCAGCAACATCTAATGCTATACGTTCCCATGGTGCACCAACATTGTAAACCTTTAGTGCCCCTTTGCTACGAGTTTGTGGTCCTTTCACAGCCGCACAACTTGTACATTTGCGGCACCATTCCTCAACGTCCTCTCGACAATGGATCCAGTAAAATCGTTCTCGGATCTTGATTAAAGTCCTCTTAACTCCCATGTGACCCCCTGAACATCCATTGTGGTAGAGCTGTAGGATCTCCGGCACCTTAACTTTAGGTACGACCATTTGTAGATGACACTGGTCACCGCGAGCGTTCTCCCATTTCCGGCACATAACTCCATCCTGGATAACCAAGCTTTCCCACTGTGCCCAATAACTCTTGGTGATGGAACTGGTTGCTGCGACATCACTCCAGTGAGGCCTAGGAGCACCTGATTTCTTCCATTCAAGGATCGGTTTCAGGTCTCTGTCTTCTTGTTGAGCGCTCTGCAAGGTTGCCTTCCACTCTTCACTAAGATCCGTCCTCAAAACCCGCACTAGCGTTACCTGCTTAGCATCTTGTCTCGCACAATGTTTACAATGGTCTGGACACGGTCTTCGCGAGAGGGCATCAGCATTACCGTGCGACGTTCCACTACGATGCTGAATTACGAAATCAAACTCTTGCAGTAGCTCAATCCATCTTGCTACCTGCCCTTCCGGGTTCTTAAATTGCAGTAGCCATTTCAAAGCAGCGTGGTCTGTTCGCAGGAGAAATTTCCGCCCCAACAAATATTTATTGAAATGATGCAATGTTTTTAGTACAGCTAGAAGCTCCCTTCGAGTGACACAGTAGTTCCTCTCAGGTTTGGATAAGGCTTTGCTGAAGTACGCAATTACAACCTCCTGATCTCCTTTTCGTTGAGACAATACCCCACCGATTCCAGTATTGCTGGCATCTGTGTCAACTATGAATTCATTTTCATTGTCAGGATAGCCTAGGATGGGTGCATTGCACAGATGTTCCTTCAGCTTCTGAAATGCAACGTCACAGCTCTCATTCCAGCAGAACTTTAAATTAAACATTTGGATGCTGCAGAAATCTGTACACAATAGACTAAACTCTGTCTCTTAAACTAGGGTATCCTGTATCTTAAGAGACAGCGTTTCACAATGAAGTTCCAATTGATTCATGTATGTATGGACTGTGTGTCGATTTACCTTCAGAAGGGAAAAGAGAGAGATAGATGACTTAAGTTTTAAATTATGCGCATTATAATGAGTATGTGAGAGTGCGAGGGTGTGGGTGAATGAATGTAAATTGTAGGTGTGTCGGTGTTTGTGTGTGAGTTAGATAAGTAGATGATGTGGTGTTGGTGTGTGTGTAAGTGTGTGAGGGAGTTGTATGTGCGAGAGTGTTTAGATGCGAGGATTGAAGTATTCGTGTAAGCATGGAGATGGTTGTGTACTTATTAGGTGATGTAGGTAAGTAAAGACTCCGTTGCGGCATAGTCCTGTTTAAGTAGCCATTCTGTCACCTTTAGTTTTAGGTTGTGTTTGTTGAGGTCTAAGATATTCAGTTTTTTATGAATGTTTTTGTAAATGTACGCGCTAATTACATAATACTGATGCTGTGCGAAAGTGGTCCTGTGTTGGGTGCCTGAGGGAAGGTTTGTACGCTTTTTTGGGTTAGACGGGGGAAGGCTGCTATGTTTCCTAAGTACAGATTGAAGCACAAAGAGCTGACGGACTGTAAGAACCTTGCAGTCTGCGTACAGCTGTGTTGTTGGGTATCTATAGGGTTTCCTTGTCATTACTTTTAGTACGGCTCTCTGTGCTCTCTCAGCCCCTAGGACACAACCTTTCGTTGCAGCACCCCATACAGAGATGCAATAACCTATGACCGATTGGCATAGTGCATAATATACCATTTTCAATACATCGGTATTAGCAGAGTTTCGAAGGGATTTAAATATATGTATGAGGCGCAAAGTTCTAGTCGTGACAGCTCCAAGTTGTTTCTTCCATGTAAGACCGTCATCTATGTGGACACCTAAGTACTTTATGTTGTCGCTTCTAGTTAGTGTTGGGCAACGGCATAGTTCTGATCGGTCAGAGCATGAGTGGGCAGTAATTGAAAAACTATTTGTCGGTGCGGTCTTTCGCCTAATTGCAAATGGGATGTAGCACGTTTTATTTACGTTTAAGGTGAGAAGATTAAAATTGAGCCATGACATTATTTCCGCGACTGCTGACTCTGCCGTAGTTTTGATAATATCCCAAGTAGGTCCGCAAACTAAGATCGCAGTGTCATCAGCGTATGTATATATCTTAGTATTTGGGAGGTTCATTTTGCAAAGGTCGTTGACGTAAATTTGAAATAAGGTGGGACCCAGTATGCTACCTTGAGGAACGCCGAAAGTGACAAACTCCTCATCACTGAGGTGGGTTTCAATTTTAACTCTCTGGGTCCGGTTCTTGAGATAATCTTTGAATATTTCAAGAGATACGCCACGTACACCTAAGTGTTCTAATTTTGAGGTGAGGATGGGAACAGAAACTGTGTCAAATGCCTTAGAGAGGTCCAGGAATATAGCTAAACATCTTGTCTTCTTGTCTAGATTTCTAGCTACCTCTTGTGTCAAACCCAGGACAGCATCTTCAGTTGAAACACCAACTCGGAATCCATACTGGTTATCTGCTATAACTTTATGTTTTTCTAAAAAGGTCCTGAGACGATTATTTAAGATCCTCTCAAGAATCTTAGAAAGTGTCGGCAATACTGATATAGGCCTATAATTATTGACACAGATTCTGCTCCCTCCCTTGTGTATAGGATGGATCATCGCCTTTTTAAGAGCATCCGGGAACACGCCCGATTTAAGACAGCGGTTGTATATAAAGGTAAGTGGCGGTATCAGTACCGAGCGACAGTTTTTCAATAAAAGAGGCGATATACCGTCCCACCCAATAGCACAGTCACTCCGCAACTGTAGGATAAGCGACTCTGTTTCAGCTTCATCCACTTCTAAGAACGCAAGAGAGTTTACAGGGGAGGGGTTTATGCTATTAAGATGAGAATGGTCGTTAGTCTGAGGTGATGGGGTAAGGTGCTTTGATATAATGTTGTCAGCTAACTTTTTTCCCACATTACTGAAAAAACTGCAGACCTCATCCACTGAAGACTTAGGATCATTGCGTATTCTTAATAGCTCAACGGGACTTGCACATATTTTCGTGGTGTTGGTTATTTCTTTTATGGTTTTCCATAAATACTTTGGGTTATTACTTGCTTTCTCAAGCTCACACCTTTCGTATGATATTTTTAATTTACGGAGTAGGTCATTACAAAAGTTTCGGTAGCGATTATAGGTAATTTTAAGAATAAGGTTGTCTGGAGCTTTCTTGGACTGAATGTGTAACCTATCTCGATGTGTAATGCATTTTAAAAGGCCAGGAGTTATCCAGGGTTTTAGAGTTCTTTTTTGTCTAGGGATTTTAACTTGAGTTGTGTGTTTGGAAATGATCGTTGTTATGGTGTAAATAAATTTGTTCATAGAAATATTAGCATCCTCCTCAGTGTATATACTTGAAAAATCGGTAACTTCCAGTTCTCGCTTAATTGCTTCATGGTTAAGGCGGGTGGAAAGGTAACAAGTTCTGCGCGCAGGATTTGCATCTATAATGTCGAGGAGAATCGGCTTGTGGTCAGTGATATGGGACTCTAAAACCAGTGTGGTCGACAATAGCTTAGTCTTTAGAAGTATGTGATCTAGGCTTTTTTCAAGGCGAGTGGGAAATTCGTGAGTAGGCAATAACCCTTGAGAAGCACTTAGGATGAGGTAGTCAAGACATTTGTTCTCATTACGTTTGATTAAATCAATGTTTAAATCACCTACCAGTACTATATTTGGGCAGGCGGATATGGTATCATATACATTAGACAAGCTCGTCTTGAAGTAATCAAAATCGTCGTTGGACTTGTATGACGGAGAACGGTAGATTGCCACTACTGCTAACTTGTTGTCTATTTGACACATAAGGCAATTGCCGCCCCTAAAGGTGGGTTCCCAGACATAAGTTTGCAGTCCCAGTTTAGTATAGATTATAACTCCATCATTTTGATTGAGATTTATTTTAGTTGAGTGAGCCTGAAAACCGTCCAATAAAGGTAAATTATTAGCTTTACTCAACCAACATTCGGTCAGAACTATGATGTCAAAGTTTATTTTAGTTAAGCGTAATAGTACTAGAAGTTGATCGAAGTTTTTATTTACACTGCGAATATTTAAATGCAGTAATTTAATATCGCTACCAGTAACGTTGAAATACTGTAGGCAGTCTTCTGGGTTACATATAAAGGAGTTGCCCACAGTGAATTTGTCAAGGTCGTTATTAATATTAATCAAATTAGCCATTTTTAATTAAGGAATAAGTATCGGAACGAGAGCTAGTTGCATGAGCAAGTAATATTTTGTACTTAAAGCTAGAATGGCAGGTGCATCGCACATATGTGTATTTTATGATATTGTGGAGTATTGGTATGTATGTGTATGACATCTGAGTATATTTGTGATAACGGTTTTCAGTTCTATGTAGTGTTTGTGAGAGTGTGGTTGTGAGAGATAATAACTGTTTTTTTTTATGATATATGAAGATGACAATTTGTATAAATAATGATCTTACTATTATAAACAAATTAAAATAAAAACTATTTACGGTGAGTTTTTGGCATAGTCACATATTTTTGTCGCCAAGATCTTGTAGGTTTTTTTCGGTGCTTATTAAAATCTGTTTGTCGCCCTCGTGCTTGCGCAGGAAAATATTTCCATTGGATATCCAGCAGAATGTGTATTTGTACTTTTTAGCGAACTCACGGGATTGATAAAATAATTTCTTGGTACTAGCAGGGAGTTGTTCAGCGATATACACCGGTTGGCGCTTCCCTGGCAATCCAATCAGGCTGGTGTTAAGTTTTTCGTCTTTTCCTTTATCCTTATTAAACGACCGCACTGCAGATAAGAGTGTCTGCTTTGTCTGCACTCTGGTAAATTCTGCTATTATTGGACGTGGGGTATCAGAAGTGGTAGACTTCCCTGGTAGACGATAGATGTCACGCAACTCGGATTCGGGAATTTGTACTCCAACTGCTTCGCCCATACTACATAATGTTTTTATGAGACTAGTGTGGCTTTCCGTATTTATTTGTGGTACATTTCTCAGTTCAACACCAGACGAGCGGGACTTGTGCTGTAAATCTGTTATCTTTTGTTCCAGGCTTTCTATGTACTTTTGCTGTGCTTGCCTTTCTTTCCTTAAGTCCTCAACTTCCTTTCTCAAATCTTCGAAATTTTGATTCATAAAGAACACCGATTTCTCGATTTCTTCATTAGACTTACGAATTTCCGTGTTGGTAGCCTGTATCTGGGTATTTTGTTTTTTGATTTGAGCTACTTCAGATAAAAGTTTAGACATTAGGGTAGTCTGTTCCGTTAACGTTTTTGTAATGCTGTTATCTTGTTGGTCTCCAGAAATTAAATCTGACCCGCCTTGTGGAGAATTATCTTGTCGGGGTCGTTTATTACGATTCATATTAACGTAGTCGCTCATCATTAATGCCGTGTTAATATCGGGTTCAGATTGAGTTTGACTCTGACTCATATTGTTTATTTGTGTTTTTAGCGTTTTGAGTGGGGTGAGCTGAGCATCTGCCATCGCAGAGCACAGTTAATAACGATGATAAAAAATTGATGGGGTACTTATACGGGAAGCAAAGTGAGGTTTTATATTCAATGTATTCTATTTGGCTATTTGTCCTAGAACAATGTGTGCGGCGGCGCGTAAGTACCTACGGCGCGCGGCGTAGTCGATCGTGTATCGTAGACGCCTCGTAGCACTGGTCGTTGTAGCAGATACGATGACGTCAGTTTCTCGTAGCGGTCGTAGCGCTCCCATCGGCTGTAGCCCGTGTTGCCGCTCGTAGCTCGTCGTGAGTAGTAAATTCGCTTGATACGCTTACGTTCGTGTGGTTGAATGGCACAAGCTGGCGACTGCCGCGCAGGAGCCGCTAGTTCAAATCCAGTCCGACAAACACCAATCACACAGGACTTGTTGCCGAGGAAACAACACAAACAGAGTCTATCACTTTCTAGGGGTGGAGTCTAACCGTAAGGCAACCGTAGGAGTAAACGAGAATTTGAGTTCTAAACTTTGGCCAATAGGAATTTAGAAAAGTAATTATTTGCAAAAAGTAGTGAGCACTCGCGACACACGTCCACTTACAGTGACGGCTGTGAAACGATCAATCTTGAGAAACAAAACACTGTATCTTGAACAAGAACTGTATCTTGTCTTCAGTTAGCTTATGAAGAGGTCGGGCAATGTCAGCAAAGCTCTTCACAAACCGCCGATAGTAGGAGCTCAAACCGAGAAATGCCCTGACTTGCGTTTTGTTCTCCGGAACTGGCCAATCCTTGACGGCAACGAGCTTATCCGGGTCCGTTTGAATACCTTCTTCGGAAACCACATGTCCTAAAAAGTTCACTTGCCGCCTGAACAACGCGCACTTCTTTGGACTTAGCTTTAGATTGGCCCCTCTTATCTTTGACAGCACACGTTCCAAATTGCGGAGGTGATCTTCAAACGTCCGTCCCACGATTATAATGTCATCCAAGTAGACTAGGCAGGCGTCACCAATCAGCCCAGTAAGTACCCGCTCCATCAATCTCTCAAAGGTGGCAGGAGCATTACACAGTCCAAATGGCATAACATTGAATTGCCACAATCCTTTGCCTGTAGAGAACGCTGTCTTTTCTTTATCCCGAGGGTCTATTTGGACCTGCCAGTAGCCACTCTTCAGATCTAGGGTGGAAAACCACTTCATTCCTGTTAGCGTATCCAGCGTGTCGTCGATCCTCGGCAACGGATAACTGTCCTTCTTCGTAATGTCGTTTAAACGGCGATAGTCCACACAGAAGCGCATGCTACCGTCCTTCTTCTTCACCAGCACTACCGGTGAACACCATGGGCTGGATGAAGGTTCAATCACGCCATCTTTCACCATACCCTTGACCATGTCGTCAACTTCACGTTCCCGTGCCACTGGCACACGTCTTGGTCGCTGGCGGATTGGTACCTCATTTCCTGTATTTATTCTGTGTTGAACTAACGCAGTCTTCCCTATGTCGGCATCATTTGTTGAGAAAATGTCGGCGAACCTGTTCAACATCTTCTTAACCTTGTTCTCTTCTTCTTCCGACAGATTATTCTGGCAGTCCCTCAAAAGCGATGACACATCGAATCTTGTACTTTGAACTTTGGCGTTGGTAGGTTGTTCGTGGCATCTACGCATCCAAACCACTCCTTCACAAGTGCCTAACATTGTTCCTTTCTTGAGCACCAGGTCCTGGTCACTTGTGTTGAGTGCACGTACCGATGAAACACTAGTACCTCTCACCAATGTGCGTGCAATTTTCCATGAAGCATCGTTATCTAAACCTTCTATAAGTACACATCGGTTTTCCCGACCAGAATTTCTTGGTAGACAAACTGGTACGATTGTTTCTGACCTTGGTTGAATAGTAACCTTTTCCAGGCAGTACACCTTCCCCGATGATGCACCTTCCATGAAGACTTCTTCTGAGCCACACTTCAACACTCCTTGATAAACATCAATCTCACACTGATGTTTCCTCATGAAGTCTAGACCCAGAATGCAGTCGTCAACTATGTCAGCCACGATAACATTGTGCCGGTAAACTTTATTCCCTAACTTCATTTCCACCACCTTCTCACCTCGGACGGTTATGTGCTGACCGGTGGCTGTTCTCAGATGTACACCTTCATGGTTCCCGAAGAAGTCCCCAAGAAACCTTCTTGCTAGTTGGAAACTGACAACAGTCCGAGAAGCCCCAGTATCCAATGTCAGCTTGCATGGTGTTCTGTTAATTTCGCCCTCGATGATCAGGCTGTTCCCGTCACAGGATTGTGAGATCGAGATCCTTGGGGCTCTTCCATCACCAGCCAGCACCCGCCCCTTAGTCCTGGCATCTACTCGTTTCCCTGCTGCTTTTGCCCAGCAGGGACATCAGGTGATCCTTCCACTGGCGACTGCTTACCAACGTGGGGAGGCCTTCGCTTCGGGCAGCTCAATCGGATGTGGCCTCTTTCTCCGCAGCCATAGCATCGGGGTGAAGTCGCAACCTCCCTGATTCGGTGAGTTCGATCGTCCCGTCGAACTGCCTCCACCTCCAAAGCGTGGGCTAGAGCGTCCTTGAGGTCCTTGAAATGACCTAGCCTTACGGCAGCCCTAACCTCCAGGTCACGGATCCCATCCGTGAAGGCCTGTACGAGGTTCCCGTTGATCAGCACAGGTGACGACTGGTAAGCCTTCCGGACCAGTTTTTCCACTTCAAGAGCCCACTGCTGAAGAGTTTCACCAACCCGTTGCGATCGGTCTTTCAGCTGGGCCCGAAACACATGTTCCAGGTGCGTGTCGCCGTATCTAGCTTCTAATGCTTCCAGAAGCTTCTCGAAAGTGACGTCTTGTCCCAGCGCCTCTAACACAGTCAAGGCCTGGTCGCGAAGACCCAAGGTTAGAGCAGTCAAAGCCTGTTCGTTAGTCCACCCATTCGATTTCATCACGGCCTCAAACTGAATCTTGTAGGCGGACCATGACGAAGAGCCATCAAAAGGTGGTACTTTAAAACCACGAGGCGAAGGTGTCACTACCGCAGCTGCCACGATCCCATCTCCAGACTTGAGGCCACGTATTGACTTCTCCATTTCGACGATACGGGTCTCGTGTTGCTGGATCTGGTCCTTTACCTCTTTCATCTCCTTACCAATGGCTCCGCGGAGATCCTTAATCACCAAGAGCTGCTCCTCCTGACGGCGAGCCTGCTCTTCCTTGTCACGCTGCAGCTGCTCCTCTAAGCGGCGCGCCTGCTCCTCCTGACGGCGAGCCTGCTCCTCCTTGTCGCGCTGCATCTGCTCCTCCATGCGGCGAGCTTGCTCCTCCTGACGGCGAGCCTGCTCTTGCATGAATGCCATAAGGGCGGCTAAGTTAGGCGACGCCGACGATTGAGCTGGTTCCGCTGCAGCCGCGGTATCTCCATGTCCACCTGATGGCGGTGTGGGAGCGTCTCCAATGCGCCTTTGGTCTACGTCTTGCTGGCGCTGACTCCTGGTGCGCATCCCTTCCGTTTCTTCCTTCGGTAGAACCGGCATAATTTATCCCGCACTTCTGACACCAATTTGTTACGAGCTGGGGTTCAGGGATAAATTATTTAAACAGCAGACTTCAATTAATCACTGTTTATTACAAAAACACTTCTTAAACAATTCTATTACTTCGCACTATTTTCCGCTTTGATCGCTCTGTATCGCTTCTCAATCGAAACTGACCCACGACGAACCCGACCGCTCTTTATATAGCCCGGAAGATGTTACTAGAACGTTCCATACTGTTCTAGGTACTTCGAGAATCTTCCAGAACAATCGATTTTTGAACTCATCGATCCCGAAGCGACTAGAAACTTCCAGAATGTTCGGTTCGAACATTCTGGAAAATTCTACTCGCCACGAACTTTCGAGAACATTAGTTCCGCTATTCGATACTAGATGGCGCCACTAGTTACTACTTAGTTCTTCTACTCGTCACTAGATGGCGCTGCCCTATCTTGTAACAATAATATATTTTTATTCTTCAAAAAGTACATAAGCGTTACAAGAAACAACAATGACATCTATGTTAGTGAGTTAAATGTACAGAGTCATTTTAAATTAAGACAACGACTTCCAAACTGAGACATGCTCAGTAGTCGGCGGTCGGCCGTTTAAGATGTCGTATACATATCACCGTCTTATTTAGTGCTAAAATATTACATATAACAATTTAACTCAAATTAGCAACTTTACAAAATAATGGTTATGTTTCATGCTAAATTATTATTATTCAAAGACTAAGTTTTATTTTACTATTTCAATAAGTTTTTCAGATTCATCATAACTCAACAACTTCAACCAACTAGTTAATTTCTCTTTAAAATTATGCTTATTTAGTTTGTATAGTGAGATATTTCTGTTAATTTCATTATAAAGCCTGGAACTCAACGCGATGTATTGTCGCTGCGCGAAAGCTGTTCTACATCGCACAGAGGGACAAACAAGCGCACCACTTCGTTTTTTTAAACCTTCCTTATTTAGGGGAAGTAGTGAGTGTCGCCGGAGCAACGTGGGGAGAATAAACAGCTGTCGCACTGTCAACACCTTGCACTCCCTGTATAGTTCTGTGGTAGAATAGTCGCGCGGCTTACCTTGAGAATAGACCTTTGTGCCCTCTCAAATTTAAAAAAAAAAGTTTTGTAAGTTCCACCCCACGCAGGTATACAATAACCCAATATTGACTGACATAGTGCAAGATAGACTGTATTCAGTACCGTACGGTCGGCAGAGTGATGAAGATTTTAAAAACGTACAGTAGTTTTCTGACACATCCGGTGAGGGTCTCCACTTGTGGACGCCAGTCCAATCGTTCATCAACTAAAACACCAAGATACCTTATAAAGGCAACATTGGATAACGGTAAACAATGACAAGGTGTTGTGGATCTGGCACAAGTGTGGGCTGTAAGTGTTATAGTTTCTTCTGATGGCGTTGAGGTGTTGGGGAGATAAAACGAATGTATTTCGATTTATCTACATTCAACGTAAGTAAATTAGAAGATAACCATAGCATAACTCCCTTCAGATTACTCTCGGCCTGTATCTTAGCCTCCACCCAGTGTTTTCCATACACTAAGAGTGCTGTATCATCCGCATATGTAAACATATGACACTTTTTCAGTGTCATCTTGCAGAAGTCGTTGATGTATATTATGAACAATGTGGGACCAAGAATACTCCCTTGTGGGACTCCATATTTGATTTCTTCGTCCTCACTCACTACAGTATCAACTTTGATAGCCTGGGTACGATTGGTCAGATAATCTTTAAATATATTTAATGGCAGACCTCGAACTCCAATGTGCTCCAGTTTTGATATAAGGATTGGGACAGAGACCGTATCAAAAGCCTTTGATATATCCAAAAATATACCGTAGCTTTTGTCCAGTTTATCAGCTACCGTGGCACTGAAATTGATTATAGCATCTTCAGTCGACACACCGGACCTAAATCCATACTGGTTTTCTGAGATGATGTTATATTTGGTGAGATACTTAGTCGAACAGTTATTAAGTATTAATAATATAATAGTATTATCAATATTGTACTCAGTACATAAATAGGTCTATAGTTTGTAAGTCGCTCTCTGTCCACACCCTTATACACAGGAGTCACAATAGCTTTTTTCAGGCTGTTTGGAAATAAGCCAGTGGCAATAGAGACGTTGCAAATGTGCGTAATGCCACACATTACGCACATTTGCAACGTCTCTATTGCCTATACCAACACTTCCTGTGAGAGCTTAATTACCAAGGCTGGAATATTATCCCAGCCAGTTGCACTGTCATTACGTAGTGAACCAATGATCGCTGCCACCTGTTCATGGCTCACCAGCAGTATCCTGAGAGACTTGTGCTGTGATATATTTTCCGTGACGTGACGAGATACTGGCGAATTAGCCGGCGGAACCAGCTTCGCAGCTAGGTCCTTCCCAATGTTGACAAAGTATTTGGTGACATAGTTTGTTGACAATTTAGCATCAGCTGATAAATTTAATAGTTCCCTTGCTGACTGTGACTGACCTTTCCTGCCTGAGATTCGTTTTACAACATCTCATATGGCTTTCGGACTGTTTTGGGATTTGGTAAACTGATCTTTTTCGTACTTGAGTTTTAACTTTCTAAGCAGCGCATCACAAAAGTTTGTTCAGTGTTTGAATCGGACCCGCGACACGCAGCTCAGCATTCAATCGGTCATTCACTGCACCGTTGTGGATTGGGTTGGTCAGTTTGATTTGTAAAATACTACGCTCCATCTTCGCTCTTTGGCATACCTTAGGCCCTGGACGTGTGAAGTGTCATTATATATCAATGGTGGCGATGGTTGAAATGCCAAAATGTAAGTGATTAGTCACGTGAAATTTTGATAGCGTTTGGCATTCCCATTAAATTTTTGCCATTTTCCAATGGTTATCGCCACGTTTCTAATAATAGTATGTCGCTTGTCTAGGGCCTCTTAAGTTTAAACCTATAAGAAAAGGGAATATGCATGAACAAAATATTTGTTATTTGGTCAGTAACCATTAAAACACTAAAATATAATTCTAACAGTGAAAACTGAATCACAATTGACCGAAAAACGACCGAGAACAATTTAAAGAAATATAGTTCTCCCTCTCTACGAAAACACTGTTTTCAATGGCAGTTGTATGGGCGTCGTGCTATCTGACGTGAGATGGCACATCGGAATTTCTAATTGCTTCGAATTTCTTAATTTTAAAGCTTGATAACTTCGTCTCTGATTAAGATATTTTGAAAAATCTTTCATATTTGTAAAGTTAATAAGTATTTCATTTGACAAAACTTAAAAAAAATACATGCATATTCCTTATTTTGCAAAATTAATTACTGACCAAAAAATTCAGCACTACATTAAACTAAATATTATCACTATCTCTGTAGGTTATACTAGGTGTAAGGAACACTGGCCGCCCAGTAATTTCTGCAACTATCCTAAGAAAACAGTCGGTATGGTTATTTCTCCACTATTATTGTATTAGATGGAAAACGGTCCTAGTGTTTTGATACTATAACGAGATTGCCAACGGACTAGCTTTTGTAAGATAAAATAAGACGATTTTTGAGGAGAAAGGCATTTCACTTTGAACTTGAACGTTTCAAGAGCAGTTGTCCACAACGTAATGCACTCAAAGTGAGTAGTTAAAATTTCGCTACATATTTTGGTAATTATTTCTTGCCATTTAACGCAAAAATAACATGGATACTTATCAGAGTTTACCAAGAAATAAAGAAAAGGAAGACTAAGAAAGAAAGAAAAAAAAAATGTGACCCTCACAGGCGATACGAGAAATAAGCAAAAAATTAAACAATAAAAAATAAAACCCCGTGCGAGACCAAAAAAGGCTCCTACCTCAGGCATGAGTTGATGCATGTGCAGCGATATCCAAAAAGGAAATAACGCTGCGCTGATACCTAATGGTTCCATTCTTCTTTTTCGTGTGAGGATGTGGCCATCTCTGGTGTCAGAGTTAATTAAGTCGCTTCTGAGAACTCTGGCCTCTAAATTGGCTATTTCCTTAATTAATAAGTCCAGCTTCCAGTCCATTACAAGCAGCAGTAGCAGCTAGCAGTCCAGTGCTGGGTCACATGCCGTTTTTTCTGTGAGAGAGGGTAGGCCGTAATTCGCACAGGTTTGCTGGATTTGCCAGTTTCTTCACGACTTTGGGACCATTATTTTATGACCATGGATTATTTTGCACATAGTAAAGTACTGTGTGGGTTGGACTTGGTTCGCATGAATTACGCGTGAATGAAGTGATCAGGGGATGAAGTGTGTGAAGCTAGACGAAAGCAAAAAATTATGTCGTTCTATATTCTTTTGGTCATTTTTATTATTGTTTGGGACATTTCTATAATTTGATCAATTTTGATCAGTGAAATAGTTATTTCATAATCATTGTTACCATAATATAAGTTTTAAGCAAATGATCAATAGAATTATGAATTCAAATATAGATAATTGTTCTACAATGGTTTTGCTATTGGGAAATAGTACTGGGATTACCAAAAAGGACATAATGGCTGGTATTGACACCTTGTTAGGGTTAAATGTAGGAAAGCTCATGGTTTGTGCATTTCCTTACTCGTATAGCTTCTCAGAAGATGAGAACAAGCGGATTTTTAAATTAAATAACATTTTACAAATGTTGACGACTTGTCATTGTGACAAATTATTGTTTTTTGACACTAATAAATTTATTAGTGGACTACAAGTAACGCAGAGAGCTTTCTCTCTGTCACGTAGATGTAAACATAAAATTGCTATGTTGATAGCATATTCTATTAATCAATTGATAGCAAATCTATCAAAATGTATATTAAGCGACGACCCTGTGTTGCCTAGTTCAACTAGCAACATAATTTTAAACTAGTCCATAAGACAATAGAAGTTACCCCTGGAAATAATCAGATATTATTAGTAAATAGTATGAAGGTATCTTCTGGCAATCCATTTAATGGTACTAAGCTGAGGGGAGAGCAATACTCTTTAAAATTATTAAATCAGAACATTCAAGGTTGCTCTTCCAAATTATTAGAAATTGAACTATTTCTAGAAAAAACCAAATTTGATATTATTTGTCTAACAGAACATTGGTTAAAAGATCACCAAGTAAGGTCCATTAATTATGAAAATTATCGTGTAGTTAGCCATTACAGCAGAAAACGTATGATACATGGCGGATCATTAATACTAATTAAAAATTCTATTAAATCTAAAGAAAGAAAAGACATTGTTAGACTGTCGGTTGAACACACCATTGAATTGTCCTGTGTTGAGCTTGATAAGCATATTGTAGTTTGTGTCTACAGACCTCCAAGTTACCAGAATCTATCTGTGTTTGACTCTATAATGGAAGATGTGTTAAAAAAAGTTTGTACTAGTAGTAAATCAATTGTCATATGCGGCGATTTTAACATTAACATATTAGAAAATAACTCTAACACTATCAGGTTATTGGGTCTTTTTAAATCATTTAATCTAGCAAATGTTTTTATGGAGCCAACTAGAATGACAGCTTCTTCTGCGACTTGCATAGATAACGTTTTTTGTAATTGTGATTACCTAATTAAAGAAATTATAAATAAATTAACATCTGATCACAGTGGACAAACAATAACGTTTAGCACCTACATACCTTTGCAAAAAATGCAAATAAAATTAAGACCAATTACATGTAAAAATTTAGAAAAATTTAATAAAACCTTGACTAGTAAATTATGTGTTCAAAACTTTATGAATATAGATGACCCAAATGAGTTCTATGCCGAGTTTTTTAAAGTACTCAACACGCAATTCAATGACACTTTTCCACTGAAAGCAAAAAGTATTTACACCAAGTTCATATTTAGCGATTGGGCGACTCCAGGCATTCGTAAAAGCAGGGAAAAACTTTATGAACTCTATGGCCTAAAGCAACATATGAATAGTACAAGTTTTGATAAATATGTTTCAAAATATTCAAAAACCTTTAAGATTGCATGCAAAATAGCTAAAGCGCTGTATATTAGCAATAAAATAAAATCAGCAGATGATAAAATAAAAACTACCTGGAAAATAATAAATAATGAAACAGGTAGGAAAAAACAGCGTAACACAGAATTTAATTTAGCGACTGCACATGGCCCCACACACTCAGATATAGAGGTAGCTCAGGAATTTGAAAACTTTTTTGTTAATATTCCACTTAAAACTACAGCAGCCTTAAACTCCTCACCTGCATTGTCTGCTGCCTTACTTAGAAAGAACGTAAATGCGTGCCCTTCGGAGTTCAAGTTTCAACATACAAACCCCCAGGCTATTTTAAAAGCTTTTAAAGATCTTAAAATTAAATCAACAGAAGATCTTTGGGGACTATCTGTAAAAGTGTGTAAACCAATCATTGAAACTGTTGCACCCTATTTGGCTTTCATATTTAACACTAGTGTCGAGCAAGGAGTTTTTCCGGACCTCATGAAACACAGTAAGGTAGTTCCATTGTTTAAATCTGGGGATAGCAAAGAAGCCAATAATTATAGGCCAGTGTCAATTCTGCCGGTTCTCAGTAAGGTCTTCGAAAAGTTAATGCTCAACCAATTGTTGCGTCATTTTAACAAACATTCCATCTTTTATGATCAACAATACGGTTTTACCAAAGGGCGTTGCACAACTGACGCGGGTGTCACCCTAATAAAGAACATATTTAAGGCCTGGGAGGAAGCACAGGACGCCATTGGAATCTTTTGCGACCTCTCGAAGGCGTTCGATTGCGTTAACCATGAGACTCTATTGTTGAAGCTCGAGCACTATGGAATTAGACACACAGCCCTTGAGTTACTTAGATCATATTTAAAAGCCAGACAAGTTAAAGTTCAGGTAAACGGCGTAAACTCACTAGGGTCTGAAATGACAATGGGTGTGCCTCAAGGCTCGATATTGGGTCCTTTCCTCTTTTTAGTTTATATTAACGATTTACCCCAATTACTACAAAATCAACCGAAGATGGTGTTGTTTGCTGATGACACATCTTTGATATTTAAAATAGATCGGCGGTCACGAAATCTTGATGACGTGAATAACTCCATTTATCAGGTCCAAAATTGGTTCACGGCAAACAATTTAGTACTAAATGAAAAAAAAACCAAATGTATTAGATTCACATTGCCGAATGTTAGAAGTACCGAATGCGATATCATATTGAATGGCGAAAAGCTGGACTTTGTAAATCAAACAGTTTTCCTGGGAATCACTCTAGACGACAAATTGCAATGGGGTCCTCATATAACATCTCTTGCGGGTCGGCTAAGCTCAGCCGCTTATGCTGTTAGAAAGATAAGACAGTTAACGGATGTAGAAACCGCGCGTTTGGTCTATTTTAGTTACTTTCACAGCATAATGTCATACGGTATTTTACTGTGGGGTCGAGCGGCTGACATTGAATCCATATTTATATTGCAAAAGAGAGCTGTCAGAGCCATATATAAGTTAAGTCACCGTGAATCTCTTAGGGAACTGTTTAAAAATATTAATATTATGACAGTTTCTTGCCAATTTATTTATGAAAATATTATGTATGTAAGGAAAAATATACATCTCTTTAGTAAAGTCAGTGATAGACACAATTGTAATACCAGAAATAAAGATAAGTTAGATCAGCCTTCTTACAGACTAGCTAAAGTACAATCATCTTTCATGGGGTACTGTGTTAAATTCTATAACAAAATACCTTGTGATATATTAAAACTAAATGAAAGTAAATTTAAAACTTTAGTTAAAAGCACCCTTTGTAAACAAGCATATTACAAATTAGATGATTATATTCAAGATAAGAATGCTTGGAAACATGCTGGTCCTGCTCCATAGGGCAATCTTTGGTGTAGACAAAATCAAATTTGTTAATTTATATTCCCATTCATAGTTATTGTATTCATTGTATTTTTTTTTTTTTTTTTTTTTAGGAAATTGACTCACACACTGTTCCGTTGTTGTTGAATTAGGTATTTTACCTATGTTTGTAATATTTGTAAGTATGTGAGAACCATGTTCCTACTTATCAAATTAATTAATTTTCCTGTTAATGCTTTTTAATACTTTATACCTGCGTGTAGAGCTATTCTGGGTGCATCGTCCTCACATATATTAATGAATGTACGTATGTTAATATTGTAAAACACCAATTTTTTTTTTTTAAAAGAGTAAGTATGGAGTTTCTTGTGCGTTCTTCTCCATATCAATCTACTTTCCGAATGCACGGTAGAATCATTTTTTTTTTTTTTTTTTTTTTTTTGTCTATATTTTTTTTTTTTTTTTATTACTTTTAAATTTATTTTTTATTACTTTTAATTTTTAATTTTAATTTATGTGACGTTCAAAAGTGCCGTTTATTGGCCTAATTGAATAAATATATTTGACTTTGACTTTGACTTTGACTTTAATATCTGCAGAGAGTGTATTGCCCGTCCGATATTGGTTCGATCGCAGTCCAACTTATTCGTTTCCAAACTCAGAAGTTGAACGCTCTAACCACGCGATAGTATTCCGTATCATATGTAGCAGAATATTTGTTTAAATCCAATATAGAGTTGATGTTTAGTTACCAATGGAGTCTCCAGGATAATCTCAGTAAATCTGTTAGAAGCCGATAAGCCGGTCAGATGTGGGATTGTAAGACTTCAGCCTGTATACACCACGATTTGCTTCAACCATTTTACAGTTTTATGTTCCAAGGAAGTTTATTTTGTTTCAAAAAGAACTGTAAGAAAGAAAAAAAAAAAGAAAAAGTAGGATTAATGCAGTAGAAATGCGCTCCTTGCGGAGTATGTGTGGTGTAACTTTAACTGATAGATTGAGGAATGAGGTAATAAGACAACGTTGTGGTTTAAAAGAAGATGTAGTGACTAAAATTGAAAAGGGTATGTTAAGATGGTTTGGCCATGTTGAGAGGATGAATGAAAGTCGACTAACGAAAGGTATTTACAAGGCAGACGTGAATGGAAACGCCGGGAGGGGACGCCCTAGAAAGACATACATAGACCTTATAGGTGATGTTCTTCAGAAAGGCCAAGTGCGCAGTACCCATAACCAGCGTGTGTGTACGACTAGATGTATGAATGTGTGTGAAGCAAAAGAAGTATGTAAGGATCGTAGCAGGTGGCGTTCTGTAATTTCTGCCTACCCCCATGGGCAAAAGGCGTGAGTTTATGTATGTATGTAAGAACTGGAAACTTAGTTAGGTAGACTACAGTTTTAAACACTGGATACACGAATTATTGAATACCTTGTTGGTCTAGTGGTTGCAATCCCTTCTGCTAACCATGAGGTCCTGAATTCGATTCCCGGACTGGGAAAAGTGTTATTGGGTTTTACATCTGGAATTTTTCGGTAGCAGCCCGGAGTCAGAATTTCTGCCCGGTTTATGGCAATAGGCTTGCCCCCTATTCTCTTTTCTTATTCGTTGTCTTTATTTCTGAAGCTCGTGCTTGTCTTGAAAATCTTTGAAGGAGTCAACGACAGCTGCTTCTAAGCCACCCTGTCTACGGCTCTTCTCAGAGCAGTGGTCACCGATTACTGTGAGTCCTGTAATGGCCCTGATCTGGTCAGATAAGCTTTTTCACTACAACCAGTATTTTCAGGTTGTCTGGCTGTCTCCGGGCGATGTGACCAAACTAACTTAGGACCCGTTGGTAGCAGATCGTGGAGAGCCTCCTATTACATGGGAGTTAAACATAATTGGCGAAATGTTGGTGCAATATATAAGCATTTCTGTCTACCCCTTCCGAAAATATAGAAGTGATACAATGTTATGTTTAAAACAACTCACTTACTCTTAAAATCACTGACTTAAACAGAAAACATAGTTTATGGTTTTGTGAGAAGATGGATGACAGTTGTATAAGTAAATAATTGAATATTCTTTGTAGATTTTTACTTCTGTAAGGTTTTTGTTTTTATGTTGTTATGTTCTGTTTTTTTAGGGTTCCGTACCCAAAAGGTAAAAACGAGACCCTATTACTGAGACTCCACGGTCCGTCCGTCTGTCTGTCTGTCTGTCTGTCACCAGGCTGTATCTCATGAACCGTGATAGCTAGACAGTTGAAATTTTCACAGGTGATGTATATCTGTTGCCGCTACAACAACAAATACTAAAAACAAAATAAAATAAATATTTAAGGGGGGCTCCCATACTACAAACGTGATTGTTTTACCGTTTTTTACGAAAATTTTACGTAACCCTTCGTGCGCGAGTCCGACTCGCACTTGGCCGGTTTTTTTCTTTTCTTTTTTGTTGTATGTTTTGTTATCTTGTGTGTTTTATTTTAACTAGTTTTTATTTGTATATACATATTATATTTTATTCTGCCTAATTCTTGTAACTTTAGTTTTAGTGTTTTATTTCTTGTGTGATTTGGAATGTATAACGCCTTACCTGTGACCTGTAAAGTCATACATGTATACTTAAATCAATTAATAAATAGTGTGTAAACATGGAAAGCTTGAGGATAAACTAATTTATTCTCTATATGAGTAGATAGAGAACTTGTACTCTAGACAAATTTTTCGACAATAAAAAATCGCCAACGGGAAGGTGAAATGAACTTTGAGAATGTAGACTTCACTGTAAGACAGACGTTAATACATCATTATGCAGGCTCGTAACCCACAGAGAAGGTAAGCCCGCTCGGCTTTGCTGTCACAAAACATATGCCATAGGATAAAAGAGTAGCGACGCCGGGGGTGCCGTAAATCTAACAGGCCGAAAGCGTTAGTTCAACAATATTGAAAAGAATGGGCACCGTGGTGAGGTGCCGCATAAAGTCGTGTTGTATATGATTGGGTGTTATGGATATGCTAGCTTTTGATGAGGTCCTATCCCAATTAAAAAACACATCATCAGTGTTATAGTTTCTGAATGAATGAGTAATTTTAAAAGAGCCCATTGTTGTTATTCGGTAGGAATCCTTAATTTTGCAACTGTGGATTATTATAAATTATAATCCACGCAAACGTGTTGGATTGAAATACACACTAGTTGGACTCATTGGTCAGTTACACCAGTTGGACACCCGTACGAAATGTATTAAAAACAATTGTATGGTTATTATTAGCTGTTGATTTTTCTCTCTTGGCATGATATTAGTCTGTATCAGCCTTATGTTCTATCTGGATGGTTAGACAAAGATTTCAGACACAAAAAAAGAACAGAAATCGTTCTCCATCGTCATCATTACCAACGAAAAACGTCCACTACTGAACATATTTACCGTTTCAGAATCATTCACACTCATTCCATCAAAATATGCTTCTGCGCGTTCCCATATAACAGAAAATCCTACCAGCCAGTGCAATGAACAATCAAACGCTTCAAAGTCATAGCCATCAGCACTAAAAAATATTCCCAAAAAGTGGTAGTCGCATCGCAGTTGTCAGTACTAGATAGTGGATCGTTCGATGTCTGTACCAAAACATAGGCGTGCAATTTGTCCGTAACCCACTGATTGATTGACCGACTCCCTTTTACTTTATTTTCATACCACAATTTGACAGCAAACAAAACTACGGCATACAAAAAAAGTTGGCACGAAATTACGAATATGGTCGGATGTTGAGGATAAAAGTTTTGAAAATAAATTGGAATTTCCATGCGTTTACAGAGAAGTTGGGGAAAATAAAATAAGGACATATTTTATATTTGAAATTTAGCTGACAGGGGTTTTTATTTGATATCAAGTTATTATATTTGAGAAATTTGGAAGCCATCACCTCGGGCGAGCACGGCCTACTGTGACAGACTTAAGTTTGTGACATTTTTATCACAGTTTGGGAGCAAAAACCGTAAGGTTCCAAGATTAAAATCATGATCTTAAAAAAGATACCACAATAATTAACTATGATGTTATAAACTTTTGAACACTGTTTAGATATTACTATCTGAAGGAAACTGTATTTTATTTCATACGATAGCATTTAAGGAGAAATAACCTATATATCTTTATTATGTTTACTGGTTATGCACCGATCATACTAAAGTTCTACTCGACCTCTTACTAAACTTTATGGCTTCAAATTGACTTTAACCGCTCGTTCTCCAAAAGCATAATAAAAATAGATCGATAGAGTAGCAATACCGGTCCATGTTTTAAACAACTACTAGGTATGTAAATAAAGGTACCAAAAAAAAGCTTGTTACCAAATGTCAAACGTTCAGAAGTGAACTTGGTCAGAAAAGTCCACAAGTGATCGTTGATTGCAGTTACAAACTTTGAAAACTGTTTATTTGATATCTCAAAAACAACTGTATTTTATATTGAACACTAGCTTTTGTTTTACGCTGTGGATTAACAAAAGGATGGCTGTAGGTGGGTTGTTAAATGAGTATTAATTAAATCGTGATCTGTCTTTAATCGGCATTGTAAGAATAATGAATCAAACAAACGTCAAAAAAAATATACAATTCGAATGAAATTAATGAGCGTTCTGTCAGTAGCTTCGCTCGCGTGAAAATTGCCTTTTTTGCCAAAGGGAACATTATACCAAGTTGAAAAGAAGCCTAGGCTACTACTATTCCATTATATATAATCTCACTCTGTGCTGACGGGGGTGCAGCGATCGTTCTTCAGGTAAGTTAGTCTATCTTCGGATTAGACTCAATAAAGAACTCCCCTGCTCCCGACAAAACTGTCGGTATATTTGTTACAGCACTGCTATTATATTCACATAGCTGTATTGGATTGCTGATGGCGAGCGAAACAAAGCCGTATTTGGGTGGCTTAGGCCACTGCACGAACTGTAACCTTAAGGGTTTGTTCGATTAACTGTATTGTTGTAACTATACCTTTTAAACCTACTTACCATTTGTATTTTTTTATAGAGAGACTAGTACTTTAATAAAAACCTTGTTATTGTTTGTACAGTCTTGTTTATTCCAATAAAATGGAAACGCCAAATCCTGACGATATATACCCACTCGGCTCTCCTGATCCTACATATATATAGCAAGAAAGATAAAATACAGTTAATAGCATTTAAGCTTAATAACCCGTGAAATATTAAAAAGAGAGGACAGATCAATAGAAGAGCAATTCCAATCCTTGTTTTACCCTTCCATTATGTAAATAAACACAAAAAAAAAGTTGTTACAAAATGTTGCGGTCAAACGTCACCGGGTTCAATGCTACCGAGTAGTTACCATAAAATACTCTGTACCAATTTTTAACAAAACCAGTATAATCAAAAGTTTTTACTTGTTGTTTTTAATAGCTGCGAATCCACCAGCAGTTGGGACGCCAAATCATTTTCACACTGCAATGTCCGTAAAACTTTTTGTATCATGTGCAAGCCAAAATCTAACTTTTGTTTGCACACAATTCTGGCGAAGTTGACTTTATATTGTAATTTATATATGAGGGCAGCTGCCGTATTTCAAATATTATATTGGCTACGTTGCTATTATATTTGTTTGAAATCTCAAATATTTTTACGGCGGTGAACTGGCAAATTCAGAATATGCAGTCTTGCAAGCCATGTGAGCGAGTGAAATAAGATCGGATCGTTATTCATTTTATTATAATAAATAAAGGCTTTGTTGCTTTTACTACCGAAACGAAAGAAAATAAAAAAATATATCTCGTCTTCGTCTCTCAGTAATCAACTGTTTCTAGCCATAAATGAATGTATCACATGTTCTATATTTTTTTTTATATTCAGCTAGTTTAATCTATATCTATAAAAGCGAAAGGTGACTGACTGACTGACAGATCAATCAACGCACAGCCAAAACTGCTAAGCCTAGAAGCATGAAATTTGGCAGAAAGGTTCCTCAAGTGACGTAAGTGTGCACTATGAAAGGATTTTTGGAAATTCCACCCCTAAGGGGGTAAAAGGGGGTTGAAAGTTTGTATGAAAAATCTAATTCCTTCGACCAAAATTCTTGAAACTTAGCACAAATATTATTCTAAGTAAATGATAAAGATTGACATTAATAGTTTTTTGAAACTACCCCCAAATAATGATTTAGGGGTTGTTGAAATGTGTATGAAAAATCTGATTTCTTGGGTCAATAAATTTGAAACTTGCCACAAGTACTAACCTAAATGAATAATAAAGGTTGCTATTATTATTTTTTGAAACTAAGAACAAAAGACAATTTAGGGGTGTTAAAGTTTTTTTGAAGAATCTTATTACTTCAGTTAATAAACTTGACATAAATACTAATCTAAATAAACAATAAAGACTTTCATTGTTAGTTTTTCGAAACTACCCCCAAAAGATGATTTAGGGGATGTTAATTTTTTTGAGGAATCTGATTTCTTGGGTGAATAAACATGAAACTTGACATAAATACCATCCTAAATAAACAATAAAATTTGTGATTATTAGTTTTTTGCAACTACCCCCAAAAGACGATTTAGGAGGTATTACAGTGTTTTTGAAAAATCTGATCGCTTGGGTCAATAAACTTGAAACTTGCCACAAATACTAACCTAAATGAATAATAAAGGTCGCTATTATTATTTTTTGAAACTACCCCCAAAAGATGATTTAGGTTAAGTTATTTTTTTTGAAGAATCTGATTTCTTGGGTGAATAAACTTGAAACTTGCCACAAATACTAAACTAAATAAATAATAAAGGTCGCTATTATTATTTTTTGAAACTACCCCCAAAAAAAGATTAAGGGGATGTTATTTTTTTTTGAAGAATCTGATATCTTGGGTGAATAAACATGAAACTTGGCATAAATACCATCCTAAATAAACAATAAAGTTTGTGATTATTAGTTTTTTGCAACTACCTCCAAAAGACGATTTAGGAGGTATTACAGTGTTTTTGAAAAATCTGATTTCTTGGGTCAATAAACTTGAAATTTGCCACAAATACTAACCTAAATGAATAATAAAGGCCGCTATTATAATTTTTTTAAACTACCCCCAAAAGAAGATTAAGGGGATGTTAGTTTTTTAAAGAATCTGATTTCTTGGGTGAATAAACTTGAAACTTGGCATAAATACCATCCTAAATAAACAATAAAGGTTGTCATTATTCGTTTTTTGCAACTAACCCCAAAAGACGATTTAGAAGGTATTACAGTGTTTTTGAAAAATCTGGTTTCTTGGGTCAATAAACTTGCCACAAATACTAACCTAAATGAATAAAAAAGGTTGCTGTTATTATTTTTTTAAACTACCCTCAAAAGACGATTTAGGTTATGTTATTTTTTTTGAAGAATCTGATTTCTTGGGTGAATTAACATGAAAATTGACATAAATACAATCCTAAATAAACAATAAAGATGGTCATCATTAGTTTTTGCAGCTACCCCCATAAGACGATTTAGGAGGTATTACAGTGTTTTTGAAAAATCTGATTTCGTGGGTCAATAAACTTGCCACTAATATACTAACCTAAATGAATAATAAAGGTTGCTCTTATTATTTTTTGAAACTACCCCTAAAAGACGACTTAGGGGATGTTATTTTTTGAAGGATCTGATTTCTTGGGTGAATAAACTTGAAACTTGGCATAAATACCATCCTAAATAAACAATAAAGGTTGTTGTTATTAGTTTTTTGCAACTACCCCCAAAAGAAGATTTAGGGGATGTTAGTTTTTTTAAAGAATCTGATTTCTTGGGTGAATAAACTTGAAACTTGGCATAAATACCATCCTAAATAAACAATAAAGGTTGTCATTATTCGTTTTTTGCAACTACCGCCAAAAGACGATTTAGGAGGTATTACAGTGTTTTTGAAAAATCTGGTTTCTTGGGTCAATAAACTTGCCACAAATACTAACCTAAATGAATAAAAAAGGCTGCCGTTATTATTTTTTTAAACAACCCTCAAAAGACGATTAAGGTTATGTTATTTTTTTTGAAGAATCTGATTTCTAAGGTGGTCATCATTAGTTTTTGCAGCTACCCCCATAAGACGATTTAGGAGGTATTACAGTGTTTTTGAAAAATCTGATTTCGTGGGTCAATAAACTTGCCACTAATATACTAACCAAAATGAATAATAAAGGTTGCTCTTATTATTTTTTGAAACTACCCCCAAAAGACGACTTAGGGGATGTTATTTTTTGAAGGATATGATTTCTTGGGTGAATAATCTTGAAACTTGGCATAAATACCATCCTAAATAAACAATAAAGGTTGTTATTATTAGTTTTTTGCAACTACCCCCAAAAGAAGATTTAGGAGGTATTACAGTGTTTCTGAAAAATCTGGTTTCTTGGGTCAATAAACTTGCCACAAATACTAACCTAAATGAATAAAAAAGGTTGCTGTTATTATTTTTTTAAACTACCCTCAAAAGACGATTTCGGTTATGTTAATTTTTTTGAAGAATCTGATTTCTTGGGTGAATTAACATGAAACTTGACATAAATACAATCCTTAATAAAAAATAAAGGTGGTCATCATTAGTTTTTGCAGCTACCCCCATAAGACGATTTAGGAGGTATTACAGTGTTTTTGAAAAATCTGATTTCGTGGGTCAATAAACTTGCCACTCATATACTAACCTAAATGAATAATAAAGGTTGCTCTTATTATTTTTTGAAACTACCCCCAAAAGACGACTTAGGGGATGTTATTTTTTGAAGGATCTGATTTCTTGGGTGAATAAACTTGAAACTTGGCATAAATACCATCCTAAATAAACAATAAAGGTTGTTATTATTAGTTTTTTGCAACTACCCTCAAAAGACGATTTAGGAGGTATTACAGTGTTTTTGAAGAATCTTATTGCTTCAGTTAATAATCTTGAAACTTGACATAAATACCATCCTAAATAAACAATAAAGTTTGTTATTATTAGTTTTTTGGAACTACCCCCAAAAGACGATTTAGGAGGTATTACAGTGTTTTTGAAAAATCTGATTTCTTGGGTCAATAAACTTGAAACTTGCCACAAATTCTAACCTAAATGAATAATAAAGGTCGCTATTATTATTTTTTGAAACTACCCCCAAAAAAAGATTAAGGGGATGTTAATTTTTTTGAAGAATCTGATTTCTTGGGTTAATAAATATGAAACTTGACATAAATACCAACCTAAATAACGATTACTACCGAAATCGTATTTTAAGGGTAGTTTCGAAAAACTAATTATTGAAAACCTTTACTGTTTATTTAGGTTGGTATTTATGTCAAGTTTCATATTTATTAACCCAAGAAATCAGATTCTTCAAAAAAATTAACATCCCCTTAATCTTTTTTTGGGGGTAGTTTCAAAAAATAATAATAGCGACCTTTATTATTCATTTAGGTTAGAATTTGTGGCAAGTTTCAAGTTTATTGACCCAAGAAATCAGATTTTTCAAAAACACTGTAATACCTCCTAAATCGTCTTTTGGGGGTAGTTCCAAAAAACTAATAATAACAAACTTTATTGTTTATTTAGGATGGTATTTATGTCAAGTTTCAAGATTATTAACTGAAGCAATAAGATTCTTCAAAAACACTGTAATACCTCCTAAATCGTCTTTTGAGGGTAGTTGCAAAAAACTAATAATAACAACCTTTATTGTTTATTTAGGATGGTATTTATGCCAAGTTTCAAGTTTATTCACCCAAGAAATCAGATCCTTCAAAAAATAACATCCCCTAAGTCGTCTTTTGGGGGTAGTTTCAAAAAATAATAAGAGCAACCTTTATTATTCATTTAGGTTAGTATATTAGTGGCAAGTTTATTGACCCACGAAATCAGATTTTTCAAAAACACTGTAATACCTCCTAAATCGTCTTATGGGGGTAGCTGCAAAAACTAATGATGACCACCTTTATTGTTTATTTAGGATTGTATTTATGTCAAGTTTCATGTTAATTCACCCAAGAAATCAGATTCTTCAAAAAAAATAACATAACCTAAATCGTCTTTTGAGGGTAGTTTAAAAAAATAATAACAGCAACCTTTTTTATTCATTTAGGTTAGTATTTGTGGCAAGTTTATTGACCCAAGAAACCAGATTTTTCAAAAACACTGTAATGCCTTCTAAATCGTCTTTTGGGGGTAGTTGCAAAAAACGAATAATGACAACCTTTATTGTTTATTTAGGATGGTATTTATGCCAAGTTTCAAGTTTATTCACCCAAGCAATCAGATTCTTTAAAAAAACTAACATCCCCTAAATCTTCTTTTGGGGGTAGTTGCAAAAAACTAATAATAACAACCTTTATTGTTTATTTAGGATGGTATTTATGCCAAGTTTCAAAATTATTCACCCAAGAAATCAGATCCTTCAAAAAATAACATCCCCTAAGTCGTCTTTTGGGGGTAGATTCAAAAAATAATAAGAGCAACCTTTATTATTCATTTTGGTTAGTATATTAGTGGCAAGTTTATTGACCCACGAAATCAGATTTTTCAAATTTTCATCGCGGAAAACTTCACGATTTCCATGAAAGCAGTCACGGGAAATAACAAGTATATGATAAAACCACAATCCTATTACACTAGCTTCTGCCAGTGGCTTCGCCCGCGGGAAAGCAGAATTGTTCAACGTGAACCGTTAATTTTTCCGGGATACAAAGTAGCCTAAGCGCTATTACAGACTATAGTCTGTCTCTGCGCTAAATTTCATCCCGATCCGTTCTGACGTGATAGAGTAACAGTAAACAATCATCCATCCAAAGGTATTTATAATCTTAGTAAGTTGGTGTTCACAAAAATACATTGGCACACCGAATAAAAATGGTGTTTCATATTCAAAATCCCGTGGAAACTGAAACACACATGATTTCTGCCGAACTACTCCTCGCACGAAATCCAATCGGGTTTAGAACGCAAACATCACCTGGTAGAATTTGTAAAATTCTGTTCCAGCGCTGAGCTAAATAAGCTGGGTTTTGTACTTTTGGTGCCAAGCTTAATATTTAAAATCTAATTACTAAAGATTACCTAATAATTGTGCGCTTTGTGTATAAGCTATAAAATAAATGCGGATGATAAGATCGACAAGAAAACATACGGGTAAAAACACCTTTGCATATGCATATGATATGCAAAGGTGTTTTTACCCGACTGCGGAAGGAGGGTAATGTGTTTATCAGTCTATGTATTTTTGTTCCTATGTGCCGTTCTAGAGACCAAACGCGTTGGAGATATTTTGATCATTCTTACGTCAATCGATTTGTCTTAACCTTGCAAGTGTCAAAGGCTTCATTAAAATTTTGAAAGAGAAAAATGGCGGCTTTTGGGCGCCATATTGTGGGGGCCCAATTTGTTTTTTCTTTCATATCCCTCGTGTGGGGTATCAAAATAAAGGGTTTCAAGAAGTAATTTCAAAAATATATAAGACATATATAGATAAAAGTACAAAATTCGAAAACAAAAATGTTAAATAAAAAATAAATAAAAAAAAATGTAATTAAAAAAATCAAAAAACCCGACTGCTTCAGAAGTGAACTAAACAGACGCTAACAAGAAAAAAAACAAGCTGTGTAGTCGGAGGATACATACTCGCGAGCTGCCTGATCAAAACCAGATGTACCCTCCTTAAGCATTCGGGTTATTCTTCATTTTTCATTCCCATGCCTTTCTTAAAATATTCAGGGTTCTCATTGCCTGTCAGTAAGCCAGTCAGTCGGTCGTTGAACTTTTCAACCCTTTCTGAAGCAAAGGGAAACTTACATTAGATTGATTATAAACAATTTACTACACAATAATACCCTCTCTTCCATTTAAGGGTGTGGCATACCTTTTCGCGTCTTTTGTCAAAGTAATCGGAATTCCCCGCACGCTCGAACAATACCGTAACGAGTGACGCTACATTGTATCATTAAATGGAAGTCGAAGTCGCACCGACTTCCTACCGAGACATATTGGGCATTACCGGAGACGTATGGGCCTGTGATACAAAGATTGGAGGTGAACAATCTTATTGGTTCCATTTATTTGAGGCGTGTTATCTATGTATATAGCCTGACTTTTGAGTCTTACAGACGTAATGTATTTTCTTATATTATCTGTTATATATATACTAGCTGTTGGTCTGCGTAGCATTAGTACTTTCAATAGCCAATTTTTTTATCGCACCATAATATTATAGGTGTGTATTGTGTGTGTGCCTTACTTAAGAAATTATTTGTTCACCATACTAACTTCTAACCCCCATTCCACCCCGTAAAGGATGACTTACAGGATAAAATCTATCATATGTCCTTCCCAGCGACTCAAACTATCTCGATTACAAATTTCATCTACATCAGTTCAGCAGTTTAAGCTTGAAAAGGTAACAGACAGACAGACAGTGTTACTTTTGCATTTATAATATTAGTATGGATAGGTTTTGGGTTTTAAAGGTATTTTGTCAGTCAAAATGTCTTTGAAAAATCGTTTTTTATGTAATTATTACAAGCCTTTTTTTATTTGTTTGTTCATTAACCTGCAATGTATGTATGTGTGTTCGGGTCAAATCTTGCTATTGAATTTTAAAGCAGTTATCCTGAACAGATTAAGATGAAATTTTGCATACACGTTTGGTTTGGATGACAAAAACACTAAAAAGATTGTAAAAAAAAATGGAAAAAAGGTAATTATGCAAAAAATCGCACAAGTCGGAAATCATCTTATGTACGTGTATCATACAACATTTTACTATGCATTGTGCGAGGAAATAAAATAATTAATAAAATGAAATTAATAAAATAGCGGGCTTATTCAAGCGCGTTCGGCATATCCACAGATTAACTAATAGTTCCTCGGGCATATCTACTGCGCATGTGCGAATAGCTGTCACATCGTAACGCAATAAGGCACGAGCAAAATATACGTTCTGCCAAACATATTTAATGAATATTTAAAAAAATTTATTGATCAAATCTAAATCTAGAGTAATTAAAAACGCCTAAAATAAAGTATTCGTTTTATTTTTCCTTTTTTATATGAATGATAATCTGTACATAACTAATTTTTAAAACTTTTCTCAAATAATAAAAACTCTATGCGTCGGGCTGACGTTGGAGTTAAAAATTAAAAAAAAGTACAGGAAAGTAAAAAGCACTAGTGAAAAAGTGACACTTTCCGCACAGTTTGGCTGATTGGAAAACCGCTCTTTTCGAGGACATGCATTGTAAAATATTTTATACCTCAATGTAATTTTTCATCAATTGCAAAAGCATGGTCGTTACTATTAGTATCTATATATTTCTACTAGCTGTTGCCCGCGACTTCGTCTGCGAAGCATTAGTAATTCGAATGGCTTATTTTTTATATCGCAGCATAATATTGTGGGTTTTCCATACAAACTTCTACCCCTCTTTCCACCCCCTTAAGTAAGATTTCCGGGATAAAAACTATGCTCTGTCCTGCCCAGCGTCTCAAAATATCTCCGAACCAAATTGCATCTAAAATAATATTGGTTCAACGGTTTAAGCGTGAAAAGGTGGACAGACAGAGTTACTTTCACATTTATATTATTAACTCCGCCCGCGACTTCGTTCTTGTGATGGCAACCAAAAATAAGCTGCTATTAAACCTGAGACAAACGGTCCAGTTCGGTTGTTCCAAATCGATGTAGAGGTCCCCATCCTAGTACCATTTGAATCTTCAAAGAAACTTTGACACCCCTAAATCGTCTTCTGGGGGTAAATCCGAAAAACTAATGATGGCATCTTTTATTATTTTGCGAAAGGAATAAGATTTTATACAAATAAATGTCTCCCTTTTAACCCTTTAAAAAGTTGAATTTCCAAAAAGCCCTCTTAAGTGCTCCCAACGTCATAAAAAGAAGCTATGTGCAGTAAAAGTAATCAAAAATCTTTACCGATAGAAATATATAGATGCTTTTGCACTTGATGAAAAATTACATTGAGGTATAAAATATTTTACCAATGCATGTCCTCGAAAAGAGCGGTTTTCAATCAGCCAAACTGTGCGGAAAGTGTCACTTTTTTCACTAGTGCTTTTTACTTTCCTGTACTTTTTTTAATTTTTAACTCCAACGTCAGCCCGACGCATAGAGTTTTTATTATTTGAGAAAAGTTTTAAAAATTAGTTATGTACAGATTATCATTCATATAAAAGGAAAAATAAAACGAATACTTTATTTTAGGCGTTTTTAATTACTCTAGATTTAGATTTTGATCAATAAATTATTTTTAAATATTCATTTAATATGTTTGGCAGAACGTATATTTTGCTCGTGCCTTATTGCGTTACGATGTGACAGCTATTCGCACATGCGCAGTAGATATGCCCGAGGAACTATTAGTTAATCTGTGGATATGCCGAACGCGCTTGAATAAGCCCGCTATTTTATTAATTTCATTTTATTAATTAATTTATTTCCTCACACAATGCATAGTAAAATGTTGTATGATACACGTACATAAGATGATTTCCGACTTGTGTCGATTTTTTGCATAATTACCTTTTTCCATTTTTTTTTACAATCTTTTTAGTGTTTTTGTCATCCAAACCAAACGTGTATGCAAAATTTCATCTTAATCTGTTCAGGATAAATGCTTTAAAATTCAATAGCAAGATTTGACCCGAACACACATACATACATTGCAGGTTAATGAACAAACAAATAAAAAAAGGCTTGTAATAATTACATAAAAAACGATTTTTCAAAGACATTTTGACTGACAAAATACCTTTAAAACCCAAAACCTATCCATACTAATATTATAAATGCAAAAGTAACACTGTCTGTCTGTCTGTTACCTTTTCAAGCTTAAACTGCTGAACTGATGTAGATGAAATTTGTTATCGAGATAGTTTGAGTCGCTGGAAGGACATATATGATAGATTTTATCCTGTAAGTCATCCTTTACGGGGTGGAATGGGGGTTAGAAGTTAGTATGGTGAACAAATAATTTCTTAAGTAAGGCACACACACAATACACACCTATAATATTATGGTGCGATAAAAAAATATTGGCTATTGAAAGTACTAATGCTACGCAGACCAACAGCTAGTATATATATAACAGATAATATAAGAAAATACATTACGTCTGTAAGACTCAAAAGTCAGGCTATATACATAGATAACACGCCTCAAATAAATGGAACCAATAAGATTGTTCACCTCCAATCTTTGTATCACAGGCCCATACGTCTCCGGTAATGCCCAATATGTCTCGGTAGGAAGTCGGTGCGACTTCGACTTCCATTTAATGATACAATGTAGCGTCACTCGTTACGGTATTGTTCGAGCGTGCGGGGAATTCCGATTACTTTGACAAAAGACGCGAAAAGGTATGCCACACCCTTAAGTGGAAGAGGGGGTATTATTGTGTAGTAAATTGTTTATAATCAATCTAATGTAAGTTTCCCTTTGCTTCAGAAAGGGTTGAAAAGTTCAACGACCGACTGACTGGCTTACTGACAGGCAATGACAACCCTGAATATTTTAAGAAAGGCATGGGAATGAAAAATGAAGAATAACCCGAATGCTTAAGGAGGGTACATCTGGTTTTGATCAGGCAGCTCGCGAGTATGTATCTTCCGACTACACAGCTTGATTTTTTCTTGTTTACGTCTCTTACCCCCAGTTTCCCAGCTTAAAATTATCGGAGAATTAATGTGACAAATTGTCAAGCATGCGTTATCTGCTGTGATTGGTTGAATGAATTTTCAACAGCCAATCACAGCAGATAACGCGTGTTTGACAATTTGTCACATTAATTCTCCGATAATTTTGAGCTGGGAAACTGGGGGTTAAGTTCGCTTATTAAGCAGTTGGGTTTTTTTTTCTTTTTTTTTTTTTTCTTTTTAATTAACATTTTTTTTTTCGAATTTTGTCCTTTTATCTATATAGGTCTCATATATTTTTGAAATTACCTCTTGAAACCCTTTATTTTAATACCCCACACGAAGGATATGAAAGAAAAAACAAATTGGGCCCCCACAATATGGCGCCCAAAAGCCGCCATTGTTCTATTTTAAAATTTTAATGTAGCCTGTGACACTCGCAAGGTTAAGACGAATCGATAGAGATAAGAATGATCAAAATCGTCCAACGTGTTTGGTCTCTACAACGGCACATAGGAACAAAAATACATAGACTGATAAACACATTGGAGGAGGGTTCCTTGGCAGTCGGGGTAAAAACACCTTTGCATACGCGTATAGATTCTTATCGATCTCTTATCCTACGTATTTATTTAAAGCTAGTTGATAAAACACAAAGTGCACAATTATTAGGTAATCTTTAGTAATTAGATTTAAAATATTCAGCTTGGCACTAAAAGTACAAAAAATCCAGCTTGTTTAGCTCAGCGCAAGAACAGAATTTTACAAATTCTACCAGGTGATGTTTGCGTTCTAAACCCGATTGGATTTCGTGCGAAGAGTAGTTCGGCAGAAATCATGTGTGTTTCAGTTTCCACGGGATTTTGAATATGAAACACCATTTTTATTCGGTGTGGAAATGTATTTTTGTGAACACCAACTTACTAAGATTATAAATACCTTTGGATGGATAATTGTTTACTGTTACTCTATCACGTCAGAACGGATCGGGATGAAATTTAGCGCAGAGACAGACTATAGTCTGTAATAGCGCTTAGGCTACTTTGTATCCCGGAAAAATTAACGGTTCACGTTGAACAATTCTGCTTTCCCGCGGGCGAAGCCACTGGCAGAAGCTAGTGTAATAGGATTGTGGTTTTATCATAGACTTGTTATTTCCCGTGACTGCTTTCATGGAAATCGTGAAGTTTTCCGCGATGAAAAGTAGTCTAAGGCATTTGTCCCACCGCCGACGATCAGTGAGTAGCGAATAAATCCGGAAACTAAAAACTAGTTGGCGAGAAGTGATTAGTGAGTTTGTAGTTCCGATAATTGTTTCGCTCGCCTATTAGCGAGTGTTTTTGAGCAACGGATGAGCACTCGCTCCACTCGCTTAGTCCTGCACGCTACCATCTCGGCGTGAGTTCTGACTGCCAAGTGAGCATCGCCATGCAAATATCGCTGAGCGAGTATCGCTGAGCAAGTATTATTTTTATAGCTCTTGTCGCTGCGACAAACTTGTGGAGAGAGATTAATTGCCAGCGTACTCTAACTATTAATATATGTGTCTCTTTTATTGACACGGAATCTGTATTTTTTGTTCGTTTCTTCAGCAAGAAAATAGTTGATAGCTAACTGCTTCGTCGCCAGTGGTGGGACAAGTGTTTAATACGCTCAGCAATAGTGTAGGCACATTTTTGTATTTGGACAAAGAAACATGTAACATTTATCAAAAAAAGCATTGCGATAGTGCTTTGTAAAATATCAAAAATGTATAAGATTGCCAAAATGCTATCGAAATGATACGTTATCTTTTTGCAATTCGACTATCGTCATCGCTGATACTCGAACTTAGCTGCCTCCGCCTGTTTTTAATTACCTATTTATTGTATTTTTAATTGTTTGTTTTACTGTAGAAGCTTGTAAGTGCGTTACTTTTTTTTTTACATCGTTCTCACATATATGTATTTTTTTTTCCTCAACGAGATAATGTAACCAAATACTTGTAAAACACATTTTTTTTAAAGAGTAAGTGTGGAGTTTCTTGTCCATTGTTATCCACAACAAGCTACATTTCCGAATGGACGGTAGAATCAATTAATATTAGTTATTTTTTTTTTTAACTTTCTAAAGTGCCGCTTAATGGCCTAATTGAATAAATAAATTTTGATTTTGATAGCATTAAATTTTTTCCTGATCCACTGCTCATACAGAGATCACGTTTTACAAACACATGTACTTATAAACAATGAAAACAATGCTACCTCTTTGTAGTAGATTGCGCCCATTGTGCATTATTTATTGATAATATCAGTCAGATCGCCAAAATGGAAACTGTTTTAACTATTCTGCTTATTTAATCTAAGACTAAACTTGAGTTCTCGGTACTAAAACAATTACAGAGTAGATACCAGGAGTACTTGTAAAATAGGTTCTCATAACAATCCACCTGATATTCATTAAAACAATCTTAGTTACATGAAACAGGAATATTAAGTACTTACATAGCTACTACGAAGTGCAGTGGTGGCACAGTGGTAATAGCCCCGTCTTACATGTCCTACGACAGGCAGGCACTTTACTTTGTGTAAATTAATTCATCACCACTACTCTAAAAATGGTGAAGGAAAACACCGTGAGGAAACCGGCACGTCCTAGAACCAAAAATTCGAAGACATGGGACATCTAGCAATCCGCACTGGGCCTGCGTGTTGGATTAAGGCTCATTATTTCTTTCACAGTGAGAAGGCCTGTATCCCAGCAGTGGGAACATTAAACGGCTGATGATGATGATGATGATGATGACCATAGCTCCTAGAGATGTAACGAAGGCCTTTTTAGTGGAGGCAGAGAAGGCCGGCAAAACTTAAATCAAAGAGTAAAATGACCTATAGGATTTTAAAAGGGGCAAGGTTTATTTAAAAAAAAACAATAAAAAGAGCAAAAATAACTTTCGTTTCGGCAGTTGTTGTCTTTGGTATTTTTTTTGTGAAAAAATTGTATGTCGTTTTTGTGGCGAATAAACACTTTTTCTTTCTTCTTTCTATTTCGAGACACCTTCTTCCGAAAAGAAAGTTAATTTTGCTCTTTTTAATTCAATTCAATTAATTTATTACATCAAATATGGTAGGTACATAAAGTTCTTATATAATATTTAGTTACACATATTTGGCCAATGTATAGCATGCAATAGTACAATTTTTTACACTTAAGATATTAATTACTAGGTAACTACATTTTGTCTATTTATTTGTCTACTTAACAGTTAAATATACCTATGCATTAGTGTATAAAATTTACAGGGACACTTTTGAAAGAACTTATCAATCGAATAAAAACACTCTTGTAACAACCACTTTCGAAACGCAACACAAAATTTATTGAAGGGTAGTTGAGTAATTGACCCAGGCAAAGCTTTGTAAATTCGGGGAGCCTATAAACGCAGCACCGCCGAAAAAATTCTAGCTTCGGAACCGGCCATTTCAAAATCTAAATGTGTAGATTTCCTTTTATTTGCGTTATCTTTCCGTTCAAATATTTCAAGATTGGACCTCACAAACCTGGCAACTTTGTAAATATAAATGCATGGGACCGTCAATAGATTGTACAAACATACAATCAATAATACATGGACCTATGAAATTTGGCAAACATCTTTAGAAGCCCACATAGAGTAACACATGTGAATGTTGTGCAATTCCGAAAATATTACGTACATAACAGTCGAATTGATAACCTCCTTTGTTAAAAAGTCGGTAAAAAAGGAAACAGGATTTAGGCGTTATCACTTTTTTAGCATTTTGATACTCTATGGAAATATTGCATTAAAAGACGCGAAAACAAACTTCTGTTACATACAACTCTACTTAGTACATACCTAAGTAAATACGTTTCTAGTTCAATTGTACAATGGGTGAAAGCGTACGTACTTGGTAGCTGCAATAGTACTTACATTAAGAAGAAATGGCTTCCTAGTCCACTTACGAGCTATGCGGTGAACTGTTTTCCTTCCAGCGTTAGAGTAAATATTATAAATTGTAGGATTGCTCTTACTGTATGTGTTTAAACGTTGCTTGCACACATAAGATTCTATGTAACTTTAGATACATAAAACTTTGGCGTTAAAAATTGTTAAGGCCGATGATTATTGGCAGATCTACCGTATGTTCTGGGCAAAGACGGTTCAGAAAATCGACCATTGAGTGTTGTATTTTTCGTTTGTTTAAATTATAGTAGCAGTTACGTTTTACAGTGATATATGGCATATATCACGGCAAAACGTAAGGTTTCAATCCGAAATATACATTTATTATACAAAAAAAATGGAAACATTTAATGACATTCGTTGACCATACTACACTGGAAATATTTTGCTAACTCCAATAAACGCCAATGCCACTGAAATTAAACAACTAAATACATATTATAGAAAAAATAATGAAGTAGAAGTAACAAGTAAAATTTCACAATTTAAAAAACCCCCGACGCATTTATCTTGCGAATACACCCCGATTCAAACAGTAAAATGCCCATAACTTTTGAACGGCTGAACCAATTTTATTCAACCATAGCTAAGAACACTCTCGACAAAATTACCTTTTAAACAAAAAAAACTAAATCGAAATCGGTTAATCCGTTTAGGCGCTATGTTGCCACAGACAGACACACAGATACACAGCAACACACGTGAAACTTATAACACCCCTTCTTTTTCCGGCGGGGATTAAAAATAGATTGTTTCCAAATAATCTTTCCGTTTAAGAATGATATTTTAAATATTCGAATTAAGAAAAGCCACCAACATATTCGGTCAACGATTTACGAATCCGATTCTGGGCGGGCACGTCCGAAGAACCCCGAGGGACATCGGGCGCCATCGCAACTGCAACCGCCACAGAACAAATTCAATTTTGTTCATTGTCGTATTTGCCCAGTCCATTTTGGTATTGCCAGATAGTCAAGACTGATAGGAGGAAAGTAGATTTGAGACACAAAGGGATTTCTCGCAATGGTTTTTAAATAACACGTTTTATTTCAAGAGAGGTAGCTTAGGGAGCACTCTAGGTAATCTATGTGTGCCGTAGGCTGCATTTTTTCGAATAAATGGCTTTTTTGAATATATTTATAGGGAGAAATAAGTTTAGTAAAAGCCTATCAGGGGACTACAATGCTAAAATAATGTTGAATTTATCTTGAGGCAGGTAATGTATTTTTGAAAGTTGAGACCTTAATGCTTTCTCGGAACCTTACCCATACGAAAGTGTTTTACTGTAACAATACGACGCGTTGTTTGTAAAAGAAAAAAGATAAACCTACAAAATGAAGCTTACCATTTGATGCCAAGATCCATTTACGGATTTACAGCACCATTAGGTAAATCTAAGAACAAGATTATCAAGGTGAAAATCTGTTGAAATACCAAAAACTTACTCTCACTTTAGTATGGATCTGTCTATACTAAAACAGAACAAAACTATTAAAGCTTGGGTCGTTAACACACAAGTTAGCCATCTAGGCTTTGCATTAGTAATGTAATGGCCACCATTCTGTCACATATGACATTGAACCTCCATAATAAACAACATAAGCTGAAGAATCTGCAAATTGCTGGTTGAATGGATTGCCAAGAAGACAGAAGTGAGTTTTGGAGTGGTGACAGCGTATCAGAAGACGCAAAAATATTAAATGGCTTTTCACAATTTTATGGTGAACCAATGACCTGGGTGCGTGAGTCTCCAGAAACACACAAGAAGCAAAGGATCCGTCGGTGTGGAGCTAAGTATGTCTTAAGGCTGACATGATGATGGCGACAAACATAATTATGGCCGTTAAGCATCCAAAACATAATTTAAGCCCCGTTTTAGAAAACAAATGAATATTCAAACATCACAAGGAAAGTAAAATCTTCAATTTTAATGTAAATAACGACGACTATAGCTTTGCAGCTCCGCTTTGTGGTGGCATTAAAAATAGGAAAGAAATCAGTCGACATCTGCAAATAAGGAAATTATGAAACCGCTGCAAAACGTTGGCATTCACCCTTTGTTTCTTCAACACCTTTTATTCAACGCTCCGGAGTTTTTAATCAAAAACTCATCTTTTATTTTTGAGTATATTTTTAATTGCATTTTTGCTATTAAGACGTGTTTTAGGAAATGACGATATGGTTTAAATGAAAAAGTGAATTGGACTTTGCATGCTTGTGATTATACTCGTCTGGCACAGATTTAAATTGTAAAATATTTTTTTTAATCACACATTAAATTTTTAACATCCTCATTATTTTGGTTTCCAGTTACATAATGGTATATTCCATAAACATATTATTATCACCACGAAATTTTTACAGAGCATCATGATATGTGTTACTTGCACCCATAATCACTCTCTGGAAAAGTAATTTAATTTAACAACTGCCCAAGCCTCTCACATTAGAGCTCTATACCGCTGCAACTTACATTGCTTAGTGGACCAATGTAATCTTAATCTGTTTTGCATAAGCTCTCTCATTGCTCGGTATGGCGTAAACACTGCAATGTGGATTAGAGGCTCCCCAGCTTAAATAAACACACTCATGGTAGGATTGCAATTGAAGTAACATTCACTGAACTGCCGTCCTACAGCTAGAGTGTCACTATCTCTCAAAATCATATTTTATAGAAAGGAAACACATTGATTTGACACAAACCACTAAAGCACTTAACATAAACATAAAAAGAAGACTTAGACTGAACAACAAAAACCGGCCAAGTGCGAGTCGGACTAGCGCACGCAGGGTTCCGTACTTGGTAAATTGCGGTTTACGATTTATGATGTATTAAAAAAAAACTACTCACTAGATCTCAATCTAACCAATTTTCGGTGGTTGATTAGATGGTAATGTACTTCATATATTTTTTTGGGTTATCATTCTCTTATTTTAGAAGTTACAGGGGGGGGACACACATTTTACCACTTTGGAAGTGTCTCTCGCGCAAAATATTCAGTTTAAAAAAAATGATATTGGAAATCTCAATATCATTTTTGAAAACCTATTCTTAGATACCCCACACGTATGGGTTTGATGAAAAAAATTTTTTTTGTTTCACTTTCAAGTATGGGACCCCACAAAATTTATTGTTTTTTTTCAATTTTTGTGTGAAAATCTTATTGCGGTTCATAGAATACAAATACTTACCAAGTTTCAACAGCATATTTCTTGCTTCATGCTGTTTATCAACTAACATAGTTAGATTTTTAGGGTTCCGTAGCCAAAAGGCAAAAAAGGGAACCCATATAGTTTCGTGATGTCTGTCTGTCCGTCGATATTTCACAGCCACTTTTTTCCGAATGTGTAAGAACTATGCTGTTGAAACTTGGTAAGTAGATGTACTCTGGGAACCGCATTAAGACTTTCACTCAAAAATAGAAAATAAACAATAAATTTTGGGGGTCCCCATACTTGAAACTGAAACTAAAAATTTTTTTTTCCATCAAACCCATACGTGGGGGTATCTATGGATAGGTCTTCAAAAATGATATTTAGGTTTGTGATATCATTTTTTTCTAAACTGAATAGTTTTTGCGAGAGTCACTTCCAAAGTGGTAAAATGTGTGTCCCCCCCCTGTAACTTCTAAAATAAGAGACTGATAAAACTAAAAAAATATATGAAGTCATTACCATGTAAACTACCACCGAAAATTGGTTTGAACAAGATCTAGTAAGTAGTTTTTTTTTAATACGTCATAAATCGTAAACCGCAATTTACTAAGTACGGAACCCTTCGTGCGCGAGTCCGACTCGCACTTGGCCGGTTATTTTTGTTATTAAATCTTATGCGAGAGTTTCCGCTGTATAAATAGAACTAATTATGCACTTTCAATAGATACATTGTTAGTTTAAATCATTTAATACTTAATCTTGTCAAAAATAGGTTTGCAAACATAGCAATTTGAAGCGTTTCTATTTTGTTTCGGGAACATATTGATAGTAGATAAATACTGCTCAGATCAACAACAAGTAAAATTTCACAATTTAAAAAACCCCCGACACATTTATCTTGCTAAAACACCCCGATTCAAACAGTAAAATGGCCATAACTTTTAAACGGCTGAACCGATTTTATTCAAACATAGCTAAGAACACTCTCGACAAAATTACCTTTCAAACAAAAAAAACTAAATCGAAATCGATTCATCCGTTTAGGCGCTATGATGCCACAGACAGACACACAGATACACAGATACACAGCAACACACGTGAAACTTATAACACCCCTCTTTTGCCGGCGGGGGTTAAAAAATTCGAAATAAATCCGCAGCTATTAAGATTTCTTTGCTGATTATGAAGGTATTAAAACTCAAAATCGCCCAAATGTCATATAGGGATATTCTATTCCATAGGACGGCAGTGTGTACAATTTCTATTGGAAAATACCGTTCACAGTTTAAGCCTGATGAAGTTTTTAATTGGTACACAGAAGTTGGATGGGACTGTGTGATTATTTTGTTTGTTTTAGCTTAGTGGAGATTTTATTAAGAGTCTGCTGAATAAGACTGTGTTTTTAAAACGACAATTAGATAATGTTTGTTTTTGAAAATAAATGTCGATGTGTTAAGAATGTTGTGACAGCTTATTTATTGCCTATTAAGTTAGAATAGATTTTTCTGTCAGACAGACAGGTCCAAAAAAAACCGTCCAAGTGCGTGTCGGTCTTCGCACTTTTAGGGTTCCGTACCAAAGAATTTTAATAATTATCAGATTTATCAATATATTGGTATTTGTTTGTAAAATATACGTAATAATAAACATTATCACCAAATTTTAAGTTCAAAGGTCTGAGAAATCAAAAAATTATTCGGAACAAAATTGTGTGACAGACGAAGGACAGACGGACGGACATACGGACACGTGAGTTGTCACTCACGTGTCCGTATGTCCATCGTGTGGGGTATCAAAATAAAGGGCTTTAAGAGGTGATTTCTAATACGACCTTTTAATACGACCAAAAAATTTAAAAAAGTTATAAATCAAAAAAGTTAAATCAAAAAACCCGACTGCTTAAAAGGCGAACTAAAAAGACGTAAACAAGTAGAAAATCATGCTGTGCAGGCGGAGGATACACCAAATTTTGGTCAGCCAGCCCGCGAATATGTATCCTCCGACTTACTTACTTACGACAAGATTTTTTGATTTAACTTTTTTTATTACAAATTTTCAAGACTCGGAAATTTTATTCAATTTTATGTACTTTAAAATATAATTCGTGAGGAAGAAAAAGTGGTAAGTATATTTGTCAACAACAATAACAACAATAATTTATTTAGCAAAAAATGAAGAAATACATAGTTTCATGTTACATTACTATAATATTATGGCATATTTCTGCTCAATCTTGTGAATATTGGCCCCGATGCTAGGATTCATGTGAATTAGTCCAAGAGCAAGGGAAGCGAGCTCGGAAGCTTAGGGCACCCCGACACGGATAAGTTAGGTTCGAAGGAGGTGACGGGAGATGACGGGAGCTGAAGAGAGCGAGCAAAGCGAGTGAACTCAGCTTCCGTCTCTCCTTCATGTTAGGTTACTTTAGACCCTGCAGACACAAATAGGAGCCCCGCGCAGCGGAGCTCCGTCGACTTGGTTGCTTAAAGAGTAATCGTAAAAACTTTAACCATGGATATCTCAATAACCATGGGGCTCCGAGTGGTGGGAATGGTACTGGGGGTAGCCAAACCTTCACTTCTCCCCTCTCCACCCTCCCCGCGCCAAAAATCAACGGCCCATAATCGAAATTTGTACAAACTGTCAGACTTATTTGTAAACTTTAGTGTGGTTTCGAGTAGTGGTGTCCCAGCAAGAGCAGTGGTGGCCCAGTGATAACGGAACTGACTACGTGTCGTTGGTCGTGAGTTCAAACCCAGGCAGGCGCTTTACTCTCAAAACGTTGAAGGAAAACATCGTGAGGAAACATGTCCTAGAACCAAAAAATTCAAGACATGTGACATTCACCAACCCGCACTTGATCCGCGTGGTGGATTAAGGCCCATTACCTCTCTCACAGAGATGGTGCCTGTGTCCCAGCTGTGTGAACATTATAAGGCTGATGATATTAGTGTGGTTTAAATTCATCATCTACCTAGCCTTTTCCCAATTGTTTTTGGGGTCGGCTTCCAGTCTTACCGGATTCAGCTGAGTACCAGTGCTTAACATGGAGCGACTGCCTATCTGACCTCCACAACCCAGTAACTGGGTATCACGATACCCCTTGGCAAGACTGGTGTCAGATCTCAAGCTTCGGTCTACTCGTAACGACTGTCAAAGATCTTTAAATGACAACCGGGTTTAAATTATTATATGATATTATATTATGTCAAAATAGTAACTAATAAACAGGCATGTAACGTTTTTAGGAAAACTTGCTCTCTAGCTTGTGTCATAACATTTAATAAATTGACACGCTTACTCAATTCCAGCCAAGACACCTCACATTACGTCAACTGCTTGTTAATTATATGTTGCTGTCGGTCTGTCCGCTAACCTAAATTGGACAGGCTGAGTGGACAGTGACATTGTAATCCCATCGCACTGATCATCACCGACGTTGATACGAATTAGTATCTGGATACTGTGTGCTTGTTATTGCATAAATTAGGCGCTGTTTAACAGTAAATTAGACTTGGTTTGAAGTGGTTTTGGCTGACGGCGTGGTCGCTTTTTGGTTTGAAACTGCATGACTAACTTATTTCTTGAAAATAACATAAATTTTGATATAAGATATTGTTTTTTTTTCAATCCAAGTGTATTTTGAATTTTTTTTGTCTAGCCTTGACTGTCGTAGGTTTTGGTACGAGTTAGTTTTAAAGTAAGTGACATTTTTTGCCTTCACAAGTTAAAAAATTGTTGCCATGTGAGAATTCACCCTGGGCTGGAATTAACACACATGCTGAAGTTCCTTAAGGCCGCTTATACACGCTAAGAAAAGTAACCGCAAGCAAACCAAGACTACGCAAGAATCCCTGTCGTTTCTACACACGAACTGTGTACACTTCCTCGGAACTGAACAAATCTAGGACAAAATCTATTTATTGCATAAGTCCAACACAATTCTTGTGGAGCACGAATTTTTGCGTAGTCTCGGGGAATGTACTTAGCGTGTAGAAGCGGTCTAAGTATCCAAATACACGTGCACTTGCTTGAACCTTATGTAGACCACTGACAATGCTTGTCATAAGGATAACATAGCCACGTAGTTATCTCAAATGTTCTAAGAGGTTAACGTCCGATATTAAAAGAAAACATGACCTCATCATCTCTCATCTATCTGTGTATAAATTTTATGGTTTACAATAAAGTATATTTTTTTCTATTCTATCTAAATGGTTTTACGTAGACTTCTTCATTCATTTCGACAATTCCCTCAGTTTAGTCTTATGTTGTTAATATATATCTAATAGCTGCCTAAAACCGTCACCAGTCTTCTATTTCTGTATTTTCGTAGCCTGCCCAAATTTGTAGAGTGTAGCCCCAAACCGTTGAGGGCTGGTTCGAATTTCTCAACCGTGGTACTGTGGATACTGTTTATACTGCTCCGTGGCTTGCATTCACGGCCCAACGAAGATTTCGTCTAGCTAAGGTACAGTTGTTGAATTTTAGGAATGCATGACAGTTGTTGCAATTTGAACCTTATGTCAGAACCTTAAAAGTCAAACGGTGATGGCTCGTAATTTGCAAATGCTGTTAGGTTTAGTTGAAATTTCAGTCTTCTTGGTTTAGTGTTGTTAACTTTGGTATTGTTGTAGTCATTTGTCTAGTACTAAATCACGAGAAAACTACATCATTTTCTTTAGAGGAACAGTTTTTTTTTTCATTGTAGAGTTACTAGCCCTCCTACCAGCCTTAAGGTTTTGTAGTTCAAGAAGAAGTACCCTGCAATTAAATCTAAGAGGTTAAACAGAAATTTTGTGAAATGTGCAACATAATAGTTCACCAGTTCAATCAATCTAATAGATTATTTCAAATAATCCTTAGAAGTTTTGGATTGTCAAACAAAAAAAAAAGATCACTCTAGTTCCAAATACGCAAGTGTCAGTAGGTCTCAATGGAGAAGAATTTGCAAGAAACTCTACGGACACTCTTTTCCATCAGTTTAAATTATTCGGTTAAATCATTTTTGTTGGAAAAATACGGTTCCCTATCCATTTGCATAAACACTTTAGACATAATATAACATGACATACTTTTGTTTATCCTAATTATATTTACGCATAACATTATTTTCACATAATAGCCCACGCATATATTTTTTAGCATAATTACTTTTATCATAATAATGTTTAAGCATAACATTCTAAAGCATAAATTTGTTTACGCGTAATGGTATTAAATCTTTTTGTTTAAGCTTATGAAATACACATAATAATTAACTCCTAAAATGTTAGACATTATTACACATTTTTATACAATAAACATGCAGCATGCAAAGATGTTTACAAGCATACACCATGCATGGAGCAAGCATGCAGCATGCATGCAATATGAAAACTTGTAAACAAGCATACACCATGCATGCAGCATGCAAGCAAGCATGCAGCAAGCATGCAGCAAGCATGCAGCATACAGCAAGCATGCAACATGCAGCACGCATGGTTTCTGTCACGGCTCCGGCGCTATCCCACGCGAGCTGCTCGTCGCAGATGTGTTCAACGCAGCCACAGCGGCGAGCGTTGAAACCACCTGCTCCTCAGCTCGCGGGCCGCCTCGCCCCTCCGCGCCTACGCGATTTTAAATACCACTCTAGGGGTAGGGCAGACAAGACTACGTGGAGTCAGTTTAGCAGCGATTCGTTTCTTACACTAACTTTTATAGCAATTATAATAATTTTTAATCAATAATCAACAGTTACTTAATAGTATATATAATAAATCATTTGCATGAAAATTCAAAATAATATACGTAAAATAACTCAAATTTGTTTCCGTTAAGCCTATTAATTTTATGCTTTAATACTATTATGCTAATAGTCATTAGGGCTAGTAACATTATGCGAATTAAAATTCTGCATACAAATGAGCGTTCAAGTTAATTATGCCAACTTAAACTGTATGCCAAAAAAAAAATGTCCATTAATTATTATGGCAAAACAAATTAAGCCAAAACAGTAACGCCAAAGTATATTAGGAAAAAGAACATTATGCGAAAAAAGTGATCCCGAAAAATACATATATGTGCGAACGATGTAAAAAGACGTGCACGTCTAGAGTAACACACAACAAAGAAAATACAATAACACGCCGAGGCAGCTAAGTTATGACCAACTGATGGCGCCCGTTCCTGAATATGACGAATGGATCGGCACTACTCTGCTCAACCATCATGAAGGGAACCGAATGATCCAACATATGTGCCACATTGGTTTGGAAGTACAGTAAACGAGGTAATGGCTATAGATGAGACGGCGCCATAATGAACTGTCCCTGTTTTAAAATTAGGTATGCATTATTCATTGCAAGCATTTTATTTGTTGTCATTATAAATGCTTATAATTTTTGTTATGCCAGTATGTAGACTTTTTCAACTTTCTCTTGTTGAGAATTACTTGGCGTGATATACAAATTTTTCTCCAAAATAACTGTTCACCTGTTATTGAAAACAATCAACATTATCCCTCCGTGATCCCAATTTATTTGGGGTCGACGCAATATGCCTTTTTTCATCCATCTTTATAAGCCGTCATCCGAACGTTTACTTACTTCTGAGGAGCTCAATCTATGGGGTATGGCGCAGTGTTGTTTATTTTTGGTATTTACAATGAATGTGTTTAAGTATGTACAAATTTTACACAATGAATTATTTTTTCGTATTATAAATTAATATTTTTTTTGTAATTTTAATTGGATTTTTTTATGAATTGGAAATTTATTGATGTAATAGTTGTTTTATATTTTGTTATAATTGTGGACAGTAAAAAACAATTAAAATTGATAGATCTGTCAAGTAAACCTCTGATTTTGGAACTAGAGTTGAGAAGGTTGTCTGTAAGAGATTGCCCTGTGCGATAAGACCGCCCATTGTACACTTATCTTTATAAATGTTTAGTCCTGTAATTATTTAAGTGGTGTACAATAAAGTATATAATAAATAAATAAAATCCTTAGTAGATAATGATATTTCATGCATACTTTGTCAGTCTATAGCTCCGATACCTAACCCGTGGATTTGGGGTCTGCGACTAAGGTAGGGTTATTTCGCTGGTTATAAGCATACAGTTAGTTCGTATCAATTTTCATTTTGGACCATCTCCTTTAAAGTAACAAACGTTGTTCGTTAAATTCTTTTTTTTCAGTGTTGAAATTGATCAATATTATTGCAAAAGAATAAGACACGGGAAATAAATTACATTTCTCGTGTAAGCGGATTTTAAATCATCCTTCAAAAAAGATTAATAGGATTTTGCTTTCTTAAAAAAAAAATGCTTACCGCCGTACTCTGAAAATACCTTTCATTAATTCACTTGTCCCTGAGTGTATGAAAATGAGCTGCTCACGCAAAGTAGGCCACGTTTTAAACGGTTGCATTAAATAAAAACACGATACGGGCAATGCCAGCATTTGTATTGTACGCACGATTAAACTGCCGCGGCCGTGCGCAGATACAACAAATAGCGTTTCTGTTTCATTTATTTACCTACGGCAATAATGCATCTGATAGCAGTGGTGAAACTGCTTACTATTTATTTTTTTGGTTTCTGGGGGAAAACCTTCAGAAGGTGCCTGGACTTTTGGGATAAGGCCGGGGAATGTGAGATGCATACTTCACTAAAACCACCCCGCTGATCACCATCCGTGACTTCATATAAATCCTACCTTTCCCACTAGTGAACCTATGATAGACTTATTATGCAATGTTTCATTAATATTTCAGCCAAAAGACTTCCACTGTCAGATATAGGCCTACATCAAGTGCCGCCTTAGTAATCGACTTGATCAGTGATTGACATAAAAAATATAGGATACAATCCTATATATTTTTATGAATGATTTGATTTAAATATAGAAGGTATGAAACCGATTGGCTATCATATAAGGTAAGTAATTCATTGATAAGTTTTTTTTTAATTTATCTTATTTGATATTGTGACTCTCTTCATAATTATTACTGAAAAGTGTAACCAACACAATCATATAAGTGAGTTCATAATTCAGTCAAATTTTTCCTGTATTTATTGGATCATTAGATGTTGTAAGTTTGTTAACACAAAGAAAAGATAAATGGCCTAGGAAATATTAAATTAAATTTTCATATGCGTTAAAGCCCAGCTTTTATCTCTCAAAGTTCTCATACACGGCACGTGTCAGTTTTATTTCAGTCTCAAGTTTTAACTTAGTACGTACTACGTAAGAATTTCAACTTTTCGCGGCTATTAGGAATAATCTATACTTTAAGTTTCTATACTACATACTTACTGACTGTTTGACTGGTAGAGAATGCCTTGTGGCATTAAGTCCGCCTATGTACCACTATTGTACATGAAGTTTAAATAAATAAATAAATAATAAATAAATCAGTTGTGGATAATTTAACATCTTCTGCAAAAACTAGCCATTTGAGTTTTGGGAGAGTATGACTGCACTTTTGATCCTTAGCTGTACCAAAGACTCCGACTTCGGAAAAGAAAGTTATTTTTCGCTTTGCAAAGGTATTTTTGGAATTCGGTTTTTTTTTTAATGACCCTAAGCAATCATCGCATTGCCAAACGATTACTTATTTCCATGTCCATCAATTATTTGATTTATCGTGGATAATAATTTGAATTCAGAACTAAATACTTTATTGTTGTATTGATTTCGAACGTGTGAACTATGTAAAGCTGTAAAACGGCTTTCCTTTGGTCGCTTTCCTCGCATTTTATAAAAAAAACTAGCTTCCGCCCGCGGCTTCGCCCGCGTAAAAAGTGTTTTATCATACCAAGGGAATACAAACTATCCTACTCAAACTATGTCCATGCCAAATTTCATCTAAATCGGTTCAGTAGATCCACCTAAATCCTCTTTTGGGGGTAGTTTAAAAAAAATCATAATGATAACATAATTTGTTTATCGAGGTTGGTATTTAAGTCAAGTTTCATATTTATTAACCCAAGAAATCAAAAAGTTGCCGTACAAACTTCAACACCCTCTATATCGTCTTTTGGGGGCGTTTCAAAAAACTATTAATGACACCTTTATTGTTTATTAGTTTCAAATTTTGTTAACCTAAGAAATAAAATTCTTCATAAACACAAACACACCCCAAATCGTCTTTTGGGAGTTGTTTCAAAAGACTAATAATGATAAACTTTATTGTTTATTTAGGTTGGTATTTAAGTCAAGTTTCAAGTTTATTAACCCAAGAAATAGGTTTCTTCAAAAACACTTTAATCTTCTTTTGCAGGTAGTTAAAAAAAAAAAAACCTTCAATATTCATTTAGGTTAGTATTTGTGCCAAATTTCAAGTTTACTGACCCAAGAAATCAGATTTTCCATACAAACTTCACACCGCCTAAATGATAATTTAACATCTTCTGCAAAAACTAGCCATTTGAGTTTTGGGAGAGTATGACTGCACTTTTGATCCTTAGCTGTACCAAAGACTCCGACTTCGGAAAAGAAAGTTATTTTTCGCTTTGCAGTGGTATTTTTGGAATTCGTTATTTTTTTTTAATGACCCTAAGCAATCATCGCATTGCCAAACGATTACTTATTTCCATGTCCATCAATTATTAGATTTAACGTGTATAATAATTTGAATTCAGAACTAAATACTTTATTGTTGTATTGATTTCCGTGTGAACTATGTAAAGCTGTAAAACGGCTTTCCTTTGGTCGCTTTCCTCGCATTTTATAAAAAAACTAGCTTCCGCCCGCGGCTTCGCTAGCGTAAAAAGTGTTTTATCATCCCAAGGGAATACAAACTATCCTATTCAAAATATGTCCATGCCAAATTTCGTCTAAATCGGTTCAGTAGATCCACCTAAATCGTCTTTTGGGGGTAGTTTAAAAAAAATCATAATGATAACATAATTTGTTTATCGAGGTTGGTATTTAAGTCAAGTTTCATATTTATTAACCCAGGAAATCAAAAAGTTGCCGTACAAACTTCAACACCCTCTATATCGTCTTTTGGGGGCGTTTCAAAAAACTATTGTTTATTAGTTTCAAATTTTTTTAACCTAAGAAATAAAATTCTTCATAAACACAAACACACCCCAAATCGTCTTTTGGGAGTTGTTTCAAAAGACTAATAATGATAAACTTTATTGTTTATTTAGGTTGGTATTTAAGTCAAGTTTCAAGTTTATTAACCCAAGAAATAGGTTTCTTCAAAAACACTTTAATCTTCTTTTGGAGGTAGTTAAAAAAAAAAAAACCTTCAATATTCATTTAGGTTAGTATTTGTGCCAAATTTCAAGTTTACTGACCCAAGAAATCAGATTTTCCATACAAACTTCACACCGCCTAAATCATAATTTGGGGGTAGCTTAGAAAAAGTAATAATAGCAACCTTTATCATTTACTTTAGATTACTATTATATCCAAGTTTCAAGAATGTTGGAATTAGATTTATCATCCAATCTTTCAAACCCCTTTTTACCCCCTAAGGGGTAGAATTCCCAATAATCCTTTCTTAGTGATCACTTACGTCATATGATGAACCTTGTTGCTAAATTTCATGCTTCCAGGCTTAGTGGTTTTGACTGTGCGTTGATCGATCAGTCTGTAAGTCAGCCATTTTCGTCTATTTTATATTATAGCTGCTACCTACCTACCTACCCATCCACCTACCTTACCTAGGTAGGTACCAACCTACTCACCTGCCCTACCGATCAACCTACCAACCCTACTCTATCAACCTAATCACCTGCCCTACAGATCAACCTAACTACCCTACCCTATCCTACATACACTATTACCCTACCCTACCTACATACCCACCTACCCTACCTACCTACCTACCAATTTATTAAACTATTTATTTGAATAAGTATTAATACTACAATACGAATGTAACCAACTTTTGTTTCTACCGGCGCGGCGGCGATCTGATTAAATTTTAGAACTCAAAAGCTGCTATTGTGACTTAACTATGATAGTGAGATATATTCTCTCATAGTCTTTTTTGTAGTAAATAATGAGTACTTTAATCATATACCACATATTTTTTCTGTATCATTAATAGTTTTCTCAGCGCACGCCAAATAATGAATTTTATAGGCAAAATATTGCTACTTTGGGTTACATTATTGCAATTTTCATAAAGATTTTTTTTTTTTTTTTAATAAATTATATCCTATGTTACTCGGAAATTGTTTAGCTTACTACACGTGAAAGAATTTTTTAAATCGGTCCAGTAGTTTCAGAGTCTATTCGGTACAAACAAACAAACAAAAAATCTTTCCTCTTTATAATATTGGTATGGTATAGATTACATTCATTTAAAAGAGTATTAGCAACTATATATAGGATAATATTTTTGTGTTCACCAAAAATCTAAAGGTACATCTAAAATACTGATCGTGCACCAAATATTAGTTGATCTACGAATAAATTATGGTCAAAGAAGCAGTCCAAGAGCGAGCGAAGCGAGCTCGGGAACTTAGGGCACCCCGACACGGACGGGTTAGGTTCGAACGAGATGACGGGAGCTGAAGTGAGCGAGCAAAGCGAGCGAACTCAGCTCCCGTCATCAAGTTCGTGTTAGGTTACTTTTGACCCTGCAGACAGAAATAGGAGCCCCGCGCAGCGGGGCTACGTCGACTTATATGAACATATTTTGGTGCACATTCAGTATATTTGGTGGAACACAGGCAAAATTAGGTAAATGAAATGGGAATAAATTAAAGTACTTTTAAACACCATGCCTATATATGCTTCCAAATTGATTGAGAGTGTCCGGACAGCTCCAAGCGCAAAAGGCAACTATAGATAGAAAGCAATCCGACGACTGACAAAACACGATGCCGAGGGACATTAAGAAAATAGTTGTACTGTACTTACATATTTAATGCTCTGTAGAAGGAGGACGGTTTTAATACCAAAATATAATGAATTTATAGGAAACTAAAAGACTATTACTGTAACCGGAAATACGTTACAAGATCAATTTCCGGCATAGCTACCCACATTCTTTTCCCAAACTTCCAGACGCCTAACATATGTACATACTAGCTGTATCCGCGGCTTCGCTCCCGTTAACAGCCTATCCTACCCTACTTACCTACCTACCTGTACCTACACTACTTACCTAGACCTACCTACCTACCTTACTTATCTTTCTACCTACCTAGATCGAGCGTTCGCTGCACAGAATACTATTTACTCTAGGGAGAAGAATATTGACTTCATACTAAAAAACTACGGACAGATTTGCTGCGCGCCATCTGGTAGCACTCCAGAATACCACACCGAAACATCAAGTTATTACATTACAGAAATTCGGAGGACATCACCTTGGGTGAGCACGGCCTACTGTGTCAGGCTTGAGTCGGTTTTAAAAACGGTTTTAAAATGCATGACTCAAGCCTATTACAGAAACCGTGCTCGCCCGGCTGCTATTAAAATGTGAATTGGATTAAAATCATGATCTTAAAAAAAAGATACCACAATAATTAACTGTGACGTTATAAATTTTTGAACACTGTTTAGATATTACTATCTCAAGGAAACTGTATTTTATTTCATACGATAGCATTTAAGGAGAAAAAACCTTTATATCTTTATTATGTTTACTGGTTATGCACCGATCATACTAAAGTTCTGCTCAAAATTGACTTTAACCGCTCGTCCTCCAAAAGCATAATAAAAATGAATCGATAGATCATCAATTCTGATCCATGTTTTAACAAACTTTTAAAACTGTTTATTAATTGATATCTCAAGATAAAATAAAATACTGTTGTATTTTATATTAAATATTATGTTCTGACAGCGGCTTCGCTCAAGTGAAAACTGTTCTCTTATCCCAAGGGAAAATAAAAAACAAAAAGAGAGGACAAAAGTTTTATCTTTTTTTTTTAATTAGAAGCGCAACTCCGATCCATTTTTACCCTTCCACTATCTAAATAAACACAAAATAAAAGTTGTTACAAAATGTTGCGGTCAAACGTCACCGGGTCCAATGCTACCGAGTAGTTACTATAAAATACTCTCTACCAATTTTTAACAAAACCAGTATAATCAAAAGTTTTTACTTGTTGTTTTTAATAGCAGCGAATCCACCAGCAGTTGGGACGCCAAATGATTTTCACACTGCAATGTCCGTAAAACTTTTTGTATCATGTGCAAGCCAAAATCTAACTTTTGTTTGCACACAATTCTGGCGATGTTGACTTTATATTGTAAACTATATATGAGGGCAGCTGCCGTATTTCAAATATTATATTGGCTACGTTGCTATTTGTTTGAAATCTCAAATATTTTTACGGCGGTGAACTGGCAAATTCAGAATATGCTGTCTTGCAAGCCATGTGAGGGAGTGAGATAAGATCGGATCGTTATTCATTTATTATAATAAATAAAGGCTTTGTTGCTTTTACTACCGAAACGAAAGAAAATAGAAATATCTCGTCTTCGTCTCTCAGTAATCAACTGTTTCTAGCCATAAATGAATGTATCACATGTTACATCATTTTTTTTTATTTCATCTAGTTTAATAGTAATATATAGATACTAATAATAGACCATGCTTTTGCACTTGATGAAAAATTACATTGAGCTAAAAAATATTCTTTTACATTTTTTTTTAACAATCTTTTTAGTGTACACATTTTAGTTTTTGTCATCCAAACCAAACGTGTATGCACAAAAGATTTGACCCGAACACACATACATACATTGCAGGTTAACAAACAAACAAATAAAAAAATGCTAATAATAATTACATATCAAACGATTTTTCAAAGACATTTTGACTGACAAAATACCTTTTAAACCCAAAACCTATCCGTACTAATAATATTATAAATGCAAAAGTAACACTGTCTGTCTGTCTGTTACCTTTTCAAGCTTAAAACGCTGAACTGATTAAGATGAAATTTGATATCGAGATAGTTTGAGTCGCTGGGAAGGACGTATGATAGATTTTATCCTGTAAGTCATCCTTTACGGGGTGGAATGGGAGTTAGAAGTTAGTATGGTGAACAAATAATTTCTTAAGTAAGGCGGCCCACACACCTATAATATTATGGTACGATAAAAAAAGTTAGCTATTGAAAGTACTAATGCTACGCAGATCAAGAGCTAGTATATATAAAACAGATAATATAAGAAAATACATTACGTCTGTAAGACTCAAAAGTCAGGCTATACACATAGATAACACGCCTCAAATAAATGGAACCAATAAGATTGTTCACCTCCAATCTTTGTATCACAGGCCCATACGTCTCCGGTAATGCCCAATATGTCTCGGTAGGAAGTCGTTGCGACTTCAACTTCCATTTAATGATACAATGTAGCGTCACTCGTTACGGTATTGTTCGAGCGTGCGGGGAATTCCGATTACTTTGACAAAAGACGCGAAAAGGTATGCCACACCCTTAAGTGGAAGAGAGGGTATTATTGTGTAGTAAATTGTTTATAATCAATCTAATATTAGTTTCCCTTTGCTTCAGAAAGGGTTGAAAAGTTCAACGACCGACTGACTGGCTTACTGACAGGCAATGAGAACCCTGAATATTTTAAGAAAGGCACGGGAATGAAAAATGAAGAATAACCCGAATGCTTAAGAAGGATACATCTGGTTTTGATCAGGCAGCTCGCGAGTATGTATCCTCCGACTATACAGCTTGATTTTTTTCTTGTTTACGTCTCCTTAGTTCGCTTCTGAAGCAGTGGGGTTTTTTTATTTTTTACTTTTTTGTTAACATTTTTTTTTTCGAATTTGGTACTTTTATCTATATAGGTCTTATATATTTTTGAAATTACCTCTTGAAACCCTTTATTTTGATATCCCACACGAAGGATATGAAAGAAAAAACAAATTGGGCCCCCACATTATGGCGCCCAAAAGCCGCCATTGTTCTATTTTTTTTTTATGTAGCCTGTGACAATTGCAACGTTAAGGCGAATCGATTGACGTAAGAATTATCAAAATCGTCCAACGCGTTTGGTCTCTAGAACGGCACATAGGAACAAAAATACATAGACTGATAAACACATTACCCTCCTTCCTTCGGCAGTCGCGGTAAAAACACCTTTGCATACGCGTATAGATTCTTGTCGATCTCTTATCCTACGTATTTATATAAAGCTAGTTGATAAAACACAAAGTGCACAATTATTAGGTAATCTTTAGTAATTAGATTTAAAATATTCAGCTTGGCACCAAAAGTACAAAATCCAGCTTATTTAGCTCAGCGCAAGAACAGAATTTTACAAATTCTACCAGGTGATGTTTGCGTTCTAAACCCGATTGGATTTCGTGCGAGGAGTAGTTCGGCAGAAATCATGTGTGTTTCAGTTTCCACGGGATTTTGAATATGAAACACCATTTTTATTCGGTGTGGAAATGTATTTTTGTGAACACCAACTTACTAAGATTATAAATACCTTTGGATGGATGATTGTTTACTGTTACTCTATCACGTCAGAACGGATCGGGATGAAATTTAGCGCAGAGACAGACTATAGTCTGTAATAGCGCTTAGGCTACTTTGTATCCCGGAAAAATTAACGGTTCACGTTGAACAATTCTGCTTTCACGCGGGCGAAGCCACTGGCAGAAGCTAGTGTAATAGGATTGTGGTTTTATCATAGACTTGTTATTTCCCGGGACTGCTTTCATGGAAATCGTGAAGTTTTCCGCGATGAAAAGTAGTCTAAGGCATTTGTCCCACCGCCGACGATCAGTGAGTAGCGAATAAATCCGGAAACTAAAAACTAGTTGGCGAGAAGTGATTAGTGAGTTTGTAGTTCCGATAATTGTTTCGCTCGCCTATTAGCGAGTGTTTTTGAGCAACGGACGAGCACTCGCTCCACTCGCTTAGTCTTGCACGCTACCATCTCGGCGTGAGTTCTGACTGCCAAGCGAGCATCGCCATGCAAATATCGCTGAGCGAGTATCGCTGAGCAAGTATTATTTTTATAGCTCTTGTCGCTGCGACAAACTTGTGGAGAGAGGTTAATTGCCAGCGTACTCTAACTATTAATATATGTGTCTCTTTTATTGACACGGAATCTGTATTTTTTGTTCGTTTCTTCAGCAAGAAAATAGTTGATAGCTAACTGCTTCGTCGCCAGTGGTGAGACAAGTGTTTAATACGCTCAGCAATAGTGTAGGCAAATTTTTTGTATTTGGACAAAGAAACATGTGACATTTATCAAAAAAAGCATTGCGATAGTGCTTTGTAAAATATCAAAAATGTATAAGATTGCCAAATGCTATCGAAATGATACGTTATCTTTTTGCAATTCGACTATCGTCATCGCTGATACTCGAACTTAGCTGCCTCCGCCTGTTTTTAATTACCTATTTATTGTATTTTTAATTGTTTGTTTTACTGTAGAAGCTTGTAAGTGCGTAACTTTTTTTTTTTACATCGTTCTCACATATATGTATTTTTTTTCCTCAACGAGATAATGTAACCAAATACTTGTAAAACTCATTTTTTTTTAAAGAGTAATTGTGGAGTTTCTTGTCCATTTTTCTCCACAACAAGCTACATTTCCGAATGGACGGTAGAATCAATTAATATTAGTTTTTTTTTTTTTAACTTTCTAAAGTGCCGCTTAATGGCCTAATTGAATAAATAAATTTTGATTTTGATAGCATTCAACTTTTTCCTGATCCACTGCTCATACAGAGATCACGTTTTACAAACACATGTACTTATAAACAATGAAAACAATGCTACCTCTTTGTAGTAGATTGCGCCTATTATGCATTATTTATTAATAATATCAGTCAGATCTCCGAAACGGTATCTGTTTTAACTATTCTGCCTATTTAACCTAAGACTAAACTTGAATTCTCGGTACTAAAACAATTACAGAGTAGATACCAGGAGTACTTGTAAAATAGGTTCTCAACAATCCACCTGATATTCATTAAAACAATCTAAGTTACATGAAACAGGAATATTAGGTACTTACATAGCTACTACGACGAGCAGTGGTGGCCCAGTGGTAATAGTCCCGTCTTACGTGTCCTACGACAGGCAGGCACTTTACTTGGTGTAAATTATTTCATCACCACTACTCTAAAAATGGTGAAGGAAAACACCGTGAGGAAACCGGCACGTCCTAGAACCAAAAATTCGAAGACATAGGACATCTAGCAATCCGCACTGGGCCTGCGTGGTGGATTAAGGCCCATTCTTTCTTTCACAGAGAGAAGGCCTGTATCCCAGCAGTGGGAACATTAAACGGCTGATGATGATGATGATGAACATATCTCCTAGAGATGTAACGAAGGCCTTTTTAGTGGAGGCAGAGAAGGCCGGCAAAACTTAAATCAAAGAGTAAAATGACCTATAGGATTTTAAAAGAGGCATGGTTTATATAAAAAAAAAAAAAAAAAAAAGAGTAAAAATAACTTTCGTATCGGCAGTTGTTGTTTTTTGTATTTCTTTTGTCATTTCGAGACACCTTCTTCCGAAAAGAAAGTTATTTTTGCTCTTTTTAATTCAATTCAATTAATTTATTACATCAAATATGGTAGGTACATAAAGTTCTTATATAATATTTAGTTACACATATTTGGCCAATATATAGCATTCAATAGTACAAGTTTTTACACTTAAGATATTAATTACTAGGTAACTACATTTTGTCTATTTATTTGTCTTCTTAACAGTTAAATATATCTATGCATTAGTGTATAAAATTTACAGGGACACTTTTGAAATAACTTATCTATCGAATAAAAACACTCTTGTAACAACCGCTTCCGCAACGCAACACAAAATTTATTGAAGGGTAGTTGAGTAATTGACCCAGGCAAAGCATTGTAAATTAGGGGAGCCATGTAAACGCAGCACCGCCGAAAAAATTCTAGCTTCGGAACCGGCCATTTCAAAATCTAAATGTGTAGGTTTCCTTTTATTTGCGTTATCTTTCCGTTCAAATATTTCAAGATTGGACCTCACAAACCTGGCAACTTTGTAAATATAAATGCATGGGACCGTCAATAGATTGTACAAACATACAATCAATAATACATGGACCTATGAAATTTGGCAAACATCTTTAGAAGCCCACATAGAGTAACACATGTGAATGTTGTGCAATTCCGACAATATTACGTACATAACAGTCGAATTGATAACCTCCTTTGTTAAAAAGTCGGTAAAAAAGGAAACAGGTTTTAGGCGTTATCACTTTTTTAGCATTTTGATACGCTATGGAAATATTGCATTAAAAGACGCGAAAGCAAACTTCTGTTACATACAACTCTACTTCGTACATAGAATTTACACGTCGTTTAAAAATTGTTTGCTGCATTTTAGTATATACTCCAATGTATTAAATAATATTATAAAAGAACGATGCTTTGTTTGAAACCAATAAAGTGGTATCACAGTTATAAGCCTAATCAAAGTTTTGTTTCTATTCACCCCTGCATTCCTATTCACCCCGTTTGACGGTACCTAAGTAAATACGTTTCTAGTTCCATTGTACAATGGGTGAAAGCGTACGTACTTGGTAGCTGCAATAGTACTTACATTAAGAAGAAATGGCTTCCTAGTCCACTTACGAGCTATGCGGTGAACTGTTTTCCTTCTAGCGTTAGAGTAAATATTATAAATTGTAGGATTGCTCTTACTGTATGTGTTTAAACGTTGCTTGCACACATAAGATTCTATGTAACTTTAGATACATAAAACTATGGCGTTAACAATTGTTAAGGCCGATGATTACTGGCAGACCTACCGTATGTTCTGGGCAAAGACTGTTCAGAAAATCGACCATTGAGTGTTGTATTTTTCGTTTGTTTAAATTACAGTAGCAGTTACGTTTTGCAGTGATATATGGCATATATCACGGCAAAACGTAAGGTTTCAATCCGAAATATACATTTATTATACAAAAAAAATGGAAACATTTAATGACATTCGTTGACCATACTCCACTGGAAATATTTTGCTAACTCCAATAAACGCCAATGCCACTGAAATTAAACAACTAAATACATATTATAGCAAAAATAATGGAGTAGAAGTGAAAATAGATTGTTTCCAAATAATCTTTCCGTTTAAGAATGATATTTTAAATATTCGAATTAAGAAAAGCCACCAACATATTCGGTCAACGATTTACGAATCCGATTCTGGGCGGGAACGCCCGAAGAATCCCGAGGGACATCGGGCGCCATCGCAACTGCAACCGCCACAGAACAAATTCAATTTTGTTCATTGTCGTATTTGCCCAGTCCATTTTGGTATTGCCAGATAGTCAAGACTGATAGGAGGAAAGTAGATTTGAGACACAAAGGGATTTGTCGCAATGATTTTTAAGTAACACGTTTTATTTCAAGAGAGGTAGCTTAGGGAGCACTCTAGGTAATCTATGTGCCGTAGACTGCATTTTTTCGAATAAATGGCTTTTTTAAATATATTTATAGGGAGAACTAAGTTTAGTAAAAGCCTATCAGGGAACTACAATGCTAAAATAATGTTGAATTATCTTGAGGCAGGTAATGTATTTTTGAAAGTTGAGACCTTAATGCTTTCTCGGAACCTTACCCATACGAAAGTGTTTTACTGTAACAATACGACGCGTTGTTTGTAAAAGAAAAAAGATAAACCTACAAAATGAAGCTTACCATTTGATGCCAAGATCCATTTACGGATCCTTTGGGTAAATCTAAGAACAAGATTATCAAGGTGAAAATCTGTTGAAATACCAAAAACTTACTCTCACTTTAGTATGGATCTGTCGTTACTAAAACAGAACAAAACTATTAAAGCTTGGGTCGTTAAAACACAAGTTAGCCATCTAGGCTTTGCATTAGTAATGTAATGGCCACCATTCTGTCACATATGACATTGAACCTCCATAATAAACAACATAAGCTGAAGAATCTGCAAATTGCTGGTTGAATGGATTGCCAAGAAGACAGAAGTGAGTTTTGGAGTGGTGACAGCGTATCAGAAGACGCAAAAATATTAAATGGCTTTTCACAATGTTATGGTGAACCAATGACCTGGGTGCGTGAGTCTCTAGAAACACACAAGAAGCAAAGGATCCGTCGGTGTGGAGCTAAGTCTTAAGGCTGACATGATGATGGCGACAAACATAATTATGGCCGTTAAGTATCCAAAACACAATTTAATCCCCGTTTTAGAAAACAAATGAATATTCAAACATCACAAGGAAAGTAAAATCTTCAATTTTAATGTAAATAACGACGACTATAGCTTTGCAGCTCCGCTTTGTGGTGGCATTAAAAATAGAAAAGAAATCAGTCGACATCTGCAAATAAGGAAATTATGAAACCGCTGCAAAACGTTGGCATTCACCCTTTGTTTCTTCAACACCTTTTATTCAACGCTCCGGAGTTTTTAATCAAAAACTCATCTTTTATTTTTGAGTATATTTTTAATTGCATTTTTGCTATTAAGACGTGTTTTAGGAAATGACGATATGGTTTAAATGAAAAAGTGAATTGGACTTTGCATGCTTATTATTATACTCGTATGGCAACTGATTTATATTGTAATTTTTTTTTGTTACCTGTTTGTTTACTAAAAATTTGCTTTTTGGTCCATCAGGTAGATTAATAAAAAATATTGGACACGTGTTTTTTTCATTTGACACGTAAACATAAAGTGACGACGATATAATGCGTTGAAATATCGTGAAACGTCACGCCGCCTAGTACACTTTATCCTGAACTTTGATGCGCTTTAACTTTGCTTTTTTTTATTGATTTGTTAAAGCAAAAAATACGTGTCCAATATTATGTGATAATCTCACTGACAGATTAAATAGAATTATATTTTCCTACCCGGGAAACATCCCTATTATTTTGGTTTCCAGTTACATAATCAGTTGGTCTATTTTTTAAACATGTCAACATGAAATCTTAGGTGGAATGACCTTGAAGTGAACTGTCCAGTGAAAATCCAACTTGATTAGACGGATTGACAACAGCGTTCATGGTCACTTCACTTAAGTTTTCACGGTAATTTTTAACAGAACAGCAACAAATTTTTTACAGAGCCCATATGTATTTTTTCAACCCAAATTCACTCTCTGGCCACCCTTTGCCTTTCACATTATAGCACTATACCGCAGCAACTTACATTGCTTAATGGACCATTGTAATCTTAATCTGTTTTGCATAAGCTCTCTCATTGCTCCGTATGGCGTAAACACTGCAATGTGGATCAGAGGAGAGCTTAAATAAACACACTCAAGGTAGGATTTCAATTGAAGTAACGTTCACTGTACTACCGTTCTATAGCTAGAGTGTCACTATCTCACAAAATCATATATTAAAGAAAGGAAACACATTGATTTGTCACAAGCCACTAGAGCATACAACAAAAACATAAAAAAAAGGTTTTTTTTACTAAACAACAATAAAAAAGAGAGAAAAGAATATAAAAAATAAAATCATAATTTTAAAATAAAAATATATTTTTTTTGTTTTTATTATTTGTAATTATAATTTTATAATAATAATATTTTGAGTAATGGACGACAAACAAAAAAATTATACTGTGTATCAACAATCATAGTTCGTTTTTTATTATTAAATCTTATGCGAGAGTTTCCGCTGTAAAAATTGTACTAACTTTGCACTTTCGAATAGGCACATTGTTAGTTTAAATCATAAATTACTTAATCTTATTAAAAATAGGTTTGTAAACATCGCAATTTGGGGCGTTTCTATTTTTATCCGGAATCTATTGATAGTAGATAAATACTGCTCTGATCAGCAAAAAAAGTAGATCTGCAGTTATTTAGTTTTTTTTTTTGATGTTGAGGGTATCACAAACTCAAAATCGGCCAAATGTCATGTAGTGATATTTTAACTATAGAACGGTAGTGTGTACAATTTCTATTGGAAAATACCGTTCACAGTTTAAGCCTGATGAAGTTTTTAATTGGTACACGGAAGTTGGATGGGACTGTGTGATTATTTTGTTTGTTTTAGCTTAGTGGAGATTTTATTAAGAGTCTGCTGAATAAGACTTTTTAAAGGACAATTAATGTTTTTTTTTTTTAAATAAATGTCGATGTGTTAAGAATGTTGTGACAGCTGATTCTTTGCCAATTAAGTTAAAATAGATTCTGCTGGACCTGTCTGGTCCAAAAAAAACCTTCCAAGTGCGTGTCGGTCTTCGCACATTTAGGGTTCCGTACTAGGGTCGCGGATAAATTTGAAAAAGAGTTACCGCGGCCCTGGCGCAAGCAACTGAAGGAACACGGGTGGGTTTTAGTCAGTAAAAGTCTGACACGCCCTCCCGCTTCACCCAGGGCGGGAGAAGTCATTGGATGATTTCCCACCCAAAAAAAAAAAAAAAAAAAGGGTTCCGTACTAAAGAATTTTAATATTTATCAGATTTATCAATCTATTGGTATTTGTTAGTAAAATATACATAATAATAAACATTATCACCAAATTTTAAGTTCACAGGTTAATAGAAAGTTAAAAAAATATTTGGGACAATATCGTGTGACAGACCAAGGACAGATTGACGGACAGATGGACACGTGAGTGACAGCATTAGGGCTCAGTTTGGACCCTTCGGGTACAGAACTCTAAAAATTATGATATTTGTAAAATTTAGTGTGGTTTAAATAATTAGATAATATTAAATTATGCCTGAGACCGTGCACAATGGATAAAAAGGATAAGGAGGGCCGACCCCAAGAAAATGGGATAAGGTCGCGACTGATGATGATGATTAAATAAACAGTAACCAAATAAACAGGCATACATGTAACGTTTTTAGAAAAAAACTTGCTATCTAGCTTGTGTCATAACATTTAATAAATTTACTCGCTTACTCAATTCCAGCCAAGACACCTCACATTACGTCAACTGCTTGTTAATTATATGTTGCTGTCGGTCTGTCCGCTAACCTAAATTGGTCAGGCTGAGTGGACAGTGACATTGTAATCCCATCGCACTGATTATCACCGACGTTGATGCGAATTAGTAACTGGATACTGTGTGCTTGGTATTGCATAAATTAGGTACTGTTTAAGTTTCAATTAGACTTGGTTTGAAGTGGTTTTGGCTGATGGCGTAGGCGCTATTTGGTTTGAAACTGAATGAACAACTTTAGATGGTACTTTCTGAAAAATGACATACATTTTGATATAAGTATGGGTTTTTATTCCATTTCAAATGTATTTCGTATTTATTATGTGTCTGGCTGTTATTTTTTTGCCTTTACAAGAATTACGTGGGCTACAACCGGAGGATCAAAAAAAAAGCAAAGGTTATTTAATAGAATTTAATTATACTAAAAGTTACAAGTTAATTATTTCTAAAAGATTGACAATGATCGAAGTGTGAATCAAAAGTGAATCTGGGTCCGCGTTTCCGATATTGCGAAACCTCTGTTGCCGTCGTCGCGCGGCACGCTCCTGCTGATGCTGCACTGCGTGGTCGAGCCGTGTGCAGTGTTGATTTGGGTCGATGCTGTCTCGGCGATCCTCATAGATTAGCACCGCGTAACACCTCCCCCCGAAGAGCAGCCACCACCGATGATTTTCGTAGTAAATTGAGGTGGGGGTTGGTTGCAGCTTATCCTCTCTTTAGGTTCTGGAAGAGCGTAAATTCTTTCTGGACGCCTTGGGTGACATTGTGGTTCCTCGTCTGGAGTCTTCTTGGCTTTTGACCAGTACCGTCGGTAGATAAAGTAACCCATGAGTGCACATGCACCGGTTAGTGCTATGTACATTGGAATCGTAGTGTGGTAGATTCCGTAGTCGTTCGTCGCTGGAATATGTGGCTGTTGTTGCATTATCTTCATATTGGCTGCATGTAGGTGGTCCAAGTTTATTGAGTTCAGTTTTAGTGTGGGGACTGGAGGCTGATTGTCTACGTCTTCTACAGGTAGGTCCATAATCTTCAATACGTGACCCTTCAGACGATTTTTCTTATTGGCGATAGTGATCTGTGGTGTCTCTATGTAACAGTCCTGCGGTATGGTGAGTAAGTAACTTCCTTGAACTTCTTTGTACAGGTCTTGTCCACAAGAGAGATGAACCTTCGTGGGAACCGGGAAGCTGATGGTGTAGTGTCTGTCGTCAAGTTCCTCGTACGCTGGCTGGTCCAAGGTGAAAGCGACAGGTTTGCATTTAGAACTTTTCTTTTGCGTGTTGATGAGTTCGTGTATGCAATCTTGTGAGAAATGGCTCTGTAGACTTCGTTTCTCCTCGCATATGAACCACTTGTTGGTCTTCGGGCATTCAGCCTCTATGTTCTTAGAATCTTTCTGGAAGGTGGCTAGGAAAGGAGAGGATGGAATGAGGACTTCGTGATATTTGTTAGGTATTATTGATAACTTATATAGATCGTATGTTTGCGGTAGAAATATTGGAAACTTATATACTATAACTATATTATTTCTCGTATAATATGAACCTAACTTAATTATATTATAATATTCTCTTATATCTATGTCTACTATTTCCTCCCTGCTATATAAACTTGTTAATTTATTTAGTATAGCGCGTATTTCGTCTATGCTGAGAATAGAATGATGCATTGTAGAGGTCTTTATAAATGCTAGAACATTCTGTAGCCGGTTTAGTTCCTGTGAAATTGCATCTACGTTGTCGCTGAGGATAATAAGTATTTGGGCTAAATGTGCGTACTTTATCAAATCATTATCTTTATCTGCGTTGCTTTCGTTAATTCTATTTAGTAGGGCTGCCATTTTTCCCTGGTTATCTGCAATATCGTCGATCATTTTAGAGTATTGAGCGGACATCTCTTTTGTTAGACTAACATGCTGGTTGAATTCAGTAACTAATTTGTGTTCATCGTTTTCGAGAGATTTTATAGCTTGATTATAATGTAATGCGTCAGTATAATCTAAATTTCCTGTAATGCTTTTCACAACACTACCGAGGCCATCTATGAGCCCTCTTTTTATACGAGTTATCTCGAAGGACTTTAATTGTTCGGATACGCTATTGAGTTTGGATCTTAGATAGTCTATATGAGGCTGGAATAATGATTTGGTTTGGTTATTAAGATTAGGGCTGCTGGTTAGTAGTTGGCTATCAATAGAGTTTATTTTATCTTGTAAAGTGTCTAAATTAACGTATTGTATGAAGGAATGGTGGTGTGATAAGATCTTAGCTGGGCCTAATTTAAAGGGTACAATCCCGGGTCCATCGTCCAGGCTCTCAAGTCTTATTTCTTGAGACAGAGATGTTCGCAGAAACAGGTGCAGGATCAGGAGCTTCCTGCAACAATCGGGCGGTTTTAGGAACCCTTTTTAGCCTGGACTTCGCAACAGGACCGCGTTTCTTCCTTGTATAGATGTGGATAGGGAGGTCCGCCATAACAACGTCATGAGTGTATCGAGGAGCTAATTTTTGCCTGGAAGCAAATGGATTCTTTACAAAAATCTGTTGTTCAGGTGGGTAGTCGACTTCTGGTTCGCGTTGAAGGTTACGACTATCAGTAGACTCCTTGCGGGTTTCGATACATAGCTCGTGAATTGCATTATATGCAGTAGTCATTTTCTCTTTATGACTAGTCATATACTGCTGTAGCAAATGAGCGGATAAATCTAAGTCGAAGGAATCGCGGGGATCAAAATGTCCGGTAATAACTTGGATAGGTTTACATTTTGTGAAACTATGGATACTGCTATTGTAAGCTAGGAGGGCGTAGGGCATGAGGTTAGTCACGGATTCACCTTTTTGACTAAATTTAAGGATGCGAAGGTGCTCTAATATGGTAGCGTGGAATCTCTCAACTATACCATTTTCATTCGGGGTATGTGGTGCTACCTTATGGTGTTGAATCTTGTGTAACCTTGTGAATTCTGCAATTAGTTGGTTAGTAAACTCTGTCCCGTTATCAGTAACGATGGTAGATGGTATTCCATGGTGAGTGCAGAAGCTAAGAAATGCTTGTACTACACTTATAGCTGTTCCATCTCTTAAGTAATAAGCCTGAGCATACTTTGAAAATGAGTCTACTAACGTTAGGAACTTTTCGCTTTGAATAGTTAATAGATCGAGGTGTACTATTTCAAATGGTTTACTTGCTGGTGGAACTACTTTAAATTGTTGTTTGGTTGGATTGCGGTCGTACTTTGCCTGGCCGCAAATAGTACATTCATTAATAAATTTCGTTATATGTTCGCGCATTTTCGGCCAGTAGTACTTGTGAGATAGAGCTAAGTAAGTTTCGTTAATACCCCTGTGGTTAGTTTTCCCATCATGATGCTTGTTAATAATTTCCTGTTGCCTCAAGTACTCTCTAACGTTATCCAATTCCTTTTTGGTTAACGTTAAGTTCATTGATGAATTTTTAAAGTTCTTTTGAATAATGGGAATTATTGAGTACATGCCTAAAGTTGGATTTATTAATAGCCCTGTTTTAATTTTAGGATGGACGTATTCTTTTATCGCATTAACTACTTCCTCCTCTAGATTTGATTCTGACACCTGAATGTTAATTCGTGTGTGGGTGTCAAAGGGTTTAGTTACAATTGTTCGACCCTTTAAATCTCCTACTATATTAAAAATAATCTGTGTCGTAAACTTGTTTAATGGATCGTCAGAAATGGGAACCTCTAGGATGGGGTTCTCATTATCTGTGTGGACTGTAGCGGTACCCGAGTCATCCGCGGGTTCCGTAGCCGTAATGGTTCTAGAGTCATCCAGGGCAGGATTATTTTCTGTAGGGTTAGCTACAATAGACATTAGTTCTTCATTATTAATTTCAAGCCGTGATAAAGCATCCGCATTAGTATTGCATTTACCCTGTTTGTATTCTATTGAAAAATAAAATTCACTCAGTTTTAGCCGCCATCTTGTGAGTCTCGAATTGGGTTCCTTCAAGTTCATGATCCATTGAAGGGGCTTATGGTCGGTAATTATTTTGAATCTTCTACCGAATAAGTATGGCCTAAAATATTTGGTGGCCCAAACGATTGCTAACAATTCCTTTTCAATGGTACTGTAATTTAACTCGCTAGAGTTTAAAGTACGTGAAGCGTACGCTATGGGTTTATCTGAGCCTATTACTCCCTGGGATAGGACGGCGCCGATCGCAACGTTAGATGCGTCGGTTGTTAGAATGAACTCTTTATTGAAATCTGGATATTGCAGAATAGGGTCGTTAGTAAGGAGTTTTTTACAGTGCTCAAAGCAATTAATGTATTTTTGATCCAAAGTTATTTTGCTACCCTTTTTTAAACATTGAGTTAGTGGTTTAGTTAATTTAGCAAAATCCGGGATGAATTTCCTATAATAGCCGATCAGGCCGAGAAAACGTTTGATGTCTGTTGCTGTTTTAGGAAGAGGGTAGTTTTCTATGGCTTTAATTTTGTCTGGATTTGGCTTGACACCTTCGTTGCAAATGATGTGGCCTAGAAAGCTAGTTTCTAACTTTAAAAATTCGGACTTATCCATTTGAATTTTAAAGTTAGATTCTCGCAATCTTTTAAATACTTTTTCCAGGTTATTAATATGCTCCTGCAGGGAGGTACTGAAAACTACAATGTCATCCAAATATACCAGACAGATGTGGTTTAGGTCTCTAAGGATATTATCCATAACCCTTTGAAATGTAGATGGAGAATTTTTAAGCCCCATCGGCATTCTAAGGAATTCATAATGGCCATTTTCCACATTGAACGCCGTTTTGTGTATATCTTCAGGGTTCATTTCGACTTGATAGAACCCGCTGGCCAAATCCAGGGTACTAAAATATTGGCATTTACCTAATTTGTCTAATACGTCTGTAATGTTAGGTATGGGATACTTGTCATCAATCGTTTTCTCGTTGACTTTTCGGAAATCCACGACAAGTCGCCATTTAACCTTGCCAGAAGCATCCGCCTTTTTGGGTACGATCCAAATAGGGGAACTCCAGGCCGAATCTGATGGTCGTATTATATTTTGATCAAGCATTTTACCTATTTGATCTCTGACTTCTAGTCTGTGGACATAGGGATATCTATAAGTTTTAGTGTGTACTGGAATTTCATCAGTTGTTCGGATGCTATGTTTTACTTTATTTGTGAATGTCAATGATTCGCCTTCGAGATAAAAGACGTCGGCATAGTTCGCACAGAGGTTTTTTAAGTTAGCAAGTTCCTCTGGGTTTAAATGTTCCGTTCTAAGACGAGAAAGTACGGCATTAACACGATCTGATGGAATTGCAGTATCTTCAACTTCAATGTTAAATAACTGGGCTTCTACGGGGCGGTCCATTGAAAAGATGATGTCGTTACACGTTGGGTTAGTGATCTCCACCCAGCCACGGTTATTTTTTACACTAATTATGCAGTTTGAAATTAAGCAACTAGAGATGACCTGATCCTCGATCATTACTTCACCGTCCAACGTATTAATAGGTACTCTAACTAACTTGGATGAATTAGCTGATATTATATCCTCGTACAAATTGGCATTGCGTGAATCATACATCTGTATAGGTAGTTGTGCATTCTGGGTTATTAGTAATTTACGGTTAAGATCGATTTTACTTCCCCAATTTTCAAGCAAATCAAAGCCTAGGAGCCCGTCGAAGTAATCATGAAATTTGTAAACGAATAATGTAACATCTGAATGTTCGTTTAATTCTGAAAAGCATGGCAAAGTAATGGAATAGTCATTCTTAGACGTCCCGTGAACATTTGTTACTTCGAATGGCTCATAGTTTAGTGGCATATGGTTAAAATATTTGCTTACGGCTTCTGGGCTTATAAACGATTGATTAGCTCCCGTATCAATTAGTAACTTAAGTGGTGGATCCTGGATCTGAATAAACCCGAGTTGCCTCTGTATATGAAAGTTGAGCTCTATTTTGGTTTTTCTAATTTGGATACCTTCTGAAAATTTTCAGTAGGTTGGGTATCTTGGTCTACCTCTTTTACCGAAGGAGTGTCGTGGTAGGGATGTGAATCCTCATAATATCCAGGTTCGGGGTACTGTTCGTTGGTATAATAGCAATCTTGTTCGTAATCGGCATAGTACCAATTACTATAATCATAGTCGTAGTCTAAGTCGTTGAAATTAATCTCGCGTGTCCTGAAATGGTTGTTCGGAGGTGGATTACCATACTGTCTCCAATCGTGACCTGAGGGTGGCAAGGTTTTGGGCACAAAAGGACTGACGCCGCTCATTGGCTTAGGCGCGTTATTATAACTTGATTGTGGTTGTGACTGAGGTCTAGGAGGCATTTTAAAAACGTTACTTTGCGGGTGATAATTTGGCAAGGGGGCGCGCATCATTTGTTGTGTACGAGTTAAGCCACGGGGTTGCTGTTGCGTAGGCATGCTAGGTCTCCATCCTTGAACATAAGGCTGCATTGACTGCTGTCGCTGCGGGCCAGGCGTATTGAACGCAAATTGTCTCGATGGTCCAGGCATGACAGGAACGTTAAAAGGGTTTACTTTGGGGGTGAAATTGTTCAAGGGTAAATGATGATTTGGGTGCGGTTGAACCCAGTCCTTTCTACTGGGTCCTCCCTCATTGCGGTGTTGCAGGTAAAGCGTGTTTAGTTCATCTTGCACGTATTCCAATGCCTTTTCCATGGACTCTGGGCGCATGCAACGTATTCTAGAGCCTAGGGGGTCTTTTAGACCCCTCAGATAAGCTTGAAGGGTTAACTTTTTATATAGCAATCGTTTAGCCTCAATAGTGGTGTTAACTGTCTCGTGAAGCGAGATATAAGTCATTATGGTGCTAAATAAATTTTGACACCTTTCATAGAATTCTTGAGGGCTACTGGAACACCGCGCAACACAAGTAAAAACATTAGCACCGCGTAACACAAGTAAAAACATTGATGTCAATGATACCCAATGCGACAAATGATCATTGAGCATCGCGGTTATATATTTGCATTATACTTACACTTACTTTGACCCACCTGCAGTGTTTTATTCTATTTTGTTTGTTATTTATATTTTCTCCTATTTTATTATATAAGTCCTGTTTCCGTAAGTGTGTCCGTGGCATCAACAGTAGGCCCTATCAGAATATCAGCGTAGCGTTATTACCTTTTTTGGATATCGCTGCACATGCTGAGATAGGAGCCTTTTTGGTCTCGCACAGGATTTTTTATTTTATTATTGTTTAAGTGTATGCTTATTTTCTTGTGTCTCCTGTGCGGGTCACAAATAAATATTTTTTCTTTCTTTCTTTCTTTCAATGCAAGGGTGGTGCCCCTGGGCAGGAATTGACACACATGCTGGAGTACCCTAAGGCTGCTTGTACACGCCAAGAAAAGTCACCGCAAGCAAACCAAGACTTCGCAAGAATCCCTGTCGTTTTTACATGTACACTGCCTTTCACAAAACTATATCTTGCATAATTCCGACAAAATTCGTCTCGGGGAGTTTTCTTAGCGTGTACAAGCGGTCTAAGTGTCCCAATACACGTGCACTTTCGTGAACCTTATGTACACCACTGACAATGCTGATCATAAGACTAATAACTTGAATTTAGTACTAAACGTTCCAATTGTTTAGTACTAAATTCAAGCAGTACTTATTACTTCAGCAAAAGGAATCCGGAAGATAAGCTTACCCGTGGTTTGCACGCAGTTAGGTTTACTGCCTTTAATCCATTTTCTTTATTATGAACTTTCTTGCGAACACCACACCACACATATTAAATTCACACCACTCTGATTTATCCAACTGGCAATTCTTTTCGCCAGGTTTATTTACACTTATTCATTTACACTATTTCATAACATAACTTACATAATATTTTTCTTTTGACAGCCGACCATAGATTTTTTCCGTATTTTTAATAAACCACTCTTTGGTCCGCGCGCTCTGTCATTTGTCTATGGTTTCGACAAATGTTCATTGAGCATCGCGTTTATATTTTTGCATTATACTTACACTTACTTTGACCCACCTTCAGTGTTTTATTCTATTTTGTTTGTTATTTATATATTCTTCTATTTTATTTTATTATATAAGTCCTGTTTCCGTAATTGTGTCCGTGGCATCAACAGTAGGCCCTATCAGAATATCAGCGCAGCGTTATTACCTTTTTTTTTTTGGATATCGCTGCACGTGCTGAGATAGGAGCCTTTTTGGTCTCGCACAGGGTTTTTTATTTTATAATTGTTTAAGTGTATGCTTATTTTCTCGTGTCTCCTGTGCGGGTCACAAATAAATATTTTTTCTTTCTTCTTTCTATAAGGATAATTTAGCCACGTTGTGTGATCAAATGTTCTAAGTGGTTAACGTTCGATACAAAAAGAAGAAGCTGCCTTAAAAAACATGTCACCTCATCATCTCTCATCTATCTGTGTATAAATTTTATGATGTACAAAAGTATATTCTATCCTTTTCAATTCTATCTAAATTGTTTTACCTAGACTTCTTTATTTATTTCGACAATTCCCTCAGTTTAGTCTTGTGTTGTTAATATATATCTAACAGCTGCCTAAAACCGTCACCAGTCTTCTATTTCTGTATTTTCGTAGCCTGCCCAAATTTGTAGAGTGTAGTCCCAAACTGTTGAGGGGTGGTTCGAATTTCTCAACCGTGGTACTGTGGATACTGTTTATACTGCTCCGTGGCTTGCATTCACGGCCCAACGAAGATTTCGGCTAGCTAAGGTACAGTTGTTGAATTTTAGGATTGCATGACAGTTGTTGCAATTTGAACCTTATGTCAGAACCTTAAAAGTCAAACGGTATGGCTCGTAATTTGCAAATGCCGTCAGGTTTAGTTGAAATTTCAGTCTTCGTGGTGTAGTGTTGTCAACTTTGGCATTATTGTAGTCTTTTGTTTAGTACTAACTAAATCACAAGTAAACTACATCATTTTCTTTAGAGAAAAATTTTTTTTCTTTCATTTTAGAGTTACGAGCCCTCCTGCCGGGTGCGGTTCCATTGGGAGCTAGCAGTTTTGTAGTTAATAAACTGGGTAATTGTCTATCGATGAGACCGCGCCGTAATGACCGTACCTTTTTAAAATTAGGTATTCATTATTCATGGCAAGTATTATATTTGTTGTCATTATAAATGCTTACAATTTTTGTAATGCCAGTATGTATGCTTTTTCAACTTTCTCGTGTTGAGAATTTCTTGGCGTGATATACAACTTTTTCCGAATAACTGTGCACCTGTTATTGAAAACCATCAACCTTTTTCTTCCGTGATTCCAATTTATTTGGGGTCGGCGCAATACGGTTTTTTTCATCCATCTTTATAAGCCGTCATCCGAACGTTTACTTGCTTCTAAGGAGCTCAACCCATGGGGTATAGCGCGGTGTTGTTTGTTTTTGGTATTTATAATGTATTATTTTTTGGTATTTTATTTGATATTTTTTTGGTATTTTTGTATTGTAAGTACTCATTTTAAAAATAAAAAATCTTTTTTACAAAAAAATACCTAAATATCTAATGTCTTTGGCACCTAATGTTTTTCACTTAGTAGTTTTGTTATTTGGAAGTCGGTAACTCGGTATAGGTCTACCGGAATCTCATGGCAAATGTGGAAATAAAAATTTGTTGTGTGCAATACTGGGGAAATTGGATTAAACGATCTTGATACTGTTTAATTTTTATTTATCCTTACCTCATGTTCATTAATACTAATCACAGCGGATCTTTGTGTCTTTGAACTTGGTCCTGCCAACCATTGCGTAAGAAACAGTTTGTCATCGAGTATACTGCATAGAGTAAACGAGATAGGACGATGTGACATACATAAGCGAGTGAAAGAGACAGTTATACAATGCTATCTTCACCTTCAACATTGACACAAAAATTGCTACTGCGCGGGGTCTTGCAACCAATTCAGAGACATAAAGATCCACTGTGAGTATTATAGGTATGTGTATGAATAATGTTGTTATACATCGGGTTCTTTACATAGGAAAAATAAATCAATTGAATATTAATGTATGTGCTAATTTATTATATATCATTTAAATCATACTAATAACTTAAAACCTCATTCAGAACTAGAATACGATTCCATGAACTCCACTGGCATTTCAAAAACTCGTATCTTTGTAGTTTTATGTCATCTCTCTCCATCAAAATGTTTTTTTTCATTGGCATTTAACACATTCAAAACCAATCTCTTTATGTATAAAGTCTGTAAAAAATAATAAAATGTATCATGTTACTTATAGTCATTCATCATCATCAGTCTATATATATATTTTTTATGTAAGTTTTATGGCCTGGTTGCTAGGACCTTTTAGCCACGTCTTTGGAAAGAGTTTTGGATCTTATATTTATTCTTTAGTATGCATTAGAATGCGGATGTAACAGATTCTAATATTTTTGGAGTATTTGGCAGCAAATTGCATCGAGTCAGTCTTCCCAGTAAGCTATGCAGAGGCAGTCAATAAGATTTCAGATTTTACAAATTGTCCAGTTGCGTAGACAGTTGAGACACAAAACTACACCAATAATATATCACAATATCCACTGGGAAATAATTTGCAAATAATATTAACAGCCACTGAACTTCACTCGACCAAATCCCGCCAAAAACTTCCGTCTATATACATGTTCCACTGCAGGGCGCAGATTATTACTTAATATTTTTCTTACGTCAAAGATTCTCTCTCCGTTAAAATCAATATTTTGTCGAAGAATTAGTAACAGTTACATTACTGTTGCCATTTCCTTCCGGCTATCATTCGATGTGCCCTGTGTATTTACCATATAATAGTAATGGAAAGAAATAAAAATTTAAGTAAGAAAAATATAAAATAAACTAAAAGTATCAAAACAAGTCAGTCCAACTAACCGGTCCACTCTACGACGCACTTTAAAATCAAAGATTGAGTTTGATTCACGCCTTCTTCTTCCCTTATTTTATGATACACATTGAAAACAATATGTCTCGCTTGAGATCGAAGTGGGTTTATCGACATTTTCACAAAAATAACAAATTTTCAAGTTAATTTCAAAAAATTTCAGCAGCGGTTGACACATCAAGTACTTTGATTTGACAGGTGACAATTGACATTGCCATATGAAAATCACAATTTAAAAAAAAATAAAAATGCCATGAGATTCTGGTAGACCTATAGTATTTTTTTTGTAAAAAAGGTTTTTTTATTTTTCTCTTTTTATTTGTACCTATCTAATAAGCAAGTAGTTACGTAAGGTACCTATAATGCCAGAATAGATTACCCGAATATCATGAAACTCAATATAACCGGTGAAATGAAAGTGTACCAAGGTGAACTGTACACATCTGCGTAACCCTTTAGAGCATACTACCATGATGTTATGTTATGAAGTGGTATAAAAAATGAACAAACATGCGATTGCAGCAATCCCAAGAGATTATTTATTAAAGAGGTATGTTGTATATCTCCGGCGTTCTTCATCAGATCTTCACGAAAATAAAATGGGACCAATTTCGGAATATATTCTTTCAAACAAAAAAATAATTTTCAAAATTGGTCCACAATTGACGGAGGTACCGGTGAACATATATATAAAAAAAAACATACAAGAAGTCGAACATTGAACCGCCTCCTTTTTGGTAAGTCGGTTAAAAAATGACTTTTTGCTATAAAGGTGTTCTCCTATACAGATCATCTGATAGGTTGATTGGACGTTGTGCTACATGGACATTTTGCTATTTAGACCTGCGCATTAGACGTTTGGCGCTGTTGGACATTTAGCTACTTAGACCTTCTGATCATAATCCTTTTTAAATGAATTGGAAATTTATTGATGGAATTATTATTGTAAATTTTGTTAAAATTGTGTGCAGTAAAAACAAATAAAATGAATAGAACGGTCAAATACACCTCTGATTTTAGTACTAGAGTTAAGAAAATTCTAAGTAATTAATTTAATGACATTTCATGCATACATTGTCAGCCTATAGCTCCGATATCTACCCTATGAATTTGGGTTGTGCGACTTAGGTAGGATAATTTCGCTCGTATATATATTATATTATATTTTTGCATTCGATCTGCATACAGTTAGTTCGTATCAATTTCTGGATTTGCGGTTCATATATTTTGGACCATCTCCTTTCTAGCAACAAAAGTTTTTCGCTAATTTCTTTTTTTTCCATTGTTGGAATTGACCAACATTATTGTAAGGAATTAAGTAATTCATTTCCTGTGTAAGCGGATTTTAAATCATCCTTCAAAAAATATTAATATGATTTTACTTTCTTAAAAAGAAAATGCTTACCGCCGTACTCTGAAAATACCTTTCATTAATTCACTTGTCCCTGACTGCTCACGCAAAGTAGGCCACGTTTTAAACGGTTGCATTAAATAAAAACACGATACAGGCAATGCCAGCGCATTTGTATTGTACGCACGATTAAACTGCCGCGGACGTGCGCAGATACAACAAATAGCGTTTCTGTTTCATTTATTTACCTACGGCAATAATGCATCTGACAGCAGTGGTGAAACTGCAATATTTTTTTGGTTTCTGGGGGAAAACCTTCAGAAGGTGCCTGGACTTTTGGGATAAGGCCGGGGAATGTGAGATGCATACTTCACTAAAACCACCCCGCTGATCACCATCCGTGACTTCATATAAATCCTACCTTTCCTACTAGTGAACCGATGATAGACTTATTATGCAATGTTTCATTAATATTTCAGCCACAAGACTTCCACTGTCAGATATAGGCCTACATCAAGTGCCGCCTTAGTAATCGACTTGGTCAGTGATTGACATAAAAATATAGGATACAATCCTATATATTTTTATGAATGATTTGATTAAAATATAGAAAGGTTTGAAACCGATTGGCTATCATATAAGGTAAGTAATTTATTGATAAGTTTTTTTTTTAATTTATCTTTTTTGATATTGTGACTCTCTTCATAATTATTACTGAAAAGTGTAACCAACACAATCATATAAGTGAGTTCATAATTCAGTCTAATTTTTTCTGTATTTATTGTATCATTAGAAGCTTTTAGTTTGTTAACACAAAGAAAAGATAAATGGCTTAGGAAATATTAAATTGAACTTTCATATGCGTAAAAGCCCAGCTTTTATCTCTCAAAGTTTCATACACGGCACGTGTCAGTTTTATTTGAGTCTCAAGTTTTAACTTAGTACGTACTACGTAAGAATTTCAACTTTTCGCGGCTATTAGGAATAATCTATACATTAAGTTTCTATACTACATACTAAATGACTGGTTGACTGGTAGAGAATGCATTGTGGCATTAAGTCCGCCAATGTACCACTATTATACATGAAGTTTAAATAAATAATAAATAAATCAGTTGTAGATAATTTAACATCTTCTACAAAAACTAGCCATTTGAGTTTTGGGAGAGTATGACTGCACTTTTGACCCTTAACTGTACCAAAGACACAGACTTCGGAAAAGAAAGTTATTTTTCGCTTTGCAGTGGTTTTTTTGGAATTCGGTTTATTTTTTTATGAATGACCCTAAGCAATCATCTCATTGCCGAATACAAAAACTACTGAATACTTATTTCCATGTCCATCAATTATTAGATTTATCGTGCAAAATAATTTGACTTCAGAACTAAATACTTTATTGTTGTTTTAATTTCCGTGTGAACTATGTAAAGCTGTAAAACTACTGTCCTTTGGTCGCTTTCCTCGCATTTTTTAAAATTAATTACATTATGTTAAAAGAGTTAACAATTCTATGTACTTCCGAGTTGATTGACAGTGTCCGGTCTGCACCAAGTGCAAAAGCAAACTGACAGAGATCCGAAAACTGACGAAACACGAATCCTAGGGCCATTAAGAAAATAGTTGTACTGTACTTATATTTTATGCTCTGAAGAACAAAGGACGGTTCCAATACCAAAACATAATGAATTTCTAGGAAACGAAAAGACTATTACTGTAACTGGAAATACGTTACAAGATCAATTTCCGGCATAGCTACCCACATTCTTTTCCCAAACTTCCAGACACCTAACATGTGTACATACTAGCTGTGCCCGCGGCTTTGCGCCCGTTAACTGCCTATCCTACCCTACTTACCTACCTGTACCTACACTACTTACCTAGACCTATCTACCTTACTTATCTTTCTACCTACCTAGATCGAGCGTTTGCTGCACAGCATACTATTTACTCTAGGGAGAAGAATATCGACTTCATACTAAAAAACTAAGGACAGATTTGCTGCGCGCCATCTAGTAGCACACCATAATACCGCACCGAAATATCAAGTTATTACATTACAGAAATTCGGAGGACATCACCTCGGGCGAGCACGGCCTACTGTGACAGGCTTGAGTCGCACATTTTTATCACAGTTTGGGAGCAAAAACTGTTTTAAAATGCATGACTCAAGCCTATTACAGAAGCCGTGCTCGCCCGGCTGCTATTAAAATGTGAATTGAATTAAAATCATGATCTTAAAAAAAGATTACACAATAATTAACTGTGACGTTATAAACTTTTGAACACTGTTTAGATATTACTATCTCAAGGAAACTGTATTTTATTTCATACGATAGCATTTAAGGAGAAAAAACCTCCATATCTTTATTATGTTTACTGGTTGTGCACCGATCATACTAAAGCTCTGCTCAAAATTGACTTTAACCGCTCGTCCTCCAAAAGCATAATAAAAATTGATCGATAGATCAGCAATTCTGATCCATGTTTTAAACAACTACTTGGTATGTAAATAAGTGTACAAAAAAACTTGTTTCAAAATGTCAAACTTTGTGAAGTGGATGAACTTGGTCAGAAGTGGTCGTTGATTGTATTAACAAACTTTTAAAACTGTTTATTAATTGATATCTCAAGAACAACTGTATTTTATTCAAAAAAACAGGTCACGGACGTCGGTGACAGCTGACAAGATTCCCTAATTATCAGTTTTAAAATATAAATACAGTGTTTTTCAAAGTTATTTACTGTTAAAGGACAAGTACTAGATAAAATAACCTACATATATTGTGGGTGCAGTGCCAGTGAACATTAAAACAGTGGAAATAACTAAAATTGAACCGAATTAAAATCAGTGCAATTCTCCTACCTACCCGAAACTTTTTGACAAATAAATAAAAAGTGATCAGTGACTTTCAAGCATATTTACTGAGGGATTAGATCAGAAACAATAGTTCACATACATACATTCGTGTTGCAGTTTCCGTGATCATTAAAAACATTAGACGAAAGTTAAGACTAAAACCAAAAAACAAAAAAAAAAAGAAACCCCTTCTGTCACGTTTACTTCGCTGCTGTTTGCTGATAAAATAAAATGGTTAGTACTCCAACTTCATCACCTTTAAGCCAACGTTCTGCTCCAGTGCAAAACATGCAACTTATGGCTGATAGCATCGACATCAACAACATCACCTGCAGATACAAACGCAAACATGGCTCGGTTGAGGAGAATTATTTCATGGAGGATATGAGAGAACGCTTTGAAAACTACGCCTTACAGCAAGACGCAAAACTCCACTGTCTGCAAGAGTCAATAAACGACACGAAACAAAATAACGAATTTCGTGAATCATTTGTTATGATATCCAGACAATACGATGACATGAAATTAAAACTCGAAAAGGTAGCGGAAGAGCGAAGAGAAGAGCTTTTTTACATCCGACAGTTGGAAGATAAAATTGAAAGTTTAGAGAAGAGTAAAACGAGCACCAGTGTTGAGGTGAGAAACATACCACCAAAAAAAGGAGAAGCAAAAGTCGACTTGTTGCAGGTAGTTTGTGCAGTTGGCAAAGTCTTAAATTGTAAAATCCAACATTCCGATATTCGTGATATTTACCGTAGTAATGTTAAATCCTCAACTGCCAAACCTATCATTGTTGATTTCGGTAGTGTGCTGCAGAGGGACAATTTCTTAAATACTTATAAGAATTATAACAGGGGAAACAGGGTGAATAGATTAAGTACTAATCATCTTGGCCTACAGTGCGCACAGATTCTTGTTTTTATTGCTGAAAACGGTTGTTTTATCTCGCCCGGGAATTCGCCAAAGTCAATGAATTTTTCTTCTGCTGGACAGCCCATGGTAAAGTGTACATTCGGAAAAAAGAGGGTATGCAGTCAATACGTATAAATGCTGAAAACGATCTCAAGAAAATAAATTGCGAGCAATGACTAGCTTTAAACTATACTTTGCCATCTGGGTTTTTTCTACTTGCATGTTATGTAAATGTTTGTAGTATTTTGCATGTTTTGTTTCTTAACTATTTTCGTTTATATTATGATACATATATAACAGCTACTTATTCCACTAAACATCTAATAAAATGGATCAAACACACATTACACACACAATTACATACTCAGTTACATACACTATTACATACAAAATTACATACACAATTACAAATACAATCACACACACAATCAAATACACAATTTTAAACACATGTGCAAACGATATTACATACACAATTACGCTCACAATTACACACACAAGTACACAAACTAGTCGTCGTAATAATATGTTATTTAACTTTATTCTGTCGCCCTGGCCACTTTATGTTCCAAAGTAATTTCATATTTCAAATTCACTGCGGATAACGTTAATGAGCTGTCTAACGATTTGGAATCAATTAGTGTTTCTAAGTCTTTCACTTGTTCTCGCTATGCTTGCACTCAGTACGTAAACGGGGCCGTTGGAAACCTTAATATTTTTCAAATGAACATACGTAGCATAAACTCGAATTTTAATGAGCTTACAATTCTGTTAGATTCTATTAATATGGATTGTGTCATAATCGTGCTGATGGAGTGCTGGCTTAGCAAGGTTGTAAGTTTACCTACTTTGGATGGCTATATAGGCTACCAATCATCGTTCGGTAGTCAAAACGAAGGCGTGATTGTTTATGTCAAATCACACTTAAAATATAAAAATATTCAACCGCTGTTACTTGATGCTAATTGTCTGGTGTGTACTAATGGTGAAGTCGCTATTGTGACAATTTATCGTTCACCTGCCAAAAAGAACAACTTCCTTCCTAGTCTCAATGATGTCCTCGTTTCACTTAATCGTTACAAAACCTTAATTGTCACCGGCGATTTGAACATACATATCATACCAGAACACCTAAATAAACAATCGGAAGAATATCCAACTATAATGTCCTCTCATGGCATGTTGCCTGCTCATATTTATCCCACTAGGGGCCATGCGTGTCTTGATCATGTCATGTTAAAGACTCAAAAAAACGCAACTACGTTAGTTTTGGACACCTTGATCACAGACCATTACCCAACTATCCTAAGTATTGAAACAAAAAACAAATTACCCAAACCAAACCAGCACGTTAGACGCGTGGACCAACAAGCAGTTTTAGACGACCTTCGGAAAGCAGATCTGTCTTATTTATTAAACATTAATGATGCTAATGACACCGCTGAGTCACTAATTCATAGAATCTCATCCACAATTGCATCCCATACTATAGATGTTGTAATTCCGCACAAAAAAAGAATCATAAAGCCTTGGGTTACACCTGGACTCCTGAAATGTATTAAAAATAAAGACTCATTTCACCTCAATTTAAAATATGATCCTGATAATGTGATACTCAAGGCTACCTACAAACGTTACCGTAACTTTCTCAATAACTTGTTGAAAAAACTGAAAACCATTAATGATCAAAGTCTGCTTCGGGAGGCCAAAGGTAACTCGAAGGCGACTTGGAATGCCATTAAAAATATTACTGATACGAGACAACAAAGGACCTCACCGAACGACTTGCTGAACTTGTGTGATAACCCCGAAGATTCGTTAAATAAAGTTAATAAATACTTCGCGAACATAGGGAATATACTGGCTGATAACATCCCAAAAAATGCCCAAAGTTTAAATAACCTTGCATTTGCCTCGGCGCATATCGTAAACAGCCCGTGCTGTTCGATGACTGTTTGTGACGTGTCTGAGGATGAATTGGAATCTGTTATTTTGGGCTTGAAGAACAACTGTGCAGTCGGTTGGGATGGGGACTGTGTCGGAAACTATAGGCCAATTTCCGTACTCACAACACTCTCTAAGGTTTTTGAAAAATTGTTAAACAAGCAACTAACTAATTACTTAACTAAACATAATATTATTTCTAAGAACCAATACGGATTTATTAAGGGAAAATCAACTGAAGATGCTTTTATTGATTTGACCACAACTCTGATTAAATCTTTAGATAACAAGTTGAAAACCATGGCAGTATTTTTAGACCTATCGAAGGCTTTTGACACAGTCTCAATTCCTATTCTTCTGAGCAAGCTGGAAGCAGTGGGCGTGAGGGGTACGGTGTTAGAGATTTTTCGCAGTTACCTCACGGAACGTAGTCAGTGCGTAAAGGTTGGAAACCTCATCAGCAGCGAAGAATTTCTCACATACGGAGTACCGCAGGGCAGTGTACTTGGGCCCACGCTATTTCTGGTGTACATCAATGACCTCTGTCAATTAACAATTGATCACTGCAAAATTATTACATATGCAGATGACACAGCGTTGATCGTGCATGCCAAAAACTGGCAGCTAGCCTTTGATAAAACAGAAAGTGCTCTCTCCACCGTAGTTTCCTGGCTGAATGCCAACCTTCTTACGCTTAATACAGTTAAAACTAAATTTATTACTTTTTCCTCCTCTTCTGCGGCTCAACCACCAGATAGCCTTCAAATACGGGCACACACCTGTCGTCGCTCCAGTCCTGACTGTGAATGCCTGCCCCTTTTACGCATATCTAACATGAGGTATCTGGGAGTGCAAATCGATTCTCGTCTTAGCTGGGAAAACCATATTAGTAATATAGTATCCCGCACGAGGAAACTAATATACGTTTTTAAAAAACTTAGATATTCAGCTGACATGGATACGTTAAAGCTTGTCTACTTCTCCTTAGCACAATCAATACTCATGTACTGTATACCAGCATGGGGAGGTACGTTTCCTACAAGTATGATGAGAGTGGAAAGGGCGCAAAGAGCGGTCCTAAAGGTGCTTTTAAAGAAGCCTATAAGTTATCCGACTGTTACTCTGTACCAACAATGCTCCATACTCACAGTTAGACAGCTCTTTGTGCTGCAGACCATCATGCGTAAGCATGCTACAATCCCAAATACGTAGGACAAGAGGCGCAGGAGGGACATGGTATGTGATATACAGTCGCATAGAACTGCTCTCGCCAGTAGAAGTTATTATATTATAGGCTCTCGTCTTTACAACCGTATTAATCAATTAACATACATACACAATTTAACAAAAAGCAAATGTAAAAATGAAATACAGAACTTGATAAAGAAATTGAGTTAACAGGAGACTGAAGACCTTCTCAAACCAATAAGTTAAAAAACACACGACGCATACATACACACATTCACACACCATTCATTACACTACTCAAATACACTACATCATACGCATACCCTCATGCGCTCACACAAATAAGTATCTAAATTAAATTAAAATTAAAACTGTATTATATGTATGATATTGTAATTATATTTCTTTTTCAAATAATTGTATCACATTTTTGTAAGTGCGAGTTTCGTTTACTTCGTCCTTATAAACTAGCAAAATTTAAATTATTTATTGTGGTAGCACTTAAATAAACTCTTGCTTAAAGTATTTAGTTCGACTGTGTTAAATATTTTGACTTTAATTTAGTTGAAGTTCTTCTTAATCTATTTTAACTGGCAAAACTAAATTATTACATAAAATACGTTCCTTATATTCCTTTAAATTTTTGTACAAATTATGTTTATATTTAAGTGACGGCTAAATATTATTAAACTTATTATATCGTATCCTAAATTAAATTATTAGAGATTTATATTGAAATTATTAAAATTTTGTTTAACGAAATGATTGAGATCATATTTTGTAATTTCGGGTTTCAGTTACTTTGACCTTATAAAGGTAGCAAACACTTATTTTTTTATATTTTTTTATTGTTATTGTAATATATAAAGCTGCTCATACTACTACTACTATATAATGACTGATGACTCTTATTGTAATAAAAGTTTGTGTAATGTTTAATCTACAGTAAAATTTTATATAATGTGAATAGATCAGACTTATCAAATAGTAATAAGAAAGTCTGGTATAGGTCAGTCTGATATCTTTTTTATTTTATTTTTTTAAAACAAAATAAAACGTTACATGTTGAAGTTGTTTCTTCTTGTTTAACCTATTATGGAAGACGTTGGTGTCTGTGATACAATGATTTTTCATTAGTACAGGTACCAAAGATTCTCTTTTTCTGTTTTACTGTTAAAAATGTATGTATTTATTTTTTGATCCTGTACATGTGTTTTTTCCTGAATAAACGATTTTATTATTTATTATTATTATCTCCTTTATTCATATTCTTTCTTATTGTCTACATTTTTAAATATTTTTATAAAACATACAAAAAAAAAAACATTTAAAAATATAAAAAATAGAGACCCACCGGTATCGGGAACAGGGTCCAAGCTACCGGCGGTTAGGGCTCCAGAGAGAGGAACCTCCTAACAATACGAGCCGTGTCCAGCAATACTGCTTTCTGGATCAGGCCCTTGACCCAGCCGCCTAACGATTATTATTATTATTATTATTATTATATTGAGTTCTTTACCTTTCTTCTCTTTTAAGAGAGTATACGACCTTACACACGGGCCAGGACCAAGTGTGTGAGGGGAAAATTAAATTGAAAAGGTGGATGATAATGTAGAGGAAGTCAGGAACTTCCGGGTTATGCGACAAGTATTGAGGATGGTGGCTTTTTGGAGCATGTATAGTGTGTGAGAAGGCATGTGTAGAGTGTCAAGACTTTGCGTGAGAGCTTTTGGTACTACACCGGTAGATGAAAGTACTATAGGGACTATGTGGACAGTTTGTACTTTCCACTGGGTTTTAATTTCAATGGCGAGTTCTTGGTACTTACTGAGTTTTTCGGATATTGTTGATTGGATGTTGTGTGAATTAGGTATAGCTATGTCGATTAGGTACACTGTTTTATCTACTTTGTCGTGTACAGTGATGTCAGGTCTATTATAATGTATAGTTTTGTCTGTAATTATTGTTCTGTCCCAATAAATTTTCTGATGTCTGTTCTCTAAAATTATTTCAGGTTTATATTTATAATATGGAATCATCTCGTCTATGAGATTATATTTGTGTGCTAGGTGTTGGTGTATAATGGCGGCAACTTGGTCATGTCGGTGTTTATAATCTGTCTGTGCGAGAGATTTACAGGCCCCTGTTATGTGCTGTATGGTCTCAGAGGCACTGTTGCAATGTCTGCATGTGTCAGTCGGTTGATTAGAGTCTTTAATTATGTACTTTCTGTAATTACGTGTTGCAATTATTTGATCCTGGATCGCAAGCATGAAACCTTCAGTTTCGGGAAACAATTCACCTCGTTTGAGCCATTCGTTCGACTTTAATTTATCGACGTGTTGCTGGCTCAGGGTAGATCGGTGTCTTCCGTGTAAAGCTTTTCCAGCCCATGCTGCAATTTTTTGCTGTGTGCTTATAATATTTTCATTGATTTGACTGTTTTTATTTTGCAAGTTGAGTGGTGTAAGTTTTTTATCTGCTTCTGTTACATTTTTATGTAGTGGTGAATATTCCGATTTATTATGGAAGTAAGATCTGAGTGAAAGTATCTGTTTGTTGTGTAAATTGTGAATGTCAATCAATCCTCTTCCTCCTTCTTGGCGTGGTAGAGTAAGTCGCTGTATGCATGATTTCGGGTGGTGTTTTCTGTGTTTGGTAAGGAGAGTATTGATAGTTCGTTGTAGTTTTTTTATATCGGTCTTTGACCATCGTATAATTCCGAAAGAGTATGTAAGGATGGGTATTGCAAATGTGTTGATAGCTTTAATTGTGTTTCTGGAGTTAAGATTACTTTTTAAGATTAGGTTAAGACGATGTGTAAACTTTTTCTGCAGTTCTTGTTTTGTTATCTTTTGTTCTATCTGTCTCGATTGTTTGAAACCTAGATATTTGTATGTAGTTTGTTCATCCATAGGCTCAATAATTTTACCTGACTCGAGTGTGTAGCTGTTATTTTGAATTTTTCCTTCAACTATTGACAAAATTTTGCATTTATCTACCCCGAATTGCATACTAATATCATTTGAAAATTCTTGTGTTGTATCTGCTAAATGAAAAAGGGCGTTTTTATCTGCTGCGTACAATTTTATGTCATCCATATACATAAGGTGTGTTAAGGTGGATTGGGTGATACCGCTTGTCAAGGTAAAACCTGTGTTAGCTTTATCTAAGAGGTGTGAAAGAGGATTGAGAGCCATGCAAAACCATAAAGGACTTAGGGCATCGCCTTGAAAGATTCCACGTTTTATTTGAATAGGTTCAGTTGCTAAAGCCACGGAGGCTTGATTTATTTTGAGTACAGTTTGCCAATTTTGCATGGTAGATTCTAAGAACGATCTGAGTGTGGGGTGGATTTTATAGATATATAGGACATGCAACAACCAGCTATGCGGGACTGAATCAAATGCCTTTTGGTAATCGATGAACATGGTATGAATATCTTGTTTGTTTTTAACTGCGCTGTTCATAGTAATCGCATCAATAGTGAGCTGTTCCTTACATCCTTGGCTGTTTTTACGACATCCCTTTTGTTGCTCTGCAAGAATATCATTTTTATTAAGGTGTTCGTAAATTACTTCACTTACACAGGCTGTAAGGATTTTATAGAGCGTTTGCAAGCAAGTGATTGGTCGGTATTTGGCTGGGTTTGTGGTATCATTCATGTCCTTAGGTAGCATGTATGTGACTCCCTGTGTTATGTATGTTGGAAGCAAATGTGGTGATTTAATGAAGGTGTTTAGGTGATTAAATATGAATGGATGTATGCTAGTGAATTTCTTATACCAGAAGTTGTGAATGTTGTCTGTGCCTGGCGATTTCCAGTTGTGAGAGCGTTTGATGACGTCTATAAATGTGTTTATTGGAATGAATTCAAAGTCCATTTCAGGGATTTCTGGTGTTGCGTCAGTGATCCAGTTAGCGTGGTTATTGTGGAATACTCGGTTTTCCCATATATTTGCCCAAAATTCCCGTAATGCTTCGGGGGCAGGTGTTTCTAGCGGTTGGCTAGTGGTGTCTCTATTATTAGATGTAAGATTTCTATAAAATATTCTTTCGTTGTTTATAAATTTTGAATTTTGAACTTTGCGGTTTGTGCAAGTAATATATCTTTTAAGTCTACTAGATGCTGCGCTTAATTTTTGTTTTAAGGTATCCAAAAAGTGTTCTAATTGTGTATTTGAATTCTCGTGTTGCGCGTGTAGTTGGTATTTTATTTTTATTTCTTCTACTGCAGCTATTAACTTTTGGCTTCTGCTGCCATTAATGTATTGGGTCAGTCTACCTATGTTAACTCTTAAACTTTTGATTTTCTTTTCTAATCTAATTTGCCACTTTGGTTGTCTCGGTTTATATGTGCCACGCTCATTTTGAGTAGATATTATTATTTTGGCTCCGTTGTATTTAGCTGCCGTCCATGCTGCACAATAAATTATTGTCTGTAGTTCGATGAATTCGGTTTCGTCAGTTACGTGCTTAGGCAGTAAGACATTATTTATATATGTGACTATGGCAGAAAATTTCCTAGATGTCTTCTGTTTGGGAATGTAAGGCCTATTAGTGGGATCTGTGTCAGTAAAATTTTGTTGAGCTTCTTGAAATATGGCTTCAATCTCAGGGTTGATATTATTACCATTTGTTTGCGCAGGTTCAAAGTTACCAATTTCTATGTTGTTCAAGAAATTGTCATCGTCTGTATTTACGAGTGTTTGCGGAATAAAGTTTAAATCTACGTTGGTATTTATAAATAAATCCGTTGTAAGGGTATTTCTGGGTGTGTCAGTACAGTTAGTCATGCTGTCAGGTGGTTCGGAGTCATTTTGCGATTGTGTATTACCTAAATCGCTATAATCAATATTCTGAATGTTGCTGTTTTTATTCCTGAATTCTGATGCTACCTGGTTTTTAATTTCTTCTAATCTGTTGCTGTCTATATATCCGTTATTTGTTATAGCTCTCACTTGGTCAGATAATCTTTGCTCTGTTATATTTGTTAATTCTGGATATATATTTGTAAATTCTTCATGTAAATATTTTCTATAGGCTGTTTTGTTTGATTCTAATTGTGTGACAGTGTAATATATTCTAATTAGTGTTTCATTGTATTCATTCGTCCATCTCATGCGCTGACTTGTTTGCGTATTAGATTGTGTTGAGTGTTGCTGTATTTGAGTATGAACCGTTTGTAATTCAGCCCTAACTTCCTGATATATCTGGTCTATTGTGTCTTGTGGTAATAACTTCTTTTGTACTATTGCTCTGCGCTGGTCACCTATTCTTTGTCGGCTAACTTGCATAGTTGGGTATTTTTCTAAAAACTTAGTGTGAAGCGATGGAAGGTATGCATTTTTGTCTGTATCCATATTAGTAAGGTGAAGGTAAGTGCGCAGGATAAATTTGTTCATTTCATTACTCCATTTCCTACGAGCTGTTGCAGTCTTAGTGGTGGGTACAGTATCGTCGACAATGTTAGTCTCCTGTACAACATCCGCTGACTGTATACTGATTGATGATGATGATGGCGTCGGAGAGACGCGAAAAGATTGTGAAGATGATGGAATTGATGGAAAAAGAGATGAGGAAGATGACGAAGAAAATTGTGAAGTTTCGTCATCTATTTGAGGCATTACATTTGCCTGAAGTTGTTTTTTTGTTTTAGATCTAGTTATCATTATGTTCCCACGAGTAGCTAGGGACTTAAGAAGTCGACACACAGCAGAGCCCTGCGTTCACTGTGGCAAGGGTAAATAAAACTGGAGGTCCCCTATTATCCAGAGTTGGCGCACTAGCGACTGAAGCACTCCCCTAGCCATGCAGCCCTCGGCATGCGCGACCTTGGCTTGGATTTGTATCTCTCTTAGTCTGGCCCCTCACCCTAGATATATTTCGACAAAGTTACCTCTACCGACACAGACCTAGGGTTCACTGGAGCACGCAAGCCCCACCACGTCGTCAACGTAGAGATACGGCGGTGGGGTTATTATTATTATTATTATTATTATTATTATTTATTTATTTATTATTTATTTATTTTATTTTAAAGAAGGCTTACAGACTAACAAACCAATGACATAAAGAATATAATATTAAACAAATAGCTAATAACAAGCCTCCACATATAGTTAATGGAAAAAGTCGATAAAAAGAAAGTACATACAAGGTAAGATAATTTTAGTAGTAGATAAGTTAGCTATCCTTGAAAAACGATTGTGCCAATAGCCGTCTCAAGGTCGCCACACTGGTACAAAACAAGTCGACATTAAGGTCCCCAGGTAGCTTATTGAAACAAAGTGCACTTCTTATCGAAAAAACATTCCGCCTATAATTAGTCATTGCGCTAGGTACACTCAATATTGGCCGCTGTCGTAATCCCATCAGGTTTGTGCGTAATGACAGATTAGCAACGAGTGCAGGGCAGTCAATGTGGCCATTTGCTATACCCAAAAGTAAACTCATGTCCCCAATATAACGTCTCATCTCCAGAGGAAGGAAGTGGTACCGTTTGCAGCGGTGCTCGTAGTCAACTGAGTATTGCTGAGCCCTATAATCCAGATAACGTAGGAATTTTCTTTGGACGCCTTCAATACGGGACTTATAAGTCTCATACTGCGGGTTCCAAACCTGAGACGCGTATTCTAAATGGCTGCGCACGAAAGAACAGTACAAGATCTTAACAGGTTTGAGAGATCGGAAACAGGCCGTGGTACGTAATATAAATCCCAGAGCTTTGGAAGCTTTTGCAACTATGCTATTTACATGCTGATCAAACAGAAGCTTGCTATCTATTATTACTCCCAAATCTCTCACGCTATTCAACCTGCCAATGAGCTGACCGTTCAAGGTGTAATTAAAGTTTATCAGAGAAGTACAACGTGAGAATGTTAGGAGGAAGCATTTAGAGACATTTAATTGGAGTTTGTTACGGATACAATATGTTTCAAACCTATGCAGGTCGTCCTGCAATTGACATGCATCAGACATATCTCGCACAACTTTATGAATCTTCATGTCATCAGCATAAAGCAAAATATACGAATGACGAAAGCATTGTTTTATATCTGCAATGAACAATATAAATAACAGAGGACCCAAAATGGACCCTTGAGGTACGCCTGAAGGGACAGAACTCCAACCAGAGGTGTAGCCCTGAAGCACGACAGCCTGTGTTCTGTTCTCTATATAGGAGGAGAACCACCGGTACAGGTCACCATGTATTCCGGCGAGAAACAGCTTCTTCAGCAGCATACAATGATCAATACGGTCGAAACACTTACTATAGTCGGTATAAATCACATCAACCTGTCGCTGTGCCATGCCGCCCGTAATAAACTCTTATGACAGAAGTAAGTTAGACGTGGTCGAGCGGTTCCTAACAAAACCGTGCTGTTCCTCACCAAGAATTGACCTGAAGGCCGCGTAGACATCGGTATAAACTATGCGTTCAAAAATTTTAGAAAAAAGGCAAATTTTTGATATGGGCCGATAGTTTTCAATATTAGCCTTATCGCCCTTTTTAAAGACGGGAGTGACGAAAGCAGACTTCCAAATCTTCGGAACTTTACCCTCGGAAAGAGAGCGCTTGAATAGAATATAAATGGGTTCAACAAGACTTTCAGCACAAGCAACTATGAACACAGGGGGTATCAGGTCAGGTCCACCTGATTTACTAAGGTCTAAAGATTTCAGCAGCTTCAGTATACGTGAGCGGTTTATGTCAACTGTACTGATAGACATTTCAGTATTACTACATTGCTCATTAGAAGAACGCTCATCATCAGCCGTAGATTCAGGTTCTGAAAAGGTGGACTGGAAATAGGTAGCGAAGAGGTTGCTAATATCCTGTCCTGTATTCACAGAGGTGTCACGGTAGAACATCTCGTTAGGAAACGAGCCAACCTTCTGCTTACTTTTAACGAACGTCCAGAAAGATTTAGGATTCTTTACAATAGAAGCCTCAATATTTGCCATATAATTGTCATAACAAGTTTTTTCCAGCTCATAAACTCTGGTACGCAGTAATGAAAACGAGTGATAATCTGACAAGTTACTGTAACGTTTATATTTAATGTGAAATTTATGTTTTTCTGTAATAATTTTAATTAGTGCTGGAGTATACCAAGGAGGATAAGAGGACTGTTTTACTGATTTTAAAGGTATGTGTCTATCCCTAAGCTCATATAGTTTACTATAAAAAATTGTGACAGCATCTTCCAAGCTCGTTGACTGTAACAACTGAGGCCAGTTAATTAGATCAAGTTCAGATTTAATAGCATCATAATTTCCCTTCGCGAAGATATAACGTTGCTTAGGTTTGTCAACAAGTTTTTGAATTTCAATAAATTTAGTCTGAATAATTAGAGGCTTGTGATGAAAATCAATAGGCAAAGCAAGTGGGTCCGTACCTACATCACGAGACAGTCACAGTGTCGTTACAGAATACAAGATCAAGTAATCTACAGTTAATGTTCCGCTCACCATTATACTGAGACAAGTTGAACGTTTGTATTGCATCGATGAAATGAATCACATGTTGAGAGGAAATATTTTGCGGGATTAACTCACCATTTTCAACTATGTCAGCATTACACCACTCGACGTCGTTACCAAAATTAAAATCACCCACCAGCAAAAACTTATCAAGTGGATGAGTCACAATTAAGTTGTTAAGATTATCTGTGAAATTACGCAATTGAATACTATGAGAATTACCTAGATTCTCCTTACACAGGTAAAGTGCACATAATTATATGCAAATTGTAAGTAACCTGTGGTTTGGACCTTTTAAGGATTAAAGATAGCCAAATATCCTCCGCAGAACTGCGCCAATCCAACCTCTCAACCACTGTAAGATCATGCTTTACCGCTATCAGTACACCACCACCACGCAACTGACCGGTTCGTGAGTAGTCACGATCGCGTCTCCAAACGAGGTAACGTCCATCAAATAATTCACTGTTGTTAAAACTATCATCTAACCACGTCTCCGTAAATATAATAATATCGTAGGAACTGAGACATACTCCGCGAAACACAGTATTAGTTTTCGTACGCAGACCACGCACGTTCTGGTAGTAAATTTTAAGCGCAGCCATAATTACAAATAACTACAATCAAATAACTAAAGAATGGATAGATAATTGACAGAAATAAAATAAATAATACCCATAGAATAAAGTGCCGGTCATTGTCAGAGCTTTTATAATGCTTAGTGCGGGTGGTTGTCAAATAAAGTAATAGACACAGCAATACACAGTAAGCACTAGAAATAACATCATAAAAACAGTTATTATAAAAGGAAACAAAAAGCAGAGATAAGAGTACCTTGGAGTAAATCGTCATAACCGGGGACGATCCTTAATGGAAAATGTACCCTATAACAGGATAGAAATGGCTTAAATTAGCATAACAAAAAGTGACATTGCAACAATAATATTGAATATACTTACTTGGGCACACCGTGTAACGACACAAAACCAATAGGAAAACGCAACCAGCACACATAAGACTAAGAATCTCAAACAACATTGTTTCGAACCTAAAAAACACAGACTTATACAAACCAAGTATTCTAAAAGCGGTTGCTAAATGTATTATTCGTGAGTAATTTAAATAATTTTCTGCAGATCTTTCTCCGATTTGACAAGCAGCGTTGGCGACGTATCGTTTTTTCTTACGTGTATCTTCGCGTGTTTGATCCAAACGTATTGGAAATTCATTTCAGCTGAGGTTTTCTTAGTTTTAGACAACAACATTTTGTTTTTTACTGTAAGGTGATCATTTATGAATATTTTATGGTTGCCACTCAGTCCAATTTTATCTGGCGTCAGGGGTGAGGTCTTTAGTTCGTGCCTAGCAGCTGCTATGAAATCCTCTTTAACGTAACGTTGGCAGAAACAGACTATGATGGGTTTTATACGGTCTTTCTCGCTAGTGGGTACTCGTGTGATGAAGTTTATTTGATTTTTAGTGACAGGGTAATGGACTTTAGCGCCGATTTTGGCTATTATTTCAAATAAGTTCTCGTTGCCCGTCTGGGGCACACCCTTAACTTCAATGTTATTCATACGCGACCACTGATCTTTATTATTATTGTCTTCTTCTAACTTATCCAAACGGGCTTGCAGTTGTTCGACTTGGTTTTGGACTTTCTCAACCTTCACAATACGCAGTTCCATATCGTTCAGTTTTCCCGAGACTTCTTTCATAACCTCGCTGTACTGGTTGGACAAGGTTGCTTTGAACTCGGCAAATTCATTCCTCAATGCGACGATTTCTTCTTTCATATTCTCCAGTGTGGCAAATTTCAATGACAACGCTCGAATTTCCTGCAGGACAACCGACTCAGGTTCCAGAACGGGGCTGGGTGATACTGGCAGGACAGGTTGCAGGGTATTGCCTGCCATTCTGCATTTACTGCAACGCCACATTAGCTTACGATCCCCTAGCTTTCGGTAGCCGGTTTCAGTGACGCCCCCACACTGGAAATGCATCATGAGGTTACATGATTTGCAGTGTGCACCATCGGTCAACGTGTCGCTGCAGACACCGCACTTGTTTGTATCCATCGCAGATGATATGATGATTTCAAAATAAGCAGAGCACTTTGAGCCACGAAACTTTGAGAAACAGTGGAATTCTTTTTAAAATCGACAGTGATTTAAACCATACACAGCCGTATGTAACCGAGGTAAACGACTGACTGAAATATATATAAAAAAAAAAAAAAAATATTAAATATTATGTTCTGACAGCGGCTTCGCTCGCGTGAAAACTGTTCTCTTATCCCAAGGGAAAATAAAAATAAAAAAACAAAAAGAGAGGACAAAAGTTTTATCTAGATCCCTTAAGTCGTTAATAGCAAAATAAAATGAATAGCATTTAAGGAGAATAATCCTTGATAGTTATATTAAAAAGATAGGACTGATAATTAGAAGAGCAACTCCGATCCATTTTTACCCTTCCACTATGTAAATAAAAACAAAAAAAAAGTTGTTACAAAATGTTGCGGTCAAACGTCACCGGGTCCAATGATACCGAGTAGTTACAATAAAATACTCTCTACCAATTTTTAACAACACCAGTATAATCAAAAGTTATTACTTGTTGTTTTTAATAGCAGTGAATCCACCAGCAGTTGGGACGCCAAATGATTTTCACACTGCAATGTCCGTAAAACTTTTTGTATCATGTGCAAGCCAAAATCTAACTTTTGTTTGCACAAAATTCTGGCGATGTTGACTTTATATTGTAAACTATATATGAGGGCAGCTGCCGTATTTCAAATATTATATTGGCTACGTTGCTATTTGTTTGAAATCTCAAATATTTTTACGGCGGTGAACTGGCAAATTCAGAATATGCTGTCTTGCAAGCCATGTGAGGGAGTGAGATAGGATCGGATCGTTATTCATTTTATTATAATAAATAAAGGCTTTGTTGCTTTTACTACCGAAACGAAAGAAAATAGAAATATCTCGTCTTCGTCTCTCAGTAATCAACTGTTTCTAGCCATAAATTAATGTATCACATGTTACATCATTTTTTTTTTATTTCATCTAGTTTTTAATAGTAATATATAGATACTAATAATAGACCATGCTTTTGCACTTGATGAAAAATTACATTGAGCTAAAAAATATTTTTTTACATTTTTTTTTAACAATCTTTTTAGTGTACACATTTTAGTTTTTGTCATCCAAACCAAACGTGTATGCACAATTTCATCTTAATCTGTTCAGGATAACTGCTTTAAAATTCAGTAGCAAGATTTGACCCGAACACACATACATACATTGCAGGTTAACAAACAAACAAATAAAAAAATGCTAATAATAATTACATATCAAACGATTTTTTAAAGACATTTTGACTGACAAAATACCTTTTAAACCCAAAACCTATCCGTACTAATAATATTATAAATGCAAAAGTAACACTGTCTGTCCGTCTGTTACCTTTTCAAGCTTAAACTGCTGAACTGATTAAGATGAAATTTGATATCGAGATAGTTTGAGTCGCTGGGAAGGACGTATGATAGATTTTATCCTGTAAGTCATCCTTTACGGGGTGGAATGGGAGTTAGAAGTTAGTATGGTGAACAAATAATTTCTTAAGTAAGGCGGCCCACACACCTATAATATTATGGTACGATAAAAAAAGTTAGCTATTGAAAGTACTAATGCTACGCAGATCAAGAGCTAGTATATATAAAACAGATAATATAAGAAAATACATTACGTCTGTAAGACTCAAAAGTCAGGCTATACACATAGATAACACGCCTGAAATAAATGGAACCAATAAGATTGTTCACCTCCAATCTTTGTATCACAGGCCCATACGTCTCCGGTAATGCCCAATATGTCTCGGTAGGAAGTCGGTGCGACTTCGACTTCCATTTAATGATACAATGTAGCGTCACTCGTTACGGTATTGTTCGAGCGTGCGGGGAATTCCGATTACTTTGACAAAAGACGCGAAAAGGTATGCCACATCCTTAAGTGGAGAGGGTATTATTGTGTAGTAAATTGTTTATAATCAATCTAATATAAGTTTCCCTTTGCTTCAGAAAGGGTTGAAAAGTTCAACGACCGACTGACTGGCTTACTGACAGGCAATGAAAACCCTGAATATTTTAAGAAAGGCATGGGAATGAAAAATGAAGAAAAACCCGAATACTTAAGGAGGATACATCTGGTTTTGGTGAGCCAGCTCGCGAATATGTATCCTCCAACTACACAGCTTGATTATTTTCTTGTTAACGTCTCTTTAGTTCACTTTTTAAGCAGTCGGGTTTTCTGAATTAACTTTTTTTATTTATAACTTTCTTGTTAACATATTTTTTTCGAATTTGGTACTTTTAACCATTAAATTCTTACATATTTTTGAAATCATCTCTTAAAACCCTTTATTTTGATACACCACACGATGGGTTTGGAAGAGGAAAAACAGGGCCCACAACATGGCGCCTAAAAGCCGCCATTTTTCTATTTTCCAATTTTCATGTAGCCCGTGACACTCGCAAGGTTAAGACAAATCGATTGACGTAAGAATCATCAAAATTGGCCAACGCGTTTGGTCTCTAGAACGCCACTTAGGAACAAACATACATACATAAATTCATAGACTGATAAACACATTACCATGCTTCAGCAGTCGGGTAAAAACACCTTTGCGTCGCACAGTCGAATATTCTTTTAGTAGTTTCTAGTAGCGGCTTCACATTGAATGGAAATAAACAGTTTTAATATTATTATCTTTTACCCTCGTGAAAATTATCCTCAGAGAACAAACTCCCGGGATAAAAGTCATATATTATAATCCAGAACATGGTCTATCCAAGTGCCTAGTTTCATCCAAATCCGTTTAGTCGCTAATACGTGAAAAGATAACAAACAGGGCCAGATTGAGTTATCAACAAAGGGACAGATTTAGTTACTTTCGCATTTAAAATGTTAGTAGGGATTCTTGTCGATCTCATATCCTATGTATTTATTTTATAGCTAGTTGATAATACACATAGTGCACAATTATTAGGTATTCTTTCGTAACTAGATTTTAAATATTCAGCTTAGCACCAAACGTAAAAAAACAGCTTTATTAGCCCAGCGCAAGAACAGAATTTCAGGAATGTTACCAGGTGATGTTTGAGTTCTAAAACCGATTGAATTTCGTGCGAATATTTGTTCGGCAGAAACTATGTGTGTTTCAGTTTCTACGGGATTTTGAACATAAAACACTATTTTTATTCCGTGTGGCAAGGTGTTTTTGTGTACACCATCTTACTTATATTATGAATCTCTCGTCTCGTCTTGCTTTTGGATGGTTGTTTGTTTGGTACTCAATCACGTCAGAACGGCTAAACGGATCTGGATGAAATTTGCCACAGAGATAGACTATAGTTTGGAATAGCGCTTAGGCTACTTTTTATCCCGGAAAAATTAACGGTTCACGTTGGACAATTCTGATATTCACGCGGGCGAAGCTGCTGGCAGCAGCTAGTGTAATAGGATTTTGGTTTTATCATAGACTCAATATTTCAATCAATCAATATTTCATTTATTTTATCTTTACAATGGTTGCCTTAAAATTAACATTACAATCAATGCTTAATCTATAATACACCATTGCAAGCGACTGGTGCCTGAAGTAGGTTTTGCAAAAAAAAACCTATTTGACAGGTCACCAGGCCCCCACAAGAAATGTAGTTCAGTTGTAGATAACCACAAGTGATAATACGAATGATAAATATGAAAATGAGCAAAATAATAATTAGAAAAACACTATATATATCTATAAATTACAGTAGTGACGGTTAATGCGAATTGTGTAATTTGTTATGTTGTGAAGTGTCGTGTATATGTATTTTAAAATGTGTGGGTGCGAGTATAAAGTGTAGAACGGCTTTTGAGGCAGGGGATAGTAAAGAACATTATTTGAGAACAACATAGACTTGTTATTTCCCGTGACTGTTTTCATGGAAATCGTGAATTTTGCTTCTATAAAAAGTAGTCTAAGGCATTTGTCCCACCGCCGACGATCAGCGAGTAGCGAATAAAGCCAAAAACTAAAATCTAGTTGGCGAGAAGCGAGTAGCGTTTTATAGTTCCGATATTTTTTCGCTCGCCTATTAGCGAGTGTTTTTGAGCGACGGGCGAGTACTCGCACCACTCGCTTAGTCCTGCACTCTAGCATCTCGGCGTGTTTTCTGACCGCCAAGCGAGCATCGCTGTGCGTATATCGCTGAGCAAGAATTATTTTTTATAGCTCATGTTGCTGCGACAAACCTGTGGTAAGAGATTACTTGCCAGCGTACTCTAACTATTGATATATATATATATGTGTCTCTTTTATTGACACGGGATCTGTAATTTTTGTTCGTTTCTTAATTAATTATAAAATAAATTAATAAAATAGTTGATAGCTAACTGCTTCGTCGCCAGTAGTGGGACAAGTGTTTAATAAGCTCAGCAATAGTGTAGGTACATTTTTTGTATTTGGACAAAGAAACATGTGACATTTATCAAAAAAAGCATTGCGATAGTGTTTTGTAAAATATCAAAAATGTGTAAGATTGCCAAATGCTATCGAAATGATACGTTATCTTTTTGCAATTTGACTATCGCCATCGCTGATAGCATTTAATTTTGTCTTGATCCACTGCTCATCCAGAGATCACGTTTTACAAACACATGTACTTATAAACAATGAAAACAATGCTACCTCTTTGTAGTATATTGCGCCCATTATGCATTATTTATTAATCATTTCAGTCAGATCGCTAAAATGGTAACTGTTTTAACTGTTCTGCTGATTTAACAAAAGACGAAACTTGAATTCTCGGAACTAACACAATTATCGAGTAGATACCAAGAGTACTTGTAAAATAGGTTCTCATAACAATCCACCATCTGGTGGATTGTTCTGATTGATTCATTAAAACAATCTTTGTTACTTGAAACAGGAATATTAAGTACTTACATAGCTACTACGACAGGCAGGCACTTTACTTAGTGTAAATTATTTCATCACCACTACTCTAAAAACGATGAAGAAAAACATCTTGAGGAAACCGGTATGTCCCAGAACCAAAAATTCGAAGACAAGTGATATCCACCAATCCGCAATGGGCCGGCGTGGTGGATTAAGGCCCATTCCAATTCTCATAGATAGAAGGCCTGTGTCCCAGCAGTGAGAAAATTCAATGGCTGATGATGAAGATGATGCCAAAGCTAATAGAGTTGTAACGGAGGCCATCTTTGTGGAGGCGAAGAAGGCGTGAAAAAAATTAATCAAAGAGTAAAATGGCCTATAGGATTTTAAAAGGGGCAAAGGTTACTTTGAAAAAAAAAAACAATAAAATGAGCAAAAATTACTTTTGTTTCGGTAGTAGATGCTTTGGTACTTATTTTGTCATTTCGCGATACTGTCTTCCAAAATGAAAGATATTTTTGCTCTTTTTAATTCAATTCAATTCATTTATTGCATCAAATATAGGTACATAAAGTTCTTATATAATATTTAGTTCCACATATTTGGCCAATGTATAGCATGCAATAGTACAAGTTTTTAACCTTAATATATTAATTACTAAGTAACTACATTTTATCTATTTATTTGTCTACTTAATAGTTAAATATACCTATGCATTAGTGTATAAAATTTACAGGGACACTTTTAAAAGAACTTATCTATCGAATAAAAACACTCTTGTAAAACCACTACCGCAACGCAACACAAAATTTATTGAAGGGTAGTTGAGTAATTGACCCAGGCAAAGCATTGTAAATTAGGGGAGCCATGTAAACGCAGCACCGCCGAAAAAATTCTAGCTTCGGAACCGGCCATTTCAAAATCTAAATGTGTAGGTTTCATTTTATTTGCGTTATCTTTCCGTTCAAATATTTCAAGATTGGATCTCACAAACCTGGAAACTTTGTAAATATAAATGCATGGGACCGTCAATAGATTGTACAAACATACAATCAATAATACACAGACTTATGAAATTTGGCAAACATCTTTAGAAGCCCACATAGAGTAACACATGTGAATGTTGTGCAATTCCGACAATATTACGTACATAACAGTCGAATTGATAACCTCCTTTGTTAAAAAGTCGGTAAAAAAGGAAACAGGTTTTATGCGTTATCACTTTTTTAGCATTTTGATACTCTATGGAAATATTGCATTAAAAGACGCGAAAACAAACTTCTGTTACATACAACTCTACTTCGTACATACCTAAGTAAATACGTTTCTAGTTCCATTGTACAATGGGTGAAAGCGTACGTACTTGGTAGCTGCAATAGTACTTACATTAAGAAGAAATGGCTTCCTAGTCCACTTACGAGCTATGCGGTGAACTGTTTTCCTTCCAGCGTTAGAGTAAATATTATAAATTGTAGGATTGCTCTTACTGTATGTGTTTAAACGTTGCTTGCACACATAAGATTCTATGTAACTTTAGATACATAAAACTATGGCGTTAACAATTGTTAAGGCCGATGATTATTGGCAGACCTACCGTATGTTCTGGGCAAAGACTGTTCAGAAAATCGACCATTGAGTGTTGTATTTTTCGTTTGTTTAAATTACAGTAGCATTTACATACGTTCTGCAGTGATATATGGCATATATCACGGCAAAACGTAAGGTTTCAATCCGAAATATACTTTTATTATACAAAAAAATGGAAACATTTAATGACATTCGTTGACCATACTCCACTGGAAATATTTTGCTAACTCCAATAAACGCCAATGCCACTGAAATTAAACAACTAAATACATATTATAGCAAAAATAATGGAGTAGAAGTGAAAATAGATTGTTTCCAAATAATCTTTCCGTTTAAGAATGATATTTTAAATATTCGAATTAAGAAAAGCCACCAACATATTCGGTCAACGATTTACGAATCCGATTCTGGGCGGGAACGCCCGAAGAATCCCGAGGGACATCGGGCGCCATCGCAACTGCAACCGCCACAGAACAAATTCAATTTTGTTCATTGTCGTATTTGCCCAGTCCATTTTGGTATTGCCAGATAGTCAAGACTGATAGGAGGAAAGTAGATTTGAGACACAAAGGGATTTGTCGCAATGATTTTTAAGTAACACGTTTTATTTCAAGAGAGGTAGCTTAGGGAGCACTCTAGGTAATCTATGTGTGCCGTAGGCTGCATTTTTTCGAATAAATGGCTTTTTTGAATATATTTATAGGGAGAACTAAGTTTAGTAAAAGCCTATCAGGGAACTACAATGCTAAAATAATGTTGAATTATCTTGAGGCAGGTAATGTATTTTTGAAAGTTGAGACCTTAATGCTTTCTCGGAACCTTACCCATACGAAAGTGTTTTACTGTAACAATACGACGCGTTGTTTGTAAAAGAAAAAAGATAAACCTACAAAATGAAGCTTACCATTTGATGCCAAGATCCATTTACGGATCCTTTGGGTAAATCTAAGAACAAGATTATCAAGGTGAAAATCTGTTGAAATACCAAAAACTTATTCTCACTTTAGTATGGATCTGTCGTTACTAAAACAGAACAAAACTATTAAAGCTTGGGTCGTTAAAACACAAGTTAGCCATCTAGGCTTTGCATTAGTAATGTAATGGCCACCATTCTGTCACATATGACATTGAACCTCCATAATAAACAACATAAGCTGAAGAATTTGCAAATTGCTGGTTGAATGGATTGCCAAGAAGACAGAAGTGAGTTTTGGAGTGGTGACAGCGTATCAGAAGACGCAAAAATATTAAATGGCTTTTCACAATGTTATGGTGAACCAATGACCTGGGTGCGTGAGTCTCTAGAAACACACAAGAAGCAAAGGATCCGTCGGTGTGGAGCTAAGTCTTAAGGCTGACATGATGATGGCGACAAACATAATTATGGCCGTTAAGCATCCAAAACACAATTTAATCCCCGTTTTAGAAAACAAATGAATATTCAAACATCACAAGGAAAGTAAAATCTTCAATTTTAATGTAAATAACGACGACTATAGCTTTGCAGCTCCGCTTTGTGGTGGCATTAAAAATAGGAAAGAAATCAGTCGACATCTGCAAATAAGGAAATTATGAAACCGCTGCAAAACGTTGGCATTCACCCTTTGTTTCTTCAACACCTTTTATTCAACGCTCCGGAGTTTTTAATCAAAAACTCATTTTTTATTTTTGAGTATATTTTTAATTGCATTTTTGCTATTAAGACGTGTTTTAGGAAATGACGATATGGTTTAAATGAAAAAGTGAATTGGACTTTGCATGCTTGTGATTATACTCGTCTGGCACAGATTTAAATTGTAAAATATATTTTTTAATCACACATTAAATTTTTAACATCCTCATTATTTTGGTTTCCAGTTACATAATGGTCTATTCCATAAACATATTATTATCACCACGAAATTTTTACAGAGCCTCATGATATGTGTTACTTGCACCCATAATCACTCTCTGGCCAAGTAATTTAATTTAACAACTGCCCAAGCCTCTCACCTTAGAGCTCTATACCGCTGCAACTTACATTGCTTAGTGGACCATTGTAATCTTAATCTGTTTTGCATAAGCTCTCTCATTGCTCCGTATGGCGTAAACACTGCAATGTGGATTAGAGGCTCCCCAGCTTAAATAAACACACTCATGGTAGGATTGCAATTGAAGTAACATTCACTGAACTGTCGTCCTGCAGCTAGAGTGTCACCATCTCTCAAAATCATATTTTATAGAAAGGAAACACATTTATATGACACAAACCACTAGAGCACTTAACATAAACATAAAAAGAAGACTTAGACTGAACAACAAAAACCGGCCAAGTGCGAGTCGGACTAGCGCACGCAGGGTTCCGTACTTGGTAAATTGCGGTTTACGATTTATGATGTATTAAAAAAAAACTACTCACTAGATCTCAATGTAACCAATTTTCGGTGGTTGATTAGATGGTAATGTACTTCATATATTTTTTTAGTGTTATCATTCTCTTAGTTTAGAAGTTACAGGAGGGGGGGGACACACATTTTACCACTTTGGAAGTGTCTCTCGCGCAAACTATTCAGTTTAGAAAAAATGATATTGGAAACCTCAATATCATTTTTGAAGACCTATTCATAGATACCCCACACGTATGGGTTTGATGAAAATAATTTTTTTTTTGTTTCATTTTCAAGTATGGGAACCCACAAAATTTATTGTTTTTTTTCTATTTTTGTGTGAAAATCTTATTGCGGTTCATAGAATACAAATACTTACCAAGTTTCAACAGCATAGTTCTTGCTTCATACTGTTTATCAACTATCATAGTTAGATTTTTAGGGTTCCGTAGCCAAAAGGCAAAAAACGGAACCCTTATAGTTTCGTCATGTCTGTCTGTCCGTCGATATCAGCCACTTTTATCCGAAACTGTAAAAACTATGCTGTATAGCTAATGCTGTGATAATATAGCTAAAGAATATAGCTAAAGCTAACTATGCTGTGATAGTTTTGTACTAAAAATAGTTTTAGTACAAAACTATTTTTAGTTTTTTGTTTTTCATTGTAATTACAAAGTAAAATCCAATTGAAAATATTTTTATGAATCCAGTACCGAAAACACTCCGATAAATTGCCGAACAAATCCGAGCCCGTGTGACGTCACAACGTTCATATCTACTCATTGTAGCACATAGCTGATACAGTGTTTTCACTTTTAACCGATTCAATCTTGTTATTATCGTCAATATATTGATGAATATCGAATATATTGATCATAAACATCGAACCTTAAAAGCTATCGTGCTTGCTTCGTACCATTATTAAAAATATCCCAATTATATGTGATTCGCGCAATAGCCAAGTACCTAGCAATCTACTAAATTTGAGGAATGTTCTATGTCTAACTAGATTCTAATTATAATGTGTTAATTATGTTGTTATCTTGTTCTAATTTAGTATTAGATTCGTATTAATTTCTTACTTTGATCATTAAAGACTGAGAATAGTAATTTTTTAAGGGAACTTTCAAGCAAAGTTGACATTGTTGTATAATTACGTAACTTGAAAACATGATTTTTTGTGTAAGGTGATATATTCAATATTTTATACTTAAATGACAGATATAGGCGTAAAACTAACATTTCTGTTTGAATTGTGAAAATGGTCGACGTATTTAAGAGATATTTACTAAAGAATTAGTGTAACGAAAATCTACCAAGTTAATATTTTCATGTTTCTGTTCTACAAACTTTTTAGTGTTTTTAAATATCTAATTTAGACATTAGCGTTCAATATTATTAAGGGATATGTAAATAATGGGAATTACCGAAAATTTTATGTGTACCTATGTGTATCATATTTAGTGGTAGGTATCTAATGAAGTTTTTTGATATCCAAAGTCAAAGTTTCGCGCCAATTGTGTTTGTTTACTTCTTATTTTACACCGATATCACCTACCCATATGTAAAAACGATTACGTTATGACAATTATGTTACCTAATGTACCTGGTAAACAACCTTATCTAACACCGGTCCACTCTCGCGTATTATTTATTACTACTTTATTTATGCTCAAAACTTCCAAATCGTCCATCAGGTTGGTATATTATCGACATAAGCCTTTATAAATCCTTTATCACACATGACTAAATAAAATTTGTTGTTTAATAAAAAATTTGCACTCATTTTCGGCTATTTTTAGTCAATCTACGTGTAGTTGACACTATATTATCATGATTTTCTTGAACGTTATGACGTCACCAATATGGCGACCAATTGTGGCCCGTTTGTAGTCACGTGGTTTTTTTCAAAATTTTATCGATTTTCAATTGCTTATAATAAATTGAAAAAAAAAATTTAAGAGTTTTTTGAAACGACAATATAATTTAAGATATGTAAAGTTTCGAAATACATAAAAAAAAATCTTATTTTTTTTTTAATTCAACAACCCGATTATGCACTTTCAATAGATACATTGTTAGTTTAAATCATTTAATACTTAATCTTGTCAAAAATAGGTTTGCAAACATAGCAATTTGGGGCGTTTCTATTTTGTTTCGGGAACATATTGATAGTAGATAAATACTGCTCAGATCAACAAAAAATTCGAAATAGATCTGCAGCTGTTAAGATTTCTTTGCTGATTATGAAGGTATTAAAACTCAAAATCGGCCAAATGTCATATAGTGATATTCTAGCCATAGGACGGCAGTGTGTACAATTTCTATCGGAAAATACCGTTCACAGTTTAAGCCTGATGAAGTTTTTAATTGGTACACAGAAGTTGGATGGGACTGTGTGATTATTTTGTTTGTTTTAGCTTAGTGGAGATTTTATTAAGAGTCTGCTGAATAAGACTGTGTTTTTAAAACGACAATTAGATAATGTTTGTTTTTGAAAATAAATGTCGATTTGTTAAGAATGTTGTGACAGCTTATTCATTGCCTATTAAGTTAGAATAGATTTTTCTGTCAGACAGACAGGTCCAAAAACTGTCCAAGTGCGTGTCGGTCTTCGCACTTTTAGGGTTCCGTACCAAAGAATTTTAATAATTATCAGATTTATCAATATATTGGTATTTGTTTGTAAAATATACGTAATAATAACACAACATTATCACCAAATTATAAGTTCAAAGGTCAATGAGAAATCAAAAAAATATTCGGAACAAAATTGTGTGACAGACGAAGGACAGACGGACGGACATACGGACACGTGAGTTGTCACTCACGTGTCCGTATGTCCATCGTGTGGGGTATCAAAATAAAGGGCTTTAAGAGGTGATTTCTAATACGACCTTTTAATACGACCAAAAAATTAAAAAAAAGTAAAAAAAAAAAAATTAAATCATAAAGCCCGACTGCTTAAAAGGCGAACTAAAAAGACGTAAACAAGTAGGAAATCATGCTGTGCAGGCGGAGGATACACCAAATTTTGGTCAGCCAGCCCGCGAATATGTATTCTCCGACTGCACAGCATGATTTTCTACTTGTTTACGTCTTTTTAGTTCGCTTTTTAAGCAGTCACGTTTTTGATTTTTTGTTTTAACTTTTTTTATTACAAATTTTCAAGACTCGGAAATTTTATTCAATTTTATGTACTTTAGAATTTAATTCGTGGGAAAGAAAATGTGGTAAGTATATTTGTCAATAACAATAACAACAATAATTTATTTAGCAAAAAATTAATTAATACATAGTTTCATGTAACTTTACTATAATATTATGGCATATTTCTGCTCAATCTTGTGAATATTGGCCCCGATGCTAGGATTCATGTGAATTAGTCCAAGAGCAAGGGAAGCGAGCTCGGAAGCTTAGGACACCCTGACACGGATAAGTTAGGTTCGAAGGAGGTGAAGGGACATGACGGGAGCTGAAGAGAGCGAGCAAAGCGAGTGAACTCAGCTCCCGTCTCTCCTTCATGTTAGGTTACTTTAGACCCTGCAGACATAAATAGGAGCCCTGCGCAGCGTAGCTCCGTCGACTTTGTTGCTTAAAGAGTAATCGTAAAAACTTTAACCATGGATATCTCAATAACCATGGGGCTCCGAGTGGTGGGAATGGTACTGGGGGGTAGCCAAACCTTCAACTCTCCCCTCTCCACCCTCCCCGCGCCAAAAATCAACGGCCCATAATCGAAATTTGTACCAACTGTCAGACCTATTCGTAAACTTTAGTGTGGTTTCGAGTAGTGGTGGCCCAGCAAGAGCAGTGGTGGCCCAGTGATAACGGAACCGACTACGTGTCGTTGGTCGTGAGTTCAAACCCAGACAGGCGCTTTACTCTCAAAATGTTGAAGGATAACATCGTGAGGAAACATGTCCTAGAACCAAAAATTTGAAGACATGTGACATTCACCAACCCGCACTTGGTCCGCGTGGTGGATTAAGGCCCATTACCTATCTCACAGAGATGGTGCCTGTGTCCCAGCTGTGGGAACATTATAAGGCTGATGATATTAGTGTGGTTTAAATTCATCATCTACCTAGCCTTTTCCCAATTGTTGTTGGGGTCGGCTTCCGAGTCTTACCGGATTCAGCTGAGTACCAGTGCTTAACATGGAGCGACTGCCTATCTGACCTCCACAACCCAGTAACTGGGTAACACGATACCCCTTGGCAAGACTGGTGTCAGATCTCAAGCTTCGGTCTACTCGTAACGACTGTCAAAGATCTTTAAATGACAACCGGGATTAAATTATTATATGATACTAGCTGACACGGCAAACTTTTTTTTGGCATAAAAATACCAAACATTTATCTACCCTACCTACCCTACCTTACACTACCTACCCTACCCTACCCTACACTACCCTACCCTACCCTACACTACCCTACCCTACCCTACACTACCCTACACTACCCTACCCTACCCTACCCTACCCTACACTACCCTACCTTACCCTACCCTACCCGACCCTACACTACCCTACCCTACACTACCCTACCCTACCTCACACTACCCTACCCTACCCTACACTACCCTACACTACCCTACACTACCCTACACTACCCTACCCTACACTACCCTACCCTACCCTACACTACCCTACCTTTTCCTACCCTACCCGACCCTACACTACCCTTCCCTACACTACCCTACCCTACCCTACCCTACGTATAAACTTCACGGAGCCCGAGAACTTTCCAACGAATGCAAAACCGTGGAAATCGGTTCGTGCGTTTTGGATTTATAGCGTCAGGGAGGAAAACCCGACCTATTTTATATAGTAGATTAATTAGAATTTAATTAAGTAACCACGTTTCCGAACAAACAATGCTCTTTCAATATAGTCTATGGCTGTGAATGACATTGACATTCGTTACGCGCGTTTTTTTAAATATGCAAAATTAAATGTATATTTTTCAATATTTTTGAGAGATTTTCTTAATATTTTTCCGTAAGAACCTTCTCCTAATAATAACAAATACAACAAAAAAAGAATTAGTGAAATCGGTCCAGCCATTCACGCGTGATGCCGTGACCAAGGAAAACGGGTTTCATTTTTATATATATAGATTTATTATGTCAAAATAGTAACTAATAAACAGGCATGTAACGTTTTTAGGACTTGCTCTCTAGCTTGTATCATTACATTTAATAAATTGACACGCTTACTCAATTCCAGCCAAGACACCTCACATTACGTCAACTGCTTGTTAATTATATGTTGCTGTCGGTCTGTCCGCTAACCTAAATTGGACAGGCTGAGTGGACAGTGACATTGTAATCCCATTGCACTGATTACCACCGACGTTGATACGAATTAGTATCTGGATACTGTGTGCTTGTTATTGCATAAATTAGGCGCTGTTAAAGAGTAAATAAGACTTGGTTTGAAGTGGTTTTGGCTGACGGCGTGGTCGCTTTTTGGTTTGAAACTGCATGACTAACTTATTTCTTGAAAAAATCAAACCGACTTCTAGAACAAAAAACTACAAAACGAAAAATAAAATTCTTTTCTGAAGTCGGTGTCTTTTTTACCCATTGTTTTCCGTTTTTCGACAACGACTTCGGAAAAGAATTTTATTTTTCGTTTTGTAGTTTTTTGTTCTAGAAGTCGGTTTGATTTTTTGTTAAAAAGTTTTTTATTTTTCTATTTTTAGTTTTGGTAGGTACCTCCAATTAACATGATTATCATTTATTGCCAAAGTACATCTCATGGCGATTCCAATAAGCCCAAACACGACTAGGATACTTTGTTTTATTTGAGAGTTCCAGTGCCTACCTTCCGGCTTCATCATCAGATCAGTTCGATGGTGCTATTTTCATCAGTACCATTTATTTATAAGTATTTGTTTCATTATAGTCGAGATATGTTATGCCCGTGATATACTAAGCATTGAGTAGTTCCAGTGGCCATCTGTGGTCGTCTTCATCAGTTCCACTTCACCAAATGATACTTTTTGAGTGAAAATGATTGCATTGTTGATGAAAATACCAAAATCGCTATCTGTTTGCCTATAATATTCGAGGAGTTCCCTCGATTTCTCTAGGATTCCATCATCAGATCCTGACCTGATGACTATGGGACCAACTAAGAAGTATACCCTTTCAAACAAAAGAAGTAATTTTGAAATCGGTCTTGGCGTATTTGAGTAATCGGGGCACATACATAAAAAAAAAAAAAAAAGATTCCGACGAATTGAGAACCTCCTCCTTTTTTTGAAGTCGGTTAAAAATAACATAAATTTTGATATAAGATATTGTTTTTTTTTTCAATCCAAGTGTATTTTGTATTTTTTTTGTCTAGCCTTTTGCTGTCGTAGGTTATGGTACGAGTTAGTTTTAAATTAAGTGACATTTTTTGCCTTTACAAGTTCAAAAATTGTTCCCATGTGAGAATTCACCCTGGGCTGGAATTAACACACATGCTGAAGTACCCTAAGGCCGCTTATACACGCTAAGAAAAGTAACCGCAAGCAAACCAAGACTACGCAAGAATCCCTGTCGTTTCTACACACGAACTGTGTACACTGCCTCGGTACTGAACAAATCTAGGACAAAATCTATTTCTTGCATAAGTCCAACACAATTCTTGTGGAGCACGAATTTTTGCGTAGTCTCGGGGAATTTACTTAGCGTGTAGAAGCGGTCTAAGTGTCCAAAAACACGTGCACTTGCTTGAACCTTATGAACACCACTGACAATGCTGGTCATAAGGATAACATAGCCACGTAGTTATCTCAAATGTTCTAAGAGGTTAACGTTCGGTATTAAAAGAAAACATGACCTCATCATCTCTCATCTATCTGTGTATAAATTTTATGGTTTACAATAAAGTATATTTTATTCTATTCTATCTAAATTGTTTTACGTAGACTTCTTTATTAATTTCGACAATTCCCTCAGTTTAGTCTTGTGTTGTTAATATATGTCTAACAGCTGCCTTCTATTTCTGTGTTTTCGTAGCCTGCCCAAATTTGTAGAGTGTAGTCCCTAACCGTTGAAGAGTGGTTCGAATTTTTCAACCGCGGTACTGTGGATACTGTTTATACTGCTCCGTGGCTTGCATTCACGGCCCAACGAAGATTTCGGCTAGCTAGGGTACAGTTGTTGAATTTCAGGATTGCATGACAGTTGTTGCAATTTGAACCTTATGTCAGAACCTTAAAAGTCAAACGGTGATGGCTCGTAATTTGCAAATGCTGTTAGATTTAGTTGAAATTTCAGTCTTCTTGGTTTAGTGTTGTTAACTTTGGTATTGTTGTAGTAATTTGTCTAGTATTAAATCTCGAGAAAACTATATCATTTTCTTTAGAGGAACAGTTTTTTTTTTCATTGTAGAGTTACTGGCCTGTTCCTGCCAGCCTTAAGGTTGTGTAGTTCAAGAAGAAGTACCCTGCAATTAGATCTCAGAGGTTAAAAAGAAATGTTGCGAAATGTGCAACATAATAGTTCACCAGTTCAATAAATCTAATAGATTATTTCAAATAATCTTTAGAGGAAGTTTTGGATTGTCAAACAAAAAAAAAAGATCACTCTAGTTCCAAATACGCAAGTGTCAGTAGGTCTCAATGGATAAGAATTTGCAAGAAACTCTACGGACACTCTTTTCCATCAGTTTAAATTATTCGGTTACATCATTTTTGTTGGAAAAATACGGTTCCCTATCCATTTGCATAAAAACTTTAGACATAATATAACATGACATACTTTTGTTTATCCTAATTATATTTACGCATAACATTATTTGCACATAATAGCCCACGCATATATTTTTTAGCATAATTACTTTAATCATAATAATGTTTAAGCATAACATTCTAAAGCATAAATTTGTTTACGCATAATGGTATTAAATATTTTTTTTAAGCTTATCAAATACGCATAATAATTTACTCCTAAAATGTTAGACACTATTACACATTTTTATACAATAAACATGCAGCATGCAAAGATCTTTACAAGCATACACCATGCATGGAGCAAGCATGCAGCATGCAAGGAAGCATGCAGCAAGCATGCAATATGAAAACTTGTAAACAAGCATACACCATGCATGCAGCAGGCATGCAGCATGCAAGCAAGCATACAGCATACAGCAAGCATGCAACATGCAGCAGGCATGGTTTCTGTCACGGCTCCGGCGCTATACCACGCGAGCTGCTCGTTGCAGATGTGTTTAACGCAGCTACAGCGGCGAGCGTTGAAACCACCTGCTCCTCAGCTCGCGGGCAGCCTCGCCCCTCCGCGCCTACGCGATTTTAAATACCACTCTAGGGGTAGGGCAGACAAGACTACGTGAAGTCGGTTTAGCAGCGATTTGTTTCTTACACTAACTTTTGTAGCAATTATAATAATTTTTAATCAATAATCAACAGTTACATAATAGTATATATAATAAATCATTTGCATGAAAATTCAAAATAATATACGTAAAAATAGCTCAAATTTGTTTCCGTTACGCCTATTAATTTTATGCTTTAATACTATTATGCTAATAGTCATTAGGGCTAGTAACATTATGCGAATTAAAATTATGCATACAAATTAGCGTTCAAGTTAATTATGCCAACTTAAACTGTATGCCAAAAAAAATATGGCCATTAATTATTATGGCAAAACAAATTAAGCCAAAACAGTTATGCCAAAGTATATTAGGAAAAAGAACATTATGCGACAAAAAGTGATCCCGAAAAATACATATATGTGCGAACGATGTGCACGTATAAGCGTCTAGAGTAACAAACAATAAAAAAATACAATAACGCGCCGAGGCAGCTAAGTTATGACCAACTGATGGCGCCCGTTCACGAATTTGACGAATGGATCGGCACTACTCTGCTCAACTATCATGAAGGGAACCGAATGATCCAACATATGTGCCACATTTGTTTGAAAGTACAGTAAACGAGGTAATGGCTATCGATGAGACGGTGCCATAATGAACTGTCCCTTTTTAAAATCAGGTATGCATTATTCATGGCAAACATTTTATTTGTTGTCATTATAAATGCTTATAATTTTTGTTATACCAGTATGTAGACTTTTTCAACTTTCTCGTGTTGAGAATTTCTTGGCGTGATATACAAATTTTTCTCCAAATTAACTGTTCACCTGTTATTGAAAACAATCAACATTATCCCTCCGTGATCCCAATTTATTTGGGGTCGACGCAATACGCCTTTTTTCATCCATCTTTATAAGCCGTCATCCGAACGTTTACTTACTTCTAAGGAGCTCAATCCATGGGGTATGGCGCAGTGTTGTTTAGTTTTGGTATTTACAATGAATTATTTTTTGGTATTATAAATTAATTATTTTTTTGTAGTTTTAATTGGATTTTTTTTATGAATTGAAAATTTATTGATGTAATAGTTGTTTTATATTTTGTTACAATTGTGGACAGTAAAAAACAATTAAAATTGATAGATCGGTCAAGTAAACCTCTGATTTTGGAACTAGAGTTGAGAAAATACTTAGTAGATAATGATATTTCATGCATACTTTGTCAGTCTATAGCTCCGATACCTAACCCGTGGATTTGGGGTCGGCGACTAAGGTAGGGTTATTTCGCTGGTTATAAGCATACGGTTAGTTCGTATCGATTTTCATTTTGGACCATCTCCTTTAAAGTAACAAAAGTTGTTCGTTAAATTCTTTTTTTCAGTGTTGAAATTGATCAATATTATTGCAAAAGAATAAGACGCGGGAAATAAATTACATTTCCCGTTTAAGCGGATTTTAAATCATCCTTCAAAAAAGATAATATTATTTTTCTTTCTCAAAAAAAGAAAATACTAACCGCCGTACTTTGAAAATACCTTTCATTAATTCACTTGTCCCTGAGTGTATGAAAATGAGCTGCTCACGCAAAGTAGGCCACGTTTTAAACGGTTGCATTAAATAAAAACACGATACGGGCAATGCCAGCGCATTTGTATTGTACGCACGATTAAACTGCCGCGGCCGTACAAATAGCGTTTCTGTTTCAGGTACCTACGGCAATAATGCATCTGACAGCAGTGGTGAAACTGGTTACTCTTATTTTTTTTTATCCTTGGGGGAAACCTTCGGTAGGTGCCTGGACTTTTGGAGAAAAGGCCGGGGAACGTGGGATGCATACTTCACTAAAACCACCCCGTTGATCACCATCCGTGAATTAATATAAATCCTAACTTTCACCTATGATAGACTTAATATAAAATGTGTCGTCAAAATTTCAGGCCAAAAGACTTCCACTGTCAGATGTCAATGTCGGCTACGTCAAGTGCCGCTTTGGTAATCGACACGGCCAGTGATTCTTGTATCCTATATTTTTTAATGAGTGATGTTATAAAAAATAGATCATTTGAAACCGATTGGCCACCATATAAGGTAAAATTTATTGATGAGATAATATTTTTTTGAAGTACTTAATGTGATATTGACTTTTCTTTTCTGGCCTTTATTACAATTTGGTTCATATCACAGAAACGCGTAATCAATTTAATATCATCATATATGTGAGTTAATATTTGAGTTACATTTTTCCTGTATTTATTGGATTATGATTGGAATTTGTTAGTTAATACAAAGAAAAGATAAAAGGCCTAGGAAATGTAAAATAAAATTTTCATATACGTAAAAGCACAGCTTTTATCTCTCAAAGTTTTATATACGGCACGTGTCATTTTATTTCTGTATTAAGTTTTGTTAACTCACTAGATACGCATGATGAAAAGGATGATAAAAGGGTTGGACAAAAGAATCGATACTATACCATTTCCCTAAGCGGCTTTAGTGCCATGAGGAAAGTGTTGGATGAACTGGAGAGTTTTTCCGCTCCTACACATTTGCCGTAAATTTTATATGGTACCTAGACTCACAAACAGGGGCTCATAGCATCTCCAAGGTAAGTTTGTTTGCAAAGGTGGGCAGGGCACATTGCTCGCAAGACGGATGACCGATGGGGCCGAAAAGTTCTAGAGTGGCGACCGCATGTCGGCAGACGCAGCGTTGGTAGACCTCTCAGGCCTCGCTGGTGGGCTGATGACTAGGTTAAAGCTATCGAAATTTACTGGATGCGAGACACAAGAGACCAGCCAATGGAGACACTTGGAGGAGGCCTATGTTTAGCAGTGCACTTCTTTCGGCTGAAATGGTGATGAATGATAAGTTCTAGCGGTGTTGGTAAATCACCTGGTTTAAGGTTGAAACTAAATATTAAAGCAAACGCTACCGCATACATAATAATATGTAACGCAAATCTTATACGTTTGTGATGTGACTTCGCATTTTCATAAAAAAAATGTTTTCCGAAACTATACTTCCTTCGTAATAAGATATATTCGAGAGCTGGCTGACCAAAACCAGATGTACCCTCCGACTGCATAACACGATTTTCTTCTTGTTTACGTCTTTTTAGTTCACTTCTTAAGCAGTCGGGGTTTTTGATTTTTTTATTTAAAAGTTTTTAGTTAGTTAAAACTAAACAAATTTTTGTAGTTAGTGACACTTGCAAGAATAAAACGAATCGATTGACGTAAAAGTCATCAAAATTGGCCGACGTGTTTGGTCCCTAGAATGGCACATAGGAACATACATACATAGACTGATCAACATTACCGGCGTTGTCCTTCTTCAGTAGGGTAGAAAGGTGTCACAGTTGCGTGTCGTGGGTTGGATTCTCACATGGAACAAATATTTGTATGGTCTACAAATAATTATTTATAGTCTGGCTGTATTTGAATGTAAATGTTTGTAAAGGCACCGTGGGTGGTAAAAGTTAAATTCTTAGTGTGAGGCAACAGCTTTTTTTTAAAATAAAATAGAAAAGAAAGTCAATACAGATTCATTAGAGGTGAGCAAAGCTTCTCTTCCCAGGAATTTAAAATTCAAATCTATTATCTTTTCTTTGTTGGCGTTTTCTTTTATCATGAAAATTTTTATAATAACTTACACATTAATTTCCTCCGTCATTAATTTCCGTTAAGTATATTAACTTTTATATAATTTTCAGAATTAATAATCCTTAATTATAACCTTACAAAGTAACATTATTATGTTATTATCTGATTCGAAACAGATACAATATTTGATTTCTTGCAATCGTTAATTAAAGCGGTCCCCGAAAAATTTTTTTTTTTGCAAATTATTCTATCAAACATGAAATCGATATACATAATGATGCAGTTAAATTCCTAGAATTATTTAATATTAAACAACACATTGAATTCTAAACCTCATAAGACATAATGGTATAAAAAATCTTTTGAATATTTACTGTAAGTTACAACAAAAAAGTCAAAGACTTAAAACATTGACTTGGTTCGTCTGAAAATGACTTCTTTTCACAAAATGCACAATATAATTGTTCCGTACCGTCCTTTATTTAAAATATGAATGCCATTTTCGCTTTTTTTTATTCAGTTAGTTAGAAAGAAAGAAAAGAAAAAATATTTATTGGTGACCCGAGAAAGGAGACACGAGAAATATGCATAAAATTAAACAATAATAAAAAATTAAAAACCCGTGCGAGACCAAAAAGGCTCCTATCTCAGCATGTGCAGCGATATCTAAAAAAAAAAAAGCGAATATACGATAATTTCGCAAAAAAAAACAATATAATTAATTTCTAGGGATTTTCCTAGGCCTTAAGTAGATTCTTTGTGTAGATTTATTATAAATGAAGTGGATTTGAATAGTTCCGCCATCGTCTCATCGCACACTAGCTTAGCAATCTGATTGGCTGACGACAACTCAGCGCTACCCGTCACCCGTGTTTTTTCAATGAACAAATCTGCTCGCACGCGGTAAACTGGCTAACGCTTGCTCTGCAGCTTTTATGTGAAATTCCTGTTTCTTTTCGATCCTCGTGGATTTAGAAGTACTCCGGGTAAAAAATTGAGTGACCAGCACTTGTGGATTTGTGAGTGATTACTGGATCCAAACACCTCGCTACCTTACACGACGCCGAGCCCAAGGAGCACAAAGCAGTGGAAGGGAGGTCGAGAGGCGAGTTCTTTTCGAATCCACTCTTCACAGTTTCTTCTACACTATCATTATGTGGAGTGCAATTATGTTTCCATCTTATCTGCAAACCAAATCCTCTTGCTTATTGTACATCATGATAAAACAATTTGCCATTATCTTTAATGTTCATTTATTCCCAGTGTCTCTTGGATGTTGTGAAGTAGAGTACACTTGCATCGCCATTATGAGATGATTACAACATTCTAGTTCAAGAACTCTTTGAATTGTTATGTGCCTAAAATGCAACTTTTGTAGCTAGGAAACATTCTGTAAAAGTAATCTTTTTTTTATTAATTTTCAAAAGTATTTTAAACTATCGATGGATTTAGTAAGAATAATGAAACAAAAAAAGTGGGCGGCCTTAGCAAAATTGCAAGCATATAAGCCGAGATAGGAGCCTTTTTGGTCTCGCACGGGGTTTTATTTTTAATTAAACCCCGCCGGAAAAAGAGGGGTGTTATAAGTTCTTAACCTCCGCCGGAAAAAGAGGGGTGTTATAAGTTCCACGTGTGTTGCTGTGTATCTGTGTATCTGTGTGTCTGTCTGTGGCATCATAGCGCCTAAACGGATGAACCGATTTTGATTTAGTTTTTTTTGTTTGAAAGGTGAATTTGGCGAGAGTGTTCTTAGCTATGTTTGAATAAAATCGGTTCAGCTGTTCAAAAGTTATGGGCGTTTTACTGTTTGAATCGGGGTGTTTTCGCAGGATAAATGTGCCGGGGGTTTTTAAATTTTGAAAATTTTACTTTTTTCTTTAAAAAACCCCCGACACATTTGTCTTGCGAAAACACCCCAATTCAAACAGTAAAATGTCCATAACTTTTGAAAGGCTGAACCGATTTTATTCAAACATAGCTAAGAAATCGGTTCATCCGTTTAGGCGCTATGATGCCACAGACAGACACACAGATACACTAAAACTTATAACTTATAACACCCCTTTTTTTTCGGCGGGGGTTAACAATATAGAAAGCGTTGCAGCAATTAATTTCTCGCTACAATATAGTTCTCAGAGACTGTGATTATGGAATTATAACATAATTAGAACGAGAATAAATCAACGTGTTTCAGTAACTTTGTTCATGGTATAAGTTTTTAAGCTGACATGGTCACAATAATTAGAATTAATATTTGTTTCGGGATATTTACCATGTATATTTTGCATTTGGTTGAGAGCTCGATATTTCGGCACCGTTACAAGCATACACTAATATATAATAGATTGGTTACAAGCGCCATGATCACGAGAACTAAAGTCTTTGCGGGTGGGTGTTATTTACGAACTGACATATCTGTCTACCCTCTTCCTCACTCGTTTTTCACGCACGATACCGCTACCACCAGAACTCGTCTCAGGGCGCGTTCCCACCGTGTCGTGACGACAGATAATCGTGTAGTTTTAAGTGTCGTGGCTTATATGTTTAAATGGAATCGTTATAATGGGAACAGGTAGAGACGACAGTCGTCGAACGATAAATTAAGTCGTTACGACATAGTGGGCACGCGCCCTTACTAGTTACTCGACATTGTTCACGACAGACGATACTCACTGTATCCACTTTTGACACAAAAACAACGATCCGATTCAATAGGGATGACGGGTTTCAATTGGTTTGTTGAACCAATTTTTTTTTTGTAAAAAATGATAAGATCATAATATATAAGTTTCCATACAAAACTATTTTTAGTTTTTTTTTTTCACTGTTATTACAAAGTAAAATGCAATTGAAAATATTTTTTTGAATCCAGTACCGAAAACACCCCGATAGTTTGCCGAACAAATCCGAGCCCGTGTGACGTCACAACGTTCATTTCTACTCATTGTAGCACATAGCTGATACAGTGTTTTGACTTTTAACCAATTCAATCTTGTTATTATCGTCAATATATTAATGAATATCGAATATATTGATCATAAATATCGAACCTTAAAAGTTATCGTGCTTGCTTCATACCATTATGTACAAATACTACAAAAAGATCCCAATTATATGTGATTCGCGCAACAGCCCCTAGTACCTAGCAATCTACTAAATTTGAGCAATGTTTTATGTCTAACTAGATTCCAATTATAATGTGTTAATTCTGTTGTTATCTTGTTCTAATTTAGTATTAGATTCGTATTAAATTCTTACTTTGATCATTAAAGACTGAGAATATGAAATTTTTAAGGGAACTTTCGAGCAAAGTTGACATTGTTGTATAATTACGTAACTTGAAAACATGAATTTTTGTTTATGGTGATATATTCATTATTTTATACGTATATGACAGATATAGGCGTAAAACTAACATTTCTGTTTGAATTGTGAGAATCGATCGACGTATTTAAGAGATATTTACGGAAGAATTAGTGTAACGAAAATCTACCAAGTTAATATTTTTACGTTTCTGTTCTACAAACTTTTAGTGTTTGTAAATATATAATATAGACATTAGTGTTCAATATTATTAAGGGATATTGTCAATCTGCCTAGCCTTTAACCCAGTAACTGGGTAACACGGTACCCTTTGGCAAGACTGGTGTCAGATCTCAAGCTTCTGACTACCCGTAATGACTGTCAAAGATCTTCAAATGACAGCCGGGACCAACGGCATAACGTGCTTTCCGAGGCACGGAGGAAACACGGTATGTTGAAATGGTCACCCATCCACGGACCGACCTCGTCAAGCGTTGCTTAACCTTGATGATCGAACAGCGCGGCTGTTTTTATTTAGCCACGAGCTCCTCTATTAAGGGATATGTAAATAATGGGAATTACCAAAAAATTTATGTGTATGTGTATCATATTTAGTGGTATCTAATGAAGTTTTTTGATATCCAAAGTCAAAGTTTCGCGCCAATCGTGTTTGTTTACTTTTTATTTTACACCAATATCACCTACCTATATGTAAAAACGATTACGTTATGACAATTATGTTTCCTAATGTACCTGGTAAACAACAATAACTAGCACCGGTCCACTCTCACATATTATTCATTACGACTACTTTATTTATGCTCAAAACTTCCAATTCGTCCATCAGGTGGGTATATTATCGACATTAGCCTTTATAAATCCTTTATCACACATGACTAAATAAAATTTGTTGTTTACTAATATTTTTGCACTAGTTTTCGGATATTTTAGTTAATCTACGTGTAGTTGACACTATAGTATCATGATTTCCTTGAACGTTATGACGTCACCAACATGGCGACTCATTGTGGCCCGTTTGTAATCACGTGGTTCTTTTCAAAATTTTATCGATTTTCAATTGCTAATAATAAATTGAAAAAAAATATTTAAGAGTTTTTTGAAACGACAATATTATTTAAGTTATGTAAAGTTTCGAAATACATTTAAAAAATCGTCATTTTTTTTTAATTCAACAACCCAATTGTCGCGAGCCTGGAATCCAGTGGTTCAACTATGTAAAGGTCGTAAAACTACTGAACGAGTGTCAAAAGTGGATACAGTGAGTATCGTCTGTCGTGAACAATGTCGAGTAACTGATGAGACGAGTTCTGGTGGTAGCGGTTTCGTGCGTGTTAGCTAATATTACTTTAAAAGATATTGAAGCCCATGGAAAAATGCTAATAATCAAGATTCCGAATACAAAAAATAAGATACCGAAAAGCTATGTTGTTGAAGGAGATTTTCTTAGAATAGTGCAAAAATATATGAATCAGTGGTCCCGAAAAGCAAAATCCGACCGTTTTTTCCAAAATTATCATAAAAGGTAAGCAATCGGGATAAACAAATTTGGTAATATGCCAAAAGAAACACCTACGTTTCTTGGTCTGTCGGATGCTGAGTATTATACTGGGCACAGCTTCAGGAGGACCTCTGCTACATTATTGGTAGATTGAGGAGCCAATTTGACGTCCTTAAAGCGACTAGGAGGTTGGAAGTCAGACACAGTTGCAGAAGGCTATATTGCTGATTCATTAAACAACAAACTAGAAACTGGGAAAAAAAACACACAATCCATTAATTTAAAGTCCAGTCCGTCTCCTTCACATGACAATACTGAAGAGAACGTTCGTCCATCTACCTTCGTTGATAATGATAATTCATCAGATCCAATTCCATCAACTAGCAAACGCCATTGTATAACACCTCTGACAAATATACATGAACAATCATACGAAATTAATAATAGTTTGTCTCAAACAGTAAATACCAATTTCAATGTATATGTGAATTATAACTTTTATAAAAAAAAAAAATGATTAGTTAGTTGAGTTTATTGTGTTTTTATTATTTTATTAAATTGCTTCATTTTTTCGCAACTGTATTAAAAATAGTTGTTCAGTACACGTGCGGAACCGTCATTGCAACTTGTTCCGACTGTCAACCCTCACCTTCGGCTGCGCCTCGGCTCGGGTAGACATTTGTCGGAACTCTTTGCAATAACAGGCTTTCCGCACTCGTAATGAAATATACCATAGTTCTCGTGATCATGGCGCTTGTAACGGTGCCGAAATATCGAGCACTCAATCAAATGCAAAATATACATGGTAAATATCCCGAAACAAATATTTGTTAATGGTATTCAATGTAAACTTTTTTCCAAATGTTTGAAAGCACAAGCGTATAATTAACGGTCTATAATGTTCCCAGCTGCTAGGACATTGGCCTGTCCTCTTGGAGCGGAACGGGTCGTAGTCCAACACGCGGGCCCAGTGAAAATTGGTGGATTTTCATGTGACATCCGACGAATTTTTGGTTCTTGTACATTTCGGTTGCCTCACGATGTATTTCTTCACCGTTTTAGGAGCAGTGGTGATGAAATAAATTACAAAAAGTAAAGCGACTACTGGGGTTTTAAACTGCGACCTATAACTTGGGAGTTGGGCCGTTTCCACTTGGCAACCACTGCTCCTACTTTCCAGTTTGCCACTTATGACAAGTCCCATTGCGCATTGGGCTTGACATACCTAAGTGGCGAATACACATAATTGTCATCGTCATTAATCGGGCATTTTTAAAAAAATCCTTATAACTGTTTAGTCCTGTCCGGAAATCGAACTCAGACCCTCTTTCATAGCAGCAGAGCTTGCAACTACTAACCGACCGAAGTTAAATCATATTTGCAACAAACAGGGCAATTTTAATTTGTTTTTAATTTTCTGGTGGTCAGTCTGTATTAATCAGATATTACGTGTTTTGTAGGACTGTATTCCTTATTTTCTTTTCATTTTGAAATTAACTCATTTCATTTTGTGCTATAATTACTGTTTTTCGATGCCCCGAAAATTAATCAGTAGATTTATACACGAGTTTACAAAGAGAGTAATGTAATTAATTAATTGTATAAGTATTGAAAGACAAAACTGTGGTTTCAAAAGTCCAACTTGATTTCCTAGAAATGAAAAACAAGTATAATTGCCATATATTCGTTTCTTAAACGATTTCGCAAAAAAAGTCAGTGGTTACTTACCAGTAATTTTTCAGAAGGTATGGATGTATATCACAAGAGGGTAAGGCCAAACAAACGATGGACTGACTGAGTCCATCCATCATAAAATTTGACATTTTACTTTTTCTCTTAAAATTATTTAGTTTTTAGGGTAAATAACTGTTAAATTCTAATTTAATCCATGACGTATATTTATTATTATTTATTTATTTTCAGCCTATTCTGCCCCTATGCAGGGCAAAGGCCTCCCCTTCTTCCTTCCAATCCTCTCGGTTTAGGGCAATCGTAGACCAACCCTGTCGGTAGGCATCGAGTTCATCATCCGAGTTCATGACATATAAATATATATTTTTATTATTATTTATAATTCTCCCATTTTAAGTATGTTTTGTTTTATATTCTTGTTATATTATGCGACTTACGCGGTAAAAGATGTGCATGCTTGTAAGTGACTTGCTTACATAGGATTGTTTCTAGATGTTTCCCTGTAACATTAATTTGTAAATGAGTTGTTAGTGTACCTTGTTAATAAATAAATCATTTATTTTCAGCGTAAGCCATAGAGATTAGGAAGGGGTAGACTACTGACTTGACAACTGATAGAGAAGACTAGAAGATTCAAGCAAAGAAGAAAACATGTTGTGCCGACCCCGAACAGATTGGGCGAGATAATGATGAATATTTGACAGTCTATAATTTCATTCTAAGCCCTACAGCTGAATAATCATCTATTCATTATGTAAATTCTTCCTACGCTAAACTTTACGCATCATTGATTATATAGACGTGGGTAGACGACATTTTAATGAATTAACGAAATTAGCTAACGCCTTTTGATATTCACTAAGCAGTGTAATTTTATTTCTAGGATTAAGCCTAAGTATTTAATGATAAAACGATAAATAACTCTTATACATTTAAGTGAAATTATTTAGTACAATCGTAATTACTCTTATAAGACAACTTTGTTTGAAATATTCACTGAACAATTAAGTTTAGCAGACCCTTTTCAACAGTTTCATAGTAAAAATTATTCAAGCAAGAATCTGAGATAAATTTGTAAGAAGAATTGTACAGTAGTACACAGAGAAGGATTCCTGAGATGTAGATCAAAGAAAGGTTGGACACAAACAAAGATAAATTAAAATATTAACCTAGATAGTACAAGTTCACAGCTCACCCGTTACGCTATTGACGAGAATATTACTACACTTTTTGTAGCAACATTTAGGTTGCAAACATATTAGCAAGGAGAAGCTACTATTAAAAAGGTATAAATATTTGCTAAAATACAGAACTATAAAAGTTGTTGAGTTCTAGGTATATGTAGTAAAGATAGCACGATTTACAGTCTGTATGCAGTAAAAAATAATCCAATAGTTCAATCACTAAATACCGGTTTCTGATTTAATTATATATTTGAGGTTAAGAACGAGTTGAGTATTTGTTAATTTATATTTTAGCCTGAAAACCTGTAAAAAATTTGGGGTTTGATACGACTCAACCTCAAATACCAGAAACCTCAGAACCAGGAACATTATCAGAAACCGGCCATAAGCTAGACATAATGTGAAAACCATTGGCGCTACTATTTATTAGTTAAAAAAAAAAAATAAGATTTATTGCCAGTATTTTCGTATTGCTTTCCCCGCATTTTATTATTTTTAATCCTGGAGACTCACAGGTAGGATCAAAAGCGATCGAGGATGACGATGGTGAACCAGGATGACGAAAATTACCTAACCCGACCACACTCGAGAGAACGTCTCCACGCCGTGAAATAAGGAGAATCCCATCAAATTTGGGCAAAGGCTAAAAAGAAAAGGACGAAGTCCGAAAAGTTAGTTTAAGGTATTTAAAACAACATCATATCGCTGCATATCCTCAGCATAAAGGCAATAATAAAATAATTAACAATAAAAAAACTTTATTTCGGTCACTGTAGTTACAATAAATTCCTGTAAATCGGGGCAGGTCGTTTCGATTTCACATTCGCAGCGAAAGGTTATGATAACAGAAGTTCCCGTTCAACTTGAAACACCCACAGGCTTGTATCAACTTGTTGAGATAGTAAACTTTCTAACAAGTCGACTCTAAACAATAAATTAAACAGCAACTGTTATAGATGAATAATAATTTTCATTTCTGAGATGGAAATAAATTATTGAAGTGTTTGTGTTGCTAAAGGTAGCAAGGAGCAAGATAAAATGAAATCTGATGCCCAAGACAAGTGATATTCTATTATCGAAAGCGTGCCGATAGCGATTGTCAAAAAGGCAAAATTGTATGGCATTGACAAATGATATCGAAAAATCTCGTGATCAATCCCTAACATTTTAACATTTCAACAGCTTCCTTCGCTGACATCGAATAATCCTTGTCTCGAGCATCTGGTTGACTTGAAAAAAAAAACAGACAAAAGCCCAAGAGGTAGTTAAATACATCTCTAATCTATTGTGCTAATGGAAGGTTAAAAATACTACCATATATACCGTCAATTTTTCAAAACCTCTTGTTCGCGACGATACGTCACCATTTAGATAGGTAGTCGTATGTAAAATGTAAATAGTATTGACAGACACACGTCTGCTCACCCCGGAGCGCCATCGCATACTAAGCGATGTCGGTAGGTGAAAAAACCTTTTATAGTAAAGCTCGTAACTAATTTTTGTTCATGTTTTTGAGACACTAAAATTATATTTTATGTGTCTATCAGTATGTAATAGAGTCATATAATTTAATAACAATAAATAGGAAGCATTAATATGCATACTGATTGTGTTATTACGGAAAGAAACAAGTATTTAACTCCGTAAATACAACCGCTGCCCATGGCTGATTAGTTCACAATGACCCGTCAGATGGCGGCGCCTTATATTTATACTAAAACCAGTTATTGTAGAATTTTGATAACATTAAACTCATGTTTTAGGGGCTTTTACATAGTTTATAGTGTGCATATAGCGCTTATGTGTTAGAATTATACATAAGGTACCTTAGTTATATGATAGATGTATAAGTTTAAGGAAATAAAAATATTTTGTTTACTTATTTTAGACCCCCCGTTTTGAGCAGGGTATCAGGTGGTGCTATAGGTATTCTATTCACCAACCAATCAGATTGCTTCCTTACACATAATTGTTTTGTTAGGAAACACCGTCTAGGTGTTCTAGATAGGATGGCTGGACGCCATGACTGAGAAATTATACATAATAGCAGTACATGGCCAGTCTTAATACATTTTCACTCTAAAAAGGGAAAAATACATACATTTTACTCAAGTAAGTGTTTAGAAAATTCGATACAAGCCATTTTAGCGCTTCTAGGTGACCTAGAATTTTATCTAGGCCCTATAAATAGACAGCACCTATGTAATTCTAGTACATAGACATCACTTGCTTGAAGTGATGTGTCTGTGTATGCCGGCATGGACGTTTCTATACGTCTGCCGACGAGTCACTACATCCAGGGACACTTGGTGCCTGGTCAGACCATAGATATGTTGTCTGAAGCATTACCTTCGTGGACCCTCAGGCAGGCGCCTAGATTCAGTCATGACACAGAGCTAGTATATAGGTGTATATACCGCACACAGACACATTGAAACTGTGAGACGACGTAAGATTTCGTATTCGGCCGCTTCCCGGCACCTTAAGCTGCAGAAAGGCTGGTGGTACACCCATCAGGGTACCGCCATTAGACAGCCTGGTCTTCCAGCTACCCAACCACACTTCCGCAAGGAGCTTAGCTCTGGTGGTTGAGGAGTTAAGCGACCCGACATGGTGCGAGGTTACATGGATTTGCTATGTAAACAAACTTGTAACAAAGGCTAACTAATCGGGGTTTGGACATGTAGCCACCGGACTTCTACCTTGGGATAGCCCATCACGAGGGCTACTCGGGGGTGAATGTTACTCGAAAATCCACCCAGCAGTCTGAGTAGGAATCGAGTTTGTATGCCAAAATCAGGGGCATAAGCTAGCTTCTCGCACCATTTCGCGGCTGTACGCCTGAAGGTTTCAAACACAACCTTGACACTTGTGTGTGTCGACGGCCCAGTGGGAGGGCTCCAAGTCCCTCGCTGGTACCCTATAGCTAATATATCTAGTTTTAGGAGAAACTCGATTGTAAAGCTTCAAACTGGTGGGAATTCCCTTTCTTTGATGTTCTCCTTACGAGAACTCCCTGATGGTAGGGGCTAGGGACCTGGATCAAAGACCGGAGGGAAGGTCTTTTCGAGACCTATCCAAAAGTACAAGTTTCACTAGAATCGGTCCAGTGGAAGGGTAGTTCCTGTCAGTTTGAAGCTACGAGTCATAAGATATATTTTTCTTAGAAATAAAGTTTTTGCGGTCGGAATGTTGTGGTCCTCGTCGCGGTCGAGTTTGCCTGCTTAATAGTGCGCAGGCGCGTGAATACATCGTAGCCATTATTTCACTTAAAGTATTTCCATGCATCATTGCGCATCGAGGACCATGAAGGAACGTCGCTTCTGGCCATGAACAATTAGTTTTTTATTTAACTTGGACATCACGTTTTCACCTCAACCTACTTGGCAGCCTTCAAGTGTCTCCAAGGTCCATAGTTACCAGATGTCAACGCGTTCAAGCAGGAGCCTTACAACCTCCTGATTGCCTGTCGGTCTTGGACGATCACGTCCGTCCCGTACACCTCTGTTCATCCTCACACCGTCATTTGACACAGAAATCTTCATTCCAAAGCTAGTCTAGCTAGCTAGAAGACACTGCACATAACGTTCGAAACATTAGATCAAACAACACCACACTCTCGCACTAAAATTCAAGTAAAGCTCAAACGCATCAGCGTGCACACATCGAGCGCACGCGACGCTCCCATCAGGGTTTATTAAATCGTAGTGACGATAAAGGTCCCTGTAGATATCACAATCTGTTGGCCAACTAGCAGAGGATGCCCAGCCGACGTCCAACCGCTTTCATTTAGTTGAAATGAACTCGAACAGTAATAAGTAATAGCTGGGTATTTTAGACGTCACACCTTGTTGACCGACGAAGAGACGATCTCACCAATAGTCTTTTGTATTGGTTTTTGGCCAACTTCATCCAATATTTTCGGTTGATTGGGATGAACAGTCAATTTGTCATCATACTTTTAGGGTTCCGTAGCCAAATGGCAACAAACGGAACCCTTATAGATTCGTCATGTCTGTCTGTCTGTCTGTCCGTCCGTATATCATAGGCACTTTTTTCCGAAACTATAAGAATTACGCTGTTGAAACTTGGTAAGTAGATGTATTCTGTGAACCGCATTAAGATTTTCACACAAAAATAAAAAAAAACAATAAATTTTGGGGGTATACTTGAAACTGAAACTAAAAATTTTTTTTTCAGCTAACCCATACTTGTGGGGTATCTATGAATAGGTCTTCAAAAATGTTATTGAGGTTTCTTATATATATTTTTTTCTAAACTGAATAGTTTGCGCGAGAGACACTTCCAAAGTGGTAAAATGTGTCCCCCCCCCCTGTAACTTCTAAAATAAGAGAATGATAAAACTAAAAAAAAAATATGATGTACATTACCATGTAAACTGCCACCGAAAATTGGTTTGAACGAGATCTAGTCAGTAGTTTTTTTTTTAATACGTCATAAATCGTAAACCGCAATCTACCAAGTACGGAACCCTTCGTGCGCGAGTCCGACTCGCACTTGGCCGGTTTTTTTTTGGTCATTTTCCTGTGTTTTTTTATAATATTTGAAAAACTAAAATATTGTTTTATTTAGAATCGCACAACAGCGCTCGTTGTTGAAAAAAAACTATTGCCGTGCACTAATCGGTTGGAAGCATTAATGATGGACGAGTTGTGACGTCTACAGGCCGCATAAGCGTACCCGCGCTTACGGCAAATACAGAGCGCTTAAATTCTACGGATTTGCTGAGAAACAAACACGGGAATCATGTGTGAACTGCAGTTGTGCACTACTGGTAGTTTCAGAACAGCTTTGAAAAGTAAACGTTTTACCAATGAGTAGCTTGAAGTACTAAGCTCTTATGTAACGCCAAATTGTAGGTACTTAGTTTAACTCCTTGTGCGTGAAAGTTGTCCAGTCAAAGGTTTTCTGGTAGATATCGCTGTCAGTGATAAGACCACCTTTGTACCCATAGTATTCAGTTGTTGTAAAAGACATGTGGAACTTTTTTGGTGTACAGTAAAGTGTATATTCTATTCTTTTCTAATAAATTAGTTTATTACATGGTGCAAAATCATGATTTTGTAGAAATTTATGTCAAAGAAGCTATTTTGTCTTTTTAATTTAAGATCATGTTTATTTAAATACTAGATTTTCCCTGCGTCTTCACCCGTGTGCAACAACGAAAATTTACCTAAAGGTACATACTAGCGATATAAAAAGCAGGATATCGTTTTTTATATCGCTACCAATCCTCACATGGTCTACCTGTATTCCAAATTTTATCCACATCCATTCAACCGTTGAGGTGAACAAGGGCTTCTTCTCCGCTATAAACGTAGCCACTTAGTATGTGCAAATTGTATAACTTTGTTTCGTCGACACGAAAAGAAGAAGAAGCCGTTGAAGTGATCGATTAACCAACAAACAGACTGAGACATATTTTTATAAAATGTGTATTATTTTCATTTCCACTTATTTTTATTCAGACAATTTCCACAAATACACTTCAGTGACATGTTTCCATAGTAGCGTCAATTGTTCAGCAGCACCAAGTATTGTACGAGCGCAGCGAGCCGTGTATTTTGTACCTTTTGACTTGCAGCCTTATTGGCGTACGGCGTTTATATAAAATGTTTATACTGTTTTAGTTCACAATACTGTATTGTTTTTAGAATTGTATGCAGGTTAGGTTTTATATGGAAACGTGTTTTTATTTAAAGTGCTACTAGCTTAAATTACATACAATCCTACTGCTATTATAAATGAATAAGATTATGCTGATGAATGAATGGATATTTGCCTTTACACAAAATCTACCGAACGGACGTTGACGGAACTTACTTATACACTAGAAAATAACATAGGCTAGGCAGCTGAGGGTAGGGAGGTATTGCGGTGCGCCGCTCTCCCTATCTTCCACGGCCTGGACGGGGTCACCACCGTCTGATGGCGGACATGGTGGGGCCGCAAGGGAGGAGGAGTGTCGGTATAGCGTAGGCAGCTCTCCACATCCCCTGCGGCCCAAAAATGTTAGGTGACGGGGCCATTGGCTTTGACTCGTTACAAAAGGACCAAGGGTGATATACAAGGGGTCGTCTGGTGCCCATGTGCTGGTTTTGTCCTTGGTGTGGTCTCGGCATACAGTGTGTTCTGGTGCGCAGGTGATGGGAGGTAATATTTTTAGGTTATCTAACTGACGGAATAAATAGATATTTTGTCAACTACCCTGTTGCTTTTACTCTACTTCTCTTTGAAGTTTGCACACCATTCATTTGGTTTCTATATTATTTATCATTTCATCTTTGATACATTTTACGCATCGTTATTTTGGTCCTCTACTCTTGTGATAACAAAATAACATAAAGAGACAAAAAACTACAGCAAAAATATTTAACCCAAATAAACAAAACCAAAATATTCCACAAGGATTATTTGCCCGTCAATTTATTCCGCCATGACATCAACGTTACTGAAGGGATCCTGAAACATTTAAACATTTTTTTCTTGAATGATCTGAGAGGAAATTACTTTCCTCGTTTTAGTGGCCACTTGACGGTCACCGTAGCTACTGGAGACTCCTTCATTTCCTGTCTTCAATATAGAGATCATTCTTTTGTGAAATATTATTTTAACTTTACTTTTATTAACGTAGTTGGAAAATGGTTTGCGTGGAAATGAAGAAGAGTAGAAATATTTAAATATATACATACATAAACTCTTTTTTTTTTCATGGCGGAAGGCATACATCTGGTCATACACGCACGCTAGTTATGAGTACTTCGCATCTGGTCTTTCTCAAGAACATTACTTATAGGATTCGTGTATGTCTTTCTAGGTCGATCCAATCTCATATTTCTTGTAAATACCTATCTTTTCTTAGTCGCCTTTTTTATCTAAATGTAAATAATTGTTATATACTGTTAAACCGATGTCATATCTATACCTTAGTATTATGTTTTAGCACGGCAAAACCGGTAAATTAAACTACCTACATTTATAGACTTTGGCCTGTCATCCTTACCGTTAAATAAAACGAAAGATTTAATTATCAAAGACTGGATTAGTACCTAATTTAGGAGCCCGGGGGAGGAACTTTATTAACGTCCTTTGCTTAGGAAGGCACTTAAATAAAATCAGGTTACTGTATCTGTTACCATCTTGCTTCAATTACACGTAAATGCCAAAGATAAGTAGTCCATCTACTTTCAAAGAAATAACAGGAAAAGTCAGGATGAAAAAAAGTTGAAGCTAGTTTTTACGCATTAATTCCCCTAGGACCTGAGCAATTTTTGGGGTATAAGAGTTCGTCATCATCATTCTTTCAGCCGAAAGACGTCCACTGGTGGACATAGGCCTCCCCAAGTGTCGCCAGATTGACCGGTCCCGAGCGTCTCGTTTCCAGCGGATCCCCGCAACCATCACCAGGTCATCGGTTACACCTAGTGGGAGGCCATCCAATGCAGGGTCTTCTGGTACGCGGTCGCCACTCCAGGACTTTTCGGCCCAATCGGCCATCCGGTCTGCGAGCAATGTGACCTGCCCACTACGCTTAAGTTTGATCTTTCTTCGCGGTATGTCGGTGACCTTGGTTCTCTTGCTGGATGGATGTATTTCGTAAAAATTAACCTAAGACAATTAACAATAGCGTACAATAAGTAAAATAATTTTTGTGATTGATCAGTACTTCCAGAGATTGCTTTTTAGAAATATAATAAAATTATGAACAATTTGACCCTATAGAATATTGATTTAGACAAGCTAATTTCGCGCCTTTGCTTCTTTAGCCACAAAAACTGATCGTTATATTGAGGCAAGAGTGACATTCAAGAATAATTTTGCATTCTATTATTCAAGAGTTTTCCTTATACAAACATTTTACAATTTTACCTCTTTGTAATATTTGTTCAGATACTCTTGTTTTTTATCCGGTTTCATCACAAAAAGTATCGGTTAATTTTAGAATATTCTGTTCCTAAAACCCAGCATTGGTTTACTTGATAATAGAATTACACTGCTCTTCCGCTACATAGAATATTGAGCTTGCTTCCTGTTGAACGGGAACCATTTTAGTCCCAGTTCATACTGTATAAGTGTCTACAGTTTTAAAATAACACTTTGAACGTAGCTGTGTATAAATAACTAGCTTCTGCCAGCGGCGTTGCCTGTGTGAAAAGTATTTTGTCATCCCAAGGAAACATTATATCGTGATAAAAAGTAGTATGTCTATGTCTGTTTAGTAGACTATAATCTATCCCATTGTCAAATTTTATCCATATCCATTCAGCCGTTCTGGCCTAATGGAGTATCCATTCATCTATCCATCCAAACTTTTCCATTTATAATATTTTTAGATTTGATTTGATTAAATTTTTTGTTTCTACTTTTAACCTGGACTTATTCATATGTTCTGTACGAGGAAGGTCTATACACTGTCTTACATTTGTTCTGTACACATGTGATCATGGGAATCCCCTGGGTTTTATTAAACAGGTTTCATTAATTAAACCTTCCGTGTTGAGTGTGGTAAAATCACAGATTTATTTTCACTTCTCTGGTTTACGAAATGATCGCGCGTATACAAACGCTGATATTACCTAAGGTACTTAATGTTACGAAATGTGCGGGTTCATCGTACAATACTGCCAACTCTGAAGGAGAAGACGAGAAAGTAGAATCTGAGTCTATGGCCAGGGACAGAGCACAAAACCCTGCTGCTGAGTCCAAGCTGTTACTGAGAAATGTAATACTTAGGAATCTCGATTATTCTTCTTCTTCTTTCTCTGAGGCCCTAGATAAGTGAAATTCTATCATCAAAAGCGTGGCGATAGTGATTGTCAAAAACGCAACATTTTATGGCAATGACAAGTGATATCGCAAAATTACGTAATTTTCTTTTTGAGTTTTTGGCATTTCGACTATCGCCTTCGCTTACATCGAATGCCACTAGACAAGGGCCTCTGGTCCCATTATTTGGGTTCGGGTCTCCTAACTAGCCTGCACTAAGTTTATCTGTCTTGAGTTGTCTGTTCTGGTAATTGGGCTTCCTTGAGTCTCTTTCTTTATTGGACAACCAGGTCAATGGCGGGCGGCCTCTACTTTTCTTTTTTGAAAGGCGCATAGCAATTTGTACCACATGGTCTTCACTATGCCTCTTGATGTGCCTTTATCAGTGAAGATAGTTTAGGTAATTTGATCGGAAATAAGTTCAACTTTGTCGGTTCCTCTTATGTGTTCATTTCGTACTCGCCTATCCTCAAACGCCGTGGGGTGACCATGGTACGCGAAACCAAAAAACTAGTTGTCCGCCATTGGGTACTAGGGGCCCCCGGGCACAACATAGTTCTAAAAAATGCCCTCTATAATCGACTATCACAACTTGTCTTTTAAAATGTGTTGTCTATGTTACTATTAAACAAAATATCTATGGTTGGCTACTCTACTCAAGTGGAATGTCAAAACTTGGAGAAAAAACTGTCATCGTGATGCGTGTGTCAGCTGCGTAAATATGTCGGAAATACTCTGATATTGTTATTTATTTATACGTACTACAATAGTTTGTTAAAATAAAGTTATTTTAGAATCCCTACGTTGTAATCTTTCGGCTCTGAAAAAAATATTGTTTGCGATGAGATGTGGCTGCCAGTAGATAGACTAAATCAAAATATGTTTTTCAGAGTTTCAAATGAAAATTATACCTTTTGATTTTTTGATAGTTAGGTTTTCTAATTATTTAGCATTACAACTGTATTTTTTATTTTGGTATAGTACCTGTAGTTTGCGAACGACAGGTGTTTTTATCGCAAAGGTCGGAAGCGGTTAAATAACAAATTTTTAGCCGCGCGGACGCTGGCGGTTGGCTGAAATTTGGCGGCACCGGCCTGGCGCTGAAGTTTACAATATCTTTTCAAAAATATCGTAGGTGTACTTTGACATTCCTGGTGAAATGTGAATGTCCTCTATGTGCATCTCAGGCTAACTCTTTAGGGTAGAAGGCTATGTTGTTGTAGGCGTAACATTTGCTTTTTTAAAACCACTTTTATTATGGCGGCGTCTACCTAGGTATATTATTTTCTTGGTATTTTTTTGTAAACCTTAGGCCACACTAGGAATTTTTTCCTGTATCGTGAGTGCGTTTACAAACATTGAAACTCACACAAGACACCCAGATCCAGCACAACTATCTGTAGGTCATACAAATATAATTATACTCCGTGCGGGAATCGAAACCGCGACACGCAGCGCAGCAGTTGATTGCTCAACCACTACACCAACCATGTCGTCATCAACTAATGGTTTTCAGCTAATTACAGATCTCTTTCTTCCAGCAGTGGATGGAACTTTTAGAATTGTATCAAAGGAAGCTATATTTAGTTAAATTTATTTCGTCTTTGAAAATAACACTCAACATATTCTTTGTATTTTTTTTTCAGGCAACGAATTAGCTTGTTACTATTTATATAATTTTAAGTTGTTCATTCTATTTTTCAACAGATTTCCAAGAAAACTGGATTTTTTTAAATAAAAAAACTGGTCCAGTAGCCTCTAAAGCGAAATAATCACTTTTTCTTTTTACATTTTATTTTGTTTATTGTTCGCGGTTCGCGGTGTTGTTGGTTACCAAAATAATAAGCAGGTAATTTTTTAACACGGTTTTATTAGCTTTGTATGAATTGAAAACGTGGGGTGCTTTTGAAGATATTTTCAAAATTACTTTGGGGTCATGTGGAACAGGGTGTAAAGTCCCACATACCTCAATTGAAAAGGGAGGATCCTCCGACCAGACGGGTGTTGTGTCTGGTCCGGGCAACTGCCCAACGGTTGTTGTCGGACTGTTGTATGTGTTCTAATCGCGCCGAAAACTTTGCTTGCGCGATGCAGGATTTGTGTGACGTCATGTCATTCGTTCGTAAGTGGCGGCGTCGGTGCCGCTACATCACTCCCCTCCGGAGACCGGAGGTCGATAGCAGTTAGGTTGAGTCGTCCGTACATCTTGTGATGTGTGCCTGGCCAGTGGTAGGTTGGTTCCAGTGAGTCGGAACCGGAAGTCGCAGTGTTCGCGGTGAGTCGGAACTGTCTGCGGTTGTGCCCCAGTGAGTCGGGGTGATGATATCCCAGTAAGTCGGGATAGAGTTGCTGGCTCCAGTGGGTCGGAGCGGTGATGATGTCCCAGTGAGTCGGGAGAGTGCTGCTGGCTCCAGTGGGTCGGAGCGATGATGATAGAAGCTGAGGGTGCTGACCAGGAATGCGCGTCCGCTGCATGCTGGTGGTCAGGATACCCCCGTAGATGCCGTGGGTACTGGCTGGCTGTGTGACTCGCTGCTCGAAAGCTTGAGGAAGTGATGATGACGTCACGATGAAGTAGCTCTGCACGATGGTTGCGTGTTCAAATCACGTCGGGGTCACCAATTTGGGGTCATGTGGAACAGGGTGTAAAGTCCCACATACCTCAATTGAAAAGGGAGGATCCTCCGACCAGACGGGTGTTGTGTCTGGTCCGGGCAACTGCCCAACGGTTGTTGTCGGACTGTTGTATGTGTTCTAATCGCGCCGAAAACTTTGCTTGCGCGATGCAGGATTTGTGTGACGTCATGTCATTCGTTCGTAAGTGGCGGCGTCGGTGCCGCTACATTACTCTACAACAATTGATATCAAGCACTCCACGCTTTTTTACAATATTTTTTTTTGTTTATCACACTATTTCTAAATTAAAATTTATTGATAATTATTTTCTACTTTTTAATTTGGTTTTCTTTTAAAGCGTGTTTTTAAGTTTTTTAAACCATTATTTAGTTTTTTTTTGTATAGAAATTTACGTCTCCAATTTCATCCATTCCTACATATTGTAAGCGCAACCACTTTCTGTCTTTTTTTTTGTTTTCGATCTTGGTGCGCCTATACGCAACTGTGTATGTATAGGTAAATAAAGAAACTTCTACAATGACTCATTTTTTTACTTGACAATTCAAAATTACATTTGAACGATTTAATTGAAATAAATGATTTGAGTTTTCAGTAAAGAAATAAATTTCTCAAAATCTATTTGATCCAATTCTTTATTTAATTAAATTACTGTAACGCTCCATGTGGACGCCGGTCAGTTTCTACCTGGTTAGAAGGACCACGTCACCAGACGCCCCCTGATGTTTGATCATGCACCCCGCATCACGCTGCTGTGCGGGGTCCGCCAGCCTGCTGCCAGTCATTCGAGGTTATAATGGTTCTAGCTCATTCCCGCAAAAACTATTGTTGTATTTTCAAGTCATAGTTGTACGAGTAGTTTAAGTGATACGGTTGTTAGCGTGTAAGATCTCTCGTGTGCAAAGTGTTGTTGTATGTTAATGTTTTTTAATCGTGGCATGAACTCAAATCGTTTTATTACGTTGCCAGCCGCCATTAAATTACTCAAATACAAACATAGTCTTACCTCATCCAGTTTTCCCTTCAACAAAATTCAGTTGAAAACGATCGTGTGCACACAGTCTAACCGAAACTGAAGGTTTTAATTTCTGGAAACGATTCCGTAGTTTGGCGTGTGTGTGGCTTTACCTTTCGCTACCTGAGCTGAGTGCTGTGTGAAAGTCGATTCATTTTGGTCGGAAGTAATAATAATAATAATAATAATAATAAATTCATTTATTTGCAAACAAGTGTCACAGTTACATAAAAGCTCTGTCTCCTGAACTAGGTAGTTAACCTGTATCTCAGGAGACAGGTCCCTTCCAAATTACATAATGCAGTTGGTTTACATGCTAGGCACAGTGCTAATTAAACAAAAATAAAAATAAATATTAATCTATATAAAAACAAAAACTAAACCAAATAAAAACAGATAAAAATATTAATAAAAATATGAATGCCCGTGTGGTGTAGTGTGTTGTGAATGATGGTGTGTTTTTGTATGTATGTATTCGGCATTACAATTACGGTGTGTATGGATTTATGTTGGTAGTGCAGTCCTTTTATTTGTTTGGGTTACTGGTGACTAGATTTTCCGTTTGTTCGTAGTCCAACTTGCTGAGCCAATTTAGTACACTCTTTCCGAAATTGTGATTATTCAAATTTTGTGCATTTTTAATTGTAAGTTTGTTGTATATACGTGGTGCTGTGGAGCTGTAGTGCCGTTGTGCAAAAGTGGATTTCACTGAAGGTGCTGGACATATGAAGCGTCTCTTGGTGGTTGGTAGCAGCTGGGGAATTGTGGTGCGGTGGAATCTGCGAAGTACTCGACTTACATAGAGTTTGCGGACCGATAGAACACCAGTGCGGCTGTATAATTCTGTTGTGGGGTGCCGGTACGGCAGGGACATTAGAACTTTGAGAAGCACACGCTGCGCACGTTCCAGTTCAATCATTACTGATTTTGACACGCCACCCCAGGAGCAGATGCAATAGTTGAGTACACATTCGCCTAGTGATCTATAGGTCGATATCAGAAGCTTTGTAGGTGCTACATTTCGTAGTTGCTTGAATATATAAATTAATTTTCGTAGTCGGGCACTAAGACTCGAAATATGGTGATTCCATTTCAAATTCTCATCAACTGTAACTCCTAAGTACTTTATCACATTTGATCTAGTCAAAACATCACAGGTACATTGAGTATTACCGGGTGGGTTTCGGTTACATGGAAAAGCATGAATTTTTATAGTAAACTTCGAGTCCGGGCGAGAGGTAGTAGTCTTTGTAAAACATAGATATTTTGTCTTGGATGTATTCAACGACAGCAAGTTGTCCTCTAGCCACCTAGTGATAATCGAGAGACCGCTTTCTGTTAGCGTCCGCACCTGCTCCCATGTTTGGCCATGGAACAAGATGACAGTGTCGTCTGCGAACATAATGGTTTCAGCGTTAGGAATGGCAATCTCTGCAAGACTGTTTATATAAGTTAAAAAGAGAGCCGGGCCAGTCGTACTGCCCTGCGGAATGCCAAAAGTGCAAGTCGCAGCGTCACTCAAGTGGCTATCTACCCTGACACGCTGCTTCCTACCAGCTAAATAGTCCTGAAACCACTGCAGAACGTGTCCCCTTACACCCATACTGCATAGCTTTGCTAGGAGTATAGGGATCGATACAGTATCAAATGCTTTTTTTAGATCGAGGAAAACACCGACTACTTTTTCTCCTGCGTCAACATGCTTTGTAATTATCGATGTCAGCTTTAGTAAGGCGTCACTTGTAGATATTCCTTTTCGGAACCCAAATTGACGATCGGTTAACAACTTGTTTTTTTCCAAGAAGCTGACGAGTTTTTTTGTTACTAGTTTCTCAAGAACTTTCGATAAACACGAGAGCAACGAGATGGGTCTATAATTTGAAGGTCTTTCCTTATCATCAGCCTTGTGTATAGGTGAAACTGTTGCCATTTTAAAAATGTTAGGAAAAGTGCCGAGTCCCAAGCTTAGATTGCAAAGGTGGCTGATAGGTTCTGCCAATACGTCCTTAGCTAACTTAATTAACCTACTAGAGATATTATCAGGGCCAGGTGCACTATTTATTTTAAGAGACGCAATAATACTCTCTATTTCTATTGCGTCTGTAGGCGTAAAAGACATGGTGGTCGCCGCTGTGTTTGTAGCTGGTGTGCTGGCTAATTCGGCTTCAGTTTTATTTAATTTGCGGAGAGTGGCATCGGCTAGCTCGCTACCAATATTAGTAAAGTAAGTGTTTACTTGATTCAACGACTTAGTTGGTGTGCTGTCAATATGCAGTAACTCTTTAGGTGTTTCATTATTTTTTTTCATATTACAAATATCCTTTATGATACTCCAAGTTTTTTTAAGATTATTACTATTAATTTCTAGTTCCGCACGGTAGTATTGTGATTTTAGTGATTTGATAATTTTATTACATGTATTTCTATAATTAATGTATATTTGGCGTAACTGCTCGTTTTTGGGTTGTTTCCTTGATTTTTGATGAAGCTTGTCTCTTTTACGGATTGATCGCACAACGCCCACGGTAATCCATGGCTTCAGTGGGGCTTTTCTTTTAGGTTTGGATGAAATACTTGTACAATCATTCAGTATACCCTGGATCGTCCCTACTAAACACTCCGCGGCGAGGTTAGCATCATCAAGCATATAAAAGTCAGACCAGTCCACTTCCTTGAGTTTTAGGTGTGCAGAAGCATAGTCTAGCTTTGTACTTACATACGTAGGTTTACTTTTAGGTAACCCTGCGTGCTTGACACACAATAGAATAGGACTATGGTCTGTTAGCTCTGGAAAGATTATTGTCTGCCATCGTTCCTTTGTTCTTACCATAAAATGGTCTAAGCAAGTGTTTACTCTAGTAGGGTATAGAATTCCCTGACATAGGCCGTGCGATGCCATGAGACACAAGTAGTCATTTGCATAACCGTTATTTATATCACATGACAGCGTGTTGATATTGATGTCCCCAGTAAAAATAACATCCCTATTACGCATCTTTTTAAGAATTTCGTCAAGTGATGTTAGGTAGGGTTGGGGATTTTTGTAACTGGGAGGACGATAAGAACAGATTATACTGTGACGAGCAGTGTCTAATTGCAAACAATTGCCCTCTACTATGCCTGGTTCAGAGGCAACAACACTGATTTCTGTGCGAACATATGATACTATACCGTCATTCTGGTTTAGGGTATTTTTAGTGTAGTATACGTTATAGTCACCTAAGTTGGGCGGTGCGACTCCCCTTTTTGTCCAACATTCAGTTAATACTATGACATCAACTGTTATATTGATAGTCGCTATAAAGGCAAGCAGCAGATCAAAGTTACAGTAAATGCTGCGAATATTCAGACAGAGAATACAAAGGGGGTTCGAATCATTGTTATTATTTAAAACAAGAGAACATTGAGATGAATCAGTGAGCTTCGTACAGTCAGCATTACCCGTATTATCAAGATCATTAATTATAATCAAGTTGGAAGCATCGAATTTTGATGTGAGAGAACCAGAGGTACCAGCTATATGGCCATTTGAAGTTATGTGTTTGCAATAGAGCTATCACTATAGATGTCGTTTCCATATGATAGTAAGGACTGAAGACTATTAAAAACATATGTTTAATCTTATCATTGTATGCGAGTATGTGCTTGTTAATATTTTGTGTCAATGATGTGATTGTGTTTTGATTGTTATGAAAGTGTGAGCAATCATTTGCGTCGCAGTGTGTTCCAGCTGTAATGTAGCTAAACAAAATGTATAGGCGCTGTTCGCAGACTGTTACAAAAGCAAACATAGAAGGTAAGCAAAAAAATAAAAAAGTTAAAACCAAAAAAGACAATATAAGACTCTGCATGCAGTACTTAAGTTTAACAATTACCGGGAATAGTCATTGCCTTTTAAGGTTAGTGAGATCAGATTCACTATCCACTCGAATTTGCTCCTGCCCTTCAGCTTTCCGTAGGAATATCCGTCCATGCTTTACCCAGCAGAACGAGTACTTGTGTTCCTTGGCAAATTCTCTGCACAAATAAAAAAGCTTCCTTGCGTTTGTCGTTAGGGTTTCTGTTACGTAAATCGGTGTTTGCGGCCCTTTTATTTGTAAGTGGGTAGTGTTTAATTTGCTGTTCTTATCATGCTGGTTGAACTTTTTCACGGCAGATATGATATTACCACTCACTAGTTTGCTGGTAAATTCGACGATAATAGGTTTATAACTGTCAGATTTGGTGTTAACTCGGAAAATGTCTCGGATTCCTGTTGTTTCAATGTTTACATTGACAGTTTTTCCCAATTTCTTTACTGTGTTGATCAGATCTGAGGTGGTCTCTTTCTGTCCGCTTTTAGGGATGTTACGTATCTCGATAGTTGAGCATTTTAAACTTCTCTCCATATATTCCAATTTACTTTCGAGTGATTGGATGTATCTTTGTTGATCGCGTCGTTCACTTTCCAGCCTAGATATGTTTGAAATTATTTCATCAAACTTGCAGGAGTTAAACTCAACTGATTTCCGCAGCTCACGATATTCCTCCCGTATCTCACTTACGCTAGTCAGTACTTGGTCGATTTTACCATTTTGAGTGTCAGACCATGTTTTCAACGTACTCATAATTTCAGTTTTAAAAGATTGCCACTCCACTTTATATTCATGATCAAATTTACGTTTTGATTGGCGTATGCATACGTTCCTAGAGAGATCTTCTTCATCAAAACCACAGGTGGGAATACTTAGTTCAGAGCCACCATGGCATGGGGAGAGCAGAGGTTCCGAGGAGGTCGCAATTTGCGGCGAAGTGCGTCGAAGCGGCATGTTTACTTTAACTTGAACGCGTGCGCCTGGTATTTGGCAACAGTTACGCACGCTTCCAGTGCGCACGCACTCACGGCTGATGGGTGGTGACCGTAGCGTGCGTGCACTCAGCGCGCAGGTGATAGCGCGATAGCTGACGACGCTGGCACTCGTCGCACACTGCTTCACTCGTACTGCTTATGTGCGCCTGGTACTTGGCAGCAGTTACTTACGCTTCAGTGCGCACGCACTTACGGCTGATGGGCGGTGACCGTAGCGTGCGTGCACTCAGCGTGTAGGTGATAGCGAGATAGCCGATGTAGATGTCACTCGTCGCACACTGACTGCTTCACTCGTACTGCTTATGTGCGCCTGGTACTTGCGCGAATTTTAATTATTTGATTTTAATTGTTTAAATAAAATTTTGTCAAAATAACCGGCTTAAAACACGTCTGCACCACACAGAGGTCTGAGGGGAAGGAAAGGGGAAGTATTGGAACTTTTAATTGGGCTTCTTTCGAGAACCATTATTGGGTAAAGCAGAATAGTATAGTGGGTTATGTTGTATTATAAGAAAATGACAAATTATTATTTTCCGGTACAGTTAATTATTCAAATTACAATTTCAACGATACCTATAACCTTTAAACTAATCTTCGTGTTTAACCCCCGACGGAAAAAGAGGGGTGTTAGAAGTTTCACATGAATACCTGGTCATTAAGTCCGCCTCTGTACGTTTGTGTGCATAAAGTATTAAATAAATAAATAAATGTGTATTTGTGTATCTGCCTGTAGCATCATAGCTCCTAAACGGATGAACCGATTTTGTTTTTTTTTGTTTGAAAGGTGAATCGTTTCAGCCTTTCAAAAGTTAGGGGTGTTTTACTGTTTAAATCAGAGTATTTGCCCAAGATATCGTGTCATAATTACGAGTTCGATAGATTTTTGATCGGAAGCGTGTCGTCTACTACATAAATTATGTAGTAAAAAAAGCATGAAGTAAAAATGTGCCGGGCCTTAAAAAAAATATTTTACTTGTTACTAAAACTAGGTGACTTCTAAATAAATGCTCTAATAAAAGAGTATATCCAACGGTATTTTAATTAGGCATTTTAGGTTTTTCTTAGTATTTTTTATTTCGTTTAAGACAGGTACACAATGACAGAAGTAGTGAGTATGTGATAAGGATGACACACGTTCAATGATCCTCAATACGGACTCAGTGCGAAAATCAACTCCTAAAGAAGAACAAGATACACGGATATTTCCAAATACTGACCCCAAAACTAGTGTAACTATCAAGCTAACTTGTTTGTCGAATTTGAATCGTGCGGGTGAACCTAACTTTATTACTTTGCTACGCTGTGCTACGGTTTGCTACGCGCTACACTGAGTCTACGAACTACGTACTACGCCGTAGCTGTTCGAATGTAGGTAATGAAATATGCGAATGATAAATGGTAGAACTGTAATCTTTGGGGCAGGTGTGTTAGTTATAAATGTGTTTAAGATTTTTGGTTTATATTTAACTAGCAACCCGCCCCGGTTAAAATATACATCGTTTCTGACTTTTCTATTGGTAAAAAACGCATGATATCCATTCAGAAGTTTTTGTGTTTATCGCGTAAAGACGCGAAGGGAAAATTTATTTTGTAATATGTAGTTTTTAATTTATAGTAGCTTGTTTTAACGTTAATAATATCACGCGAAATAATCGGGAGTCATTAATCGCGCACAAAACCAGACTTATGGCTACAACAGATAAAATTCTGGTGGAAAACCCAAATACATTTTAGACCCGGAATGGATCCCACCCGATGCAGAAGCACTTACTACATAGCAATAGTATTCGAACTGTTTAGTAAACATTAATTACGTTGTTTTTGACGAAATCGACGAAATTCTATGACCATGTGTGTCTGTTGCCAATTATGACCTATGTTTCTAAGAGGTGGGCGCTCACTATGGGCCTCATCAGAAAGCTTACAGATACCCAAAGGGCAATGGAGAGAGCTATACTCGGAGTTTCCTTGCGTGATCAAATCAGATATGTAGAGATCCGCAAGAGAACCAGGGTTACCGACATATCCTGAAGAACTGCTAAACTTAAGGTTACACTAGTCGAAAATTCTTCCATACAAACGTAGTCTAGAGATTACTCCACAGTTTGGCGATGTACGTTCAAAATAAAAAATGATATCAATTTGTCTCATCATTATCTAGTCCTGTATGGAAACAAAAATGTAAAAAATAATATATTTGAAAGTTATAAGCGTCGAAAGTTCCATATTTCAACACTAATTTTAACGCATCTTTGGGTGAAAATAAATACCATAAGAAGAAGGAAAATTGCAAAACGGCCTCCATACAGGGATATATTAGTAAATCAAAAATGCAAATAATGTTATTTTATAAATATACATTTAGTTGATTTTTTCATGATATCTAGACTCCCATAGGTCTGTTTATAAAATTTCGCGCGCTCGTTTTCGTCCTAAATTATCAACCATTTCGATACGAATTTGCAAAAGTGCTAATTCGTACGCAAACTAGCTTCTTACTGCTCATCACAGCATCTATTTCTTTCGCACGTGTTGTCGGATAAGATAGCATGCAGTTTAACCCCGCGCACAAAATAGTTCGTGCCGTCGACTAGTTCAACCTTAAATGGCAGAGAGCAGTGCACGCAGAAAGGATGGCCAATGGGGCAGAAAAGTTCTGGAGTGGCGATTGCAAACCGGACTTAGCGTTGGAAGGCCGCCCACCAGGTGGACCGATGACCTGGTGAAGGTAGCGGGGATCCGATGGATGCGGGACACTTGAGACCGGTCAATGTGGTGACGATTGGGGGAGGCCTATGTCTAGCAGTGGACGTCTTTCGGATAATATAATGATAAAATTGTTTAAAATTACACTCATTTTAAGGGATTACGTTTTATTGTTTACTTACAAATCACAGCCTAACATTGGTTTGCAGACAAACTTAACACAAACCACAAATAATGGAAACCAGCTCAAAATAATGAAACTTTACGCTATATTTCCCAACATCTGTAGTAACCTACCATAGACAAGACACAAGACTAAAAGTTAGACGGAACAACTACGACGCTCTTTGAGCAAATACCGACTCAGCTTCTTTGTAAAATTTAAGAAGATTCGCACGCCTACTCTATCCCGACTATGTGCCTACTCGGTCTTGTGTATACAGTTTGTTCATGCCAACTGTGTTTGATCGTTCAAATAGGTTAGGGGATTACCTGCTGTATGCTTTTGGAGTACTTAGCATAATGATAAGTTGTGAAGGATATTATTCTGTAAATATATGGGGTATCTAATAAATGAAAGACATGTTGTCTTTGCCTCCTAATAGATGGAAAGATTACTTCGTGAGGGTGGCGGGAGCCCACTGGATTTGGAACACACGAGACCCGTCAATGCGGCGAAGCTTGGGGGAGGCCTATGCCCAGCAGTGGATATCTTTCGGCTGATATGATTGATGACTTTGTGCAGTGTTTCCTCCGTATCTTGGAAAGCCCGCTAAGCCGTTGTTCTCGAGTTTCATTTGTAGATCTTTGATGCTCGTTACGTATAGTCAGGCAGAAAATCTGACACCAGTTTTTCCAGGGGTATTATGATACCCAGTTACTGTGCTGTGAAGGTCAGGTATGCAACCAAAATACTAGGGAAAAGCTAAGCAGATTTAATTATGTTAATTTTGTGACTATTAACAGCTGAATGAGGGTTGTCGAGAATCAACATAAATAGAGTGGGATTGGAAAGGTCTGTATACGTAAGTCCACAGGTCCACAGGACCTGGACCAGGACCACAGATCCACAGGTTCTGGATCAGGACCCCAGGTCCACAGGACTTGGACCAGGATCACAGGTATTTGATGAAATCGGTTCTTATTTAAGTATGTATGGAAAGCTGAGCTCATGGTTACGACGAAGCAAAATTATACAGATGGCAACACACAAAATAATAAGAGTAAAGAGTGATGCAATAAGCGAATCAAATTAATTCTTTAAAAACGCAATGATTTGGTAATTATAACAATTTTGTTTGCTATACCGTACTATTTCTGCCAGCATAATTATTAAATTACCTTGGTTTTGGTTATACAAAAAATATTATTAGATCAACATTCCTCAGAAATAGTACTAGAAAAACCAAAGCTTTTATTCAAGTCCCAGAAGCTTTTAACAAAATCAGGAGAACTCTATCGATTGTTCCTGGAAACAATTTAATAATCTTTGCTGGAGAGGGCCTCGAGTATGCGATATCATTATAGGTAGGGTCTAGCCGTTGAGATCGGAGAGCCCTCAACCCCACATACAATGACACTCCAGTCAAGAGCTTCAACGGAGAAAAATGGAATCGTTTTGTATTTATAGATATTTTTTTCAGGGATTGATTTTTTTTCATGGTAAAAATAGGTAAAATGGTTTAGATTTTGGATTATTTAGTAGCTGATTGCATAAATTATACTTATATTTTTAAAGGCAGTAAAAACCAAAAATTCAGCTAACAGTATAAATGTCGCTATATTGAAGAGCAGTGGTGGCCCAGTGGTAACGGCCGCGACTTACGTATCGTAGGTCGTGGGTTTGAACCCAAGCCGGCGCTTTACTTTGAGTAAATTATTTCATCACCAATACTCTCAAAACGGCGAAGTTCTCCTTGAAGTGAGAAAACCGGCATGCCCTAGAAACAAAAATTCGAAGACATGTGACATCCACCAACCTTATTATTTATTTATGAAAGAACAAGTTTATAAAATCTTAACTTAAGAACTTTACGCCCCACAAAACAGTTTTCATGGTTTGTCTGTGGGAACAGAACAAACAGTATTAACAATAAAGTTTATTAGTGGGGACACTTCATTTTCACTTGTTTTTTTTTATAACCTATAGGCTCGCGCTTGACCACAATCTTGATAAACGATCATCGCTTATCTTCAACCTGATGATAAGCGATGATGTGGTCGACGGTGAAACACGCTTGCCTAGAAATAACCTATTCACTCTTGACTTAAAGACCCCTAGATTGTAGCTATCGGGAAACACAGACTCTGGCAGGGAATTCCACTCCATAGCTGTACGCATAATAAAAGTGTTCCCAAAACGTTTTGTGCGTATGGGTGGGATATCTACCATGTATCGATGGCACTTAATGAAATTATAAAAAAAAAACTAACAATAATATATTTTCTTAAGAAAAGTTAATAAAGGAATCTTATCTTATCCCATATCTCGGCCCGCGTAGTTGATTACGGTCCATTCCCTCGCTCACAGGGAGGACGCCTGTGTCCCAGCAGTGAAACATTAAAAGGTTGATGATGATGATGATGAAACAATCCATTGTGTAACAGGTTAAAGACAAAACCTGGAAAGGTGTCATTGTACATTTCATTTTGAACAACTTTTACTATGGGACTAACGCTGAAATCGCGAAAAGAAATCCGCTGTTTAGTATCTACATTTGTTGAGATTTGCGAAGAAAAAAATATGGATAAGTTAATTATACTGTCACAAACAAACACTTTTAATTACATATTCTTAATAACATTACTAGCCAAAGTGAAAATAAATCATATATCATGGAAACAACCACAAACACAAATCTCTCGTTACTAGTAGACTATATAAACCAGGTGAATAAAATATTAATTCACACAATCACCCGATAGCTTTCAATTTATATTCAGATCTAACCGCTAAGTAGAATCGACTGAATAAACTTATTGAGATTGAAAACGTACATGCAGTTTCAAACGCATTAATATTTAATTTAAACATTAAACGAAGCTAATTTATTATGCTTAATGTGGATATAACTTTCCAAGCATTAAACATTCATTCATAAGATACTAAGGAGCTTAAAATACTAGTATTTATTTAGTATAATGAAACATCTAAGTAGGTATATCTTTGGGAAAACAGTACTCGGTCTCGCCTTTTCCCAAGTTGAAGTCGGGTTCCAGTCTACCCGAAAACAGCTGAGTACCAGTATTTTACATGGAGCGACTGCCTATATTACCTCGGCAACCCAGTAACTGGGTAATATAATACTACTTGGGATAATCCCACCGCACTATTCCCAAACCACTGCAACTCCTGAAAGCCAGAATCAACGGTGGCGACCACCAGAAAAACGCCGCGGCAATGAAACTCGACGAAGTCCCGGAGAATGAATTTAACTGTATTGGATCCCGCATCGAAATAAGAAAAGAATCAGAAAAAAATAATGGAGGAGTAGGAAAACAAAAACATAATTTCCACTTCCCTTCATATCAAGCAGGATAGCAAACAGAAGAGCAATATAATACGACTGTCAAACATTTACATGACAACCGGAATTAAGGGCTCAACATGCTTGCCGAGGCACGGAGGAATCTCGATATGTTAAGATGGTCACCAATCCACGGACTGACCTCAGCAAGCGTTGCTTAATCAACCCTTGTGGCTGTTATTATTAGCCACGAGCACCTCTTCGCAAAACAGCACTTTGTTAACAAAAAATATTATTTTTAAGACTCGTACTTATCCGCTTAATAGCCAAGCATACAAATCTAATTAATTTAACGGCTTAAAAATAATTCTAAACGTAAAAAAAGAAAACGGTTAAAATAAATTTTAGGACGCTTGAAACTCAGATTTCGGGGAAGATTACTCAACGATTTTGTTGTAATGAAGGTAATAAAAGCATCATTAAAATTCTTATTTTTTAGTTTACTAATTATGTATTCTGGGATAGTTCTTAGAACTTAGAATAGTTTGAGAAAAATCTAGTGTCTCGGGATTATAAACAAGGTCCAGAATTTAATTCTCTAGAAATAGGTAGCAATCTGAAAAAAAACCGACTCAACAGAATACACGAGCGACTGGACAAACATCGTAAAATAAAATGGCGAAAACTTATTTGGGGAAGCAAGTTTATTGGCTTTATCATGACATAGCTGATCCCTCATAAAAATATGTATCGGTATTGTAAGAAAAATATTACTTGAAACTTATGTTCACGACCTCTGGCGGGCCTACACGCGAATATGAACATTCAATTCGCACGTTTTATGGGGGAGATAGGGGCAATATCGCGTGGCGTGCTGACTCAGGGATATTGAAATACAGGACATTGTGTAAAGTACAGGTGTGTTCGAGGGCGTCATAATTTTGTTTGCTGGTCGGTTTTGTGTCAGGAAGTCTAAGGGACCGCTTGAGCATTCAGGGGTATGTAATTCAAATAACCTCAGGTCAGTGGAGCTTTTAGTGAAAAATAAAGGGAGCCTGTGTCGCAACATGGAGACACATCTTAGAGTTCATAGATGTTCAGTTAAAACAGTACGCTGCATTCATTGACGGTAACGGCACATAAACCAGACATGGATGAGATTATGTGATTTTTCGATTGAAGGGTACAAATCCTTCACCTTGCCGAATTCACTTACGCAATTAGGCTGCTGGTCAAGGCTGCGGGCGTCTGGTGGATGCGAGACGCACAGGACCGATCAGTGTGGCTACGCTTGGCGGTAGGCCTATGTCCAACAGTGGAAGTCTTTTGGCTCAAATGATGATGATGATGATAGAAAAGTTGAGAAATAACTGCAATATATAGATCAGACGTCGACTCAATCTTAAACCTGTTTGATACAAAAACCACTCACAACAAAACAAGGTTAGGTGTAAACACTGTTGGGTGACAACCAAGAAAGCCTTTCCAACCTGATGCAATGTTAAAATAAATGTATGTTAATCCACACGCTCACACTACACCCAGCCTTGCGACATTCCGAAAGTATTTTTTTTGATTTATCGATAGGCTCGCACTACGAAATACCTCTGCCATTCGTACTAATAGGTACAGATTTTCACAGACAATAATCGTTAAAAAAATACCTAATCGTTAAAAGAATATCTTTCAAATTGGTACAATATTGGAGAAGAAAATAGGTTCAAGCCAAACCTCGAATTAAAACTTCTTACTTAGGAAATTCAGTTGGATGTCTGCGACCGCAAAAAAGAATGCCATGAATACAATCTGTTGTAATTTTAAAATAAAATATAAAATTTCTCACACCAGCATTGAAGGAATCCACCAGTTGTAACATACATTATCATCGAATAGTTGACGAATAGCTACAGTAAATCGTTTACACTTCAAGCCAATCCTAATAAGAAAGATTTCTATGCATACAATCTATTGCGATTTTAAAATTAAATGTGGAATTTCTCATACCGACATTGAAGCAATGCCTCGACCAGTTGTAGCAATAAATTCTTACAGCCAATAATTGCCATAAAATACCGTATCATCGAATAGTTGGCGAATAACTAAAGCACATCGTTCACACGTCGCGCTATTCGACGCGAACTGACAAAACATTCTACCAAAAGCAAACAGCCAGCCATCTCGAAAACGAGTGTTGTAAATAATTCCAACAGTTTGGATTCAGTTCATACTCTAAACGGTTCGAAAATACGTGTGCGTTTTGTATTTTTGAGCGCTGCTATTTTTATAGATTGTTTTTTCGAAACAAGTTACAAAAACAGGTTTGTAAACAAGTCTAGGGTTCCGGGGTGGTCTTTTAAGACATCACGGGGCCTGTTCCTTGGTCTAAAGGTGATTACTGTGTTAGTTTTAACGAGGAAAAATTCTCACACTCCTTGGACTTTTTCTCCAAAATGTCCAAGGAAATTTCGAAGGTTTGCCCCCGATTTTTTTATTTTTGTCAATTTCATGTTGAACAACTCTCGGCTCTTAAACTAAGTAAAATTATAAACTATCAAACAAAAAATAAACAATTCTTTTGCAAACTGCTTAGATTTGAAACTTATTGATTGTTTTGAGCTTTATCAAAAGTCGAAATTACAAAACTCAAACAACATGTATTTAAACAAAAGATTCATTCGCCTGGGCGAGAGAAGAAAATTGAACTAGCCTTTAAAAATTGAAGAATAGTCATTCCTATCGGTGTGGTACTTTATAATTATCAAAATTCGCGAGGAAGCCGCCGGCGCAGTTTTTGTTAGTATCTTAGGTATTATTTACTAACTCATTTTCTTAATTGGCTATTTTTTCAAAATTATAATCATTGATCGATGATTCTCGTTAGTATTAAGATTGCTTCTAAGTTTTTCAACATCCATACAAACTTTTTGAGGTTTTTATGATATTTCTGTTTATATTTTGTCTTGTTTCATTTTAAATAAACAATAAATAAAAAAATACTGCCATCTTCTCATTGATCCGCGACCTCGTTTAACTTTCAACAACCTATAATATTTTTTTTTATCTAGTGGTGGCAAGCGCCACTGCTTAGCATACCCGCATACCTAAGGTCTTGGGTTCGAGGTTTTTCATCTGAAATTCTTCAGTAACAGCCCGGCGTTTGGATTTGTGTCTGGTTCCTGGAAATAGGCTTGCCCCTATTACATTTCATGGGATTTAAACGTAACTGGCGAAAAAAGGGTATACTACATAATTTAGACCTCTGCCTAATTTTTGAGGAAAATGCAGAAGTGATGTTATGTTAAGTCTATGTTAAATTTTGAATTAATTAATTACAATTCATTCACCAAATAAAACGACCACACACTATAAATACAGACTCAATAAACCATTGAACCGAAATATTTATATTGAAAACAAAAGCCTGCGGGCGCGGTCGAAAACAAAGCCCGTATATTCCTTTTTCGAACTATTTTCGCGAAACGGCGCGTCCAGTGAGGATCCGGTAAATATTTGAACGATCCACGTTTTACAATTTACGCCCATCTGGGGTATTCGAACGTTGCTTTATATTCTCAAACGGCATGGAATCCTTTAATTACAAATTGTTTGATGAATGTCCGCTAGATGGCGTGAGCATATAGGAGTTGAGTGTCGTGATAAAGCCGTATGGTGTTTCGTCGTCATTTGCATTGTACTTCACAGTTGGATATGATTTTTCACGTGAACAACATTTTATAGCTAAGATAAATTTCGTACCCACTGATAAAATTACTGAAATTATTACAACGATAGAAAGATCGAATCACTGAGTGCCATAGAATAAAATCCCGGTTCCTGCGAGACATGCCGTGAGAAGCAGCTAGTTTTTAATAGATTGACTAGGTAGTCGTCTCTTCATCCTCAAGGTGCAATCAAACGTCTTCGAGGAGCAATCTTGGCATAGATAACATTGTTAAATATATAATGAATTTTAAATTAAAATGATATGATTCTCATTTTTCTATTATAAATAGCAAAATACTGCCAAGTAACTCACTTACCGTCAACATCTTACCTTCCCATCACCAACAACAAAACATTAATAACAACAACTTGTGGTCAAATAAAGTTTTTATACACAACAACAAAATAAGCCTGTCCCCATTAATCTAAGAGACTTACGCATAAATTGGACTATCTGTGGCGAAACTTTCCTAGTTTGAACATTTGTTATTCAGATATCCTGCTCCTAATGGAGATTTACGGGACGCTCATTATTTTATGTAACGGATTCAATTTTGAGATGCCGTCGGTTATGATTTTGTTGATTAATTATTTTAATTGTTTTGGGAGTGAAATAAGTGATAGTTTTGGTGATGATTAAATAAATAAGGAGTTATGGTGCTTTTGGGAAGCCTATGTCCAGCAGTGTAAAGCAACTGAAACTGAAATGATGCAGATTTTAAAATTTTAATGGATTCAGTTTTTATTTCTTTCTCTGGCACTTTAGCCCTCCTAGTCATTTTTCGTATCGAATCTCTTTCTACAATCGTTAACGCCATCTATTTTTTTGGTCTGATCTCTGGCTTTATTGATTGTAGATTATCAACTTGGCTACAAGTGTAGTTGGTTGATATTTCCTAACATGTTTTCGAAAGGTATATCAAATACCATTTTCATCTCAAAAGATGAATACTAATCTTGTCTTATTAACCAAATCTTATTATTTTTACTTTTCTCTTCTGTCACTTGACGATCTGTGTTACACAATAAGCCAATCGCCTGGCATTAATTGGATTTCATATCATCATTGGTAGAAGGACTTGTTGCAAATCTCTTCATATTAGGTATATTTATAATTATTTTTGTTTTTTTTAACCCACTTTAACTTAATAAAAATACTAGTTCTGCCAACTTTAACACCTTAACTGGCAGGTGACCAACAAACAATATATTTTCTATTGTATCTCGTTGTCTGGCAGTTAAGGTGTAAATAATTTTAGTTTTAATATCTAAGTTTATACAAGTTTAATATGACTAAACTAACTCCCACATTATAACTGCGATGTAGAACATAAACCACTTCAGTTGAACTCGTACGGTGTTGCCAAACTTCTGCAACTGGAACATTTTAATTGCCGTAATTAATTAGGATTGACTTAGGTTTCCTTCATACACGACATGCATAATGAGAAAAATATTATACTTCCCTATGATAAGAAGTTAATTTGTGAAGTTATGATTTAAAATAATGGGGTTTTTGGTATTTTTCGTTTTTCGTATCCGATTTTAATTGAAAATAAGTGGTGAGTATAAAATTTAGATTACCTCACCATGAAATCCATACTTATAAATGCAAACGTACGTATACACTTTTTTTTAACTTTGCCCTTCTTTAGGAATTGCCTCCTGTATCGTGATTGCGTTTACTAACATATAAACTCACCTACACAACACCCAGAGCCGGAACAACTATCTGTAGGTCATGCAAATTGGGAAACGACTTTAACGTTCACAACAGAGAAAACATCTCAACCTCTAAGGTGAAATAAAATGTTGCTATTGGAAATTCAAAAAGATCGCGGATGAACCTGCGGCAGATAGCTATTATTAAAATCATAAATTTTCCGAATCTAAAACCAATAAGAGAAGTAATCACATATTCAAATGTAGTCAAATATTTATATAAACTGGATGAGTACCGAGTAAATCAAAATATCTGACTGTAAATACAGATATCCGTTTGAAGTAAGAACCGAATTTACGATTTGAAATTGTAAAGCGTGGTTCTTCGAAAACAGTACCAGGCCCCTCAGAAAGTATTGCGAAAAAAAGTTTTTATATATGGGAGACTGGCCAGTTATAATGTTTTTCGAAAATATGATTATTTATAAGTAAAAATAAGTAAGTTCCAATTTCAAAATTTCCCTCCACATTTTTTGCGAGTTAATTCAAAGTATTGTGTCTCACTGAAATATGGATCTGCGCCGGGAACATTTTAGAGCTATGATTTTATACGATTTCAAGTGTCGCCTGAAACCGGATGAATCGTACGATAGACTTCAAATGGCATTCATGGATGAAGGCCCTTCCAAGGCAACCGTGTATCGTTGGTATAACGAATTCAAGCGCGGTCGACCAACTTTGGGGGATGACGAAAGAAGCGGTCGCCCTTTGACGGCTGTTACCGAAGAAAACGTGCTAGCAGTGAAAAATTTAATCCAAGACAATAGGCGAATTACATATCAGGAGATTCAACACATATTGAAGATTGGATCGGGAAGCGTTCACGAGATTCTACACAGCCATCTTCGCGTGAGGAGGATAGTATCACGCTGGGTGCCGCACAACCTCACCGATGCTCAGAAGCAGGCCCGGGTGGAATGGTGCCGTGATATGCTTAACAAATTTGAAGCAGGCTCGTCTCGGCGTGTTTACGACATCGTTACAGGTGATGAGTCCTGGATTTATCAATACGACCCAGAAACCAAGCGCCAGTCGACTGTTTGGGTGTTTCAAAATGAGCCAACGCCTACCAAAGTGAAGCGATCTAGAAGCGGGGGTAAGATTTTGATCGCTAGCTTTTTTAATTTGACTGGCCACTTGGTATCAATTCCCTTACGGGATCAAAGAAGCATTAATGCCGAATGGTATACTACCAAATGTTTGCCAGAAGTTTTCTCTGTTATAAGCAACAAGCGACCAAACACAGGGCTCCGCGGGCTACTGCTCCACCACGACAATGCACCTGCGCACACCGCACTCAAAACGAGGGACTTCCTGGACAGCACGCCAGTCAAACTCCTGGGTCACCCTCCTTACAGCCCTGATCTAGCACCGTGTGACTTCTTTTTATTCCCAAAAATAAAAAATCAGCTCAAAGGGATACAATTTTCGTCGCCGGAAGATGCGCTGGCTGCGTTCGAGCAGGCTGTAAACGAGGTGTCTGCGGCGGACTGGAAAAAGTGTTTTGAAAACTGGTTTAGGCGCATGAATCTTTGTATAGAGGCTGGTGGAAAGTACTTTGAAAAGATTTAATAAAAATATATGTACGTATAGAACAATTTTTTTTAGTTTCGCAAAACTTTCTGAGTGTCCCACGTATATACATTCAAGTGAATTTTATATCCAGGGACAGCACAAAGCGATATAATTTTGATTTTGTAGAATTTCCCAGTCGCGAAAATATGGTCCTTCTGATCGTTTCCCAAACAATATTTGCCTTCACGAGTGACCTGTTTTTTTAAGTGCATTATTGCTGAAATCGGATGTGTTTAAATTTATGCAGGTATTAACATGTTCACTGTCAACATAGCAGACACAATAGTTAAACAATCACGTGAGTCATATAGACTCGTTGCACAGGGAAGTGATTAATATTGGTCAAATGGGACGCCTAATTTCTTTATCCCCTTTCCGTCACATTACTGCCAAAAGTTGCCCGACAATCCTGTTAGGTGCGCCACAGGGAACCAGCTTTTGCGGTCTTTTTGTCACCAATCTTGCTACTATAAGCTTTTCCACATATTTTGGCACCTACTTACTGCATGGAAACTCTTGCCCAGCGGTAATTGAACATGATGATTATATGACCTTATAAAATTAAATACATTTTAATATAAAAAGCAAGAATAACTAAAAACCTCAAAAATAAAAACCTGAATCAATCAAAATTCTCATTTCGAAATACCTTTCCTGACCGAAGTCACACCGTATCAGAAATGAACTCAATCCCACTGATAGGTAAGCCTTTTTTTTTTTTTTTTTTTTTGTTCCGGGGTGGAAAATCCTCATCGGATGTCCTCCGCCCTGGGGGGGCGGAGGGGTCTGTCAGACTCCTACTGACTAAAAACCACCCCGGTGTTTCATCTCACACTTACGCTGGGGGTCGCGGGAACAATGATACTTCCGCAACCCTCGGCTAGTGCCGACCCGCCTGTGCGGGCCACGGTCTCGGGTTGGAGGGGGAGTGAGGTGTTTGACTCCCCCCGCGACGTCTAAGAGGGGCGCGCGTGGAACACTACGCGCCGCCAACTCGGGTCCTGATGTGTGGAAGGCGACGGACGTCCCCGAGTCCGCCACCCCTGGACCCATTTAGGGGGGCTGGAAGAGGGCGTTGTCCGCCCTCCGCCAACGCCCGGCGCGTCTGCTGCGGATCGGGTTAGCAGATGAAATCTCCCTCTCCCTCTCCGCAGCCTCCTTCTGCGAGACGACTGTTTCGCAGAAGGATACCACCGCGTCCCAGGACTCCCCACTGCCGACCATAGACTCGACTACGGCCGGCAGCGACAGGTCACTGCCTACTTCAGAGATGAGGGCACGGCGTGGCTCCTCCCAAGCGGCACACTCTGCCAGCGTATGCCGCGCCGTGTCCTCCCGGCAGTCGACGCAGTGGTGACACCGGGCGTCCGGCTCCCTGTTTATGCGACACAGGTACTTCCCGAAGCAACCATGCCCCGAGAGCACCTGCGTCACCCGAAACGACAAGGAGCCGTGCCTCCTCCCGAGCCAGCGCTCGAGCACTGGCCGGACCGCCTCGATGGTAACGAGGCCGGCGGTAGGGCGTAAAAGCCTGTCCCGCCATTCCGCCACCAGAACCTCGCGGAGCTGAGACTGACGTAACTCCATATGTCGCTGCATCAGCCCTTCGCCCCGCGCCCGCGCTTCCTCGCGCCACCGGTACAGTGACGCGAGTACCTTTGCCTCCAGGTCCCAGGGCGGAGATCCGGCCAGTACGCAAGCCGCCTCGTAGGAGATCGTGCGATACCCCCTGATGGATCTGACGGCCATCGCTCTCTGCAGTTTCCGTAGAACAGCGATGCTGCCGGCCGTCAGGTCAGTCACCCAGATCGGGGCCCCATACAGGGCCATCGATCGCACGATCCCCACGTAGAGCCGCCTACAGGCGGCGCTCGGGCCCCCCAGATTGGGAAGCAACGTTGACAGCGCCCCAGCCGCGCCCAACAACTTGGGCGCTAGCCGCCTGAAGTGGGGGCCGAAATCCCACCGGCTGTCGAGCACCAATCCTAGGTACTTCATAGTAGACTCGACAGCGATTCGAGCCCCCCCAACCACGATGTGGGCATCGGGCGGCGGCGCCCGCCGGGGACCATGAAAGACCATGGCCTCCGACTTGTTGAGGGCCACCTCCAGGCCAAGGCGCCGTATGCGGCTCACCACCTGTGAGACCGCAGCCGTCGCCAGCAACGCTGCCTCCCTGTACGAACTCCCCCGGGCGGTGACCAGCGTATCGTCCGCGTAACACGTCAGGTCTACGCCCGGTTGGAGTTCGCCCCTCAGCACCCAGTCGTACCCAATGTTCCACAGGGGCGGGCCCAAGACCGAGCCCTGTGGAACACCGCACGACATGCGGTGCTGGTTTCCGACGCCATCACGTCCCACGTAGGTGACACACCTCTCCGCCAAATAAGCCCCGACGATGCGGCGGAGGTAGGGAGGCACTCGATGATACCGCAGTGCCTCCCGAACACAACTCCAGGGCAGGGTGTTGAAGGCGTTGGAAATGTCCAAGGACACCGCCAACATCACCCCACCCCGGGACACTGCTTCCTCCGCCAGGACTCTCACCTGCGATATCGCGTGGATGGTGGAGCGTCCATGCCGAAAGCCAAACTGGCTTTCGTCCAGGTCCGGCCCCTCTCTATACAAGTGGCTGACGAGGCGGGCAGCGATAATCCGCTCGACGTCGCCTCCTGTTCGACGTCGAGCCGTCCGGTTGTTGCCGACTCCCGGATCCAGGCCTGAACAATGGTGGCCTCCTCGAGAAGTTCCCTGTCGATGCGCTTGCGCGCCCAGCGCGGACCGCCCGTTCGCGGGGCCGGTGAACCACGGCCGCCTGTGGTCTGGGTGGAGACGTCGAAACGGATATATCTGTGATCTGATATTGTCTCCACCTCCACGGCGACATGCCACTCGTGGACACGGCTCGCGACAGCAGGGCTAGCAAACGAGACGTCTACTATTGAACCGCCCCGCTGCCGCACGCACGTTTGGACCGAGCCCCGGTTTAGGACGACCAGGCCAGTGGTGACTGCCCACTCTTCCAGCACCTCACCCCTAGCATCGGTTACTGGAGATCCCCACGCCGAAGACTTGGCATTGAGATCCCCTAGTAACAGCACAGGGCGAGGGTGGAGTCGGCCTACGACGGCACCCAACTCGACAAGGAAACTCTCGAAGTTGGCGAGACTCTTGTTGGGCGAAAAATACGCACCAACTATGCCAACGCCTTCCGCGAGGGCGGCAACCCAGCCGTGACCTCGGGACGAGCTGACAAGAGCCCCACCAATGATGGCCACCAAACCGTCGAGGTCTCCAACCCAGTTGTCTCTGGGTGGGACGAAATACGGCTCGGCGACCACAGCCACGTGAATCGACCATTCTGCCATGCTCTGGAGCAAGAGATCCTGAGCTCTGGCAGAGTGGTTGATATTGCCCTGGAGGAAATGGTAGAGCGCCATTATGCGCAATCCATTCCCTCCACGCCATTCCTAGACCGGGAGTCGGCCGAAGGGCAGTCAGGTTGACGGGGGGGTAAAGAGCCCCCGGCAACCTTGGCCCTCCTTCTCTTCTGCTGCTGTGCGGGTGCGCCACAGGCCTTTCCGCCCGCTCTGTGCCCAGCGGGCCTCCCTGCAGCTGTACAGAGGCTGCAGTTTGGCGCCGCGGAGCACTGGGCCGCCTTGTGGCCGGGCTGACCGCAGCGATAGCACTGCTCGCTGCGGTCTGTTTCGGCGGTGCATCGTGCCCTGACATGCCCAATGTCCAGGCAACGATAGCATCGCAATGCCCTGGGTTGCAGCAGCTTCACCCTTGCTGAAACCCACCCCACCAACAGTCGCCCACCTTGAGCGACCTTGTTCGCCGCCGCCACCGGGCACCGCACCCAAATCATGCCGAGCCCGGAAGCATCGGCGCGGATCTCGCCAGTCCGCACATCCTCAGACGGACATCCACCGGCTCGGGCGATGGCCGCCACGACCTCAGCTGGGGTTGTCGAGTCATCCAGACCGTCGATCCGCAGCTCAGCCGTCTTCATAGGCCTGGACACCCGGACGTCCTCAGGGTTGAAGACCTCCCGCAGCTTGGCGGCCAAAGTGTTCGCCTTTTCAGCGCTAGAGGCACCGGACACCTCAAGCAGCCGCGCCCCCGTAATCGCCGGCCTCATTTTGATAATAATAAAATAATAATAAAATATTTATTTGCGTAAAACATGGTATACAATGGTGTTAAATATAAGTTATATGGCACAAACATGTTTAGCTAGGATAGAACAAAGCATGAAAAATTTCAAAGTCAGGCAAACAGGTAAGGAGGCATCAACAATTAAATATTTAAAGCATCAAATTTTTTATCTTTAAATTCTTTTATGCTATAAAAACTATGTTCAAGCAACCATTGATAAAATTTAGTTTTAAACAATTCTGTATTTGATGTTTTAAAATGCCTCGGTATTCTATTATAAATGCACACACACATTGCTAGGCAGTTATTATTGTACTTAGCTAGCCTAGGCAAATCATTCAACACTAATCTATATTCTGTTCCGAGGATTCACATCATTTGCAGTCTTAAATAATAGTTTATTTTTCATTACAAACATACATACTTCGTAAATGTAAAGTGACGGTAACGGTAACAAACCAAGTTTCCTAAATATAAGTCGACATGAGTCGTCAGGTTTAAGTCCACAAATTGATCTCATACACTTTTTTTGAGCGATGAATACTCTACAGAAGTCGGTGCTGTTTCCCCAAATTACAAGCCCATAACGTAGTACCGATTCGACATATGCGTGGTATGATATTACAGCAGTTTTTATGTTAGTTACATTTTTTACCTGTTTAAGTGCGTATACAAATTTATTGATTCTAGTGCTAACATTGTCTATGTGTTCTTTCCAATTGATATCTTTATCTATTGTAACACCCAAAAATCTTACATGTGTTACTTCTTTGATTTTGTTAATATTGAGTTTAATGTCATTTTTATAATTATTAGATCGATTAAATTGAATGTAAACGGATTTATCTAAATTTATCTTTAAACGGTTAATGTCAAGCCAGTGCAGTAATTTGTCAATTGTATTATTAATTTCAAGCTCATGATCCAAAATGGTATTATGTTTTTTGTTTGATGTCACTATAATAGATATGTCGTCGGCAAATAATATGCATTTATGGTTCGTTATTTTTATTATGTCATTTATGTAAATGAGGAATAATATTGGGCCCAGAACGCTTCCTTGTGGAACGCCATATTTATTATATCTATATTCCGATGAGTGGGATATTATTTCATTATTTTTATTTACCTTATTGATGATGACACGTTGTTTTCTATTACTTAAATAGGACGATAGCCACTGGAGTACAGGTCCTCTAATACCAATAGCCTCTAACTTCTGTAACAATATATCGTGTGACACCAGATCGAAGGCTTTCGATAAATCAAAAAAAAGGCCAGTGGTCATATAATTATTATTAATATTTGAAAGTATAGCTTGCATTAGAGAAAAAATTTCCAACGATGTGGATTTGTTCTTTTGGAATCCAAACTGCTTGTCACTTATAATTTGAAATTTATTGCAGAAATTAATAAGTCTTCTGTACATACATTTTTCATAAATGTTTGACCAGATAGGTATTAAAGTTATAGGTCGGTAATTATTGATGTCGCATTTGTCTCCCTTCTTGAATAAAGGCTTTATTAAGGACAGTTTTAATTTATCAGGAAAGGTTCCATGGGAAAATGACATATTTATTAAATGGGTGAGAATACCAGTCAGTTCATTACTACAAGCTTTTATAATTTTTGTATTAATTTCATCATAGCCCTCTGACCTGGTGTTGGACAGAGACATTATTTCCTGTCGTACCTCGTTTACCAGCATTGGTCTGAGGAACATTGTGTTGACACACGTATTTATGTAGGGGTTTGTATGTGCGCCTTTTACCCCTGGTACATTCGTTAAATTTACATAATGATTATTAAATATATTGGCCATTTTTTCAGGATCTGTAATTATAGTATCATTTAGTTTTATAAATTCTATGTTGTCTTTGTGAGTGTTATTATTTATTTCATTTTTAATGACAGTCCATGTGGCTTTACATTTATTGTCCTGAGTATGAATATATTTTATATTAGCATTCTTTTTTGAATTATAAATACATTTCTTTAACAAACTTGAGTAATTATTATATTTAGTTTTATTATTTGCATTTTTGTTTTTGTAGTACAGATACCTTAGCTTCCTTTTAGTTTTGCAACTTTGTCTCAAACCTTTACTTATCCACTTTTGTGTGTTTTTATTATTACTATTGACTTTCACTCTTACTTTGGGAAAACAGAGATTGTAAAATAGACACACCAGTTCATGAAAGTCATCGAACGCAGAGTTTGTGTCAGTCTGTAAATAAATATCGGACCAAGAAAGATTTTGTAAGCATTCCTTAAATTTTCGGATGTTGTCTAAGTTATAGTCTCTCTTATGAATGTAGTGAATTGCTGATTTTTGTGGTTTCTGTTTAGTTGGAAAGCTTAACATTTGTGCTGTATCATGATCTGAAAGATGCAGGGGTAGTACCGTGGCCGTTGCATTGTTAATGTTGCTTAAGATATGGTCAATACAAGTCAGTTTGCGAGTAGGAACATTAATGTGGATTTTTAAATTATAATTGTTGGACAAGTCTTGCAATCTATTTGTGATGTTACCTTTTCTAAGTGTATTTATGTTGAAATGAAATGAAGCCGGACGGTGTTCCAAGGTCGGGGAACGCGACTTTGGCCCTTGCTTCTGTCAGGACCGCCTTGTAAATGACGCCCCTTTCGACGGCTCCGGGCTGCAGCGTGATCACTACAGCCGCGGAGCGTGGGGCTCTGACCTTAGGCAGTCCTCCGGCCTTATTTGATGCCGGTACGGGTGCCCCAGCGGTTGCCGGCGGCGCCGTCCTCTTCATTCGACGGCGGCTCCTCTTGACCACCGTCGTCCAGGCCTCCGTGAGGGGGCCAGGTGGCGTCGGTGGGGTCGCAGCCGCCGACTGATAAGTGGGCGCGGTCATACCCTCAGCGGACTTGCCAGCCTCTTGCCCGGCTCTTCTGGTTTCAACCGCTGCGGCCGCAGGGCCCGGTTTTGCGGGCGCCTCCTTTGTCCGCTTATCCGCAGCGAGCGGTGGGCGGAGGTTTTCGGCCGGCAGTCTCGCCTCTATGGCCTCTAACCGGGCACCCACCATTTGACCACACTGCATCATGCAGATGCGTGCGATCTTTTCAACTTCTGCGTCCGTAAGTGCAGAGGCTGACGATGGGACCGGGGATTGAACCGACGAAGGGGCCAGCGATGGGGCCGTGACGGAGGAACCGGCTGCTGCCTTCTGGGCAGCAAACTGCCGCTTGAAGTCCTCCAACTCGAAACGGAGACGGCTGTTCTCCTCCCACAACTTCGCCGTCTCCTGCGTGGTTGTTCGGCTACTGAGGACCTCAACCGCCTCCTGGATGCTGTCCACCGCGTCTTTCAAGGCACGCGTGAACGTGCCCTTCAGGTTGCCCGATTTGGTGGCAACCTTCAGGACGACATCCAGGCCGTCTCTCACTTGGCGACTGAGCGCCACCGCCGATGCATCCACCGTCCGAGCCTGGCGCCGCTCTCGTGCCTGTCGGGCCAACTCATTGACCTCGTCTTCCGCGACAGCCCGTTGCTGCGCCCGCTTTACGGCATTCGCCTCCGCCTTGTTTGCCCCTAGCAGGGACGTAGTGGAGCCACCGCTCTGGTCCGCACTCATGTGCCCGGGGTCGCTTTGCACGGTCTCTGCCGGTGCAGGCGTGTCGGGCCGAGACAAGAAGCGACCCCGCACGTCACGCTCTGGCACCCAAATGATGGTCCCCACCGCGCGACCCCGTCCTCTTCGTCCGGTTGAAACCTTTGGGGCCGACAGGTTCTCCTCACTTGAGGAGAGACCCAGCGACCCTGAGTCCTTAATGCGCGGACGCTTCCTCCAAAATTTGGAGGTGCCACGCGAGCCCTGATCAGACAATTTGTCTCCAGGATCTGAGCCTCCTCGGCTCTTATTGCCGCCGACGACGGCAAGAGGTACGTCCACATGGGGACTTGAGCCTACTCGGCTCTTGTTGCCGTCGGCGACGGCAAGCGGTGCATCCACGTCGCGCAGTTGCTCCAGGTTAACCTGGAGCTCCTTTTCTCGCTCGTGGCGCAGGTCGGCGGTGGTCTGCCGGCCCGCGAGACTATTCGTGCCCCCCTCAGATACGATGGGGCTGCCCTCTAGGAGATCCCTAGAGGGGCGGGACTCTCCCTTGCGTTGCGCAGGGGAACCCGCCTGAGGATTGTTTTCCTTTAGTCCTGGTTCCATGTTTTTCCTTTTTAAGGGTGTGGTCCCTCTCCCAGCGCTAGGGACCGGATACAAACCCTCCGGCCATTCATCCCCTCGGCACGCTAGACCTTGGGATTGGGTTCCATCTCTACTACACGCCCACTCGACCTACCCTCTGTCAGCAGAGGGGGGAGTAGGCGTTAGATGGCCACCGCAGCGACGGTTTACCCGTCCCGCCTCTAGCCCGGTTCCCTTCACAGACCATCATGGATGATGAACTGTGTTTGGAACCGTGACCTTTCCTCGTGTGTTGAAATTAGCCGCCCGCCCCAACTGTCCACCCAACGCGGGTGGGCAGCTGGAGCCGACGTTGCCCAGGGTGCGCCGCGTGGAGGCTTTCAACTTGCACCCTCTGATAGGTAAGCCTGACCCAAGTCTTCAAAGGTATCTGAGATGCCTGCGCTATTTTGGAACAACACCCACTGTACGTGTTCACCTTTTGTGCTATTACTCTTGATCATTTACAGTTACAAAGCATTTTATACATCCACTAAATCAGCGGCCAAAAGAATAAATACAACAAAATCGCCCAAACAAAATCCTCACAAAATTAACCCCAAAATCAACATGAAAATACCTTCTAACATCACTACTAATAACACTATTAAAAGGGATAGTGATTTATGTCAGTGTCACCGATTAGCACCGGAGTGGCCACCCGAAGGCTCCGCGTATTTCAATTACCATCCTCCGGGGCGGCTTCTCGCTGAATTATGCATAACCACTTTGATTGAAATGTTCGATCCTCTGTTAGTTCTTAATTCTTTGATGTTTACTCCTGTACAGGTTGCTGGGGTGTTTATTTTAGATAGGTTGCTATATTTTTATTCGTTTTTTTTTTTTTAGAGTTACTATCATCCGACTTCTGGAAAGTTCCTATCGTTGCTTTACGAATTAAAAGAAACTAACATGTGATGCGATTATCTTCTGAAAATGTGATTAACCAATTACAAAAGCGAAGGCGATGTCCTAATACAACGCGATAATCGCGCGAACATGCAACCGTTGTATTCATGGTTATGGCGAAATCGAAAATCGACGCGTTCGTGTTTGCCATACAAATGAACGCGACGGTCGCTCGATGATCGCATTGCATTAGGACAGCGCCTAACGCGCGTTTCATGCCTTAATTTAGCGATATTTTTTTTACAGATACGCAGTCTACATATTTTTTTGCTGTGATAGGAATAATCTGTCGAGTTTATACCATAAAAAGCTTTTAGCTATTAATTACTACAACCTCTTCTGCTCCTTCTGTTGTATCATCAGTACACTCTTATTTCATCAAAACATTTTATATCGTGATTTTCTTTATAATGCAATCGATAAAATGGAAACGGGGCTATTGCTCAGAATCATAACATACTGAAAGAAAGAAATAAAGTAAGAAAACTCGTTTATTTGGCACACACAGATACACAAAATGTAGATAAAAATAAAAGGGAACTTAATTTGAAAACAATTACATACATAGTGCCCCGCGGCTGCGTCAAAAAGGTTCATTACTGTGTGGCAGATGTTCCTCAAGCAAACTTTTACAGTATCTGCTTACACTTGATTTGCAACTAAGTAATTATCATCGCCCGTGTAAGCCGATTGATTGAGATACTAGTTACTTTCAATCGTTCTAATCTATCTATCCAAACGATATTTTCAATTAAATACACGCAGTTACAGTAAATAAGACATACATTTCTTGAAAGTGGACCACATAGCTCTAAAACTAACGGATTTATCTAGAAAAACGAAGCACCCAAGTAAAGTGGGTACTTACCTTTAAATTTATCGTACCTGCCTTTGCTTAGTGATTGATATATAGCACGGCAGAACTAAGTTCATCGTTTAATATTTTCTAGAACTGTTTAGCAGGTACAGAAGTTCTAAAAGGTAAAGTGTGTTGATTTATAAAGTCAGAAATGCGTAGTTTTGTAATTAATTGTTCAGTTTCTGAGATTCTGGAACGCTTCGTTATGATAATGCTTTAATTTTTATTATTTTTATAATTTGTTATTCGTCAATTTGGCGTGAATAAATACGTTTAAATTTATCGTACCTGCCTTTGCTTAGTGATTGTTATATAGCCACAAACAAGTGTTGTAGTATTATGTTCATCGTTAAATATTTCTTATAACTATGAAACAGGACACAGAAGACTACAGAAGTTTTAAAAGCTAAAGTGTGTTAATTTATCAAGTCAGAAAAATACCTTTGTAGCTGGAAAGGAGTGCAGGTTTCGTGCCTTAAGGGTGGTGATAGGGCAAACATTGACTTAGTGTTTTACAGGATTGTATTTACATAAAGAGATAACAAATGGTCGACAGTTAAAATACTAGGTTGAAGGCGAAAGATGAAGCGCGTGCTCATGACGGCGGTGAATGATGCAAGTGATCGGATGGACTGGCCGGTGAGTGCTCGCAGGTCAAGTGTCCCCTCCGCGCCCGCCGCTCCACCGCGGTCCCGGTATGTAGGGATGGCGGTGAACGCTAGTGATGTCTTAACAGTTACTTAATTGTTCAGATTCTGGAACGCTTCATAATGATAAAATGGTTAATCTGTGCTTGTCGCATCTAGTGGGTTCTCACTCACGGCCTTCAACAGGTCATCGGTCCGACCTTGTAGAGGGCCTTCCAAATTTACATCTTCCGGTACGGGTTCACCGTTTCTGAATCTTTCGGTCCCATCGACCATCCGTCGACCGTCGTCCATCCGTTGTTCATTATTACTCGTAGTTCTATTTACCAAAAAGAATCAGAGATCAAAGAAACCTAACTAACGGGATATTATTTACAACTGTCATCTCTATTAAGATCGGAGTCGTTACAGGTAGTCAGAAGCTTGAGATCTGACACGAGTCTTGCCAAGGAGTATTGTGTTACCCAGCTACTGGGCTGTGGAGGTCAGATAGGCAGTCGCTCCATGTAAAACACTGGTAATCAGTTGAATCCGGTAAGACTGGAAGCCGACTCCTAACATAATTGGGAAAAGGCTGGGTTGATTGATTGATCTCTATAAAGATCTACAGTTTATAACGTCTTTATCAATCAAATTTGTTTTGTTTCAAAAACTACATGCACACATCAACTGACGCCTTTTTCGATTGGGGTAGGCAGAAACTACGTACACAGAACGCCACCTGTTACGATCCTTACATTACGTTATGTACTCGCACTATGAATGTTATTATGTAATTAATTTTGACATAATTTTATTTGCATTGAAAACATTTTAATTTTGTTTAATCACTGACTCACTGGTATTTTTTCCGTCTGAATTTGTATTTTGTAATCTAATTTAAATTTTATTTTTATTATTGCACAATTTTATTTAAAGTTATAAATTTAACTAGTAGATTATTATTATTTGACAAATTTAAAAATTTTATTCGTGAACACAAGAGTGTGAGCGATATGCACGCCTGTGACTTACCTGTTTTCACAGGATCATTTTCAAAATTAATGTTAAGTCTGTTAATGAAATTTCAAACAATATGTTGTTGGTGTGCTTACTTAAATAAAATACTCCTTTTACTTAATTTTCATCGAACATACACGCAGTCAAGTTAAGAGTACTGCGGCCTTTCTGAAAAATATTACCAATATGATCCGTGTATGTTCTAGGGCGACCCCTGCCAGCGATTTCACTCCCGTCTAGCTTCTAAATGCCTTTATTTAGTTGCCTTTCATTCATACTCTTAAAATGACTAAACTATCTAATCATACATTATATAAACTACTTTATTTCAAAAAGTAAATATTACAAAACATAGGTTAGGTACCAGGACAAAATAAAAACATAATAACTGCATCGTATCAGAAGACCAACCAAATTTTAGAAAACTCTACATTCTACATGTAATTAAATTAACATTTCCACTGCAAATTAACGAATAAATCATGGTAAGTATATTAAGCTCCATTCACGTAGGAAACATTGCTAATCTCTACATAATTAGCCTTTAATAAACACGAGTGAAATAAAGCCTACTATTGGGAATTAATTTAGCCATTCCTATTTTACCCACTGCTTTGTTTCAGGCACTTTGTTAAGGGGGATAACCCAGAGTATCACAGGTTTTTTTTAAATAAGCCTATATTACATTGAATGGTAATCAAAAGTTTTTACGACCGAAACAAATCATCGTCGTCAGCCTTTTTAATGTTCTCACTGCTTGGACACAAATTGTAGAAATCAGATAAACAGTCACATCATGTAAAATACTGGACTTCATCCAGTTATACTGGAAGCCGATCCGAAAAATAGTTGGGCAAACACTTGGCAGATTGATTAATTTACCAAGCTTAATAATTCGTCTGACAGCGAGATGGGCAAACGAATTTCTTAGGCTGGCACAGGAATGTGGGGATTTGTCCGGCAGCGAGATGGGCAGACAAGGTTCTGAGGCTAGCACAAGAACGTGGAGATTCGTCCGGCAGCGTGATGTGCAGACAGGCTCTGGGGCTGGCACAAGAACGTGGGGATTGGTACAAGAAAAGAGAGGCCTAAGCCTAGCAGTGTTTGAAGTCAGTCTTTGGATGATTACGGATCAAACAATTTAAAGCATCAATCGTTATAAATCTGCGTACCACTTTGGGGCGTACTGGCGTGATGTTATATTATGAAATGGTGTAAACTACAAACAAACATGCAATTGCAGCAATGCCAAGAGATACGCCGTCATTTATTGAAGAGTTCTGTTCCATATCTCCGAAATTCTTCTTCAGATCTTCAACAAATTTAAATGGGACTAATTTGGGAATATATTTTTTTCAAACAAATAAGAATTTTGAAAATCGGTCCACTATTGTTGGAGTAATCGGTGAATATACACAAAAAACATACACCCGTTCGGCTGTATGTTTTCCAAATAGGATGTTAGAACTTCATCCTATTTGGCAAGTAGGTTAAAAATTATATGAAATGTCATGATTCAATCATGTAAGTTAAAGTTAGAATAATCACAAAAACAACTCTAAATTATAATCATAAATACAACTCTTATGACTATAATTATTTCGGTAAATACTAACTAGTTACGGTTGTGAACCTGATATTTTTATATCTATTGAGCTACAAATTGCAAAATCTATAGATATCAAGTTCAACTCTATTAGATCCCCCTTAAATACTGCTTTGTTAACCGAACATCGAAAATGGTCGTAATAAATTATATTCAATGAACATGTTATTTTAGTCATGTGACCATTAATGTGTAAAATGAATAGCCATTGCAATTATAATTACCTGTCAATGTTATATGGAATATAACGGTCGTGCTAATGTGGTTTTAGTTAATGTATGAATGTATTAGGATGTAACTAGTCCTGCTCCACAACCACAAGGATGCAAAAACCAATTGATATGCAGAACATTATTGTTTTGAAGTATTGTTAACAAAACATTTTAGTATAAAAAATATTATATATTTTTTTTACTAAAATGTTTTGGGAACAGTGATGAATTAAAAAAAAAAAGAAATTTGCCCACCATATTGGTGCCCATAAAAAAACTTTTTTTTTTCTATTTTAATGTGGCCTTTAAATAAAGAATAAGTTGATTTTCTTCTTGCTTACTTCTTTTAGTTCGCTTTTTAAGCAGTCGGGTTTTTGTATTAACCTTTTTTAATATCATGGTTTTCATGCTTTGTTCAGCACCTTGGTTATGAAAATCTATAGAAAAGCTAGGTACCTTCAAACAACCCAACAGATAGGTATAGATTGTGAACGAAGAAGCCACAAGCTCCATCTATTGAATATATATTATATTAATATAATTTACAACGTATATTGCTGGGTTCTATGGAATCATCTACATTATCATCCTTTTATCTCAGAGGAAAGCCCAAACAACAAACAGAATTGTGTACAGCGCCATCTATCTACAGATTCTCGAACTAGCAACGCGTGAAGTTAAGTAAACATTCAAGCTTCGTCTATACAATACGCAAGTAGTTATCCTGTTGTACAGATAGAGGTATCGTCATGTACCGTTTGGGAAATGACATCGCTAAACTGATAATAAATTGGTTTCTTGTGAGTTCGCTGTGAAATTACGAGTATATTCCGAGTATATTATTAGAATCATTTTATTGTACTGAAAACATTATCTATGTTTGTTCAGATGCCAAAACAGATTACTGTACGATACCTAGTTTAGCTGATTTTGGCTTATAACATGTGCGAAAGAATTTTTATTCACTCAACATAAAAACATGTCTCACATTTTCGTTTTAAAGAAATGTGCTAAACGTAAAAATATTTTAGAATTATATCATCTTCCTCATAATCGATCTTAAGTCGTCCACTGCTGGAATAAAACCTCCCCTGGTGAATTTCTCAAATATCAATTCGGCGTTTTCCGTTTTATAGTTTCTTTAAAAAAAAAAAACTAAAATGTCGGCACTGTTGGCACAGTGACTGAGCAATTGGCTGCTGCGCTGCGTACTACGTTGTTCTGGGACTGCTATCAGTCTAAACGTTTGCAAACGCACCTATGAAGATACAGAAGAGTCTGGACTAGACAGTAGATACCTGATTTGATGGCTTTAAGGTCACTCCTTATGTGGCCTTACCTCTATCTAACCTATTATTATTTAATTTCTCCTGTATCTCTTGTGTTTTTGTACCTACATTGTGTGTATCTGTGTGTGCCAAATAAACTAGTTTTCTTTCTTTCTTTGTGTGTGAAACGATTTCATCAAGAAAACAAAAACGATAAGTTTACTGTGACTTATAAGAAAACAATCATACCTATATGAAGGCCTTGAATGAATGAACACAATGAACGAAACAGTATTATTTAATCGCACATATTTAACAAAGCTCATGTCGAATGAGCATTTGTAATCTATTAACCGTGGACTAATTAATCCATGGATTTGAATGAATGAATGCCTGACGATCGCATTGTTAGTTAATAGGGGTATTATTGCGGTGATGTGGTACATTATCTCCTTTTAATCGGATTGTTGTGATCCAAGCGCGTAGGTTCGATCAAAAATGCGTTTCAAGGGATAATCTTCAGGTGAAATATGGGCGTATTAAAGTTGGACCTCTGTCTTACTCTTCAGCGAGTACAAGGGTGATGTTATTTTATGTATATTTAGTAAAAAAAAAAGTTCAAGACTAAATAAAAACAGTTTCTCTTATATTGCACTCAGCAACATTAAATCGGAAAGGTGGTCATTACTGGACATAGCTGTGTTAGAAACTTTGTTCTTTTTAGTTTTGGTTCATATCTATAATTATGTTCTTACAGTTATGCCAGAATAGATCACCCGAATAACTTGAAACATGAAAACAACCGGTGAAATTAGAGTGTACCAGGGTGAACTCTATACATCTGCGTACCCCTTTAGAGCGTACGTGTTGTTATATTATGCAATGGCGTAAACAATAAACAGACATGAGATTGCAGCAAACCCGAGTGATTTTCCGTTGCTTATTGAAGTTCTGTTGTATATTTCCGAAGTTATTCATCAGATCTGCAACAGCTTTCAAATAAAAAAAGAATGATCAAAATCGGCCCACGTAGTAAAAAGTTCAGAAGTAACAGCCATAAGAGAAAAATACATTCGAATTGAAGACGTTCTTCTTTTGAAGTTGGTTAATAAAACCACTGAAGACCTCAACAATATTTCATTCAAATATTACATGGCGCAGTCGGTGAAGAACAACAATTTCGGCAAGATTAACTTGGATTACGTATCAGGCACATCAAGGCCGCGATTTGCCTACAAATAATTACAACAATGAACAGACGACACAGTTGATGTAGTGGTTGAGCGATCGGCTGATGCGCTGCGTTTCGCAGGTTCTATTCCCGCACGGAACAAGTATTTGTGAGGCCTAACAGATAGTTTTTCCTTGCTTTGGGTATGGTGTATGTGAATTTAAATGTTTGTAAACGAAGAAATACCTAGTGTGGGTAATTGTTGTCCTAAAAAAAAAAAAAAATAAGTTATGGAAAACTTGTCGTATGTTGTCGACAATATGTGTGCTGTTGAGTACAAGATGCCTCATGACCTAAGTTTGTATGACATACAAAATTGTTGGCCACAATGGCAAAGATTTAAACATTCAAGAATTTTCATGTTCACTGCCGGTTTTGATAGATTCGATGAGACAAGAAAAGTGTCTAAGCTTTTGAACTTCATAGGGCAGGGTCAGTGTAGCAAGCGTTGCCACACTGATTGCTCTTGTGCTTCTCGCAACCAGCAGTTTTCTGCGACATTCACCAATTCAACGGTCCACTTTATGAGAAGCTTCAGTCCTACGCTGTCAGGAGGTATTCGAGAACTTTGTGGCCCCACGCAGCACCTTCCAGCACGTCGCTGCTGAAGAAATTTTTGGCCCCGAAACACGTTGCTAATATGGCACACATAACCAGTAAACTGTGCAAATAAACAGCAAAGCACTCATTACAAGAATCAGTTCATCAGAATAATTTTCTGTAGACCAAACTTGGACATCTCAAAACTTCCAGTGAATATACCAGAAAAACGAAAGAGCAAAGATTTTACAAACTTTCTGCGGTGCAAGGTTTCATATTTTCCGTAACATCAAATGCCACAAAAGACCTTCATAGTTCACAGTAGAATCAACACTGTGCCCGTGGTAACTTCTGACGATTCAAAAGTTTTTGCTACATCCTAATTGAATGAAAACATTTGGAGTTACAACTACGTTAGTATTTGTTGATGCTAGTTCGTGAATTATATTATTTCTAGTTTGTTTGGATTCGTGTTTCATTATGGCGAAGAGTTTAGTTCTTTTACAATACGATAGTTATTTTGGTTTTTGAATTATCTAGGCGTAAAAGTTTTATTAATAGAAAGGATTTAATAGAATTTCTCTTTATTCGAGTATCCATGACTCAAAAAATTGTTTAGTAAAACTTACAACTATGTTAGTAAGACAGATATTAAAAAACTGACACTAAAAAAACAAAACAACAAATAACAGTGGATCACGCTTGCGAAAACCCATGTGAGATGGCACAAGAGTGACCCACGAAAACACAGTCTAGGTGACTCGAAATTATACTTAGGATACTATTGGAGCTGTTCCACATCCAGCGCACAATGGTACCAGCACGTGTATCTAGCCCACAGGCTCCTCGTGTAAGAGGACGTACATTATGCTCGAAAGAAACATTTTTTAACCGAAAAGCAGAAGAAACCGAAAATTTATACAGAATTGATGCATATTTCTAAAGAAATCTCTTCCCAGGCAAAAAGGCTCTGCGAAAGGAGAGTAGAAAATAAAATGTAGACACCGTGCGTAAAAAAAGAAAAGCAAATTATATACTTTAACAATTTTTTATGTATCAGGGCTAAAAATATCAGCAATATACAACTTTCGTGATATTTTAAGCTTGAATCTGAAAATCAGACTTCTTCTTTCCATACCTATATTTTCAAGTCAGACTAATTACTAAAAAGTGCCTTATTAGCATAGTAAAGCAAAACATTTTCATGAAGAGAATATCCAGTCATTAATTTCCGAACATTTTCTTTTATCACTCTGCGTTAGAAGTCCTGTTAATTATGCGTCATTTAAATTACCGATACCGTAAAACCCAGTCGCTTTCGGGCACTGCGGCTAATGTTAGATATCGGTGATATGACAGAAAACTTTGCAGTATTATTACTATGGAAAATATTCAGATATTTACAGGTTTTTCATACCTAGAAGGTTTTGGCTTCCTAAACTAACACTACACAACTTTTTAATATCCTTTGGAAACCAGTATATTTTGCAAACACTCTGTATTCATCATAATAGCCTCTTATAAAGACCATAATTCATCATCTTCAGCCTGCCTAATATAAGCTCTATTCGAGATAACAACAATGTCGTCTGCGCATCTCGCCGCCGGGCGATCTATACTTTTTCTTTCAGTCCTTGGATCCCTCCTTAAAAGACCATATTCAATTGCCAACATAAAACACACAAATATGAATTAACTACTTAAAGTTTGATTTCACAGCTCTGAAATAAAGATAGAATATTTTGCAAGACTGAGTGACGGTGATGTTGAAGCAATTGAGTCATAAACTAACTAAAATTAAATGGTTTACCTAATAATGATGCAAATTCCAAAAGATGACGTTCTAGATCTCAATATCAACACAGGATAACGAACCTTGACCCAAAACAGAAGAAGCAATACCTACTCAATCCACAAAACAATAACCTTGACGTGACATCTACTCAAACATCGAAGCCAGAACTTAGAATTCTGACAATAAGTTCGACGGGAACGGGACGTAAAACAGGTTTGAGTACGGATGGATCAAGTGGCCGCCACTCGTGTGAAGAGCTCCTTATGATCGCTCTGTAGTGGCTTTGGCGTTTCCGAATTAATTCCGAATTGCTGTGAGTGGATCGATTCGATAGTTAAAAATATAGGTATGAATGAAAGGGCTTTGTTTTTAGGCTCAATTTTAGGTAGACGTTGATTTTGTTTAAATAATTGAGTGCTTTTTGTGTTAAAATAATGTTGGACTACATGTTTAACATAAAGACGCCTAGCTTACTAATATTATAAATTTTGATAATTAGATGTTGTAGGAAGATTAGTTTTTATGATGAGTATGCGTACCCAAGCGCCCGCACCACTCGCGTACCCCGTCGTGCGGTCGTCTGCACCCTGCTCCGAGCAGGTAGTCTGGCTCGCATCACGCTCGCAAGCGTCACGATTTTGCACTGTCTCCTCGTCATATTTGAATTAAGTTAACTTTTAAGTATTTTCTGTGTTTTGTATTGGACTGAGTGATTATATTGTGTAAATTTTCTCTACAACATTTTATTTCGCCTCATTCACCCTACAAACTGGCGCCCAACGTGGGGCGCGTACATAACCGACGCGACGCGAACTCAAGTACATACTTACAAAGTAACGGTTTTCTCAGTGGACGCTACGAACTCTAGTGCACATCGTACCTAACAAAATCCTCGTGTTTAGTTGACTGCAGCAATAATGCCTCGCCGCAAAAGTAGAGGTAACGATGACGACACCACGAGTGGTGCGCCGGCGTCCCTGACGCCCGTGCCGCTTTCGGAAGGGACACTTACGTCGTTCCTGGAGGCGTTCGCCAAGGCTCAAGCGGAATCGAACCGTCAACTGGTTCAGAGCCTGCTGGCAACGTCGGCCGACAACGTCGCAGTCTCACCGTCTCCATCGCCTGCACCAACGAATCAGGGAAACTTCGCGCGCTGTACGGCGAGATTTAGTGGATCATGCCACGACTCAGAGGCCTTCGAAGCATTCGTCGATTCTATCGAGATATACAAGGAGTGTACATCGATCAGCGACGAACATGCACTTCGCGGCCTACCCATGCTTCTAGAAGGGGAAGCAGCTGTGTGGTTTCGGGGTGTTAAATCATCAGTGTCGTCATGGAAAGACGCGCTGCAAAGATTACGCGCCATGTACGGTGTATCCCGACCACCGCACAAGCTATTCCGCGATATATTTGCCGCGGAACAAACAGAAGAACGCACAGAGGTCTTTGTTGCTCGCCTCCGCGCGCTTATCGCCAAGCTGCCATACATCGTGGAAAATGATATGGAAGTCGACATGATTTACGGGTTACTACATAGACGTATAAGGAAACGTTTAACCCGTGAATCCGTTAACAACCTAGACATGTTGGTTGAGAAGGCGCGAAACATAGAAGAGTCGCTGTCCGAAGTGTCAAACGAAGCACGTGGCCGCGCCGCTAGCGCGCATTCGCCACACACTCCGTCGCCGCAGCCCCGGCCGGCGCCGCAGGCGCGCGCCCCTCCGGCCTCCGCGACGTGTGCGCCGAGCGCGCCGTTGGACATACCTACTGGGTCGTCGAGCGCTACGAGTAGTGCTCCGCCCCCGTCAACTGTGGTAAACAATAACAATCCGTTTGATAAAGGTAAACGACTATTTTGTGTTTATTGCCGTAAAGTTGGACACACTCGCGACTCTTGCAAAAATATTAAACAAAAGACCGATAAAAGTTCAGTGAAGTGTTATGGATGTGGTGCTAACGGTGTAATAAGATCCAATTGCCCTAAATGTTCTGTAAATAGTACTAAGGAATCATTTTCTGTTCTTGATATTAACATGTTAAACTCTGATAGCTGTAATGTTGTGCATGTAAACAATTTATGTAACGTGTCTCAATCGGGTAATTTATGTAAGTGTAAGTGTGTTTGCGAATGTGATGCATTGCCGAGTCGAGTCAGTAACTTGCCCGCGTCGAACTTATGTACCAACGGTCGTCCAATACTCGATATTGAGATAGGTGGTTTTCGTGGTACGGGGTTAGTTGATACGGCTGCCAAGCGTAGTGTAGCCGGTTCGAGACTTTATACACTGCTTCGTAAAGAGAACTATTCGTTTCGTAGTTGTTTCATGTCGGTAAAATTAGCCGACGGTATAGTGCGAGACCTTAAAGTTTTACTCGCGGATGTTGACGTAGTATTTAGGGGGTCGGCAGTACCCATCACTTTTGTAATTTTTCCAGATTCGGTAAATAATGACACGTTGCTCGGTATTGATTTTTTGCGAAAAGTCGGTATCGTTATCAACATGTCGAATAATACTTGGTTCACAGCCGATCGACCTCAGGACATTCACTCCTTGCGGTGTGAGACCTCACGTGACGTCGTAGGATGCGCTTCCGCGGATGTCTTACGTAGTAATGAGGGTTCGATACTGTCATCTTCAGAGAAGAATTGTGTCTCTCAGGTGCTCCAGGAGCATGGAGATATCTTCGCAGAAGGGGGAGAACCTACATCGTTCGCTGAGCATCGCATCGATTGCAGTGATCATCCGCCGACTGCAGAGCCACCGTATCGACTCAAGCCCGCTAAGAAAACTGTCATAGAGGCTGGAAACTATGTCCCACAGATTACACCGTATCTGTTTAATCTTGCGGAGACACTCAACAACAGCAAGGAGTGCATCGAACATCAGCAGCATCTTCGTGAGGCTACAAAAGTCAAGACTCGTAAGGCTGACGAACTGGCTGTCGGTGATCTTGTCCTGATGAAGTCGCACGTCCTCAGTAATGCGTCTAAAGGTGTCAGCTCGAAGCTCATGCCTAAGAGGGATGGCCCTTACTTGGTGCAGAAGAAAGTTAGTCCGACTACTTACCTCTTAACGTTCCCTGGTTCACCGCACGAAGTCATCGGCAAATACCACATTTGCGACTTAAGGAGGTATCATTCTCGAGATGCTGAATGCCCTGAGGTACCGCAGCCGGTTGCTCCTAAACGTTCTCGTGGTAGGCCACGAAAAAACGTGTCATAGTTGACGTTTGACCACCTGTGGGGTCACTCGGTTGGTCAAAAGGGGGAGTATGTAGGAAGATTAGTTTTTATGATGAGTATGCGTACCCAAGCGCCCGCACCACTCGCGTACCCCGTCGTGCGGTCGTCTGCACCCTGCTCCGAGCAGGTAGTCTGGCTCGCATCACGCTCGCAAGCGTCACGATTTTGCACTGTCTCCTCGTCATATTTGAATTAAGTTAACTTTTAAGTATTTTCTGTGTTTTGTATTGGACTGAGTGATTATATTGTGTAAATTTTCTCTACAACATTTTATTTCGCCTCATTCACCCTACAATGTATATTTGTTACTCAATTCTGCGAGACCGTCTGATCGGATCTGAATGAAATTTGGCACAGAGATAGATTATAGTCAGGAATAGCACATAGGATATTTTTCATCCCGGAAATAATCCCGGGATAATTTTCGACTTTCACGCGGGAAACCGCTGGCAGAAGCTGGTTTACAATAATCTCTAGACTGTTTAAGTGTTTAGTAACTGATTAGCGATGCGAAATACAAATTCTCTATGGAATATTTGAATTAAAGAGCTGTGATCTTCGCGTCGAAATTTTTATAAATACGAATATATAAATAGCTTATAAACACTATTTTTTTTAAACATCAGATTACTTTTATCAAAAAGGAATATTAGGATTTATGGTATACTTAATTAGTTTCTATAGAAAAACTGTCATATCACAACAAGGACACCTCATATAAAATTTTAATGGTGATTAAAAAATCAACCCGTAAACTAAAATAACTTGCAATAAAAGTAATCGGATTAAAAACTCAGATTTGATAATGAAAGAAAAGGAGCTAAAAACTCAATATACATTAAAACAAGCAAAACAAAGCCTCGCTGAAGGGTTTGTAATAATTAAACTGAACTGATTTTTAGACTTTATTTCACGGTTGACCCTTTGTGCTAAGACAAAAGCTTTCGGCCTACAATAGAGGCCGCCACCTGTACCAGGTGGATAACTTATGCCACCATGATTTAGCGGAAAGAAGGACAAAATATAAAAATGAAGAAAAACTTGCAGAAAGGTTTTGTAGTCTCGTGTTATAGTAGAATAGAATGGATTAGAATGGAATGGAATATAATGGACTAGACTGGAATGGAATATAATAGTTTAGAATAGAGTAGAATAGAATGGAATAGAATTCAATAGAATGGAATATAATGGAATGGAATGGAATGGAACAGAACAGAACGGAATGGAGCAGAACACAACAGAGTAGAATAAAAACATTTATTCGATACAGACACAACAGCAACAGTCACGAATGAACAGAGAAGAATAATAAGAAAATGTTTAATTAAAATCAAAAATTGCGCTGAGTTAATGATATTGTAAAATTAAATGATATTGTGATTGTTATTGTAAAAGAATGTAATGTAGAATACCTGTGACGAAAATCACACTTGTTTGTGAGTGTGTGTGTTTGTTACTTCTTCACATTCAAACGGCTGGATCTGAAAGAAATTTCGTACAGAGATAGATTATAGTTTTTTTTATCCCGGGCATATGTTCCTTTGGAACAATTTTCGACATTCACTCTAGCGAAGCCGCTGGCAGAAGCTAGTAAATTATAATTTGATCTTCAAATTTATATATGAAGTTATTTCTGGCTTTTAGTAGTTGTAGTAATTTCACTCTTGAAATCATATTACCTCTTTCCATAATGTTCAAAATAAAGTAATTTTCTTCTCAAACTGAAAATGAAATGTTTTATTACAAGTAAGACAGGCTCTTATGAGATGTCAACCACACGCAAGTTCTACATTTTCATTTTCATAAACGTTGTCGTGTCGTAACTAGGTTTTATATTAAGAATCGTATTTAAATAACCCTAAAAAGTTTACATAGGAATAATAATTTAATGTCAACAAATTATTTTTGAAGTGAAAACTTGTTTAGCCATGTTGAGCGATTTTGGTATGGGCGAAACATATTATTTCGCATCACCAACATGCTGTTGTGACGTTTTGTGCCAGTTGCGCCAGACGCCTGTGGCCTGTTTATTATTAGCAGCCAGTTATTGCATAGTTTCAATTCTGTCGGCGGTACATGACTGACAATTTTTTTTTATAAACTTTTTCATCTAATTTATGGCCACTCTGTACTTAAATATCCCCTTTCCCTGAGAACAATAGTAATTCGCAGAGCACGTGATAAGTCCCTGGCTGAGACGATCTCGTCAGATTATTTTGACAAAACAATTTATTGTTTTTTCAGTACCTTTTCTCATATTTATTTCTTTAAGGTTAAAAAGAAAATATTTTTCCACGTTGTACTAACAAGTCTTTAGAATGCTTGAAATAATGTTTTTTTTTGTAGGCAAATTGGTATTGTTATACATTTTTTATGACAGGGAGGGTTATGTTTTTGACCGGTATGTGTGTATGTATGCAAGTATGTATTTGTGTATACATGTTCATCTGATCTCTCATAACTTCTAAATTACTTATCATAATTTGACAAGTGAGATGTCGTCTTTTTTGTCGGCTGGTTATAGTGTATGTGACGTCACATTTAATTGAGTATGACGCTCTCTAGGGGGGCCAAAGTAAAGAATTGAAAAATAGTCTCCCCATCCCATCATGTGTGGTATCGTTGAACAGGAATTTCAAATGCAGGTAGGATTTGGTACATCATATTTTTGTCAAGCGTACGGTTTGCGAGATATATCGCGTTAAAGTCTTGAAAACTAATTTTTTACCCAACTACGGCGTCGCAGATTTTGTTGATCGGTATGTAAGTATCTATGCATGCATGTATGTATTTGTGTTCATTTGTTCCCTCATTACTGAGTCTCTCAAATTTCGAATTAAAAATCTATGTGTAGGTTTAAACAAAACTACACACACATAGCGCATATGCAGACCTTTAGTGAATAGTAAATTTCCTAAATCCTAAGTTAATACTACGTTAGCGTTATACGTTATCTAGAGTCCACTCTCGTTCCTTATGCATTATCTAGATACATGTAAAACAACAACTGTTCTAACGTCTTTTGGGCGATGCAGATGTGACCATGCTTAGAAGTGGTCTTTAGATATGCACCACACCCACTCCTCGTTACGTCAGCCGGAGAGATTATAGGAGTGGTAGACTAAAATCAAAAACGTACGTTCTCTTAAGTATCGCGGGTAACAAACAAAAATATTATATTTGGTTAAATAAAAGAAACGCATAACCGTATAGCTTAAACAACAAGAAATTCACAAGAACAACCTACCTGTATCTCATGCATTTTGTTTTAAAAACACACTCACAGCTCCACATAATTTCCCAAAAGCATTACTCCAGATGGTTTGATATTTCATTCCATTCCGAAAACTGCAAGCCGGGCTTCTGACAAGGCTTTTGTTACATCACAGCTAAATAACTTTGTTGAAGCACGTTCCGGATTACCACGCTCTCACATAATACTGAGCTGGCAACTCCTTTCCCTAAGGATGTATAAACTTTAAATGTAATATTATATGCTTCATCTTCAGAGTTGTGCCTCAAATTACTAAAGAATTTCTTGATTGTAGCTTAGTTTTCTCTATTGGTAGTGGAGCTTATCTTTTGTTGAGTGCAGCCTTTGTTTGTCTATCAAATAGCAGAATGCTTGGATGCTAATATCTTAACGGCTATTGATGCAACCTCCACCAGTTTATGTATTGTTGTGAATTTTTTACAATCGTTTACTTTAGGTCTGCCAATTAAACTAATTGAAAACAATCAGACTGTAGTATTCAACAGTCAAATCAAATCTTTCTTGAACAAGTTATACACTACTGGCACTGTGAGCTGTATACGTCGCGAGTCAGTCTTTTTGATTCAGTGTTCTGTTTTTTTTATAAAAACTCACCATCATCATCTTCCTCTCCTTATCTCATGTTACTTGGGATCGGCTCAACACGTTTTCTTCTTACATAACGTATTAACGAACCTGCTCACAATATTTCACGAGGACCAGTTGACAAATGCGACCTGAAGGTAACAACAGTTTTTTTTTTATCCGCCGGACATACGAAATATTTTTTGCCTAAGCCGAAACGGAGACGCTTTGCGCTCGCTCGGCCAATTAACAGCATAGGATGGACTAACCCAATCTCGGCATTTTTCTGTATCTTGGGGTTCAAAGTTGCGACATTTTTGTAGTTATAGTATGTAAAGAGTGTAAAGAAAAAGAAAGGCAAGAAAATCTATTCTAAAATAAATCAATAGCTACACTCTAGAAATTAAAATTAAATACAAAACAGCCTTAAAGAAATGTTTTTCGTTTTTCTTTAATGAAAATAATATTTTCTGATACAATATCTTTAGAAAAGTTTTTTTATTGATTTAATATATGTTTATAAAAATCTGTAATTTAAATCAATAAAACTAAACGAATAGTTTTATTGATTTCATATACAGAGCTTTATATACGTTATAGAATTAATTGCATGTGTAACTTTATTAAAAGTTTATTACCATGTCTCCAGCAAGCCACCTTTTTAGGCCTGGAGTATGATAGACATTTACCGTTAAGTTTTAGTATCTTTGTTGCTTTAAAAGGGAAACATTCTTGAATTATATAATAATTGTGGTGCTGTTACTAAACCGCACCATCTTTTTTGACAAATGGCCAAATGATACATACTTGTTGTCCCGAAGCGTTATTAACAATAACATTTCTGTAGTACCATTTTCGTTTGCATTTGACCATAAATAGAAGTATTAGGTTACGTACCTTGTGTTCCCTTTTATCATGAGTATAATCAAAATAACCCAGGGACCCTACCGCTCATAGTGCGACATTAGATCCATAACAATGCAATGGATTACTCACTTGTAAGTCATATACATTTGTCCCTCATGCACAATAGAAGAGTACAACCCCTGATATTAAGGTCGATCACAAGCAAAGAATAGAAAAAAAAAAAAAACTGCATATTACTAAAGACCACCTCCAAAGCAATCTAAACAGTATTTTAATATTTTTTTTATGGATTTTTTCCGTTCAGAATTATTCAAATCATAACAAATAGGTGAGGACTTTCATCAAAGGTCAACCAAAATAAATAGGAAAGCGTAGGCCCGTAAACGGATTAGTACCTATCGCTAATACTTTCTCACTTTGACCTTTCAAAAATCACCCAATCCACTGTTTATTTTTAATATACTTTGTCGTGATGATACAATTCTTGTACAAGTTTCAAGAAAGTGCTAAACACAATGGCCTTGTTGAATTATAATTACGTCAGTTTATTCCCTCCAATGTTAACGGTACTGGCCGTGCGCCCGCTCGGTGCCAGAATACCATTATTGGATCTCCTTTTGGACAGTTTTGTGTGCAAAATATTTTTTGATTTGCATAGCCTATGTAGGTTAAGAAGAAATTCTAACCATCAATTTGTCTGTGTAAAAATATTTTTAAACATCCAAGTCGTTTTGGACGAGTATGCAAAAGTAGCGAAAAAATTTCGTGTTATTAATAACTTCTTTAAAACAAAACTATTACTCATACATGTTTCACAATTGATTTACATGAATCAATAATTAATATTATTATTTTTCAACCCTTTAACCTAGCCGTTATTAAAGGTTAGGTATGCTTTAGAAAGTAACCGTTTTACGGAACTAAAGTGGAGTAAAGGCCTTAACGAAATTGCTATATAAACTGCCGTATCTTTTAAAATCTTTAACTCCACTCCCAAAATAGAAGTTTCTGACATTTTGAAAACAATTTTTTGAAAGTAGAAATGCTCATGAATACTGCGCTACCACGGGAAGATAGCACAGTTATGTGAGATTCCAACTCACTAAAACTCCACGGTGTCCTGCTGTGCCGCTTATGGCGGGAACACGGGTACGCGTTAGCACTCACCGCGAACCCGCCGCAACATTTCGAAGACTGGCTGCTGGAAACATTGTAACAGTAAATATCACGATCTCCACCATGCAATGAAACCAGCGCAAATACTAGTCCCTCTGAGGGCCTAGACAAAGTAATACGCTATCTGCTCTAATAACGGTCAAAAGTCCAAAGTGTATAGAATTGACATCAAATAATCTGCCTAGCTTTTTTCTAACTATACCAACATATATGGAGCGACTGGCTATCTGATCTCCACCACCTAGTAACTAGGTAACAGGATACACTTTGGCAAGAATAATGTTATATTTTATGGCTTTACAGGTAAAAGTGGTCACCCATTCATGGGCAGACCTAGGTAATTGTTGCTTAACCTTTAATATTGATCCATGCCGCTGTTTTTATGTATCCAACGGGTCATTCTCAAGGGCTACCAAAATGTTACGTGATCAATCCAGACTTTTGTCGTCATCTCGCCGATCGCTTTTGCTCACAAAATGTTATTTGTGTAGAGTGTCAGGCAGTATTCTACCTCTGACATAGCTTTACTCGTCATCAAGTGAATGCGAGAACCAGTGTAAACATGAATTGTTTTCGCTGACTTCACACAACGTGGAATGACGGCAGGTAACCGCATACTCGCCACTGTTTTGTTCCAACTCCGAACATTGTATCGTGCCAACACTGCCAACCGACTGACTTTTAGTAATGAGAGGTATTCAAGCGGTTAGTCTGCCGTGATGGTACAGAGATTAAGAGATTCTCGGGCTAACAGATTGTGTGTTTATGCTAGCCAAGTACCTAATCTTGTTCAACACTGGACTGTAAAGAAACGCATCGTGGGTAACATCAATTTATAATGGTCTTAAATTGCACTGAACAAGCATGGCGATTAATGTCAGACTTCTCTGGCAGAAAAGAGGCCTTTATACCGCATTGGGATAATACACTTTCCATTAAACTTTTTTCACCACTGGCTTGTCTTCAAAAGTTGACTGAGTCAAGTGCTTAAGAATAAGAAGCCTAGGAGGGTCTGTAGCAAGTTGACGATGACAGACCAAATGCAATAGGTACTAACACCGGATCAGACAGAATAACACGCTACAGGCTTTACATCAAGTCCGCATGCTAAAGTGACCCATGTACCCATGCACGTGAGAATCACTGATAGTGAGAAATAACGGCACTGCCAATACTAAGCAAAATATAACAAAAATGACTAACCATCGACTGGAAAAGAAGAAGAACAAATCTAAATCTTCAGACACATCATTGAATGCAACCCTGCGCTATTATTTCCAATGAGACGATTTAAAACACTTCCCTCCAAGTTCGTCCTAAGAGCTTGGATGCCAGTAATCCTCACGTTGGCACGTTGTCAACGCTACAGTTTGTGGTCAGCGGCCCCTGTTTGCGGTCACCGGTGTCGGGTGTATTCCGTCCCTTGGACAGCGATATTTTAGTGTTAAGTAGTACTCGTACTATAATAGATAGGGACTTTAAATGGCTTCTAGGAGATCTTTCGTAGACTTTACTGGACTTTAAAACGGTGTCTAAAAGAAATTTCTTCGCAGAAGTTTTCAGTAAATACATATGTTAACGCCATTTTGGTATACCTGGTAAATGTAGTAAACATTGTCTTGTCTGTGTTAAGTGGCTTTAAAGGGTGTACCTACACATATTAAAGTTCTGTATTATATTATATTCAAATAAACAGATACGTTATACACTCACAAAACAATTGAAAAAAGTGTTCCGCGCAGCAGCGGCAGCACACATACACACTTTTCATTCATCTGACATTTCACTACAATGTCGATAGGGATGGCTTGATAAAACAAACAAGAAAAAAAGAGACAGCTAGTGTTTGTCACTTGCGTGTGAATGTAAACAAACATTATTCTGACAACCAATGTTTTTTCTTTTTGTAACCTCCAAATATCAGAAAATTAGGAAAAAAAATTGAAATAAATTAGTAAATTGAGATGTATTGCGTATTTACATATGGTATGAGATCCCTTCTGTTTTATGTAATTTGGTATTATATTTGGTACACTTTCTAAATACACACGATGGCATTTTTTTAATTTTGTTTTTTTTTTCAACAAAGCGTATCGCTCTTCGCCATGCGTGACATAAACTAAAGACTAAATCATACAATTGTCTACTATTCGAGTCTCCATCCCATATAGGTATATAAGATTGTGCCTCTACTACTGCGTTCTTTATAAACCAATACAATCTTGTCATTTGTAAGTCAATCTGTCAATGTCAAGTAAATGTCATTTTGAGTTTGAAGTTTGGTGTTTTTCTCTCTGCTAATGGTCATCGTCGTAAAGCCATGTAAATTAGCTCTATGAGATTAAAATCAAAGGAGATGTTCCAGAAATCTATAGAGCCTGGGCCAGCACTATGTACACTATAAATGTAAAAATTGCTGTATAATATGGTAATTGTTTTTTGTTGTTAATTTTCTTTAATTTCACTTCGTTTCAATGTACACTGAAATTAACTTTGTCAAGTAGAGCAACACAACATACAATTAAACATGGTGGATCAGATCAGCAGTATGCGAAAAATTTAATTTTAACAATGACATTTGGGTTTAAAGATTCTTTATTTATTCTAAAAGAACATACATTGTTCACTAAGCGATTAAATACGTTTACATAACTAAGGTTAGTGTAGTCCAGGAGCTAACAGTTTTGTTTTCTTAATGTAGGTAGGTACGATGTCGACATTTGTACGGGTCAACCACCGTACAGCACGTTTACCTGGGTCATCATTATTGCGCCACCCGTGCAGTATGTTTCCATCATTTATATTATTGCACTTACACCGCAATAGTTCAGTACGTAATTCGGCAACATACCGTGCGCGTGACTCATAATCCCCTATCGTTCACCATTCATCCTAGTATAAATTAATCTTAATCTCATATTTGTGGAAACAGACAATACAGTGAATTTATTAACCTTAAACTGACTTTCATCTCTTATCTCATCCTTTATCTCTATCTCAATCCAACCCCGAACATTGGTCCTTCGAGCACGTTAGCGGGACCGAAACGCGTGTGCTTTGTGCTTTGTTCATTTGTGCGTGCGTTTTACCGGTTTCGTTATACGCAATTAGAAACCTTGGAATATACAGTGCGTCTGCATCTCGTGATCCTGTTCAATCCCGGTACCTAGGAAGGCCCCACTTCGTATCATCTCGTGATCCTGTTCAATCCTGGTGCCTAGTAAGGTGCCATTTTGTCTCATCTCGTGACCCTGGTAAATCCCGGTGCCTAGGAGGGCGCCACTCACCTCATCTTACGATCCTGTTTGACCCCGAAGAAACCCTACAAGTAAGGTATCTTTCTTCTCACTTTTACTATGGCTACAATGGAAGACCTTTTAGCTACTCAACAGCAACTCATTGAAGACATAGATAGACTTTACTCCAACTTCAAGAAGGATGGAGCAGAGCGGAAGACCCACGACTACCTACGTCGACGATTAGAAAGCCTAGAGCAATATTTTACGGAGTTTCACAACAATCATATGAATTTGTTGTCGTTTGGTGATCGATCTCATGCGTATTTCACTACCGATCAGTATGATCAAACTAAGGTGAAATATAGCAATATTAAAACAGCCATTCAGAATTATAAGCCTTCCACAGACAGACCTCAAACCCCTATTTTGAAACCCCCTGCTTTTCAACCATCTTCAATATCTCAAACCCCGACCGTCTCATCTCAAAATAATCCTCCTAAGGATAGCGTCAACATAGAAGACCTCTTGAAGAAACAAGCTACTAATTTTAGGGCATTTTCAAGAGAAGCATCTGACATTGATCTAAATCTTATCTCTGAAATGTGGGAGTTTGAAGACATCCTAAAAACTTTGAAAACTCGTTGGACAGCTATTGACACCCTACACTGGGAACTGGACAACGACCTCAACGGTTCGAACGCCAAGTACGACGAGCAATTCTCGAACTACGAGAAATATTATAAAACTCTGAAAAGGGATATTAACCGAAAGATGTGGTCGATGGCTCATGTTGAGAAATCGACCCCCAAAATGGAAATAGCTACCTTCGAGGGAAGCTACACGTCCTGGATATCTTTCAAAGATCTCTTTACAGAAACGGTACACAAAAATCCAACCTTATCGAACGCCCAGAAAATGCAGTTCCTGAAAAGTAAGATCAAGAGCGAACTGGAAAAACTAATCCAACATCTTCAAATAAGTTCAGACAACTACCCCGTTTGTTGGAATATCCTAACGCATCGCTATGACAATAAGCGTCGTATCTTTATATCTCATCTCAGAAACCTCCTAAATATCCCGACATCTCAGCAAAAATCAGCGAGCCACCTCAAACGAATCCACGATACAACGTACGAAAGCGTAAACGCTATAAAAAATCTCGGAATCGATGTATCTACTTGGGATCCCTTCCTCGTATGTATCCTAGCGGAGAAATTAGACTCCGAAACCAACGACGACTATATAGATTCGTTGAAGTCGCCAAAAGAGTTGCCAGTATTGGAAGAATTTCTACGGTTTCTGGAGAATAAGTTTACATCGCTGGAAACGTCACGGAAGAAACAAGAACCCTTCATTCAAAAGTCATCTCAATCCCAACACGCATCTTCATCATCTAAAGGTTATCTTAATAACCAACAATCTCATTCAAAAGGATTTAACTCTCGTTTTAAACAAAATAACAACAACTCAAATCATTCCTATTCGACAAACCAGGTCATTTCGCAATCGTCAAAGTCCACCTCGAAAAATAACGAAAGACGTAAACAATGTGGTATTTGCAATGCAAGCGATCACCGCATACAAAATTGCCAAAAGCTGGCAAAAATGCACCCATCGGCTCGCAGAGACGCAATCGCAAATTTGAACCTTTGTGTCAACTGTCTGCACTACCACGAAGGTAGAAAATGCCTTTCGGAAGTAAAGTGCAAAGAGTGCAATAAAGATCATAATACGATTCTACATGAATGCTTTACGTCAAGAAACGCTAAAACGGATGCGTCGCGATCGGGGCCGCACGCGGCCACTATTACGAAATCCCCACCTCAGCAAGATAGGAACACCTTAGCATCTATGCAAAATGATCCTACAGAAATACTCCTCGCGACAGCAATTATCAAGGTTCAAGCAGCTGACGGATCTTACGAAAGAATGCGAGCTCTTCTAGATCAGGGATCTCAGACCTCAATCATTACAGAACGAGCTGCACAGCTCCTAAACCTGCGTCGCCAAAAATGTACTGGACTTATCTCGGGAATCGGAAACAATGAAAACAGCTGTAAGGGCATGGTCTCTATTAAGTGTAAGTCATTAATTAATGAC